>HG995253.1:15652932-17064915 GCA_905332985.1 Mimas tiliae | reverse complement strand
CCATTTATTTGTGACCCCCTCTGGGCCCCCGACCCGATCCGTGCGAAAGCGCGCCCAAAATACGCGGGAAAAGTCAAAAAATTGCATATTTATTGTTTCTCATATTTTTATCGATTAATGTACTGAAACCACCTAAGCTCGTGCCATACTAAAGAAATTTCTTGACTTTTGAAAATTTTTGAAGTCTCATTTTTGACACTACAAGATAGTTATTGGTATCGATCTGTTCGTCTTGACGGCGCGCGTACGGCTGTGCCGAATATTATATATAGTTATATAATAAATTATTTAATTAAAGACGTTTTTGTCATTTTTTCACATAAAATTGACACATTTCAGTAGTTTTCTTCAAAATTATCAGAGGTTTTGTTGATTTTCCTGCGTCGTTACATCCCCCCCCGCCGGCCCCGCCGCTTCGGTGTGGTTTTTGCCGCATCTGAAACATAAAAAACACATATTTAATATTAAATTACCTAATTTTTACCATATTTTCGCAAATATTTTCAAAATTTACCGTCCCTAAAATCCAAAAACCATTTATTTGTGACCCCCTCTGGGCCCCCGACCCGATCCGTGCGAAAGCGCGCCCAAAATACGCGGGAAAAGTAAAAAAATTGCATATTTATTGTTTCTCATATTTTTATCGATTAATGTACTGAAACCACCTAAGCTCGTGCCATACTAAAGAAATTTCTTGACTTTTTGAAAATTTTTGAAGTCTCATTTTTGACACTACAAGATAGTTATTGGTATCGATCTGTTCGTCTTGACGGCGCGCGTACGGCTGTGCCGAATATTATATATAGTTATATAATAAATTATTTAATTAAAGACGTTTTTGTCATTTTTTCACATAAAATTGACACATTTCAGTAGTTTTCTTCAAAATTATCAGAGGTTTTGTTGATTTTCCTGCGTCGTTACATCCCCCCCCGCCGGCCCCGCCGCTTCGGTGTGGTTTTTGCCGCATCTGAAACATAAAAAACACATATTTAATATTAAATTACCTAATTTTTACCATATTTTCGCAAATATTTTCAAAATTTACCGTCCCTAAAATCCAAAAACCATTTATTTGTGACCCCCTCTGGGCCCCCGACCCGATCCGTGCGAAAGCGCGCCCAAAATACGCGGGAAAAGTCAAAAAATTGCATATTTATTGTTTCTCATATTTTTATCGATTAATGTACTGAAACCACCTAAGCTCGTGCCATACTAAAGAAATTTCTTGACTTTTTGAAAATTTTTGAAGTCTCATTTTTGACACTACAAGATAGTTATTGGTATCGATCTGTTCGTCTTGACGGCGCGCGTACGGCTGTGCCGAATATTATATATAGTTATATAATAAATTATTTAATTAAAGACGTTTTTGTCATTTTTTCACATAAAATTGACACATTTCAGTAGTTTTCTTCAAAATTATCAGAGGTTTTGTTGATTTTCCTGCGTCGTTACATCCCCCCCCGCCGGCCCCGCCGCTTCGGTGTGGTTTTTGCCGCATCTGAAACATAAAAAACACATATTTAATATTAAATTACCTAATTTTTACCATATTTTCGCAAATATTTTCAAAATTTACCGTCCCTAAAATCCAAAAACCATTTATTTGTGACCCCCTCTGGGCCCCCGACCCGATCCGTGCGAAAGCGCGCCCAAAATACGCGGGAAAAGTCAAAAAATTGCATATTTATTGTTTCTCATATTTTTATCGATTAATGTACTGAAACCACCTAAGCTCGTGCCATACTAAAGAAATTTCTTGACTTTTTGAAAATTTTTGAAGTCTCATTTTTGACACTACAAGATAGTTATTGGTATCGATCTGTTCGTCTTGACGGCGCGCGTACGGCTGTGCCGAATATTATATATAGTTATATAATAAATTATTTAATTAAAGACGTTTTTGTCATTTTTTCACATAAAATTGACACATTTCAGTAGTTTTCTTCAAAATTATCAGAGGTTTTGTTGATTTTCCTGCGTCGTTACATCCCCCCCGCCGGCCCCGCCGCTTCGGTGTGGTTTTTGCCGCATCTGAAACATAAAAAACACATATTTAATATTAAATTACCTAATTTTTACCATATTTTCGCAAATATTTTCAAAATTTACCGTCCCTAAAATCCAAAAACCATTTATTTGTGACCCCCTCTGGGCCCCCGACCCGATCCGTGCGAAAGCGCGCCCAAAATACGCGGGAAAAGTAAAAAAATTGCATATTTATTGTTTCTCATATTTTTATCGATTAATGTACTGAAACCACCTAAGCTCGTGCCATACTAAAGAAATTTCTTGACTTTTTGAAAATTTTTGAAGTCTCATTTTTGACACTACAAGATAGTTATTGGTATCGATCTGTTCGTCTTGACGGCGCGCGTACGGCTGTGCCGAATATTATATATAGTTATATAATAAATTATTTAATTAAAGACGTTTTTGTCATTTTTTCACATAAAATTGACACATTTCAGTAGTTTTCTTCAAAATTATCAGAGGTTTTGTTGATTTTCCTGCGTCGTTACATCCCCCCCGCCGGCCCCGCCGCTTCGGTGTGGTTTTTGCCGCATCTGAAACATAAAAAACACATATTTAATATTAAATTACCTAATTTTTACCATATTTTCGCAAATATTTTCAAAATTTACCGTCCCTAAAATCCAAAAACCATTTATTTGTGACCCCCTCTGGGCCCCCGACCCGATCCGTGCGAAAGCGCGCCCAAAATACGCGGGAAAAGTCAAAAAATTGCATATTTATTGTTTCTCATATTTTTATCGATTAATGTACTGAAACCACCTAAGCTCGTGCCATACTAAAGAAATTTCTTGACTTTTTGAAAATTTTTGAAGTCTCATTTTTGACACTACAAGATAGTTATTGGTATCGATCTGTTCGTCTTGACGGCGCGCGTACGGCTGTGCCGAATATTATATATAGTTATATAATAAATTATTTAATTAAAGACGTTTTTGTCATTTTTTCACATAAAATTGACACATTTCAGTAGTTTTCTTCAAAATTATCAGAGGTTTTGTTGATTTTCCTGCGTCGTTACATCCCCCCCGCCGGCCCCGCCGCTTCGGTGTGGTTTTTGCCGCATCTGAAACATAAAAAACACATATTTAATATTAAATTACCTAATTTTTACCATATTTTCGCAAATATTTTCAAAATTTACCGTCCCTAAAATCCAAAAACCATTTATTTGTGACCCCCTCTGGGCCCCCGACCCGATCCGTGCGAAAGCGCGCCCAAAATACGCGGGAAAAGTAAAAAAATTGCATATTTATTGTTTCTCATATTTTTATCGATTAATGTACTGAAACCACCTAAGCTCGTGCCATACTAAAGAAATTTCTTGACTTTTTGAAAATTTTTGAAGTCTCATTTTTGACACTACAAGATAGTTATTGGTATCGATCTGTTCGTCTTGACGGCGCGCGTACGGCTGTGCCGAATATTATATATAGTTATATAATAAATTATTTAATTAAAGACGTTTTTGTCATTTTTTCACATAAAATTGACACATTTCAGTAGTTTTCTTCAAAATTATCAGAGGTTTTGTTGATTTTCCTGCGTCGTTACATCCCCCCCGCCGGCCCCGCCGCTTCGGTGTGGTTTTTGCCGCATCTGAAACATAAAAAACACATATTTAATATTAAATTACCTAATTTTTACCATATTTTCGCAAATATTTTCAAAATTTACCGTCCCTAAAATCCAAAAACCATTTATTTGTGACCCCCTCTGGGCCCCCGACCCGATCCGTGCGAAAGCGCGCCCAAAATACGCGGGAAAAGTCAAAAAATTGCATATTTATTGTTTCTCATATTTTTATCGATTAATGTACTGAAACCACCTAAGCTCGTGCCATACTAAAGAAATTTCTTGACTTTTTGAAAATTTTTGAAGTCTCATTTTTGACACTACAAGATAGTTATTGGTATCGATCTGTTCGTCTTGACGGCGCGCGTACGGCTGTGCCGAATATTATATATAGTTATATAATAAATTATTTAATTAAAGACGTTTTTGTCATTTTTTCACATAAAATTGACACATTTCAGTAGTTTTCTTCAAAATTATCAGAGGTTTTGTTGATTTTCCTGCGTCGTTACATCCCCCCCGCCGGCCCCGCCGCTTCGGTGTGGTTTTTGCCGCATCTGAAACATAAAAAACACATATTTAATATTAAATTACCTAATTTTTACCATATTTTCGCAAATATTTTCAAAATTTACCGTCCCTAAAATCCAAAAACCATTTATTTGTGACCCCCTCTGGGCCCCCGACCCGATCCGTGCGAAAGCGCGCCCAAAATACGCGGGAAAAGTCAAAAAATTGCATATTTATTGTTTCTCATATTTTTATCGATTAATGTACTGAAACCACCTAAGCTCGTGCCATACTAAAGAAATTTCTTGACTTTTTGAAAATTTTTGAAGTCTCATTTTTGACACTACAAGATAGTTATTGGTATCGATCTGTTCGTCTTGACGGCGCGCGTACGGCTGTGCCGAATATTATATATAGTTATATAATAAATTATTTAATTAAAGACGTTTTTGTCATTTTTTCACATAAAATTGACACATTTCAGTAGTTTTCTTCAAAATTATCAGAGGTTTTGTTGATTTTCCTGCGTCGTTACATCCCCCCCGCCGGCCCCGCCGCTTCGGTGTGGTTTTTGCCGCATCTGAAACATAAAAAACACATATTTAATATTAAATTACCTAATTTTTACCATATTTTCGCAAATATTTTCAAAATTTACCGTCCCTAAAATCCAAAAACCATTTATTTGTGACCCCCTCTGGGCCCCCGACCCGATCCGTGCGAAAGCGCGCCCAAAATACGCGGGAAAAGTCAAAAAATTGCATATTTATTGTTTCTCATATTTTTATCGATTAATGTACTGAAACCACCTAAGCTCGTGCCATACTAAAGAAATTTCTTGACTTTTTGAAAATTTTTGAAGTCTCATTTTTGACACTACAAGATAGTTATTGGTATCGATCTGTTCGTCTTGACGGCGCGCGTACGGCTGTGCCGAATATTATATATAGTTATATAATAAATTATTTAATTAAAGACGTTTTTGTCATTTTTTCACATAAAATTGACACATTTCAGTAGTTTTCTTCAAGATTATCAGAGGTTTTGTTGATTTTCCTGCGTCGTTACATCCCCCCCGCCGGCCCCGCCGCTTCGGTGTGGTTTTTGCCGCATCTGAAACATAAAAAACACATATTTAATATTAAATTACCTAATTTTTACCATATTTTCGCAAATATTTTCAAAATTTACCGTCCCTAAAATCCAAAAACCATTTATTTGTGACCCCCTCTGGGCCCCCGACCCGATCCGTGCGAAAGCGCGCCCAAAATACGCGGGAAAAGTCAAAAAATTGCATATTTATTGTTTCTCATATTTTTATCGATTAATGTACTGAAACCACCTAAGCTCGTGCCATACTAAAGAAATTTCTTGACTTTTTGAAAATTTTTGAAGTCTCATTTTTGACACTACAAGATAGTTATTGGTATCGATCTGTTCGTCTTGACGGCGCGCGTACGGCTGTGCCGAATATTATATATAGTTATATAATAAATTATTTAATTAAAGACGTTTTTGTCATTTTTTCACATAAAATTGACACATTTCAGTAGTTTTCTTCAAAATTATCAGAGGTTTTGTTGATTTTCCTGCGTCGTTACATCCCCCCCGCCGGCCCCGCCGCTTCGGTGTGGTTTTTGCCGCATCTGAAACATAAAAAACACATATTTAATATTAAATTACCTAATTTTTACCATATTTTCGCAAATATTTTCAAAATTTACCGTCCCTAAAATCCAAAAACCATTTATTTGTGACCCCCTCTGGGCCCCCGACCCGATCCGTGCGAAAGCGCGCCCAAAATACGCGGGAAAAGTCAAAAAATTGCATATTTATTGTTTCTCATATTTTTATCGATTAATGTACTGAAACCACCTAAGCTCGTGCCATACTAAAGAAATTTCTTGACTTTTTGAAAATTTTTGAAGTCTCATTTTTGACACTACAAGATAGTTATTGGTATCGATCTGTTCGTCTTGACGGCGCGCGTACGGCTGTGCCGAATATTATATATAGTTATATAATAAATTATTTAATTAAAGACGTTTTTGTCATTTTTTCACATAAAATTGACACATTTCAGTAGTTTTCTTCAAAATTATCAGAGGTTTTGTTGATTTTCCTGCGTCGTTACATCCCCCCCGCCGGCCCCGCCGCTTCGGTGTGGTTTTTGCCGCATCTGAAACATAAAAAACACATATTTAATATTAAATTACCTAATTTTTACCATATTTTCGCAAATATTTTCAAAATTTACCGTCCCTAAAATCCAAAAACCATTTATTTGTGACCCCCTCTGGGCCCCCGACCCGATCCGTGCGAAAGCGCGCCCAAAATACGCGGGAAAAGTCAAAAAATTGCATATTTATTGTTTCTCATATTTTTATCGATTAATGTACTGAAACCACCTAAGCTCGTGCCATACTAAAGAAATTTCTTGACTTTTTGAAAATTTTTGAAGTCTCATTTTTGACACTACAAGATAGTTATTGGTATCGATCTGTTCGTCTTGACGGCGCGCGTACGGCTGTGCCGAATATTATATATAGTTATATAATAAATTATTTAATTAAAGACGTTTTTGTCATTTTTTCACATAAAATTGACACATTTCAGTAGTTTTCTTCAAAATTATCAGAGGTTTTGTTGATTTTCCTGCGTCGTTACATCCCCCCCGCCGGCCCCGCCGCTTCGGTGTGGTTTTTGCCGCATCTGAAACATAAAAAACACATATTTAATATTAAATTACCTAATTTTTACCATATTTTCGCAAATATTTTCAAAATTTACCGTCCCTAAAATCCAAAAACCATTTATTTGTGACCCCCTCTGGGCCCCCGACCCGATCCGTGCGAAAGCGCGCCCAAAATACGCGGGAAAAGTCAAAAAATTGCATATTTATTGTTTCTCATATTTTTATCGATTAATGTACTGAAACCACCTAAGCTCGTGCCATACTAAAGAAATTTCTTGACTTTTTGAAAATTTTTGAAGTCTCATTTTTGACACTACAAGATAGTTATTGGTATCGATCTGTTCGTCTTGACGGCGCGCGTACGGCTGTGCCGAATATTATATATAGTTATATAATAAATTATTTAATTAAAGACGTTTTTGTCATTTTTTCACATAAAATTGACACATTTCAGTAGTTTTCTTCAAAATTATCAGAGGTTTTGTTGATTTTCCTGCGTCGTTACATCCCCCCCGCCGGCCCCGCCGCTTCGGTGTGGTTTTTGCCGCATCTGAAACATAAAAAACACATATTTAATATTAAATTACCTAATTTTTACCATATTTTCGCAAATATTTTCAAAATTTACCGTCCCTAAAATCCAAAAACCATTTATTTGTGACCCCCTCTGGGCCCCCGACCCGATCCGTGCGAAAACGCGCCCAAAATACGCGGGAAAAGTCAAAAAATTGCATATTTATTGTTTCTCATATTTTTATCGATTAATGTACTGAAACCACCTAAGCTCGTGCCATACTAAAGAAATTTCTTGACTTTTTGAAAATTTTTGAAGTCTCATTTTTGACACTACAAGATAGTTATTGGTATCGATCTGTTCGTCTTGACGGCGCGCGTACGGCTGTGCCGAATATTATATATAGTTATATAATAAATTATTTAATTAAAGACGTTTTTGTCATTTTTTCACATAAAATTGACACATTTCAGTAGTTTTCTTCAAAATTATCAGAGGTTTTGTTGATTTTCCTGCGTCGTTACATCCCCCCCGCCGGCCCCGCCGCTTCGGTGTGGTTTTTGCCGCATCTGAAACATAAAAAACACATATTTAATATTAAATTACCTAATTTTTACCATATTTTCGCAAATATTTTCAAAATTTACCGTCCCTAAAATCCAAAAACCATTTATTTGTGACCCCCTCTGGGCCCCCGACCCGATCCGTGCGAAAGCGCGCCCAAAATACGCGGGAAAAGTCAAAAAATTGCATATTTATTGTTTCTCATATTTTTATCGATTAATGTACTGAAACCACCTAAGCTCGTGCCATACTAAAGAAATTTCTTGACTTTTTGAAAATTTTTGAAGTCTCATTTTTGACACTACAAGATAGTTATTGGTATCGATCTGTTCGTCTTGACGGCGCGCGTACGGCTGTGCCGAATATTATATATAGTTATATAATAAATTATTTAATTAAAGACGTTTTTGTCATTTTTTCACATAAAATTGACACATTTCAGTAGTTTTCTTCAAAATTATCAGAGGTTTTGTTGATTTTCCTGCGTCGTTACATCCCCCCCGCCGGCCCCGCCGCTTCGGTGTGGTTTTTGCCGCATCTGAAACATAAAAAACACATATTTAATATTAAATTACCTAATTTTTACCATATTTTCGCAAATATTTTCAAAATTTACCGTCCCTAAAATCCAAAAACCATTTATTTGTGACCCCCTCTGGGCCCCCGACCCGATCCGTGCGAAAGCGCGCCCAAAATACGCGGGAAAAGTCAAAAAATTGCATATTTATTGTTTCTCATATTTTTATCGATTAATGTACTGAAACCACCTAAGCTCGTGCCATACTAAAGAAATTTCTTGACTTTTTGAAAATTTTTGAAGTCTCATTTTTGACACTACAAGATAGTTATTGGTATCGATCTGTTCGTCTTGACGGCGCGCGTACGGCTGTGCCGAATATTATATATAGTTATATAATAAATTATTTAATTAAAGACGTTTTTGTCATTTTTTCACATAAAATTGACACATTTCAGTAGTTTTCTTCAAAATTATCAGAGGTTTTGTTGATTTTCCTGCGTCGTTACATCCCCCCCGCCGGCCCCGCCGCTTCGGTGTGGTTTTTGCCGCATCTGAAACATAAAAAACACATATTTAATATTAAATTACCTAATTTTTACCATATTTTCGCAAATATTTTCAAAATTTACCGTCCCTAAAATCCAAAAACCATTTATTTGTGACCCCCTCTGGGCCCCCGACCCGATCCGTGCGAAAGCGCGCCCAAAATACGCGGGAAAAGTCAAAAAATTGCATATTTATTGTTTCTCATATTTTTATCGATTAATGTACTGAAACCACCTAAGCTCGTGCCATACTAAAGAAATTTCTTGACTTTTTGAAAATTTTTGAAGTCTCATTTTTGACACTACAAGATAGTTATTGGTATCGATCTGTTCGTCTTGACGGCGCGCGTACGGCTGTGCCGAATATTATATATAGTTATATAATAAATTATTTAATTAAAGACGTTTTTGTCATTTTTTCACATAAAATTGACACATTTCAGTAGTTTTCTTCAAAATTATCAGAGGTTTTGTTGATTTTCCTGCGTCGTTACATCCCCCCCGCCGGCCCCGCCGCTTCGGTGTGGTTTTTGCCGCATCTGAAACATAAAAAACACATATTTAATATTAAATTACCTAATTTTTACCATATTTTCGCAAATATTTTCAAAATTTACCGTCCCTAAAATCCAAAAACCATTTATTTGTGACCCCCTCTGGGCCCCCGACCCGATCCGTGCGAAAGCGCGCCCAAAATACGCGGGAAAAGTCCAAAAATTGCATATTTATTGTTTCTCATATTTTTATCGATTAATGTACTGAAACCACCTAAGCTCGTGCCATACTAAAGAAATTTCTTGACTTTTTGAAAATTTTTGAAGTCTCATTTTTGACACTACAAGATAGTTATTGGTATCGATCTGTTCGTCTTGACGGCGCGCGTACGGCTGTGCCGAATATTATATATAGTTATATAATAAATTATTTAATTAAAGACGTTTTTGTCATTTTTTCACATAAAATTGACACATTTCAGTAGTTTTCTTCAAAATTATCAGAGGTTTTGTTGATTTTCCTGCGTCGTTACATCCCCCCCGCCGGCCCCCGCCGCTTCGGTGTGGTTTTTGCCGCATCTGAAACATAAAAAACACATATTTAATATTAAATTACCTAATTTTTACCATATTTTCGCAAATATTTTCAAAATTTACCGTCCCTAAAATCCAAAAACCATTTATTTGTGACCCCCTCTGGGCCCCCGACCCGATCCGTGCGAAAGCGCGCCCAAAATACGCGGGAAAAGTCAAAAAATTGCATATTTATTGTTTCTCATATTTTTATCGATTAATGTACTGAAACCACCTAAGCTCGTGCCATACTAAAGAAATTTCTTGACTTTTTGAAAATTTTTGAAGTCTCATTTTTGACACTACAAGATAGTTATTGGTATCGATCTGTTCGTCTTGACGGCGCGCGTACGGCTGTGCCGAATATTATATATAGTTATATAATAAATTATTTAATTAAAGACGTTTTTGTCATTTTTTCACATAAAATTGACACATTTCAGTAGTTTTCTTCAAAATTATCAGAGGTTTTGTTGATTTTCCTGCGTCGTTACATCCCCCCCGCCGGCCCCGCCGCTTCGGTGTGGTTTTTGCCGCATCTGAAACATAAAAAACACATATTTAATATTAAATTACCTAATTTTTACCATATTTTCGCAAATATTTTCAAAATTTACCGTCCCTAAAATCCAAAAACCATTTATTTGTGACCCCCTCTGGGCCCCCGACCCGATCCGTGCGAAAGCGCGCCCAAAATACGCGGGAAAAGTCAAAAAATTGCATATTTATTGTTTCTCATATTTTTATCGATTAATGTACTGAAACCACCTAAGCTCGTGCCATACTAAAGAAATTTCTTGACTTTTTGAAAATTTTTGAAGTCTCATTTTTGACACTACAAGATAGTTATTGGTATCGATCTGTTCGTCTTGACGGCGCGCGTACGGCTGTGCCGAATATTATATATAGTTATATAATAAATTATTTAATTAAAGACGTTTTTGTCATTTTTTCACATAAAATTGACACATTTCAGTAGTTTTCTTCAAAATTATCAGAGGTTTTGTTGATTTTCCTGCGTCGTTACATCCCCCCCGCCGGCCCCGCCGCTTCGGTGTGGTTTTTGCCGCATCTGAAACATAAAAAACACATATTTAATATTAAATTACCTAATTTTTACCATATTTTCGCAAATATTTTCAAAATTTACCGTCCCTAAAATCCAAAAACCATTTATTTGTGACCCCCTCTGGGCCCCCGACCCGATCCGTGCGAAAGCGCGCCCAAAATACGCGGGAAAAGTCAAAAAATTGCATATTTATTGTTTCTCATATTTTTATCGATTAATGTACTGAAACCACCTAAGCTCGTGCCATACTAAAGAAATTTCTTGACTTTTTGAAAATTTTTGAAGTCTCATTTTTGACACTACAAGATAGTTATTGGTATCGATCTGTTCGTCTTGACGGCGCGCGTACGGCTGTGCCGAATATTATATATAGTTATATAATAAATTATTTAATTAAAGACGTTTTTGTCATTTTTTCACATAAAATTGACACATTTCAGTAGTTTTCTTCAAAATTATCAGAGGTTTTGTTGATTTTCCTGCGTCGTTACATCCCCCCCGCCGGCCCCGCCGCTTCGGTGTGGTTTTTGCCGCATCTGAAACATAAAAAACACATATTTAATATTAAATTACCTAATTTTTACCATATTTTCGCAAATATTTTCAAAATTTACCGTCCCTAAAATCCAAAAACCATTTATTTGTGACCCCCTCTGGGCCCCCGACCCGATCCGTGCGAAAGCGCGCCCAAAATACGCGGGAAAAGTCAAAAAATTGCATATTTATTGTTTCTCATATTTTTATCGATTAATGTACTGAAACCACCTAAGCTCGTGCCATACTAAAGAAATTTCTTGACTTTTTGAAAATTTTTGAAGTCTCATTTTTGACACTACAAGATAGTTATTGGTATCGATCTGTTCGTCTTGACGGCGCGCGTACGGCTGTGCCGAATATTATATATAGTTATATAATAAATTATTTAATTAAAGACGTTTTTGTCATTTTTTCACATAAAATTGACACATTTCAGTAGTTTTCTTCAAAATTATCAGAGGTTTTGTTGATTTTCCTGCGTCGTTACATCCCCCCCGCCGGCCCCGCCGCTTCGGTGTGGTTTTTGCCGCATCTGAAACATAAAAAACACATATTTAATATTAAATTACCTAATTTTTACCATATTTTCGCAAATATTTTCAAAATTTACCGTCCCTAAAATCCAAAAACCACTTATTTGTGACCCCCTCTGGGCCCCCGACCCGATCCGTGCGAAAGCGCGCCCAAAATACGCGGGAAAAGTCAAAAAATTGCCCCCCCCCCCCACCCACCCTAGTCTCAATTAGGTATATCAACTCGGTACCGGTTATTCTGTAAATTACAAAATTATTGTTAAATTTATATAAACGTTAGTCTTACAGATTTTGGCATTATTAATAAATATAAACTAAAAATATTTAAGACAATTTTCGCTAAGAAAAATTCAATTAAAAATTTATTTTAACTTTTACATTGTAAAAATTTATACAAATTATACTCCTTACTTACTTACCATAATTTATCTGACTGATTGACACGTAAGCCATTTACACTTACTTACTTATATTCTGTGACGCGTACCCCCAATAAAAATGTTCCGAACACCTGCGAAGAGAGGCGCAGCCAAACCCTTGTCACCGGAGTCCAGTCCCGAGGAACCGGCAAGAGCAACCGTCGCGCAGGCTCGGCGCAGTATTGAATCGAAGCTGGATAGCTCAGATCCAAGACCCGCCGAGCAGGCGCGACAGATGCCCAAGCCGAAAGGCACGTACAAGGACCGGATAACGGAAGCCTCTGCCCGTCTAAATAGAATAAGGATGTCCATCAATATGAGCCGTAATACAAAGACCGAAATTAAAAACGAAATCATAGAATCGGCATTACGCATGATGCAGCTGATAAAGGACGCGGAGGAAGGAAGAAAGTACAAAAGGTCGGAAGACACAAAGGAGACACAGACGGAGCAAGAAAAGAGAGAAGAAAAGGAAACAGAAGGAAGCAGGGGAACAGAAGAATTAAAAAGTGAATTATCAGAGAAGCTGGAAGAACACCTAAGGGCAATGCATGAAACGAAAGAGGCAATGGATAAAATGAGCGCGGAATTAAATAGGCACCGTGAAGAACTGGCCAGCCAAAAATCCTATGCGAGTGCAGTTGCCGGTTCCCCCAAAGTCAAAACGACTGAGGTGGCTACGGCGCTGCACTCGATCGTGGTGACCTCCAATGATGACTTAGAAACAGGAGAGATAGTGATGGAGAAGATAAGGAAGGCCGTAAAAGCAAAAGAGGAAGGGATAAAAGTGGACAGAATAAGGAAAGGAAAAGACAGAAAAGTAATACTAGGGTGCCAAGACAAAGAAGAACTAATAAAGATTAAGCGCAACATAAACATGAACGAGAAGAGTCTAAGAATCGAGGACATTAAAAATAAGGACCCTCTTGTTATACTGAAACACGTTATGAATAGCCATTCTGATGAAGAAATAGTGCAAGCGATAAAGAAGCAGAACAGGCATTTACTGGATAGGATAGGAAAGGAGAAGGAGAGATTAGAGGTCACCTATAGGCGAAGAACCCGAAACCCACTGATGGCCCACATTATCCTGCGAGTGTCGCCCGAAATCTGGAGGACATTCACAGATACCGGCGCAGTGTTTGTGGACGTCCAGAGAGTCAAGGTAGAGGACCAGTCCCCCCTTGTCCAGTGCTCAAAGTGTTTGGGCTATGGACACGGGAGGCGATTCTGCCATGCCTCTCTGGAGGCCTGCAGTCACTGCGGCGGGCCGCACAAAAAGGCCGAGTGTGCGGATTGGCTCGCAGCAGAACCAGCTGCATGCTGCAATTGCCAAAGGGCGAAACTCGCGGACGTGGGCCATAATGCCTATAGTGAAGATTGTCCGGTAAGGAAAAAATGGGACACGTTGGCCAGATCGTGCATCGCCTATAGTTAAAATGGAGCCAGTTAAATCAGATGGCACGGCAAGGGAACGACTTGGCCTAGGAAGTGCAAAGATAAAAATAAAAGGAACGCTACATAAGAAATCAGCCTCAAAAGGAAACGGCAAAGTGGCTTTGGCGCTACCTTTTGTAGAGTAGATCAAATAGCGGGAAAGAATAGATAGGACAGATAAAAACATTGAGGAAATAAAATGAAAAGACACATATATAAAAGGTGATAAAAAGGACTAATATATATAACATAATGTTATACTATATTTAGTACTAAGATAAAATGGACAGATAAACTTAAAAAGATAACACAAAGAAATAGAAAATTACAGTAAAGCTGAGGAAAGAAAGTCGTATCAAGAAATAAGCAATGTAAAGTTGAACTTGGAATGCCAGTAGGAGAAAGTAGAAACGGAAAAAATGGAACAGGACTAAAGAACATGGCAGGAGAAAAGAAACTAAAAGCACAAAGAAAATAAATAAATTAATGATAAGAATTTAAATAAAAGCAAATAGAAAATAAAGAAATAGTAATCAAAACACAAAAGTAGTAAGCAGACAACAAATACGATTAAGAATATTCAGAAAGAGGAGACAGAAGAAAATTAAACATAACTATTGAGCGAAAAAATTTTGTTATAAAAAGACCCTAAAAATAAATTGGGGGTACTAGAGTGGGGACATAAAAACCCCCAAAATAAAAAAAAAATAAAAAAAAAACCTAACCTAACCACTCAGAAGTGGAGGATCAACCAAGGCCTGGTGAGCTCAGACCACAACGCAATTTTATTTAATATTAGACTCGGTAAATTAGAACAGTTAGAAATTAAACGCACTACTCGGCTTTTCAACACTAAAAAAGCTAATTGGGGTAAATTTAGTAATAAATTTTCCCAACTAACTAACACCTGCAATTTAACTTCAGAAGAGATAGAGCGCATACAAAACAAAATAGAAATAGACAGGTTTGTAGAAAATTATAGTAGAGTAATAGTAGAATCATGTAGCGACTCTATCCCCAAATTAAAATCACACAAAAAATTATCTACACCGTGGTGGTCTGATGAAATCGCCGCGTTGAAAAAAGCCATGGTCACCAGGAGGAGAAGGATCCGCTGCGCAGCCCCAGTCCGCAGGGCGTTCGTCGTCGAAGAGTATCTGAGAGCAAAAGAGAAGTACGAGACTGAATCTAAGAAGGCCCAAATAAACAGCTGGAAGACCTTCTGTGCAAAGCAAGGCAGGGAAACCGTCTGGGATGGCATTTATCGAGTTATAGGGAAAGTCACGAAGAGGCAGGAGGACATTCCCTTGAAACGAGATGGGTGCATCCTAAGTCCTGAAGAATCGGCAAAGGTTTTGGCGGAAGTCTTCTATCCGGACGACCGAATAGAAGACGATAACGCAGAACATCAGCGTATACGGGCTGAAGCTGATAGCATAAATGACGGTACGGATAATGACCATCAGGACCCGCCATTTACAATGGATGAAATCCTTGCAGCTTCAGACAGCTTCAACCCCAAAAAAGCCCCGGGAGCAGATGGCCTAACATCCGACATCTGCAAACAGGCAATCCGAAAAAACCCGGAGTTGTACCTGTCACTGGCTAACAAGTGCCTCGAATTAGGCCACTTTCCGACCATCTGGAAGGAGGCCACGGTCGTAGTACTCCGGAAACCCGGAAAGGAGGACTACACAGACGTAAAGTCGTATAGACCGATAGGACTGTTGCCCGTGATGGGGAAGATTCTGGAGAAAATAGTGGTGGGAAGAGTAAAGTGGCATTTACTACCTAGGATGAGTACTCGACAGTACGGCTTTATGCCCCAAAAAGGCACGGAAGACTCCCTCTATACCCTACTCCAGTACATCAGGAGTAAATTAAGTGAGAAGAAAATCATCACCATAGTCTCACTGGATATAGAGGGAGCCTTCGACAGTGCTTGGTGGCCAGCGATCAAGGTCAGACTGTCTGAGGAAGGATGTCCGAAAAATCTGAGACGGATAGTAAATAGCTACTTTGAGAGCCGAAAAGTAAAGGTTCGCTACGCCGGGGTAGAGCACGCGAGGGGGACCACCAAGGGATGCGTTCAAGGATCCATTGGTGGGCCCATCATGTGGAACCTGCTCCTCGACCCATTGCTCAAGGGATTAGCCAGCCGGGGCGATTACTGCCAAGCTTTTGCCGATGATGTCGTTTTGGTGTTTCACGGGGATGAAACACTACAGATGCAGAGACAGGCCAACGAAGCACTGGCCTATGTGCAGGATTGGGGAGTCAAGAATAAGCTGAAATTCGCTCCTAAGAAGACGAAGGCTATGGTCGTAACACGACGACTTAAGTATGACTTACCAATCCTGCGGATGGGGGGTGTAGACATTGGCTTGTCAAAGGAAATAAAGATATTGGGCTTGACTGTGGACGAGAAGTTGACATTTAATACGCACGTCGCCGAAGTCTGTAGGAAGGCCATAACCTTCCACAGACGACTGGCAACCGCTGCAAAGGTGCAGTGGGGGCTGGGGCCTGAGGTGGTAAAAATGCTTTACACCGCAGTTGTTGAACCAACGATATTATACGCAGCCAGTGCCTGGGCGCCTGCAAGTAACAAGATAGGCATACGTAAAAAACTTGCAGTGGTTCAACGAGGCTTTGCACAAAAGATGGTAAAGGGCTACAGGACCGTTTCGCTACACTCGGCCCTGCTACTTGCTGGGATCCTTCCGCTAGACATTCGTGTCCGAGAAGCGGCGCTTCTATACGAAGTGAAAAAGGGACACACTCGGCATGTGGTGGGTGACCGGGACGTGGAATGTCCTGTGCCTTTTGCCAACTTGGAACATCCAGCCAGGCGCAGGGCTTTGCAGTTCAAATGCGTGGTCAACGACGCAGAACTTGACCTAGAGGCTGCAAACACCCGTAGGGTGTTCACTGATGGCAGCAAAATTGGTGGCCAAGTCGGAGCTTCGGTGTCCCTTTGGGACGGCGACGCCGAGACGAAAGCTACCAAAATTAAGCTGGAATCGTTCTGCACCGTTTACCAGGCGGAGCTGCTGGCCCTGCGCAAGGCCGTGCAAATAGCCTCCAGCGAGAAATACCACCAATACAGCATCTTCTGCGATTCACGGGCCGCTCTCGAGACGGTCGCGTGCGGCAACTCCCTCCACCCCATAGCATTCGACATTTCAAAAATGTTGAATGAGACCAAAGAGCGCGGTAAAATCTTTAACCTCTTTTGGGTTAAGGCGCACGTGGGGTTGGCAGGGAACGAGCGTGCGGACGAGCTCGCGAAGGCGGTGGCTACCACCCTAAAAAGGAGGCCCGATTATGACCGATGTCCCATTTCGTTCGTCAAGCGACAAATCCGTCAGGAGTCGATTGACGAATGGAATGAGCGATACAGGGCTGGAGAAACAGCATCGGTAACGAAGCTGTTTTTCCCTGATGTTAGGGTAGCCCATAAAGTGATCAAGAAGATGCCGGTGGACCCGGTCCTCACGCAAGTCTTCACGGGCCATGGGGGATTCTCCGAGTATTTGAATCGCTTCAAGTGCAAGGAGAGCCCTTCATGTATCTGTGACCCAGCAGCCACAGAAGATGTGGTACACGTGTTGACTGAATGCCCAATATATCTGTATCAACGAACAAACCTTGAAATAGAGGTTGACCAAATTGTAAGAAAAGATAATCTGAGCAGTATGTTGGAAGATGATGTAATTAGACCTAAGTTCTTAAAATTCTGTACAGAAATAACGTGTAATGTGATAAAAGGAAATAAATAGAAAAGGGCAACTACAGTGTGTAATATTAGATTATATGTTCCTAGTTGCCATGGACAAGCTGGTTTCGCGAGGAAGACACGTTATTATCTAAGATCGTATATATGTAAATTTTTAATAAATAAGATAAAACTCAGTTTTAAAAGTATGTCTTTTGTATGTAGTTAGATTTTTATTTTTTCAGGCATACTTAAAGTTGTATAATCCAAATTTTTCTATATTGATGAGTTTTTAAATAAAGGTATGTGAATTAATCAGGTAGACATACTCTGAATTAAAAGTATCAGAGGGAGCAGCCGGGGGGGAGTCCCCCCATTAAAAAAAAAAAAAAAAAAAAAAAAACCTAACCTAACCAAACCTAACCTAACCTAACCTAACCCAGTCGCACTCGATCCGTGCCCGTAAACGCAGCGAAATTAACGCGCTCCGCAAGTTTTAAAATAGTAAAAATAGATAAAGTGTTGCAAATAACGCGTGTGATACACCAATCTGTGCGGGTTTACAGTGGCCATACGGCAAGTGTTTTAAAAAAAGTGCTGACACAAAAACTGAAGAAAAAAGCTGAAAAAACCCAAAAAAATTGGGTTTTTCGCCTGGCGCTTGAGATAGAGATCTATAACATACAGTTATTGTTATATTTTTGTATCAGTCTCGGAGAGACGCATCTTTTGAGGTGCCGCACTTCAAAATCGGACCTGCGGTTCAGGAGTTATTTGTGAAAAACCGCGGCCCCGCGACGGCGTGGTCATCACTCTACACAAGATCCTGGAAATCTACAGCACCAGAAAGCAGCGGGACGTTATTCTGAAGAGGAAGGCGCAAACCAAATCAAAATCGGCTGAGTAGTTTTAAAGTTATAGTTACTTATTAACAATTTTTAGAAGTGGGGCGACACTTTTTGTCTAAAACTTTTAATTCACCAATCAGACCTTAAAAATATGTTTATATCCATATGTGAACACTGAGTCCAAAGCCTCACAAAAAATCTGGGTACTCTATGACTGGTAACAAAAAAGTTATCTCAAAACCACTCTATAAATAAGTCGAAAAAACGCCAACCGAAAAGTTTGCGCCCCATTTACGCGGAAGATTGCAGGTAATTCTGTAAAAATTTATTAAAACTCATTGTAAAATATTGTATACATAAGAAATACTAAAACACTAGATTTTTAAGATGAATATCATAAGAGTATAATAAATATAACCGAAGTCAGGGAAACTTGTTTAGCCGCAAAATATAAAATTGTCCCTGGATCGACAACATTTTTTAAAACTGGTTCACTTTTAATAAATAAAAATCTTAAAACCTTAGTATGATTATAAAAATTGATAAAATCATTTTATTATAAATTATTTTATACAACAGAACTATATATCATATAAAACACAGTAATCAAATTTTTAAGCGTTTCTAAGAAAAAATTAAAACATACTACACATACATACAACTACAACATATTAAATTTAAAGTAAAATAAAAATCAATATTTTCATTTAAACAAAAGAACTATTCTATTAGACAATTCAAAACAATTTGCCTAAATTTACAGTAAGAAAGTCAGAAAAAAAATCATAAACCTTTTCATTCCAAAACCAAATAAAAAAATATAAAAAGAATATAATAGTGAACCACTGCGTCGCGATCTGCGGAAACGAGTAGCGAAAGGTTCTAGAAGGCGGCGAAAAGTGTCACGAGCGAGTCGTTTATGACGTCACAGTGGGCGGATAAGTCGCTGATTGGGCAAAGCCGAAAGGTTACCGCCCCAAACGAGTAGCGCGCCGCGGCCGGCGACATCGCGCCTTGGTACGAGCCTGACGTGTCTTTCCCCGCCTTCATACCTCGCCTCCCCGCACAGTAGCGGAGCCGCGCGACTTGTTGAATAGATTTTAAGCCTTGTACTTGGACCCTATAGCGGATTTTAGTTTGGTGGGCTCACAGGAATCCTGCTTGGGGTGGAGAGTCGTCTCTTACCCACCACCCACCAGCTCACCCTCCCCGCCCGCAAACTGCTACCTACCCCTTTGCCGCCTGACCGCTTGGTGGTTTCCGACTATAGAGAGGTCATCTTAACTGGCTACTCAACCAAACGCCATACAACATCCTTTTATTTAGACCCCTGGGTCACCTTATGTGGTTCCTCCATATCGCTTCTATATAGAGTCCAGTATATTAGGCCCCCGAAGACGGAGGTCATCGAAGCTGGTCTCTTGTAGGAAGCCTGTGGAAAGGACCAAAAACTTAGACCCCCGAAGACCAGTGTGCCAGGATTAGTGGTGGCAAAGGTCAAGATACCTGGTTAGTTATACATATTTCATACACTAACCACTGTACTAGGACCCCTTCCCACAAACACTCTTAAGGGTCACCTCACGGCAGCCCCCCCTCCCCCAACCCTACCTCACCCCCCCGCGAAACATTCCCCGCGAAACCTTCCCCCCCCCCCTCCCCTGCGACCCGCTAAAATTTACCTCACCCCCCCTCCTTCTATCTCCACTAATCCTTGATCCAGGGTACCCGAGTTTGGGCTCGTTAAGCTTGTCTTCACGAGCTCCACGCTTTGGCCCCGCTGGAAACCCCCCTCGCCCCACCTCCGTAAATCGAAACACCGGACCTCGCTTACTCGGGAACCACTGGGCACAGGCTACCCGAGTTTGGGCTCGCCGAGATCGGGGTGAATAGGGCTATCCTTAGAACAGGGTTGCAAGACTCTGGCTGGCTTTAATTATATAATACATAATTTTAATTTTATTTCAGTTTAATCTGATTGATTAATTAACTTTAATTGGATTTGGATTATTGACATTGACTTAATTTGATTACTTATTTATTTCTATCACTATACATTAGATATACATTATTATTTTTATATTTTATTATTATTAATTGAAATTCGTATTTAATTATTTCATTAATTCAAATCTATTTTAATTATTATAAGTAGTAAAATATTGACTTTCGCACATTGCAGCTGATTGTGTCGCAATGAATAGGTCGGGTACCATTCCATCTTCACTGCCCAGGCGTCAACTGCGTAGTGCAAGGGATGCCGCACCGGTGCAGACCCCGTCTGTATCGTTTACGTCTGTACGTTTGTATCGTTATCGTCTGTACGTTTTGTAAAATTTACTTTCGCAAAATAGGTTTTACGAAGGTTAGGTTTCTGAAACTTAAGTTCACGAAAGTTAGGTTTGTGAAAGTTAGGTTGTACGGAAGTAAGGTTTGTGAAAATTAGGTTTGTGAAAGTTAGGTTGTACGGAAGTAAGGTTTGTGAAAATTAGGTTTTACGAGTTAGGTTTGTGAAATTTATGTTCATGAAAGTTAGGTCTGTGAAAGTTAGGTTTTCGAAATTTATATGAACCTAACTTTCACAAACCTAACTTTTGTAAAATTTACTTTCACAAAGGTAGGTTTTACGAAGGTTAGGTTTCTGAAACTTTTCACGAAAGTTAGGTTTGTGAAAGTTAGGTTGTACGGAAGTAAGGTTTGTGAAAGTTTGGTTGTACGGAAGTAAGGTTTGTGAAAATTAGGTTTTACGAGTTAGGTTTGTGAAATTTATGTTCACGAAAGTTAGGTTTGTGAATGTTAGATTTACGAAAGTTAGGTTTGTGAAAATTAGGTTTACTAAAGTTGGGTTTGTGAAATTTATGTCCACGAAAGTTAGGTCTGTGAATGTTAGATTTACGAAAGTTAGGTCTGTGAAAGTTAGGTTTTCGAAATTTATATGAACCTAACTTTCACAAACCTACGTTTTGTAAAATTTACTTTCGCAAAATAGGTTTTACGAAGGTTAGGTTTCTGAAACTTAAGTTCACGAAAGTTAGGTTTGTGAAAGTTAGGTTGTACGGAAGTAAGGTTTGTGAAAATTAGGTTTGTGAAAGTTAGGTTGTACGGAAGTAAGGTTTGTGAAAATTAGGTGTTACGAGTTAGGTTTGTGAAATTTATGTTCATGAAAGTTAGGTCTGTGAAAGTTAGGTTTTCGAAATTTATATGAACCTAACTTTCACAAACCTAACTTTTGTAAAATTTACTTTCACAAAGGTAGGTTTTACGAAGGTTAGGTTTCTGAAACTTTTCACGAAAGTTAGGTTTGTGAAAGTTAGGTTGTACGGAAGTAAGGTTTGTGAAAGTTTGGTTGTACGGAAGTAAGGTTTGTGAAAATTAGGTTTTACGAGTTAGGTTTGTGAAATTTATGTTCACGAAAGTTAGGTTTGTGAATGTTAGATTTACGAAAGTTAGGTTTGTGAAAATTAGGTTTACTAAAGTTGGGTTTGTGAAATTTATGTCCACGAAAGTTAGGTCTGTGAATGTTAGATTTACGAAAGTTAGGTCTGTGAAAGTTAGGTTTTCGAAATTTATATGAACCTAACTTTCACAAACCTACGTTTTGTAAAATTTACTTTCGCAAAATAGGTTTTACGAAGGTTAGGTTTCTGAAACTTAAGTTCACGAAAGTTAGGTTTGTGAAAGTTAGGTTGTACGGAAGTAAGGTTTGTGAAAATTAGGTTTGTGAAAGTTAGGTTGTACGGAAGTAAGGTTTGTGAAAATTAGGTTTTACGAGTTAGGTTTGTGAAATTTATGCCCACGAAAGTTAGGTCTGTGAATGTTAGATTTACGAAAGTTAGGTTTGTGAAAGTTAGGTTTTCGAAATTTATATGAATCTAACTTTCACAAACCTATTTTTTGTAAAATTTACTTTCACAAAGTTAGGTTTTACGAAGGTTAGGTTTCTGAAACTTTAGTTCACGAAAGTTAGGTTTGTTAAAGTTAGGTTGTACGGAAGTAAGGTTTGTGAAAATTAGTTTTGTGAAAGTTAGGTTCACTAAAGTTGCGTTTGTGAAATTTATGTTCACGAAAGTGAGGTTTGTGAAAGTTAGATTTACGAAAGATAGGTTTACGAAATTTATATGAACCTAACTTTCGCAAACCTAACTTTTGTAAACCTTACTTTCTCAAAGTTAGGTTTAACGAGTTAGGTTTGTGATAGTTAGGTTCACGAAAGTTAGGTTTGTGAAAGTAAGGTATACGAAAATTAGGTTTTGCGATAGTTAGGTTTTCGAAAGTTGCTAGTTTGTTTTGTTGAAAGTTTTGTTTTTGTTTTGTTGGTTTTTTGCCCATGAGTACACTGCAGGTTCCTTATCGGCTTACGAAATATTATTTCAGCATTTAGACACAGAGTAACGGATATAACATCCAAACGTTTCTGACCGGCGTTTTAAATTGTGGCAAAAATGTCTCATTTTTACATTATCTTATAGTTTTTGGTATCGATCTGTTGTTCTTGGCGGGTCGCGTGCGGGTATGCCGAATATTATATATAGATATATAATAATTTATCTAATTAGAGATGTTTTTATAATTTTTCATATTAAATTCACATATTTCAGTAGTTTTGTTCAAAATTATCAAATACTTTGTTGATTTTCCTGCGTTGTTACATCCCCCCCGCCAGCCCCACCGCTTCGATGTGGTTTTTGTCGCATCTGAAACATAAAAAACACATATAATATATTAATTTACCTAATTTTTACCATATCTTAATAAATATTTTCATAATTTACCGTTCTTAAAATCCAAAAACCATTTATTTGTGACCCACTCTGGGCCCCCGACCCGATCCTTGTGAAAGCGCACCCAAAACACGCGGGAAAAGTCAAAAAATTGTGCCCCCCGCCCACCCTAGTCTCAATTTGGTATATCAACTTGGTACCGGTCATTCTGTCAATTTAAAAATTATTGTCAAATTGATATAAATTCTAATAGATTTTAGCATTACAAATAAATAAAAATAAAAATATTAGAGACTGTTTCTGCTAAGGAAATATCAAATTTTAAATTTTTATTTTAGGTAGTTTTCTATTTACATAATATTAGCGACTGACACGTAAGCCTTATACACTTACAAACTCGAATTGTATTATACACTATATAACATTAAAACCTGTGCGTACCCCCAATAATCATGTTCCGAACACCTGCGAAGAGAGGCGCAGCCAAACCACAGTCACCGGAGTCCCGTCCCGAAGAACCGGCTAGATTAACCGTCGCGCAGGCTCGGCGCAGTATTGAATCGAAGCTAGATAGCTCAGATCCAAGTCCCGCCGAGCAGGCGCGACCGATGCCCAAGCCGAAGGGAACGAATAAGGACCGGACAACGGAGGACTCTGCCCGTTTAAATAGAATAAGAATGTCCATAAACATGAGCCGTAATACCAAGACCGAAATTAAAAACGAAATAATAGAATCGGCGTTACGATTGATGCAGCTGGTAAAGGGCGTGGAGGAAGGAAGAAAGTATATAAGGTTGAAAGACACAATAGAGAAAAGTACAAATTTATTATAGGCTTCATCCCATTCGCGAAAAATGACAACTAATATACCTGTATTTGTGAGTTTTTTAAATAATTTATCTCAAACGCTGAAGAGAGGGGCGCCACTATGAAGTTTCTGCCCCGGTTCGAAAAATCGTAGATCCGAGGCAAACAGTCACCAACCTAGACACGTTCATATCATACCATATCATATTTAATGTTCATTTTCACGTTCAATTTAACAATCAATCAATAATCACAACAATATCAATTTAACGTTCGCAGCTAACAACAACAAAAACAAGCTCTCTCGCGGGCGACTAAATGCGTTGCGGTCAACTGACCGTAACTAAATGCGCAAGTTTTTTTGTACCCCACAGTTTGTCTAGTAGTATTAAATAGTACAGATCAGTGAGTAGTATACATTAAAGTCTTTGACCGGCACCATGAACAAAGGTAAGACCAATATTAGGAAGCAAAAACAGGGGCAGTGACGAAAAAGTATTTTCAAAATATCAACGCTGCCTTTTAAAACTCTTGGCAAATTGGGACACGCTTTAAAGGGCCCAATTATTTACAGGCCTTGGCCTAAGATGCCCATGGGGGATTTATCGGAAATCCCCGAAAGGGTCACGCCGCAGCCGTCAGTTTGTTGCTGATGGAAATAAAAAAAATATCGTGCTTTTATTGATAGAATCGAAAAGAATATTCGAATATATATAATCGATAGAATATTACACACGTAATGTAATGATTTTGGGGGATTTTTTGTACAACTCGGGGGAATGGGCGATGGTCATCTGGCAATACTGCTTCTCAAGAACTGACGAGAACATTGTTATATGACCTAAAGATGGAGCCATTATTCTACTTCCTAAAGTGAAAGCGAGATCGCGAGATACCAAACATTGGTAAAAGAGACAGACAAAAGGCTCCTTTTTTGTCCCCGTCGTTAGTTTGTTTGTCAATAAGTCAGATTCATTTGTTTGTCATATTGTCAGTCGGTTGGTTTGATAGAAAATTTTATTCAATAAGTTTTGCGAGCTAATAAAGGAATTGAAGACGCTTAAAGTAATTATACACATTGATTGACAAAAAAAGAATGATGGGGTGTAGTGTGCTAGGCTGTAAAAGCCGTAGTGAACGCCAAATTGCCGGCATAACCTTTCACTCGTAAGTAGTTGAAAATGTTACTATTTTCCTGTTGTAATGTCATGTAAAAATTTGTAAACTCTGAAGAAAGATTTAGCATCGAATCCATTAGGAATATAGATAAATAGAGTATACTCAAAAATTAAAATCGTTTATAGGTTTGGTGCTGCCAGGTTGTAAATTTTATTTACCCAGATTTATTCAAACAATGTTTAGTCTACTTTCAGGTATTTCAATGTAGGTTGAATTGGGAGCCTGCAAAATATACCAAAATGTGCTATGAACATTTTCGTGAAAGATCACCTATGTAAAATAATTGTTACATGCAGAAGCAGTGCCAACAAAACTTAGACATGTGAGTATATATTATTTAAGTTATTGACCGCTACCCCGATTTTGTTGGTATTGTGATTGCACTCTGAGCAATGTCAAGGTCTTAGGTTTGATTCCCAGCCATGCAGCTATGGTATATTTGAATAGCTGTTTCGGGTGTAAGTCTGGGTGTTAGATATTTGTATGGCGGTTGTTTACCGTAGTATCCTCAATAAAACTAGTGTTATCATAGTGTTGAGTTCACATAAAAAGTTTTTTATATTACAGGTTGTGAGCTCAGAAGGTCTGAACGTTTTACAAGAACTGCAAACTACTGAGCGAAATCTATGCTGGGTAAATTTTGTAACTATATTACAGGTCTCCCCATTAAATGTTAATTGTCACCTTACAAATGTTAAGTTATTTATTTAATTAAATGTGCCTCCAGGAACTTCAGAAGATGTTTCCATTACAGAACAACCTAGTCCATCTGCATTGACATCAACCCATAAGAAGAAAAATCAAAACATAGATTAGTAAAAAAAGCTAGCTCCGTTAGAAAGTGGTGTAGCAGAGCTAAAGTGTAAGATGAAAATGTATTCAAAAGAGTTCTATTTACTATCAAATAATAAAACTGAATATGCTGATTTTCTGAAACGGTATACTGATATAGAAAACTGCCACTAAAAATATTCACCCGCACTAATAAATAATAATAAATAAATACACCCAACAGTCACACACATAATCCCGATCCCACACTAGGTAAACCTGTATCGTGGGTATCAGGGACTTGTGGTCCCATAACACAGATTAGTTACACACTTTTGTGGATCACACAAACATTTGTCTCGGTGCGGGAATAGAACCCACGCCCTCTCGCTTTGCAGCCGGCTACTCGCCCATGGCGCCACGGAGGCTGTCTTTAAATTTTATAACAGAGTTTTGTTTTGTTTGTAAATTAATACTTAACTAAAATAGATAGTGATTATAGATAGTGATTTCTTTTTACCAACCTCAGTTACCCATATGAGTGATACATATAGTTCGGGTACAAAAGCTACAAGCATTTTTTTTTCATCTATTTTGTCTACAGTATAAATGAGCCGACTCGACCGAATTGTTACCACTGTCTCTCAGAAAATCGATGTTAATTAACGACTTGCTGCTGCGTTTCATACAGTGAGTGAGATATCCGAAAGCCCAAATCGCCTTCCCTTCTCAAGCCCATAATTATCCCTTTTCTTTAGGTTGGCAACGCGACCATGATTCTTCTGGTATTATATGGGCGTTCATGGATGATCACTTACCATCAGGTGATCCACTTTCTCGTTGCCCGGCCTATGCTATAAAAAATACATTTTTAATTAGGAAAAAGTAGTTTTGAGTTACCAACGTTTTTCCTAAATGCTGGACATAGTTGTGTTTTGCGTTACTTTAATGTGAGTTTAAACTTAAAAGATAGGAATTTGACAGTTGTGATATTTTTTCCCAAACATGAAATGGGGAAATATATGTAACGTAGCAAAATTTTAAAAAATCTAGCTGTATCATGTGCGGTCACGCCATGGCTCTATCTATAGGTAATATATCAATGGACGAGAGTTTTGGCGAGAATTCTTACAGTGCGGTGGCTCTCTTGTTTTAATTATTTCCTAAACTGGTTTAAAGTTGTGTTTGTTGTATAAAAGTGGTGTGGTTTTGTGCAATAATCATTAACGATGATGAATAGTGTATGGAAACATTGAAATAAGTGGATTTGGGTGATTTTTGATCAACGGTATTGTCGACCTTGTGCTTTCGATTCTCTTGAAGAAAGTCGTCTAAGAAGCATTGAACTGAAAGGAATTATCACCAAAACTCCAGCAAGACCTTGAAATCGGCCACACCCCTGTTTCATCGTTCTTGGAATATAAGAAAAGATATAACTAATGACTTGGCAGCATGGTCTCTGATCTTAGCCGGTTCCTTATGGAACAAAAAAACAAAAAAAAATATCAATGGTCAATGGACGAGAATAAATAAAAAAAAAGTAAGAGCTGTCAACTGTCAAGTGTCAAGAAACCATTTTTGTATCCGATTTCCGAAACATTGAGCATACTTTTTATATTTTTACTCCAGTAATAAATAACATATTAACATTGACTCTTATCTTCTTGAACTACCAGATGTATGTCTAGGACACCCGTTACTTTCGCAGTGAGTTGTGTTGTGGTCTGAGTGTGGTTATACAGTGGTTAGGTATATTCTCTCTCTTGAACTGTAGTCTGTGGTGCATACTGCGTTGATTACGGCTTTCGCTGTGGAATTTAATTACGTTAGATCGCAGCGCAGCAGAGATAAACGGTAGACACCACACACCGAGCAGTACGTGGTGGCGGTTGTGGTGACATCAGCATGGTGCTGGCGATAGCGTGTGGCGAGCGACGAGCACCCGACCGTCTACAGGTGCCTAACTGCCTGACTGTACCGTGTATACGTGCTGCACAAAGATATACTGCTTACTGCACACATAACATGTGAAACATTCATTCAATTTAAAGTTTTAGTTGCTTTATTATTTGCATAAGTAATTTTTTTATTTTATTCGCTTTAGATGACGAGACGAGCAGGTCGCATAGTGTGCATCACGCCTGCCTATAAACAGAAACACCAATCAGAACTTCAAATTATGAAGTACTGCATAGAACTGAATTGCACTTGTCAACCTGAGACATAAGTTGTTAAATCTCATAATGCCTAGTAATTTCACTGGCTTCAATGTCCTTCAAACCAAATCACAACATTGTTTACACACTGCTGCTTGGCGGCAGAAATAGACAATGTAGTGGTACCTACCCAGACAGCCTCTCTCATATGAGAGACCTAGTTAGTGTGTAACTCTTTATTATATGAGCTTTATGATATATGAGCCATATTAACTGTGTAATTGTGAAGTTATTGATATCACATGACTATTGGCCTTTAACAGAAGCTTTATTTCTGAATAGTGCACAATGATGTTATGTAAAGTAGACAGTACTGCACCTCATGAGTGTATACTTTTGTATTGACAATGCATTTCTTAAACTATATGACAGCCTCTATGCAGCGGTAGGTGATTCAGCTGTGAAACAAAGCCATGGGTGCTCTATCCCCTAATTCCAATAGTTCTGTGATGTCTGCAAACCAAGTGTCCTGGACTTGTTCCAACTACTGTGCCACACCTATACCAATGTTCCTTATTCTGAGCCCACTTGTAGTAGCATCTTAACACCACAGCATCTTCAGAGTAGGTACAATACATGAAAATATATAACATCATTAATGTAACAATTCTACTATCAAATGTCTACATATTCCTTAACTTTGTCCTCTTTTAGTGACTATGGGAATTAGAAATTCAGTTAATATTATGATGCATAATAAATATTTAGGAAAATGTTATGTGTAATGTTATGTAAAGTATTTGTTCAGTGTATGCAATGTTATGAAAAATATTATAGGTATGATGTTAGATACAATACATGTGTCATATACACATTACACTGGTGTCTGAGCGTGAATTTCCAGATTCCATGATAGTGGCGGATCCAGGATTTTGGTTCGGGGGCTTGACTCAAAATTAGAATATACTATACCTACTTAAAATGGAATAAGTAATGATATGCGTTGAAAATTATTTTGTAATTGATAATATCAGATTAATTTGAGATTTGTTAGTGGACCCAAATGTTTTTTGGGGCTTGAGCCCCTTAGCCTCCCTCGTCCGCTACAGTTCCACAACATTGTATATTCAACTCCTTACTGCTTGTTGAGTGTGGATTGAGATATATGGTTTAATATCATTGAAAAAAGATGACAAGAAAGATAACTCAAGCAAAAAAATTACCCCACCAAAACTCTGTGCAAGGGGGCGGGGCTATAAAAGCCTGTACAGCTCGTTAATTCATCAATTAATAAAAAACGATTCATTATCTCTAGTTGACACTTAATAAGTCTAATTTTTTGTGTGGTGCAGAAAGTTGTATCTCAATTTAGAAATTTAATATTTAGACATTATTAAATTTTATGAAATAAAGTTGATTTTGAATGTTCATTTATATTTGTTGCATGTATGAATATTATGTGGGATTACCTTTGCATGTGTAAGTAAGTGGAGCCATATTTTGGCAGATACATATGAGAGTTATCTCGATTTTTAATATCAATTTGAATAATTACTTTTATTTGAGTGTCACTGTCAACATGTACCTACTCACACCCACTCTGACACACATATTTAAACTGTACAAAATGTTTAAGTTATGCATATATTGATGTGTAGATGGAGCGTGATGAAGGCGGCGCTCTGCATGAGCGGCTCGTGGCTTACGTACACGCGCTCTCCGACCCGCATGAGGCGCGCACCGGCGTGTGGATGGAACACTCGTACGCGCGAGCACGCGGCGCCGTGCCCGCCGCACTCGGCGACTCACGCGTACTGCTCGCGCCCAGAGTACACAAGCAGCGCGCCGACGCAGAACTCGACGTCGAGCGACCCGACCCGTCGCCGCCAGACCCGCCCGACCAGACCGGCGATGACCACTCGCAGCCCGACGCACACTCCGACGACGACACCGACGGCGCCGACGACGACTGGGAGGAGAGCGCCGCGCAGCACGCACCCACCGCCGAGTGCGCACGACTCGTCGAGCGCGTCGCCGAGACTCTGCGTGCGCAGCGACTGGCGGTGCTCGTGGGCGGCGGGGCGGCGGCGCGGCGGGAGGCGGCGCGCGCGGCGTGTCGACGGCTCCGCAGCGCGCTGGCGCCCACGTGGGCGGCGGTCGGCGCGCAACCTCGCGCACCAGCCTGGCTGCACGCGACGCTTACGACGCATCTGCCGCGTCGCTTCTTGTCGTTGTATGAGGAGGCGCTCACAGAGTTGCGTCGGTCGGCTCCGCGCTTGGCGGACAGGATGGGCGCCGGGTCGGTCGGGTCGGTCGGGTCGGGTGTGAATGAATCACCGGAGAAGGAGTCGGAGGAGTCAGTCGTGGAGAGCGACGCGGGCCCATGGTTGGTGTGGCTGGAGTCGGGTGGAGAGGGAGGGAGATGGGCGCGACGGTTACGTTCGCTGGTGCACACTCGTGCGCTGGCGGTGGAGGCTGGTGCAGACGTGGTGTCGGCTGGTGTGTGGTGCTCGGCGGTGGCGGGGAGCGCACGCGCCGCGCTCACAGACATCCTCGACGAGGCGGGGTGAGCGACATGATATAAAAAAAAATATTACATGAATTTAATATTCATGTAATATGTTTGGATAACTAATTTAAAACCAGTCTTCTTCTTCCACCTGCTCTTATCCTTAAAAGAAACTTGGTTCCCGTAGCAGGTCGGAGGGGTCAGACGGTGGTTCGCCTCATATAATATCAAATACTGTCATATCTATGGTACCAGATAGCGAACCCTGGCATTGAGGCTGGATAACGTCAAGCAGAAATAGAGAATAGTTTTTGGGTTACGTATTGATTTAAATAATAAAAAATATCAAGCCAACTACCCTATTATTTTTGTTAGTACCTAGTAGTGTGTGCGGATGTAGACTATGCAAGTGAAGCGCAGGTGATGATGATGTATGTGCACTTGTGCAGGGATCGTGCCGTGGTGGTGGGCGGCGCCGGGGGAGGCGCGGCGGTGGCGACCGCGCTGGCGGCGGGCGGGAAGGGTGTGAGGGGGTTAGTGTTGGTGGGTCCGCTGCTGGGCGCGGGCGCGGGTGCGAGTGAGGAGTTGTTGTCGGAGGTGCGGGTGCCGGTGCTGGTGGTGGGTCGCGGTGTGAGCGCGCTGAGTGCTCGCCCGCGTGGCTCGGGCTCGGGCTCGGGCTCGGGCTCGGGTCGGCGCGTGCTGGAGGTGCGCGGTGCGGACGCGACGCTGCGTGTGCCGCGCGCACTGCGCATGCGTCTGCGTCTCACTCAACATGCACTCGACGCGGCCATAGCGGTATGTATATACATATACTGTACACTACACAATACACAAGTCCGGCGCCAGTATCCGCCCATAAATCTATTGTACCTCGCGATATCTTTTTATACATTTATAATTACTTGTCCTGATTGACTCGATTCATCAACGCTGAGTCTAAACCACTGAAATTTTGTACAAATGTTCTTTTAATGAAGTGAGCAAGTAAAGTGTGATTAAAAGTAATTAATGTTATTTTCGGATACAGGAGGAATGCGTACGCTGGACTCTGGAGGTGTCGGAGGGTGTTGGTGTCGGTGCGGGGGAGGGTGTTGGTGTTGGTGTTGGTGGTGTTGGTCGCCGCTCGGCACCGCCGTCCCCCTCACCGCCGCCGGCCCCCACCCCCTCCCCCGCATCCGCGCCCGCACCCCCGCACACACCTACACTACCATCACTACCATCAGCCACACGGCACCACACGCGACGCTCCCCAGCTTCTTCAGACACCAAATATTTATATCCAAGTGAGTTCCGGTGTCTCGTTCGTGAGGCGTGAGCTTTCATGTAACTGCTACGACATATGATATGTGAATGTACTGTACACTTTATTTTAAGATATTTTTATACTCATTTTTATCATTAGTACTCAATACCATAGGAACGCGCCAGTCTCGGAGCATATAGGTGGGTGGATAGGTGGTTGGGTTTTAGTCCGTGGGAGTCGGACATAACCGCCCCGACTGACCACGCGGTGGGGCCAAACCCATAAAGGGTTTCCCAACGTTAAAAAAAAGGAACGCGTCAGTTCTTATTTTCCAGGAATAACGGAGTCAATCTTTTATCCACTGTAACCACATCTTTATGCACATCCACTCCACTATGGAGGAAATAATTCCTTTGCAATTGCATAGCTCGCGGTTACGCGGGTCCTTAGCATTAAGTAAATTGTGTATTTCCGCGAAATACACAATTTCATCGTTCGGCGACAATCGGTGCATTCGATGTTCAGTTACTATGGTCCGGACCTTTCGATCCAGGGCATTTAACTCGGTCTGAATCCATTTGAGTATGCCGGAAGAGTACATAAATAAATAAATACACCCAACAGTCACACACATAGACCTGATCCCATACTACCTGTGTTATGGATATCAGGCACTACGAAGGACTTGTGGTGCTTCAACACCCAGACCCGAAACAGATATTCGGAGATCGCATAAACATTTGTCTAGGGGCCCACTATGCCACGTAGGTTGTCGAACATGAGGTATATAATATATAATATATAATATATAATATATAATATAGGTATAATGCAACTATTTAAAGCCCGAATGTTGTTACCACCTGACAAAAGATTGTGAAGTACTTTTGTCCGACGGCCAAAAACCGATTGTTCCTTGCCTTCACCGATTGTTTTACAAACATTTGAATTATTATTTTCAACAGCTTCAACAAAATTATCAAAACATCCAATGAGTAATGACTAGAATAAAATAAACGTTACATGAAAATATCCGTAAGTATTGGTGTGTCCAGGATCGACGACACGTGGCGAGAGTGAGCCGGTGTCACCTGAGGACATCTCGCCCACAGTGCCATCACTGCCATCACTACATCCGATCACACCCGCCGCTGTACATTCGTGAGTAAACACCACGTTATAAGCTTCTATTGTTTTTTATAGTGAACTGTAGTATACATGTGATTCTCATGTCCTATAATCTTCTTCCAGGACACCTCGAGCCATAGAGATAGTCGGTGAGTGTAGACGTGTATAGAAAGTAGTAAGTAATATAGTTTCCGTAGCGGATGTCGGTTCATGTCGGTTGGTGTGTGGTGTGTGCATTACAGAAGGTCGTGTGGTGTCGCGTGTGTCAGGCGGCACGCCGCTGGCGCTGATGCCGCCGCGACGTGTCACCCCCGCCCTCGCCCCCGCCCCCGCCCCCGCCCACACCGTCACACCCACACCCGCCCCCGCCCCCGCCCCCGCCGTCACCGCCGTCACCGACACAACCTCAACGACCACAACGCCCCTCGCCGCCGTCGACATCATGCAGATGCCGATCGTGTTCGCGGATGACGAGAGCGCCGTGGAGGGTCGGAGCGGACGCGGACGCTGGTCACGGCGCGACGCTCGCGCTGTGTCACCGCACACGGAGACTGTGCACACGGTACAGACGGTACAGACGGTACAGACTGTGCAGACGGCGCTGACGGTGCGAAGCGGACGCGTTCCGTCTCGCGCGCACACACTCGCCGGTCCCGCGCTGCGATACGCGCGCGTCATCGTCGCCAAGCGCGGCGGTGGTGCTGCTGGTAGCGGTGGTAGTGGCGGTGGTGGTGGTGGTGGTGGGAGCGCAGGGACGCGAGGCGTGTTGGTGCGTCGCGCGGCTCGTCGCGATCGACATTGAATGTAGTGCGTGGTCCGAGCTCACGGAGGAGAGGGAAGCCAGAGAAGGATCGGCTCGTGTGCTGGTTTAATGTAATATACTGTATAAAAATTAAATATAACATTGTCACGACGACGCTATTTTTATTCATTAATCCATCGACCTACGGAGTCTGTACTCCATAGATGTAGACGCCTAATACCTATTCATTCACAATCCAAACAGTAATTGTGGCGACAAACGGGCGCGCGGGCATTAATTCTTAACTATAATTTTGTGTGAGTGGTAGAGCCACGCTGTGGATACTTTTGTGTATAGCATGTATGGGTCGGCTCGCCCGGATCCTTATCACACAAAACCGGCGTTTCGTACGGTGAGTGAGATATCTGGAGGCCCAAACCCCCTCCCCTTCCCAATCCCTTAATTATCCCTTTCCTTTAAGGTCGGCAACGCACCCATGATTCTTTTGGTATTACGGGTGTACATGGGCGGTGGAGATCACTTACCATCAGATGACCCACTGGCTCGTTTGCCGGCCTATGCAATTAAAAAAAAAAACTTAACATATGGATTGCGGGTATAGTTGCTAGGGTTAACTTTTAAACATTATATTTATAAATAAAAATCACAAATTATGAAACAACTTTAACCTACTTATAGAAACTAAGTATCTACATGCACGAAATTTAAGCCGTTCAATTTGAGCCATATATATATATATATATAAACTACGACTACCATACTAATAACTACTCATCATATTATTATTATGTTAATGATCTTCACTTACAAATCAATTATTAAACACATTTTGCTCATCTACAAATTAAATTTTTTTTAAGATATATCTTACTTTACATTTCTTTTTCAAGTTAACACATCACACTTAGAGAATTTTCAGCTTACGATTGTGAGTATACGTTGTTTGGACATCTACCTTTTGTAAGTAGTTATTCTAAGACTTGAATAAAAATAATAAATTTGTACATAGATATAGCCAATGCGCCTAAACGCCGCATGATCCTCAATCAATAAGGATTGAGAGACATGTTCAAAAACTATTTATTATTATCATACTTGATCGTAGGTACCTACTATCAACATATTTTAAATATAGATAGGTAAACTTTAATTTGGCAGTTTTTTGGGTTTCCGTACCCGTATACCGTATTACGATTGATTACCTCTGCAAGAGCGATGACTCGGAGTCAGAGCGAGACTGAGCGAGATAGCAAGTTGCGGTGTCTACCGGCATCAAACGGCTTCGTCAATACGTCACATCAGGCAGCTGTTCATCACTTTTCAGATGAGAATAACATTTTTTAAGTATGTTAATTTTTATAAGCTACCTGTGTAAGGATAATATCTCGTTTCTATTTATATATTTTTTGAATTTAACTATTTTTAGTAAGCTGTCTATATGTGTGTCTATCTTCACGACCTAGAAAGGGCCAACAGGGTTTTTTTTACATACCTAGGTACTGTATAAGTACCTACTGATTGAGTTACCTATAACTCCGCCAAATGTGAACCGATTTGGACAATCCTTTTTCAAGTATTCGATAGGGTTTAGTGCGGTGGTGATCCCATGTATTAATTTCAAGAAGAAATTCCATTCATAAGGGGGTGAAATCGGGGTTGAAAGACTCAAACTTCGTTATTTATGCAATGATTTTAATCATTCTCACTAAAAATCTAAACATAAAAAGCTCTTAGTATATTCTATTTTCTCATGTATATAACTAGATTTAATAATATCAAATCAAGCGAAGAGCGAGTATCTTGCGGGCCGCGGCCAACAGAATGTAACACGCTTGGCGCGAGTCGCGACTCGTGGGGCTTGTGGCTCGAGGACCTTCTACATTCCTTATTAAACTGGGTTATGAAAATCGATAGATATGCGTCATAGCCGACCAACAAAGAGAGACGGATGCATGTTCAACTTCAATGAACAGATACTGGACACGACATATTTTAACAGTAGCACAAATACTATCACAATATATTAAAACAAGAAATAAAGAAGTAGATACCTACCTACCTATCTATCTAAGAATGCTTATGCTCGTAGACAAATTGCAGATCTCATGTTTTTATTTAAATTGATAGGTACATGGAAAAAATATTCTTTATGATCGATTAAATATAAATATTCCTCCTTGAAGTCGGTTACTGAACCGTAAAACATTCGCTTCTTCAATGTACCGAACAAACTTGGGTTTAAACTTTAAATTCACCAATGTTCAGAATGCTTAGGTACCTAAGTAAGTACTTTAGCTAACTCGATACGCAATGACTTAGATGTTTCTGATGATTCGGTGGCCTCTAGTAGAAAATATCTTCAGTAACATTAGTAGGTTACTGTAGGTAATATATACCTACACAGCATCGTTAGTAGTAGTACTGTACTGTAAGTAAACGCATTAAATAAGTTGTGGCTGTAGGTACCTATGTCAAATCTAAAAGTTCGTCTAGATGTAAACTGTAAACATACGTACTTACTTAGATAATAAGTACTATTTATACGAGGCAGTTACTTACGCAATAACACAAGTCTTATCTACTTATCTAGCCCCGTTAGTAAAAATATATTATTATAATTGAGAGTACCTAAACCTAAGAGAACCACTTCTGTGTCGACCAGTGAAAGAGCAATGGCGCGGGCGTATGATTTTGTAGTTTGGACCCTGACGAGTGATCACGACTGCACGACTCAATCACGAGGTACCGCTGTGGCATGCTGTGGGCACCGCGACGTCACTCGTCGCGCCGACTCCACTTCCATAAACAATAGGTTTCTACTTACTGCACAAAACATGTGTGATGTGATACGATTGTCGTATCTTCGTTAAGTATACACCATCAACAAGAACTGGTTCTCGTGAACTATCTCTGTTTTGTGTCTCGCATGTTTTTTATAGCATTGGCCGGCAAACAGGCAAATTGATCACCTGATGGTAAGTAATGTCCATCGACCATGTACGCCCCCAATACCAAAAGAATCAAGGGCACGTTGCCGACCTTAAAGGAAAGGAATAATTAAGGAATTGGAAAGGGCGCCATTTGAGTTTGGACCTCCGGATATCTCACTTACCGTACGAAACGCAGCAGCAAGCTGTGAAACTCACAACCATACCTAACTCGCTTCATCATGTTGGAGAGTAAGGGCATGATCGTGTAGAATTGTAGTTGAATGATTTGACACTATACAAAAATCTGCAAGTACAAAGTTCTCTTATCTTAAATAGTTGTATACCTTGACAGCAATTTTTTTTGGCGTATGTATGGGGTTAGCTGGTCAAACATAATAAAGACGATCACTGGCCTGCCGATATCTCAAGCAATTAAGACCGCCGAAGACAGGACCACATGGAAGAGTATAGTGCATGGGGTGATCACTACTTCAAGCTAGACACGACCTTCTGCAATGAAGAGATCGACTAAGAAGAAGTATGGGGTTTTGTGTAGTGTGTAGGTGGTACCTTCACCGAAACACGAGCAGCAGGTCCGGCGTAAGTATGTAAACTTTTTATTTTTTTCACGGTCGGGTTTCGCGCCAAAAGGGGTGCCACCCGGGGCAGACACTCATCCCCCTTGGCTATGCCACTGCCTACTGCACCCATAAAATGCAATTGTATTATATATTTATATAAACTTTAAATACCTACATATAACATAAAACAAAGGTGGACTTATTTTATGCCTGAGGTGTTCTCTGACAGTCAACCTCCAGGTGATGCGGAGACGAAACAATCACATATATCAACAAGTATAACAAATCAGTCTTACAAGTTACTTACTTAAGTGAACAAACTTTATAACATTACCATAAACCATCCACTATACAGAATACTCTTCTTCTTCTACCTGTCTTTATCCTACTCGCAGTGGGGTCGGCGCAATACATGTTACAGAAAGATTTGGCTTGTACATTTTACGACCGGTCGCCTGCCTGACGTCAACCCCTCTGCGGAGAAAATACCCAGACCCGAAACAAATATCTGTTATAAACATTTTGTTTCGGTGCGAGAATCGAACCCGCGGCCTCTCCTTCACAGTCAACTACTCGCCCACTGCGCCTCGGAGGCTGTCGGCTATCTGTTATACAGATTAGGTACTATTATTTATTAATTATACTTACCTACTTATTAACGAAGTACATACCTAAGTACCATTAACGCTAGTTCAGTTATAATTATTTACCTATTGATTGTTAAATCAAAATTCCTTCAAATATTCGGATTCGATATTCATCAATAAAGATTCCTAATGGTAGATACCTGTCTAACTAATAAATAGAATTTATTGTGTCGACAGCTACTTACAGGCAGTACGTATCGTGTAGGCAGCGTAGGTACGCACTCATACATACGCACTCACGCCTGTAATCCCCGAAGGGGTAGGCAGAGGTGTAACCAGTACACCCACATTTCGCCGAGCGTATTTCCGTCCCTTATGTGATAGGGGGCGAGCCTATCGCCATACCGGGCACAAATTCCAGACTCCGGGCTGATACTGAGCATTTCGAAATAGAAAAACCCAATACCACTTTACCCGACCCGGGGATCGAACCCGAGACCTCAGCGTTGACCTCAATCGTAACGCGTACGCATTACAACTGCGCCACCGAGGCAGCGTAGGTATTTACATAGAATGAATGAAACGAGAAGAGCATCAGTACATTTAAGTGCGCATCGTCTGAGGGCCGCGGCCGGTGACCCGGCGGCCGGCAGTGGCAGCGGCCACGTGACGGACGTCTCCGAGACTAGTCGCCGCCGGATTGCGTCATCAGTGGAGGCGATAGAGCGCTCTACTTCGGCTTCGGCGCGCGGAGTACGCCGGCGCGTGACGGGGGTGCGGACGAGGGGGCGGAGGGTGCGCGCAGGACAACCGGCGCGAGGGTGGCAACTGGCAGTACTAGCGCTGCGACGCGGCCGCCGCAACGGAACCACGCACCCCGTCGCCCCCGCCTACCCCCACTCGTGGGACTTCGCCCCTCAGTGCTCCTTCCGTGCTCCATCATAACATATAAATAGAATCGTTTCCGTGATCGGTTCGGAAAAATGTGCGCCTCGTCAGTGTGGTGATTGTCCGAGCAGTTTCCGAGGACGCAGTCACATCCCGGATTGAAGAGGGTTTCGCTCGCGAGCTGTTCTCTGATGAGCCGCTCGGGGCGTAGGTACGTGCCGCCCCACGTTCTTCAGCAAGGGAAGAGTCAGTACTCACAGAGGCCGCCGCAGGGGTGACCGTCGCCATCACTCGTCGGGGCCTCCGTCGTATCGTCTAAGCGTGTAAGCGGATTAGCTACCGTCGCATCGAAGCGCAACACCAGCGGGAACTAGTGGCAAGTCACTCGTTCTCGTCACGACTCGAATACGTCCCTCCTGCCGCGTATATGTAAACATTGTGTCCATAGTCGTTCTTTTTTAATTATAATATTAATTGTTAAACAAACGGGATTTAGCGCCAGGTGTAGTGGTCAGTAAGCGCGCTAGTATCGTTCATAGATCAGGATGTACACTACATATTTACTCAGGTTAAAACTTTTAAAAGAACAAGTTAATCGTGAAAAATGTACGATGCATTGACCTTTCTCCGAGCGAGTGCAACTGCAGTCTGCATCGTCCAGAGCGATAGGGCAGATAGAGTCTATAGATAATACCTATGGTTTTAGTCGAAGTGGGCGTTTTGTATCTGCTGAGTGTATCGGTGTCGCTGCATACAGTCGTATGTAGTGTGTATTTGTGTATCTATTTTGCAGATGGTGCGGGCGCGCACACAGGTGATCTATGTGAGCCATGTGAGCGGTGTGAGCAGTGTGAGCGGTGTGAGCGGTGCGAGCGAGCGAGTGCGCGGCGGCGGTGCGAGGCCGCGCGCGGCATGCCGGGCGGCCGCCGGGGGCTGGTCGCCCCGCAGAACACCTTCCTCGAGAACATCATCCGCCGCTCCTCCTCACAGCGTCAGTACCGTGCCATAATATTCTCTAGTGTGTGTGTGTGTGTCTGTGTGATGCGGCTAACGTGAGCTCGTTACCTACAGCAGACAGCAGCTTCTTGCTGGCGAACGCGCAGATCGTTGATTACCCGATCGTATACTGCAACGAGACGTTCTGCAAGATGAGCGGGTACAACCGCGCTGAGGTGATGCAGAAGTCGTGCCGGTGCACGTGGATGTACGGCGAGCTGACCGAGAAGGAGGCGGTGGAGCGCGTCGACCGCGCGCTCGATCACCACCTCGCCGACCAGTTCGAGATTCTGCTCTACAAGAAGAACCGTGAGTGCCTCGACACTCATCGTCATCTCATCACGATTCATCACCCGTCACTCTGCACTCATAGAATGTACGGTACACCTGATACCTGTATATTAATTATGTGTAGTATTTTCGGTAGAACTTTCAGACTGTGAATTAATAGGTACCTAATATTTTACTAAATTTTCACCGTTGTCTTTCAATCAATATCAAATCAATAATGATAATAAACTTTAGTATTAACCGGAACTGCACACGCAATTCATAAGAATCGCAGATCATGATCAATAGGGTTAAATACAATGAGTCTGTAAGTTCTACTGAAAAATACCCTTCTGATTTGGCAGGCGTAATAAAATCATTCATAGACATTATATCACTCCTATGATTCTATGACTACGCAAACTCAATCATATTAGGTATGTAAACAATTTACTTTAAAGGCTAATAAATTAATTAAATGTAAGTTGTTTAATTCTTCATTCATTAATTGAATAGCTTTCAAATCTATATTTGAATCTGTCTTAACCAATAGTCATAATGACCAACCACATCCTAAACATCTAACGAATTCCAGACTCTTTGCGTCTGAGTTTTATAACTCCCGTATGTAAGGATAAGGACTGTCAGAACCTAAGTACTGCGGCATTTAGCGTAAATTATTTGAATTTGAATTATGGTAATGTGCCACATCAAGAACGTGTTTGGTTAGTGTGGCATATCACCGATAGATGACGACAAACAACACCTAAAGAAAAGGACGAATCTGGGAAAGGGAACGCTAAATAAGGCGGTCGGAAATTTTATGTGGCGAAGACCGAGTAGATACACGGCCTCTCGGAGTATAGACACATTTATTCCCAATAGCGAACAAATTTGCCGTATTAGGACAATTATTTTACTCAGTACCTACTGAACGAATCGTTGACTTCGACGTCAGGGTCCGTGTTGACGCCACTATGGATAAGGGACGTGAGGTTACAAGCGTATCCTGCGACCATAAAATGCCATACGGCCAGTGAGTCTGTATGGGCGCGAGAGTTCTTTTATTGCATATGCCAAGCAAGTGGGTCACCTGATAGTAAGTAATCTTCCCCGCCCATGTACGCCTACAATACTAGAGAATCATGAGTGCGTTGCCGAACTTAAAGGAAAACCCTTTGCTTTAAGGGATTGGGAAGGGGAGGGGTATTTGAGCCTGAGGATATCTCACTCACCGTACGAAACGCAGCAGCAAGCTGCTATTTACGTCGGTGTTCTGTAAGACAGTAATAATATGACATAACGTGGTCTGGTAAAAAGATCTACGCCGCAGAGATGAAGACGCTGCAGTAGATGTGTATCGTTACACGACTATATGATGGGAAACCTAACTTTCTATTTGATTAGTTTCGTTACGGGACATAGACAATTTAGCATTCCCAGAGACTCGACAAAAGCTTCAAAGCTCGGTGTCAACAACAATGCGTGCCACTATTGATCATGGAACATAGGAATTGCCGTGGCCACACTGACTTGATGGGTGACCAGCTCTAGGGATGTCTTTAAAAACTGTGACCTCAGCGTTGCTATCGTCCCTTTGTAGGTATTTTTGGTAGTCGTTTATCTTCGGTGGATCAGCAAAACAAATTCCTCGTCTTCTTGATACACGCAGCGATATATGAAAGATATTAGATCATCCTTCAGCCCTTATCTCATTCTAACGAATGATCGATTCAAAATTCATTATAAATGAAACGTACCTATATGATGTACTTAGAAAGTATTTGGCTCAGTTTGTACGGCTTACAGACCCGCGTGGATCAACCTACATGTTGGAGCATACAGTCCGACGAACCGTGTTGAAAATAAAAGTCGTATCCAAGACCTGTTCAATAGCTTATGTGCAGCTACTAAAGTAAGACGTGTGTGCGTGTGTGTGTGTGAGCAGGCACGCCGCTATGGCTGCTGGTGCACGTTGCGCCGATCCGCAACGAGCGCGAGCTGGTGGTGCTGTTCTTGCTCACTTTCCGCGACATCACCGCACTCAAGCAGCCCATCGACGCTGACGACCCCAAAGGAGGTGAGGACAACTCCTAACACATACAACACAATGCAACAGCCTTATACATTCGATCGCTAGATTATTAATCTAAATCCGCCAACTGTACCTACCTAATGCCACTTACATGAGGTACCTACCTACCCAATCAAGATTGTTTAAGTTCATAAACCAGAGAACAGCTATTTGTGATTATGTGCTGTTTTGTTTGGACGTCACTAAAGATTTTCATACATATTATCGTGTAAGCGAATGAGTGTGGAAGGCGGCACCCAGCAGTTGGACTGGTGTTGTAACAGTTGTGGGGACGCGCAGGTCTGTCGAAGTTCGCGAAGCTGGCGCGCAGCGTGACGCGCTCTCGGTCGGTGCTGGTGTCGGCGCTGCCAGCGCTCAAGGAACCGCAGCGACAGAGCCATCTGGCGCATGTCAGTACCAACGCACAACATGTAAACACGCACGCTCTTCTCTTTTGTACAGTAGCACTAGACACTAGACGTAGTCAGTAGTGAGTTGACACTAGAGCACTTCTAGGACCCATTCACTGGCGCAGAGGTAATCTTTTTCCGCTTTTATACCTGTATCAATATTACCATCTATAGATACGCTCGCGTCTGTGAATGGTGCCGAAATACGAAGGTCCACTCTCACGCGAAGACCCACCACCACTCTTATTACCATTGCATTGTTATATCTATTGAGTGTCAGACAAAGCAGATATGCCGTACGTGTTTCTATACTCTGGGAACAGTGACATGAAACAAATTGGAATAAATACCCATTGCATGAAAATCTTAAGTGGTAAGTTCGAAATGGTACTAGTAATGGTAAATGTGCATGGCCATTTCGGATACATATACCTACTTACTTATAAGTTATATTTACTCATTTATACGAGAACTCATGAATTGGAATTTGCTCCAATCAGATTCAGTGAATTCGCGGAGAGCGGACCTTCGTTATTTAAACTTGCAAATCCTCTATGTAGGTAAGTCACGAGATAGGTGTCACGGATGGAGGATCGTATGACACTGATGCCCACTAGTCGCTCGATACCAAATATTACCTACTCACAAAGTTCTTTCAACTTAAATGACAGCCTCTTCGGTGACGTAGCCGGTTGTGAAAAGTGAGGTTGGAGATTCGATTCCTGCACCAAGGCAAATGTGTCAGGTGTGCTGTGTGTGTGTTATGGGATCGAAAGTTGCCCGTAGAGTACACGATAATTGACTTGAAACTATGAGTGTGATTGTTGGGGTGATAATGACTTCATAATATAAACAGGTAAATTCTCTATTCGAATGTATTTTTTTATTCTATATTGGCAAAGTGATTACGCCACACCTGATCGTAGTCCAAGAATAGAGTCGACCAACGACAGACAATGTATCTATCGTACGTAGGTCGGCAGATTTATGCCAGCCAATGTTGTAGGAAGGGGGGAACAGGTGTGCCGATAAACTATTCCACAGCTTTATGGTCCGACAGAAGTAATATTTTGCGAACCTTTCGGTTCGAGCCGAGATGGGGAAGACTACGAATCTGTGGTTCCGCAAGCCAGCGTGGTTCAGGAAAGGTGAGGATGGAATAAGGGCAAACAATTCTTAAGAGCATTCATCGTGATACAAAAACGCTAAATGAGGCAATGCCCATACGCAGCTGTAAGGACTCTTAATTATTTGTAACGTCTGCATCATTTACAATGCGGACAGCCCGTCGCAATCCATCCAACTTCAAAGGCATCGAGCAAGTATTTGGTATGGCAAGTATTTTTAGGTGCGATCAGTATTCCACACCCGGCCGTGCCTGCGCTTTGTATAAGCGGTAGAACTGGCCGGGTGTAAGAAATCTACGCACCTTGTTCAGGATTCTGACCCTGAGTGATGTGACGGATATTACGCCCTCGATGTAGTTCCTCAGATCACAGCAAGCATCCATGCCCAGGACACTTAGGCTATTCCGCATTGCAAGTGGGATACCCTGAAGATTGAGGAGGAGAAAACAGGGATTTTGCGCACTTGAACGCGCACACCTGCGTTTTCTTGGTATTGAACTCAACCAGATTCTTGGTACCCCATCCCGAAATTAGATCTATGGACGGGTTAAGCTCAATGACAAGATTTTCTCGCTGACTCTCAGTGTCTCCTCGACTACCAGGGGCTCACTGCAGTAACGCCCATGCACTGTGCTGTCATCTGCATAGCAATGAATGTTACCAAGTAATAACATATCATTGATACTTATGCATAATAAACAAGGTGGGCGAAAACACAAAACTTTGTGCGACCCCGGCATTATGAGGTTGATATGATCTGCGAAGCTGGCCTTTCAACAATTCTATGCTTACGCAGAAAGCCAGAGATCCAAGTACACAGGTTGTCGGAGAGCCTATATGCCGGAAGCTCGGAGAGAAGCCCACTGTTCCAGACCCTATCTAAAGCCTTAGCAATGTCGAAGCTTGCGGCTAGAGGTTCACCATGCCTGTCCACCGCCTCCTCCCAGCAATGTAACATGTACGATAGAAGATCACCTGTTAATCTGATCAGCTAGTAATCCTCCAAGTAGTGGACCTACTGTAGCTGCGCTTTGATAATCTGCTCCATTACTTCACTTACTGCACGTCACTGAGGCTATGACAGTTGGATGGTAGTATTATTTAGATGGACCGATCGATCACCTTTTTTGGGATCGGTTGCACATTGGCGTCTCTCTAAGATTGGAGCACAATACCGGAGAGGAAGGAAAAGCGGTATAGGCGCGTCAGCACAGGAGACAACTCCGCGGCACTACGGCTGGGATACCGTTCGGGCCACTGGCTTTGCTGACATCGAGCGACGGGTATGGATGGCTTTGGAAAGGCTCCAATAAGCTCGGCTACTCGCTTGTTGATCAGCCAAAGCACATCCAATTCTGTTAACGCGTTGTGCATCCGCTCTAACGTAAGCCTTCTTACAAGCCTTGGTGGCTTCGTTGTAGGCTGCCTTGAGAAAACTTACATTGGGATCCTTTTTTGCGCGACTCCTGATCCACTCGCGATACGCTGCCTGTTTAGCACTAGCAGTATAAACGCACACCGTGTCCGTAAACGGAATCCCAGGATATAAAAGCCATTGTATAAGTAACTACTGAGGTAATATTATTTTGTTTGCCCGACTTGGGGATTATCCAACCTAATAAGAGTACCGAGTTACCTTATCGGTTTCCAGTCAGAGTACTGCCAATAGACCAATGAAGCGATAATCTGCCAACATATTACCTACTCAGTTGAAGAAATCGGGGATTGACTCGCGCGTTGTCATGGTTATCAGTTTGAATGTACTACCTACCTACCTAATAGGTACTATACTAGGTAATAGTGGAATTCCAAAGTGCATGTATCGCATGTTAAAAATAGCAAATAATGCTTTTTGCCGTTTATATACAGTAGGCACATTTTCTCGTTTTTTTTATTAGTGTAGTGACGAAACGACTGCCCTTAAACAGATGCAACACCACACAAAACTTTGAATTACAAAGCATTACTGCATGGCATGGGACTGCGCTCGTCCCACCGAGACATAAGATGTTAAATCTCATAATGCCCAGTAATTTCACTGGCTTCAATGTGCCTCAAACCGAAACACAACAACGCTTATACATTGCGGTTTGGCGGCCGAAATAGACAAAGCGCTGGTATCAACCCAGACGGCCTCTCGCATACGATGGACCTACCACCTTGTAAAACATTCTTCGTCTCTTTCGGATATATGTATCTACCGACTTATGAAAGGTAATCGTAATGCCCCAATATAGACTTATTATATTAGATTATGTTCTTACAATTTGTGGAAAAACAAAGCCGACGCGTATGATTCTTAATCCTACCTATAGGTACCTAAGTATTCTGTATTATACTAGGATACTATATTTATACATGCGATCATTTGAATCAAAACCATACATTGTGCTTATTTGTGACTACCAACGATAATTATAATTAATTAGATAATTCAGCAGATTACAATTGTTTTAGGCAAATTGTGAAAATTTTGACGTATAGTCACGCAAAAAGTATATAACCAACATGTATTTCATATATAGATAACTACTGATTTTGTTTGATATGATTTAACAGAAACTATTAGGAAATATTAAATTCCTCATTTCCGTCGGAAATAAGCTCGGCGAAATTATTTCTAACACTGAGTTGATAAGCCTCCAAAATTTAAAAAAAATACGACCACCGAAGACAAAATGATGGTTGCTGGATGGTCTCCAGGTGACTGAACTTCCACGAAGCCTCCGTTACACAACTTATACATAAATGTATAAGTATGTGGATTTGTGGAGGAACACCAGTGGAAAGTGATACAGTGTTCACTACTCTTGGTAATTCGAAACTCGGTGTCCCTAAGCAGGTCGAGTCTTATAGGGAGGTGTAATGGTAGAGCGAAACGGTTCAAGATGCGACTCGAGAGAAAAAGACGCAGTTCAAAGTATGGCCAACGACCATCTCTCTCGAAGACCGCTATAGTTACTGAACAACCAAAAACGCAACAAAGCGAGCTCTGGCTAAGACTCGACACTATCATCTGGCTCCTCTTTACGAGAAGCTAGAGACCGCAGACGCCCAAAATATGAACTTTTGGCTCGCTAAGGCTTGGGTGAAAACGAAATTTGACATAACCAAATACCGATGTGTCAAGGACCCTTAGTGTTATGGTCTATGAGGATCCGCAGTAAAGGAGAGATGGCGGTATTACTTACACCACCTACTGAATACCCAGCATTTGGACGAGACACCCGAGATACCCCGGAACAAAAATTTGTTGCCCGGATTTCGTCTGATGAGGTCCTCAAAAGATTCTATCGCATGAAGAACCGGAAAGCGGTAGACCAGGATAATATCCCTATCGAGACGTGGAAGGCGCAGGGCTCTTACGGTGTGGATCTGCTTGCCGTCTTGTTCAACGGTAAAAATAAGTCAAAAAAAATATTTCACGTAGACAAGACTTTTCGATATATGTACTATAAGTTTAATTACGACATTTCCATACCATGAAAATAAAAATATTACAGATATAAAAAATTGCGCGAAATGCAAGTTAATAATCAATTTCAATTAAGCTACGGTCACTTAGCACGGACGGGTGGCCGTGCACGATGGAGTGTTAGTACCAACTTTTATGTACCTATGCAAGTGAAAGTTGGGTGTGGCAAAAGAAGAATGAAAGTAGTATTAATACAGTAGAAATTAGAGCTTTGAGAAGTATGTGTGATGTAGTTAGCAAACACTTTCTATGGGAGATAAAGTAAGAAATAGTGAGGTAACAGAGAGGTGTGATGTGAGAGAAGATGTAGTGACGAAGAACGAGAAAGAAATACTAAGATGGTTTGGGTATGTGGAGAGGATGGATGAAAGAAAATAAGATTTATAAAGAGGAGATGGGTGGCGAGTGTCAATGGTAGATACCTACTTACAGTTGGGAGGAGAAGGTCTCGTCGAAATTTTTCAGATCAGGTCAAAGTGCCCTAAGCCGACGTGCATGCATGAAGAATTTAATGAGAGCGAGGCCAAAGAGGTGTGTAAAGATCGTAACTAGTGGATATTCGCTGTCTTTGCCTACCCCTATGGCAAACAGGCGTGAGTCTGTAAGCTACGGTAGTTTCGTTGAAAGTGAAACAATGCAAATATCCAGAAAAATTGATTCTGAACGCACCACCAGTCTTATATTTCCAATCAATATTTGTGACCTCATATAGATCTTGTGTATTTTTTTGAGAACTTGAATCTCAGTTATATCTTAATTAAAAAAATATGATTGTCAGCCACTCCGCGTAAGCAATTTGCATGAGTAAATCACCTATTTACATTTTAAAACAATACACCTGTACGAGCTAAGACTAGTACCTATACCTATACTCGTATACTTTGCCGCATATGCATTTTCCACCACGTTAGTATTTTATATTATCCAGCTCAACAAAACAATAACAGTGAACAGTGTAGTAAACTGACAAATTCCGTGACAGCCTCCGTGGCGCAGTGGGCGAGTAGCCGACTGTGAAATGTAAGGCCGCGGGTTCGATCCCCGCACAGAGACAAGTATTTGAAAGCCTCGTGGCGTAGCGGGCGAGTGGCCGGCTGCGAAGCGAGAGGCCATGGGTTTGATTCCCGCACCGAGACAAATGTTTTACCCTATGTCCTAGCCTAGGTCATGGTCTACTTTTGTGCCAAATTTCACCCAAAACGGTTCGGATGTTAAAGAGTGATTGACTAACAAACATCCAAACTTTCACATTTATAACAGTAGTAGGATGTATGGAGATGTGGTCAGTGGTGACCCACACACTGTTCACTTCGCACAAAGTATGGTTGTGCCGTGTGCGGCTTGCACAGTGCAAGGGTCGGAGTGAAGCGTGGCGCGACGCTCGCGTCGCTGTGTCCCGCAGGTGATGTCTCTATCCGGCGACGTGTTGCCGCAGTACCGACAGGAGGCGCCCAAGACTCCGCCGCACATCCTGCTGCACTACTGCGCCTTCAAAGCCATCTGGGACTGGATCATCCTATGTCTCACCTTCTATACCGCCATCATGGTGCCGTACAACGTCGCCTTCAAGAACAAGACCAGCGAGGACGTGTCGCTGCTCGTCATCGACTCCATCGTGGACGTCGTGTTCTTCATAGACATAGTGCTCAACTTCCACACGACGTTTGTGGGCCCTGGCGGCGAGGTGGTGAGCGACCCCAAGGTGATCCGCAAGAATTACTTCAAGTCGTGGTTCCTGATAGACCTTCTGTCGTGCCTGCCTTACGACGTGTTCAACGCGTTCGACCACGACGAGGACGTGAGTAGTGCCGTGTGTTAGTATGTACCGTTGCGTAGGTATTATGTGAGCATGTGAGTGAGCAGCCGTCCGTCCGCAGGGCATCGGCAGCCTGTTCAGCGCGCTAAAGGTGGTGCGCTTGCTGCGGCTGGGCCGCGTAGTGCGCAAGCTCGACCGGTATCTCGAGTACGGCGCCGCGATGCTAATCCTGCTACTCTGCTTCTACATGCTGGTGGCTCACTGGCTCGCTTGCGTGTGGTACAGCATCGGTCGCTCGGACGCCGACTCGGGACTGCAGTACTCCTGGCTGTGGAAGCTGGCCAACGTGACGCAGACGCCCTACTCTTACGTGTGGTCCAACGAGTCGGACGGGCCCGAACTCGTGAACGGGCCCTCGCGCAAGACCATGTACGTGACGGCGCTCTACTTCACCATGACCTGCATGACCTCCGTGGGCTTCGGCAACGTCGCCGCCGAGACCGATAACGAGAAGATCTTCACCATCTGCATGATGATAGTGGCAGGTGCCGGAACTCTTCTGTTATTAGCCGGAGCACTCGACGCGCGGCCCCTCGCTCAGTACACTGAGCCGGGCGCCGCGCTGCTCTCCCTTACTCCCGCCCTGTATCTCTGTGTCTCTCCCTCGGCAGTCGTTAGTAGCGCTAGTTGTATCCGCTCGTGTCGCACGTGATGCGTGTTATGACTTGTGTGTGTCTGGTGCACTGTGCACGTCCACCTCCTCCTCGCGACTGCAACCTCCTGTCCTTCATCCACATCTTATTCATTAACCCGTGCAAGCCCACGTAGCGTCGCGGCGCGTCACTTATGTGGTCTGTAGGCTATAGCGTGCCTGACCGGACGCCCACCACGCCACTCCTCAAACGTTGTGCAATGTAATAATGATATCGTACACAACTCTGAGGAGGGCCGAGTGTGTGCCGGATGAGGGTACTATGGTTCCGGTGCAGCGCGTGTTACATGATACAACACAGTATATTGTAGCACACGTTGTGACGCATGTTAAGTGCATTTTTTTTGACGGGCGCCACTCTTCGCCGATCGTGTAGCTTTGTTATGTTGGCAGCCCTCCTATACGCGACTATATTCGGCCACGTGACGACCATCATCCAGCAAATGACTTCAGCGACGGCCAAGTACCACGACATGTTGAACAACGTGCGCGAGTTCATGAAGCTGCACGAGGTGCCGAAGGCGTTGAGCGAGCGTGTCATGGACTACGTGGTTTCCACATGGGCGATGACCAAGGGCCTCGACACCGACAAGGTACTGCCTCCGGCCGACCGGCCGCAGGCGGCGCGTTATCAGTGCTCGAGCGGTGAGTGAGGTACGCAACGCTGCCCGTGTGGTGTTAGGTGCTGAACTACTGCCCCAAGGACATGAAGGCAGACATCTGCGTGCACCTCAACCGCAAGGTGTTCAACGAGCATCCCGCCTTCCGTCTCGCGTCCGACGGGTGTCTGCGCGCGCTCGCCATGCACTTCCAGATGTCGCACTCGGCTCCCGGGGACTTGCTCTACCACACCGGCGAGTCCATCGACTCGCTCTGCTTCATAGTCACCGGCAGCCTCGAGGTCATTCAGGACGACGAGGTCGTCGCCATACTCGGTAACCGCTATGATATCGACTTTTGTAGGTATTCTATTTTGTATCGAAATACCTACATAATTTTAATAATAAATAATAATTCATAGTATTGTACTAAGGTTGCGACTGTCATAGAATTGAGTACGTACCTACATAGGTACATATTTTATATCTAGCGAGCTTCATTTGTAGCACAGGCGCGAATCCCACCTAACGGTGTTCATAATTTTGTAACATGTGAAGGCAAAGGCGACGTGTTCGGCGACTCGTTTTGGAAAGACAGTGCGGTGGGACAGTCGGCGGCGAACGTGCGTGCGCTCACCTACTGCGACCTCCACACCATCAAACGCGACCGCCTGCTCGAGGTGCTCGATTTCTACCAGGCGTTCGCGAACAGCTTCGCGCGCAACCTCACGCTTACCTACAACCTGCGACACCGACTCATCTTCCGCAAGGTGAGTGTGAGTGTGGCGCATCCTCCATCGCTCCTGCTCCCGCTCCCGTCTCCGTCTCCGTCCCCCACTCACCACCCTGACGCGCGCACTGCGCAGGTGGCGGACGTGCGCCGCGAGCGCGAACTCATGGAGCGACGCAAGCGCGAGCCGCAGCTCGAGCAGGCGCAAGACCACCTCGTGCGCAAGATCTTTTCGCGCTTCCGTCGTGAGCGTAGCGTAGCAGCCGCGCCCGCGCCAGCCCCCGCGCGCGCCTCTCCCGCGCCGCCTGCCGTCACGGCCGCCCCGACCGTCGCCACCGCCACCACCACCGGCGCCACCGCCGCCGCGACGCCAGCCAGCGATGCCGAGCGGGGTGACACATCGCAACCGACTCCGGCGGTCGCTCCGGCACGCGGCAAGTGGGGCCGTCTGCTGGCCGGTGGTTCACTGGACGCGGGGCAGAGTGACGCTCCTCGCGGCGCATTCTCGCGCAGCTTGAGCGCGCGTGATCGACCGCCGCCGTCGGTGTCAGACACGGTGGCTGCGGTGCCGGCGGTGCCGGCTGCAGGCGCGGGCACGTCAACAATTTCGCTGAAGGTGAGGTGACGTCGCCACACGTGCTATTTTTATTTTTTGTTTTTGAGTCCAGGCTCGCGTGTGACGTCGGTTCTGTGTCAGGCGTCGTTCGCGAAGGCACGGTCTGCAAGCGCGCTAGGCGTGGGTTCGTGCGCGGCGCGACAGGACACCATCGAGGAGGAGCTGGAGGAGCGTCGGGCGCCGGCTCTCCCCGCGCCCGCGCCCGCCACCTCCACCCCCGCCCCCGCCCACGCCGCCGTCACAAGCGGCGCGCTCGTGCCCGTCTCCTCGTCGCACGACGCTGCGCTCGCAGAGTTAAGGCGCGATGTGCGCACTGAAGTACAAAGGCTTCAGCAGAAGGTAATTGGTTAATTATTATTAATATTATATTTATTGATATATGTTTACTTAATTTTTATGTAAGTCTACCTACAATTACAAGCAGCGATAGCTTAACGGGGGCGTAATGACTGTCACGAGTCATAGGTTCAAATCCAGTCTCGAAGAGTATTTCTAACTTTTCTATGTAAATTAACGCTTTAACAGTGAAGGAAGCATCGTAAGGAAACCTGCATACTTACCTGAGTTATTCAAGTCTGCCACCTATATTAGGTCATGGTGGTGGACGAAAGCATAACCCCTCTTTTAGTGGAGGAGACCCGTGCCGTGTGTAATACAGGGCTAGCATTATTATTAAATAATTAAGTTTATATACGTATACTTCTATACGTAGGTATCATAGTTATATTGCCGTGTATACAAAGGCAGCCTTTTAATTTTACTGCACAGGTTGTACCTAGTACCTACTTTATATTTTTTGCTACAAAGCTTGACAGAGCGCATTATGTTACGTTGATTGCGCTAAAACCCTATTTTAATGAGAGATAACGGGATCAGGGAAAGATGATCAGGAACCTCAATATAGATGACATAGTGCAGGTAAGTAGATAGCTAAGTAATGTACCGTTGTGCGTTGGTTTGTAGTTGGGTCGCGTGGAGGAGCTGCTGACGATGTTGGCGGCGCGCCTCGGCGCTGAGCCTGGCGGGCCGGGCGGGCCGGGCGGGGCAGGCGGGGCAGGCGGGGCAGGCGGGCCGGGGGACAGCGCGCGCGGAGCGGAGGAGCCGCGCGCGCCGCCGCCCGACCTCGCCGCGCTCACCAGGAAACGACGCTCAAAGGTAGCACGTCACTACTTACACTTACTATTACCAGCAGGGCAGCAGGGCAGCAGGGCAGCAGGTCTGTGTCACTATTCATGTTTGCAAGCAATCCCGCGCCAATAACGACGATGAACAAGTCCAAATAATTTATATATATAGGTCGTAGGTATCCCCACATCACAAGAATCCATTAGATACACAACACACAAGTCGATCAACAAGATTAACGCCAAATTATATAAGTATATTAAGTAGTAGAAATTAGCTGAACAAACTTATTAAGTAGCATGATCTACAATTACGACTGTTTTTTTAAACAACAATATAATAGAATACTTACCATTGAAAAAAACAATAATATTAATTTTTAAACTAAATGCAATACGATAGATAACGCTCAGCTATATAGGTACCTACTTTTGACAATCTGCTGTTCAACGAATTGTGACCTTTTACGATGATCATTCAGTTTTGGCGATAACCTTATTGACTGACATAAGTATTCTACGATGTATAGCGATTTCCAATGAAATCCAGCGGATGTCTTCATCCTCTTTTGGTGTTGCAGACTAATGGTCGCTCTCCATCATCAGGAAGACGGTTAGTACAAAAGAAGCCCTCGTGAGTCGTTTTGAAACATTCCATCTTGCACTGTGGATGATATATTCATCTTACTATACTATACTTATCGGATTAGGGATCATCTAACACTTTATTGATTATTGTTTTGATGGCAGAGTCGCTATTGGTTTAAATATATTTACGGATTGAACGATCTGTACAATATTCTGTGCTACTAGTAGGTACCTCTCTATTCATATTATTAAAATATAGTGGCGAATAAAAAATGCCAGTAAGTACATACCTATTGCAAACTCAATAGGTGCCTAGATAGTTACTGGTGAGGATTACGTTATGTACTTAAGTAGCTTTGTATTTATTTATTTATTTATTTATTTAGTAACACTTTTACATGAATATTTCCATGCAACCTTGACATCCGAACTAGGATGTATCCATTTTACTCATGTGGAGGAACCAAAGGCCTAAGTTATAACTACGTTGTCCATGTCCTACATTGCACTACATTGTCTATTGGGTCAAGGCAAATAGAAAACTTTCTTCTCCGATATTTTTTAAGGGTGCTTGAGCCTTGGGCAATACAGATTATGAATATTTCAGGCGCGGAGTAAGGGTGTCGCGCCGCAAGCTCCCACTCCAACCGATACACCCACCACACCGCCGGGGACTAACGGGAGCGGTGTTGCGGGCAGTGCGGGCAGTGCGGGCAGTGCGGGCAGTGCGGGCAGTGCAGGCAGTGCAGGCAGTGCAGGGAGCGGTGCTGCGGGCAGTGCGGGGAGCGGAGGTGCGGCACAACGTCGACGAGAGTTCGTGTAGCGCACGGCGGCGGGCGGCGCGGCAGACTAGCGCGCGCACCCGCCATTACTTACAGTGTCCACAGACACGACACCTCGTCGCCTCCGACTGTTGTACATATGTATCCGATACAGTATACTGTATAGCTATACATTAGGGGTTCACTACGAGTAGGCACGCGCTACATTACGCTTACTTGTCGCCGCTCGCGCTCGCGCACGCGCACGCGCAGCACGCACTGTGCCGCCCGAACATGCCGCCTCGCTGAATAACTAGGTACCTAGATTACTAGTACCTACCTACTCATTCACTCTCTCTCTACAATTGTTTTCATAACTGTAAAACCCATAAGAAACTAATATTAACATAGAAAGTCATTCAAAAATATGCATTAATGTGTACAAATTGATATCACATCATAGGTATTTTTCTAACTAACTTATTGAAACAATATAATATCAATGAGTTACATTAGTACGTGAGTGCGTGAGTGCGTGAGTGTGTGAGTGTGACGTACCTAATGACGCGACGGCGAGTGTACAACGAATGTGACCATTCACCACCTCGCCGACACGGACAGACTAACGGCCGCAGCAGACTGAATTCAACCTTATTTTCTTATTTGACAGTCCCGTGGCGCAATGGGCGATTAGCTGACTGTGAAACGTGAGGCCGCGGGTTCGATCCTAGCATCGAAACAAATATTTGTCTGATCCACAAATAATCGTGTCTGGGTGTTGTGAGACCGAAAGATTCTTAGTTCCTGAATCCCACGACACCAAGACTCGTATCTTACTGTGGGGTTAGGGCTATGAGTGTGACTGTTGCGTGTTATTTATTTAAGTGCACGGCTGCCAATATGTAATAAGACAAAAACCTGTACACGCCGCTGGTATTTGTTTTTGTCATGCTAATATCAGCTGTATAACAAAGAGCATAAGATTGAGTTTCAATTGCGCTCGGATTAGTCTATTTGCCGTCACTCTGACCGTCATGACGGTCACGCACGCGGTGGCCGTTGTGATGCTGACGCGTCAGCGCTGAACCTTTAAGCTGCGTCCTCACTGATGCACTTTCAACATACGTCTTCCTCTGTAGCTTGGGTGTAGCGTCATGACACATGTTTTAGTGCATGTGAGTTGTGACATTATGGAAGTGAACGACGGTGTGTGACGCATACGCCAAAGGAAACCGTAATTGGAGAATGAAAGCTCACGAACATCTGAAATCTGGCATGGCAAAAGCGCCAGATGAACGTTCGTCCGAGTAAACCGTCTGGTTGCCATGGTTACGCCTATGAACCTGTCGTTACAATCCGATTACGCAGGTTCAAAAAAAGTACTATAGTGTATGCACCGAGACATTTGGAGAATGACATAGTCTAATTAACTGCATCATTTAAGATTCTAGCCATACCTATAGATCTTGAACCTTACGTAGTACTGCAAAAGTAGGCCAGGAGGCCTGGGGGCCCAGCTGCACTGCACGATTGAACGTCTCCGCCCGACAAAAGAAATCTGTCCAAAGGCAAGTCCAATTGCCTTTCCAAGTTCCAGGACATGTGTCGGTCTACACGCAGACTACCTAATGAGGGCAAAAAAACCCTCCTGTGGTCCCAATTAGTCATCTCTAACAGACAGGCACAGCGTAAAAATTCTTCAGATGCTATACAGGCTGAGAAACACCGATCATTCGCTGGGAGACAACTCCAAAGTTGCTCATTGCAGTAAGCGGAATAATTCTGCTCACGATCCCACTCGGTGCATTAGGTACTTCCACGAGATGACAAATTCGCAGATGACCATTGTACATAGCGAACATCGGCTGCTGGTCACAACAGCTGTCACAGACATGTCACGACCACCCGAGAGAAATGTTTTGAAAATAACTTTACTCTCAAAGAGTGTGATGGACCTTTTAGGTGCTCACAGTAGCGGTTATATTGCTAGTACACGGTGGACAGCACTGCCTCTGTTAACTCCCCCCCCCTCCCCTCTCATCCCCTTTAGCGACGCCAATAGCTATTACTATGAAAAATATATTTGAAATTAACGAATTCATTTAACATGCATGATGCACATTGCAAAAACCTTTTATGTTTTCGGAAACATAATTTGATCGCATCGCGCAAAAGTTGCATAAGATGACAACGTGAATATAAAGTATAAAATCGTTTATTTGTCATGTCTCCCCGCTTGGCGACGCCCATGGGCACAATAGTGAACAATAATACAGAAAGCGGCAGCATGTGGCGGAACGAGGCGGCACGTGGCGTGGCGGGCTTCGGCGACGCTCGCACACACATGCGTGTAATGATTGTAAAAAGATTAACATAAGTTTATGTATAACTTATCACTTAATAAGCAATACATTATCACAGTTTGTTTCCACGTCGAGTGAGCAGACAGGAACGACCAATCGTTTTATATTCCCTATAATTCTGATCACAGAGCATCGTCTATGTCTATATTATTATGGATTGAGTCTCGCACGCAGCCCGCGCCCTCGAGAGTTCCGAGTCCAGAGGGAGAAGGGTGGAGGGCGGAGGGCGGAGGGTGAAGGGAGGAGGTTGCGGGTTAAGGGCTGCGGGCGAGGTGTGACGAGTGTTGTAGGTACTAACCTAACCTAACTTACGTACCTACTGCTTCCGATCCGAATGAGAGATGTATGTTTATCAGTTTGGATCGGATGCAATGTGTTAACACTCGAGAGGTGAGTGTGACGTCGGTCGCCGGTCGGTCGCAGGTCGGTCTCGCCCGTAGTGTTTCCAATTACCTCTCGTTGTTGACATTTTCATATTTTATGGAGGCGCGACACGCGGCCGCCGTCGACACGCTCATTTGTATTATTTGATGAAATAAAACGAGTTCACGCCGAATATTGGTTTCATTTCACCTCACACGTTCACAGCGTTCTGTCGACACATAGGGGCGGGGTAGGTGAGGGATCAAAATGAAAATGCAAAATCATTTAAATCCTAATTTTAATATATACAAAAGGAAAAACAGGGGTGTAGGGCACGAGGTACAACGACTCGAGCCCCCCCCCCCCTGGCGTGTGACGTCACACGTTGGTGATGACGTTGTTAAATGTCTCGTTAAATGATACTTAGTCAACGTTGTAAAAGAATCGCGAGCGCTCCACGACGCGTGTGGTGTGGCGCGAGTGTGGCGCGAGTGTGGCGCGAGTGTGGTGCGGGTGTGGCACGAGTGTGGCGTGAGTGCGGCGCACGGAACATAATCGGCACTTCAATACAATGCAACATATTGTGTTAATAAACTGAATCTACACAGAAGTGTTATATAATGTGTTTCTAGTTGTTGTAGTACTATTACTATCCTCATATTAATAAAGCCTAGCACGCCGCACGCCGCACGCCGCACGCGACTCGTGAGTGAAACTTATCAACTATAAAAGAGTACCAATAGGAACTGTTTGATCGCCGCGCTCCTCTGAGCTAAAGACCATGACATTGCAACAACTTCTCCCAAAATAAACACTTTAATTACACTTGTAATGTATCACTTATTGTTAGACATAATATATTATATTTCAACATGAGAACAAACCATCGTCAGGCCGTTTATTCATAAATGCACAATAATATAGACAGACTGAGGGCAGAGCACCTGTTACTAAGGCTGATGTCACAAAGATATCGGAACTTTATGCAAAGAACTAGATATTTTCTAGTTTAAATGGTGTTTACTTAAAGTGGTATGAATGCGATGCTATAATGATGTCTCAAAGACAACTACTTGCCATATATATCACACCAACAATAATGAGTCACGCAATAAATAAGTGTTGCTCATCAATCAATCAATCAATCTGTTACGACGACAGAATCACCCTCCCGCGCCACATCACACGATACAATCATAATAATGTAGACAACCACTTCTAAATATCTTTACATAAACATAATATTTGTTGTGGAAATAAATCAAGTACTGCATCTTTACATACTTTCAGTTCAAACGGGCCGCGTCTCGTTGACTCGTCGACATGTTCACGCGTCCACTCGTCCACGGCCATGCTCGAAAATATCGCTTTGTAGTCGTAAGGATTCATTTCTCCGGATACTGCAAGTATATGCGAAAAGCGACCGATTCCGTTTCTGTTTGCCCCACCTCCTCCGCTTCCCTGCCCCACCGCACCACTCTTCGCCGCCCCCATCGCCGCCACACCACTCCGCCGCTCCACCCGCCGCGTCGGCATCCGTGTCGGCGGCGGTGTCGGCGGCGGTGTCGGCGGAGGAGTCGGCGGCGGTGTCGGCGGAGGTGTCGGCGGTGGTGTCGGCGGCGGCGTCGGCGGTGTCGGCGGCGTCGGCGGCTACTGACGCCTGTCGGCAAGTGTCGACTGCTGCGACAGGTGGGACAGCGCCGAGTGTGCCGACGAGCACATGTCCTGCGACAACGTACGACCTGTGTGTAATAACTATAGCGCGGAGGCAGCGCGACGCAGGGGGGGGGTAAAGTGTAGATCACTCACTTGGTAGGAGAACTGCGGGAACTGCTCCTCCTCTATCTGGGCGAGACCGCTGTCGGATTCCGGCGGCGTCAGCTCGACACTCTCGCCGGTGAACTCAGAGTCGAAGTAGCGCACGTCCGTCTCGGACTCCACTTGCGGCTTGAACGGCGGCGGGATCTGCAACCGAGGGATCATATATCGATCGGTTACTGAACTGTGACCGTTCGAATTTATTTATTTATTTATTTATTTATTTATTTCTTAAGCACATCCACATCGTGTATATTGACAATTTGTTATGAATTATCTTACTTAAGGTTAATAATCTGATATACACGACACTTATGGAGCGCATAACATTCGCTGAATAAGTAGCATGTAGTACCTAGTATTACAGACTTATACTACTAGTAATATGAATATCGAATGATACCGTCACAGGTACGTGGGACCAATATATCAAGCTTTTAGGAATTATTATAATCTTGTGAAAAAGGTTGACAAGCACACCCTTCTGGTAGCTTACCATGGTATAGTTGCTTCAGTACTAAGATATGGAGTAATATTCTGGGGCAATTATAACGAAAGAGAAAGGATTTTCAAGGCCCAAAAAACGCTGTATAAGATATATGTTTGGTCTCAATACCGTCAACTCCTGCGCTCCTACGAGTATATTGCAGTCAAATAAATTACTCACCGTTCCATCTTTATACATATTAGAGATAGCAATATTTGTCAACACAAACTTAAAAATGTTTACTTAAATAGCCGACATGCCATCACGCCCAAAATACATAAGATCTCAGTATAAAACTCCATTATACAAAGGCAGTTATAAGACAGCATAAAATGAACATATTTAAAAATGATGAATGACTGATGTGACGGCGCGTGTGATGTACGCGGAGCAACTTGCTATCTCGCTCTCGCTCCGAGTCATCGCTCTTGCAAAGGTAATCAATCGAAATTCGAGTTACAAACACTAAATTAAGAAAAGTTCAACAATTAAATATGATTATTTTTATAGGCCCATTTTCGTATGCAAGTTATTTTATTATATACGTTTAAATATAGATTCTGATATCGCGATTAAAACGCCCAACAGGGTTTTTGTTACATATTGTATAACGAAAATATATTGTAATGCTATTAGTATTATTATGTTTAACATAGTAGATTTAATTGATAAATATCAAATATTCTAATACTGAGGCATGTTAAAAATATTAATTTTGCACGACCGCGCCGCCTGGCAGAATGTAATGGAATTAAATGTTATGTCTACACATTTATTATTATTGTAATTTGTACCTACATTCTAAGTAAATAAAGTATTCTGATTGTGGAGTATAAACTTACCCTTTTGGCGACGAGGTCGGGCCAGTTGATAGAGGCGAAGAAGGGGTGGTTCATGATCTCGTGCGCGTCGTCGGGTCCGGCGCCGAGCCGGCTGGCCGGCACCTTGGTGAGCAGACCGGCCAGCAGTGCGCGACACGCGGCCGACAGCGTGCGCGGGAACCGAACCTCCTCCTTCACGATGAGCGTGAACAGTACGTCGTGGTCGCGATTGTAGAAGGGTAGTCGGCCGCACGCCATCTCGTACATGACGACGCCGACGCCCCACCAGTCGACGGCGGGTCCGTAGTCCGTGTCCTCCAGCACCTCGGGCGCGAGGTACTCGGGCGTGCCGCAGAACGTCTTGGTGGTGCGTCCGTACGTGATGTTCACTTTGCACAGACCGAAGTCGGCGATCTTGATGTGTCCGTCCTTGTCGAGGAGCAAGTTCTCGAGCTTGAGGTCGCGGTAGATGATGCCCTCGGCGTGCAAGTATCCGAGCGCGGACACTATCTCTGCGCCGTAGAAGCGCGTGCGTTCTTCACTGAAGTACCGTTCGCGCGACAGATGGAAGAACAGCTCGCCGCCGTTCGCGTACTCCATCACGAAGCACACGCGGTCTGATGTCTGGAACGAGTAGCGCAACGCCTGCGCAACACACACGTCAGCGGACGGGGCACAGCCGAGTGTAATTAAGGCATAATCTCTATGTATATCATAAATGTGTGTGCATGTGTGTTTATTGTATACATACCGTCAGGAAAGGATGCTTGGTTTTCTTGAGCACACGGTTCTCGGTGATGGTGTGTGCGACCTCGTCCTTCTGTAGGATGAGGTGCTTCTTGAGGATTTTCATGGCATACAGCTTGCCGGTGCCCTTCTCTCGGCTCAGCACCACTTTGCCGAACGTGCCTTTGCCAAGCACCTTCACGAACTCAAACTTCTCCAGCGTCTGAATGTGTTACAATTAACAGTTATATTTAGAAAAACAATATGTCAATGAATTGTGGATTTGTAATTTGTGGCGTAGTTGTAATGGGTACGCGTTACAACTGAGGCAGACGCGGGTTAGATCCCCGGGTCGGGAAAAAATGATATTGGGTTTTTCTATTACGAAATGCTCAGTATCAGCCCGGAGTCTGGAATTGTGCCCGGTATGGCGATAGGCTCGCCTCCTATTACATCATGGGACGGAGATACGCTCGGCGAATGTGAGTGTACTGGTTACACCTCTGCCTACCCCTTCGAGGATTACAGGCGTGAGTGCGTACCACAAAACGGCCGGGTGTGAAAAATATCTCTTCTAAAAATATCTTTCTAGCTTAGGAGGAGCTTATGTATGTACATCGATTTCTCCGCCAACTGTGGACCGCTTTTGTTGGAAAAAAAAATTATTCGGTTAAGATCTGACGACGGAGTACGGAGTAAAATAATTAAAAGTCCTCAACGGACAACAGTACACTCGTCGCAATTATGTTATTGTATTGGAGTTTAGATGGCGATACTATTGCTGTAACTACCACTAAACATTTAAAAATAAAATAACTTTTAACAAAACTTAGAAACCGACTTCATAATAAAATCACTGAAAAGTCAAAAATAATAATTTCTATGGGTATCTTTAGAATCGGTGCCTATGTCGCTGCCGGTCAAATAAAATCGCACCGATTCTAAAAAGTCGGTTTCTAAGTTTTGTTAAAACTTATTTTTAAATAATGTGAGGGCAAAAAAGGGGGCTGTTAATAAAAAAAAATGGATTTAAACTGTTTAAATAACTCAATACCTATCGTCATTTTGACGGGTACGTTAAATCATATGAATGAATGAGTGTTATATTGGTCGATGAAGGGAGTGGCACCAAGCCTGTCAGTTCATATCACATGGAGCGAGCGCGTCAGTCATGAGTGTACACAACACACACTCGGAATGTCTGATACGTGGTAACTGGTAACTGGTAACCGCGCAAACAGTCCGACGGCTGACGCTGACTCAACACTCAGTACTCATCAACCACCGCATACTTTATACAACTTATCCTCATCAAAACATATTATTTCTGTCGTAAATGCTAAAGTGCGGCTCTATAATAGGTACCATAATTAGAACGTTACGCCACTGGTCAAGTAACTTCGTACAATTCCTACAAATATCATATTCAATTGTTTAGTGTCTGTTTTTTGAGTGGTAGAGCCACGCTGTGGACAGTTTTGTCTACATCATGAATGGGCCGGCTCGACCGGGTCGTTAACACTGTCTCACAGAAAACCGACGTAAAGTAGCAGCTTGATGCTGCGTTTCGTACGGTGAGTGAGATATCCGGAGGCCCAAATTCCCTCCACTTCCCAATTCCTTAATTATCCCTTTCCTTTAAGGTCGGCAACGCGCCCATGACTTTTGGTATTGTGGGTGTACATGGGCGGTGGAGATCACTAACCATCAGGTGCCCCACTTGCTCGATTGCCGGCCTATACTATAAAAAAAGTGAAATGATGTAAAACACGTCGAGTTCTTTTATCGCGTTTGAGAACGAAGTCCGAAACTACCTAGACCGGGGCCCCGCCGCGCCGTGCCCCACACGATGCGAGATTGGGCGAGGCTTGTTTGTCGCGCGCTCAGCGGAGTGAGCGGACAGCGCGACGCGGCGCGGTGATTCCAAGAATCACAAATTCACAACAACATGACGCATCACGTGCACTTTTCCTGTTCACCAAAATGAAGCGCCACGCGCCCGGACACAACATGATCAGTACCTAAATGCTGATGACAAATCTACGCAAACGCAATAAACAAATTGTTGCACGTGTTGCAAGGACATCCTGTGTTACTTAAAGTTCAAACAAACAATAAACTTTGCATTGCATCGATGAGGAAAGGATATTGAATTGAAGATGGGACTTTGACCTTGATCGGCAATAAATAAATGCAATCATGATCAAGACGGTAGGTGGTACCTACCTACTCCCACTAGGTGGTAGGTATGCGAGCGGCCGCCTGGCGCTTTTTCTATTACTGACCCCAAGTAAGTGTGTATGCACTTTTGAATTTCGGTTTGAAGGGCATTGAAGCCAGTGCAGTTACTGGGCATATTATAAGACGTAACATCTTATTTATCGGGGTGACGAGCGCAGTCCATGTCGTACCACAGATTAATTACTTCACTACACATACGTAAGCCATATTTAGTAACTTAAAGTTCTGTGTGGTGTTGCTTATGTTTATGGGCAGGCGTGGCGCTTGCCATCAGGAACCTGCTCGTCTCGTCATTCAAGCTAATAACAAATAACTAAAAAGTTGAAAATAAACAATTTTGAGCCAGCGCTTGTACATTTCTACCCTTAAATTACAATAGCACAGATTCAAAAAAGTTTTTTTTTTCAACTTTTTAGTTATTTTTCGACGGTTTTGTTTTTTGTTAAAAAGTAATTGCCACTATTTTGAGTGAAAGCATTATCAAAATCGCTGTATATTCTAAGGGTGCATAAATGACGAAGTTTGAATCTTTCATCCCCGATTACAACCCCTTAAGAGTGGAATTTCTTCATAAAAACCAACCAATGAGCTACTACTCTTTCGAACGAAAAAAAGAATTATAACTTTAGAAAAATAACTGCACTTTCATTTGACCTATAGAAATTGTTATATTAGACTTTTCAGTGTTATTTTTTGAAGTATGTTTTAAAGTTTCGTTAAATCTCTTTTTATTTATCCTAGCACAGCATAGTGACCACAATGGAGCTGACAGTACAGTAGGTACAGTCCAAGTCGTCATTGCGTGCCTCGAGACGGTGGGCAAAATTATAGTTGAAGTTACTGGATACTAAATTGTTGGCCTATACACCTTTCACACGAATGCTGCATACACACAATCTGGTTGCTGAAAGATTAGATTTATTTTCTTGTACAATGAGCCAGTTAAAAAAATTAACATTATATTTATTACGCTATTCCAATATGTAATTTATATGATTAATATGCTGAAGGAATTAATAGAGATTGATGTAATAATGCATGTATGGAATCAAAAAGGGTACTGTAACATAATTGGAATTACATATAATTTTTTAAATTATAATTAACATAATTATCATTAACTAAACTATTGTAATGGGTGTAAACCTATAAGTTATATAAGTAAGTATGAATGTATAAATTAATAAATAAAGATATACACTGGCTGACCCTGAAACTAGACTCGCCTGAATGAACCGCTAAGGAGGGTCTTTCAACATGTATACATTGGTCCCTATCAGTATTGAGTTGGGGTACAAATTAGGTCAGAAGATAGGAAGGTACCATTAAACCTACCGCTAAAGAGCTCTATCTTTAGAACCGTAATAGGTAGCCGACTGGAATTTTCACAGAATATAATATTTGTTATAGAGACAACAATATTGTTTAGAAAACTATCTTGGTTAACAGGCCATAAATCGCTGTTAACAAACTACTGATCTACAAAGCTGTCATTTAAGCTACTATAGGCCTATGACAGAGCTACAATATAGAGATTCTGCGAAGATTCCAGAATATTGCCTTCCAGTCAATATCAAGTGCTGCCTGGTTTGTGACATACTCAGAAATCAATGAATACATAGAGAATGGAGATGCCGACTTTCCAAGAAGAAGTTAACAAAAGCTGTAAGCACTCTACAAATTGAACACAAATAAAAAATATGGCATACTTATAATATTTGATCTCGGAGACTATGTGTTAATGTGATGGGAGATTCATAATGGTTTATCACCAAAATATCTTAACCCCATAGTGACCACATTTAATTAAGGCTAAGTAATCTGATTGTAGATAATATATGAGCAAGAAAAAAAACTTATTTTATTATTATTCAATTGTATGTATGTTCACGACCTGTACTTATACCAGTAAAACCTAGGCAGATATTATCAAATTTTCCAATAGAAAGGTCTAACTTTGCAAATGATTTGATGGTGCAATATGTGCAATATGCACAAAATAACTTGGCCGGTCTGAAGTGAGTTCACCCTCCAGAGGTGTAGAGACATCTCCCGCTGTTTTAATCTGTGAAAACTATAGTCATTGCACTGCTTGTGACAAACTTCAGTAGGCCTAGTACGAGTTACAAATGTGTTGACAGTTTTTGAATTCGTATGAAATTACTACCTTCGAAGTGTCAAACTAGTAATTCTAAAGATAATAAAGGAAAGAATCACTTGAAAACTAATTTCATATTCAACTAAAATGCAATAAAATTAACCATATTATAAATTTTATTTCATCATAGTTTCCCCCAGTGGCTAATACTATTTGACATATGGAGAGAAAACGGAAACTTTGATTGTTTTATAAAACTATCAAAACTTGTACTAGGCCTTCAGGACAATGAAGTAATTTTGTACATATTTTGTATACCTACCTAGTATTTATTTAAGGTAATAATACCTAGTTATTAGTAATAGCGGATCATGTAACTTGTGTCATCTAAGCAGGTAAACATTTGATATATTTATAATTTACCTACTTGTACATCAAATGTATTTATTGTGAAGTGTAAGTGGTAATATAATTATGTTATGTTATCCAGGCCCTGATTCATCATATATGAGACATTCTCCTCAACACAAACATCAGATGTTTGTATCTATATAGAATCGGTGGCATATTGTGACTGAGCATGCACATGTATACTAGTACTCACTATACGGCGGGGATCACGGAAGCTGGTGCCGAGCTGAGCGATGTCCCCATCGTCCGCGTCCGAGAGCACCGCGCCGCCACTAGTGCTCGGCCCACCGACGCTCAGCTGCGACGACACGTACCTGATGGCGGCCACCCACTCTTCACTGCAACACACACACAACAGACACTCAAACACCTGTTTCCTGGTGTTAGGATCGTGTTATGATCGGACTGACCGTTCCGTCTCCGTGTCAACGGAGAAGTTACGCTCGATGACGGTTGTCCACTGCAAGCCTCGGATGGTGAAGGTGTAGGGGCGCGGCTTGTCCACGGCCATGATCTGGCAGTCGCGCACGGTGAACTTGTTGAGCGGGTCGCGATAGTTGTTGCGCTCCGGCTGCGCCTTGAAGCCCACCAGGTCGCCAGTGTCGAACAGGATGAAGTAGCGGTCGCGCCAGTTACGGATGTGCTCGCCGCGTTTTTGTAGCCATCCCTCCTTGACGATGTTCCCGGGCGCCGCCTCCGCCATCGCTTCGTCGATGGCCACTTGCCACTAGCTGTTTGATAACAAACTGCGGGCCGTGTGGCCAGCACCACGTTTCGCAGTTTTGTGCTGCAGCACGAGTTTCACCTCAACTGGTTCGCGCCCAGAGCACCAATACTAATCATTTTCTTGTTTGCGTGAACTATAATACGAAAACTACAACGTTTTTCCTCAGAAAATACAAACGTAAGCGACGTTACGACGTAGGTACGTAGCCTCGCGGTAGTAAAGTAATAAATGTTGTAGGTGGGTTTAGTAAAATGTAAGCGGTATAAACTTATACGAACCGGCACATGTCAAAAAGAGAAGCTGAAAAACTCGAATTACAAACATGACATTTATATTTAGTCGGATATTAGCCTATTTTGACAAATTAGTTCCATCTGTCTACCACCAGGAGTCCAAGGAGCGCATCATTTTGATATTTGTTTTTTTTGCTTGTCTGTTTTTATTACTGTTTTATTACAATAATGTCACACATATAAAAATGTAATAACGAAGGAAGCATAAATTTTGTCTAAAAATTTCGAGTTTAAATAGACTTCGTGCTAATTTCATCAAGTGAAAATTGATGTTATTTTAGGGAACTAGATGTTTGCAATTTTGCAGCTTTTAAACTCTAGGGCTGCATGGTTACGAACCTTTGCCTTTTACTACATGGTGAAAAATTTACCAAAAAAAAAACTCGACCAATGACCGGCAGGCCAATTATGTAAAATCAGCAGACAGCTAGCGATCAGCAATCAGCGAGCAGACACCTAGCAATTAATTGCTATCTGTCAAAAAAAATCGAATTACGGATAGCGATCGCTTGCTTGTCGCTCGCTAGCTGCTGCGTGCACTTTCAGCGATAGTTACAGCGCCACAGCAATGAGGTAGCAATCGATGGAACTAAAGACTACAGAGCTTATATTTTTAGATTATCTGTGGAATAAAGGTTCAAGTATAATAAGAGAATTTGGTGGGAAAAATAAACAGTTCAAATAAGTCTGTGATTGGGAAGACTGTGTTTTAACTACATTTTTTTTTGTTCAACTAGTAAGTATATAAGTTTTTACAAGTGAATACATGCTAATGATGTTTGTGTCGTTTATGTGCTCTATGTGAGTAAAAGTTTAAAATATTTTAGAAAATGGAAAGCAGAGCTGCTGACAAAGTATCCGAAGCACAATTGGAGGAATTGCTGGATTACTTGGCACAACATCCGCTTCTCGCTAAAGGTGTGGGTATGGGTATGGGTGGACGGTCCAAAGAAGCAATGGATCGTGCCTGGAATGAAATATCAAATAGACTGAACGCTCACGGCTTGGGTGCATCGAAAAGTGGCCTCAGATGGAAACGCGTAAGCAAAATTTTAGCCTCCATGGCGCAGTGGGCGAGTAGCTGGCTGCGAAGCGAGAGGGCGTGGGTTCGATTCCCGCACCGAAACAAATGTTTGCGTGAATCACAAAAAATGTTTCGGGTCTGGGTGTTGTGGGTCCATAAGACTTTCGTAGTTGCAGATACCCACGATACTGGTTCACCTAGTGCGAGCTCAGAAATATGTGTCTGACTGTTGGGTGTATTTATTATTTAGGGTAGTCTCACTAACAGGCTCCTTGTGGCTTCTAGTTAGAAGTGTGCATTGACTTAAGACTACTTCTTATTGCAGTACTGGGCTGACCTTAAACATAAAGCAAAAGCCAGGGCTTCAGCTTTGAGGCAGGAAGCTAGTGGGACTGGTGGTGGGCCATCAAAAGTCGACAGTTTGACTGGCACTCACCAGAAAATCCTTAAATTATAATTATAATTGGTGATGCAGCTGTATTTGGAGATACTCAACACAAAATACCAGTGTTTGTAAGTAATAAAAGTTTTAATAATAAAGATAGGTATTCATGCTAAAGATACTCCTGAAGCTGGAGAAGTGAGTACATGCGTTAATATTTACTTATTTCGTTTATTTTACAGGACACCAAACAATAAATCCCAATGAAGTGAACTTCTCTGAAGAGATTATTATAGGAGCAGGTAAAGTATTGTTACTAATTTAAAACATTCCTCAAACCATAAACTTACAAAAAATGGCTCATAAGTACAAAGTTAAACAAGTTTTTTATACGCTTCACACGGTTTCGATCCTGCGAAGCACTTGAACACTCACATCACACATGGTTTAAGTGGGCGAAGGTTGAAAACCCTTAGCTGGGCTGACAAAACATTAATGTCATCCAGTTTACGAGTGTTATTGAAAAACTATGTTTAGGCTGCTTAGATAAACATGTGTTCCAAGAAACCGTACCTTATCCTTGAAGGATTTTACAGATTGGGTATAAACAAATAAAATCATTAAGGTTTCAAATTCATCGTTTATTTTAGTTAACAGCAATTACCTAGTATTGAAATTAACATATTATGTTTTCATATATTCCAGTTATAGACAAAAATATACCAGGTGTAAAATCACCTTCAACAAGAGGCCACACTGATATAATTCGTAAGTCTTTTCTGGAAAACACCATTTATTTATTTTTCCAAAGCATTATTCAACCATTTGCGTTTGTAACACCATAATACGTAAACACCAAAATCAAGAAAATGCCACATTAAGAGTGACATATTTTTACAGATTGCTATGCATTACCACCTAGAGCTACTACAGATACCAGTGTTCAGCCAGTTCCGCACGCTAATACCAGTACATCTAGTCCTTTTGATCAGTCGGTGATCGAACTTGGTCCCAACAGGATAATTGGTGATATGGGTTCGAGCAGGCTTCCGGGCAAGAGAGATCACCCAATCGTCCAAAGACACACCTACAGTAAGAACGAATTTTATATCGCCAACTAAAAAACTTTTTCTAATATCATGGTAGCATTATAATTGACAGCCTCCGTGGCGCAACGGGCCAGTAGCCGGCTGTGAAACGAGAAACCGCAGGTTCGATACCCGCACCGAGAAAAATGTTTGTATGATCCACAAATATCGGTTTCGGGTCTGGGGGTTGTGGGACCGTAAGTCCTGATACTCACGGGTTAACCTAGTGTGGGATCAGGACTATGTTTGTGACTGTTGGGTGTATTTAATAATAAAAAATAATAATAATAATATATATACATACAAGTAAATAAACAGTAGTATCGTATTTTAATACAACATTGATATTTAATGTCTGTCTGTAGGTACATATGTTAAAAGTAACAATCTATTTACCTATTTCTAGATACATATTAAATTTACATTTTATTTTAGGTTCACCATGTCGTTCACCTGCAGCCAAACGCAGATTATTTTCGCAGACTAAGTCCAGTACATCAAGTGAGTAATAATTCTGCAATAAAAATATAACACAATTTTATTTCAATTATGATAAATAAAATCGGTAATTTATTTCCTGTGCTTTAAGGTCAGCAATGCGCCCATGATTTTAGTATTGTTGGCATACATGATGGAAATCACTTACCATCAGGTGACCCACTTGCTTGTATGCCGGCCTATGCTACAAAAATAATTGAGTACATATTATATCAGTACGCATAATTCATATGATATAACATTGCAAATAACAAACAATAAGTAAGAAGAGCACAAAATATGTTAACTTTATATGAATAAAAATTAAATCTTTCCCTCTGTTATCAAATGTACTATGCTTAATTAAAATAATTGAGCTAGTCCGATTACTTTATTTAGTATTAATTTTACACTTTGTTATATAGAAAATCCAAAAAAAGTAGAAAATCGTCGGGTACGAGCCGAGGAGAAGATAGCAGACGCGGTATATATGATGGCAGAGGCTGCAAAAATACAAGCAGAAGCGTCTAAAATACATGTTGAAACAATGGCGTCTATGGTTACTGTTTTAAAAGAAACAATCCGAAAATAAACGTGTTTAATCTTTAAATGTAATTTGTGTCATTCTCAAAATCTAAGACGAAATTGCTATGTACGTATAGGTACTGAAAGTTATTACCGATATGATGTTACAGTCCATAAAAAATAGACACAAAAGTTGTTATATGGGTTGCTCTCTAATTACCTTGTGATCATGCTCGTTATTATTTCTAGAATTAATATTTACATGACATTAATAACAATAATTTTAATCCAAGTCCACTTAAATAAAATTATAGCACCTGAAAGTGCATGGATGGAATACTGTAGGTAATATTTACGATGCTAAATTCAAAATATTATATTGATTTACAATTATTAGTTACCAAAAAATATATACATAGATATCCATTGCTTTAGGAAAGTGATCTGACAACACTTTATTCAATATTTTATATAAAATTGCAAATATTTTATCATTTTGATACTTAATAAAAATAGCATTTTTTCTATCCTGGCACGGCAGTGATTATACTTAATCTGATGTTAATCTTCTTAGGAAAAAAAACTATTTGTTTGTTACGCTTTCACGCCTAAATCACTGATCCGATTTTGATGAATTTGATGTAGAGATAGATGGGACCCTGGAGACGGTTATAGGCTACGTTTTATTTCGGAAAAGTCTATTCACGCGGGCCGAGCCGCGAGCAAAAGCTAGTATATATATATTATTAACTATTAGACCTATTTCTCCATAAGCGTTGTACTATAACATCTCGATGACGGCGACCTCTTTCTAAATGCTCGTTTTCATTTATTCTATCTACAGGTAATAAACGAGGAACTTGTAAGATGGAGTCCTGATGCACTTCTTCAATACCTTAAAGGACCTTAAAGGAAAGGTATAATTAAGGGATTGGAAAGGGGAGGGGGATATCTCACTCACCGTATGAAACAGAGCAAGTGGCCGCTACATTACTTTATGATTAAATTTATATAAACTAACGATCTGAACATTTCTAGAATGGTAGTGTTTTCTGTTGAAGAATCTTTCCTCATGCTCTGTGGGTCGTACTAATGCAATATGTGTTCCATCAATACAGCCAAGAATACCAAACTTGTCTGAAAATCTGGAATCGATATATTTTAAAATGAATAAAAAGGCCACTCTCATATTACACTACCTAAAAAACTTCAAACTTTTATTTGCCAACTAAGTGTAGTTAAGGAAGGAAAAGTTCAAAGGTCATTGTGAAAGTACAAGAGAATGTCACATAAGTTTAATATCCAAAAAAATCACATAATTTATATGAAATCTGCTGTGGCATAGCTTCCAGTATGTTAGTATTTATCTTAGATATTTAAAAAAAACTGTGCTGATAGTTACCCATTGATAATCAATTGCCTCTCACGACTAGTTTTAGGAAATTTTATATATTTTCTGAGTATATTGTGGTTGTTTAGAGCTGCAGTCACTTCTTTTATAGCATTTGACACACTACTTTGACTGAGCCCATGTAGAAAACTCATTCCAACTGGCTTTTGGTATGAACCCGAGGCAAAGAATGATAGTGCTGTTAAAATCTGTAAATTATAAAAGTCTTCTTTACTATTCATACTAGTTAACCATGGGCTGAATTGTCAGTGGGTACCGAACTTCCATTGTATGTAATTGAAAAATGAGCCATCGCGGGATAACTGGCAGATATGAACCATCAAAACTGTTTTGTATAGAAAATATGCTTGAAAGAATGGTTTATTAAAAGAAATAAATATGGCATAACGAAAAACAATATATTCAGATATTATTATAATAATAATACTAGCCCTGTATTATACTTGTCCCACTGCTGGGCACGGGCCTCCTCTACTGAATGAAAGGAGTTTAGGCCTAGGCCAGATATTATTAAACGAAAAAATATATTATAAAATACATACGTAGCTATTGATTTAATACCAAAATTATATTATATAATACGTATTGAGAACCTCCTTCATTTTAAAGACGGTTAATAATTACGTTCAGTAAGTCATAGTGAAGACAGTACAAAATTGTCATAGGAAGATATAAACAATTTTAATTAAATCTCGCTTTAAATTCATCTAAATACAAACTAAGTCTCCCAACCTGCCGCATTAGATGTGTCACATCAAAATGTAACTAAAATAGGTACTTATTAATGTTTTAATTAATCAAATTTCACTCACTTTTGTTTCAGCGGCAACTTTAGTTCTTCTTCTAGGTCGTGATAAAAGAGGTGCAAGCTCCGAGCAAAGCTAAGAATACTTCCTTAGAGAGCCTGTAGTGAGCCGAATTCTTCATCGGAAAGCTCCAAAGCTTTCGCTCTAAGTTGAAGGCTGCGTCTCAGGCGAGCTGTGTCTAGATTCGCGGAACTTCTATCTTGCATTTCTAGAGCTTCGATGATCAACGCAGCACGAGCCATCTGGATTAATATAATTGTTACGTTATGTTGTATATATGGCTAGGTTATGTTTTCCACTTCATTTAAACTGTACTTTTAACTGCAGATATGAAATAAATTACCTAAGTTATTGATCAAAATCAACTTACCTTTTCAAAATGTAGAGTATTTTAGTCACAATTACTGCACAAGAATCAAACAAATAATGTATTACTAGCAGCAGACAGTCAGCAGATGCTCAGCGAACGCTAAAATGGCTGTTGCTGGATAATATAAACAACACGCGATAAATTGCTATCCGATCGCTGTCAAATTAAGTACATAATACGAAACAAAGCGATTGCCCATACAAAGAATGCACATAAAGTTTATGATTGCTACACGTGGAGGCAGCACTGTCGCTTTTTGCTGATTGCTAACTTGTTGTGAGTTATGAAATACGAAATTCAATTTTGACAGCAGATAACCAGCAATTGTTGCTGTTGCTAGTCGTCTGCTACATACATAATCAGCCTGCGGGCCTATCATCAGTGTTGCCGAATGACCGTCTCATATCCCCTTTTCATATCCCCCAGTCTTACGTAGATCCATGGAGTTACTATGTACTACGTACAACAGTACATATTAACTCCATGGTCACAACACATATTATGAATCAGGTATTTTTTTTAAACTCTTATGAAATGCTAATAAATATTCGTACAGCTTACTCCGGTTACATTGATCAGTCATCTAGTGTAAAATATTTGAACATGATAGTCATCTAGCTAGTACATCCAATGCACGCTAAATGGCCCTAAAGAGTATATTCACGTTTCGATATGTTATACTCTAACATCGATGTGTCGATGTTATCGAAGTCAAAACATCGATGTTTTTCAACTAAACATCGTTGTTTAATCACCATCGATGAATATCGAACATCCCTAGTCAGGACTATGTGTGTGACTGTTGGATGTAAAAAAACGCACGATTGACCAACGGCCGTTCTCAACTAATGATCCCAGCCTGAATTCCCAAACCGATCCCAGAATGGGGCTAATGAGAGATTGTCATCCAAGGACATACATACATAAGCTCATGTCTATATCCCCGGAGGAGCAGGTAGAGAAGCAACTGGTACTGTACCCACGTTTAGCCGAGCTTATTTCCGTCTCATGATATGATAGGGGGCAAACCTATCGCTATACCGGTCATGAATTCCCCTGTATTGCTGCAAGCAAGGAACATAAATTCACAAGGACTGATTGGTGGAAGCTGGAAATATCGCACGATTAGATCGCGGCTGTTGAGATCAGAGATTGCAGGATCGCGCTCAGCGTTGGGGGCTTTAGTGCTAATAGTTGGTGTTTGGCTACGGAACTCTAAAAAACTGTTTGGCATTATGTATATTTACTAAGATATATCTGCCTCAGTCTGCCTCTTAAGCAGCCTACAACTTGTCGAAGACTAAATAATTTTTTATGAGCTTATTCAAAGCCTACTCTCAGCTGGGTCAAGCCACCAACCAAAATCCTGAATCCGCCACTGGACGTCAGGCAGGCGGCTGGTCGTAGAAAATACAAGCCAAATCTTTACGTAAAATTTGTGTTAAAAAGCATGTTGCGCCGACTCCACTGCGACTGAAATAAGGGCAGATGGAAGGAAGGAAGGAGTGCTAATAACGATAGATAGAAAACATCCGCGGCAGCCTAGGTGTCCGCGACGTGGCGGATAAACTAAGTAAAGTCGCCTTTGGGGAAACCACAGGAATACGTCAGTCACAAAAGCCTGCCCCAGAACGTACCAGGAGAACGTACCGCGGACGGCCAAAAAACGCTGGCTTGATGTATTAGGGGATATATGAGAGCCAATGGTGTTACTACCGAGAATGCTCAAGGTCGGGCGATGTGGAGACGTCTTAGTAGGAAGGCGCTAGCGGATAACGCCAGATAGAAAAAAGAAATAACTTTTGATTTCATCCGAGCTGCTCGCAGTCTCTTTGATGGTGAGCCAAGTGCCTATAGGCCGTCTGTAGAGGCATATTTGGTCGGCCACGTTAAAATTAATCAGTGCATGTGACGATACCCGTCCACATTAGCGTAACAAGTACATGAGACAGCCACGTGTCTCGGACCTCGGTATAGCGAAATGTCACGGAAGTATTGATCTTTATGTATAAGATATAAGTTGAGTGGTAGAGCCACGCTGTAGACACTTGTCTACAGCATGTATGGGCCGGCTCGTCCGGTTCATTACCACTGTCACACAGAAAACCGCCGTAAAGTAGCAGCTTGCTACTGCGTTTCGTACGGTGAGTAAGATATCCGGAGGCCCAAAGCCCCTTCCCTTCCCAATCCCGTAATTACCCCTTTCCTTTAAGGTCGGCAACGCACCCATGATTCTTTTGGTATTGTGGGCGTACATGGGCGGTGGAGATCACTTACCATCAGGTGACCCACTTGCTCGTTTGTCGGCCTATACCATAAAAAAAGATATCACAACCATCACTTTAATAGGTGGTAGGTCTCTTCTGTAATCTGTATGAGACTCCGTCTGGGTAGGTATCACCACGCCGTCCATCTTTGAGGCCAATCAGGAATGTGTAAGCACCGAACTGTGTTTCGGTTTGAAAGACAATGAAGCCAATGAAATGAATGGGCCTTACTCATGAGACAACATACTATGTGTCTTAGTGAGGAGCGCAGTTCAATACAGTAGGTACTTTATAATTTAAAGTTGTTATGGGTACTACTGTTTATAGGCAGAAGAGGTGCTCAGTGCTCACCACCAGGAGAGCGACTTACTCGTCTCGTTATTCAGGCTAATAAAAAGAACCTAACTTACAGGATTTAACTTTTATGTATTGAAGGTGATGCATGATTTCTATACATTAAGTTTATAACATATAAGTTCAACGTTGAGAGGTGCAACTGGTGGATCCAACGTTTGCCGAGTTTATGTCCGTCCCATGATATAATAGTAGGTGGGCCTGTAGTCATATGACGTTTACAAGTTTTGCGAATTGGAAAGTCGCATAAATTGACCGACCTAGGGATTGAATGCGCCACATAACTTGTGTCATAGTTTAAGTGCATTACCGCTAGACGAACGAAGCGACACAACGTTTGTTAGATATAGGTATTAGATACGGGCCGGATCGATCAGGGCATCATCATATTACCTAAATATGTCTAAGCAGACTCACTTAGACTCATGTAACATTCACCGTATGATATTATTATATAGAGTCAATGGTCTTACTGCAGAGGATGATCTAAATCGGATGAAACTAAAGCGGCTAAGGAAGGAGGAACTGGCATTATTTAACTGTGATAATGTGAGACAGAAAGAAATTTCGACTTATTATACCTACCTATTAAAAACATGAGCGATACAAAATAAAAGAATGAGATAAATTTGGTCAGCATTAGTGGATGGGGTTATCACTGTGCTAAGTTTCAATAAGACATGGGCGGCTTCCCACGTTGAATGTTGATGTGGTGTCGAGAAAAGGCATTGCATAAGAGGGCGCAAGTGTAGAGACAGCGGACAGGAGGCAGGAGGCTCGGTGACACTTGAACTTTGCAGCGCGCAGGCGGAATTGCGCGCGCCGTCGAGCCGCCGGTCGATAGCGGCGACGGGAAGCAGGCCGCTAGTGCCCCTCGCCGCCAGTGCTCGCCATCAGGCGCCCGAGCGCAGCTTGCCGCTCGACTCGCGTACCGACCGCCGCGTCCGCCGCGTCAGCCGCGTCCGTCCTTGTTGCGATGAAGGTACTCAGCCCCTGTTCGTAGCGCGGTAGCAGTATGCCCTTAGCTGTAGGTAGCGGTGGCTGGACATCCGGTATGTAACCGCCGATAGTCTCCGCGCCACCCCGTCAGCCTCCCCCTTCCGCCCACCGCCCGTGCACATCATCTCACGGATTCCTTTATCTCCATGCACGATCCTCATCTTCAGGTGCCCAGGTGTTCTGAATTCATTATGCACCGTCTTTATTAGTATAGATAGATAGTTAATTACGATGTTCCATCTTAAAATGTCATATTCTCTTTGCATGACCTCTTAAATTCCTTTACATCATCTCATTTATATCACTGCAGATAATATTTGAGGGCCAAAAAATTGCCTACGTACCTATGTAAAATAATTATGACAGACAGCGGTATGTGGAAACTACTTTACAAAAATCTGATCGCCAAATAAATTTACGGAAGATACCCGATCAATAGCACAAACCACCCTTTTTGTACTTCAATTATTTTTCGTTCGATATTCCAACTACGTATAACTAGTAACTGGGTACATAATAAAATTATTATGACCCGACAAATATTATCACTTAACTAAATCACACTCCGCGTCATTTCGTATGTCACAAACACATAACTTTCAATATTTTATACTGATATACACTTATATACTAGGTCACTTTGTTTCACAGAATAGGTACTCATTTTTGTTTTGTTTCAGCAACACACATTTTTATCGAGAAACACATATAATGCTAAAGTTACCCAAAGGCCTTAAAAAGAAGAAAAAAGGGAAAAAGTCTAAGCGGAAAGGGGAAGAGGAACTATTCACAGAAGAAGAATTAGAGAAATACAGAAGAGAGCACCAGAAGCAGTCGGACGTCGGAGAGGGGTCCGTCAAGGAAAACGAGGAATGGTCCAAGTTTAAAGATCTAACCACCGGCGTTGATTCAGTTCTTAAAAAAACTCAGGGTGACTTAGATCGCATTAAATCAACGTCATTCTTTCAAAGGATACCTGCAGGTCCTAAAGAAGTCAAGACTGTCCAGGAGGACAAGCCCCATCGGCCCGTAGTCGAGATCACTGAAGCCGACTTCCCACACTTGGTCCAGGGTGCGGCGGCTGACGACGACGGTGACCGTAGTGACTTCGGACCCACCGACGACGAGTCAGAAGAAGACGACCACGACGACATATTTGACACTTCGTACGTAGAGGCGGTCGAGCGCGGGGAAGTAAAGCTCGCCTACGTACCGGACTCGCCCGATCAGTTTCAGGACGACGATATCTTTGACACCTCTCACGTCGACGCCTTGATCAAGGGCCACGAAGCGAAGACTACTAAAGGAAAGAAAACATTGGACATCGGAGTCGCCGTTGAAGTACTCACTGGTAGAATCGATAACGTTACCGTCACTACAAAGAGATCTAAGAGAGTGATACCGGGTGATTTGCTGTTGGAAAACAACGACAAGGAAACGCTGGCAATAAGTGCAACAGTCACTAACGAGCCCATCGAAAAGAGCATATTAGACATTGATGCAGATATACCTATTACGACCCCAATAGATCTCAGTGTATCGCTTCATACTTCTTTGATCCAGAGAGAGAAAACTGACGAACCGGTTAATACTCTAGCGCTCGCTGAATCGCAGTACGAAAGGGAATCTGATAAAGAGCAAGAAATAGATGAATTCACTCTCTTAGCGGCTGAGTCATTGGAAGTTAGCACTGAAGTGACAAGAATTGAACAGAACGAAATAAAGCTAGAACCTGTGGTGCAAGAGTCTTGGTCTGCCTTTGAAGCGGATAAAAACGAATCTGTTTTTGCAGATTGCATAGTTGAGGATCAAATTGATGTGGTGGAATTGTATACAGATCAAGACGATCCGTTCGATACAAGTTTTGCTGAAGCAGTGGTTCCTTCTACTAAATTACAAGAAGTGCGAAAGGAAGCTGTTATCTTAGAGGACGACGATGATTTTGATCCACGTGCTGAGGAGATTCGCGGTAAATTGAACAATAGGCGAAAGTCATCAGTGCGCATTCATTTGACGAACCCTTCAGGTATAAGAGAGTCCATTACTTCTGACGACGTCGCAGATAAAGAAGACGATCAGGTCTTTCGGGACTTGCTAGGAGGAAGCACAACCGATTTGACGCAATTAGGGGACTCCCCCTTAGATCCGTTAGACATCAACACCGCTGACGTAGACCCATTTGATACTACGATTGTCGATAAAATTGTAGCTCCAGGGAAAGTAGAGTTGAAACTTTTAGAACAAGAACTGATCGGTGCTAATCCGACACCAGTGTACCGGGTGCCTAGTGACCCAGACTTTGATCCACGAGCAGACGAACCTAAAAAAACTGAGAGGCGCGCCTCTCGGCCTGAAAATCTAACGGTGAGCAAAAGTGTAGTGTTCAATATAAACGCCGATGAAACTTGTGCTTTAGACACAAAACCAAAAGTTCCTAATCCAGTAACTCCATACTATACTCGGGAACTTTCTATTACTGAGGATATCGACGAAGACGGAGAAGCCCCAAAGAAGCCCTCTGAAACTTTAACTAAAACTCGCTCCTCCGAGAACTTAGCAGCTTTAGTAAATTACCCAACAAAGAGGCGACATTCAGAACACCCGCAATTAAATTATAACGTGAGTAGCGGCTCCAAGACAAACGACTTATTCGTACACGATCATAGTGCGATTAATACAAAGGTACTGACGCCGGCCCCTAAAGAAGATATTGAGACTTTTGAAAACCAAGACGTCGATCCATTCGATACTTCCTTTGCATCGGCGAAAATCGCTCCCAGTAAAACTGAACTAAAATTGTTAGCTAAAGAATTTTCGTGCGAAGAAACTGAAGTCAAACAATCCAGTGCATATGATTTTTTGGAACCTTCTGATGACTTTTTCCAAGTAAAAGCATTAAGTCCTGAGCCCCCGGAAGTAAGTAAGTTGGACGAGGATTTTGATCCGTTTGATACCTCTTTCACGGGTAATCTTAATCCCGGTAAAACAGAACTCAAATTACTTGAATCTGAGTTTTTAGGCTAAAAGTAAAAAATGGCTTACAATCCGTTCTTGAGTATGAATGAGCCGGTTGCGCCGATGACCGCGGAGGCTCTCAATCCGTTCATGATGACGGACGCAGAACCGGCAGCGTTCAGTGAAAATCCTTTCGCCGCCAGCAACCCATTTTCCGATTTTGGGTCTGGTTTCGAACCCGCCATTGGTGACACCGTTCCTACCGACATCTTCGGCGGGGGAGATAATATATCCGGTGTTGGGGCGAAACATTTCGACATTTTATCAGACGATACGGGGACTCAACACTTGATCGAAAATGAACGGCTCACCAAACCAACCGAGCTGGATCTGGTCTCCGTGACGACAGAAGCCGCGCAAATCTACAATGATGAGGCGAGCGACGCGCAAACCCTCATCCATCCTCTGCCTCCTGAAACACAAAACTTAATTTTAAGCGTAACCGGGCAAATGGAATTTACTAGTTCACATCTTCTGGACCGCATACCACCAACACGTACTCCAAGTCCAGTATCGGTGCGCGACATCCACTCGCCGAGCCCGACGCCCGAGCCAGACGCAGAGGAAGCGCCGCCCACGGACACTTTCGACGTGAACCGCAACAAGCCAGCACGTCCTCCACCCGCGCGCCCTCCACCCGCCACACGCCCGCCGCCCCCGCGCCCCGCACCACCCGCACCAGTCACCGCTCCGCCACCGCGTCCTGCCGCGCCGGAACCTATAGACGACATCAATTTATTTGATGCGCCCGTTCCCGCCGTAATCAAACCAACCAAAGAAGCCATATTGAGTTTGTATTCGGCACCAAAAAAAGAAGAAAAGCAGATAGATTTCTTGAGTGATGACATTTTAGAAGATATAGCTACCGATGTTGGCTTGGAGTTGCCCCAGACCTGTGCTCCCACTGTGTCGTCGGAGGCAATGAACATCGATTCGAATGAGTCGATCGCGAGCCCGGCTTCGCAGGCCCCGGCGATGGACCCTTCGTTCCCGGGCGTTCAAGATTCTGCCGAGGCAGCGGCACCGATGGACTGTTCGGAATCGGTACCTGAATTCGCGTCGGCTCCCTCGCACACTTCGCCGTTTGACGACGACACCAATGAAGACTTTCAAATTCCAAAGTCTACTGATGCTGAGAAGAATCCTTTCGGAATGTTCGGTGGAGCTGATGATAATATGTTCACTGATTCCCCGGCTGATATTTTTGGTGTACAATCAAAAGAAATCGTCACAGATTCAAGTGACAATACGCTGGGAATCGCGTTTCAAAATGATGCCGTCGAATTTTCGACGGTCTCTGAAATGGAAACCATGAGTAACGAGATGTTCAGCCGTGTGGCTGGTACGGCTGGTGAAGTAGACACGAGTCCTTTCGCAACCAGCGCCGGTGGGAAAGGGGCTGCGAGTGCCACGGACGTATTCATCGAGGAGCATGCCAGCGCGTTCGACACCACACTCACAACTGCCGGCGGCGAAGATCACTGGGGTTCCCCTTCCGAAACTGCACAACAAGTATTCCCTGAAAGTCAGGACGCCTTCGATGCTTTCTCTGCGAAGTTTGATTCGACCAAAGCCAATCATGTCAACGACGGTGAGATCATTGAAATATAATAAACAAACTCAATTTATGGGAAATATTTACCTAAAACTAGTATGTACTGTACAAAAAGCACACGGTTGTATATAATGTTATGGTATATGTGCAGGTGCATGGGGTGAGGACGGCGGCGCGGAGACTGCGCCAGGCGGGTTCGAGGCGGAGGCGTTTGATCCGTTCCTGAGCATGGGCGCTCCGCCTCCACCTGCCGCCACGCCACGCCTAGACCATCAAGGTTCCAGAGACTCCACTGACGACACTTTCTCAGTATTTATCAGGTCAGTAAGCGCTGCAGGGTGAGATACCTAAAAAGAGCAGAATTAATTTGTTTTCATTACAATACTTGCTATTAATTATTTTGAGTTTGGGAAACATATTTTTTCCGCCATATGCTAAGGTTATTTACAGTGTTGTCTGGCGTCAGTAATTTCAGTGATGATAAGCCTGCTCACCATATACATATTGTATTTTGTAGACCAAAGGAAAGCGATGCATCTCTCGCGGAGCCGGTGCCGGTACTGGCACCACCGCCGCGGCCGCAGGCGCTACCCGAATCACCGCGCTTCAACCCCTTCGACAAGAGTGGCTTCGAGATGCAGCAAGATGAAGTGCTACGAGGTACTTGTGTCGTGTACGAGTCCATCAGTATGGCTTGGCTCGCGTACAGCAGCTGTAAAGTTGCTGTGTGTTCTAATTTCTTACTTACTTGCAATGCGTTTATAACGTTGCGTATAATTGCGCCATAGCGTTCAGGAAGGTCTTTTGAAAATATCCGGGTAAAACCCAATTTTCTAATAATCTTCAAAAACGCAAAAACATGTTTTTAAATAATACCTATATGTGGACTATGGACAGAAGAGGCACGCGTCGGCGAGGGCGGAGGTGGAGAGACTCCTCCCACGCCGCTCTTTGACGAGGACATGTCCGTACCGCTAGAGGACTTCCCGCGCACAAAATATACCGGCCCTGGATGGGAGATGCACCTGCGACAACCTAACAAGAAGAAAATCACCGGACAAAGGTGAGCACTGAGTGACTACAATTATAAATCATATGATCACTCACCATGATTGAAAATGGGGTATGTTTTTAGTACTTAAGTAGTAGGGACTAGAGCGTGATGTTTCCGGATTTAATATGAAGCGACAGGCCCGATCGAGGTGGCAACTTGTCTACTGCCTGTCATACGTTAGTTATGATTGCTAGAGACACAACCATGCTTCCTTCTGTATTCAATGGACGGCAGTGATGATCTACCATCAGGTGTCCACGTAACTCTTTTCTTTTTTACTTTAAATAGCCTCATTAGTCTAGTGGCAGCGTACTTTAGGTACAAATTGCAAGTCCATTTATGAAAATCAGCAATCACGATATTGCGTGCGATTTCCATTTGAAATATGAGACACATGAGATACTTACCCGTGGAATGTGTGTCTGGTATGGCGATCTCGCCAACTGTCCACCTATCACATCATGTTACGGAAATGAGTTCGGCGCACCGTAGCTTAGGTCCCTAGTGCACCTAAGCTAAGTTACACCTTTAGACCAACCCTTGGAGGACATAGACGTGAGATATGGATTTCGCATAAAATTGTTTGTCATAATTTTGAAAGTCCTAACAATTTAGGAATAAAGTACGAGTATATTTACATACATATAGGTAATTATTAAACTTGGTTTTTCATTGTTATTATGTTTAACTTGCTCTAATTCTTTTTAGTATTATACCTACTAGGTATATTAATTGACATTACTTTGAAAGTTATGGTGTGGTGGTGATAGTATTTAACAGGTTATGGTGCGGCAGCCGGTGGGCTCAGACGCGAACTTGTGTAATTAACTTTATTTATAGTATTGTAGGTAATATTTTAGACTTATTTACTTTCTTGAGTGGTAGAGCCACGCTGTATACAGCTTTTTCTCACAGAAAACAGACGTAAAGTAGCGGCTTGCTGTTGCGTTTCGTACGGTGAGTGAGATATCCGGTGGCCCAAATCCCCCTCCTCTTCCCAATCTCTTAATTATCCCTTTCCTTTTAAATACGGAAACGCGCCCATAATTCTTCTGGTTATTGTGGGCGTACCTGCGCGGTGAAGATCACTTACCATCAGGTGACCCACTTGCTCGTTTGCCGGCTACGCTATAAGAAAATATATTCATGTGATGCTAAAAATACATTACTTATATGAAGATATAATTAAATCAAAGCGTTGAAATTAAAGTTTAGGGCTACAGATTGTCATGAGAACATCGAAATAAGATCATGAGAACAGATAATATATTTACATATGCGAAAAAATTATACCAAGTCAGTTACCATTACATTATATTTAGAGTGATGATTATGCCAAAAACAGTTATGCGATTGAAAATTATGACTAAAAATTCTATACGTGTAAATATGGACCCGTAAACTATATGTATGTTTCTGCCACGCGTTGTCTTTTGTTTGCTGAATGCCAGAGGACCCTCCTTCTTGTTCCATAGATATGACGGTATTGAGTATGAATGATGCTGTTGCAATTATACATGGTGATTTTATGAAAATATCCGAGTGGGGTAATCGCTTTGGGCTCAATATGAACCCGGCCAAAACTCAACTTATAATTATGGGGAGCTCACGACTTATATCTAAAATTGACTGGCCTCAACTTCCTTCTGTCGTTATGAATAGTATAGAACTCCCTTTTAGTGAAACCTTTAAAAATCTGGGAGTGAGTTTAGATCGTAGCTTGTCTTGGCGACCACAACTTGCATCCACTAGTCGTAAGTTGTTTGCGTCAGCTGCATATTTAAAGAGACTTCGAAACTTCCTGCCCACCGCTACTAAAATTGCGCTTGCACAATCTTTACTTCTCCCCGTTCTTGATTATGCTGACGCCTGCTATTTAGACCTTACCCAAGTTCAATTTGACAAACTTGAGCGCCTCCAAAATTTTTGTAAACGATTTATATTTGGCTTACGCAAATATGATCACATCTTTGAATTTCCGTTCTAAGCTCAAGTGGCTCCCTATTCGCCTTCGCCGGAATAGTCACATTCTTTTCCTTCTTTATAATATTTTACTTAATCCGACATCTCCGCATTATCTTAAACATAATTTTAACTTCCTTCATTGCTCACATTCTCGCATTTTAAGGTCATCAGAAAATTTGACTCTTAAAACTCCTCTACACTGCACTACTTTCTTTGAGAAATCATTTACCGTCCAGGCAGTTCGCCTGTGGAACTCTCTACCAATATTCATACGACACGCTCCATTATTGAGTGTCTTTAAATCACGAGTGAAAACTTTTTACTTGTCTACGCTAGATTAATGTATTTACATATATTTATTAAGTAGTTTATATTATTTTTATGTATTATATTAATGTTATATATGATTTATATTTAAGTATATTATATTTATATTTCTATACAATATATACTATAAGTTTCTGTTGTGACTCTACACCCCCACATTGTTGTAACCCTAAACTACAAATCCATATCAATATTTAGGTTGTCTGGTAGAGATCGCTTTTAGCGATAAGACCGCCTTATGTAACATAATTTAGTTGTAAGGTTCATAGTGTATAATTTTTATTTTTGGTGTACAATAAAGAGTTATCTATCTATCTATCTATGAGGCGACCCGCCATCTAACCCCCACAACCCGTAAAGGGAACTAGGTTTCGCCATTGGTTCGTCCGTTAATCAGCATAGTGTAGGTACCACGTGCAGGTGATTAGCTTTGGTCAAAGACTTGAATGTACTTAAACTACGCTTTAGGCCTAAGATGTCGTTAGCTCACTTACACTCGAATGTATGCGACCATTGTGTTGATGAAGGTTCTGGAAGAAGATCTTCGTAAAGTTGGCACTACAAGGCGACAATCCGGTAGTGCAGCTGTACAACTCGTCTGGTGACAAGGAGCCCTTCCAGGAGCTTCCGTTACAGGCATGCTACTCTGTATCAGAGATCGGGGCGCAGCAGTTCGACCAATTCGGCAAGATCTTCACCGTCAAACTACAATATGTATTCTATAAGGAACGACCGGGCGTCAGGTGACTATGTTATACTTAATGTGAATATTTGTTTTGGATCAGGGTGTTTTGAGACTGAAAGTTACTCGTAGTTCTTGATACAGTACGAGTTACTACACAAGATAATCGTATCTTACTTTGGGGTCAGGGTTATGTGTGTACTGTTGGGTGTTGTTTATTTATTTAGAATATAATTAATCGACTGCCTCGGTGGCGCAGTTGTAATGCGTATGCGTTACGACTGAGGCTAACGCTGAGGTCTCGGGTTCGATCCCCGGGTGGGGTAAAAGTGATATTGGGTTTTTCTATTACGAAATGCTCAGTATCAGCCCGGAGTCTGGAATTGTGCCCGATATGGCGATAGGCTCGCCTCCTATCATATCATGGGACGGAGATACGCTCGGCGAAATATGGGTGTACTGGTTACACCTCTGCCTACCCCTTCGGGGATTACAGGCGTGAGTGCGTATTTAATAAAATAAATAACGATAAATAGCCATTTCTACTGCTGTGCTGAAGTTTCGGGTTCGACTTAATCTTATGTCTCGCTGTGACGAGCGCAGTCCAGTATGCAGTACTTCATAATTTGAAGTTCTTATTGCCGTTGCTTCTGTTTATGGGCAGACATGACCTTTACCATTAGGCGAACAACCTACTCGTCTCGTCATTAACGTTATTAAAAAAGACATCCTTATTGCTATGAATGAAAAAGGGAATGCTCTTTTGATGTTTTGCACTGGATGCAACGTGCGTCGACCGATCAGATGATCGGCCCATTGCATGGGCGCCTAGGTAAGTAATTATGACATTGAAACGTTTCTATGTTAAGGCCTGGTCAGGTGACAAAGGCGGAGCGGATCACGAACAAGCTGTCGCAGTTCGCGGCGTACGCGATCCAGGGCGACTACCAAGGAGTGAAGGAGTTCGGCAGCGACCTGCGCAAGCTGGGCCTGCCGGTGGAGCACGCGCCACAGGTATCACATCATGCTTGCTTGGAGGTCTAGGGGACCCATACATGCATATTATCTTCCTACAATGGCTAGTCCTATATTGTGTCGGAAGCTGTATTCAGTGACTGAATACCCTTCGCACGATTTCAATACCAATCACATTTAAAAACAAAGGAGACTATAAAATCCCAATTTCGAAACAGCGATCGACGGCAAAAATAGCAGTTGCTAAAGTAGTTGTTTGCTGATGTAAAGCTGTAAATGAGATTAAGTGCTGGGAGGTGATGGTATTTCAATTAATAAAAATAGCCCTGTACCTATTATATATACGTATACCACTGCTGGGCACAGACCTCCTCTACTGTAGGAGAGGGGTTAGGCCTTAGTCTACCACGCTACCCTAATACAGGTTGGCAGACTTCACATACTTTCGAAATTCTTATGGAGAACTTCTCAGCTATACAGGTTTCCTCACGATGGTTCCGTCATCGTTAAAGCAAGTTCTAATTAACAATTAATACACACGTAACTTAGAAAAATTACGACAGTCCATCCCACTCCCCGCTGAGCTATCACTCCCTTTTTAATTGGTATTGTATTTCAATTGGTAATGTTAATGTTTTTGTCAAGATTTCCTTGCAGAGTGTTCAGTGAACAAGTTGTATCCCCGTGGTGTAGTGGTGTATGTGTGTAGGTATCGCAGCTGTTCAAGCTGGGCTCGCTGTCGTACGAGGACGTGAAGCAGTTCTCGTGCTGCGTGGAGGAGTCGCTGTTCCGTCTGGCGGCGCACCGCGACCGCGCGCTCACCTACAAGATGGAGGAGGTGCAGGTCACCGCCGTCGACGAGCTGTATGTAGAGCAGGACGCCGAGGGCTCCGTGCACAAACAGATCGCGCGCGTGCGACTCTTCTTCTTGGGATTCCTTAGCGGTAAGTTCTTTTTTAATCCTAGCACTGCTAAGTGACTACACTGGACTTGATTGTACAGTGCACAGTACAGTCCAAATACTTACTATAATATACGTATATCTAACAAATGTCTACATTTTCATATTTTACGGACTGGGCAAAATTATATTATGTGGCATGCGTGAAATACTTCTACTACTACTACTACACCACCGACATTCTCTTGGTCCCATCGGCCTCCGGACCATTAATATAAGTAGAATATCCTACAGATTCAAAAAGTACTACCTAAGGCTTTTCGTTCCTTAACAAAATTTGTCACTTGACTGTTCTTCATTTTCTAAGACACGTCGCGCAATTCTCACAAACAACTTCGGTGGACAACGTAGTTTCTTCCCTTAAGTTATCTCCATCTCTTATGCTAAGCGCATTGAATAATCTCGGTACTTGGTGAAGATGGATTTGTTCTGTAGTATTTTGTGGCACCCCTATAATGCACAGATGACGTGGTTTATTTGCGTCACTGATGTATGTATGTTGTGCACTGTGCACTGTGCACTGTGCAGGCATGCCAGACGTGGAGCTGGGGGTGAACGACCTGCGTCGTCAGGGCAAGGAGGTGGTGGGGCGTCACGACATCATCCCCGTCGTCACGGAAGAGTGGATCCGCGTCGAGGACTCTGAGTTCCATGCTTGCGTGCAGGTTGAAGACTTCGCCAAGTCACAGATCATCAAGTAAGTGGTGTGGCCAGTTTTGTCTACAGCATAAATGATCAACCCAACTAAAGTGCGATTGTGATAGGAAATCGACCTGAAGTTGGTTGTTGTCGGTATTCTCCCTCAGTTCCCATCTCTAGTTCAGTTGTAATTGTTGACGGGTGGTGGCGAGTGATCACTGTCGAGTATCCTAATTGGTAGTTAGTATATCGTCTGCTATACGAGTGAGTTGTAAGTTGAGTGTAATGCAGGTTCAAGCCGCCGGACGCTTGCTACATCGAGCTGATGCGGTTCCGCGTGCGTCCGCCGAAGAACCGCGAGCTCCCGCTGCAGCTGAAGGCGGTGTGGTGCGTCACCGGCAACAAGGTACCGCAACACGCAACACGCAACACGCAACACTGTTACATTACATGGACGAATACAGGACAAATGGGCCGGCTCGTCCGGGTCGTTACCACTGTCTCACAGAAAATCGGCTTAACGTAGCAGCTTGCTGCTGCCTTTCGTACGGTGAGTGTGATATCAGGAGGCCCAAATCCCGCTCCCCTTCCTAACTACCTTACTTATCTCTTTCCTTTAAGCTCGGCAACGCGCCCATGATCATTTTAATATTGTGGGCGTACATGAGCGGTGGAGATCACTTACCATCAGTTGACCCATTTGCTCGTTTGCAGGCCTATACTATTTCGGATATAACGACCTTCAAGGGACCGGCGCGGCGATACTATGTCGTACTAACCGGATGACACAGAAGATACAAATTTTAGTTTTACATATTTCAATTGAAAATAAAAGAATAGACAGCAAAAAATGGACAGACGAGGAAAATCTAACATAAGTATTAGTTATAAAACATGTAGATGCAAAAAGGCCCTATCTACACATATGGGGGTACTAGAGTGGGGACATAAAAAGCCCCACAATAAAAAAAAAAAAACCGGATGACGCACAAAACGGCGGGATTATTTCTTAAGTACATACCTAACTTACCAATACATATCATAAATGCGAAAAGAATTTTAGATAAATAAAACATTTTATAAGAATCACATACATAGGCATTATTTTAAGTCGCGCTAAAGCTTGAACACTATAACAATGCCTTATCCACCTGCTCAAGAGTAGAAGTCCTTACGCATTTGCATTTCAAAACATTGGCATTAAACCGATCTTAGCTTTAATGTGGATATTGTAGAATGAGATACGCTAAACTCCTTTGCGAGGGTTGCATTTGATTCACCGGCTTCTAATCGGTGTAATAGTGCACTTTTTTCTTCAATTGTAAAACAGTTTCGCTTCACAGAACTCATTTTGTCGAGCTTAATGAACTTGTCATAACAGGTGATAAACGCTAACTGTGATTTACGCGCGCCAATAACGAGAGGTGAAGCGCGCAGGGCGCGGTGAATTGGTGTGCCGAGGTATTGGTGCGTAGGTTATGTCAACAAAACATTGCGCGTCGTTTTAACCGGACGTATTATTATAAATAATGGTCGCTATAAGCAGTTGATCGCTAAAACCGTAGTCGCACTAAACGGTTATATTTTAACATATATGTATACATATACACTAACGCCTGTAATCCCCGAAGGGGTAGGCAGAGGTGTAACTTGTACACCCACATTTCGCCGAGCGTATCTCCGTCCCACGATGTGATAGGGGGCGAGCCTGTCGCCATACCGGGCACAAATTCCAGACTCCGGACTGATACTGAGCATTTCGTAATATAAAAACCCAATACCACCTTACCCGACACGGGGATCGAACCGAGACCTCAGCGTTAGCCCCAATCGTAACGCGTACGCATTACAACTGCGCCACCGAGGTAGTCTCGAGTAGGTTATATTTTCTCAGTAACTAATATAGAAACCTAACTTGAGTAAACATTATCGTCGCTAAAACCGGTTAGTCGTTATAAGCGAAGTCGTTATATCTGAATTCTACTGTATATACTACCTACAATATATTTTTCATCGCTTATCCTTACTTATTCTATTTTAAGTAGGAATACATAGTATAATCTCATTTTTTTTAATTCAAGTTTTGGGTCAAACCAAACCGACATTTTTGATCCGCCACTGGATGGAAGGCAGAAACGCAACAAGAGCATTCATGATTCACCGAACTTTCTACCGTCCTATGATGCTATGACGAACTTATCACTATAGCGGGCACAAGTTTCAGTTCTAGACAATTGACACGTGCTTTTCGAATCCATTAATATACCTACACAAATTATGATTTCTTTATCTATAGATGAGACTCAGGATCTCACCGGTTTTATAGACACGTTGCCATGAGACCAACGAGACAAGACAATTACCTAAGTAGTTGTAATTTTAAGCAACTACAACGGGATATTTATTCGCCAGTTTGATCTAAGTAGTGGTCAAATACTACGTCGGCAATAACGATTTGTGTTTAAATTTTCGTTTTGAATATGATTAGCTCGGGAGTGGAATTTGTGCCCGATATGGCTAAGTGAACTGTAGATATAATGTTACACATCTGCCTAACCCTTCGGAGACACAGACTTACAAGTAGGTAGGTGGTAGGTTTCTCGTATGCCAGAGTACGTCTAGCCTGGTACAGCTTTGTCAGCATTTAGATATTTTTGGTTTGTACTGCGTAGTATTTGAAGAGAGTCTCATTCTTATCCAGGGAGCATAATTTTGTAAAACAATGTCGGGACACTAAAAGAGGCCATAACCCATGAGTTTGTTTCGGCATTTCTTCTCATGGCTCGCCCTGAAATGCCGTCGTAAATGTAATGTAGCATACAAAATGATTGTCAGTAAAAGTGTTATTTATGATCCAAGTGTTATTTGACAGCCTCCGTGGCGCAGCGGGCGAGTAGCCGGCTGCGAAGCGAGAGGCCATGGGTTCGATTCCCACACTGAGACAAATGTTTGTGTGAACCACAAATATTGGTCTCTGGTCTGGGTGTTGTGGGACCGCAAGTCCTTCGTAGTTCCTGATACCCACGACACAGGTTAACCTAGTGTGCGGTCAGGACTATGTGTGTGACTGTTGGGTGCATTTATTATTATTATTATTATTAATTTACAGAATAAATGATTTGTATTTGAATTCGGCTGCCGCTGTGTATGTGTATGTGTATGTGTATGTGTATGTGTATGTGTATGTGTATGTGTATGTGTATGTGTATGTGTATGTGTATGTGTATGTGTATGTGTATGTGTATGTGTATGTGTATGTGTATGTGTATGTGTATGTGTATGTGTATGTGTATGTGTATGTGTATGTGTATGTGTATGCGTATGCGTATGCGTATGCGTATGCGTATGCGTATGCGTATGCGTATGCGTATGCGTATGCGTATGCGTATGCGTATGCGTATGCGTATGCGTATGCGTATGCGTATGCGTATGCGTATGCGTATGCGTATGCGTATGAATTAAGTGACCGACACCAAGTAGTTTAATAAAAATACTTTATTTGAACAGAGTGACAGCTTACAAGTACAAAAGAACAATAATCACTTAGTCTAATTAGTCTACGGCTTATATACTACTTAAATGCTTACTTTACATTATTCGCCGATGGCGCAAGTATTGCCTTGTTGTTAAGGGCAAGAAGTGCTGGCGAAGGATATTTGGTGGGGGTGGACACCCTTAACTCCTCCCCCCTTAAGAGAGAAATTATCCGAAGGGTTCGCAGAAGGCTTCGGAGAATTTCGATGAAAAATTCTATCTTTAAATTTTATTACAATAAAAATAGCACTTATAACTATTACAAAAATATAGAGACAAACAGTCCACACACTGACGCTAAGGGTCACTTCGTAGTTTTGTTCTTCACTTTCACTTATACTGAACTTTGCACTATTTATGACTTCTTTAACGTCACTAAGATCCACATTCGTCAGATCAATCTGCTTGGCTTCTCTCTGGATGGTGTGATGAAGCTCTGGTATTCGTATCACCGGTAACTGCAGGCTATTAATGGTTTTATTATAGCTTGTTGCTGCATTAATATATATTTCTCCAACTTGTATTTCACAGTACTCATTCTGTGTTAAAATATAAGTTCCTTGGATGTTAAACTTGTGGATTTCCTCCTTACAATGTTCTGTAACTATTAGATTGTCTTCAGTATATATCAGCCAGTTGTTGTTCATTATTTTTTGGATCTTCAACTTTTCAATCCTGATGTGATTTTGAACACATTGGTTATAGTTATTCTTTACCAACATAATTTGTTCGATGCAGGTCTCAGTAGGATATTGGACCAAATCTTCTTCTGAACACAGGAATCTGTGGTCTTCTATTTCTTCACAGGGTTTTGCTACGGGCCTGTATTTCAATCTATTCACCGCTAGGTAGGGATATTTTGGAACGATTATAAATGTTTGCTGGGAATTGAAAATAGGAATTGGGATGACCTTGTAATAAATAAATGTGTCTGATTCTATCAGGGGAACTTCCAATACAAAAACTAACTTCCCTATATCTAAATATGATTTCACTATAATATTATTTTCTAGTTTAATTAGATTATCTTTACTCACTGGGTATATGGTTTTTGCATGCTTTTCAATTAGTTTAAGTGTATTTAATAGTTCTGTGCCATTAATAATAGACTGATGTAACGTATGAAGTTTACTAAATGCTATCGCTGTTTCGATCTCTTGTATATTTTCAAGGATAGTTCGAAAGTTACCTAGAATATGATATAGTGCATTCATCACATGTAATAAGTTATTAAATTTTACTTCATTTTGTAAAAGTGACTCTATTTCGTTGGTCTTAGAGCCTAATTTCTGTATATTAGAATTAATTAAATCAGAAGCGTTGACTAAACTATCGAAAGCTTTTTGAATTGACGATACTTTGCGTTCGACTAAATGCTCCCTATTTCGTAGCCTACCAATTTCATTATTATATCTTATTGCATCGTCTTCATCTAAGTTACCAGATATCACTTTTATCAGAGAGCCAAGGGGTTTTAGTATTGCTCGCTTTTTTCGATTATTATATGGCAAGATTTGATATAATCTGTTATTGGTTACCTTTATTAAATAGTCTATTTGACTTCTTAAACCTTCTAATTCACTACCTAACTTACTATTTTCCATCGATTCATTTAATTTTCTAAAATCTTGAATATTAATATCTATCTGTACTTCTAAAGATTCTACGTCTAATATCCGAAATATAGTCCAACAATTATTCTTCATCGCTGCTACTCCCAACTTGAACGATATTATTCCCGGGTTTCCTTCCAGATTCTGCAGGTACAGGGCTTCCGTCATCGTTGCTAGTGCCAGAAGTGCCAGGCATGACCTGTGGAGGGCGTTTAATATTTTTCATTGCTACTCGTGTTGACCTTTTCTTCAATTGTACGGGGATTATATTCCTTTCTACTTTGTCAATCACTTTAGCCTTTTCATAACGGGGTAGTTCTTTAGCCTTTCTAGTTCGTGTATTTTTCATAAAAATCTCATCACCGGTTTGTATAAGTGGTGGTTCTTCACCGCCTTTCTTTTCTTTAACCTTTACTTTGTCTGTCTGTAGCTTATCGGTTACGTATTCATAAAGGATTTTTAGCCTTTTTCTGTGGTCTATCAGTAACTTCTGTGTTAAATTTCTTTCCCTATCTATGTTAAAAGCATTTTCTCCGTCTGTTTGTCCAAATACCAGTTCGAATGGTGTAAAATCAGTAGCTGTATGAATGGTATTGTTGTATGCCATAATGGAGTATGTCATTACAGATGCTGCGTCTTGGTCGCTTCTGTCATATTTTGCTAAGCGGTATATTTCAATGATGGTAGAGTGGAATCTCTCTACGACTGCCATTGAACTAGGGTTGTTAGGAGTCCCTATGTGAAGTTCTATTTTGTATAATAAGAGCATTTCTTTAATGAGTTCATTGTTGAATTCTGTTCCGGAATCGCAATTAATTTTCTTAGGTAATCCGTACATGCTAAAGTATTTAATTAATGCTTTAACTACCTCCGGTGTACTTCTATTTGGAACGGGGGTAGCTTGCCCAAGTTTGCTAAATGCATCCACTATGGTTAGATAGTATTTCCCTTCAATAAATAGCAAGTCCATAAAAACCTCCTGAAAGGGTGCATTTTGACTTTGTGTTAACTGAATTTGGGGCTTGATTGGCTTCCTCTCGTATTTCATTTTTTTACATTTCTCACAAGCATTAATGATTGCACTTATTGTCTCTTTCATATTGGCCCACCAATAATGCCTTTTGAGCTTAGCTAAGGTTTCGTTTATGCCTCTGTGGCAGGTTTTCCCGTCGTGATATTTCAATACTGTTTCTTTCTGGTCTTGTTCCGAATCTGTTAAATTAATTACTCGTTCTGTGCATTCTATAAGTTTTAATGTACCCTTTTTGAATAACCTAGTTACTATGTTCGCAAACGTTCCTCTGAAGTTTGGATGTTCAAAATATATAAAGTACTTATACTTAGGATCAACATATTCCTTCAAAAATTCTTTAGCTAGCTTTTCGTTATTTGTTGGCATATGAACCTCTGTTATGCGTTGCTTATTATTAGAAATATCTTTTACTCCAATTTTGTCCTTAAACCATGAGAACACTAAAATTTGTCTAGGCTTTGTGTCAATGGCTTCGTTCAATATGGGGATACCTTCGTGTTCCCTATTTGAAACGGAATTGGCCGTTGCTTCGTCATCTACTTCTAATTTTTCCATTATTTCTGTTAACCGATCTTCCTCTGAATCCAAGATTTCTATCGTTTCTATTTTGGGTGATCTGTTAACCTTCTTAATGTCTTCTTCTAGGTCTAATATCATTTCTTCTATTTTATCATCATCATCATCTACGTTAACTATAACTGAGTTGTTGTCGTCTTCTAAAGTGTTCAGTTTGATTCGCGAGAGGGCATCTGCGTTTGTGTTCTGAGGGCCCTTCTTATAACGAATCTCGAAGTCGTATTCTTCTAGTCTTAATCGCCAACGCGTTAACTTACTGTTAGGCTCTTTTAGAGAATAGAGCCATGCCAGTGGCCTATGGTCAGTATAAATTGTAAACTTGTTCCCGTATAAATATGGCCTAAAGTGTTTTACTGCCCATATAATGGCTAACAACTCCTTCTCAATTGTGCTGTATTTAATCTCGGTGTCGCTTAAAGTTCTACTAGCATACGCTATAGGTTTGTCAGACCCAATTGACCCTTGTGATAGGACCGCTCCAATTGCAAAGTTAGATGCATCAGTGGTCAATATAAATCTTTTGCTAAAGTCAGGAAACTGTAACAAAGGTGCGTTGGTCAAGAGTTTCTTGCAAGTGTCAAAACTTTCTTTAAATTCCTCATTAATTATAATTTTGTGTCCTTTCTTTAGACAAGCCGTAAGAGGTCTAGTGATTTTGGCAAAATCTCTTATAAACTTCCTGTAATAGCCAATGAGGCCTAAAAAGCTCTTAATTTGTGTTGTTGTTTCTGGTAGAGGGTATCTTAAAATGGCATCAATCTTGTCATTGTTTGGTTTTAAGCCCTCGCTCGTAATTGTATGGCCTAAATATAATACTTCTTTTCTAAGAAAATGTGATTTGTCTAATTGAACCTTTAAATTCGTTGCCCGAAGTCTGTCAAAAACAATTTTGAGTTTTTCTATATGTTCAGGCAATGATTTCGAAAATATGATGACGTCATCCAAGTATACCAGGCAATGCAAGCCTTGTAAACCTCGCAAGACGTTATCCATGGCCCGTTGAAATGTGGCGGGTGCCGTTTTTAATCCAAAAGGCATCCTATTAAATTCGTAATGTCCAGATGGTGTGCTAAACGCCGTTTTAGGTCTATCTTCTTCCTGGACCTCAATTTGGTGGTACCCACTAGCTAAGTCGAGGGTTGTAAAGTAGGTACTTTTTCCTAACATATCAAAAAGATCATTGATATTTGGGAGTGGATATTTATCGTCCGTGGTGATCTCGTTTAAACGCCTATAATCTACTACTAATCTCCACTTTTTTTGTCCCGAAGCGTCCGTTTTCTTAGGTACGAGATGTACCGGGGCACTCCAGGGTGAGTACGATTCTTGTATAATGTTATCTTTAAGCATTTTCTCTACTTGTTTCCTGATTTCTGTCGACTGTATGGGAGGTAACCTATGTGCCTTAATATTAATTGGATCCTCATTTTTCGTTCTTATATTATGTTTCACTTGATTAGTAAATGACAATGGAATGTTTTCGCAATAGAAAATATCTTTATATTCATAACATATATTCTGTATCATTTCTTTTTCTTCCACATTCATATGCTCTAACCTTAACTTATTTAAATTTTCTGCAAGCATACAGTCTATATTCATACTACTATCTATAAAATTTATATTATTCGATAAGTTTTCTATAAAAGGCTCTACCTGAAAAGGTGCCGTTACTACTAAGGTCATATGCTCATTAGTATAATTCTGAATTATAGTTGTTGCGAGACCTTTATTACATCTTACTAAAGCTGTGGGCATACGAATCCCTTCAGCAAATTGTTTAAAATTAAGGATAGCTTCTCCTTCTACTAAATTAACTGGTAACTTAACTCTAAGCTCACTACGAGGTGGCAAATTGTATGCTTCTCTCATAGGGGGTGTATAAATAATCGGTATGCATGTATTTTTTAAGCATAATAATTGGTTTTTCATATCTATGTTTGCATTTAACTGCTTTAATAGATTGCTACCTATTAACCCATCATATTTGTTATCAACACTATAAATCTAAAACTTATGTAATTCATTACTTTTAAAAATTCTCGGTAATGGAATAAATGCTGTTTGACTATGTGTACTTATTGCGTGTGTACTAACAACTTCGAACGGTTCATGACGTAAATACTTTTCATAATACCTATTCGCGATTCTAGGACTTATAAATGACCTACTGCTACCTGTGTCTATCATAAAAATCGCCTGTATCTCTGGTACAATGATATGTGGTAAGTTTAAACGACGATTACAATTTACTTTTATTCTTTCTCTAACGTTGAGGCCGTTATGAAAAAATTTTGTGCTGTGATAGTGTCATCGGAAATGTTATGTATATCATTATTCACTAAAGCCGTGTTATTCTGCGAACGATCGTCGCTATCCGTGTAATTAATGCGCCTTGAGCTCGCGGTGCGCATTGTAACATCAGTATTGGAACCTGATGCGATCGGTGGCGGCACATTAAACGGCGATGTGCGCGGTGCATTGTTATAAGAATGCTGACTGTTATAATATTGCCGGCGCGGCGGCGAGTTATTATGAGTGTATTGTTGGTTTGTATGATTATTTGTGTTATAAAATGATTGTCTTGTGTTTCTAGACTGGAATGAGGTACCTGGTGTGTATAATGAACCAAACGATTGCCTGTTAATCGGATTGTTCGGTGCATGTGTACCCGATATTTCCTGTGACTGTGTCTGCCTAGGTGGATTTAAATGAATGCCTTGTGCTTGCTGCGTTGGTGTACTAGAATTAAAATTATGAGGCCGTGGGTTCCTAACCCTATTGTTCCTATAAATATTATTTTTCGAATCGTATACGACTTGGAAGTTTTGTTCCTCTAATACGATTTTTAAAGCGTCTTCTAAGGTTTTTACACCACGTAGCCGTACTAAGCGGACTATGTAGGCTGGTAAATTATACAAGAAAACATTTAGTGCACTATTGTTATATATTTCACGTTTAGCCTGACACACTGTATCGTCTTCGATAGACTCGTTGACCTTGCAAAATAAAGCACTTCTAATATGTTGAAGCCTATGACAAAAATCGAAATAACTTTCGCTTCTACCTATTTTCGCGGATTCCAATTCTAGCGCTATGCAATCCTCTGTTCTCGGGTCCCCAAAATGCTGACTAAGCAATTTTTTTAATTCACACCACGTCTGTATTGTGTCTCTTTCGCCTACTAGATTTGCTGCTTCTCCCGTTAATCTACTCGTTACTACGTGATATAAGTATTCATTTTGTATGTTGCCACCTCCAAATGTTAGTAAAATATACTCGCACTTTTTTAGGAATAGCGGCAAAAGTCTAGAATCTCCTCCAAAAATAGGAATGATCTTAATCATCTCCGCAGGGACGCGAACAAGATTCTCTTGGTTCTCCATATTTAAAAATTATAAAATAAAGGTAATAATCACAGAAAAATAAAGAAAAACTAAATTGAATAAATGCGAATGTGTAATTTACCTATACACCTAGTATTTAAATATCTAACACGTATTAATAAAAAAATATATGCAAAATATATTATCAAGGTTTGTTTAATCCCCAATAACGACACATAAATTCATGTACAAGGCTAAAGGAAAGCTTAAAGGAAGGTGAAAAGATTTACTCACAGTCCCGCTGCTATGTCCATGTCCTTGGGAAGATTGTTCTTGATCCTGACTGCTCCCACTGTTCTGTTGTATTTCGGCGTGGCTTCTTAATAAATTTGTTTGTTCGGATCCCAAATTAACCGTAGAGACGGAGGATAGATCGCGGATGCACGGAGACCGAAAATTATATCGATCGACGTGCAAGGATCTACTTATTGGGATCCTACCGGCTGCGCCAATTAAGTGACCGACACCAAGTAGTTTAATAAAAATACTTTATTTGAACAGAGTGACAGCTTACAAGTACAAAAGAACAATAATCACTTAGTCTAATTAGTCTACGGCTTATATACTACTTAAATGCTTACTTTACATTATTCGCCGATGGCGCAAGTATTGCCTTGTTGTTAAGGGCAAGAAGTGCTGGCGAAGGATATTTGGTGGGGGTGGACACCCTTAACTTATGCGTATGCGTATGCGTATGCGTATGCGTATGCGTATGCGTATGCGTATGCGTATGCGTATGCGTATGCGTATGCGTATGCGTATGCGTATGCGTATGCGTATGCGTATGCGTATGCGTATGCGTATGCGTATGCGTATGCGTATGCGTATGCGTATGCGTATGCGTATGCGTATGCGTATGCGTATGCGTATGCGTATGCGTATGTGTATGTGTAGGTGTGTAATGTGTAATGTGTAATGTGTAATGTGTAATGTGTAATGTGTAATGTGTAATGTGTAATGTGTAATGTGTAATGTGTAATGTGTAATGTGTAATGTAAGGTGGAGTTACGCGCGGACGTGTTGGTGCCGGGGTTCGCGTCGCGCAAGCTCGGTCAGGTGCCGTGCGAGGACGTCGCCATCCGCTTCCCCATCCCCGAGTGCTGGATCTACTTGTTCCGCGTCGAGAAGCACTTCCGATATGGCTCCGTCAAGTCTGCGCACAGGTATCTCATGTGTTCTTATCATACTGAACAAAACCCCAAGATTGTTGTATTCCGACTATAGACTGAGTTACAAAGCAATGCTACCAGCGACGCGGCGTCTATTCAAAATACGTAATGAGCTATGCTAATGCCAGTATTGTATCATTAGTGTACTATAACTTCAGACGCACCGGCAAGATTAAGGGCATTGAGAGGTTCCTGGGTACAGTGGAGGCTCTTCAGGAGTCGCTGATCGAGGTGACATCAGGACAGGCCAAGTACGAGCATCAACATCGCGCCATCGTGTGGCGCATGCCGCGTTTGCCCAAAGAGGGACAAGGTGAGTAGCGACGCGCTATACCCAGTTTATCTGCTCGACTGGGGCACCACTGATATATAGAAAACTGTAGTAAAGTGGCAACTTGCCGTCCCGTTAAGGTTTAAAGATATTGCTGGAAGCCAACTAAACTCCCCTTAAGTTCTATTAGTTTGGCTAAGGTATTTACGATTTTGGAATGATAAATAATCATGATGATTACTAAGTGACCCACTTGTTTTTTATTTACCTTGCTATAAAAGAAGATACATGTCACCTGATCTTATTTTCCATATAAGCGTTGGTGTTAAGTGGAAAACTTGTTCGTTTGCTGATCGTCTCTCCTGGTCGGACGACGCGGCGCGGCGCGGGTGTATATGTGTATGTGTGTGTATGTGTGTGTAGGTGCGTACACTACACACAACCTGGTGTGTCGCATGGCGCTGACGTCATACGACCAGGTCCCGTCGGAGCTGGCGCGTCACGCGTACGTGGAGTTCACGATGCCCGCCACGCAGGTCAGCCACATGACGGTGCGCTCCGTCTCGCTGCAGGACCACGACGGCGACCCGCCGGAGAAATATGTACGCTACCTGGCAAGACACGAATACACGTGAGTATTCACTACTCCCACTTTCAACACTATACCTTCCTATCATCCACAATGACGAATTCGTGACGGACAATTCGTCAAGGCGACGGGTAAAGATACTTTTTTCCGATTTATAAAAATTCGATTGAGAATTGAAAACTTCGAATGTGTGGAGATGAGTGGTATCCACTTTATGAGTGGTAGAGCCACGCTGTAGACACTTATCTACAGCATGAATGGGCTGGCTCGTCCGGGTCGTTACCACTGATTCACAGAAAACCGGCGTAAAGTAGCAGCTTGCTGTGTGGAGAAGAGTATTTTGATTTTACTTACTAGGAGTAGGCTCTGACTTATTTGCAACAAGTTCCTACCCAGGTGTTGGATTCGTTCCGGTGGTATTCCTGTGGTGTTGATGGATCGTAGTGACTGTGTCATTAGCTCGTTTGCATATTATGTTTTGGTATAATACGGTCATTCATGTGTGTGTTGCAGGGTGGGCATCGAGCGCAGCTCTGGTCAGTCGGCGCCTGCGTACTCGCTCGCCGCCAGCGTGGAGTCCGCTCCCCCCTCCTCCGCCGCCTCCGCCGCCTCCGCCGCGACCCCCCCGACACCCGCCAGCGGTCCACTCCCCCCGCAGCCGCCCTCCTCAGACTCTGACTCGGAGTGAGCGTTCAGTACATCTGACATCACCCGCCAGTGCCGCGGAGAGGAGGGACGCCCCGCTTAGTTCCCGCGATTGTGATATAAAATTCAGTTAGTTGTTGACGTGTATATTAGAGTTTTAAGCAATATAAGTTACACAAACATAGTATACAGTAAAATATGTCGAGTGTATTATCATTATAACCAATTGTGAATTCTATTAATATGTTATGGAGCACAAAGCGAGCGCCCCCGCTCGTCTCCCGCGCGTGTCCCGCACGTGCCACGCGCGTGTTCCGCAGCGTCCACGTCGCGTCGCGGCGCGTTGCGTTATTTGTTCATAGGTAGTTGAAGTTCGTACATCTGCATTGTGCATATTGTTGTATACATACCTGTTTAGATTCCGTAGTGCAAAATTAATATAAAAAAAAAACAATAAATGAGATAATATATTAAGGATATAAAATGTTTAAATTTGATATAGTAGCTGCAATATTTCACTTTGTATGAGTCGAGATTCGAAGCATAAAATCGAGTACAGTAACGCTGTTGGTGTAAGTAAGCAACGCTTCATAACTCATGTACCAACACGATGGACCCTATGTTTTGTTGTCATTAAAGTTATAAATGTGCGCGTAGCTTTATTTACTAATCCACCTCCTCCTTCCGTTCCTTGCCTCCCTTTTTTGGTGTGGGAAATATCCATCTTACGTAGACCTTTCCGAAGGGATGGTTATGTCGGACTCACCAGCCTTCCGACCCAGTTTACATCCGAGTGACTGCTAGATTGGCAGCCTTTCTAATTTTCCTACACCGCAACGATGTACTGACTAAAATCGCCTCGGTGGCCTCCGTCGGCAATCGGGGCAAATGGGACTCCAATGGGAGGCCAGCGCTCTGCTTTCGTGGTCCGTCTCGTTTGAGGCTCTCCTTATTTCTCGTAGATTGATACCAACCACCAGAGATGTATGTACTAGATACCTCATAAAAGTATCAGAGACAAATGGGCGTCTGGAGGATGTCTTTACCCTATCTGAGGTCCTTGCAGAAGAAGAAATCGAAGAAAACTATCCCATTACCAATACCTACCTACTAGTAATAAGTGAATCCTGTATTAATGCAAGGAATAAAAGATATTTTAATTTTATTTATTTATTACCTTTGTATACGGGAGTTAAATAACTCAACCGCCAAGGGTCGGGCATTTGTTCGGTGTTCAGGATGCGGTTGAATAAGTCGACAAGAAGCACTACACCATAGGAGCCTATGGCCTTCCACGTCTCGATAGGGATGTTGTTAGGCTCCACGCCTTTCCGACTCTTCATGCAGCGGAGATATAATTTAGCACGTCGTCAGGCGTGATCTGGGCAACTAGTCCCTGGTTGGGGAGGCAACTCAGGGAAGGACACGTTCAAATGCTGGGTGTCCAGTAAGTTGTGGATTTAAGAGCGCCATCTCTCCTTTACCGCACTACTGTCACAAAGTAAAACGCCCCGGGAGTCCCAGACACATCGGTATTTGGTAATGTCTAGTGTCGCTTTCTCCCGGGCCTTAGCGAGCCAGTATTCAAGCTTTGGCCCTCTACGGTTTTTAGCTTCTCATAAAGAGGTGCCAGATGATCGTGTCGGGCCTTAGCTACAGCCCATTTAGCTGCATTTTTGGCCGTTCGGTAGGTACCTTCGTTAGTCACTTGCCACATTTTTACCCGCGCATTTTTCTCCAGGGTCGCACTTCGAACCGTATCGCTCTACCACCACGTCTTATCCCTAGATAAGAAGACGTGATGGTGGAGCTCGGCCTCCCTTAGTGACGACACCGAGTTTCGACTTACCAAGAGCAGTGATCGCTCTCTGTATCCTTTTCCACTGTTCCTGTTCCTGTTGCTGTTATTAAACATGTCTGATTTTGAAAAAAGAATTCCATGTTTTTAAAATAACAATTACAATTTAATTTGAAATTGGAATTCATAGGCAAGCCAAAATATTTTTTATTTAAAATGGTCAATACTGCAGAACGGGCAGGACGGCAATTTCTTAACTACATTCTTACATTGTAGCAAAAAAAAAAGTTATATCAAATTTATATTCTACCGAAAATAAAATTTAGTAATAAAATAATAAAAATGATGGTCGGCTCGTCCGGGTCGTTACCACTGTCTCACAGAAAACCGGCGTAAAGTAGCAGCTTGCTGCTGCGTTTCGTACGGTGAGTGAGATATCCGGAGGCCCAAATCCCCCTCCCCTTCCCAATCCCTTATTATCCCGTTCCTTTAAGGTCGGTAACGCGCCCATAATTCTTTGTTATTGTGGGCGTACATGGGCGGTGGAGATCGCTTACCATCAGGTGACCCACTTGCTCGTTTGCCGGCCTATACTATAAAAAAAAACTGTTTGAACACGTGTTTACGTCCACGTTCCTATGGTGGTTTTAAAGTAAAGCCTTTCACCAACAACCGCGATCTGTGTCGCGACCAGAGATCGGGGCTGTTCGTGGTAGGCTTAAGGACTTAGGTCTTCTTCTTCGTCGTAGTCTTCATAACTGAAGGTCGTGCCTGTCTTGAAAAGCTCGAATGGAGTTGTTGACGAGTTGTTTCCATACCACTCTGTCTTCGGCCTGTCTCAGGGCAGTGGTAACAGAAAGTCCTGTTATGGCCCTGATCTGATCAGACCAACGGGTAGGTGATCGCCCGCGTGGTCTTCTACCATCTACTTACCCTATTACAACCAGTTTCTCAAGATTAACCGGTCGTCTTCGGGCGATATGACTCAAAATAGCTCAGGACTCGTTGGTAGCACACAGTGGAGAGCCTAGTTTCAATATGTAGTTGGTTAAGAATAGACTTATTGGTTCTTTTTGCAGTCCACGGTATTCGCAACATCCTCGTCCAACACCACATCTCAAAACCTTCGATCTTTTTTCTATCCACTGCGCGTATTGACAAGGATTCGCCGTACAAAAATATTGAGGATGCCAAAGTTCTTGGTTGTATTGGAGATCTTTCTCTCTTGCTATATCCTCGACATCTTGCTCTTAGCGGCCTTGGCCATCTGTGTACGCCTCCGAATTTCTCTATTGCATCCTCCCTGAGCGGCGATCAATGTAGTACTTAAGTACCTGCGTTGATTTCTCATGCTTCGACGTACTGGACCAGATGAAGTCGCGGACAATTTTTAAAGTAGTGAGTCCAATGTTATTTAGTTGTTTTAGATTTCAATAAAATACCTAATATCAAGAAACATATACCTACCTATCGGAATATCGGTACATCTTATGAATTTTAGTACCTATATTACGAAAAATTTATGCAGAAAAAACTTAGTAGGTACTTAAACTTATTTCAATATTAGCTGTTGCCCGCGGCTCCGCCCGCGTGAATGTCTTTTTAAATTAATATAAATTAATAAAAAGTACCTAGCCTATATTAAAACGCACTCATACGCACTGACGCCTGTAATCCCCGAAGGGGTAGGCAGAGGTGTAACCAGTACACCCACATTTCGTCGAGCGTATCTCTGTCCCTATTATGTCACAATAACTACTTTTTATGTTAAAATAACTGTAATAGTTAGACATATAGTATCGCGGACTTTTTTGTAGATATTGATGTCCTCTATAAAATTGTTGTGCATCACTTTGCTCTATTGTGAATAATTTCTGCAGCGTACGTGATATAACAATGATTTTGGTATTTTTTTCACACATTGGGTAACAATGTCGAAGTTTTCATACGGAACCCGAACTTTTTTGAAAATATTCTATCGCCTTTGTTCATCAGGGATAATGAAGGATTCTAATGGTGAAAGAATTTTTCAAATCGGTCCAGTAGTTTCAGAGCCTATTCAATGCAAACAAACGATCAAATCTTTCCTCTTTATAATATTAGTTTAGATTAGGGGTGCCTAGTATTGAAATAAGTGTAATTACCTACCTAGGTAGGTATAGGCACCTAATTAGTTTTAAATATTTTCTGCTAACTTCATTTGTTTGTTTTTAATTAGCTACCTATGGTCTTAATGGACCAATCCATCCAGTAGATTCCATTATAGATGGTTCATCGAAGGGATGCAAGTGTCATTGCATGTCGAGAACAATCAATAGAGCGCTGGTGACGGCGCGACGCGGCGCGACGTGGCGGGGGGGGACATGCGAGCGCTGCCTGTCGCCGCTCGCGGCCGCGGCCCATCAACGGTCGCATGCTCTCTTCATCTTGGGTCATCTAGGCTTTGTGACGTCTAGGTATATCGTGCGACACAGCACCGGCCGCGATCGAAACTTGCGTGCGTGTCGCTGAACAGTTCAACAATAGGCCGATAATTTACTCCAAATACTGATATATAGGGCGAGGAAAAATTAGGGCGCGCGTGTAGGGCGCAAGCGCGGGTGGTGCGCATGCGGGCGGCGCGCGTCGATGGGCGCCGACACGACGCGGTGCCGCGCGCGATGATCTCCTCGCCACCAGGTACGTGCCGCTTCGGCGCGCCTTCCTCGCGGCCGCCAGCCTCGGCACCGCGGCGCCTCCACTCATATATCTATACCGAGCATGCTTGTCACTAACCGCGGCGACCAGATGCTTTTTACACGCGTTACACTCGACTGGAGCTCCAGAACAATCTAATTCTAATTTTAGGGTTAACTACATGGTCTTGTGATTAAGGCATTGTGGTAAGCTCCATCTGTTGTCTGAGCTTCATTATAGACGATGGCCTGTTTGAGGTTGTCAGTGTTATTTTACTACATATAGGACTTAGTGGAACGGCCCAACATTTATCATAAATTATAAGGGCTGCGCCGAAACGCCCTGGGCGGGCCTGAACGTGGATGTGGGCTGTATATAAGGAAATCCAACTACATGTGCTAGCCATAGAACGCACATTCTCGACGTTAATAATAGTGGATCATTGTGTTGTGACGAATTGTTTTTATTATTTTGGAAATAACTTGTGTGCGCCCCTCGTGCATAATACGTACCTATATCCAAGCGGTAAAGGCTGTGATAACGTGGTGTGATATGAAGTGTCGGTGTGTGTAACGTGTCGTTTCGGATTGGGTCGACAGAGCGCGGTGCAGCGGGTGGCGGCGGCATGCGGCAGTAGCGCCTCAGCCGCGGCCCATGGCGGCCAGCGGCGCCCCCGAGCGGCAGCCGCGCCGGGGACCCGCGCCCATCGCATCCTTCGACCACGATGTCTCTGATGAGGTGAGACCGCCCGTATGTATCTCTTTCTCTCTATATCTTTTCATCTACACTTTCTTTTACGCCTTCACGCGGTTCGTCTTTAATTCTGATAAATGTCATCAAACGCTTTTCAAAACCTCATTTCTGATTATCGTACAATGTGATACTTCCATTTGTCCGTCATGATCTTGTCATTTTCTCCGCAGTCGAGCCCGGAAACGAAACAAGCCTTTCGATTGCCGGAGATACGCGAAGACCGAAGCTGCGTTTCGGGCGGATTCGGCGGCGACAGTCTCGCGCCGCCCGAGCAGCGCGCGCGCTCGCATTCGACGCCGGCGATGGCGGCGGTGGCGGCGGTCGCGGCGCTACATACGCCGGCCGCACCACGCATCGACATCTCGCGAGCCTCCAGTTCCAGTCATCAGGACTCGCGTGACAGTTCGCCGGAGCTGGCACTGTTCGCTGGCGGCGGTAGCGGAGAGGACGCACGCGCGCGGCTTGAACTCGGTTTCCGCGAGGACGGCGCGCTCGACCTGCGCTCCTCCACCGAGGAGCTCGCGTTCCTGGAGGGAGCACCGGGGGAGCCCCGCGCACCGCAGCCGCCGCCGCCGCCGCCCGCCGCCGAGCGCCGCCACTCGCGCAAGGACAGCCAGGGCTCGGAGGCGGCGCTGCTGGCGGTGTCGGGACGCACGAGCCGTTTGTCGAGCGTGGGCTCGCAGTGCTCGGCGCACTCGGCGCTGTCGGGCCTGAGTCGCGCCTCACGCCTGTCGGTGGTGTCGGGCGTGTCGAGGTCGCCCTCGCCGCACAGGATGCTGTTGGAGACTTCGTTCTGTGGGCCGCGCCCGATCGAGAACGATCCGGAAATCTGCGCGGCCGCAGTCGAAGAGCGTCTACTCGAGATAGCTAAGCTGACCGCGCCACCACCGCCACCGCCACCCGTCACGGTCACGGTCACTGTGGACGCGCGCGACCGTCGCGAAGTCCGCACCGAGGCCACCGTCGAGAGCGGAAGCACCCGCGTGACAAGTCCGGTGGTTCCCGCCGTCACTACATCGTCCACGGCTGTCGTACCTCCGCCGCCGCCCGTGGTCAAACCGGCGACCCCGGTCTCCCCACCCACCACGACGGCTGAACCGGAGAAGAACCGCAAAGAGACAGATAACAGAGCACGAGTCGAGGAACGTCGCGCGAGACCGAAATTACGCCGTGAACCTTCTGAGCCAGAGGTGTACAAGAGCAGGAACAGAACTAAAAATGTCATCAGAATCAAACTCAAACCGGACGAGGAATACGGAGAGGAGGATGAAGAAGTGAAAAATTCTCCAGCCATCGAGACGGAAAGGGCGTCTTCGATGCACGAGCCGGTGCTGGAACCCGAGCCGAGCACGCGAGCTTCAAGACCGACCGAGCTGATGGGGCGCGTGCCCGTCAGCCCGCTACAGCAACGGCGCCGGGCCCCTCGTGAGAGCCGCACACCTTCACCATCTGGCGTGCCCGTCTCGCGGAAGTCATCCTTCTGTTCACTGTTCAAGTCGCGAGAGACGATCGCCTCCCCGGACTCACCCTCTGAGGCACTACGACGAAAGCGCAGTCTCACCGAGGGTCGATCGCGCAGCAAGAGCCGTGATCGCTCGGCGACGCCGTCTTCCGCGTGCAAGATCCGCGGCTCAGTGCTGTCCCTGTTCCGGACGCCACGCAAAAGCGCCACGTCACCATCGCCGAGCTCGCGCGAGGGTTCGCCGGTGGTGCAACCGCAGCCGACAATATTGCCAACCGCGCCGAACGAGCGCACCAGACTCGGGGAGAAACTTAAATACTACGAGGACACGAGGGACGGGATTATACACATACCTCTGCACACGCCACCCGACGAGAGGCCCGGCTCGGCGGATGTGCGCCGCGAGTCCGACGTGGAGCGAGTTTCCGCCGCGAGTGTCACGCTTGCAGAACCGCGTGAGCAGTCACACGAACCACCACGACCTGCGTCCGCACCGACACCGCGAGCCGCCGCCGAGTCCGCTTGCACGCGTGCCGCAGCTAAGCCTATTCAACGGACGGTTTTACCCGATGGCAGCATCATCATCCCTCTTCGCTCTCCCACCGAGAGAGTCACGGATATTGAATTTCCGCAGTCGATGTGTGACCCCGAACCGATCGTGAGACGGCTCGAGCCAGAACCCATCGTCGTGCCGCCGGCGGAGGGCCGCGACGAAGCAGACGGCGCCGAAGCGAGCCCGGTCCGTGAACCCCTCATGCAAAATGCAACGGATGTCAAAAACGTACCGCCCGAAGCGGCACCCTCCGGCGAGGAAGATCGAAAGCGAAGAAAGGAGCGAATGATTTTTACGACCCACGTCGGAAGCCGTGAGCAAGTATTCAGCACGCAATTCAGCATAACGAAAACTCCAAGCGTGACTAGCGAGATATCGGGCACGTTTCCCGGCTTCGGCGATGGCGAAGAGACTCCGACGTCGACGAGGAATGCCGGTGGCGAAGATGCCAGTGAGACTGCGGGCGGAAGTGGCGCTCCGGATACATCGGAGGCGCCGCGCGACTCTTCCGAGTCGGAGCCGAGTTCGGAGGCGGCGGCGCCACGCGACGGCAGCGAGGTGGAGCGGCGCGGCTTAGTGGTGCAGGAGTCCTTCGAGGAGGAGCTGCCATATGTACCGACAACGCTGCCGCTGGAGAGGCCGATGGCGCTGCCGATGGTGCCGGTGCGAGAGCGCGGCGGCGTGCGAGTGTCGGCGGTAGAGAGGCCGCGCGCCGCGCCTCCCTCGGGTCCCCGCCCGCGCGCACCCGCACCCACACCCCCATCCCACGCGGCGCCCGTGCCCCCGAGCGCTGACAAACTGCGCATCCGCCTGCCACGGCGGTCACGTCCTGCGTCCTCTGCTCCGGCGGCGCGTCCCACCCGTTCGCGGACCCGCAGCGGAGGTGACGGTAATTAGATTATGGCATAAATTATATGTACCTACGTAATTAACCAATCCAACATAACATGGGACTGTGGACAGGTGCAGAGTCACGGCCAAAGGAGTGGATTGACTTCGAGGAAGTGCCAGAGCGTCGTAAGCAGCCGAAACGCATCCAGACTTTGCCAGGGGGTGTGGCGGAGGTGTCGGCGACGGTGGGAGAGACGGGCGCGACGCCCGGAGGAGGTGTCGTGTTCAGCTACGTGGAGCCCGAGCACTGTCGCTGCGAGTGTCACGCACACACGCGCGCCGCGCCACATCATAGGTATGCAACCTTCAACTTCTTTCTTTAGACTTCTTTATATAGGAAGTCGAGACTACTGATATATGAGTACCTATGTGTGTGTGTGTGTGTGTGTGTGTGTGTGTGTGTCTATGTGTATAATGTTGAATTGTATGTATGCAGTGCGGAGTCGCCGGCGGAGGAGACGCCGTTGGATGCGCACGAGTTGCAGCTCAGCGCGGTGTTTACCAACGAGTTGGACCATGCCGCGGAACCACCGGATGTTACACTTTCCATCCGCCACGCATTCAACTAGCCGCTCCGTCTGCCTGAGCTCGAATCAGGACGTTTTTGATGCAGTGAATTAAACTTTACGTGCCGTTTCCTTCTGGGTGTCCCCGCGTGACACCGAACCACTTCAACCTTTTATAAATTATATTCTCTTTGACTCGAGAGAGGTGTTATCACTTTTGAGATGTAAATTTACCCCGTTCACTAGGTGTATTATATTTATATAGTCGTTTGTATATCGCAGTTGGCCGCGGCTGTCGACTTTGCCTTTTTAATCTTCAGCTGTTAGCCCTGTGAAATGCGAGTCATCGTCTGTGCACCACGGTGTTTTTCAGCTTGGCCCTTGATACTACCTAATTGCGTTATATATATATTGGACGTATATTTATTTTGTAACGTTCTACTCGTATTTGTGGATAGGTAGGTAACCTTGGAGACCACCAGCCAGAACCATCAGCTGTTTGGCGTTGTCTGTCCGCGCCGGTGGCAACCCCGTCAATAAGAATATAGATCACTAGCCTCACCTTGAATGTTCGTGTTAGCCACCATCCTAATTCATTGATTTTACTGGTGTTTATACAATACGCCTCCTTCTAACCTTGCACCTTGGCAAAAAGTATATCACATTAAAGATCATAATTCTTCAGCGATCGATCGATCAGACTGACAAAATTAGCGGAACTGCACTGAATTTTAAAATCAAATTTAATTTGAGTTGTCATTAGTGATCTAGCAAACAGCCCTCGTGGCGCAGTGGACGAGTAGCCGGCTGTGTACCGAGAGGCGCGGATTGCATTTCCGCACCTAAATGTTTGTATGATCCACAAATGTTTGTATCGGGTCTGGGTGTTTTCACCACAGAGGGGTTGGCGTCAGGCAGGCGGCCGGCCGTAAAAACTACAAGCCAAATCTTTCTGTAACATGCTTTAAAAACATATCGAGTCAACCTCACTGCGAGTGGGATAAGGGCAGGTGGAAGAAGTAAAATTTATCTTTTCTCGAAACAACATTAACTACGGTAGTGACTGCAGTAGCTCATGCTAGTAAGCTTAAATAATGTTCAGCGATTTTTAACTATCTGGGTGTTCAGCTAGTTTTGACGTTTTACGATGTCTATCCAATTTGGCGATAACTACGCACCGCACCGCGCGGGCACGACCGCGACAGCACGGATGTCTCGACTCGCTTTCATTTCATTTCATATAACAGCGAACGTTGTAATTGCGTTTAGCCTTATGGATGTTGTGTTCATTGATTATTATTATCAACATTCAATATCTTAACATTGGCACTTCTAGATGTTCCGTCACATGTTGTCCGGTCAATCAATGACACAGCATGGAACTTTCTTGTTATACGGTAACCACAAAGAAAGATTTTCATAATTTAATTTAAACTCACTGCGGCTATACTTATTTATCAACCGTGTCCTAAAGCACGAAAATGCAATAATTCTCGAATCCGATAGGCAATGTGATACCTACCTACATGAATAGCTGTGTTAATGTTTATTTGAAATTGTACTTCGTGGAGACGATGCGCGTGCGTCAAACGTACAACCGTTGCGGGCGTCAGTCACTACAAGAGTGCAAAATCAGTTTCCGCGCTGAAAGAAGCAATGCACCAGCTTGTATCGCTATACAAAAGCATGTGGTTGCTCAGTTTGTCTGAATCTCAATGTTCAGGAACTGGTCGTCGGCCGCCACGAAGGCTCGGTTCTAATCTCTCGCTCGCAACGTTTACCTACTTTAGCAATTTTCTTATTCTTATCGTAATGTTTAGAGTTTATTTTATGCAATAATGTGTAAGAAATGTATGTAAATGATGTTAAAAATAATAACTCTGTCAGTTTATGCAAAAGTCTGAAATCTGAAAAAAAATATGAATTTTGCTTTCGAGTCCTTGTTTTATTTGTCACGAGTTACCAGTCACCATCCGCACTACAATAGGTACCTAGGTTGTAACCTGTATCTACCTAGTCAACCAACTACTTACTTACTTAACTAAAAGTGTATGTGACTTTATTACCTATCAGGGGTAGCCAGTGAGACATATGGTCATCAAATCCGTTTTTGCAAGACAGATTACTACTACAGATTCTCCCGACCCGACGTCTCGTAATATTAAATAGCTAGGTACTTACCTACATATGGATAGGTAAAATGAAAAGCTTACCAGATCCGGGTGTGTCTGACAAATCGTTTCACATTTCGACGAGCGTATCTCCGTCCCTTATGTGATAGGGGGTGAGCCTATCGCCATACCGGGCACAAATTCCAGACTCCGGGCTGATACTGAGCATTTCGTAATAGAAAAACCCAATACCACTTTACCCGACCCGGGGATCAAACCCGAGACCTCAGCGTCGGCCTCAATCGTAACGCGAACGCATTACAACTGCGCCACCGAGGCAGTCGGTGTTGGCATAATGATATGCTGTCTATTGACAACATGCATTGTTATGCAGATAATAAGAGTGAAGCGCGATACATCGGTTTCCAGAAAGTTCCTCGGAGACGGGAGAACAGTCGAGGAAAGGCGGTTTCAACTTGTCTGAAGTCGAGAGCTCTCTGGGGGCGGGCCTCGGAATGGGGTGAAATGAAACTTGGTTAAATTAAACCCCACGAAGACTCAAGTTTGCGCGTTCACTGCTAAGGACCCATTTGCCATGGTGTCACAGTTTCAAGTAGTCTTTCTCCGGGTTTCCGAAAGAATCGGTATCCTCGGCGTAGATGTTTTATCGCTAAGATTGTACCAACGTCGCCATTTTACCATCACACCACCAGACACCGCAAGAGTTCATCCATATTATCTGGAATCAATGCACGGTGCTTTCCAGTGTTCATTTCAATACCCAAACACACACAAATCTCTCTAATGAACTCCCTGCATCGGTGTTTCCCGAGCGTTATAACCTGTCTGTTGGAGGTAGTACAAAAATACCGACATTTAAACGATATTATTGTGACAGTAAATTCTGTGGGCGTCGATAACCGCTTACCATCAGGTCGGCTGCCTGCTCATCAATCTAGGCAATATATTTTTTTTTCTTTCCAGTTTCACTGGCTTCAATGTCCTAAACTGGACCACAGTAGTGCCTATACTGCAGCTTGATGTCAGAAATAGACAAAACGGTGGTACCTACCCAGATGGCCTCTCGCTAACCAGTGATTTATCACCTAGCGCCATATTATTATGAATTATATAAATACAGTGAAACACAGATAAATAAAACATTTTAATTTAATATACAAGTTGGCTTCCGTAGAAATAATATACCGATACACGGATCTGAGCATCATAAATAAATGCACGAGTTTCATAGGGCATGGATCAATGATACAGATCACTTGAAGATCTTGCCCTGGTTGAACTTGCGTCCTGCCTTGTCTGTACCGCTCCATGAGAAGTAGTCTGCGACAAGTTTCTTGGTTTTATCACTGGCAGGGTCTAGTTTGGTCCAGTCGTAGGACTCGTAGTCGACTTGCCAGTCGGAGGAGAGAGGGAAGGCGAGCTCCTGTCCGCGCCACACCCACACTCCGGAGATGGTGGAGTTGTTGTCTTCACCGAACAGACACACGGACGCGAACGCCTGCTTGCGCATCTTGTCCAGCCGCTGGAACATGCCTGTAACACAACATCACACATTAACTAAACACCACATCAAATCGGGAATCAAGTTTCGCCATTGCCTCGACCATTATTATTCGCAGGGTACCACATGCAGGTGAGATTGGGTTTGAGCTTAAGATATTTGGTAGCTTTATTACGATATCACAAACTAGTATCAAATTTCAGTGGACATAGATGGATGCAATAGACTGTAGGTGTACATAATGCAATTTTGGAAATTGAATGACCCAACTGACAAACTTGTTTCGATTTTTGTAGAAAAGGATGGAATTTACGAGTGAACAAGCCAATTTCAGAAATCAGTCAGCCAGAGTGAAATTAATGTCTAAATATTGAAACACTACTCAATGACTGAGTCGTCGTCTAATGGGTACTCATTTTCATCATTTCATTTTCATTGGGTCGCTCACCTGGCTTTCGTGTAACTTGCACCAAAGCTATATTCCATAAAAACAGATTTATCAGTAGAAAGCATGGAGAATATTTCTCCTCACTAAACTATTAAGTCATAGATGGGAGACTACTTACCGGTGATGAGGTTGCAGCTCATGAATACTTTGGCCAGCTCTTCAGGGAATTTGTACTCTGCATACCAGATGGAGTAGTTTTGAGGGTCAAACTTCTCCCAGAAGTATGGGATGGATTTCGCTTCGTCTTCATTTGAATAGCAGCGTTTAAAGTCATCCATGTTAAATGTACTGGAAAGAAACAGGATTAATGAAAATATTGTTGTCCTATACATCTTTATATATATATAATTCTACCGTACGTGTGTATGCGACTGAACTCCTCCTAAACGGTTGGACAGATTTGAATGATTTTTTTGTTTGGGTGGCGCCCTGAATGGTTTAGATTCACAATTGCACCTGGTAGGTGGAGCTGCTGTAGTTGCGGGAGAAACCGCGCGGGACAGCTAGTTTATATATAGAAATGTTCATGCACATGGTGTGACATGGTTGGACATGATGTGAATTGAACAAACTTTTTATTAGTATCAATGACATCATCATCTTGAGCAAGTTGTTTGCTTAAGCATTACAACTGGCCGTAAACAGAAGCAACACCAATCAGAATTTCGAATTATGAAGATGGTACTGCATAGCACTAGACTCCCTCCAAGATATGTTAAGTATCATAATTATAGGCTAGTAATTTAACTTCAATATCCTTCAACCAAAGTGCTTAACATGACAAAGTGGACCACCACTAGGTACCAACCTACCCAGATCGCCTCTTGCGTATGCAGGACTCATCACCTATTATTATAGTGGATATTTTATAGTGTTTTATTCCTATAAGATCAAAACTTTACACTTAATACATAAGGAGCACTATTAGTAACATAAGATTCACATCTACATAATATAAATAACTAATTAACATAATTTTTAACTTCCATCAACATCCAGGCTGCAGATTGTGGAATAGTCATCTCACTACCTACTATTTAACATCTTCCATCTGCCCTTATTCCATTTGCAGTGAAGCCGCCTGCCTGAAGTCAACCCCATTGGGGAAAAACACCCAGACCAGAAACTAATACTTGTGGATCACCAAATATTTTTTTCTCAGTGCAAGAATCGAAGCAACGACCTTTCGCTTCACAGCCAGCTATTCACCTATTGCGCTAGGGAGGCTGTCAAACTACTATTAAACATTGAAATAAAACTAGTTAAACGGATTTTATCGCGGTTTAATTTTTATTATAGTCCCGACGTTTCGAAAGCATTTCAGCCTTCGTGGTCACGGGAGAGAAATAAAAATTAAACCGCGATAAAATCCGTATAAACTAGTTTTATTTCATGTGTAATATTCGCGTAAACCTAAGAAATTACTATTTAATAAACATAAAAATATGAAATGGTCACATACCCCTTGGGCATGGAGTCAAAAGGGTCTTTTGACTCTTGGGGTTTCTCAAGTTCGTCCAGGTCATCAACCGGCTCGGCGGCCTGTTCCTTCTTTTTAGGTTGCTCCTTTTTCTCTGCCTTCTTGTCTTTTTTGCCCTCCTACAACAGAGGTGTAAATGAGCATTCAAGATGGGTTATGGAATATTCAATGAAATTATAACGAAGTAGGATCACTTGTGATTTATATACATTCATCTGTACTAAAAAAAGCTAAAATTGATTTCGTTGTTGATGTCATAGTGATCAGAAATAATTAATTTCTCGTTATTCCTCATTTATTGCCTGCAATTTGATGGCCCATACCTTTTTAGGATGCGCAAGTTCCTGGAACTTCTTGGGGTCGTATTGTGGCGCGGCGGCACACAGCGGTGAGTCTCCGACCACAGCCGACACCTGCGGCTGCGCGGCGACGGTGCGCCACCAGCGCGTCACGTTCACGAGCTCGGCGCGTAGAGCCGGCTCGAGCACGTGTTTGAACGCATGCAGCAATGTACTGAACACCACAATATCAGCCAGTGTGACGCGCTCCGTCACGAGGAACGTGCGCGTCAGTAGATGCGCGTCCAACACATGAAGCGCCGACAGGAGGTCTGTCTTCGCACGCTCTACATTTTGCTTGTTGAACTGCATGATACCCAGGTAGGGGAACACCCAGGCGCAGGAGGCTGGCAGCAGTTCACTGTCCGCCCAAGAGGCCCACTGCCACACACGAGCTTGTGTTTCACGGTTAGTGCCACGTAATGCATCATTGGAAACTAGAACATTTCACAATATTATACATTAATATTGTTTATCCACCATTTAGAAGATAAAGAAAACTAAAATTATTTAGAAATTTTATAATATTTAGCAAAACAGGAAATATAGTTTTTTTTTCATCCAACAGTCACACACATAGTCCTAACCCCACACTAGGCTAACCTGTTTTGTGGGTATTAGGAACTACGAGGGACTTGCGGTCCCACAACCACAAGAAAAATAAAATGACATAAATATGTGTGGGTCACACAAACATTTGTCTCAGTGTGGGAATCGAACACACTGCCTCATGCTTTGCAGCCAGCTACTGGCCCACTGCACCACGGAGACTGTTTTATATATAATATGTTCTGAGAGTAATACAATTTAGTTATAACAATTTCTACAATAGTGTTCACATTTTGTTTTATGCTTCCCAGAGTAGTATATGTATTGTTAATGTAAATGATTGATTTGAAGGTAGACAAAATAAATATGGAGGACCTTTACAGTTCAAGCCACTTATGCTAACTGAGCCATTAAAACTTTATTAATTTATGATAATATTCACATTATTCTGCATACAAAACCCATAAAAAGTCAGACTCAATAATACAGTGGTAAAGTGGTATTGGGTTTTTCTATTACGAAATGCTCATTATCAGCCCGGAGTCTGGAATTTGTGCCCGGTATGGCGATAGGATCTCTCACATCATGGGACGGAGATATGCGAAATGTGAGTGTACTGTTTACACCACTGCCTACCCCTTCGGCGATTACAGGCGTAAGACTGTCTTGTACTACAATACACTACTAGGATATTATACATACACAATTCTCTTCAATCTATCATTTAGAATATCAAACCCACTTCACTCATAAAAATGCAACTTTGTTCAATCAATTATTGTCCTTTTTCTGGGACCATATTTTTAGTTAATAGAGAAGAGTCTGTGCTATTACTTGTTTATTTTGGTACATTAATTTAATTTGTATTAAAATATGTTTATGTGATGAATATGAACCTTCAATGTAAAACCCTCATACATTCTGGTTACAGCCATTTACAAATATTAAATTGTAAAAAATCCTATTCCTACAAAAAGTATTGCACTCTTTAAAGTACATATATACTAAAATAGTTTTATGCTTATTTGCATTCAGCAGGCATGTAGTAACTCAAATACAAGATTACACATCCCAATATAGAATAACAAGATAACACCCGCTGGTATCGTCATATTTACATTGATGTTAGTGTCGCATTTCACTTTTATCGAGAATAAGCTGACAAAGAAAGTTCAAGCAATAGACATATTATGGGTGATTATAAAATCATCGGTAATAATATAAATATCAAATATGTTGTAGTTTGGCTTTGGACTCACCATAGTAGGCAATGGCGTTGCTCTCCGTGAGCAGAACTTTCCCATCGGCACTTTCATAGGCAGGTACCTAAAATACACAGCTCTATTACACGTCACCGTCACAAAACATGAGTACACTGCGATAACTACACACGAGAGCCAGCCGGTCGCTGCCTTATCACTCACTTTGCCCGCCGGAAACTTCTTCAGGAACGCTTCCGATTTGTTCGTCTCACCGAACACGAAGTCCGGCGATACTTTCAGATCCACCCCGGAGTATTGGGCGGCGATCAACGCCTTGTAGGCACGGAAGTTTTCCGGATAAGTATAAAGTACCTGTAAAAATAAATATAATTTATAATAGAAGAATCACCTTTACGTAGCTCGATGTTTTAAAATGTCAGATATCACATTGATTATTAAGATATTTGCAAATTAAAAGCACAAACTCACCCCGGCCGCCATGGTTGATGTTCGGAAAGAGAGGGGTGAAGGGGTGAGGCGGGTGAAATGGCCTTTGACATTGACATTATTTTGACAGTTGACACCACAGATTACAGAATCATTTCACAAAAGATAATTATTCTTTTGGAACTTTTTGATACAACACTGTAAAAAAGCGTTCGACATTGTAGATAATGATATTCTCCTCAGTAAAATGGCGTCTGTAGGCTTTACACCTAAACTACTAATTTTTTTTGCATCATATCTACAAAGTCGTATGCAATATGTACGGTTAAATGGGTATGAGTCCAATGTCTACTACACGAGGTCTGGAGTAAGTCAGGGTAGTACACTGGGTCCGACTCAATTCATCATTATGATCAATGATTTGCCGAGTGTAGTCCGTACTGCACGCAGTCTACTATTTGCGGATGATCTCAAATTATATTTGTCAGTAAGTTGCCCTGAAGACTGTGAGGCCATGCAACGTGATATTGATGCAATTTTTGATTGGAGTGTGAGAAATCGCCTATACTTTAACCTGTCAAAATGTAAAGTAATGACGTTTTCACGTTTACACAGGCCGATTAAGTTTAGTTACCATATTAATAGTAACCCGTTAGATCGAGTTAATAAAATTAGAGACCTAGGACTGTTATTGGACTCACGGTTAGACTTCAGACAATATATAGCTTTTGTGTGTGAAAATGCAAATAAACTACTAGGATTTGTTATGAGAGTATGTTCTGCGTTTAAAGATTGTCGAGTTGCGTTGGCACTATATAAAGCATATGTAAGAAGCAGACTGGAATACAACGCCATAGTGTGGGACCCATATCAGCATGTGCATAGCTTGTCGATTGAACGAGTTCAAAAAAAATTTGCCCGTTATTTATACAATCGGATGTATGGGTACTATCCATTTCTGTATCCATCTATGTTTGTGGTGGGGATGGTGGGATTGAACACGTTAGAGAGCAGACGTAAAATTCTTCTCTTAATTCACTACTACCATCTCTTAGCAAACAAAGTCGACAACCCGACGACGCTAGAACGTGTGGGTTTCGCATGTACTCCCGGTCGGTTTCTCGTCGGGCTCGAGAGTGCGGCGGGCCCGCGCCGGCGCCGGAGCCCGTTCGCTTGTGTACGCGGCGTGCGCTCGCGCCGCGCCGCCGCCGCACCCACCGCCCGTGCGCTCACGCTACTCAATGCGATGCACGCGATATACCCAGATTTAGATCTCACATATGATATACCAACCCATGTATACACTAGAATTAAGTCATTTTTAAATATGTAATTATAATTTGTTTATTAGTTTTATGTTATTAATTTTATAGTTTGTTATTATTTTTAAATAAGTAGAGTACTTTTGTTGTTTTGTATTGTTAGTAGCTTAAGTTTATGATAAGGTTGATTGTTACGATGTAAGTGCTTTGGTGTAATACTGTAAACTTGCATTTAAATATAAATATAAATAAATAAATAAACACAGAATATTAAAATCATGGGGGAAAACGGGAAAATGCACGAAACATCCCGTAATATTTGCCATGATCAGTTAGCTAGTTTTGTTTCAGTAATGATTCTTTTATTCCTCTTTAATTAAACTAAAGTCACAAAATAATTTTATTATCATGATATTAATTTTCTTTTTCATTTAATCAAATCTTAAGTATTAAATTGCTATAAATAGCCTACGAACAATGCTATACCTCAAATTAAAGATATACCACAATCTTTATTGGAACTAAATAAATAAATAAATGTATAAATAAAAACACAGATATTTATTTTTATTACCTTTAAAATATTTTATTTAATGTTGAACGGAGAAGAAAATATTTTAGGGAAAATTTATACTTATGGTAACACCAATCTGTGCGCAATTTATTTAGATCGATGGTGTGATTGTGAACTGTGAAGTATTTCTCTGCGATTGATTAATTTTTAACGCTAATTATTTATTGTACAAACATCCTATATTATTTGAATAATCTTATTGTTTATTAACAAACGATAAAATGGTAAGTTATATAAATTACCAGTGTTCACTTGTGTCTGTGAAAATAGATTGTGATACTTATGTCGTTCTGTTGAGTTCGACAGGTTTTTAACTGTTGAGCTGCGAATGCATGTCTGCGCTGGGTTTTGCGATGAAACACGACGTCGCAATTCCCACCGTGACAAACATTTGCGAAATTATTAAACAAGAGGACCCGAAACAATTTCCTCATGTACGAACGTACAGTCTGTAGCCAGTATGTCACCCCGATGCCGCCGTGTTTGATTCCATGTCTCATGTAAATGCTCATGTTTCAGGGTAACGAGAACTCTATTCCCATGGAACTATGTTCAAACTGTAAGTACTGTCTCATTCACTTGTGTAAGTTGACCACACTAATCTCGTGTTTACAGTTAGATTAATACTTGTTTATAAATGTCGGTATATGCCGACACACTGATAACGCAAATGCAGTTGTTGTAAAATCGTAATAAAAGTTAAATTTGAACTGTGTAGAATGATGAGCAACAGTGTGGTATAGTTTTGGAATGAGGTGATGAAGCATGCATCGCTGGAGGGCTGTGCAATGTGCATATCTATATAACATGGGATTTGTTTTCAGCGCGTGTAAACTGCATTGATTTTAAGGTGGAGAACTGTGAGTGTGGTAGTGTCACTCGTGCCAGCGCTCATCTACATGTTAGCCCACAGCATGCACACATACACACACAAACACACACACTGGTCCAGAACAGTTTTTGTACTCACACATGCATGCATTACACACTGTTGCAAATGCATTGATAAACAAACTTTTAAATGTATTTTACAATAATAGAATTCAAACAAACAGTACATATGGCAGTACATATGCAGTACAACCTTGATGGTAATGTGATGACATGGGGATATGATGTCACTGACGTGGTGCACTTATGGAGGTTTACATCATGTTCAAAAGCTTTGGCCTTAACATTTGCTTACTGTTTATATAGAGGATGCTAGTTAGCTTTGTAGGCGAGTTCATGCATACTACCTAAACTAAACAAAACTAAAAACTGTTCTGGATGTGAATAGTTAGGAGAGCCCACATGCTGTATGGCTAGTGCATCCCGTGCCACATCTCAACATGTAGATGATTATACATTACCAAGTTGATGTGTTTCAAGCTCTGTCTATAGCTGCAGGGGGTTTGCCCGTCTGCAATAGAATTTAATACTACCTAATATAAGTATATGTCTTAGCTGATATCTGTTAATTATGTTTATAATTTTTATTAATTTACGAAATATCAATCAGAATTTTTATATTGTGTGAATGTTTTTATGTTATTAAAAACAACTCAACTATGATTAAATTTGATTAGTGACTCAAGCTAGAAAAGCCTAGGTCTTTATACTATAATAAAACTGAGAAGGGACTTTGTTTGTACAGATAATATTTTTTTAACTGTTGATGGGGTAAAGTTGTGATATATCAATATAAAACTCTTTTTTTTATTATTGTGTGTCTGTCAAGGCATCACGTCTAAATTATGAATTGATTCAAAATAATCGCCAGTAAACCATAGAGTGTATTGTGAAGTAACATGTAGGTTGAAATCTATAAAGCACACTTTGATTTATCTCTGTCCTTGTTGTGCACTTAGGTCAGTGTTGGTATTTATAGTTGTCTTTGACTTGCGCTGAGCAAACACTTAGGTCTACGAAATCAATGATTTACCAGAAACTTCAGAGTATTTACCAAATAAGCACCGTAACTTTTACATGACTTTCAATTTGGTTGTATTATTATTGATAGTGTTACCACATTGTACAAGATTTCCATAAAATTTGGGTACCTCAGAATTCAATACAAAGAAAAGATTAAGAAATGTTAAGGCAAAAATTAAATAAAAATCAGTTACAGTAATTATATATAAGTTGACATTTCTTATTCTACTACTGCCTCGGTGGCGCAGTTGTAATGCGTACGCGGAGGACTGCTGTGCTGAGGTCTCGGGTTCGATCCCCGGTTCGGGTAAATTGATATTCGGTTTTTCTATCATGAAATGCTTAGTATCAACCCGAAGTCTGGAATTATACCCGATATGGCGATAGTCTCGCTCCCTTATCACATTATGGGACGGAAATAAGCTTGGCGAAATGTGGGTATACTAGTTACACCTCTGCCTACCTCTTTGGGTAGTACAGACGTGAGTGCGTATGTATGTATTATTATTAATCATTTATTTATACATTTAAATACTTTTTTTAAGGAATTTTAACTCTGGCACAATATAAAACTTTCAAATAGCAACAGAAATACCCCCAGATGTTAGAAGTAAAAATAATGCGAAACGCTTCGTTACACAATCATAAATGTCAGCATTAATTAAAACAAATATATTTCTCACTAAGTAAATTTTTAATTAACGTAATGATAATATTATTAATGTTTTTCAGAAAAAGTACTACCGTTAAGATTACTAATATTGAACTTTTTTCAAAACAAAACAAGGTTATGTGTGAAATAAAATTTTATTTTTTAAAAAAATAGTCAAAGTGCACTCTATAGATTTCAGCCTTAGTCGTTGTTTCTTTAGATTTAGTTCATTCTATCAAAATTATTGAGTGTTATTTTAAAGTTTACGTATTACAGATAATATGGCGATGAGTCAGTGAATTTGTTATATAAGAAATGGCATTAAAAATATTGAATATTTACATCATACACACTTAAAACACAGTAAACAAAAAAAAGTTTATTTTGTTACAAAAAAAACAAGTAGTAGTAGTTGTTGTTAACCAATGTAATCGAAAGATGGCGGTGTTCAAATGACGTCATTATCTGAATCGAGGTGATAAGATCATAAAATTTAGTCAGATGACGGTTTGCTTAATGCCATTAAGAATGGAATTGATTTAAGTTTTTATTTTAAGGGGAAGGGGATTGAATATTGTATGAAACTTTTAATGGAACGGAATCCGACTGTAAAATAGAGAACAAATATTGCTGTATTAAAAATAATGAGACACATGTTTAACACTTTGTAATATTCCACTTGCAAAGGGTTGAACTTTGTATTTATAATGAGGACGAATGCGAGTTGCACAAACGGGTGATACTATTTGGGTTTTAAAAACGTTGTAATCATTATTATTAGTTACTGCTATTTTAATACTTGACAAATCAGCAAAAGTCGATGGCGCCAAAATATTAAAATAGAATAGAAGGGTGATAACCTCACTTTAATGGAACTATTTCACTCTTAATGCCAGTTGGGGTGGTTCTTCCACTTTTACTTCGGATCGTGTCGATTTCGCTACATACCTCTGAGAGATAGATGGGGTTTCGGCTGCAGTTCAGACAGGGCTTTGGGGCATCATGGCTATCTTCTAGGTTTGTACCTTTCAGATATATCCACTTCTGCTCAACGCAGCCACGCCTTGATACTAGAAATCCACTTTGATCCTTGGAGACCATTGTGTCGGGACCGTCAAGTCAGACTGCGCTCAGCGTGAAATGAACCTGTTGCTATTCGTGGAAACCTCCATCCTGAAGGACTGTTTTTTCTGCAGTATGCCCCCTTCTAACTTTGCAAACCTTTGTGTTGTCCTCCTGAACCTAATAATGACTCTCAGTTTTACATCCTGTAGTTTATCTTGTGTTATTCTGTCCGTCCCCAGTAATTTTCCAATAGACAGAGAGTACATTGGACGAAAGTGGAGACTCTTCCTCTCCGCATTCTGGGCATGAAAAGTTGTCGGTTTTGCCTATTATCTTGCCTGCCTTGCCTGTTCAGCATACAGTATCCAGTCACTATTCCTTCAATTATTGTAACTTCCTCCTATTTGAATTAGAGAAGATGCTTCGTCTTTTTCCCATCTATTACCTTTATGAAGAATTTGTATTGGCGGCAGCCAGCCAGTTGTCTGACTTACAATGTAACTTTTGAATAACTTGACCGATGGAGGCTATCATAATAAATTATATTTATTTTGTGGAGACGATGGTTCATAGCTATATATCATCACGCCTACGACACAACCTACGACAGCGAAAAAGTTATATACATGAACGAGGGAAATCGCGCAGGACAGCTAGTAAAAAAGTATTGTAACATGGTTTGTTTTTAAAGGCCACCCACCACATCTGATACAAATGTTACCTTAACTAATGTCACAATGTCTTTATATTTTAGTTGAATCATTATACTATAATATTCACTGTCAGTGCAAGTCTTCAACTAGGTCTTGGCCACTTTCTATGTGTACAATAAAAGCCAGTGAATAACTTGCAAGTGCACATAATGTGTCAATTCGTTTTGATCAGGCTTTTTGGTGCAATTGAATGATGTTGAGTATTTGGCTAGATTCCTGAAATGAGTAAAAATATGATTGGACATATTCGCAGTTTGCAATTTTTCTTACTTCTGGCAAATCGTTGTTTGCGCGGTCAATAATCATCATCTTCGTCTTACTGTTGTTGATTTTTATACCAAATTCTAGCCTGCGTGCTCCATCTTGTTTAAAAAATCTTCCACTTGTTTACTGCTAGTTGTAAATAAGATAGTGTCATGTGCATAACGTAGGTTGGAAATTCTGTGATTCAAGGGATTATCATTATCCGTTCTGTGTAGATGTTGAAATTGGAGATAGATCTTTGATGAACTTGGTTTGCGCTTCCAAAAATACGCAGGATTTTCTAGTACTGTTCTGTGACCTTTCCAAGGCATTCGGCTGCGTCGACCACTAAATCCTCATTGTTAAACTCAAGCACTACGGAATTAGGGATGTCTTGATCTGTTGTAATGACCTATATTTTATCGGCAAGGGAACAAAGATTTCTAGGTGGTATGTCCCACGTATGCGAGAAGCCGTATATGGGCTGGTAGTTGGTACCATTGCGTTGACTATTTGCGCTGCCAAGCAGCAGTGTGTAAGCACTGTTCGCATTGAAGGACAAAGAATTCACTGAAATTACTAGGCATTATGACACTTAACATCTTATACCTCAAGATGGCGCACGCAATCCAGTGTATCCAGTGTCTCAGTGCAAGTTTGTTTTTGTTTCTGGTATTTATGAAAATAACTCTTTATAGAATTTACGAATATACATTATATTTGGGATAGATAGCTTCAAAAAAAGAACAAAGGTCGGCGCCGTATTTATAGACGTTTTACCTGAGAGTTTCCCTACGCCAAAAGAACTCGTCAAAAGCTTGAATTAAAAAAAAAACAACAAAACCCGCTACAAATTATTTAACTTGGAAAACAAATATCTACTAATTTATTAGAATCATTACGTGAATATTACGTAAAAAACTAACAATGAACCGTCGTCCTTATAACATCACTACTGACTTATTTTTAATACAAGCTGGGCAAGCGAGTGACAATACAGTCTAAGCAATAATTGTAGACGGAATATATGAATTTCCAAAAACCCTTTCTTAGCGGGCCCCTACATTACACAAACTATCATCTGACCAAATTTTACGATCCTAGCATTAGTAATTATTGAGAAAACGTGATTAATCGTTGAGTGAGTGGTATTACACTTTTATATATTTGATGAATGTTAACCGACGCGCCTACTGATAGCGCGCGAGGCGATAGCTATGTAAACGTAATACACAAAAGCGAGTTCAAAATGGTAAGTTTGTTCGAAATCTACATACGCCGGTAACAAATACAATGCGGGGCACGTTTGTGTCGTGTCAGCGAGTGTGATAGTTTTTATAGCAAAGTCCAGCATGCGATCAACTCGGGCTCAGCCAGCCGCGTGTTTTGCTCCGCACGGTATAATGCTTTGTGTTTTATATAGAACAGCGGAGCCGGCGACGAAGCTCTATTAATAATTAATATATTGCCCGTCGAGGCGGCAGATAAGCGGCTCGCTCGTCCTCCGCCTATTTTATGCAAATGACTATATTCTTTGGCGAATGACGCACGATAGGATAACAGCCTCATGTTATTACACAATCATATAATATTTATGAGTTTTTTGTACTCAAATCCTCTTGGTTGTAATAACGTATCGTATTGTAACGGTCTTCGCGTCGGTTCGGCGCCTCCGTATAGTCGTAAAAAATTATCCTTGACAAAACGTTTCATTACAAACCATACAGTCGTATTATGGTTTTCAATTCAACAATAATACTTTAATCGATACTACACTAGTAGAACTCCTCGAGGTTAAATCCAAACTCTTGTTTCTTTCATATTCGTTGCTTAACATTTCCGTGTAGCAATTATTTATTGTTCCAAAATTAACTTTAAATGCTTAAATGAACCTATAAGCACGTGTGACGTGTCACAACTCGTTTTGTTGATCGCAAAGTTATTAAAATGTTTGCCGCAACACTGGCTTGTAGCGCTCGTCGATATATCAATAAATCGCTGAAACATAAGATGAACCCGCAAGGGAATAGAAAGCACGCGTATCGGTAGTGAAGTGGCACAGTCACCGACTCACCAATGTATATATATCAGAGGCGTCTGTTTAGACACTAGACATAAGCCGACGCTCTGGCACTTGGGGTGTGGTGTGGTATTGCAAGCTGCTAGTAAAAACTGACGCTAAAGTCGGCAGCTATCAGCTCGCAGTATCGCGTTGTGCAGAGATTCCGACACGAGGTATGATGTTCGGCGCGCGTGTGTGCAGTCGACGCGGACGAGATCCGGCGGCTGGGCAAGCGGTTTCGCAAGCTCGACCTGGACAACTCAGGCGCGCTCTCCATCGACGAGTTCATGTCGCTGCCGGAGCTGCAGCAGAACCCGCTCGTGCAGCGCGTCATCGATATATTCGACGCGGACGGCAACGGTGAGGTGAGTACCTTACCCATCCGTGGATAGAAGCTGGGGATGGAGGACTATAAATATGGTTGAAGTTGGTATAAAGGTATAATCAATGAAAGAATCTAATCAAACCAACAAGGCTAACCTTTTCTTAAGCTTAGGCTTAAGGTTGACGGTACCTATGTAAAACATTTGTGAGGATATTAAAACCTTGTGTTTTGTTAGAAACTAGCTCTAGTATGTTTAAAAATGTATTATAGTTGGGAAGAAGCTAAACCAGAAACTTTCTCAGTAAAAAAAAGAAAGCAGTGAATGGTGGGCGTTGGGTGGTACACGTATAATTTTTGTAGATACATTATTATAAATAGTAGGTTGTGGGTACCTAGATATCTACCAACTGCAGGTAGTATATGTCCCACCATGACCGCGCCAAAAGGATCAAATCAGGAAAAATTCAACAAATTTAAAACGGAATGTAATAAAATTTACAACTAATTAGTTAAACCAATCATCACTGGAATGTTGGCACGTTCCAGGTGGATTTCAAGGAGTTTATTCAGGGCGTTTCGCAGTTTAGTGTGAAGGGTGACAAGCTTTCCAAGCTACGTTTCGCTTTTCGCATCTACGACATGGATAATGACGGGTTCATCTCTAATGGCGAACTCTTCCAGGTGAGTTTTTAACGAGCTTTGTGACCTTACTGCTTAAATTGAGAGGCACTCTGCTCTACTCACACTCTACTAAACACGAGTCTAGCCTCATGTGGAGTAACAAAGAAATAAACGGTTTATTGTAACAGTTATAGGTACATATGCAACAATAAAATATTATAAATTAAATGAAAATAAATAAACTATGAAAATGCTGCACACATACACTGCAACAATTAGGTATCCAGCTCAGCGTAATGCTGTATTGTGACGCGAGACACAACTACACTCACATTTCGCCGAGCTTATTACCGTCCCATGATGTGATAGGGGGCGAGACTATCACCATATCGGGCACAATACCAGACTCTGGATTGACTTAGCATTTCATGATAGAAAAACCCATTATCTCATTACCCGACCCGGTGATCGAACCCGAGACCTTAGCACAACAGTCGTACCACGTACGCATTACAACTGCGCCACCATATTTGAATAATAAATCTTTATATTGAGTACAAGTTAAGTATCTTTATAATTTCTATATTAGGTACATTACGAGGCATGCCTTTTAAGTTCTGTCTTTTCCATATTTCCCGGCAATTTTGAATTTAGAACTGTTCTATATTCGAATGTGTTTAAATTTTGAAAAACAGTTGAAAGTATTAGGATTAATTCTATTGTTTAGTCACAGCGTCGATCGGAATCTGTCAGATTACGTACAAAAATGAATCTTTCTAAGGAAAATGTTCGTGCAATAATTTTCTACAACTTTAGAAGAGGCCTCACACGGCTTCAGTGTTTTGAAGAGCTAACATTTGTATTCAGTAATGAAGCCCCATGTCTGCGGACTGTCGAACGCTGGTATTTAGAATTCCAGCGTGGCCCAAAATCCGCCTTCATTGAAGATAACATCATTGCTGTGAGACAACAAATTCTCGAAAATCGTCATGTGACGTATCGAGAGATAGAGGCTCTATTAGGCATCTCAGGGACAATCATTCAGAAGATCTTGCATGAAGCGCTTGATGTGAGAAAGCTAGTTTGCCGTTGTATACCGCATCTGCTTTCACAAGGCGGCCCGCGTCAGATGGTGTAAGAGAACTCTGCAAAGGTTCAACCGAGGAGAGTCAAATCACGTCTACGACATCATCAGTGGTGACGAATCTTGGATCTATGCCTACGATCCTGATTCCAAACAACAATTTACAATCTGGGTCTTTCAAGACGAGCCAAAACCGACTAAAGTTGTTCGTTCTCAAAGCACTTCAAAGAAGATGGTGGCCACGTTCGTTGGAAAAACCGGCCATGTTGCGATATTGCACTTGAAGATCCTAGAACGGTTAATACAGAGTGGTATACCACAGTTTGTTTACCACAAGTCATCGCCGAACTTCGATAATCTAACTCAAAGCGACGCATCATCCTGCACCACGACAACGCAAGCTCACACAGCGCTCGTCATTCTTGACAATCCTCCATACAGTCCTGACCTAAGCCCTAACGATTTCTTTATATTTCCTAAAATTAAGAAGAGTGTTCGTAGTCAAAGGTTCCAGTCCGGTTAAGGTAAGGTTCTAGTTGTGTTTTTTTCTTCAAACAACAAAACTTAAAAGGCATGCCTCGTATTTTTGTATCATTCTATATTTCAATTATTTTTTTTTTCATTTTCATTTCTTAATAAAAGCTGTACGAAAACTTCGGTTACAGCATACTGGTCCTAGACTTTTCAAGAATTACTGAACTGAGCTCAGTACCAGGAATGAAAATTGTAGGAACCGGACCGGTTATGCAAGCTCTTGCGACAACGGATATAAATAACATGTGCACTATATGCCAATGTCTAGGAGAATATTCTACCCGAGACAGCTCCGAAACGCTGCATCTACTTGAGGCCGGTCACAAAAAATTGTGGTCTCGGGCTGAGCCATATTTATCAGCTTTTTATTGTGCTTAAGGAAGAGTCAGACGTAAGCTTTGCTTTTAGTGGAGAAGGAAGTATTTGATTTGAGTATCCTCAGTTTGCCTCAAATGGTCTCGTAGATATGTATTTGTATGAATTTGCAATAACTATAAAATCTGTTACAATCAGGTGCTGAAGATGATGGTCGGCAACAATCTAAAGGACACGCAGCTCCAGCAGATAGTCGACAAGACGATTCTCTTCGCAGACAAGGATGAGGACGGCAAGATCTCATTTGAAGAGTTCTGTAACGTGGTGGGCAACACAGACATACACAAGAAAATGGTGGTGGATGTTTAGGCGACTCCCCCTCTGTCCCCACCCCTCCCTAGATAGATCACTATGTAATTGCGTCTCCGCCGCGCCGCGCCGCTCGTCTGACTACGCGTCGTCGTATATTTAAATATATAATTCTTTAACGTAGTGCACGACACGGTACATTAGGCGCACTTCTATCGAACGTGATCTCATGAAAAATTACTATTTATTGCCCGACGCGTGCGATGTCAGGAGTCCACTATCCAGTCGCCGCAGTAAGTAGTTTTTAAGCCGTTCTCGACCAGCTTGTTTCTCTGCCACTTAGTCGATGGATATTAATCGACGTCGTGGAACGGAATACCCAATAGATGTACATAAAAGTAATGTTTCCACGTAGTAAATTGACTGTTACGGCTTGATTAGAAAGGCCTAGATAGTCTGCTTAGATTTTCAGTACAGCTACTCCCACTATAATATTACCGAATTATTTTTGTACACGTTAAGGCGAGTCGGTCACTAGTTGTCACGAGTTGCATCAACATATTTGTTTTTACTCGCCACTCGGCAGCCCCATCTAGCCCCTTCAATTGATAACAGTCTGGTAGTGGTAGATTGCCATCTTCATAGTAGTTAGTCACAGTTTGTGGACGCACGGTGGAGCGACGGCAGATAGTTGTAGATGTGAGAGGGCGAGCGAAGTCGCGGTATCGCGGTGTCGCGGTATAGTGATGTCGCGATGTCGCGGTGGACTCGGGCGGTGCGGCGCGACTCGGCGCGATGACGCTCCTCTTATCATAATTCACTAAAGTTTTAAACCCTATTTAACTCTAAGATTATACATTAAACTATTATATTATTGTAGTTATACGTCATCAAATTTAGACTTTTATCGTAGTCAAATCAATTGTAAAGTTTTTTTTATATACTAGATTTTGTTGCGGTAATTTTAGTTATTTTTGTTATTTAGTATTTTATTAAAACAGATTATATTGTTTAATGCGAATCCGCGTAGTTTCGGTGAGTCTCCGGCATCTGTCCTAGCTACGGCAATTTCACGCGTGCTCTTGCCCATCCATCCCTCGGTAGATTCGACGTTTCTTAAAGACCCATTTAGATGGAGAGACTTTGTCATACGACATAGGCCCGAATATAACAAAGAAACTGTCATTTACGAGGCCGCTTCATACGAATCTTTCTTTTCGTCTGTATCACGCGATGAAATGAAGGGGGCTTTACTCTTTTCACACGTTTAATAATAATTCAATTATTACAAGTAGGATGGGTGGATCAACATTCTGCATAAGGTTCTATGTTGGTACCTAAGGCATGTCGAACGCAGAGATTGAAAACATGGCTCTAATTCAGAGCTAAATATGCAGTTAATGTCAATATGTTCTACGATAAAGACTAAAGAGCCCGCGTGTCGCCGCGTCGCTATACTGGCAGACGTCAATAGTAGCCGTGCGACTACACCGGTAGACATTCTCAGTAGCATCCTGACTCTTGGATTTGTTCTCTCCGTAATTCGTTGTACTCGTTTTCTGTAAAGTTAGTTTCACCGTAACATTATATTTCAGTGAAATAGTTCCGACAGCGACAGTACAGATGGCGCACTATGTCGCGACTACTTTACGAGTAACACTCAATCGCCTTATCCGAATTTTATACGATAAATGTAATGTTACGTCGATAGCTTGTTTGTGGTCTGTCCTCGTGTTTGTGTGGCGTCTGGTGTGATGATGATTATCGTCGATGTACATTGTAACTTGTAGCACCTTCCCATCCTTCCCCCGTGTCCGCCACCCCTTTCTCTTTCCACGTATTTTCTCCTGCAGTAGGATCCAGAAACGCTCTCGACAATTTGTAGGTAACAACACATTGAGCTTTTACTTGTTTCAGAAGATAACCTTTACTATCATGTCCCTTGTATGAATCGAACATAATATCAACCCTCGATATCTAATTAAATAAAAATAATTTTTCGCATACATGAAAGACCATCACTTTTTTTATGTTCGTAATATCAGGACAAGGCTTTGTATGAAATATATTTTTTGGAAAATCCACCAAGAGTTGGATATAGATAGTATTTTTGTACGAAAATCTCATTAAAAAGGGATTTTCAGTTTAACATGGTGTCACATTTCACAAGAATAACAAATTCCGCATTGAATATTGATATTATGCGAAAAATAATTTGATTGAGAGTGATATTTTAGTGTTCTGTTGGATGAATGCCTTATCGACGAACTGACAGACATCGCACAGCCTAAACCACAGGAGATAGAGGAATTAAATTCACCCGGGCGTCGCTGGACACGAACAGCTATTATAGTAATCATGTAAATTCATTAACTACAAACGATTGTATTTAAAACAAATAGCACTAGCAAAGACACAAGGACATGCAATTTGTAAAACCGTCGTTTTAACAAAATGAATACAAAACAGTAATAAAGTTACAATTGTCGTAATGTCCACGCGCCACGAGCATTCTGTCAATGATTCACTAAAACATTATCATTAAATGGCAATCACCATCTCATCCGCCGATCATGTATATGCCCAGCAGTAGGACATAATACAGGGCTGGTTGAACATGAAGTACGTTACAAGTAAATGCTCTAATACGTGCATCTGATCGACGTGTCATGTGAGAAGCGTTTCTAGCGTCCTACAATTATTGCTATCTATTGAGATTTAGGTTATATATCTTCCGGGAAAGCACGTCGAACGAATTGTAAGTGAAGTGACTGCAGTCTGCGTTCGCTCTTTCACTAGTTCGGGGTGCTCTCACACGATGTTTTCGCTGTGATAATGTCTACTATACTATATGTGAAGCCGTGGTACTTAATGAAACACTCGTTAAGTATGTGAATCGAACATCGACTAGGTTAAAGCATGTGTCCGCTTCAATGTGTTGAGACTACACAACTAGAGTAAAGGGGAAAGCTCGTTATGGCAATTACTGATATTTAAAAAAAGTATATTATTTGTCCAATTTGAGGTTTGTAAAAGATTGTATGAAGGAAATGGATGTTGAAGTGCACGTGTCGATGTTCGTGAGCGTATATTTTGCGGGTAGTTTCTGTGTGTACGGATGTTGGCGGATAGGCTCCCATACTCCCCGTCCTACCCCACAGGTGCTCGACGTGCTGAAGTGACGACGAGCAACCCTCACTCCTCGCGTTCCCATCCTCGATGTTCTAACACGTGGCTCGTTATAGATTTTACATGAATAAATTGTACAGAATATTTACGTACCTATTTAACTAATATAACTATATTTTGTGTTATCATCGCCCGTCTCGTGTAATGTAGGAATGTTTAATTCTTGTGAAACGACCCGCATCGACTCGATGAACACACCACGACCACTATGACTATCAGTATCTTGTCGGGAAACTGGATGTTTACTTCCCAGTGCCAATTTCCAGTTTATTCTATTAGTACTCAAACATGCAAAAGACATTCTCGTGTGTCCATCGACGCTGCGGTCAGTTGATATGTTAAAAAACATTAATTTAGTATAAAGTATTTTCTTGTCGTCGTGTGTTGTTTATAATGTTAGATAACAAATGTTCGTCAGGCGGCGCGACGTTGGCGCTCGGTGTGTACGCATTATATCCTAATATTGTAAGTTTTTTTTTATTGCATAGGTCGGCAAACGAGCATGTGGGCCACCTGATGGTATGTGATCTCCACCGCCCATCTACGCCCATAATACCATAAGAATCATGGGCGCGTTTCCGACCTTAAAGGAAAGTGCAGTCGAGTCGGCCCATTCGTGCTATCGACAAAACTGTCTACAGCGTTGTTCTACCACTCACAAAAACATGGTTCGACGTCTATAATCTTTCTAAATGTGCGCTTGTACTGAAAAAGGATCAGAGCGCATGTGGATAGATTAGCAAGACATAAAGTATTAGATAGAAAGATTAAAATTCCGCTTCAGAATAAGTAATAAGTGCACCCCAAACGCGAGCGTTATTTAATTTCCGTAGTGTCGTTCACAAAAATAATTCTAGTTTAATTATACATTACATATAGGGTGTGTGGATCCGTGCGCCGACGGACGCGCCCGCGCTGCCTTGTTGATAGTGTTATGAATATTTAATGCGAATAACTTTGGACGCGTACGAATGTGTACCGTTCACAGCTTTAACAAAATGTGTGGTTATTTAGCAATATGATGATTCTAAAGCCTTAGTCGGAGACCGACGGCGCGCTGCGCGATTATTATTCGGCGAAGATGCCTTCTAAGATCCTTCAGAATGTAATTTATATATAACGAAGAGAAGGCACACGATATTCGTCACGATGGCGGAGCGCAGCGCCCCTCGTCCCGGCTGAACTACGCTATGATACTATAATATACTATACACTACTATACTTAAGCTACGTTGTGGTATATAGTACGATTACACAATGTAAGGTAGATGTCGTGTTGTCTGCTCATCTATCGGTAGGTAGCGTGTCTTATAACTCTACTCTTGAGTGGAACTGAGGAGTTTTATTAAATTTTCAAATTTCGATCGCAATTTTCTTTTTTATACCAAATATCGGCGCTAAACCTAAATATCCTATCCTACATATTATATCTAGTCATTTCATAATATTTTAGTGAAATAATATGAATAACAAGAATACATATTTATACCTTAATATATGCAACATGCTTGCACTATTATGTAGCCACTAGATGGTATTAGTCATTTACTAGGTGGCTCATATGAGAGGTGATCTGGGTTGGTAACACCACTTTGAAAATTCCGGAAATATGGTGGGCGGAGCAGCAAGCAATGTTGTATTATAGCTATTGGCTACTCTGTAAACCTACATATTTGCAGTTGATAAACTTGCAACATTATAAGCATCCAACCCATAAGCACTTGTACATAATATATATCTTATTTACCTGCTGTTGCTAAAGTGGCCATAGAAAATTGTATACTGAATTAAACTACATCAATAATATTAATAATACAATATATTACACTACCTACTTAAAACAATAACTATATTTAAACAAATCTAGTTGCTATGGCTAATAACTTGGTGTAGTCAGCTCCCTTAGAATGTGTTCTTTCCTTGAGGATGGTCCGAAGTATTGTGGGGATAGGCACATGGATGCGAGTGCCAAGGGGAGTGCCGTTGTCATCAATCAGCACTATATTGTTACTGTCGAACTTGGGCACCTTCACTTTTTGTGTTTGCTTCAAACCAACAAGAATGCCCTTTTTCTTCTGCCCTTTAATTGCAACCATAACCCTGTCACCAATGAAACCCACACCTAAAACAAAATAAATATGCACTCACACCTGCGTGTAACCAGTACACCCACATTACGCCAAGCATATCTACGTCCATGGTGGGATAGGGGGCAAGCATATCACCATTCTGTACACAAATTCCAGACTCCGGGCTGATACTGAGTGTTTCATAAGAAAACAACCCAATATCACCTTTATAATGTGATAAAGGCCAATACTATAAAAAAACAATAAAGCTGCATGACCTCAGATGACCAAGAAAAAATTGTCATTGTCTAATATGGCTAGAAATGATCATCAAAGGAAACTAAAACCTACTGAGATATGGAGTGATTAAGCTGCAATGCTAGTATTGATATTGTTATTATATTACATGTGGTATTTGTGAATATCTGATGACTGTCATTATACAGTTGATTGCTAATATGCTTCTGCAATAGGTGCTAATATGCTTCTGCTGCTTAAACATGGCTCATGGATGCTTTCTTAATTTGGAAATTAACTTCAGGCAAATAACGTAGATATTGTTTAGGATTACATCATGTAATGAATAGGACTATCTATGTAGCAGCTTTGGAATACCTACAGTTTGTACCCGGCAATTTAAAAATTAAATAATGATATTTATTAGTAAGTTGAGGCGTTCTTGGTGGGAAGGCGGACCCTGGCAACGGCCGGGATAACTCCAGGTAGAAAGAAAAAAGTAAATATGAAATCTACTATACCTATTTATAATTAAATATTTCATGTTGATATGATGGGTAAGTGACATAAAAACAACATCGATAGAGTGCACTTACAACTTACGTTTTTTATTATACACGCAGATAACTTTTGGAGGCTTTCCTTCAGCCATCGCTCTCATGCCAATCTCGGAGTTGTCGACGACGCGCAACCGCGTTAGCAATCTCACTTCATTTAAACATGCCGTCGTATGGAATCCACAAGTTAGTTGAAACGGAATTAACTTATTAGCTAGTGATTTAAACATATTTGAAAAATATTTTTATGGTCTGGAGTAAATTTGAGGTTACCTATGTTTTTGACAAGTTTGACATTTGACGACAGTTTTTTTGGTGTTTGGGAAGGCAAAGGGTTCTAGCTCATACCATCGTCAATAGTTATTTAATTAAATTCTAATTTTCCAAGAACGATGAAACACGGGTGTGACCGATTTCAAGGCCTTGTTGGAGTATTGGTGATAGGTAATTCCTTTCAGTATGATGCTTCATAGACGACTTACCCAAGTGAATCGAACGCACAAGGTCGACCAATACTCTTGATTAAAAGTCATCCAAATTCACTTACTTTAATGTTTCAATTCACTGTTTATCACCTTCAATGTTTATTGCACAAATACACCCAACAGTCACACACATATTCTATTCTATTCTATTCACACAGCCGGCTACTCACCCGCTGCGCCACGGTTTGTGTGGTAGAGCCACGCTGTAGACACTATTGTCTACAGCATGAATGGGCCGGCTCGTCCGGGTTATTAACACTGTCTGACAGAAAACCGGTGTAAAGTAGCAGCTTGCTGCTGCGTTTCTTACGGTGAGTATGATATCCAAAGACCCAAACCCCCTCTCCTTTCATTGGGAAGGGGAGGGGGTTTAAGGAAAGGGATAATAGGGGATTGCCTTTAATTATCCCTTTCCGTTAAGGTCGAGAACGTACCCATAATTCTTTTGGTATTGTGGGTGTACATGGGCGGTGGAGATCACTTACCATCAGGTGACCCACTTGCTCGTTTGCCGGCCTATGCTACATAAATAAACGATTCCATAAACAATATGGCAAAGAGCAATATGGCGCCGCGTTCTTCATTAATTTTTTAGCATAGGTACATAGGAACATAAGTCACGCCTGTATCTCTGAAGGGGTAGGCAAAGATGTAACTAGTACACCCACATTTCGCCGAGCGTATTACCGTCCCTTATGTGATAGGGGGCGAGCCTATCGCCATACCGGGCACAAATTCCAGACTCCGGGCTGATACTGAGCATTTCGTAATAGAAAAACCCAATACCACTCTACCCGACCCGGGGATCGAACCCTAGACCTCAGCTTTGACCTCAATCGTAACGCGTACGCATTACAACGGCGCCACCGAGGCAGTTCCAAAAATGTAAACAAATATATAGAGCCACATAACAAAAATCGATATTTACTCTAACAAAAGTGTGAGGGAAAGGGAGTAGAACTATGTAGGTACGCTACTTTATCTGTATTGGCCCATTAAATAAAGTTTATTGACCACTGCACTAGATGATGCGATAAACTTCTTTTTTTTTTTTTTTTTGTTTGTTCCATAAGGAACCGGCTAAGATCAGAGACCATGCTGCCAAGTCATTAGTTATATCTTTTCTTATATTCCAAGAACGATGAAACAGGGGTGTGGCCGATTTCAAGGTCTTGCTGGAGTTTTGGTGATAATTCTTTTCAGTTCAATGCTTCTTAGACGACTTTCTTCAAGCGAATCGAAAGCACAAGGTCGACAATACCCTTGATCAAAAATCACCTAAATCCACTTATTTCAATGTTTCCATACACTATTCATCATCGTTAATGATTATTGCACAACACCACACCACTTACAACAAACACAACTTTAAACCAGTTTAGGAAATAATTAAAACAAGAGAGCCACCGCACTGTAAGAATTCCCACCAAAACCTCGCGATAAACTTCTATAGCATGTTCATCCAAAACGGTCCACATTTGGCGGAGTTATGCCTACATAGAAAAAAACAAATATAGGTACTTACGCTTCGAATTGAGAACACCCTGCATTATTTTCGCGGGTAAAAAATAAATCCATCAATAAAACTAAAAATCTAAATATTAATTTAATACACAATTTTGAGTCGGTGGTATCAATCAATTACTAAATATTATACATTGCTGTTGCAATAGCAACGGCTCAAAATTTGTTTTTAGTTTAATCTTAGCGTTTTGAGTCGGGTTATTTATGATAAATAGGTACTGAAGCCCTATTAAGCTTATCTGGCATAAGTAGGTAAGTACATCTAGTTATCAACGAGATAATTTGTCGAAGGAAATCTTATAAACAGAAGGTTGGTCGCCTCAAGCATCAATCTAAAGTTATAAAGACGAGCCGGAGTGGGATTCAATTACTGATTTTTATTATTTTGTCGAATCAAAAGAGTATTGATTACACAATCAGAGCGGAGGTGGCTGGTGGCTGATGGCTGATGCCTATTGATTGAACGTCGTTAGAGCACATCTCGGGTTCTCACTTCTCACTGAGCGTCAATGATTAAAGGCGGTAACTCAATAAGGAGCGGATTGCGCGCGGTTACGGAAACAAAACAAAAGAGTGAGGCGCGGCGAGGTGCGGTGTGACGGGGCCGCACTTTGCAGTATGCCACGAGTCACGAGTCACGACGCCTAAGCTTAACCAATGGCGAGGGTCCTTAGTATGCCAACAAAATAACTTCGATATTAATCCACATTCCTTTTCATAAATGTCAGCAATACGCCCTTGATGGATGATTCCTCTAGAGTTGTAGGTGTTCATGAGTGGTGTGATCAACTGATCACATGTCACATGTTGACAGTGATCACACCGACCAGTTGACAGTAAGCAGAACTTTAGCGATATCTAACAAGTACCTACCTACAAGTAGATGAAATTCGGCTCCTAAGATTGAAAATTCCATTACTTATTTATAATTTCCTAATAACAACGTGATAAAAAGCTACGTATGCTTATTTATGTTAAACACGTGGTATATATAAGTCACCCGGTGAGAAACCGCAAACCACCAGTACGATATGGTTTCGAGGAAAACGATTAGAATTTAATAAACATAGTATGGCAATAGGTATAGAATTAAGCATTTTGTAATTTAATCATTAGGTATATATTGTAATTAATGTAGGTAAGTAAGTTGTACTAGTTAAGTATCTTTTATTGTTTTTAATATTTTAGTAAATAAGGGTGGAGGTGTTGTTGTTTTGTGTGTGCGTTTCACATCCCAACAATTAAAGTGTCTACGAGCCGGGCAGTCTTAAATCAATGATTGTACTGAACACACGCTTATTATTTAGCAAAAAACAGGAAGGTCAAGAATGGAGAAGCGTGGCACTCAAGGCAGTCGTTGAGAATTAATGGCTAATATTTTTCTTTTAGTTTTAATTGTACGCAGTATGGGTATGCCACGTTTGCTAAAGTGTCTGTGCTTGCGCCGGCGCGGCGTGTTGTTGTGTGCCGGGTCGGTCACTTTCCTGTAACACGGTGGAGGAGGTCAATGGCTGGCAGGTACCTACAAATATAGGTAACAGATATCGGTGCATGGTGCCCTTACGAATTAAATCACTTGGATCCGCGCCTGCCTCGGCTCGGTTTACGTCATTAGGGGCGCGAATGGTTATCGGAGAGCGCACTGTAACGGCGGGGTGCGGGCGGCCGGCGGGGGTAGTGAGAAGTGAGGGGCGCGAGCTGGCTGACACCTCAAAGCTTTTAAAGATGTTTAAGATCTTTTATGGTGGCCTCATAATGGTTCGTTTTCGCGTTCGTTTCCGGTGGCATTATGTCGCTGTCCAAACATGTCCCCCTCCCGCCCCCGCCGCGCCCTGCCCCCGCCGTCGTCTACGGATCAGTTACACGAGCCGAAGACTCGAAGACGCGGCGTGTTTTGTCAGTGCTCTGTCTACACACAATTCCCTTTAATTTCTATCTATACAGACTTTTATACAACAAAAGGCACAAAGGGCGGACGCGTTCCAATGAATTAGGAAAACTTTTTTATACCCAATCGAAACTGTTTACACCATACACTATGGGCTTCAATAAGTAAGATGGTAGTTTATAAGAACAAGGTTGTAGGTATAAGTACATACATAGCGCAAGCCTGTATCCCAGAAGGAGTCGGCAGAGTTGTAACAAGTGTACTCAAAACTGGGCTGTAAACTGGGCTTATTTCCGCCTCATAAGGTTTTTTTTATTAGTTTGAATGACGAGAGGAGTAAGTAGGTCATTCGTCTAATGGTAAGCACAACGCCTGCCCATAAACAGAAGCAACGCCACACACAAGTCTAAATTACAAAGCAATGCATGGCATTGGACTGCACTCCTCACCCCGAGGCATAAATTGTTGTCTCAAAATGCCCAGTAATTTCACTGGCGTCAATGTCCTTCAAACCGCAACACAACAGTACTTACACACTGGTTTGGCGGCAAAAATAGACAAAGCGGTGGTACCAATCCAGACGGACTCTCGCATACGAGTGACCTACCACCTTTTTAATATGCTATATAATATATGCTTTTATATTTATTAAATTATGAAGTAAGTAGTGGGACTAGAAGGCCAATTCTCGTAATTTTAAATGTTGAAAATATCATTCCGATCTAGTCTCAGCGTCAAGAAAGTTGCAAATGGCATTCTCTTAAACCAATAATCAACGTCAAATGTGAACATAGATCGTAATGAGATTGAATGGAGAATAAAAGTTGTCTGAAGCCAAACCGGTAGAATGCTACTGCTAATGCTAGGTGCATTTGAGGTTGATTATTGGTTTAAGAGAATGCCATTTGCAATTTTCTTGACGCAGAGACTAGATCGGAATGATATTTGAACATTTAAAATTACGAGAATTGGCCTCAAGAAAAGATACCAAATGTACACTTTTTCTGAGTATGACCCTTTAATATGATAGCCTATTGCCATATCGGACACAAATTCAATTCATGTGTGATTTTTCGGATCGCAAACATAACTTCTAATCTTCTCCGGTATCTCAGGCTACGTTTTCTACGACTAGTCACTAGACCACTAAGACGTTGTAATTATAAGTCTTTACATGTAGTGATGCTAAGTTAATTATAAGTACGTAGTAAGTTAAGTTATTTTTCTTATCTGCCTACTTGTATTTTTTAACAGCAAAGGTCAGTAAACGAGTAAGTGAGTCACCTGATGGTAAGTGATCTCCATCGCCCATCCTCCACACCCACAATACCAACCACCAAAAGGAAAGGGATAATTAAGGGATTGGGAAAAGGAGGGGGATTTGGGTCTCCGTATATAACTCACCGTTCGAAACGCAGGAGCAAGCTGCTACTTTATGTCGGTTTTCTGTGAGACAGTCACAGTCTGTCGGACGAGCTGGCTCATTCATGCTGTAGACAAAAGTGTCTACAGCGTGGCTCTATCACTCAAAACATCTTCACTCAGTTACTGAAATAATAGAATCTAATAAATGGTTGCTTGTCAATTTAATTGGTTATCTGTGTGCGGTAGTTAGTTAAGCTAATTCGGTAGGTACATAAGTGGAGAAAATCCTAATTTGAACTGGTTGCTTGCTGTAAATATCAATAAATTACGTAAGTTGGGTATGTGCAATATCTGGAGTGCTAGTCCAGGTGTAAACATATATTATATGCACCACCTACGCTAGTGTTACGGTAGCCCATAAGTAAAACTTACAAACGTAATTCCTGCCTTGGATACTCCCGTAATTTTTCTTTTTTTATTAACTTGAATGACGAAATGAGTAAGTCGCTCTCCAGATGTCGCTGTCTATAAACAGAAGCAACATCACACATACCTTTAAATTACAAAACACTGTGTTTGGAACGCAGAGACATAAATTATGAAGTATCATAATGCCCAATAAGTTCACTGGCTTCAATGCACTCCAAATCGAAACACACACACTGTTGCTTGGCGGAAAAATAGTTAACGTGGTGGTACCAACCCAGCCTCTCGCATACCCGGGACTTACCACCTAATGAAGGGGATTACCATAGGGTTCTGAATTGATTAGCAGAATGATAAGTCATTTTCCACTGTGGTAGTAAATAGTTACCTTGATAAAGATGCTACAATGCCGCTACTGTAGTTGTAGTTCAAATTCTTGCCAGGATTCGGCAAAATCAGTAGAATTTATTAAAAACTAAATCTCAAAGTGAGTCTTGTTTATAGTGGTAGAGCCACGCTGTAGACACTTTTGTTTACAGCGTGAATGGGCCGGCTCGACTGGGTTGTTACCACTGTTTTCACAGAAAATCGACAAAGTAACAGCTTGCTGTTGCGTTTCGTACTGTGCGTGAGATATACCTACGGAGGTCCAATTTCCCTCTTCTCTTCCTAATCCTTTAATTATCCTCTTTCTTTGCTCGTTTGTCGATATCTGCTATAAAAAAGAACAACCCTAGAATGAGTTACTCGTTTTTCCTTCAGATAATGTTTTGTTCGGATTCAGTGTGTGTGGTAGTTGTGCGGTAGAGTTAAATTTTACACAGTATTTTATAAACATCACCAGCTGTGCCCAGCATACGTTGTAATGATTCTTATTCTTTGTTCTTTGTTCTTTGTAAACAAACATTATCATGTGTGCGCACAACAATTCTTCAATGTTTCATCGCATTCGGATGAATAGTATAGGCACGCATAGATAATAATTATTTGTGTATATTAAAATAAACCTCCATATCGCAGTGGGCGAGTAGCCGTCTGTGAAGCGAGAGGCTGTGGGTTCGATTCCTTCACCGAGACAAAATATATGTGTGATCCACAAATATTTATTTCGGGTCTGGGTGGGTTTTCTTCCCAAAAGAGTTGACGTCAGGCAGGTTGTAAAAACTACAAGCCAAATCTTTCTGTAATATGTGATTAAAAACATGTTGCACCGACCTCACTGCGAGTGGGATAAGGTAGGTGGAAGATGAAGACAAGATGTTTTCCCATTATCACCGTGTTAAATCTTACTGTAGGACAGTATACTCTCTCTCTCTTTGAATGAAGGCGTTCAGGCAACTATCTATAAATTCAATGGACATTTTAATTTCCAAACACATATACCTAATAATATATTATTTGTGGTCCTGGCACTTGATCAACATTTACGAGTATAATCTATTAGTTCTTTCAGTTGTTTTATCCCTAAATTATGAGCCGATTAGAGCTTTTTGTATGATCGTCGGTATTACCACTGTTTCCGGCATGTTATGGTTCTCTGTAATATTATTCTCGGCATAACACATTGTCTGTGGAAATACATAACATTTTTAGCGATTTAATCCATTTAAGATTAATGAGATCAATTTAGTTGTTGGTTATACGTTGTTAGTAACACGGATTGGCCAATAGAAAAATATCTTCGTACAAGTAATCAGTCAACAAAATCAAGATAATTAATTATTTAATAGTAATTTATACACGGCGAGAGTATCTTGTAAGAGAAATGTGAAAATATGACAAAAAACTTTGGTTTACCAAGCAACAACATAGGATTCTGACTGTCAAATAAATAATTATAGGTATTGTGGGATATAATGGACTTAAGTACATGTTATTGGAATCCCTTTACCCAATCTTATTTTATTTTAAGTGTAACAAGGTGGTAGGCCCCTCGTTTGCGAGAGACCGGCTGGGTTGGTACCACCGCTTTGTCTATTTCTGCCGCCAAGCAACAGTGTGTAAGCACTGTTGTGTTCCGGTTTGAAGGACATTGAAGCCAGTGTAATTACTGAGCATTATGAGACTTAACACCTTATGTCTCGGGGTGACGAGCGCAGTCCAGTGTCATGCAGTGCTTTATTTAAAGTTCTGTGTGGCGTTGCTTCTGTTTATGAGCAGGCGTGGCGCTTACCATCAGGCGAGCGACCTGCTCGTCTCGCCATTCAATCTAATAAAAAAAAAATTAGTCCATAAAAGGGTTGTAAGTGAGTTCAACCATCCGCTTACGGACTTCAATGCAACTTCACCGGCATGCAGTGCTCCCTGCTGATCAACAAGCGAGACAATGGCGACCTACAACATGCATTAAACAAGTGTGTTGGTATTTTAAAGGCATCTGCCCAGCAATGGGACAGCGACGATTATAAAATACCAATTTTACTAAGAAAGTAATGATTTAAATCAAGTATTTTAAGCAAGTTACGTCAGGTATTGGCGAAAAGAACTAAGACTTTTCCGAAACCTTTAGATTGGTAAAACCACTCTGTGACGGTTTTGTCAACACATGAACGGACCGGCTCGACTGAGTTATTACCATTGTCTTACAGAAAACCGATGTGAAGTCGTAGCAGCTTGCTGTAGCGTTTCATCCAGTGGGTGAGATTTCCGAAGGTCCAAATCCCCTTCCCAATATTCCTTTAATGTCGGCATACATCTATAATTCTTTTCGCACCTATTGTAAGTTCTCACGGGTGGTGAAAATCACTTGCCATCAGGTGACCCACTTGCTCGTTTGCCGACCGCTGCTAAAAAATACTATTTTTATTTTTTGCAGCCGTAGAACATTGCAGCTCCGGAAGTTGGTTAAGAACTAAGGAGTGTATAATGTGGTATGATGGTACATCTTGCTGGTGATTGTAGCAAATGTAATAGCGGTGGAAGGGCGGTAGGCGCGGGGTGGGGGTGCATTTGTCTCAGAGCTGGCGCAATTATCTTATTGTGGTGCGGAGTCCCGCTCAGTCACGGGACGCGATTTTTTTGCCGCCATTTTGAAAGAGGTGGCGAATCAAATAATGGGGAAATAATTTAATCATCAAACCGCGTGGCGCGTTTGGACCATAATACGCTGCGACACGGTGCAGAGTCGATTGATTCATGTCGGGAGGTGACGGGGGCGCCGCTCCGTGAAAAAAGTATGTGGTCGCGTGTGTGCCGCCTTAATAGGCACCCCTGCCCCTTGACGCGCCTGCACAGCACCGCCGACCCCCCCCCCCGCGCGACCCCCCTCACACCCGCAGTCTTTGCACCCGCAAATTGAAATGAAATTGCATAATTCGAGCACGCAGCGCCTCGCCCGACGGCATCGCGACGATTTTTGCGCCTAATGAAGTCCATTTAAGTTCTATTCGACCTCGAGGTGCTCCATTTTGCATGAATTTTCATCTAATCTCCGTTTGTATGCGGGGTTTTTTATTCAAATTCACGCGCCTGAACAAATGAACAATTAACGTTTCAGAATGAGTCATCACAAATTGCAGAACACCTTTTTAATATATACATACCTTTTTATATAACAGAATGATGAGATGAGCTAATTGCTAGCCTGATATAGTATAGTGCTTCGCTGGCTCATAAATAGTGCTCTTAGAACGTTGAATTACATGGTATGAGATGGAATTGCAATACGTTCGTCATCCTAACACCTTAAGTTGTTCATAATTACCAGTAATTTCACTAGTTTCAATATCTTCCTAACCATAACACAACAGTGGTGGCAGAAATAGACAAAGCGGTACACCTACCCAGACAAATATTCACACACGAGATACCTATTTATATAAAAAATATATGTTTCGGTTCGCACGTCTGGCATATACTCGTAATGCAAAACTAGAACCTCTGCGGCAGCTTCACAAGATACACTTCCCATCCCTTTTGGTTTCCAGAAAGTACTACTGTGGTCTTCTTTTTGGTATTATAATTTTGTAGTGTTTTCTTTTGTTCTGTTTTTTCGTATAATTAAGTGTCTCAGATATATGCCGAATAAATGTCTTTCTTTTAGGTATTTGGGAAAAGCAATAAATACGTGACTCTATCATGAGTTTTATTAACCGACGACCAATACGAGAGGTTATTAATTCCACACGTATATTGTTTATAAGTTCTCACAGAATGGAAACCTATAGGAGCTATAGCTAATCGTTGGTCTCATATTTTGTACAGATTTCAATCGCTCGTGTGTAATAAGTATTTCAACGAAAATTACGTAATAGTATTTTTGATAAAACTTGCAGATGGTGTAAGCTATTGTTTTAAAGTACAGTTATTACATTTAAAACATGATAGTCTTGCTAAACACTTTTATACATTGTACGGTTTCACGTAAATTTATGTACAATTTACACACGTCACACGTATATTACAATTTGTTGTGACAGCAAATTATATCGACTCAGTAAATTTGTACATTTTTGTATATTATTATAAGCAGTGATAGCTTAGCGGGGAGTGGTATGGACTGTTGAGACGAAAGTCACAGGTTCGAATCCAGCCCCAAGTGCATACACCTCTGACTTTTCTAAGTTATGTATGTATTAATTGTTAATTATCACTTGCTTTAACGGTGAAGGAAACATCGTGAGGAAACCTGCATATATGAGAAGTTCTTCATAAGAATTTCGAAGGTATGTGAAGTCTGCCAACCTGCATTAGGCCAGCGTGGTGGACTAAGGCCTAACCCCTCTCATTCAGTAGAGGAGGCCCGTGCCCAGCAGTGGGACATATATAATACAGGGCTAGTATTATTATTATAAAATCACTGTGCTTTCAACAACATAAAGAAACACTCGTCGCGTTTAGTGAGAATCAACTACCCCGCTTTTACTGTAACACTTACCTACTTACTAATAAACTACTTAAACATGTAGAAGTGAAATTTATCTCCACTCAACAACAGCAACAACTGTGTCGATGTACTACGGAACTACATGCATATTTCCTGTTAACTTAAGTCTGTAAATGTAAAAAGGTATAGTATAGGCATAGAGGTAGAGCGATTAAATACTAATTGATAAATACAAATCCCAGGTCGGGCAATCACAATTTTTGATTCCGATTGGAAAAAGTACACATGAATTATTCGGGGTTAGAGTTTGTGCTCGGTATGGCAACGAGTAATAATGGGATGGAACGAAACTTTATGAACCGTGGATGTACTAGTTGGATCTTAGCCTACGCCTTCGGGATATCAATTTGGGGCAAAATGCTCCATTAAAACGACTTTTAAATGCGTTTAATAAATTGTTAGATTGATAGAAATTGATATTTTTGAGTTTTCAGTGTTTTTATTTTGAAGTCGGATTCTAAGTTTTGTTAAAACTTATTTTATAAAACTGCGATCCTACAATTTAGTAACAATAAGCCATTTAACTGTCATGGTTGCATTATTGTGAATGCGCATTTTAATTCGTGACCAAATCAATATGATTTCATTTTTCCTATATACATTTTTCATTTTTACTTTATACAGTACATACATAAAGTACAGTACATAATGTTGAATCAAACACTAAAATCAAATATGTTGAAAATTATGCTTCAAAACTAATTAAAAAAGTATTTTAGATATTAATTATCACTACGCTAAGCAGCGATAAGTTAGTTGGGCGTGGTACTGCCGGACTGTCGAGATGAAAGTTGCAGATTTGAAACCATCCCCAAGAGCTTGCCCCGACGACTTTTCTAAGGTGCGTGTGTGTTAATTGTTACTTATACATACAGCCTCCGTGGCGCAGTGGGCGAGTAGCCGTCTGCGAAGTGAGAGGCCTTTTGTTTCGGTTCTGGGTGTGGTGGGACTGCAAGTCCCCTGTAGTTCTTCTTACCCACGATACAGGTTTAGCTAGTGTGGGGTGGGGACATTGTGTGTGACTGTTGGTTGTATTTATTTATTATTATATATACATAGATCACGCATGTTTCCCATAGTGGTAGGCAGAGACGAATGCATAAGAAGAATTTCCGCATTAGGTCCGCATGGTGTATGGATTTTGCATGATTCGCCGGTGAGATAACAATTTGCAGATCCGCAAGTTGGTGTTGGAACCCGCACGCTTGTAAATAATCCAAATTGAGGGATTGCAATCTTTTATTAATTCCTATTTTCATGCAATGCAGTAGTGAGTGAATTTGTTTATTTTTATGTTTTTGTTGTGAGAAGTTTATACATATTATTAACACTAGTCTGTAAGAACATTGTTACTAACAAAATGGACACCTTGGTCTGAAATAAAGTCTTTATTATTATTATAGGTACAAATTGTTTATTATCGCTTGTTTCAACGGTGAAGGAAACATCGTGGGGAACCTGTACACCTGAGAAGTTCTTCATAAGAATTTTGAAGACATGTGAAGTTTATCAACCCGCATTATGCCAGCGTGGTTGACTAAGGCCTAACCCCTCTCATCCAGTAGGAGTTTGACTTTTAAGTGTTAATTTTTTAATAAATTTTTAAGTTTAGTAAAACTTATCTTGTGTGCTTCTGCCGCGTTGTTAACTTGATAAAAACCGTTAAGCAATCAGCTCGCCCCAATGGCGTGTCCTCTCGAATAGTCTTGACTCGGCGGGATCTTGGATGCACACAACTCGAGGCTACGTAGTAAGGGTACCCCGTGCTGTGTCAGTTATTACCTAATTACAAACATATTATAGAAAGAAAAAAGAAAATATATTACATACATACGCTATGATTCGCTAGCTTTATGATAAGCGTCACGCCTACCCTTATACGGTAACAACACTACTCAGAACTTAGTTATACTGCTTAGCACTGCACTGACAAATCGGAATACAACAGAGCCACACTGCTGCTGGGACAAAGCGGTGGTACATACTCACCCAGACGGCCTGTCCTACACAATAAATCTACCATATATACATACATACGTACGCACTCACGCCTATAATCCCCGAAGGGATAGGCAGAGGTGTAACCAGTACACCCACATTTCACCGAACATATTTCCGTCCCATGATGTGATGATAGGAGGCGAGCCTATCGCCATATCGGGCACAATACCAGACTCCGGGTTGACTAAGAATTCATGATAGAAAAACCCAATATCACTTTACCCGACCCGGGGATCGATCCCGTGACCTTAGCACCGCAGTCGTACCGCGTACCAAAGCAGATGTTTATTATTGGAGCAATATGAGCTTCATATGTAATACAAAACATAAATTAACAATAGATTAAGTTGCTCTAGTAACGGGACCCCTCATTCAGCTTCATGCTGCTGTAAGGCCGAAATAGTACTGAGTTTTAATAATTAATAGACTAACGCCCGGTTTCTGAATGTTAAATCAATTCGAGTTGCTGAAACGATATTTTGTGAAAAAAATAGTTATATTTGATGTCTCTATAGTACCGTTTGACATACGACTTTTCATATTAATTTGAAAGTTATGTTAACAAAAATGTCAAATCAAAGGTGTTGACCACGGTTCTAGCAACCCAATTTCGACTTGACATGGGATTTGACATTTGATTAGTTAATTTTACTTTGATCAGCCTTTCAGAAACCGGACGATAGTATTATGTTAATTAATTAAGAAAAAAAGTACCTAAAAGACACTTTCCTAGATATGTCAAAAGCATTTCAGTTCGTAGATCATAATTTATTACTTTACAAACTGGAGAAATATGGAATTAGGGGAAATGCGTTAGAGTGGTTTAAAAGTTACCTTGGTAATAGGCAGCAATGTGTTGAGATACAAAGAATAACTGGTAACCATAAAATTATATATAGATGACAATATAGGAGAAATAACTCCGGTGTACCTCAGGGAAGCATTCTCGACCCTCTCCTGTTCCTACTTTACATAAATGATTTACCCAATATAACTTCTCATCATTGTATACTATATGCCGATCATACAACGCTTTGTGTAGAATTTAATAATAACAGTCACACGGAATACCAAAACGACATAAACGAAACGCTAAAAAAAATTATAACCTGGTTAAAATATAACAATTTAAACATAAACATTAACAAAACAAAAATGATTCAGTTTCAAACTTACAATAGTAAACGTTCACAGATTCAAATTTTACACGATAACCATACTATAGCAGAGGTTGAAAGCACTAAATTTCTTAGAATAATTATAGACAAACATTGTAACTGGAAAGAACACATAGAAGAACTTTGCAAAAAAATAGATAGATTGTTTTTGTATTGTATAGTTTAAGATGTGTGGCTAGTATAAACGCGGCTCTTTGTGCTTATCATAGCTATGTTTCATGAATTCTTAGGTACGGCATAATAATATGGGGTAATTCTTGTCAATTAATAAGATTGTTTAGAGCACAAAAGAAATGCATCCGTTCAATTTGTGGCGCACATCCGTTGGATAGCTGTGTTGCCTTGTTTAAACAATATAAGATATTACCACTCCCATCGCTATATATATTTGAGATTTGTATCTTTGTGCATAAGCATTTACAATTGTTTGACATGCATAATGATGTTGTAAGCAGAGCAAGTCGCAAACTTCATAAATGATATGTACCTAAACAGAACATTCAATTATTTTCAAATAATGTATACTACATGGCAATCCGTATTTATAATAAATTACCAAATGACTTTAAAATTCTTAAATTCAATATTTTCAAATGTAAATTGTTTCTCTTCCTTCTACACAAATGTTATTACTCGACAACTGACTTTTTAAATGAAAAATTTGACCGTGTATTTGATTTAGACTTGTATCTCATAAAATGTAAAATAAGTTAAGTCTAGAGTAATTTAATGATAAAATAATGTACTTAACTAAATGGATTTATTGATCTTAATTTTAAATTACGCAATTCAACAATATTTGTACGCTGGAAACGGCAGAATGCTATGGACTATTTAATAATATTATGTAACAACATTGTAACAGTATTCATACAAATAAACGCATTATTATTATTATTATTATTATGTTTGTCTTGCCATAATCTCGGGACTACAGAGTCCCGGACCTTTGGAAGGCGTGCGTGGAGCCGAAGCCAACACGTAGAGGCCCGTTAGACAATTTTAATTTAATAAGGTGATGTGACACCGCCCAACGGCTATCCTTGTATACACTATAGAAGTGTTGGTGTTGCCCAGCCCCCGGTTGGTGTTGGACTATTGTAGGGATGGGCAATTTTTTTAATTATTTTATTGAGGTGAGGTGTTGGTGAATTGGATAACCGGGTCTATGGAAAGGACTATGGCACCTGCCTGACCTATGTTGAAAACATGGATAAAATAGGCAGGTGGTGACTCGCCAACTCAGGTAGATGGGCTCCCCAAAATAGTCACTAGAAAAAGCGACAAGGGAGCAACACCCAGATGAGTGGCTAAAGGGTGGAGAGGTGTCACTGGGCTTTAAACAACGATCATTTGCTCCCTTAGGGTCCCATCACGTTGCCCACTCACCACTTACGTTTCACATCCACCCTTCGAGCATGAAGCTCTCGCGACTCCACTCTGACCGGCCGGTGAAGGCAAGCCAGAGGTGGGGGACCTGTTCCTCATCAGTGTTCACTCCAGCCGGCCAGTGAAGGCGAGCCTGAGATGAAGAACAGGAGCCTCCCCCGGAAGCACTCGGGTACGTAGGGTCGCTACTCCCCAACAGCTCGCCACAAGCTGCCCTGCGGGCTTATTATTATTATTATTATTATTAAAAATGAGATACTATAAGGTCATCTATGTATTGTATAGGCACGATGTAGAAAGGTGGTTTGACACAAGAAACCGATTGCAGCGCGCGACGTACCAAAAAAGAAAATAAATGTCGGTAAAAGTGGCGACGAACTTATTTTTTTTTTTTTTTTTTTTTTTACTAGCCCTTTATTATTTACGTCCCACTGCTGGGCACGGGCCTCCTCTACTGAATGAGAGGGGTTAGGCCTTAGTCTACCACACTGGCCTAATGTGGGTTGGCAGACTTCACATACCTTCGAAATTCTTATGAAGAACTTCTCAGGTATGCAGGTTTCCTCACGATGTTTTTCCTTCACCGTTAAAGCAAGTGATAATTAACAATTAATTATCACTTGCTTTACGAACTTAATAACTCTTTAATTATTTTTTATTAATTTTTTATTATTTTGGCTCGGCAAAGTGACTACGCTACAACTGATGGTAAGTGTAGCGCAATCCATAAATACTGTCGATCAACGATAGACACTGAATCCATCGCAGATCGGCAGAATTATACCGGCCTGCTTAGTTGCTTCTTCACACTCCGTTTAAAGGATCCCATGTTATAGGAAGGAGGAAACACGTGCACCGACAAGCTATTCCACAGCTTTATCACATAGTGTGTCTAATTAAACAGACAGCCTCCGTGGCGCTGTGGGTAAGTAGTCGTCCGTGAAGCGAGAGACCGCAAGCGTTTGATTCCCGCAATCTGACAAATGTTTGTGTAATCCACAAATATTGGGTGTGTTCTACCCAGAGGGGTTGACGTCAGGCAGTCGACCGGTCGTAAAAATTACAAGCCAAATCTTTTTGTAACATGTCAGAAAAGTATGTAGCGCCGACCCCGCTGCAAGTAGAATAAGAGCACCAAGCCTCTACTTTACGTCGATTTTCTGTGAAACAGTGGTAACAACCCGGTTGAACCGGTTCTATGATGCTGTAGATAAAAGTGTATATAGCGTGACTTTATCATACTAAATCTCTGAAAACCTTTTGAAACTGTAGACTGTTGATAGGGGGATAACCCACGTGGGAATACAATTTTGAGAAAATTTGTCCCTAGAGACTATGGTACACGAATGAATTGGCGAGTCAAATCCTCATCAGCCCATTCAATCATCAGTAGTCAATCATATGGGTTAAAACCCGCATCACTTACAGTGACCGTTAGCTCTTTAGTCCTTGCAGAATCCGTTCAAAGGATCAATAGATTTGATAATAGAAATGCAAGTAGAAGGGTGCTTTCGACCATTCATATTAATTGTACATAGGCACATATACGCGCGTCCGTATTTGCGACACACCGAGAGCCTGTGGTATGGAGGACAGTCAGGACATGACGTTTTATTTTTTATTTTTTATAGCATAGGTCGGCAAACGAGCGAGTGGGTCACCTGATGGTAAGTAATCTCAATCGCCCATGTACGACCAAAACACAACAAGAATCATGGACGCGTTGCCGACCTTTAAGGAAAGAAATAATTAAGGGATTGGGAAGGGGATGGATGGGGATTTGGGCCTCCGGATATCGACCGTACTGTTAGAATTCCCGTTAAAACCTCATACTTATTATTAATTTATTTTTATGAAATTTATAATGGTGTAGGTATATCGTTTAATATCGACTGCCTCGGTGGCGCAGTTGTAATGCGTACGCGTTAAGCTAACGCTGAGGTCTCAGGTTCGATCCCAGGGTCGGGGAAAGTGGTATTGGGTTTTTCTATTACGAAATGCTCAGTATCAGCTCGGAGTCTGGAATTTGTGCCCGGTATGGCGATAAGCTCGCCCCTTATCACATTATGGGATGGAGATACGCTTGGCGAAATGTGGGTGTACTGGTTACACCTCTGCCTACCCCTTCGGGGATTGCAAGCGTGGGTGCGTATGTATGTCGTTATATCATCATGTATATCGTTTAATATCATATGGACAAATATTGATACTGTATGCTATGTTATACCTAATTTATGTACACACACACACGCACACGCACACCCACACACATAGACACACTACTGCTTCTAGTTGACATCCGTCGAACAACATCAAGAGTCCAGATGAAAGCCAGCGCTAAGCACTGTTTGGCACATGCTGATTTAGATCCCTTTGGTGCGGTCGTTGTAGGTGAGATACATTTGAAACATTCGACAGCCTCCGTGGCTGCGAAGCGAGAGGCCGTGGGTTCGATCACCGCACTGAGACAAATGTTTGTGTGAACCACAAAAATTGTTTCAGGTCTGGATGTTGTGGGACCGCAAGTCGCTCGTAGTTCCTGGTATCCACGATACAGGTTTACCTAGTGTGTGGTCAGGACTATGTGTGTGACTGTTGGGTGTGTTTATTATTATTCTTATTACATGGCTGGTTAAAATATTAACTATATTTTGGTGTTTCATTTAGATGAGTGTGTTCTCCCTAGAAAGGTTGACGTCAGACAGGCAGCCGGTTGTAAATATTACAAGTTTAAGTCTCATCGGCATCTATCAGTTGCAAGTAAACAAATCAAAAAACTATGATCTGAAATATAAACTATGGTTACCAGTCCTGAGATTTGAACCCAGCAACTCATTGGCTACCACTAGACCAACGAGATTATTATTCTACGTTTAATGTGGGTACAATTAAGAATTCAGTGCCAATAGTACAATCATTCATAAAAGACTAAAATGTAAATAAAACGTCATTATTCAGTGCATGAAAAAGCGTCATTAGAAATTCAAAGCAGACTCGTTAAAGTTGTTTTAAAAATTCTGTATTGTATGGTACAGATGATCCTCACAACGTATTGTGCCAGATCATTCGCGGGAAGACGACGCCACGCACACATTCACACTTACCTAGTAGGTACACATTTACGAGATATGCGTAAGTAATTAACAAAAGATTAAAAATCTATGTACATTTTAACCATCCGTCAAGTACATGTCCTTGTACATAACACTCGATGATGGAGCCATGGAGGCGCTGCGCCGCGCCGCGCCATGCCCGCGTCAGTTCCGAATATTTCCCCAATGATTAAAGCGGCGGAGTCACTCCACTCCGCACTCCATTATACGAAACTGTAATCATCAAACTATCCGTGCAACCCTACCCACTGACTCGAACGCGCTGAAAACGTGCAAGTACACGTTACGTTCCCCTATACAAAGAGAGGCGAACGTAACGCAAACGTGCGGCTTCACCGTGTCGACTGCGGCCCCGCAGTTCGCCTACATAATTATTTAAGTTAATGATATACTACACCTTTCTTGCCGTAAATGAATTCTTTTTGCGGGCGGTGTGAGCGTGATGCCGCGAGACGTGCACGCGAGTGCAAGAGAGACGGGCGGCGGGGTGGTGCCACCCGAGCGGTAATGCAGGCTCTTTCTGATTATAATATTGTGGAGACCAAGGCTCTTGAGTGTGAAAGCGGTGGGTCGCTTTTAATCTCGTTTGCTTATATATTGACGCTATGTATTCGGTTGTTGCGGCAGAAGGTTGTACGCACACAAACACCTGTATACATTATTTTTAATGAACGTAATACTATTATGATACTTGAGGCGCGAGGGAATCGCAAATTAAAGCGACCGACCACTCTGGCTGTGGCGAGCACCGCCGAGCACCGCCGAGCACCGCACAGAGCTCAAGTGTAACTCACTTGGAATGTAAATCAAAAGAATAAGTGATTAAAATTTCTTTGTTTGATGTCTACAATTTGAGCTGAGGCCCAATACTTACCTCATTTTCTACTGTAACTATATTTGGTGTCCTAAATAATATAAAAAAAAAAATATTTACATAAATTGGTAGAATGCTTGAGGGGTTATGAAAGTAGATGGAGCGAAAGTGGCAAAATAAAGACCCATAGTCTCTGCTTACACTTATTTGACACAGGTGTGATATTAAGTAAATTAGTAACAGAGATTAGAGACTAAACAATTCATTATAACAAGTGGTTTAGGCAATCAATTTGTAATCGAAGACAAGGTATCCGAAGCATATTGAAGGTGGTATGGACTTATGATGAGGATATCAGAAAATCACATGACAAAGCAGGTTCAAACGTCAACACAGGCTCGAAGAAACGAGGAAGATCCAAACTTGGATGTCCGTAATCAGCAATGACCTGAAGCCCCAGCGGAGGAATAGATGACTCAGACTCCTATTACCTTTGAGAAAATTAACGACAAGAGCCGAACTCACATGAAATGGCATAAGGCTAAGTTGGAGATGAGTTGAGGAGATGGCAAGAAGATGGGAAAAGACGGTTTAGGGTTCAATTATTAAGCTTTAACCTCTAAGTTCTATAATCTGTGCCTAGTAAATTGAGAACTATTTTGTACCTTCTTTTTAGGGTTCCGTACCTAAAAGGTACCAACGAAACCTTATTTATTTATTTATAAACTTTTTATTGTACATCTTAAATAAGAAAATTAAAAACAATAGTACCTTAAAAATTATAGTAAAGTACAAATAGCGGTTTTATCGCTAAATGCGGTTTCTTCCAGACAACCTTATTACTAAGCTTTTGCTGGCTGTATGTCTGTCCTGCCAATAAATAGCTCTCTTGCTTAAAGCGACATAGATAGCCGGCTGAAATATTTTGCAGAATGTGTTATTGTGGCAAATATACCTAATAACCAATAATAATACAAATCTAAAACTATAAGAGGGGTGCGACTAACCCGTCTATACACCCGCCATTGTAACTCTTGTAAGCCAGGATCGACAACGGCACGCATTTTTTAACACCGAGAAATAAAGGCTTGCCAAGTCTTTGGGAATTCAACGCAATTGTTAAAGTACGTTTTTAGGTAAGCGACCGAGACAGGGAGACCTCGACGCGTGACGCGGGTTAGTCAATAGAGACACGAACGCTTTGTATGAAATTGTATGGAAACGGTAGTAAATATCCCGAATTTACTCATACGAAAATCAAAAATTATATAACTGGAAAGTCTTGTATATAAAAGAAACAATTTATTTATTTATTTATATTTATAATGCTTTATTGTACATTAGACACATATTAAAACTAGAAACAATTTTAGATAAGTTTGTAAATAAAAGTTAGTTAATTAGGTTAGTTATAACCTAATTTCAAAATCCTACTATCTATCTTCTCAAATTATTCACATAAACTTCATGATACACTCTGGACAAGAAATCGTTTTATATATATATACGCACTCACGCCTATAATCCCCGAAGGGGTAGGCAGAGGTGTAACCAGTACACCCACATTTCGCCGAGCGTATCTCCGTCCCTTATGTGCCACCGAGGCAGTCGTTTTATTTAAATCGTTTTATAATTTAGTTTAATTAATTTTGTGTATTAATTTTTATGGAAGATAACCACACTAATGTATGTTGGTACATACGTAACACTCACGCCTGTGTACGATGGGGATAGGCAGGGACTATTAAGTACCACAAGTGTGTGCACAAGTCCTGACACACCTCTTTTGCATCTTCCACTTTCATACATCTTCGCATACGTTTTCGCCCTTCCAGTGTAGATAATACAAATGTAATGACTAGGTACCAATAAAAGATATTGGTTCTCTAGCCGGTTGCTTTATAGCATAGGCCGGTAAACGAGCAACTAAGTCACCTGATGGTAAGTGATCTCCACCGCCCATGTACGCCCGCAATACCAAAAGAATGATGGGCGCGTTGCCAACCTTAAAGGAAAGGGATAATTAAAAGATTGGGAAGGGAAGGGGGATTTGGGCCTTCGGATATCTTACTCACTGTGCGAAACGCAACAGCAAGCTGCTACTTTACGTCGGTTTTCTGTAAGACAGTGATAACGACCCAGACGAGCCGGCCCATTCATGCTGTAGACAAAAGTGTCTACAGCGTGCCTCTATAACACAATGCAATTGCATTTGCTAGAATAATAGCAGCCTACCATAGCGCTATGTACATACTCGCGGATAGTGACTTGAGCAAAACTATTGCGGAGTTTTTACAATGTGTACGGTGGTCACAATCCAGACGGATCTATCAGGCACCCACCAGTCTGTAAATCTAATACGAGTAACAAATACACAGTTTTCCAATTTGTTATTCTTTTTATATAGCATAGGCGGGCATAAGAGCAAGTTGGTTACGAGTGAGACGAGCAGGTATTTCGCCTAATGGTAAACGTCACGCCTGTTCATTAACAGAAGCACCACCCATGAGAACTTCGAAATATGAAGAACTGCATGGCACTGAACTGCGCTCGACGCCCTGAGACATAAGGTGTTACGTCTTATAATGCCCAGTAATTTCTATATCCTTCAAACCGGAACACAACAGTGCTTAGACACTGCTGCTTGGTGCCAGAAATAGACAAAGCGGTACAAACAATATACCACCTAGTACTTTTAAAATTTTCTATTTTGAGTTTTTATTTAAGTTTATATCTGATGGTAAGTGATAAGCCACCTATAAACATTCACAATACCGGAAAATAATGTACAGCTGTTAGGTACCTACATCATACAGTGGTACAGGCTTGCTGGCCAAATCAAGCTGTAGACAATACGTTTACAGCGCGACTCTACTATTTAAACTCGCTCTACACATTGCATGAGATATGCCGAAAATTATAAGGAATTATATGCTAAATATAGAATAGCTGTCTCGTCTCGCATCGCGCGATTTGTAGGTATACGCGTCATATTAACTTGCCAGGAAATGGGTATCATCGTGACATTTGGCGAGAAGATTATGAAGACCTTGTTTTACTTTGGAAACTAACCCATGAACTAGCCATTTATAATCGAAATAAAGTTACGTCTCCGATTTTTTTTATTCCCTAGCTAGGTCGGAAACGAGCAAGTGGACCACCTGATGGTAAGTGATCTCCACCGCCTATGTATGCCCACAATACAAAAAGAATGATGGGCGCGTTGCCGACCTTAAAGGAAACCTTAAAAGAGGAGGATTTGGGCCTCCGGATATCACACTACGTAACGTCACCACGTAATCACCGTACGAAACGCAGAAGCAAGCTGCTACTTTACGTCAGTTCTCTGTGTTTACAGTGCTTTACTTAATAAAACACAACGACGTCAAATACAATTGACCATGCTGCTTAATGAAATTGTATTAATAACAATTTCATTAAACAGCATGGTCTCAGATGTACCTATATGACAACGACGGCGTAGGTACCTAACGTTACAATTTAAGTGAGGGACAATAATAAACAAAAATGAATATATTAACAAATGAACCTTTGAGTTTTTAAGACTGCCTCGGTGGCGCAGTTGTAATGCGTACGCGTTACAATTGCGGCTAACTCTGAGGTCTCGGGTTCGATCCCCAGGTCGGGTAAAGTGGTATTGGGTTTTTCTATTTCGAAATTGCCAGTATCAGCCCGGAGTCTGGAATTTGTGCCCGGTATGGCGATAGGCTCGCCCCCTATCACATCGTGGGACGGTGATACGCTCGGCGAAATGTGGGTGTACTAGTTACACCTCTGCCTACCCCTTCGGGGATTACAGGCGTGAGTGCGTATGTATGAACCTTTAAGTTACTTCCTTAAACAAACGAGGTAAATTACATTACAAAAAACTAAAATCTTAAACTAGTACTTAAAACTAAACCAAAAAATAGAAATCTGTTACATTTAGAATAAATAAAGAATTATAGGTGATGATAAAAAGTATCATAGTGAGTAAATTCGATTTTAGGCAATTCATTGATTCTAAGAAATACCTAACTTAAAAACACTTTATATGGAAATAATTTGTAAGTTTTCCTGTTTATACCATTGACTGCCGCACTCAGTGACGTTAATATGATAAAAAATACTATACATTGAATTATATATTTGACTGAAGTGAAATTTATACCTAGCTGTTACAATATACGGAGCAATATATACCAAATAGTGCGTGGATTCACTTCAACAGTAGAAAACTAGCAGTACCGGAACGTTAAACTATTTTAACTTCGCGGTACATTTATTTGATTTTCGTAAAACTTTGTGTAATGAAATGTTCTAAGTAGGGATAAAGTTTTCATTTCTCCAAAAGAATCTCATAGGTTCTTATTTATATACAAGATTTGTATATCATATTAACATATCAGATATTATAACTACACCCTAATGGCAATCATCACTTACTATACACACTAGGAATAGACATAAATTGGTTGGCCAAATTCATCGCTTAAACAAAACACAAAACTAGTTTACGGGACTCGGTGTACGCTTCAACAACCTAATTCCTAGTAGTATCTTGGACCTACCCTTTCACAACTTCAAAATCACTGTTAAAAACACCTCTTAATAGGGGTTATTATAAAATTAGAGACTACTTAAATGATAGGAAACCATGGAGTTAGGGTGTCTAGCGCAATATGGCGCAATACCTATTTTATTTAAAGTGTTTAATGATTATTGGTTATAATAAGGTAAATAATATTAATAATATTGTAAATGGAGACGTTTTTAAGTGCCCAGTAAGGCCTATGAAAATAAAGTTATTTTGATTTTGACTTTATACTGTTTTAAATTTTAAAGTTTGGATGATTGTGAATTTATGAATTTGGATTTTTGTTAGTAAATCACACCTTATCAGCTGAACGGTTTTGGGTGAAATTTGACACACAGTTAGACCATGACCTGGTTTAGGACATAGGCTACTTTTATCCCAGAAAAGACTGTTCAAGCGGGCGGCGCCGCGAGCGGAAGCTAGTTACTGAATAAATAGCATAAACTATCTGTTATTCTTGATTCTTGTTTATTGGGAGTTTTAAGTAATGATTGAAAGTAACTACTCAATGTATATATAATAATTATCTTAACGGGAAAATATGCATAATATTGCGATATTAAGAAATGGTGCAACCACGTAAGTAAGTAGTAAGTAGCGGTAAGCAGGCCGGCATAATTCTGCCGATCTACGATAGATACAGTGTCTATCGTTGTTCGACAGTATTCTTGGATTGTGTTACACTTATCATCAGGTGTAGCGTAGTCACTTTGCCGAGCCAGGAAAAAAACGCTGTAAACAGTTCTGGCTGGACCGGGGACCACTGTCTTATTGAATACCGGGGTGTCATATTACTATTGCGTTTCGTACGATGAGTGCGATTTCTAGAGGCCTAAATCCTCCTTCCCTTCCCAATCTCCATTTTTCTCCTTTAAGGTCGGCAACATATCCATGATTTTTCTAACTTCGTGGTTGTTTCTGGGCGGTGGAGATCACTTACTATGCTATAAAAACTTAGAGTGTTATGCAGGTTATTTACACAATAATTTTACGTTCTTTATTTTAGAGGAGAATAATAGACATAAGTGTGGGCTGGTGCCACCGCGTTATCTATATCTGCCGCCAATAAGCAATGTGTACTGTTGTGTTCAGGTTTAAAGGACATTGAAGCCAGTGAAATGAGTGGGCATTATGAGAAATCTTATGTCTCGAGGTGACGAGCGCAGTCGAATACCATGGAGCACTTAATAATAATTTTAAGTTCTGATCGGTGTTGCTTTGTTTATGGTTAGGTATAGCGCTTACATTTTTTTTTTAAGCTTTTCTTTATATATGCCCAGTGTATTTTGATGATGTATATGTATGTATGTTATGTATACATTAGTTGATATGATTTAATTCAAAAGTTTCTTTATTTTGTACTGACTTGTCATAAGCGCCATTTTAATTGCCTACATGATTAATAAAACTATTTCATTTAATTTCAATCAGATGAGAGCCTGCTCATCTCGTCATTTACGCTAATAAAAATTATAAAAACCTGCGTTTGAATCTAATAAGCAATTATTTTACATCCCACACTCGTTCATATTTTCAATCTACATCTACACTCACTATATTCAGTCTCCGCCGAAATACATAACATTATGTGAACGAATATCAATGAATGCATACATGAGCGTGGGCGTCTTATATACTCCGCCTTTAAATATATAAATGATTGTAAGAAACAAAGCGAGTCGCGGGCATCTCATTATAAGTGTAATGAGAATGGTGGGCGCGAGCACATTACAGTACAAATGTAGGCTTACCATGATTTACTGTCGACGTCGGACAAAATGTCAGAAACCTCGGACAATTAGGCTTGATGGAATGTTTTCCTTGGACGGTATTTGAGTATCCATATTCTTGTAGCGAATTGATTTTTTTTTTTATTGGCTTGAATGACGAGACGAGCAGGTCACTTGCCTGATGTTAATCACGCCTGCTCATAAACAGAAGCAATGTCACACAGAACTTTTAATTACAAAGCCCTACATGGCATTGAACTGCGCTCGTCATCCCGCGAAATAAGATGTTGAGTCTCATAATGCCCAGTAATTTCACTGGCTTCAATGTCATTCAAACCGAAACACAACAGTGCTTACACACTGCTGCTTGGTGGCAGAAATAGACAAAGCGGTGGTACCAAGCCAGACGGCCTCTCGCATACGAGGGACCTACAACCTTGTACTTATATATTTGGTAAATAAAAATAAAATAAAAATAAATACACCCAACAGTCACACACATAGTCCCGACCCCACACTAGGTTAACCTCTATCGTGGATATCAGGAACCACGAGGGACTTACGGTCCCACAACACCCAGACCCGAAACAAATATTTGTCCACCACATAAACATTTGTCTCGGTGTGGGAATCGAACCCACGGCCTCTCGCTTCGCAGCCGGCTGCGCCACGGAGGCTGTCATAATGTTATATAATTGTATATTCTATATTTGGTCTAGCTTCATCGAGTTTTACGGGACATGAAAAGTGACCGAACTTTATCTCTATTTGACCACTGGCAATGTCACTGACCATACGAAACGTAAAGCCATGTTTTTAAAGTCCGCGACCGAGTCAAGAGACCGAAAAACATGACGGCAGCGAAACTTCCGATTTGTATGCCATTGAATAGACCGTACTTTTTTGAGATATGAGACTGAGACAGCCCAGTATAGTGCCCATCAGAACTCGCGACCGGACAGTTTCATACAAAGCGGAATTGTCGCCTGTCTCGCGTCGCGTCTCCCTGTGAACACGCAACAGAGGTTGCGTATCTCAAAACAAGTCTTAATTTTTCGTAAACTTCACTTCACGTAGTTCTTAGTGTGTAAGTGTTATCACAAGGTTCCAGTCAATCCATACAATATGTTATGGACAAAATTGGCTATAACACTTATCTAACCTACACCTTTATTTACATACATACGCATTAACGCCTGTACTCCCCGAAGGAGTAGCCATAGGTGTAACTAGTACATCCACATTTCACTGCATTTATTTCCGTCCCATGATGTGATAGCGGGTGAACCAATGGCCATATCGGGCCATTTCATCAAAAAAACCAATATCACTTTACCCGACCCGGGGATTGAACCCGAGACCTCAGCACAGCAGTCGTACCGTGTACGATTATAACTGCGCCACCGAGACAGTCTTACATTTATTAAACTTTTTCTTAATCGTCATCCGCCGCTAAGCACCTTACAAATAAGACAAATCCGGGGAAACTCGGACGGATGGCTGCACTATCGCACTACACATTCGTGGCATGTACCGCATGTACCACTCATGTACCACTCATGTACCACTCATGTACCACTCATGTGCCGTTTGTTCTGTGAGGTTGTACACAGTACGAGTACATCACCAGGCTTGTATAAAGACTGCTCGTTACCGACACCGCCCACGAAACTATATTGTACTCGTATAGTTGTTTGCATATACCTCTCAGATTTACGACTAGATATGCGAGTTAAATGTATACTCAATGTAATGTATTAGTTATCCAGAATTTGACTATCTGTTTCGATGTACTGTGTATTATTAGCTTTCTAATATCCTAGTCCGCACTTTATTGAATATATATATATATATATAAGGGCGCATGTTTTGGAATACAATCTGGTTTTAATGATTGTATAGTTATAAAGTTGTACTAATGTATTGATTGTACTCTGTTTTGCGTCTTAAATAAATAAATAAATAAATACTCAATTTATTCATAGTAAGTACGAAGGATACCCACAATAGCAGAGAACTAACAACCTCTAAGACAAGAAATGTGGCTTATGAAGGTGGGGGGGGTACCTACCCTAGAGTACCTACTATGAAATGAAATGAAATAGTTTTATTAATCATGTAGGCAATTAAAATAGTGCGTATGTCAGTACAAAATAAAGAAACTTATGTATAGAAATCATGTCAACTAAAGTATACAAAACATATATAGCATCATCAAAATACACTGGGCAACTATAAATTTTACAATATTTTTATTCATGGAATAGTCCAGAATTGTTAAGTATTATTATTATTTTTTCTTTTTTATGGGTTAAAATAAACCATAGGCATTCTAGATATCTCATTAGCAGTATGAAGCGCAACAGCAAGCTGCCACTTTATGTCGGTTTTCTTTGTAAATACTTAATGACTAAATTATTGAGAACACATAAGTATGTAAAAGCAACAAAATAATATTTTCATGGCATCTAATCTGCTATTGTTAATCTTGAATGAGTTCCATCTTGCCTTCCAATATTTTAGTAACCCATCGAATAGTGGTCTAACAATAATTGGGCATAGTTTTTTTTTTAAGAAAACCACTCAGACGGTCTTTCAAAATTAGTCTTTTTGAACTATATGATAATAACATTTAAAATCGACTAGAAACAATATTATAAATAAACAATTTGTAGGGTTCCCTGAGTAGGGGTACCCAATGTAGTGGCTAGTGTAGTGGCAGGAATCAGGTACCTCGTAGGATTCGCCAAGTCGTGGGAAATAAAATCAGTCCAGAGATACACTAAAAAGTTTATTCACTAAGCACACAGAAAAGAAATGAAGAAGGAGTGAAAGCGAAAGCAGTAAGCACTAGAATCTACAGCGTAACAGGTAACACTAATGAAGCGCGGTACAGCTGGTAGGCAGAGCGTAAAGCGTCATGCGTCTCGCGTCAAAAGCAGTTTGTAGCTGACTGGCCGCTTGTTCCGAATGGCGGCGCACGCGCCGATCGCCGCTCGGGCGGGGCCGGCCGTCTTCGGCTGTGAGCCGAGTAGCAAACCGGTCGGCCTATCACCACTAACAATTTAGAGCGTGATCGTCCAGCTGTTTGTTGAATATAATTTATTAAACATTTACTAGCAATTATATAATTCAAAGTGGATGTTATTACATAGTGTATTACAACTTAAATGTAACGAACTAAGTAGGATAAATCTTAAGACTAACACAAAAGTTATACTTTTAAGATTTAGGTTTACGTTATTATTAATTAGTATTTAATTCTTCTATTATTTACGTTTACGTTTATTTTACATAACAAATCCGAACATAAATTTAGCTGTAAGTTTAGGTATAAATTTAGATATAAGTTTAGGTATAAATTTAGATATAAGTTTAGGTATAAATTTAGATATAAGTTACAAGTCGCTCAGTGGAACAATATGTTACGCTTACTTATTATTTAAATAAAAGTAGCTCCGCTACAAATTAAATTAACATTCTCACATAAATGATATATATATCATTTATACACTAAATAACTAAATTGTGAATTTAAGCACTTGTTGCTCAGCCAAGCGTGTGTTTACTGTATAGTTTGTGTTGCTGTCTGTACTGGAGCGAGGGAGGGCCGCTCCGTCGCCGGCTCTATGTGCGCCGCGTGTATGAATACCACATTCTGTTGGTACATGTAATGGATATGTACATATGTACCTCCCGTTGTTTCATGACACCCGATTATACAAAATGTGCAAAATGTACATAGCTTAGCGGTATTAAAATAGTTTTTCATTATTCAGCAACTTTTTGTTAAAAGGAAATCTTAGTTTTGCAAATAGATCATTTGAAGTGTATTAAAAAGAAAGTATTTATTCTAAATACTTTGTTTTTGTGGCATTTCGTAAAGTGATATTTATTAAACAAGTGTTTTTTGTTACTCCGAAATAAATTTTTATTGGTTACCTAACTTAGTTGTTTACACGCTAGCATTGACACTAGAAGTCGATAACTCATGAAAATGGTGAAAATATATTTTCTATGCAATGTGCGAATATATTTTTAAGCAACTAGGGGGTTTGCCCATGTTTTTCCACAAAACATAAAATAAAAAAAAAACTTAATGTCCGACGAATATGAGACATATCTTATTTTCTTCCCCACATTATTCTGCATCGATTGGTATCGGTCTCGACCCCATACCCCCAGCGGTTTCGGAGGAGATAGCGTGACAAGCATTTTGGCAGCGGCGGCGGCGGCGGCGCCAGTTCCTTTTTTTAGAATAGAGAGACATAGTACCTATCCTCCCAAAAAATATTCCATTATGTGTTATTGAGCAATTATAGTCTAATAGTGAGTGTTCGCATCGCTTCTATAATTGGATGAATCAATTCGCTCGCCAGTCGGTATTCGGCACGCATTCTCTCGAGCCGCATCGCGCCCTGCGCGTAATCCGCTGTAATCTTATTGACATGCTCTTGGCTTCAATAAAACCACCACTAAACACTAGTTTAAGGGAATTTGCGTTATATTGTATTAAAATAAGAGCGAACTAGCGTGAATGAGTAAAGATTGTGAAAGATGGTTCAGTTAGGGCTGTCCGTGGAGAAAATTGTTTCCGATCCTGTTAACTTATGTGTCAGGGTTGCTAGGTATCTAATAACGTGTTTATTTGGAGGAATTATTATATATAAAAAAAAATTCATGTGGATTACTTATTTCATTTCTTATTATTCAGTCTCATAAATAACAACACAGAATCAGATGGAAATTAGCATTACTACTGAATAACTCAACCACTTATTAATATCTATAACGAACATATTTTTTCTTTGACGACTTAATTTACGTTAACTTATGATAATTAAGTGATTATCTTGTGTTGTGGGTATCAATAACCATGAGATTTCAGAAGTCACTTTCACAGTTTCATTGTCACTCAGACTCTAAACATTGTCTTGGACCATATAAACATTTGTCTCGGTACGGGGATCGTACGGGGATATGTCATATCCTACGATTTAAAATAATAAAAATCTAATAAACGATACAGATCAACAAATGGAAATAGTGGTCAATCTAGGTTATTATTAATGAGCTCTCATAGAGAAGAAACCTTTGAGATTACTGCTCTGACTAACCTAGACCTGAAGGCCAATTCTCGTAATTTTAAATGTTCAAAATATCATTCCGATCTAGTCTCAGCGTCAAGAATGTTGCAAATGGCATTCTCTTAAAACAATAATTAATCAACGCCAAATGCACCTAGCATTAGCAGTAGCATTATACTGTTTTGCCTTCAGTCAACTTTTATTCTGCATTCAATCTCATTACGATCTATGTTCACATTTAACGTTGATTATTGTTTTAAGAGAATGCCATTTGCAACATTCTTGACGCTGAGACTAGATCGGAATGATATTTTGAACATTTAAAATGACGAGAATTGGCCTTCTGAAGTGTCAGGTCCAATTTTTTATGACGTAACTATTCAAATGTCTGGTAACTGTTGAAGCTAGTTAACATAAAGTTGTACAGCCCTGCCTTCGCCTGTTCAGTAAGACAATTAGCGACTAATTCGCTAAAAGACCCGCGTCGGCGTCGCTCTCCGTCCCGCACGCGAACTGCTGCGGGGCGCAGTATAAAGACTGGAGAGTATGTTTTAAATAATGTGCGTACGCTGCTCTATATAACATTATGGTTGATTGAGGCGTTGCGTAATACGATAATGGTGAATCCGATCATCGTGTCAACTGACATAAGTGCGCGTTACTATTATAACATACATATCAGTCGATTACAAACAGTGTCACGTTCGCTAGTTGACAGAAGTACGCGTTACTGACGTGCGCATCTGTCGCTTGACATAATGTTTGGAAGTATATCTAAAAAGTCAAACGTAGGTGATGCACAGCTCAATACAGCGATGTTCTCTATACGTTCAGCGTCTATCCTGTCCTAGCAGGCTGTATCCATGATAAAACCTGGAGTTCGTTTGTGTGCTAGTCATCCTTTTACTTATAAAAAAAATAGTAATATTATTACCACCATATCGAGTATAAATTCGAATTCTGGGCAACACATGTAAGATTTTTTTATCAAAAAACTCATTCACAAAATTTCATCGCTCTAACTAGTTTTTAATCCCACGTTCTCACCAAATTCTCAGCTTTAGTACTCTAACACTAAACCAATGAAGCGATAATTAATCACTACACATATAACTGGAAGTGGTAGAGTCACGCTGTAGACAGTTTTGTCCACAACATAAATGGGCCGGCTCGTCCGGGTCGTTACCACTGTCTCACAGAAAACCGTCATAATGTGCAGCTTGCTGCTGTGTTTCGTATGGTAAGTGAGATATGTGGAGGCCGAAATCCCCGCCCCTTCCCAATCCCTTAATTATTATTAATCATTACTTTCCTTTAAGGTCGGGAACGCGCCCATGATTCTTTTGGTATTGTGGGCGTATATGGGCGGTGGAGATCACCTACCATCAGGTGACCCGCGTGCTTGTTGCCGGCCTTAGCTATAAAAAAACATAGTTATCCTTCAATCAATAGTCCTCATGAAGCACAGAAGACGTCATGTTTATCACCATAATTCCTGATGTCACACAAACGACGCAATATACAAATCACATTCGATATTTCCATTACGCGTACATATTTGTACGCTCCAATACGAAAGTAAATAATTTCGCCGAGTGCTTCTGTCGTATGAATTATTCACGCGACGCTGCTCTACCATCGCTCCATAGTATCGCAGCTAACTTGGCGCTTCGGTTACTTTTTCAAAATAGTGAAATATGAATGTACTAGAGTTATTTATAGACTCAATGGTACAGTGGTCGGGTAGCTGTGAAACAAGAGGCTGTGGGTTCGTTCCCCGCACCGAGACAAATATATTTGTGACCCGCAAATATTTGTCTTGTGTCTGGGTATTGTGGAACCGTAAGTCCCTCGTAATTCCTGGTAACCACTATATAGGTTATCCTAGAGTGTGGTGATGGTGATGTGTGGGACTGTTGGGTGTATTTAGATAGTTATTACCATCTAAATAAGATGACTAGAACGATAACTCTCATGACTGCCTCGGTGGCGCAGTTGTAATCCGTCCGCGTTACAATTGAGGCTAACGCTGAAGTCTCGGGTTCGATCCTCGGGTCGGGTAAAGTGGTATTGGGTTTTTCAATAACGAAATTCTCACTATCAACCCGGAGTCTGGAATTTGTGCCCGGTATGGCAATAGGCTCGCCCCTATCACATCGTGGGACGGAGATACGCTCGGCGAAATGTGGGTGTACTAGTTACACCTCTGCCTATCTCTTCGGGGATTACAGGCGTGAGTGCGTATGTATGTATGTATGATAACTCTCATATGAATCTGCCAAAAATACGATTCCACTTACTTACACATGCAAAGTACCACGTAACACTCATACAAGCAACAAAAATTAATCAACGTTCAAAATCAACTTTATTTCATAAAAGTTAATGTCTAAATATTAAATTTCTAGATCGAGATACGACGTTCTGCACCGCGCAAAAAATTAGACGTATTTAGTGTCAACTTGAGATCATGAATCCATTTTTATGAATTGATCAATGAACGAGCTGCGCAGACTTTTATAGACTTTTATGTTTTGGTGGGGTCATTCCACCACTATCTCAATGAAAGTTTCCATAATATACTTGTAATGTACTTACCATCTGGTGCCATGTAGTCATTATAAAACACACACACTTTGAAATTACTTGTCGAATTTCTGCGTAACAGTGGTGACATATGTATTTCCAAAAGATATACGCCTGTAGACAAAACTGATTACAACATGGTACCAGGTACCACTCTAAAAATCTCGGCTGTACTTCGTAAATATGAAAATTGCTGATGCGCCAAATTAGTTGCATTATACTATACGTCTCTACCAGTCACTGTTTATGAATACATATTGCGTTCGTTACATTTTTATATACCTTACTTACGTGACATATGGAGTGTATGATTACATTATACTTGTTAACTATTTTATTATTTACTAGCTTTATCCCGTAGATGTGCTTGTGCGATTATGTGCCCTATGGCACTGTATTCTATATAATAAATACAAATTTACATGTACATATTCCTCCAAAAAATATAATTTCGTTGGCACGAGAATCAAACCCGTGATGGAAGTATACATACGCACTCACGCCTGCAATCCCCGAAGGGGTAGGCAGAGGTGTAACCAGTACACCCACCCACATTTCGCCAAGCGCATCTCCGTCCCATGATGTGATAGGGGGGAGCGAACCTATCGCCATACCGGGTACAAATTCCAGACTCCGGGTTGATACTGAGCTTTTTCGTAATAGACCCAATATCACTTTTACCCGAGCCGGGGATCGAACCCGAGACCTCAGCGTGAGTCTCAGTCGTAACGCATACACATTACAACTGCACCACCGAGGCAGTACAGTACAGGCGATGTATGGAAGTATACTATGTCCTAATCGTGGTCGTGGTTTACCATTGTAATAATATCATCCAAATCCCTTTAGTCGCTACGGAGTAATTGATTAAGAAACTTAAAGAAACCTCCAAACTCACAAACATTCACATAGTAGGATATAGAGTAATAGATCAGGGGGCCAATTCACGTAATTTTAAATGTTCACAATTTTATTCCGATCTAGTCTCAACGTCAAGAAAGTTGCAAATGGCATTCTCTTAAAACAATAAACAACGTCAAATGTGATTGAATGAGATTGAATTTTTTGTTTCTTTTTTTATATTAGATTGAATGACGGGACGAGCAGGTCGCTCGTCTGATGGTAAGCGCCACGCCTGCTCATAAACAGAAGCAACGCCACACAGAACTTTAAATAAAGCACTGCATGACACTGGACTGCGCTCGTCACCCCGAGACATAAGGTGTTAAGTCTCATAATGCCCAGTAATTACACTGGCTTCAATGTCCTTCACACCGGAACACAACAGTGCTTACACACTGTTGCTTGGCGGCAGAAATAGACAAAGCGGTGGTACCAACCCAGCCGGTCTCTCGCAAACGAGGGACCTACCACCTTGTGTGAATGTAGAAAACGGTATAATGCTACTGCTAATGCTAGGTGCATTTGACGTTGGTTTAAGAGAATGCCATTTGCAACTTTCTTGACGCTGAGACTAGATCGGAATGATATTTTGTACATTTAAAATTACGAGAATTGGCCTTCTGGTAGCTGGTAATAGATCTACTTAAATATTTAGTGTGATTACAAAATACGGAATCTGTATTTTTTGCTACATTGTGTTTCTTTCTTTCAACCTGGCGCTATTCCGCCGTAATTCCAGGGAACGCCTCCTCACTTCACCCAATCTAGTTACTTTATAGAAAATATTATATGTAAATTTAAACTTCAAAATATATTCGCTCAGAAGCCAGTCTGCTAAAGAATTAGTATACAAAATCGATGTACAAAAATATTTAATTTAAACCGGTAAACCATAATCTGTAAAAATCGAAGTACAAAGTGATTTAATTTGATGAATCGCTAAGACTCTGTAAATATTTAATATGTGTTCCCTATCATGATTAAATTCCAGTACTGTTACGTATAAATGACGTGGCCTTAAATGATTTCAAATATGTCCACATAAAACCTTAACCTTAACCCATAATATCAGTTAAATTACTTTATCGAACTTTAATCACAAATCTGTACATGCGTTTATAACTGTTAGGCCGTGGTAAATAATATACTGTGATGATTTGTATAATAACAAGTTATATATAAAAGGAACATGGTTACAATGGACGACGTCTTAGGCCGCTATTCCACTATCAAATTTGCATCATAGATGTATGACGTCATATATGATCCTATGTCACAGCATGCTATGAAATAGGACCATAGGCAATATGAAGTTTATGTTGCTATTACACTGTCATACATTTCTCATATATCTATGAGCTATAGAAGTAGGATCATTTATATGATAGTGGAATAGCGGGCTAACACAGGAGTCGTTTACATATAGAATGGTAACTAAGCACATTGACAATAATAAATATTTCTTAAAAAACTATCATATCATTTACGAATGAGTTCGTTTTATCAACAATTCTACAACAGACCAATATTTTCTACTTGTGTCCACCCCCAGACGTGATCAAGATAGATAAATTATTGGGCGACAAGGAAGTTTGCCTCAGTCACGTCCACTAATGGCAATTTATTTGGCAGGGGCGAATGAGTGCACCCACTGAGGGAACCTTTTAAACGTTGGAGAAAAAGAAAATCTACGCTGAAATGCGAAAATTGCACTTCTATTGGATATAGTCTGATGAAATTATAGTACACGTATAATATGAAGATATTTTTAGTACTACTATGTAACATATTAAAATAAACAAATCAGCCATCTAATTGCATGATTTGTTTTAAAGTTTATTATGTATATAAGATTATATTATTGAGGATCTTGAAATAAACTACAAATTGTTTCTCTGAAAATACAAAGAAACGACATTTAAAGTTTACTAATATCGCTTCCTCTATTGTATCATCCGTTATGTTATTATAACAATAAATTGCACAAAGTAATATAAGTGTCATCCGTCATTTAATCATAGTTCACACGTCACTCCGATTCGTCCTCTACCTCTACCATTTTCCACAGACAACATAGATACGCGAAGCGCGGCAAATTCAAATTAATGAATTGTCATTCATTTCATTACAAGTATAATTTCATTACAAGTATAATTTCATTACAAGTATAATTTCATTACATGTATAATTTCATTACATGTATAATTTCATTACGTGTATAATTTCATTACATGTGTAATTTCATTTCATATATAATTTCATTACATGTATAATTTCATTACAAGTATAATTTCTAGTAGTAATGTTACTACATGAATATTGTTTTGATCACGATTTAGTATTAAAGCCCCATTTAGACGGAGATACTTTCTTGTACAACCTATTTATGGGAAGATATAAAAATTATTTGTCATTAGTGTGACAAATAATAATCGAAATATTTATTAAATCCATAAAATTACTGCTTTGGTGGTATGAAGTGCGCAACCAAGCGAAAAAGTCAAAAGGAGGTTGGATATGAACTTTAATGGGGTTAAAATGAACAGGGTGTACATTTTTATTATTGCATAGGCCGGCAAACGAGCCAGTGGGTCACCTGATGGTAAGTGATCTCTACCGCCCATGTATGCCCATAATACCAAAAGAATCATGGGTGCGTTGTCGACCTTATAGGAAAGGGATAATTAAGGGATTGGGAAGGGGAGGGGGTTTGGGTCTCCGGATATCTCACTCACCGTACGAAACGCAGCAGCCAGCTGCTACTTTATGCCGGTTTTCTGTGAGACAGTGGTAATGACACGGACGAGCCGATCTATACATGCTGTAGACAAAAGTATCTACAGCGTGGCTCTACCGCTCATAAATTTGCATTGGATACAAAAACTTGATACTGAAACCCCTAAAATATATGTAATGAATAAAACAGAGATTTAGATCTACAATATCTTTACTAAATTCCACAAGTGTAATGGAATCAAAACGAATTGATATTTGTGTTGTCGTGGTAAGTACATAAGTTGCGTTTAAAGCTTTTACTGTGATTGTGGACTGAAGGGGGAAAAGGGATGTGGGGGAGGTGAAGGCGGGGGATGAAATAAGGCACACGTTATACCTTTAATACTGCATAGAGAATATAATAGCCAGAAGAAGCGATAGAAATAAGAATTTGTAATACTGCCTAAATCTTTTGTAAATTAATCAAAATTGTCTAGATGATTTATTGCCACCAATATATATATTCTTCTTCTTCGTCGGTCCCTCAGTGCTGAGGATCGCGACCACATATGTGCCTGCAAGCGGTCTTTAATCTTCATATATATATAATTCTACTGTACGTGTGTATGTGACTGAACTTCTCCTAAACGGCTGGACCGATTTGAATGATTTTTTTGTATCGTTTGGGTGGCGCCCTGGATGGTTTAGATTCACAATTGGACCCGGTAGGTGGCGTTGCTATAGTTGCGGGTGAAACCGCGCGGGACAGCTATTTATATATAAAGATATATAATCGTATTAGATATTTATTTATGATTTACCTATCAGACGAGCAAGATCATCTAATATTAAACCATTGCTGCTTATCCATAATGACATTGCCTATCTATTTATTCATCTATATCACGATGAATCCTCTGAAGAATTGCACGCATAAAGGCGGACTTAATGCCAGAGGCATTCTCTATCAGTCAACTTTGTGTGACCCATTCATCTTATATCTTTTAAAAAAAATGGCTTCCATCAAGGCGATGCTGATTCCGCCAACAACGAAGTTTGTAATGACACTATTGGCGATGTTGTATGATCAGTTGATACCGGCATATAAACACTCGTACATACAATTCAAATAATATGTTAAGATGATTTATAAATAACTTGGAAATTGTTGAAAATAAATTGGGCACATAAAGTCGAACGTCCTATCTTCCACCTTCGAGTAGTGTGATGCATTGTGTTCGTCGGATCTACACACAATTTGAATGACTAGACTACTTGTAATCGATGTCACTCGTACTAATTGTTAGAGGACGGACCCGACCGATTTACCACCGCTGCATTGGATTACATTTAGATTTAGCTGAGTATTACAACTACCTACACCGATCAGGAAATTAGAATTTATTCACCGTGCAACCAATATCTACTGAAAGCACCATTGGTTCGTTAAGTTTTATCTACAATATGTATTTTAAGACAAGTTTACTAATATTTTGTGTCTTAAGCCAATAGGTATAGTTCGTTTCTAACCGATTTCAAAGAAGGAGGAGGTTTCCAATTCACCGATTCTTTTACATACTTTAACTTAAGGTCGAGATTATAAGTTTGATTCAATTTGTTTTTGTTTTTTATGTATATGTACATATATACATAAAAAGTCGTGAGGACCGATTTTAGTGAAAACTATATTATTCGATAAGCTTTTCAAATTGGTTTCTTTTTTTTGTCATGTAATATAATATTTTCATCCAAAATTACAAAAACGGTACTGTAGGTACTCGTAGGACCCGGTTTTATTTAATATTCTTAGACTACAACCACACGGCACGCTTATGTAAAAACTCTGGCACGACGTTTGACATCAAACATACAATGTTTACATAGAAGCCACAACACAACCACAGCATCGTTGTTTAGACGTAGGTACATACATACATACGCACTCACGCCTGTAATCCCCGACGGGGTAGGCAGACGTGTAACCAGTACACCCACATTTCGCCGAGCGTATCTCCGTCCCTTATGTGATAGGGGTCGAGCCTATCGCCATACCGGGCACAAATTCCAGACTCCGGGCTGATACTGAGCATTTCGTAATAAAAAAACCCAATACCACTTTACCCGACCCGGGGATCGAACCCGAGACCTCAGCATTAGCCTCAATCGTAACGCGTACGCATTACAACTGCGCCACCGAGGCAGTCGTACGTCGTCGTAGTGTTTACACGTAGGTACATAATAACTCGTTCGTAGTTAGAGTCGGTGTTATTAAAATCTGCGGTATAACGAGTCGGCGTATTGTGCCGAGTGCGTCCACAATGCACTGCATCACATTATACATAGCGGAGAGGAGATGTGTGATTACTGCGCTCATTACATACGCGTGTGTGTAAGGGATAGGCGCTAGCGGGAGGCGGGTGACAGAGCGGTACTCATTGTGAGATATGTAGTGGAATTTATGCGGCCTCCAACAACCTTTTACATCCATCACAAACCACACATCACTTTCTATAGCTGAGAGGCTAGCATGAATAACTTGCGAGAACGTATTCGTATCGAAATGTCAAAAAATTCTTTGAACCTTCATACAAATGCTAGCGTTCTCGATTCGAATATTTATTTGTAAGTTGTTCATGTTCACCCCTATGATGCTGGAAAACTAGCAAGTGGGTCATGTGATGGTAGGTGATATCCACATCATTGATGAACACCAACAATACTAGAAGAATCATGGACGTATTGCCGACTTTATAGGCAAGGGATAATCAAAAGGATTGGCAAGTAGAGAGGGGGGGTTTGAATATCTCACTCAACGTACGAAGTGCAACAGTAAGCTGCAACTTGAAGTCGATTCCCTTCCTTATCCCTTTTTAATGTAATGACTAATTATTATTAGATCCTTTACAATTTCATGAAGATATCTGCTGGTAATGCCAAATCCATAATCGCCGATTGCTTGTGTCTTTTCCAGTGGTTGTCGCAGAGGAGCCGGGTGCGCATTACTTGATGGCGCATTTTATATATTTTTACATCTGCTTGCACAAAACGCTCATTACGGAATGCATTTGCTAACGAAGGAGACGCCGCGGCCCGCCTACGCCTCTGCCCCCGCCTCCGCGCCCGCCCTGTGTCAGTCTGTCATCTCTATATACTAAGAATAGTGCGGGAGTCACTACTCGAATATAAGACACGTAATGGTTTTTTTAAGGGGAACTTACTGTTGTGTTACGTATAGTGAGTGAGATATCCGGAGGTCTAAATCTCTTTTTCACTCAATTATCCCTTCCTTTGGGCCCGCGATGCGTCTATTATTCTTCTGATATTGTGGGTGTACATGCATAGTGGAGATGACTTTCAATCGGGTGAACCACTTGCTCGTTTACCAGTCCATACTATAAACAAGTCTTTACCAAGTTACAAGTGTAATTTATGAACAAGAAAGTTCAAAATTGTAACGTTAGGCTGAGTCAGGCATTGGAAAACTGTCGCCAAGCTCTCGCACTATAACAGCTGTAAAAATGGACGGGTACATGGCAGACGGAGGCTTTGTCTATAGTTAACGACGTAGTTCCGCCCAGTAACGATGTCCTCCCGGTAATGACTATAACCCCCCGCCCCCCCTCACCCCCGCCGCGCTCAGCGTGCGCGCAGTCATCACCTACCCGCGCCACTCAAAACAATGACATTACTTGAGCACTGAGAGCCAGCTTTAGTTTATCGCTACAGGATCATTGGCAATCTGATATCACTAGCTGTATGGATTTTTATCGTGACTCAGTACTGTGGCTATACTGCAATGACGGTATAGGCAGTGCAATCTAAATATAGAGAAACGTTGCGCCTCTCGACGTAACGGATAACAGATGTCACTCTGTTCTTTATTCATGAAGCTATTTAAGGTTTAGACAGGTTCAGAATGTATGGCCATCAGATACTTAAGCTCTGGCTATAAACATAAAAGGAACTATTAAATATATGGACCCAAGGTGTCGAGCGCTGGAAACTGCATGCAAACTTTAATTTATCAGCAGAATCTTTAATCAAAGTTAATTTAATGCGTTTGTTATATAGCGAATTGAAGGCGCGGCAAGGCGTTATTATTTTGTAATCTTGATTAGATTCACTAATGAAATAAATAAAAAAGAGAAAGTGAACCGTGATTAGCCGTATTCGCTGGCTGTTTGGTAAAGGCATAAAAATTGTGGATGATGTGATGAGGCTGGTTTGCGGCCGTCGTCACGCAGCAGTAGTGTTTGTTGTACTCGAAGAAGACTGATGAAAATGGCGGAGCGGCTCACGATAGTTAACGGGGTTTTAAATTAAAAGCGTTTTGTAATATCCCTTAGTGGCGCGACTCGCTGCGGGCGAAAGATACGGGGCACGGATCAAGGGGATGTTCCATCACTGCTGCGTTGCGTGCAAAATCACGCGAGAGGCCGTCTTGCCAACCATTGCTTTTGCTATTTCTGCCGCCAAGCAGCAATGTAAAAGTACTGTTGTATTTTTATTTGAAGGATATTAAGGCTAGTGAAATTACTGCACAATATGAGACTTCTCTTAACATTTTATGTCTCGAGCGCAGTCCATTGCCATGCAGTGCTTTGTAATTCATTGTTCTGTATGGTGTTGTTTCTGTTTGATGGCACGCGTGGCGCTGCCTAGTAAACAACACTAAACTGGAATTGTTGGCATCATATTAATTGTGTGAAGATCATATCACACAGTCAATGTGCTGCCAGCAATGTAAAAACCCATATATGTTCTTAACTAAAACGGCGACCGATGGATGACAAGTGATAACTGAAATATTGTACTGAAATATAGGTAAATAAAAAAAAAGTATTTTGTCGCGTCTCGAAAAGTTTTCTTATAATTTGTTATCATAATTCATAATTTAATTAATTATTATTAATCCCTGTTTTATAATTATATTCATAATTTAATATTGGATGCATGTTTTGAGTGCTCTATACACCTGTAGTCATTTAGCACTTTGTCTGTTTCCTCTGTAATTTCTTACTTTAAATGTATAGTTAAGTTAATCGTGTGTCTTTTAGCAATGAATAAATAAATAATTTAAAAGGATCCAGCTAAAGTCTGGTACAAAAATTTACGATAAATATTAACTTTTCCAAGCTAAGAATATTTCAGCATTGTACATCAGACTAACAATCATGCTGAATTTAATGAGCAATTCATGTCAGGTTAAACGATAACAAGCAAACCAACATTCATATACCTACGTATAATAGCAGCATAGTAAAGTACCTAAGAAAATCTAACCGCACTAGTTTATACGGATTTTATCGCGGTTTAATTTTTATTTTAGTGCCGACATTTCGAAAGCTATTCAGCCTTCGTAGTCACGGAAGAGACTGAAGTGTAGGTCGTGTCGAAAAGCTAATGTTACATGGCCTACCTTCATTTTAGAATTATTTATTTATTTTTTAAATATTTAAAAAAAGTTAGTTGACACTAGTCCGATCTACGCAGAAAGAGTTGACAGTGTCTCGAGGTCTGGCAGTTGGTATTTTGGGTTCCGATTTAATTTGATGTATAATTGGATCCCAGGCTTGTGCAAGCTTCCTCCCATCTTCTCTATTGAAATTTGGGTGTTTTTTTTAAATTTCAATAGCCTCGCGGATCATCCTAGATAGGAATCGGTGTTTTTTGGCAAGGATTTGTGGTTTGTCAAATCTGAGGTTTGGAGCCTTCCTCTGAATGTTCAGCAACTGCAGACTTCGTAGAGCGTCGGTGTTTAACATCAGCTATGTCGAAACGTCGAGACAAAAATAGAAATTAAACCGCGATAAAATCCGTATAAACTAGTTTTATTTATAAGAAATCACTAAATCTAACGGAAGTTAACTTCCAATCTCCAATACCGTGGAATAACAAAATTGATAGAGTTGTATGCATCGTAAATACATATCTGTGAGCCGCCGCTTCTCATCTCATATTCATGTGAAGTTAAAGTGAGTAATGAAGTAAGAATCCCCCCTTCCCTGCTCCCACCTCTCATCCCACATCTTGGAATGGAAAAATTTCACAATTTTAGCATAAAGTTTGCTCGTGATTGTTGACGGGCCCGCGTGCGATCACTAGGGAACTGTTCCGTATTTGGAAGCAAATTGCGAGTTGATTGAGTATATTGTCCGATTTATGGCATAAGCTACATTTAAATTAGGGATTTAGGAACTTACATTGTCAATGTTCGATTATTATTTTATAAAAAACTCCCGCGCGGTTTCACCCGCAACTACAGCAGCGCCACCTATCGGTTCCAATTGTGAATCTAAACCATCCAGGGCGTCACCTAAACGCATGCCAAAAAAACATTCAAATCGGTCCAGCCGTTTAGGAGGAGTTCAGTCACATACACACGTACAGTAGAATTATAAATATAAAGATTGAAATTGGAAGACCGGTCAAAAGTGATTTCATTCCATTTGGCCGTATTATGTCTGTGCCCTTAGTCATTTTTATATGTATATAGGTTATTTTCACGAAGAATTAAGTCATGTGGTTGTTGGTACTCAAAAAATTCTACCACTCTTTGTATATTATAGTAATATGAATGTCACAATGCAGTAGTAAAATTTCATAAAATTCATTGTTAATTCTATTTATATAAGTTCATTCTAAAGTTTACCTAGTTGTGCATGTGGTATTAGCCAGTAAGTAATTGTTGCATTTATATAAGTTTTATTGAATTTTATTTGCACTTGTATTGGTGTAAACAATTGTTGTCTAGTCAATTATATAAATAAAATAAATAAAAAGTGATATTTTTCATGTTTTAAAAAAAAAAACGTACATAGACACTCACGCCTGTAATCTCCGAAGCGAAAGGCATATATTATTAAGTTTCATAATGCCCAGTAATAACACTGGCATCAATGTCCTTCGACCGGACAACAGGCTTACACACTGTTGCTTAACGGCAGAAACCAACCAATCAACCAAACCAATCCACACGACCTCTCGACAAGAGACCTATCACTTTGTTGATAAATTTTGCATTTATGTTCAAATTTAATTAATATCTTGTACTTATAATTGTATTGTCTTGATTTGCGTTGTTTAATTATTGACACATACAAAAGACATCAACGCGGTCGAGCTTTGTTTTTAATGTTAGAGTAAACCACACGATAGATAAAACCTTATCTAAATAACTCCAATAACTCCATTTGAATTGTTTCCTTTTGAAAATAACTACTTAATATCATATATGTGCTAACATTAGAATATTTTTCACTTAGGATATTTTTTAATCCTGTGAAGATTCAACGGTCTCTACAAGTGTTTTTCTTTTATAATATTGAACAAACATCTACATAGGAGACATATAAATTATCCAAAAAAACAATAAAGAACGTCCAATTTGCTGCGAGCTGAACCTTTGAGGCGATCGTTAGTGACGTCAGAGCGAGGACACAATAATGTGCAAATGGTAAATGAGGGACATCAGAGGGCGCTCGACTCGCACTCACAATACGCTTTGTACCAGTAATATATACGAGTACTACACTCGCGGGCATTTTCTTTTATCAAGGAGAAAATGACATATCTAGTGCTTTTTGACTGGGTGTATGGAAATCACTTAGGTTATTGGAATCATGGCAATACAAACTTTAATTACATACGCGCTCACGCCTGTAATCCCCGAAGGGTCAGGCAAAGGTGTAACCAGTAGACTCACATTTCGCCGAGCGTATCTCCGTCCCACGATGTGATAGGCGGTGAGCCTATCGCCATACCGGGCACAAATTCCAGACTCCGGGCTGATACTGAGCGTTTCGTAATAGAAAAACCCAATACCACTTTACCCGACCCGGAGATCGAACCCGAGACCTCAGCGTTGGCCTCAATCGCAACGCGTATGCATTACAACTGCGCCACCGAGGCAGTCAAACTTTATTTATATGTCATAAAACCAGTATTCACGTATCGTTCACAAATATTGTGCAAAAAAGTTCGATACTAACTACTATACTATACTAAAATATTAATGAAAGAGCATGTATGACAGTTTATTTTAAACTGGATATATGAACTTCCAAGTTATATCAATATTATGTCTAATGGTGGTATTATAAATCAGGCACGATGTTTCTTTTTATGACATAGACCGGCAAATGAGCAAGTGAGTCACCTGATGGTAAGTAATCTCCACCGCCCATGTACACCCACAATACTAAAAGAATCATGGGTGCGTTGCCGATCTTAAAGGAAAGGGATAATTAAGGGAATGGGAAGGGGAGGGGGTTTGGCCCTCCGGATATCTCTCACCGAAACGCAGCAGCAAGCTGCTACTTTACGCCGGTTTTCTGTGAGACAATGCTGTATACAAAAGTGTCTACAGCGTGGCTCTACCACTCAAAAAATGACGTGCGTTGATCTGTTATAGAACGTATAATATGTAAAGCTTATCTATATTAATTTTATGACTATCAAAGCTTCTTGTCCTACATTGTAACCAGGTATACGCCTACTTTATTGTTATATCTGCAAGCTGATCACAAAGTGAGTAGGTAGCGAGCTATTGTGCGGCCTTACGCCGAGTGGACCCACGCAATCACCGGAGTGTCTTTGCAGGCAACCGCAGGGGTGAGACGCGGATGAAGGGGAAAGGGAGGGGTGGCGGCCACTCGTCCTCGCGTCTTTGATCTCAACAACAGATTGAGGAAAATAAATGAAAAGCTCTCTTTCATCTTCATGTCTTCATTTTCCTTATAAGCATCTGAATGTTATGATAACAATGACACCGGACTGGGTACTCCCCTCCATAGCGACAGCTCCAGCTCCTTTGACAGCCTTCGTGGCGCAGCGGGCGAGTAGCCGGTTGCGAAGCGTGAGGCCGTGGGTTCGATTCCCGCACCTTGACAAATGTTTGTGTGATCCACAAATATTTGTCTCGGGTCTGGGTGTTGTGGGATCGCAAGTCCCTCGTAGTTCTTGATACCCACGATACAGGTTTACCTAGTGTGGGGCCAGGACTATGTATGTGACTGTTGGGTGTATTATTATAGTATACAGATGATAACATTGAAAGGTTCTGTGACTGGAGGAGTTTTTTAACGCAATTTATTCATCTTGGCTAAATATTAGCGCTCTTAATTAGTTTACATTGTGTATCAACAATATACGCACTTATGCCTATAATCCCCGAAGGGGTAGGCAGTATAATAATCTACTATATATAAAAAACTAACTGCCATACTCAAAGATGTCAATTACCCATTACATAAAACGTTTTCTCTTCCCAGAATCGGAGCATGAAGCATTAGCTAGCTCTGAGCGTGTAAATAATTAAATTATAACAAATTACATACACACGCACTCACGCCTGTAATCCCCGAAGGGGTAGGCAGAGGTGTAACCAGTACACACACATTTCGGCGAGCGTATCTTCGTCCCACAATGCGAGCCTATCGCCATACCGGGCACAAATTCCAGACTTTGGGCGGACACATCACTTTACCCGGACCCGGGGATCAAACCCGAGACCTCAGCGTTAGTCTCAATAATAACGCGTACGCATTACAACTGCGCCACCGAAGCAGTATCAACAATAAAATATATATAAAATGGTATGTCCATCTGATTAGTAGTTAATTTTATCCTGGCTTATTGCCATGGTCCACCATGCTACTTCGACGCTTCCACTTCCGTATTGAGTCCCGTGTCTATCATTCTGAGGTCTATTTACTACCATGAAATAAAAGGTGAGTTATTATATATCTATGTAGTACTAGCTTTTACTCGTGGCTCCGCTTGCACGAAAGGTCTTTTCCCGGATAAAGTAGACAATGTCCTTATCCGGGGTATGGTCTACTTGTGTCCTAAATTTCCAAAACTTTCAGCTATTAATGCGTGATTAACTGAAACTGGACTTGACTTGAAGTATCCAAACTCAGAAACATCCAAACTATAACATTTAGGTATAATAGTGGAAGGATGTTTTATACTTGATTTTCTATGAAATATTAAACCCCGAATTAAAGAGTACAGAAATAATTGTGACAAGCTCTTATTCATATCAAATAAACTTTCAAATGTTTACGCGTTTTTGTTAATACAACCGCATCTCAGTCAAAGTTTAAAATCTTTATAATTTTTTGTGCTCAAGATTTTGCAGATACATTGACATGTCCAACAATGCGGACAGTAAGTGTGGCGCACCGCCCACTCCTGCGCATGATGGACAAACAAAAGTGTCGTGTTGCCACGTCATGGGACTCATGGGTGACAGAGACATATCTGTTGTGATCATTGTTGTCATTATATCGAGATTGTCACAACATCGCACGCAAAAACTGTCGTTAAATGAAATGTATTACAGAAATATTCACATTGAGATTTATTTTATGAACTGTTTTAAGTTATTTCTGTAGCAAGGTTTATTTCTGTGACTACTTGGTGTTAGGAAATTATTAATGTGGTCAACATATAACGTATTTCCTATCGTCAAACGTAATATGCTGTAAGCATGATAATGTAAGGAGAGTTAATGCTCGATTATTGCGTTGATAATAATAAAAACGACAATATGTACAGTACTCTTTATTATATTTAAGGTTTTTTACATTTCTAAATATTAAATTACATAAAAAAAACATTTAATAATATAAAAAGTATCACCCTCCAATGGCGAGGCCTAAGACCCAAGCCACCGGCGGTTAGGGGCCTAGTGTGAGGAACCTCGTCACAATGCGTGCCGTGTCCAATAATACAGCCTTCTGCATCTGACTTTTGACCCAACTACCAATTAAGAGCCTCTGAAGATGTTGGTCGAGACTCTTCGGTACCAACACATAGACGGAAACGACTATCGGGACAATGATTGTCGAGTCAACATCCCACATGTTAATAACCTCGTATGCCAGATCTAAATATTTGGACATTTTATCTTTTTCGGCCTTTACGAGGTTGTCATCATGCGGAATAGTGACATCAACAAGCATTGCCCGGCGCGTCAATACAATAATATTATTATATTACACAATATTAATATTGATTGCCTTGGAGTGATTGATTAGATGCGGACAGCAGAAAGTGGTGCGTACTTGGCGTACAGTATGAAATTGGACTGTGCTCGTCACTCCGAGACATAAATTGGTAAGTCTCGTATAACTCAGTAATTTCACTGGCTGCAATGCCCTTCAGACCGGAACACACATTGTTGCTTGGCGACAGAAATAGACAAAGTGGTAGTACCAACCCAGACGACCTCTCGCATACGAGGGACCTACCACCTCGCTTTAACGGGCCTAAAAACCTACATACATGTGTGTTTTTCTTAAGAATTTATATTTTACTAGCTGTTGCCCGCGGCCGCGTTAATGTCATTTTTGGGGATAAAAAAGTACCTAAGTAGCCTAAGTTACGCCTTATTACATCAACCGCCAGTGAAAGTCCCGTCAACATCGGTCCAGCCGTTCCAGAGATTAGCCGGAACAAACAAACAGACAGACAAAAATTGTAAAAAAATATATTTTGATTCATATGCATGTAGTAAAAAGCGGTTATTTTAATATTACAAACAGACACTTCAATGTATTTAGTCGTAGGTATAGATTATCCGCATTACGTTCACATGGTGGATAAAGGCTGATCAGTGAGACATTATATCATAACAGTATTTATAATGCCTCGATGGTCAACTCTGAGGTCTCGGGTTCGATCCCCGGGTCGGGTAAAGTGGTATTGGGTTTTTCTATTACGAAATCCTCAGTATCAGCCCGGAGTCTGGAATTTGTGCCCGGTATGGCTGTAGGCTCGCCCCCTATCACATAAGGGACGGAAATACGCTCGGCGAAATGTGGGTGTACTGGTTACACCTCTGCCTACCCCTTCGGGGATTACAGGCGTGAGTGCGTATAAGTATTTATAATAGCTGAAATTGTTAGAGCCGCAAAATATATATAATTTATAGCGCCATTAAGTGTCCATCGGAGGTCGGCGATCATTCATCTTAATTTTGGAAGCTGCTGCTCGGAACAATGATTTTGTGCATGTCGAACCATTGGCGAAGATTTTTAAGCCACGGTATCCTCCTACGACCGGGCCTCCTCCTGCCCTTTATTTTCCCCTGAATGATTACTCAATCACGGATGATAATAATATACTCCGTGATCTGCGATTTATAATCTTTCCTTTGACTTCATGTCATAAACACAAAATTAACAGAGTGGAAGTGATCAAGTAGAGTGGTTGTTGAAGTAATTGCTCTACGAGATGGAGTGCGCTGAGCCAATCGTTCGAGACAGCGCTACACACGTCGCTACGACCTACGTAAAGAGTTCACAATGGAGAGACGAACTAATGGCCCGCCCGGGCGCCGTCGCTACGAGCTACGAAACTCTACGGCCGTGTTACTTACACCAACTACTGTAATATACTCTGTGAAACGGTGGGTATGACGCCAGGTAAGTGAGAGGTAGTTTCACTTCTAGATAAAGTACTCGGCACGGTGAATTCCGATTTTCTGTATTGTCGCCTATCTCCTATCTATAGCTATCATACGATCACGTGGCATATCACATATGGCAGTACATTGTATAGTAAAGAGAATATTCTACATAATCGTCGTACATATAAATATAGTAATGTAAAAGTGTAATATATTTCTTTAATTTATTTATTTTTTTATTTAAAATTTCAAATACTTATACATGTATAAATGCGGACTTAATGCCAGGATGATTTATGATCCAATGTACAGAATGTGTTTTTATATGTTGATAATATAACTCTGACAAAATGCAGGGATTGGGATAAAACAACTATTGGAAAGACTTATTCCGTGATGGCCCCATATATACTTTATAAAGATTTGATGACGGAGTATGTATGCAGGAAAATAAACACAGCGCGATTCAGGCGGGCTAGCACGAACAATTTTCGAAAACATATTCGTATCGAAATACTCACAGAAAACCGGCGTAAAGTAGCAGCTTGCTGGTGCGTTTCGTACGGTGAGTGAGATATCCGGAGGCCCAAATTCCCGTCCCCTTCACAATACCTTACCTATCCCTTTCCTTTAAGGTCGGAATCGCGCCCATGATTATTTTAGTATTGTGGGCGTACATGGGCGGTGGAGATCACTTACCATCAGGTGAGCCACTTGCTCGTTTGCCGGCCTTTACTAAAAGTCAAAAATTTTGGAAATTCATACAAATGCTAGCGTTCTCGATTCGAATACTTATTCGAAAGTAATTCGTGCTCGCCTCCCAGGTTTTATAGTTACTCTCGTTCTACCTTTTAAAGTTCTACCTCACGTAGTGTTATTAGGTGGTAACTCTCTCCGAGAGTCCGTCTCGGTTGATAGCACCGCTTTGTCTACTTCTGCGATCCAAGTATCAGTGTCTAAGCACCGTTTAGTCTAAGTTGAAGGAAATTGAAGCTATTGCAATTACTGTGATGACACCTAACGACGTATATCTTGGAGCGACAAGCTTGGATCACTCACCATTAGGTGACACGCTTGCTCCGTTGCCCCCTCTTTCATAAAAAAAGCGCAATGAAGTGCCAAGCATTAGCTTGTAATTCAGAGTTCTGGATGCTGTTGCTTCTGTTTATGCGTAGGCATGGCGTTAACTATCAGGCGAGCGATCTTTTTTCCTCGTCATACAAGCTAATAAAAAACCAGTCATGATACTGCTATACTTCTACCAACGTATATTTTCTTAAACAATGCACAAGAATATGGCGTAATTTAGTTCGAGAACAGAATACCATATTGCGACAAACTCTAGCAAAGTATTCGCGTATCGTAGCTCTATGTGTGATCGGGTGCGCGGGGGTGTGGGGTGCGGCGGACGATTTGCGATTTTCTAAAGAGTGCTCACGGCTGGAGCACCCTCCACGTAACCGTGTCCCGTGTCCCCCATCTCCCCGCCCGCCGCCACTCCTGCCGAGAACCGCTGGAGGACTAACGTGAACTGCTTTGATGGTGTAAGATGCTGTCGACCTCGCTCGCGGCTGTGTTGGAAAACTTCGGTGAGTCAGTTGGATAAATCATTCCCGTGGATATAATAGCGGTCATCTGAAGGCCAATTCTCGTAATTTTAAACGTTCAAAATATCATTCCGATCTAGTCTCAGCGTCACGAAAGTTGTAAATGGCATTTTCTTAAACCAATTATCAACGTCAAATGCACCTAGCATTAGCAGTAGCATTATACCGTTTTGGCTTCAGTCAACTTTTATTCTACATTCAATTTCATTACGATCTATGTTCACATTTGACGTTGATTATTGGTTTAAGAGAATGCCATTTGCAACTTTCTTGACGCTGAGACTAGATCGGAATGATATTTTGAACATATAACATTACGAGAATTGGCCTCCTAATATGGCCCGTTTACTGTTTGTTTTACAATCCGTACACTAATATATTCTACAAGGCGGCAGGTTTCATCAAATATACATTGTCTTTATTACAATATTGATAAAAATATGTAATATTATGTATATTGTCTCTGCCTTTCCCTATGGGAAACAGGCGTGAGTCTATGTATGATGATAAAAATATTATTACGTTATTCTACCACCTGCCCTTAACCTACTCGTATTGGAGTCGGCGCAGCGTGCTTTTTAACATATGTTTCAGAATTTTTTAGCTTGCAGTTTTTACGACCCGCTGCCTGACCGACGTGAAAGTCTCTATGGAGAATGAGTTGACTACTCATTCTCCCTAGAGAGCACATTATGATACTCAAATATTTATATCGCATAGGTTAAAGTAATGAAAGCAATATTATTTAAAAACTCATGGTAGTTTCTGAGACCTACGGCACAGGGAATCAAACTTGATATTATAAGTACCAAGGATGTATAAAATACTCTTCAACGTGCAAAACTGTGCAAGCCATGAAATAACATGTCTCAGATATATGAACTAATTTATATAATACGATTAAACTTATGCGCTTCGGTAATTATCGTTTATTTCAGAAACATATACACACGTGTGGTTATGATAATCTAATACATATATTTTACTATATAGATAAGTTTATGTTCCTCTTCCTTAGTTTTCTCTTGACTGACCGTACTCCAATAGCCAGTCATCCATTGCATATTCTTACTTGTAAAACAAAGATTGTCGAAGCACATAATACATATTTGACATCTTCAAATGCATGAGTGGTAGAGCCACGCTGTAGACAATTTTGTCTGCTGTCGTTACCAGTGTCTCACAGAAAACCGACGTAAAGTAGCAGCTAGCTGCTGCGTTTCGTACGGTGAGTGAGATATCTAATTACTTTGCTTTCTTCTCTTTCGTTTATATCTCTTGTTTGTTATGTTACTGTAATGTTTTTTTTAATCATTATTTCTATTTGTGTTAAAACTGGAGGTGTGTGTGTCTTTTATACACCGAATAAACGTTTTTCTTTCTTTTCTTTCTTTCTTTCTATATCCGGAGGCTCAAATTCCCCTCCTCTTCCCAATCCCTTAATTGATTACCCCTTATTATCCCTTTTCTTTAAGGCCGGCAACGTGCCTATAACTCGTTTGCTATTGTGGGCGTACATGGGCGGTGGTTATCACTTACCATCTAGTGACCCACTTGCTCGTTCGTTTGTCGGCCTATGCAATAAAAAAAACTTCAAATTTATGGAATTTTTCATACACTCCCTAATAAAATTCATTCACGGTATATAAGCCGTGATTACAAAGACTTGGGTACAAAACTGCGTCGGTAGCTACCTAGTTGGACTCGCTTCGTGTAATTGTAATCTTGTTTGTGTGATTGTCATCACGCGTCGCCGCACCACCACGCACCACCACACAGCGCCGCGCCGCCGCTTGATTGAAATTATTGTCGAGTGTCGGCAATTTTTCTCACAGAACGACTTAAGCACCAAGTGGGTTAGGGAACTGTTACAAACATATGATAATACGAGTACTCGCCCTGTATTATATACTCCTCTACTGAATGAGAGGGGTTAGGTTAGGTTAGACTTCACATACCTTCGAAATTCTTATGAAGAACTTCTCAGGTATGCCGGTTTCCTCACGATGTTTCCTTAACCGTTAAAGCAAGTGATAATTAACAATTAATACACAGATAACTTAGAAAATTCAGAGGTGTATCCACTTGAGGTTGGTCTCGAACCTGAGACTTTCGTCTCGACAGTCCATACGACTCCCCGCTGAGCTATCACTGCTTATAGGTAACATATAGGTACTTTTTTGTTTGTAATGTGTGTTATTATTCTAAAGGATCTACTGGTGGGATACTGGATACATTTTTGTACTTGACTGGATAGTGACCACCGAACACATGGAGAAGAAACCAAACGTGGTGTCTCGTTCAGAGCAGGTGTGTTCCGGCGTTGCTGTAACCTCAGACCGGATTAATTCTGCCGACCGGCCGACCGTCGAGAGAAGCAATATATCTTGAGTCATTTTACTGTGCCAAAATAAAAAAAGTATAGGTAATATAAATAGCTCAAGGCTATAACAAAATACGCCGCTGGCATACTAAATGACTTTAAACTAAATTAAATATATTCATCAAAATAATAAGGCAGCATTCACCACCACACAACAGATAACAATAATTTTAATTAGGAGGTTCCTCAGTCTGGGGTCCTAACCACCGATGGCTTGGGTCCTAGGCCTCGCCATTGGAGGGTGATACTTTTTATATTATTAAAAGTCTTATTTTTTTAAGTAATTTAATATTTAAAAATGTAAAATAAACCTTTCAAAATAAAGAGTACCTACTGTACATTTTAATTAAGCATAAGTAACATTTCGGTAGTCCTGTTCAAGTACATCGGTTGATTGTGTCAGCATGTCACGTGATTTGGGTGAAGGATCCCTTTGGATACATGTTGCGTGGTGCCTGAAGCGAGAGGGGGTGGGGGGGGGGGGGTAGTCTCGCAGATTGGCAATAAACGCACCTGATCAAGTTAGCGTCTCGCCTCATGCCTCGCCTCGACTGCACCGAACCCTCGCACGCAACGCTTATATTTTTCAATCTCAATATTGATACGAGGAAATAAACCAATTTATGATTTAATCGGTTCTGTATTAACCTCGGTGAGAGCGCGACACACCGGATAAAGTTCGATTTTCAAAACATATTTTTAGGCTATTAAATTCCATAGACTAACAAGACACGCAAATCAAGCTTTTCAGATCGTGTTAATATGTTAAGACGCTCTTATTTGTCAAGATTGAACTGCACGAAGATTTTTTCAAATTGTGGGAGGACTCTGTTGAGACAAGACGTGTAAAAGCAAAGTAGCTCTATCTTAGAATAAGTACTTACTTATTCTAAGATAGAGCTACTTTGCTTTTGCAAAGTGCAGAAGCTAGATGTTCAAACAACGCACACTCACAATCGTAAGCTGAAAATTCTCTAAGTGTGATGTGTTTACTTGCAACATTTTTTTTTTATTTCTTTGACACAGAAACAGACAACAGTTAATTAATATTACACATTATCTAAAGCACAATAAACACATTATAAACTTGACATATATTTATCACTGTATCCTAAGTTACACAGCTTCGTAGAAAAAAAAAAAAAAAAAAACGAGATAAAAATGTCAGCTAAAATTTTCTTTAATTCTCATCATCATCATCACTCTCCTAAATAGTTAATTTGTAGATAACTGAGGATCATAAACATACTCGTAATATGGTGAGTAATTATTAGTATGTGTAGCGTAGATTGGAGCCATATATTATGTACAGTTTCCACTGTACATGTGTTGCTGACGCGGCACGACTTGAAATATTATGTACGCGCATTATACATAGCTTCAGTGCAATTACACCCGCGGACAGCGCCGCACTACTATAGAGAAAGGAATCGCCAACATAACGTGTAATAACTTAGAACAATAAATAACTTAACTGCTTATAAATACGATGACTTTATCTCTACGCACTCCACATCATTCAAGTGTACAAACTGTACATATTATTATTAACGGCTTAAATTACGTGTGTGTACTTAGTTTTTATAAGTAGCTATTCTAAGGTTTCGTATACATTTCGCTTTAGGGAAAAAAATCGAATGTGAAATACATGATATAGCAATATATTTGATACAAGAATTAATACATAGGTAAACATAATGACGACACCAGGCGTTAGGTAATGTTCATAATTATTACCTAACAACTCCCGCAACTTATTACCCCTATATACTTGTACCAACAAATATAATGGCATAATTACATAATGGCACCCGTCACGTCCCAGTGTCACGTTTCAGGAGCCGGGGCACAAACACGCATTATCGCCACATCTCGCGTCCACAAAGGACACATTGTCACGTATTTACATAATTGTACCACACAACACGGGCGCGATACGCGGCCTTTGTTGTGACTTCGACTATATATTAAGGGGTAATATTTGAATAAAAATGGAGCGCATTAGTGCGGGGGAGCGGTAATATAATTCAGCAGCTTGCGTGACTTGTCGAAATGTTACATTGGCGATTTGAGCCTTGTCAGTTGTCAGTTCTCTAAGGGCTTTGTTAAACGACATTGTTAGCAATGTTAGTTCACAGGGAAATTATTATTTCAATTGGAATTGTTTGTTTTGTTTAGTCGATGCCACTACGAACTGTTTCTAGTACAAGATTGGATTATTATTTTGTTGAATAAAATATATTATATAAATACTATAGCAGTGATAGTTCAGCGCGGAGTGGTACGGACTGTCGAGACGAGAGTCACTGGTTTGAAATCAGCCCCAAGAGCATACACCTCTGACTTTTCTAAGTTACGTGTATATTAATTGTAAATTATCACTTGCTTTAACGGTGAAGGAAACATCGTGAGGAAACCTACATACCTAAGAAGTTCTACATAAGAATTTCGAAGGTATGTGAAGTCTACCAATCCACATTAGGCCAGCGTGGTGGACTAAGCCTAACCTAGCCTAACCCCTCTCATTCAGTAGAGAAGGCCCGTGCCCAGCAGTGGGACATGTATAATACAGGGCTAGTATTATTATTATTATTATTATTATTATAAATACTATAGATAGCGATAGTTCAGCGGGGAGTGGTACGGACTGTCGAGACGAGAGTCACTGGTTTAAAATCAGCCCCAAGAGCATGGAACTCTGACTTTTCTAAGTTAGTTAAGCATGTTAATTGTCACTTGTTTTAACGGTGAAAGAAACATCGTAAGGAAACCTGCATACCTGAGAATTCTTTATACTAATTTCGAAGTATTTGGTATACTTTAGTAAATAGTTATATAATATAAATAAAAAGATAAAACAAGAAATATTTTAATAATTAAATTGGTTAAATAATTTACCATGGCTTGGTCTTACTTTGTTGGAAATATGCAAATTGTTAAATGGTATATTGGCGGAAATCACGTTTAGTACCCCAATAATTTTCAGCTATTGTATTCAGTTATACCAAATGATAAAAATATGTTTAAAATGTAATACTTATATAGTACATACATACATACGCACTCACGCCTGTAATCCCCGAAAGGGTAGGCAGAGGTGTAACCAGTACACCCACATTTCGCCGAGCGTATCTCCGTCCCATGATGTGATAGGGGGCGAGCCTATCACCATACCGGGCACAAATTCCAGACTCCGGGCTGATACTGAGCTTTTCGTAATAGAAAAACCCAATATCACTTTTACCCGACCCGGGGATCGAACCCGAGACCTCAGCGTCAGCCACAGTCGTAACGCGTACGCATTCCAACTGCGCCACCGAGGCAGTCAGTTACTTATATAGTAATTCATTAAAAAGTACGTCAGTATCTATATCGAAGCATATAATGTTTTCATTGAGCATTTCTGACATTACCATGTTACTCTGCCTCACGAAACCTTGCCTTATGAGAATGAGTGTGCTATATTGACATGTTTTTTCCGCCTGTATTGTCAAACACCCGTTAACCATTCTCTTATTGCATTTCCTGCCTTTTATTATTCACTAAAACAGATCAAATAATCCTTTAAACACACAAAACATTGTAAGCGATCGATATAAACAAAAATCGATCCGGATGTTTGGCAAAAACTCATCCGAAGAGACAATGCTCGGAATCCATGACCAATACCATGTGGATATCGATGAGAATGCGCCGTGTACAGTGTCACGTTACATCGGTACATAGTGTGGGGCATTCAAACAAAGCGTGATTTAATTCATTATCGATTACATGTTTTTATGATGCTTCGATTGTTTGTCGTGCTGGCTGGAAGTGGTGTTGTTAAGTGCAATTTATATGAATGTCGTTTATAGAACTTCTTGTGACATTATAAAGTGCATTGTAAAGGGATAAGTGAGTCTGTCTCAATAACCATTTGTCAGGAATTTTATCAGAACTATTTTAAATATTTGAATTTGAGCATAAATTCAAACTAGGGAACTGTTTGTTTGTGATATATTAATTACTTGAAGCTTACCTCTCTTGTGTCTTGTGTTTAAACGTCTCTAAGTGGTAGAGCCACGTTATAGACAAAACTGTGTACAGCATGAATGAACCGGCTTGACCGGGTGTTACTACTGTCTCACAGAAAACGGACGTGAAGTAGCAGCTTTGCTATTGCGTTTCATACGATCAGTAGAATATCCGGGGCCCAAATCTCTCCCCTACTCCAATCTCTTAATTATCTTTTTCCTTTGAGGTCTTTCATGATTTATCTGGGATGTTCACGGGCGATGGAGATCACTTACCGGCAGTTTACCAACTTGCTCGTTTGTTTAATAAAAAATAAAAACCCTTAATGACGGAACTAGATATCAATGAAGTACAACTTTGCAGCCGCGTCGGCGCCTATCCTTTGTCCATTGAAGACGATAGCACCTGTCAATGACCACGTCACAGTGACAATAGACCTTGTCAATTAGTCGTCACTAAGCCACAGTGGGTCAGTTTTTGTACGGGCAGCTGCAGGTAGACGTTTGATCTAAAATGACTCACGCCGCTACGAGATTTTGAATCTTATTGCACACAAAATTCAGTGATGCGAGGATTGATTTCGCATGTCATTTAAGATTAGACAAGCTGTACGCTCTGTATTCTGTCGGTGTCGACGCGTCAGCTACATCGGACAATCATCTTGTCGAGTCATTGCGACTGATGCGAAACACATGCCGGACTAAAGATGTTTTGATTCAATTATAAATCGCGATGGAATTAAGGATTGTTGATATTTATCTATGTCAGTGGGTGAAGAACCTATCTACGGTTGTACATTCTGGAATGATGATGCCGTCTTCTACGACAAGCGATGGAAGTTTTATACGATAACTCCTGTTTTTTACTCGGAGTTGTGTACTGAGCCGATATGTAACCGATTGGAAACAACATTCAAAGTTAGAGGCTCGAAGCTTGTTTGTCATATTTTTAAAATTACATAATTCTAAATACAAATAATTTAGCTGGTCACATCTACCGGAGGTTGGACGAGCTGTGGGCGATACTCACAACTGAGGAGAGACCATATGACACGTTAACAATGTGACGTCACGATGTTCGTGGCAGGCTGAGGAGATGGTGTGTCGATCTAGACTTGTATTGGATTTTGCCTGCCTCGGTGGCGCAGTTGTAATACCTACGCGTTATGATTGAGGCCAACGCTGAGGTCTCGGGTTCGATCCCCGGGTCGGGTAAAGTGATATTGAGTTTTTTCAGTATCAGCCCGGAGTCTGGAATTTGTGCCCGGTATGGCGATAGGCTCGCCCTTTATCACATCGTGGGACGGAGATACGCTCGGCAAAATGTGGGTGTACTGGTTACACCTCTCGGGGATTACAGGCGTGAGTCCGTATGTATGTATTAATAAATTTTGTAATTTTAAATATAATTGTTGATATAGGTAGCCAGTCAGCTCTTATAATCCCAGTGTACCTTGTTGTAAGCGGATTGAGTGTTTATTGTGGGCTTCAGTTTTTGTCACCGGTAGTATTCTATTGCTGTCAGAATGCGACGTCATAACATTATATTGTATTGTCCAACAGCGACTGGCGCGATGTCATGTCGCTCCCGAACACAACGCTTGAGGCGTTTCGTGTGAACTGTCTCTATCATTTTTGGACTTTTTGGACGTCCACGTCTCTATGGGCTTCGAGTTGCATTTAACAATAATATAATATATCTCAAAAGGAATTTAATTGTTCCTAAAAACGAAAAGATCAGATTACGTTTCATTTAAAAATGGACAAATATTTATTGGAGATGAAAGATAGAGCTGCTGAGTTTTCTGCTAGAACAGGGACTGTTGGTATTAAATTAATCATCGGAGCTAAACTTTATCGAGTGACATTTTTTCCACCAAATCGGCCCACAATTGCCGGAGAAATCGATGTACATACAAAAAAAAGCAAAAAAATAAATAAAAAAAACGCGCCGTATTGAGAATCTCCTCCTTTTTTGAAGCCGATTAAAAATGGATCTGGTGTTAAACAATATAAAAGGAAGTAATGCTTTTATATGCATAGAAGTACATAGTAGTTAAATAAAGATTGGTTATGATTGATACCAACCTATTAGGTATTGATAGTGAATTACAGCACGCTCTGAAGGTCAATTCTCGTAATTTTAAATACATACATACATACGCACTCACGCCTGTAATCCCCGAAGGGGTAGGCAGAGGTGTAACCAGTACACCCACATTTCGCCGAGCGTATTTCCGTCCCTTATGTGATAGGGGGCGAGCCTATCGCCATATCGGGCACAAATTCCAGACTCCGGGCTGATACTGAGCATTTCGTAATAGAAAAACCCAATACCACTTTACCCGACCCGGGGATCGTACCCGAGACCTCAGCGTCAGCCTCAGTCGTAACGCATACGCATTACAATTGCGCCATCGAGGCAGTCATGTCATCAGTCATTTAAATGTTCAAAATATACCTAGCATTAGCAGTAGCATTATACCGTTTAGGCTTCAGTCAACTTTTATTCTACATTCAATCTCATTACGATCTATGTTCACATTTGACGTTGATTATTGGTATAAGAGAATGCCATTTGCAACTTTCTTGACGCTGAGGGTAGATCGGAATGATATTTTCAACATTTAAAATTACGAGAATTGGCCTTCAGATATCCTCCAAAAAGCCAAGTGTAATCTCTTCCAATCAATTAATTAACAGTGCGTATTCGTCGCCATTTGCAAACGCAATGGAAATTAGTGCGAACCCTCACGCGGGTCTGGCGCGACCCACAGCCGCAGGCTCAAACGACCCGGCCGGCGCTGGTGGGATGATCTGATTGGCGGAGCGTAGCACGGAGCGCTGTTATTGGTGCGCTGGCGGGTGGCGGGAAAAAACTCGCCTTTGTGCTGACTCCGGCGATTTATTCACCACTATTAGTTATGGTTGGATGAGCGAGCGCTCCCAGCATGTACGGATGTGGTGTACCTCCTGAATAACTGATGTATCGATAGTTTTTTTTATAAACTAAGAAAGCCGCTATAAATGGACCAAGTAGCTAACTGTGAAAGGAAACGTCGCGCCACGAGTTCGTACCTGAGACTTTTGCTTATTTAGTTTGGGTGTTGTGACCGAAAGTGTCTCATAATTATTATTAGAATTCTATATTTTACTGTTATTTTTATTATTATTTGTTGGTTCTCCTAAAATAAATAAAAACCTGATACCTATAATTAAATCGTTTCTTACTGTGCGCTTAGGACTATGTGTGTAATTGTTGGGCATTATTTACCATATGTTAGTGCAGGTACAACACAAGTGTCTAATAAATACAATTTTCTTTAATAATTAACAGAGGGCAAACACTTTCTTTCTAAGCTGGCTAATTATCGTTGCCGTAGTCAATATTTTGTTTGATGTCGTCATTTTTAGAAGAATATATTTAAATGCCCAAAATAATATTATAAGCGACGTGAAACTCTATTTTACTAGTACCTAATAAAATTTATGTGTTATTAAAATATTTACAGGATTTGTGCAATAATAAAATAAAAAAGCTAATTGTGTGGTTTTATGAAACCACGGTAAAAGTGAAACGTTTTTTTCACATTATAGACATTTAACTAATAATTTTTGGAATAATATTACATTAAACACTAACAAAAATAAACAAACAAAATAGCGTGCGAACTATAGACGCCGCCATATTGGCTGCTCTGGCGAGCGCCTTTCACTTTATCCCTACTCCGCGGCCGACCGTCACGCGACATGCAACACACAGGCCAAACATTTTGAGACGATCTAATAAAAAGTTTCACTTTAAATACATTTCGTTAGAACATTTAAAATATTTTACACTATCGATATGCAACTCTGATGTAGCCACCCGCATCACTATCTGTGTTTACTATTCTCGAGGTGTATAATGGGACCAGTGGCAGTTGGCAGTTATCGTCTCAATCATCCCACCTTTTACTTAATGCGAGAGCGGGACAGAGTGACTCCGCGCATGTGTTAGAGCGTGACGGGACTTCAGGATTGAAATGTAATGCGCATTCAAATGTACGAATGTTTGGAGCACGATATAGTTACAATGCACTCTTAGCAATGGCAATATGGTTGATTATTACGTGGCACGTGGTTGTATTTGCGCGGGCAATATTTAGCGTGTATGTTTTCTTTAGATATTAATGCAAATAGTAATGGCGCATTTTTATTCGCGCTGTTTACATAGAGGGAGCGTGCCGGTGCGGTGCGAGGCGTCGTATCGGCGCCATTTTGCGGCTGTGGGTACTGTCAGCAGCAGAAGTGGTACAAACGCCGAGTGCTCTGTGCAGCCATGAGCCACTCCACCGCGAGTGGATTTGCACTAAGTAAGAGCTGGGGTGGATGATAGAGTGCTTAAGAAACTTATGTGCAGGTTACTTGGAGGCCAATTCTCGTAATTTTAAATGTTCAAAATATCATTCCGATCTAGTCTCAGCGTCAAGAAAGTTGCAAATGGCATTATCTTAAACAAATAATCAACGTCAAATGTGAACATAGATCGTAATGAGATTGAATGTTGAATAAAAGTTCACTGAAGCTAAAACGGTATAATGCTACTGCTAATGCTAGGACGTTGATTATTTGTTTAAGAGAATGCCATTTGCAACTTTCTTGACGCTGAGACTAGATCGGAATGATATTTTGAACATTTAAAATTACGAGAATTGGCCTCCTGTTATGGGATATGCAAGCGCGACAGTTTTTACAGTTCAATTGTATTAAACATAAGCTTTTGCTCGTGGCTTCACCCGCGAGAAAGTCTATTGTGGGGTAACAATTGTTTTTTTCTCACTACAATCTTTCTCTCTTGAGATATTAAACGGCGGAATGCGCGTTTCATCAATTGTTTTGCAGATCATCAATATTAAGGTTCAAATAAAGACCAGAACCTATTATTTCCCATACAAATTTTCAAACCAATTGTAACCCTTTTGTGGATAAAACATATAGGAACATTATAGGAAAACTACATCAACATTGCAGTAGTTTGATCTGAGGGCCAATTCTGCTATTTTAACTAACACTGCGAATGAATTTTAACCGAACTGAGATTACATTTTGAATTAATTAAAAATATGGTATACTGCTCCTTTAAAAATTCGATATCATCTCAGTTAAATTGCATATAAACTGTCAATTCGATCAAATTTCAATGTCTTTCTTTTGTTGAAAATATGGCTTCGCATTATTATGCATTTCGCGGCGGGAATTTTGACAGTGCGATTGCTCTCATAATTTAATCTACACTAATATTCTAGAGAGGAAAGATTTTTTTGTATTTTTGTATGTAACAAATAAACTTAAAAACTACTGGGCCGATTTCAAATATAATTTGGCCGTTAGAAAGCTACATTATCACTGAGCAAAATAGGCTGTAAACTCATTTCTAATACTTTACTGAAATAACGAGCACACAAAGTCGAACAATTTTGACTACTTTTAGTTGCTTGCAGTAAAAGAGAATAAAGTTAACTGAATTTATCTGCAGTTAGCTCATAGTCACTTCACCTCAGTGTTGCCAAGTCAGATTTTTGAAAATACCGTGTTGTCCACATTAAAATACGGTATTTGCGTCAAAAATATAGTGCTTGATGGGAAAAATACAGTGTATTTTACAGTCCAATAAAATGTCATACAAAAAAGGAAATAATTAAATTATTAACTGAAATATAAATTTATTTTAAACTTTATATCCTAAACTAACTTAACATTTTATTTGTATATATCGATCGCTGCAGAAATGGATGGCTGCGATGATGATGATATCGATTTAAAAATACGGTGTCCAGTAGATGGCATGAAAATACGGCAGATCTGCTGTAATTACAGTGCACTTGGCAACACTGCTTCACCTTCAGTCACATTTCGTTCTCAATTAATATTTTGACGTTTGTCTATAGACGAAATGCATTTTATATAGTTAAGTGTCTCACAATGGACACTGGCGAAATCACCGATCTACGGTGGAGCCAAACACAAAGAAGAAGAAGATAGTTTAGAGTCAAAATTGTTACCAGAATGCCGTTTTGGTTCAGTCAACTTGTATTCTACTTTCGATATCATTGCGATCTATATTCACATTTGATCTTGAATATTGGTTTAACAGAATACCATTTGCAACTTTCTTGTCGCTGAGATCGGAATGATATTTTGAATATTTAAAATTACGAGAATTGGCCTTCTGGGCGTTGACGAATCACTCAGTCAATTAGTCAGGACATGTATGCACCCAACAGTCATACACATAGTCCTGACCCCACACTAGGTTAACCTGTATCGTGGGTATCAGGAACTACGAGGGACTTGCGGTCCCACAACACCCAGACCCGAAACAAATATTTGGGTTCGATTGACAAATATTTATGTCATCCACAAATGTTCGTTTATCCTTACAATTGCGCCACCGACGCAGTCAAACTTGATTTTTTTTTTAATTAGTTTGAGTGACGAAACGAGTATGTTGCTCGCCTGTACATAAACATAAACCCCACAGAACTTTGAATTATAAAGCACTGCCTGCCATTGAAGAATATTCGTCATCCCGAAACATACATTTTTAAGTCTCATAATACCCAGTAATTTCACTGGCTTCTGTCTTCTTCAAAATAAAACACAACAGTGCTTATATGCTATATGCTGTGCGGCAGATATAAACAAAGCAGTGGTTCTAACCCTGACGGCTTCTCGAGTACATGGGACCTACCACCTAGTGCCTATCTAATGGATAGTCTCATGGTGGTAGAGTCTAATTTAGATAAGAAGAGTTTCTCTTACTTTCGTCTGTATGATCTGGCATAAGAATCAAGAGATTTGTGTCATATATCATAGGCGAGATCCTCTGTCGTGTCAATAATTCTTCTTGTGTGAATCAGGATACTCTAAAGAATTCTACTAAGCTAATTTCTGTCAAATACGAATAAATTCAGAATAAAATGCTTAAAGGTAGTGTCAGGAGAAAAAACCCGCTTTATGTTTTACTAGCTTTTGCTCTCGGCTCCACCCGTGTGAACGGCTTTTCCGTGATAAAAGTAGCCTATGTGTTAATCCAGGTCATGGTCTACCTGTGTGCCAAATTTTACCCAAAATCTTTCAGCCGTTAAGACGTGATTGACTAAGAAATATCCAAATTCATAAACTTACAAACATCCAAACTTTCACATTTATAATAAGTACTTAAATACATACATTCAAACATAGGCAGAGGTGTAACCAGTACAACCACATTTTGCCGAGCGTATCTCCGTCCCATGATGTTATAGAGGGCGAGCCTATTGCCATATCGGGCACAATTCCAGGTTCCGGGCTGATACTGGGCATTTCGTAATAGATCACTTACCATCAGGTGACCCACTTGCCGGCCTATGGCATAAAAAAACCAATATCACTTTTACCCGACCCGGGGATCGAATCTGAGACCTCAGCGTTAGCCTCAGCCGTAACGCGTACGCATTACAACTTCGCCACTGAGGCAGTCATTGATAATAGTAAGTAATATAATAGGAAGTAGGATTCTGAATGTCGTTAACGAGGCAATGTCACTAAATTGGTATCTCTATTATAGATTACCCACATACTCTCATGCCAGTATCGAAGGTGTAGGTAGAGATGCATGTCATATTGTTCCGGTAGAAACACTCACATGACGTTATTGACATAGAGATCAAACACAGGCTTCCTTGAATCACAGCCGCCATACGCTATTTTCCATTGAAATGGAAGTTAATTTTCAATAGGAAATCACAATCATAGACTATAAAAAATAAGTTGTGTCTTTAGAAATAAGCTACGTGAGTGGAGCCGGAGTAAAAGTTAGTATTCCCTGAAAATCAAGTGAAAGACATATTAATCGACTCCAGATAAGTGGAGGCTGAGACAAAGTGGCGAAATCTTGAACGAGTCTGTAATTACGTGCTCTCGAGCGAGACGAGGCGGCGCAATTAGATCATTTGCCTTTCAAATTATACAATGGCTAGTTATAGCGTCACTGTCTAAGAATACTACCCTAATATACCATCCTTATACTAGATATATATTGTTAGAAGTTACGTATGACGAGTATTATTAAATAAATCAAAACGATGGTATTCACTTTGACTCATAGTTTATTGGTCACTTTTACAATGTTACTGCTTTACAGAACACAACCACATGCCAGGATTATACTCTACTAAGACTGAACTAAGAATTGCATAATATACCAGCAGAGCTACCGCGTAATGAACGCTGGGACTATCGACTGGGGACTGAGGGTCGTGAGAGAGACTGGGACTGGGGGCTCCAACTATGGTGACGACCTCTTTTATACGATTTATTCAGCCTTCTACTACTATATCGCACCAATATTATTTCAATGTACCCATCCTTATTTTTCTTAGACACCCTCAATTAGCTAATGAAAAGGAATTACTCCTAATAATATTGTATATTCAGTAGGTGGCTGCCTCGGTGGCGCAGTTATAATGCGTACGCGTTTCGACTGAGACTGATGCTGAGGTCTCGAGTTCGATCCCCGGGTCGGGTAAAAGTGATATTGGGATTTTCTACTACGAAATGTTCAGTATCATCCCGGAGTCTGGAACTGTGCCCGATATGGCGATAGGCTCGCCCCCTATCACATCATGGGATGGAGATACGCTGAGCGAAATGTAAGTGTACTGAAATAAAAGAAAGAAAGAAAGCATTTAGGCAGGCGTTAGGTGGTACAATTGATCCAGAAAAAATATGTTTATAAGTAGTAAGTAGTTTTTTATTTTACTGGTTACACCTCTGTCTACCCCTTCGGGGATTACAGGCGTGAGTGCGTACGTATGTATGTATGTATGTATGGTAGATTTATTGTGTAGGACAGGCCGTCTGGGTGAGTACCACCGCTTTGTCCCAGCAGCAGTTTGGCACTGGCATTTGTCAGTGCAGTGCTATACAGTATAACTAAGTTTTGAGTAGCGTTGTTACTGTATAAGGGTAGGCGTGACGCTTGTCATAAAACTAGCGAATTGCCAATTTCTTCGTTCAAGCTAATAACGTTAATAAATAAAAAAATAAACTAATTCGTATGTATTTTAAAGATGAAATTAAATGTATGTTTTATTTGTTGTAGGTAGGTAATTCTATACAATACTAGCATTTGCCCGTAAAAAGTCTTTTTCGGGGATAAAAGTTGCCTATGTTCTAATTCATGTCTTGGTGTATGCCAAATATCTCTTTTACACCTGCCTTGTTTATTCTCTGCACCCCCAAAGGTTGACTGGTAGAGAATGCCTCTGGCGTTAAGTCCGCCTGTACATGTATCATGTATAAAGTGTGTAAAATAAATAAATATATGTGACATAAACGGCTGTATCTTTTGATTGCGTTAACTTAGATGTTGGACTTTTTACGCTTGTAAGACCGTACACCTTTATACCTGGAGGCCAATTCTCGTATTTAACTGACACTGCGAATGAATTTTAACCGAACTGAGATTAGATTTAGATTAAACTAAATAATGGTATTCTGCACCTCTTTAGTCCGGTGACAATATAATCTCATCTCGTGTCATTGTAATATCAATTCAGTCACAATTTTGACGTTTATATATGGGCACGTGTAATTTTAAAATGTTAGCAGAATGCCGTTTTGGATTCAGTCATCTTTTATTCCACTTTCGATCTCATTATGATCTATATTCACATTTGACGTTGGTTATTGGTTTAAGAGAATACCATTACCAACATCAAACTTATACCCGTTCTGGAAGAAAATGGTGTTGGTAGATGGACAGCCAGGCAGATGGTTGGATAATAAAGAGATCCTATAAGAGTTTGGTTTTTCACTTTTGAGGTACGGAATCCTAAAAGGAGTTTTGAGTGGTAGAGGCAATGACAGTGGTAATGACCCGGTCGAGCCGGTCCATAAATATTGAAGACAAAAGTGTCTACAACGTGGTTCTACCACTCATATAATGAGTAATATACGTATGTATGTACGTATAAAAAATATTGATAGGCAAAGTAACATTGTGTGATTGTTCTGCTCTTACATTACTTAGATTTAATCACGTAATGCAAGCCCTTGTACTGCGGCACCTCTAGCCTTCATCGCAACCCCATCAACCCTCACCATGGCTCTACTTTTGTTTGTTGTATTGTGTATTCAATTCGACATAATGTGCCAGTGTGCAGAATAGAATAGATATACAAAAATTTATATATTTTTTTGTCCATACGTTAAATTTATTTAATCACTAGCCTTTTCTCGCGGCTTTGCCTTTTCCGGGATAAAAAGTAGCCTATAATGTTACTTAGTGATAAAGTAGCTTTCTAACGGCAAAATAATTTTTGAAATCTGTCCAGTAGTTTTTAAGTTTTGTTTATTAATAGTGTAAATCAGCAATGTCAAAAATGATCAAAATATGATGGCATGCGAACTATCTGAATAGACTTTAAATCTATTTCATTAACAAAAACCATACAGCTATCAGGTCAGTTGATTACCTAAATTCGAACTCTATATGTAGAGTTTGTTTCTAATGATAGTGTTCGGAAGAATTTATTGCCAGGATAATTTCGGCCGATGATATTTTTTCATTTATTTATTTTTCTTAGGGTAAGTAATCTCAATGTTTGGGTAAGTGTACTAAATTTGGTTTGAAGTCAGTGGAAAAAAGTCCTATTTTTTTTTTCTTTCATAGTATCAAAACTTTACCATATTATTTGGACCATATTGTTTTTCAAGAAACATCTTTTTTAACTTTATCCCTAAAATAATAGGTCTCTCCTAGAACTTCTTAATCTAATCTTCTTAACCTAGAAGTGATAGAAAAAATGCCAAATATTAAGGGAACCACTACAGCCACTGCTTTGCAGACGTTTAAACAAAGGAATAAGACTTGGAAAGACGATATGTTGGGGCGTCGGAGAGAATTCCCCCCCCCCCCCATTATACGAAACGCAACAGCAAGTTGGTGTCTCAGGTCAGTTTTCTGTAAGTCAGTGGTATTCATTCTGAAGATAAAATTGGCTAAAGCCTGGCTCTACCACCATAGCGTTATTTATTATTAGGCTTTAGTATCGACTGAGATTATTTAGAGCTTAGAGATATGTATCGTTTGAATGTGATTTACCAGTCAATAAAATGTTTTTTTTTTATATTAGCTTGAATGACGAGACAAGCAGGTCGCTCGTCTGATAGTAAGCGCCACGCCTGCTCAGAAACAGAAGCATCGCCACACAGAACTTTAAATAACAAAGCACTGCATGACACTGGACTGCGCTCGTCACCCCGAGACATAAGGTGTTAAGTCTCATAATGCCCAGTAATTTCACTGGCTTCAATGTCCTTCAAATCGGAACACAACAGGGCTTACACACTGTTGCTTGGCGGCAGAAAATGTGAAATAATATGATCTATCCTAACAATTCCACAATTCTAATTTGTAATCTGATTTGTCAATGTTTCGTTAATTATCATGTGTAAATCTATAGAGTATAACTGTGGCGGGGGGCACGGTGGTCGCTGCCCCCTGTGGGAGGTCCGCCCACGCACAGATCGTGCGCAATTTGCAAGTGAAAGCGACAAAGTGGCCGGGCGGAGGCGCGTCACAAACTCGCTCCACTCATTAGCAACTTGTCCAAACTCGTTATAAGTTGACACCGCTCCGCTCCCGTGCTCGCTCCCGCTCCTGCTCCCGCTCCTGCTCCCACTACCGCTCCTGCTCCCGCTGCCGCCGCGCTGATTGACTCGCTCGTTACGCGCCGATGTAAAAACTAATTCGGGTACATTGTGTCGGCAGGGCTGTCCGCTCGGCTCCTGTTGTTCTATTATGATTTTATTCATTATGTGACTGATCCATTGTTAAGTAATAATGAGCTGGTGCTATGAGCCATTGTATTTGTATAACATTATAGCTATTAAGTTGGAGACAGTTTATATTTTCATTTATGAATGTATTAGTGGGATCAGGATATGCTATAATGCGTATGACATCTATAGTTCAGTCTTCCGAACTCTCGGTGGAGTTTTTGACGGAATCTAATTAATATAAGTATAACATTTTATAGATTCAGTAAATATTTTGATTTCATTTGATTGACAGCCTCCATGACGCATTGAGCGAGTAGCTGGCTGCGAAGCGAGAGGGCGTGGGTTCGATTTCCGTATCTAGACAAATGTTTGTGTGATCCACAAAAATTGTTTCGGGTCTGTTGTGTTGTGGGACTGCAAGTTCCTCGTAGTTCCTAATAACCACGATACAGGTTTTCCTAGTGTGGGGTCAGGACTATGTATGAGTCTGATGGGGTGTATTTATTTATTGATTATTACTCAGATCTTTGCAGATTGTAAACCCGATCAAGTGGGAGTGGTACACATGCACCGAGGATTCCGTACCCACAATGTTAATTTCTACTTATTATTTTTAGTATACCTGCTATAACACATATTCTGTGAAAATTTCAACCGACTGAACCTATTATGGTTTAAAATATAAAGTTTTTAAAGGCAGACTAGATAGTAATAGTACCTAGTAATAGAATTCCTTTGGCACCTTTTACTGCTTCATTTTTGACACGGAATCCTAAGATTGAGACTTTACAATGCAACATAATAAGTCCCGATAACTCGGCTAGTGTCATAAAACCTCCGCAATTTCAAGTAAATCATCATAAAACAGTCAAAACTACCCATCAAACTTCCATAGATACCTACTCATAAAATCTTACGTGAACTTTGACATGATATACAAACACAACATCGTTCACATTATTAGTAGCATCACTCAGTAGGCAGATATCACGAAATCTTGTCATAACTTCCTTAACAACGCATTACTCACAATCTTGGTTCGTGCCTATAGCGGCGGCGGTCGATCTGTGTCGGCCAAATGAATCTAATTAACAATATGAAGTGAATCGCCCGCGGCGTCACCAGCCGTCGCATCGCGTCGTCACGGCGCCGTCACGTGCCCGTCGTACCGATGTCAATTCTGCCAAATTATTTTATATCCTAATGTATTGACGATCATTTTATTCTCTCACCCGTCGATGTACAGGATGCTCTAAGATTTTATTATTTGTCATATTTTTCTTTATAAATAACTAGGGGCTTCGCGAGCGCTTACTTTTTACGAGTAAGTAATAAGGCTTACTCGTAAAAAGTCTTAATAGAGAATATTTTACTCGTAAAAGGCTCCTAATAAGGCTTACTCGCAAAAAAATATTTGTTATTGCAATGTGATATTAACGTGACGTTTTTATCGAAAACAAACGAAATAAAAAAAAAAATAGTGAAAAACTGTTTTACTGTGAAGAAGATTTAATCAATTCAAGATCTCTAATTAAATGTTTCTTACATTCAGGGCTATGAATGAATCAAGTGAATGAATGACTCAATCGTTGTATAAAATCGAAGAGGAGAAAAACCAAGAAAAGACGCGATTGTTCATTCCGATTTCTGTTGAAGTATCGTTCTTTAAAATTCAATTAAAAATCGAAATGTTAAGAAAGATACTTGAAATGAGGTTCATATTAATGAGAAAGGTTTCATCTTCCAGTTGATATAAATATTTTCTTTGTAACATAATGAGTCTGAGAGCATCGAATTTATATATCTCGAAACGCATAATATTTTCTAAAAAGTGGCTTTTAGATTTTAATGAAAACATCAATCTGTTTAAAATTATTTTTAAACAAATGAGGTCTTGTTTGAAGGAGAAATGTCTGTAGTCTTAGATTGTAAAAAAAAACTAAGTCCGACGAATATGAGACATATCTTACTTTCTTCCCCACATTATTCTGCATCGATTGGTATCGGTTTCGACCCCATACTCCCAGCGGTTTCGGAGGAGATAGCGTGACAAGCATTTGGCAGCGGCGACAGGGGCGGCGCCAGTTACTTTTTTTTAGAATAGAGAGAAATTGGCAATGCATTGATTAGGCAAAGGGCTACCAAAGTCTTGCCCAGCAATGGGATCCCAAACAGGCTACAACAATAGGTTTAAAATGATTGCGTGACGATGTGTTGTATATTCTGATTAATTATCGTGATTACTTCGACTACAACCAATTTTTTAGGAATGTACTGCATTATGTACACAAACTTAGTTTAGGTATTTACAGAATTGATAGAGATCGGGCCTTGTCCTGTCCTCACTTAGCCGCCATATCTGGCTCCTCTGGCTTTACGGCTGAAACAGGTACTATCGGACTAAATTTGCTACAAGTGTTTAGCCTCTGAGTGGTAGAGCCACGCTGTAGACAGTGCTGTCTACAGCATGAATGGGCCGGCTCGTTCGGGTCGTTACCACTTATTATTATTATTACAGAAAACCGGCGTAAAGTAGCAGCTTGCTGCTGCGTTTCGTACGGTGAGTGAGATATCCGGAGCCCCGAATTCCCCTCCCCTTCCCAATCCCATACTTATCCCTTTCCTTTAAGGTCGGCAGCGCGCCCATGATTATTATAGTACTGTGGGCGTACATGGGCGGTGGAGATCACTTACCATCAGATGACCCACTTGCTCGTTAGCCGGTCTATACTATAAAAAAGTACTTTTGGTATCAGAGCTATAATTGCGTATCGTAGCAACTAGCAGCGCCCTGTATAGATTGATTGACGGTATCGCAGGCGCGTGCGGGGTGCGCTGGTGTAAGGGGGGGGGGGGGGGGGCGGCTCGTTAGTGGCGCGATAATGAGCACCGCGCGACACCGCTCGCTCCCGCTCCGGCACCGCTCCGCTCCGCAACTCCGGCACCCAGTCACCACCTCACACCGCCAAACGCACTACTTATTGGATTTATTTAATATTACCGCATTTTGGTATCGAATGTCGATATCGAACTTTGGCTACGCTTAATCTCATAGCTATATATAAAAATTAGGTTCCGTATGTTTGTGGCTGCAAATCTCGGAAAGTAGTTGATGGATTGACTCCAAACCTTTACACAACATTTCATTTTAACAGAAGAGTGTTTGTATATACGAGTACTTTATATTCGGGAGTTACAGCAGAAACAGAAAAATTTATGCGTTTTGGATTAAAATGTAATTTTTTAAAGTTGTTAATTTGTTATAGTTACGGTGCTATGGTAAACTATAGTAACCGTTCCGGAAGAAATTAGAATTGTGATTCCAATTTAATAGTGCGCAGGTCATTTTAATTAATTTGATCCTTTTCGGTATAGTAAGCGTAAGCAGCGATAGCTCAGTGCGGAGTGGTACGGACTGTCGAGATGAAAGTCGTGTGAGGAAACTTGCATAACTGAGAAGTTATTCATAAGAATTTCGAAGTTATGTGAAGTCTGCCAACGTGCATTAGGCCAGCGTGGTTGACTACGGCCTAAGCTATATATATAAGTAGAGGAGGTCCATGCCCAGCATAGACATGTCTAATACAGGGCTAGAAAAAGTATTTAATAAACTACTCGAAGATTTTAGGTGGCGCTGCGATCGGTTTGTAGCCATTCACACGGGCAAAACCGCGAGGTACAGGTAGTGCCTACTTTATAATATTTTATACAGGTACCGCAACGGGACTGTATTGTAAATGCCGAAGTATGATGAAATATCGATCAACTAAAGCTGTAAACTGGCAGGATTCGACCTCCATGACAGTAAGTAATCGGCTGTGACACGTAAAACCGTGGGTTCTGTGCCCTATTAAATGGTACTATAACCGAGGCAGACAGTACTAATTTGACCTAACATATCAATGTATTGACACCGTGATAAATTTGTATTTAGGGTTATTAATACCGCACTTACAGACCTCAATTAAGAGTATTTCTCTACATTGGCTCGGTGGTTGTTTTTTTCTGCCGCCAAGCAACAGTGTGTAAGCACTGTTGTGTTCCGGTTTGAAGGACATTGAAGCCAGTGAAATTACTGGGCATTATGAGACTTAAGAGTCTCATAGAGACCTTATGTCTCGAGGTGACGAGCGCAGTCCAGTGTCATGCAGTGCTTTGTTATTTAAAGTTCTGTGTGGCGTTGCTTCTGTTTATGAGCAGGCGTGGCGCTTACCATCAGGCGAGCGACCTGCTCGTCTCGTCATTCAAACTAATAATTAAAACAAAAAAACTCTGGATATAGAAAATATCTAATTCTAAGAAATTACTTACTGTCTCTGGGTACGGCAGTTATATTTTATACTAGCTTTTGCTCGTGGCTCCGCCCGCGTGAATAGACCTTTCCGAAATAAAATGTAGCCTATAACCGTCTTCAGGGCCCCATCTATCTCTACATCAAAATTCATCAAAATCGATTCAGTGATTTAGGTGTGAAAGCGTAACAAACAAATAGTTTTTTTTTGTCATAAAATGTATCCTATGTTACTTCTTATAACTCCAAGAATAATTATGTGTACAAAGTTTCATGATGATCGGTTAAGTAGTTTTCGCGTGAAAGCGTAACAAACAAACTTACTTTCACATTTATAATATTAGTATGATGAATGATGTTTACTAGGATTACCTATGTGAAACAGACCAAGAATATAGCAAAGTGCTTCCGCATTGGTGTAGGATTAGGGTAATAGATTAGATTTCCCCCGGCTTTATGTAGCACGCGGTGCAGCAGGGAAATTGGTTTAAGTTCGCCGGAGTGGCACGACGCGACATGGCGCGGTCGGGCGGTGTGGAAGCTGCATTGAGCAATCTGTTAGTACCCTGATACGTTTAGTTACACTGCATTATAAAAATAGCATGGATGGTTACTTTGATTAATAGAAATAAAAACATACATACGCACTCACGCCTGTAATTCACAAGGTGGTAGGTCCCTCGTTTGCGAGAGACCGGCTGGGTTGGTACCACCGCTTTGTCTATTTCTGCCGCCAAGCAACAGTGTGTAAGCACTGTTGTGTTCCGGTGTGAAGGACATTGAAGCCAGTGTAATTACTGGGCATTATGAGACTTAACACCTTATGTCTCGGGGTGACGAGCGCAGTCCAGTGTCATGCAGTGCTTTATTTAAAGTTCTGTGTGGCGTTGCTTCTGTTTATGAGCAGGCGTGGCGCTTACCATCAGGTGAGCGACCTGCTCGTCTCGTCATTCAAAGTAATAAAAAAAAACCTCGAAGGGGTAGGCAGAGGTGTAACCAGTACACCCACATTTCGCCGAGCTTATCTCCGTCCCACGATGTGATAGGGGGCGAGCCTATCGCCATAACGGGCACATGCGAGTATTCCAGACTCCGGGCCGATACTGAGCATTTCATAATAGAAAAACCCAATACCACTTTACCCGACCCGGGGATCGAACCCGAGACCTCAGCGTTGGCCTCAATCGTAACGCCTACGCATTATAACTGCGCCACCGAGGCAGTCAAAAATTATGGGAAAAAATACTTTAACCTTTTCTACATTAATACTCGTATTATAAAGAGGAAACATTTGTATTTTTGTATGTAACGAATAAAGTTAAAAAATACTGGACCGATTTCAAAATTCTTTTGCCACTAGAAAGCTACATTATCACTGAGTAACATAGGCTACTTTTTATCCCTCAAAAGGCAGTTCACGCGGGCGGAGCCGCAAGCAAAGGCTAGTTTTATTATAAATGCGAAAGTAAATCTGTCTATAATGTTTTCATGGCTAAACAACTGAATGGATTTTAATGAAATTTGGTAAGGAGGAAGTCTATACTTAATGTCTCGGAAAAGACATTCACGGGGGCGGAGCGGCGAACCAAAAGCTAGTACCATTTAAAAGTAAATATAAATTTATCAATCTTAATAATATTATATAGAGCCAAACTGTAGACAGTTCTGCCTACAGGATGAATGGGCCGGCTCGTCCGGGTCGTTACCACTGTCTTACAAAAACCGGCATCAACTAGCAGCTTGCTGCTGCGTTTCGTACGGTGAGTGAGATATCCGGAGGCCCAAACCCCCTCCCGCTCCCAATCCCTAACTTATCCATTTCCTTTAAGGTCGGCAACGCGCCTATGATTATTTTAGTATTGTGGGCGTATAGCGCGGTGGAGATCACTTACCGTCAGGTGACCCACATGCTCGTTTGCCGGCCTATACTATAAAAAATATATATATTAATAGGTCTGTTGCAAAATGTGATGTACCGAACTGGGTCCTCATGGTATACAAATAGAGTATTGATATAACTTACTAGCTTCGCAACTATACAAATCGCATTATCGTCACATTCACAAAGTGGTAGATCCTTCGAGGCCGTCTGGATTGGTACCAGGCGAGCGACATGCATGATTCTTATTTCATGCTATTAAAAAAAATACATTGCAATTATATTATTACCTTTGAACGAAAACTCTAATTCTGGGAGCACGCTGCGCTAGGAACATGTACATTCTCCTTCAAATAGAATGATAGCAAACGCTATTTCCAATTAGAATGTATCGAATTTCTTAGATATTTTTTTAGTTTTCGTATAAAAAGGATTATTCTTTTTATTTTTATTTCTAATCTCTTTATTCTATATCGGATTAAAGTAGTTTGAATGTTTTCTAAGATAGATGTAGATTACATGTTAAAGTTAGGACACGGTTTAGGTATAGGTAGACTGCCTCGGTGGCGCAGTTGTAATGCGTACGTGTTACCCGTGAACCCGATGCGGTTCGATCCCCAGGTCAGGTAAAAGAGATTTTGAGTTTTTCTATTACGAAATGCTCAGTATCAGCCCGGAATCAGGAATTATGCCCGGTTTCGCCCCCTGTCTCATCATGGGACGGATATACGCTCGGCGAAATGTGGGTGTACTAGTTACACCTCTGCCTATAGAGCATGCAATTACAAGCATGAGTGCGTATGTATGTACCAATTATACAGAAGTTGCCGTCGGGACATTGCAGTTTCTTTGTATGTTATAAATATAAAAACGCTATATCATTCGAAGCTGTTAAACTGTCGAGGGGCTACCTGATAGTAGCTGATCACCGCCCATAAGCATCCAAATTAACAGAAGAATCATTGGTGCGTTGTTGACCTTAAAGGCAAGGATTTAAGATTAAGATATAAATGTAATGTATAAGCAGTGGCGGATCCAGGATTTTAGTTTGGATTTTTGTTTTAGCCTTGACCCAAAATTAGAATTATAAAATTTAGAATATACTATACCTACTTAAAATGGAATAAGTAAGGATATGCGGTGAAAATTATATTGTAGGTAGTATTAAGAAAGTAGGATAATATCAAGATTAATTTGAAATTTGTCAGAGGACCCAAAACTTTATGGGGTGGGGGGCTTGAACCCTTAACCCCCCTGGATCCGCTAGTGTGTATAAGTATTATCAATAGTATTAGATACAATAACTTACTTACTTATATACATTTTTTTAATATATTGAATGACGAAAAGAGCCGGTTGCTCGCCTGATGGCAGCCACGCCTGCCCATAAACAGACAAAACACCACCCACACAGAACTTTGAATTACAAAGCACTGCATGCTACTGGACTGCGCACGTCACACCACACACTCATAATATTAATAATTTTTTTCTCAACGGTATTTACCTATATATTATTTTGATTTGTGTTCTGTAATTCAATTGCGTACCAACTGAAAATAATTTAGATCAATTCACTGAGCAAACGTCTACCCAGTTCGAATGTAATTAACATTGATTCACAGTTAAATGCCCCTTAAGCTGTTAAATTTATAAGCGTTGGCTGTTAATTTGTAATTAGTGTACATTGTGACCGGTCGTCGAACGTCGGGTACAGTCGGCCATGCTCGCCGCCGCTCGGCCGCTCTCCGCTCGTTAATGACCAATCAATGTAATTAGCATTCGCCAGCACTCGGACGCTTAATTTTGAAAATGGAACGGGCGAGGGCCAATGGAGCGCGATGTGGTGCGCGCGGCTGTCGTGATTGGCCAGCGCGCCTCCCCGTGACTAATTATTGGCCGATGTAAAACAATCGCGGCGGTTTGATTGCAGCGTGCGTGCTAATATGGCGGCGCGTCGGCATTGTTCCCTGATTGCCAGTTGTAATGGCGGCGCGACGGGCCGCGGCCGCTGCGTGCTGGACATATAACTAGACCAACCTTCTGCAGATAACGGTGAGTGACCATTCTTATATCGTAGTTGATGTAATCATACTAATATTATAAATGTGAATGTAAGTTTGTTTGTTACGCTTTCACCCGAAAACTACTTAACCGATCATCATGAAACTTTGTACACATATTCTTGGAGGTATAAGAAGTAACATAGGATACATTGTTTGTTACGCTTTCACGCCTAAATCACTGAACCGATTTTGATGAATTTTGATATAGAGATAGATGGGACCCTGGAGACGGTTATAGGCTACGTTTTATTTCGGAAAAGTCTATTCATGCGGGCGGAGCCGCGAGCAAAAGCTAGTAGTTGATATATTGCGTATGAATATACTTTTACAATTATAAATGTGAAAATTTGGATGTTTGTGAGTCAATCACGCCTTAATAGCTGAATGGTTTTGGATGAAATTTGGCACACAGGAAGACGATGACCTGGATTAGGACATAGGCTACTTTTATTGCGGACATGGCCATAGTGCTGGTGGAGCCGAGAGAAAAGCTACTAGTGTAATAATAGAGCCGTAGTTATAATGCATTGCAGAGCTTTATTTACGCAGCAAGTTTCTAATCAGAGGGGCTAGCACGGAAACTTGCGAAAAGTTATTCGAGCTGTCATCGACAACAATTTCTATGAGATTTTAGTACAACGCCTCTATCGTACGTAAAAGAAACTAATATATATGAAATATAGACCAATGATATTTAAGGAATTATCTATCGAGCCCTCGATACCTTTACGTTACGATTTCGATAGTTTTCCGTGCTAGCCCCTCAGATAGTCGAAAGCTATTTATAGATCTATAAACCTAGCAATCTCAGATGCTATTACAATATTATAATTCCAATATATTAATTACCTGATATAATAATAAATAAAAAATTGGTTAGTAAGCTTTGTAAAGCATTCGGAAACATTGATAATCACAGAAGTCAATTGTATGTAGAAGGTATTCATACCTATTTTACGAGTGGTAGAGCCACGCTGTAGACAATTTTGTCTACAGCATGATTGGGCCGGCTCGTCCGGGTCGATACCACTGTCTCACAGAAAACCGGCGTAAAGTAGCATCTTGCTACTACGTTTCGTACGGTGAGTGAGATATCCGGAGGCCCAAATCCCCCTCCCCTTCCCAATCCCTTATTATCCCTTTCCTTTAAGGTCGTCAACGCGCCTATAATTTTTTTGTATTGTGGGTGTACATGGGCGGTGGAGATCGCTTACCATCAGGTACCATCTTCACTTGCTCGTTTGCCGGCCTATGCTATAAAAAAAACCTATATTTTATAACATTTTTAATTGAATAATTTTGTCGTGATATTGTGTTTATGTCCTTATAAAGTACTTTCTAAAATCTTGAAATGAAAAAAATTGCCTATGTTCCAAAATAAAAAGTAAAAGCTACTACAGCAAAAAAATACAATTATAGATTATTTTATTGGTTTAAAACGCCAATTATGCTGTCAATCTTTATCAGATACTGTTTAAATGTCCATTGTGCGTTTTTCGTCCGAAAAATTGATCATAATATGTAAAACTAGTTTATACGGATTTTATCGCGGTTTAATTTTTATTTTAGTCCCGACGTTTCGAAAGCTTTTCAGCCTTCGTGGTCACGGGAGAGACTGAGGTGTAGGTCGTCTCGAAAAGTTAATGTTACAATAGCTACCTTCATTTTAAAATTATACATTTATTTTTAATTATTAAATAATTTTGGAATCATTCATTTTTTTCATTTTTGGAATCGAAAATTCAAACACAAATTGCAATTGAACTGGAATTGCAAGTCCGGATCTCACTGGATTCTCAGTTCAAGTTCGTTACCACTAGACCAATGCGGCGATACACTATCTACCATTAAAGTTGCAGTATATCATAGTATCATAAATACTAAAGGTTATTCTCCTTTGATTTTTAAGATTCTTCAAATATATAATTTTAAGAGGTAGAAGCATGCTGTAGACAGTTTTTCCACAGTTTAAATGGATCGACTTGACTGGAATGGCACCACTGTTATACAGAAAACTGATGTCAAATGACAACTTATTGTCTTTTGATACGATGAGTGAGATTCCTAGAGGTCCAAAATATCCCCCCTGGCAATCCACAATCTTTTCCATAGACGTCGTCAAGGAACCCATGATTCTTCTTGTATTGTGGGTTCATGGGCAGTGGACAGTTACATCAGGTGACCTAGTTCATCGTTTGACAGTTTACAGCTATAAAAGAAAAATACAACGCCGTTTATATAGCAAGTGGTTTTCTGGTTTAGTTGATGAGGAACGGTCATATACTCAAGACAATCAGGCCAAATGGTAAAATATGAAAGTGGAATACGTATTTAGATATTATAATATAAGTTTTTTTTTTTTTTTTACTAGCCCTGTATTATATACGTCCCACTGCTGGGCACGGGCCTCCTCTACTGAATGAGAGGGGTTTAGGCCTTAATCCACCACGCTGGCCTAATGCGGGTTGGCAGACTTCACATACCTTCGAAATTCTAATGAAGAACGTCTCTGGTATGCAGGTTTCCTCACGATGTTTCCTTCACCGTTAAGCAAGTGATAATTAACAATTAATACACACGTAACTTAGAAAAGTCAGAGGTGTATGCACTTAGGGCTGGTTTTGAACCTGCGACTTTCGTCTCGACAGTCCATACCACTCCCCGTTGAGCTATCACTGCTTTTAATATAAGTATAAGATATATAATTAAGACTGCCTTGGTGGCGCAGTTGTAATGCGTACGCGTTATGAATCAGGCTAACGCTGAGGTCTCGGGTTCGATCTCCGGGTCGGGTAAAGTGGTATTGCGTTTTTCTATTACGAAATGCTCAGTATCAGCCCGGAGTCTGGAATTTGTGCCCGGTATGGTGATAGGCTCGCCCCCTATCACGGCCCCATACGCTCGGCGAAATGTGGGTGTACTAGTTACACCTCGGCCTACCCCTTCGGGGATTACAGGCGTGCGTGCGTATGTATGTATATTATAAGTATAAAATCCAGGGTTCAAATCTCAGGTCGGGCATCACATTGTGTTTCATTACCATTAATACCATTCGAAAAATGAATACGTGTTGCCCGGGATAGGAAGATACGTGGTGTCCAGTAAGACGTTATGCTCACGCATAGATCGGAAACAAACTGGGTGAACCTTGCGTGTACTAGTTGAACCTCTATCTATCCCTCTAGGGGTAAAGGGCGCTACCACTTCACGTTGGTTTCCTGTGAGACAGTTATAATAGGCCAGTCGAGACGGCCCGTTCATTCTGTAATCGAAAGTGATAACGTTGTTTTATAATAACGCACAAAATCATGAATAATATAGGTAATAAAAAATATATCTCTCAGATTCAGTTTTTCACAGAAACCGTAGTTGAGGGTTTGGTTGTATTAGGAGTAAGAATCATATTCATAATTTTAATCTGTTCTGATTATCTATCTAACCCCATCAGATTTTATTGGATGAGATTACACCCAATAGTTACACACATATTCCTGACCCCACACTAGGTAAACCTGTATCGTGGGTATCAGGAACTACGAGGGGCTTGCGGTCCCACAACACCCTGCCCCAAAATATTTTTTTGTGGATCACACAAACATTTGTCTCCTACTCGTCCGCTGCGCCACGGAGGCTGTCCGCTGTGTCACGGAGAAACTTGTGTAATCTTTCGTTTGTTTTTAATGTATCGAACTTCGTTTTTACAAGCGTTTCTATTTGTGCTAATTAAACTTTGCTCTAAAAAAAACTTTAACACTCGAAATGATTACAACATTATTCTATTATAGGATTTTTTTTCTTCATTATCCGTTATTACAACCTACAGCAAATTACACATATTTCTTGATTTTTCTGTTCTTATTTGTATTTTACAGTGGTATTTATCTGTAGGTATATGTAATGTTTCATTTAGTAGAGGAGGCCCGTGCCTAGCAGTGGGACGTGTATAATACAGGGCTAGTAAAAAAAATACATGTATTCATTTTAGCATTTTTGCGTCCACTGCAGGGGGATAAGACTCCTCCGTTTTACACCTTTCCTCTCTATGTTAGGCTAAACTTTGCCAAGTGACAACTATTTCATGTCATCGACCCATCTATACAGCAGTTTGTCACAGCTACGCTGACCGCGTGGTCATATATCTATAGATCATTAATATATTGTACAGAATAGTACCAAAATATCTTCGCCTATAATAGATAGACCCTATTCATGTAGACTAGTTTAATCTACATTTTCCAGGGCCTATATTTTTTTCCTTCTACGCCTGCTTGTCTCTTTGTACATTCATTATAATGTCAATGATGCTATGGATTATTAGTTGGTAATAGTAAAGAGGTCCTATGTTTAGCTAACTACTTACCTTAGTCTGTTAAAGCTATTTTAAAAATCTAATAAAACAATCTAAACATGTTTAGGTTCTTAATAAAGCGATTGATAAATTGACAATCGCGATACTAATTCATTAACCGTTGTAGCCAATAACTTACACTATTTTTGTTAGAAAAACATTTTAGCGATTATTTCTAACAAAAATGTGGTCGCAGGGGATCAAACTTCATTACCTAGAAGTGTGTTATAATATAATTCTCATAATATTTGAATCTCTCTCATCGATTGTAATATTCACTACATGGGGAATTCTAGTTTAGAATTAGAATTTTATTTTTAACTTCGCTGTATACAATATTACCTATATGTTCTTATATCACGTATTATAATTAGTTTCCCAAATTACAGGTAATTTTTCATTCAATCTATACTGACTAAAAAGTCATAATCTAAGTATAATACTGCTGACTATATAAAATGGAAATACATATAGCATATTCAAATAATTCCTGTATAGGTATTGTGTTAGAAATATAAATTCAGAAAAATATTTTTTACTGATAATTTCACTTGGCAACATTTAATATTTCTCTGTTTACTTCTATTTAGTAATTTTATTTCGCGATGAGTATATGAAGTAGTTGATGTATATTTATTATGAATTCCTTCCAGTTCTATTTGTTTTTAGAATAAAAGTGAGTTTTGCGAGTATATCCTACGAAAAGCAAACAGAGATAATAGAGCTTGTGTGTGACTGTTGGGTGTGTTTAGCTTCCTAATAGTGAAAGTATTTTCAAAATCGATTCTGAATAGTTCCAGATATTACTCCTTACAAACAAATTCTCATTTTTAGAACTTTTTGGATTTAGAGTTTCTCGTACAATGTAGGTGAGAATTCTTTTTTCAAACAATATTACGCTTTCACATTAAAAAGAGTTTTCATCGTCTGCATCATATTGTGATAAACTCTCTCCATTTAAATGGGGCTTTAGTGTAGATTGGCCTAAGCAAATTGATCCATCGTCATCTCACAGCCGTAATGAACTGATATTGAAAAATGTATTTTGTATAATTTAAATTTCGCTCAAAAGTCTTCTATTCACATTCTATTTTATTACAATAAAAAAATACTTGCCTTTACTTTTGTTGATATTATCTTTCTACAGTAAGTATTTCGAGATTGATAACACTATTTTTGCAAACAAATGAAAAGAGACAAATAAAGATATAAAGACACAGAAATAAAGATTTAAAACTGCAAAAATAAAAAAATCAGCACACAATTGATACATTTGTGACGATCTCGTAGAAATCAAAAGTACTTATGTGCATAGTATCCAAATACCTCGAGTAATGTTTACAAATAGGTTCAACAAATGTAGAAATACAACTTTTATATTTTTTGCTACAAAAAGGAGATATAGGTACACAAAACAAAAATAAAGAAAATTTATAAAAGATTTTTAATAAAAATGTTTATAACCTATAAAATTCATCAGCGTTATTCCAGAGATCATTCAAGCACAAACACCAATATTTGTTCGCTGGTGTCGATGCGTTCGTCGGCTGTCGAAGCCTATCATATACATTTATGGAATTCATTAAGAATCATAAAGGAGATGAGACGCAACTCGCGATCCCCTTGGCGCGGCAACCCTGCCACCCGCGGGGTGGCGCGGTGGGGTGGTGGTCGGGTGGGTGCGGGCTGGAGGAGATCGAGGAGGGTGAACCGACTCGCCACGCCCCGCAACTTAGGTTTTTTAATCAACCGCCCTCTGTCATTAGTATGCTGTATAATGGAGAGCGGTCACACACACGCATACACGCGCACACGCACACGCACACGCACAGTGCCGTCGGTACATCGACGCAACGATACTAACGTATATATATACATTATACAATACAAATCATATATGGAAACTAATTAAGATACCTATATGGCCATAGAGTGGTAAAAAAGTACTTTTTAAAGACTTTTAAAAAGAATATAGAGCCACTGATACACTTTGACATTTTATTAGAAATTATTGATTGGATTTTTCCCCAGAGGGGTTGACGTCAGGCAGGCGGCTGGTCGTTTAAACTACAAGCCATATCTTTCTGTAACATGTGTTAAATTCAAAAGCATGTTGCGCCGACCCCACTGCGCGTGGGATAAGCGTAGGTGGAAGAATATTGATTGATTAGGTCTAATAAATGTTATCAATTATATTTATTTCATAACACTTGTTATGAATAAATAAACAATTACCAAATGAAATTCGCAACTGACACTTTTAGAGCTTGTATCATAATGTCCAAGGTACTATTTATTATGAATTTAAATGTATGACAGCAAAAACATAATCATCATGCTGGCAATCTAAGCGGAGCAGTTGCATGCAGCATGTCACAGTTGTACTTTCTACATAGTATAATGGGTTTTTTGGCGAAAAAAATATAAACGGAAATTATGAAATAAATCCCTAAATTTATACCAACGTAGCTATCTCTCAAATTAACTTCTAGTTGAAGGAATTTTATAACAAAGCCATACTTATATGTGTGACAAAATATACAAATTATTAATAAATTTAATTTATAACGTACATTTTTACCTAATTTATAATAAGAACAAAAATAAAAATACGGTATCTTAAATAGGTATAAATTAAACATATGAGCTTTCCAATTCCCTACACCATACGCAATAATTCTAGAAATCTGTCTTATATTAGCATATCTAGAAACTTAAAATTATACGAATAAAACTTTCATTCCATGACATTTGGTAAAAAATAAAATAAATTATTTTATACTAAAGTTTAAAATTATTCATTGAATTTCTCTACAGCATATCTGCACCACAAATGACTAGTAACAAAAAGCTTTTTAAACAGAGCGTGCGTCAAACGTAAAGCTGGAAAAATAGCCGTATATGGCTCACGGCGGAAAGCGCAAAATGCCCATAAACGAGAATGTGGCCCACAGGTTGCTTGCAGGTGCAATGGGCGAGCAATTATGCACCCTTGATGAGGGTAGGGTGTGGGAGCGCCCTCCTACTCTATGCAAAGTGTTGAATGTTGCGGCTACAGTGACGTAGGGTTGACGGACGACTGGAGTTTTGTCATCTAGTCTGATCGGGCCCGTAGCATAACACGTGCTTCAAGATATATATTAAGATTTGTCTTATATGGTACATTTTGCTTTATTTTTATTGATATAAATAACTCTACCTTTTAATTCAAATTCAAATCATTTATTCTGTAAATTGGATCACAAATATCATTTTGTCAATCATTTTTTATGCTACATTATATTTACGACGGTATTTCGGGGCTAGCCATGAGAAAAAATGCCGAAACAAACTCATGGGTATAGGCTCATAGCCTCTTTTAATGTCCAGACATTGTTTTACAGAACTATGCGAGTGTAACGTACAGTAATTCCTGGATTGGCCTTTTCAAGAAATAACCAAGAGTATACCAGGCATAGGTACTTGGCACTCGCACTCTCATTAAAAAAAAACAAAATGAAATAATAAATAATTTTATTCTTTTAAAAAAAACATCATGTCAGTATTGCCTTAAACAATAATATTGCGCCAATAGAGCAGTCAATAGTAAATAATATAATTAAAAAGTTGTTTTGTCTTCCAAGTAATCTTTCACATTATATTAACCTTTTTGGCAAAGCCTAAGTTTAATACATAATTTAAATTTATAATCGCATAATATCCTTGTAGGATGTATTCTACAATTTTTGTACTACTTACATAGATAACAGATTTTAAATTTAATATAAAGTGAGGACTAACAAGAATTGAAACTCATATAGGTATACGAATAAAGAGAGATGTGTAATATAAAGTGAGGACTAACAACAATTGAAACTCATATAGGTATACGAATAAAGAGAGATGTGTAATCATCAAACATTTGAATATATTGAAGCCTCATATGTGTATTCTTTTCGGATCTTTAAACACAACAAACTTTCGTTACATCTGTATGTTGAGATTCGAAACGAAAGTTATAGGTATGCAGTATTATGGAACCATTCTTGGATCTCTGTTTGGTACTATAAAATAGTATAAATTACGTTGGTAATAAAAAATAAATAAAATATACCATGGAAGTTAAAAAGTATTTCTTCTTCGCAGTATTTTATTGAGGCTCTTTCAAAAACTTTTTGTACATAAAAGACGTTATTTTCTTAGTAACTTATCTCTACTTTAACCTGTCGAACTTCCATCAGGAGGCCAATTCTCGTTATTTTTAATGTTCAAAATATCATTTCGATCTAGTCTCAGCGTCAAGAAAGTTGCAAATGGCATTCTCTTAAACCAATAATCAACGTCAAATGTGAACATAGATCGTAATGAGATTGAATGTAGAATAAAAGTTGACTGAAGCCAAAACGGTATAATGCTACTGCTAATGCTAGGTGCATTTGACGTTGATTATTGGTTTAAGAGAATGCCATTTGCAACTTTCTTGACGCTGAGACTAGATCGGAATGATATTTTGAACATTTAAAATTACGAGAATTGCCCTTCAGAGCAGTTGTTACATGGAGAATAATAAACAAATGCATTATTCAAAATACTAATCATCTTATTCCGCTGCGTCTAATACTATAAAATAATAATCCCTTAACACGTCGCTCGAATACAATTATGATTGCGTGGATATTTTTTTGTGACATTATCTCTCTATTAACATTTTATTCTTAGTTCATTGATCTTTAATGAATAATCATATATTAAAAATGCTAAATAGTTTATTCAGTAAATTCGATATGTTTTTTTAATTATTTTGACGCAAGCTGTAATTATCTAGAGCTAATGTTTATCAACAGTTTTTTTGCGACGAGAGATTATTCGTAAGCTTTATAATTGTAATCATAGAGTTTTACGTTGTGTTTTAAATAAAATTTTAGTATTTTCTGTGTGTGTTTGAATCTAGGATCATCTTTTCGTAACATTTATAAAACCGCAATAATACTCAAATAAAATAAATACACCCAACAGTCACACACATAGTCCTGACCCCATACTAGGTAAACCTGTGTCGTGGGTATCGGGAACTATGAGGGACTTGCGGTCCCACAACACCCAGACCCTTGACCAATACTTGTGGATCACACAAACATTTGTCTCGGTGTGGGAATCAAACCCACGGTCTCTCGCTTCGCAGCCGGCTGCTCGCTCGCTGCACCACAGAGCTGTCCATCTCGTCATTCTATCGTATTATTATAAGAATTAACTTGTCATATATATTTTTTTTCTTGGCGTATAACTACTTAAATTAGTTCTTTAGAGTGTGTGTTCACAATAACTAATGTATTAAAGAAATGCATAGATCACATGTGTGTACATTACTCGTAAACTCTACCACTGAAGCTTCCTGTAAGCCAGGTTTGACAGCGGCAAGTTCGGGGAGTCTGGTGTAGAGTCCTTCATGATTATTTAACAAGACGAGCAGGTCGAGACATTGCGTCCCTAGATGGTCAAGCAAATAATGCCAGCCTGAAGGACTTCATATATACTAATTCACCCCAGAACACGACTCGCCGGAAGGTAGATATCTTAGGTAGATATCATTGAATTGCAGTTGCAAAACAAAATATATTTTTTACTTCATTCAGTACGGTGGACGTAGTAAACTTTCTGGAGGCCAGTTCTCGTAATTTAAAATGTTCAAAATATCATTCCAGTCTAGTCTCAGCGTCACAAATGGTATTTTCTTAAACAAATAATAAACGTCAAATGTGAACATAGATCGTAATGAGATCGAAAGTAGAATGCAAGTTGACTGAAGCCAAAACGGTATTCTGCTAACGTTTTTAAATGACACATATCCATAGATAAACGTCAAAATTGTGACTGAATTGAAATTGCAATGACAACGAGATTATATTATATTGACACCGGACTAAACTTAAAGGGGAACAGAATACCATTTTTTAGTAAAATCAAAATCTAATATCAGTTCAGTTAAAATTCATTCGCTGTGTCAGTTAAATACGAGAATTGGCCTTCAGATATTAATATGTATTAGGTTCTGTCTAACGATACCTATATAATTTTAACCAGTTTGTTCTCATAAAAATCAATGGGATATAATTCTTAAAAGATTAATCACATAGGTAATTATAACCTGGGGGTAAGCTCTATGTATGGTATTGATAAACAACATAATAATATAATCAAACTTAAACTCGTGGAAAAATATACCCACCTACTTAGAACCGACCTACAGTTAAATTAATAATTTTGGTAAATTATATTTCAATACAATTCGGTCACAATATTGCTTATGACAAGCTTCCGCATATTAGTAACAATTTAGAAACGAGTTTAAAACATTAGATTAAGGCTTACGCATGTTTAATTACAAATTTATTTAAATTTAATTTAACTTAATTAAAAGTTATTTAATTTTTCTTAAAAAAAAACTGCTACTCTTATGGCGCTAGTTACCCATTGTAAGTTGTGGTTGCCTGTTTATGGGAGAACACTATATTTTTTGTTTGTTTCCGCGTGTTTTTATATTAGTGTAGTGTATTGTCTTCTGGTAATCCTAAAATAAATAATCAAAATAATAGCTAGGTAAGAAATTGAGATATATACCTACTTACTTAAAAATAATATTTTGTAAGTATGTATGTTCAGTATTTAACATTCGGTACGCAATAAGTAATAACAATAATAATAATAAAGAAACTTTATTGCGACAAAAAACACATAATTACAAACAAAAGAATTGAGCTAACGCATAAATTGGCATATCTGAAATATATTTATAGAGTATTGACAGAGGTCCCCAAACTAGGCTGTGCCTGTATCTTGGGGTACCAATTACTAATTGACGTGCCGTGGATTTAAAGCCTATAAATGATAAGTAAATAAAAGGAAAAATCTCATAATTAATCTAATTGTTAACAACAGCGACAGTATATATATTAATATATTATTATTATCCAAAAATAAAAAGACTCAATGTTATTTAAGTACACAACGGACCCCGCACTAGGCGAACCTCTATCGCGGGAGACCAAATAGTTTTCACAATTGTTTTACAAAATGAGCGAGTAATGAGCTATACAAAATACTGATTAACATTATACATTAAATCAATATATATACTTATGGTAGCATTTTACACAAAATATATTTAATATTATTATAACGTATAATATATATACCTAAATATAAATAGACACATACACACATACATACATATATATATAATATAAACATATACGATGAGTTGATGGTTTTTTTTTCTTTTCTTTTTCCGGTGACAGTTATTTGGGAGTAGTTAGGAGAAGCTCAGTATCAGCATAATTTAGGGAGAGAAGATATTTTTTCAGTTTGCAATTTGCTTCATGGTTGTTTAAAGAACTGATAGGGCAAAAACGACTTATTTTATTGTACAAGTAGGGGAACGAATAGTGACTGAACCGCTTAGCAAAGGAAGTATTCACACGAGGTATATTTATTTTAAGACGTCGTCTCTATTGGGATTCAGTAAATGAGAAGGAATTCTTGAAGATTTTGTTGAACTGTACGACTACATTTTGTATGTATAGTTGGCGCACGGTCAACACCTGAGATTCGTTATGAAGAAGGTGGGTTGGAAACCGGAAATCTTTTCTAAACATCACCTTTAGTACAGGACCTTTGAGCTCTTTCTACTAAATCATAGTTGCAATCACAGTATGCCTGAAGTAAACAAATTTGTCACTTAAACTATATAATATTTGTTAAAAATAAAGATATAAAATAGTTATAATTAGAAACAATAAATAATAATAAAGAAAGTAATTATTTGATTGTTATTTACGTTAAAATATTATAAATCATATCACTCACAATCACAATCACTCATGCGTGATATCAGTGAATGCTGACCACAATTGGTTCGACGTCATGGTAGGCTGAATATAGCGTATAGCGTAGGTCGATAAACGAGCAGGGGGTCACCTGACGGTAAGTGATCTCCACCGCCCATATACGCCCACAATGCCAGAAAAATCATGGACGCGTCGCTGGCCTTAAAGGAAAGGGATAATTAAGGGATTGGGAAGAGGAGGGGATTTGGGCTTCGGGATATTTCACTCATCGTACGAATCGCAGCAGCACACCGCTACTTGACGTCGGTTTTCTGTGAGGCAGTGGCAACGACCCGATCTGTAGACCAGTAGACAAAACTGTCAACAGTTTGGTTTTACTACTTAAGGATGTGTGGTTTCCTCCTTACGTTATTTACGAGATAGCTGCCGGGATCAGGGATGTACATACATAAGCACTCACGCCTGTAATCCCCGAAGGGGTAGGCAGAGTTGTAACCAGTAAACCCACATTTTCTACTACTACTCTTACTCTCTACTCTTACTCTCTTACTCTTACTAAGCATTTCGTGATAGAAAAACCCAATACCACTTTACCCGACCCGGGGATCGAACCCGAGACCTCAGCGTTGGACTCAATCGTAACGCGTACGCATTACAACTGCGCCACCGAGGCAGTCTAGTAAGTATTTCTTTTTATTAATTTTAAACTTTAACCTTATTTTCCCTTTCTGCAAGGTCGGTAACGTATTCATGATTATTGGCATTAATGGGCATTGACATTCAAATGACATTTCAGTTCTGGTTCTACGATTCCACATTATCGTTAGTTTTATATAGGTAATTAATATACACCAATTTATTCAATAAAATATACCGGGCGTCGAAATTAGACGAAAAAACAGACAAAGCTATTGATTTCTTAGTGATTTCTTATGTTTACGCGAATATTATGAGCTCTTTCTGCGTTAATTTTAATTAAAAAATAAATGTATAATTTTAAAATGAAGGTAGCTAACGTAACATTAACTTTTCGAGACGACCTACACCTCAGTCTCTCCCGTGACCACGAAGGCTGAAAAGCTTCGTCGGGACTAAAAATAACATTAAACAGCGATAAAATCCGTATAAACTAGTTTTATTTCAATGTATAAACTAGTTTTATTCCAAGACAAAGATATTATTTAAAGAAAAAACAGCTTCATACAAACACATACATGAGATCTTTGTAGAGTCCAAGAGGCGGGCGGACGGGCGGACGGGCGGACGGGCGGACGGGCGGACAGGCGGTGTCTCGGAGTCTTCTCACGTGCGGACGCAGATCACGTTACCCGCATTGTCGTCCGCCATTGTGCACGCCATTGTACACGCTTGCGTTGTGACAACACCACACTCTGGCCATTCAACACGACCAGTTCTCATCGTTCCTTTCTCTCTTGGCTAGTTCTAATTTCGGGTATTTTGATCGGCTATGATTATTCTCTACTTGATGGGAACTCTGTTTTTTACCGTCAACGACAGATTGATGAAGTTTTCTATTGGTTCGCTGGTTTATAATATCTGCGACGCAAGAAAACGCAAATTCAAATTTCAAAGTGTAACATATTTCACAAACATTTGACAGCCTCCGTGGCGCTGTGGGCGAGTAGCCGAATGTGAAGTGTGAGGTCGCGGGTTCGATCCCCGCACCGAGATACATATTTGTCTAATCCATCAATATTTGTTTTGGGTGTGGGTGTTGTGAGGCCGAAAATCTCGCGTAGTTTCTGATACCCACGACACCAGTCTCTTATATTAGTGTGGGGTCAGGACTATGTGTGTGACTATTGGGTGTTATTTATTTATATATAGATCGGTTCAGCTTTGCCTGTCTTGATATGTATGCGTGTGTTTGAAAATATTAAGTTTTATCTTGTATGATGTATGTTGTCTCCATCGTATACATATAAGTTAAAATAGCGATAAGCACACCCAGTCATTGGCTCCTTAAAAATACATCATGCACATTGCACAATGTGCAAACTAAGTTAAATTGTTTATGCATATTAGCGTCTGTAGCCATTTAATTCTTAGGTACTTACTTCCGATATAGGAAAATATTACACGTGGGATAAGTAGGGTTTACTAAGTTTTTTTTTTTATTATTTATTATTTAATCTGTTACAATACATTTCTTACTTAATATACTCGCCAAACTGTAAAGTGTGATGGCGAGACGCGCTCGTTATTCATCGTATGTTTACAATTTTTATCACTTTACAACAAGCAAATATATACCCTGATTAGCCCTTTTTTGACATTCTCCAAGTAAAAGTTACTTTTTAAATAAACTATGAGATAAGAATACAAATTTATCAAAGACAGACGTTGACTATTATACATCATCGAGAAATACATCCCTTAATTTAGATTGTACCCTCCCTTAATATAAGTGGTACGGGCTCCTCGTATGCGAGAGGCCACATGGGTACCACCGCTTCATCTATTTCTGCCACCAAACAGCAGTTCGTAAGTACTTTTGTGTTTCGGTTTGAAGGACATTGAAACCGATTTTACTGGGCTTTATTATGAGACTTAAAATCTTATGTCTCGGTTACGAGCAGTCCAGTACCATGCACTTGATAATTCGAAATTTTGATTGGAGTTGTTTCTGTTTATGGGCAGGCTTGACGCTTAACATCAGGCGAGTGAGCTCCTCGTCTCTAATTGAAATATAAAAAATAAATTAAAAATACTGATATATATCTTTACCCGATTGGTTCGCGACCACCGTACACATGCTAAACTAATAACTTAACGTTTAACAAAACTTAGAAACCGACTTCAATTTTTACAGTTACAGCAATAGCATGTAAATTCCAATACAAAAATACAATCGCGACGAATGTACTGTTGACCGTTGAGGTGTTTTTTTTTTATAGTATAGGCCAGCAAACGAGCAAGTGGGTCACCTGATGGTAAGCGATCTCCACCGCCCATGTACGCCCATAATACAAAAGAATTATGCGCGCGTTGCCGACCTTAAAGGAAAGGGATAATAAGGGATTGGGAAGGGGAGGGGGATTTGGGCCTCCGGATATTTCATTCACCGTACGAAACGCAGCAGCAAGCTGCTACTTAACGCCGGTTTTCTGTGAGACAGTGGTAACGACCCGGACGAGCCGGCCCATTCATGCTGTAGACAAAATTGTCTACAGCGTGGCTCTACCACTCGTAAACTACGTGACTGTCATCAAATCTTAACCAAATTTATATGGGACCACATCGCAGCTAAATTCTATCGAGTTATTTTTTTTTTCAACAAAATCGGTCTACAATTGGCGGAGAAATCGATGCATATTAAAAAAAAGTAGGAGGTTCTCAATTCGGCACGTTTTTTTTAGTTTTTTTTATGTATGTTCATCGATTTTTCTCGCAAATGTGGGCCGATGTTATTGGAAACAATTTCTTACGATAGATTTTAGCTGCGATGTGGTCACATATAAATTTGGTTAAGATCTGATGACGGAGTACGGAGTAAAAAAATAAAACTCCTCAACGGACAACAGTACACTCGCCGCGATTTGCATATTTTTGACTTTTCAGTGTTTATATTTTTAATTCGGTTTCTAAGTTTTGTTAAACGTTATGTAAAGTTTAACGTAAGTTCCCCAAGTGGTAAATCTAAGTTGTAGATACTTTCTATAGCATCAATGGACCGGTTCGACCGTGTTGGTACCACTATCTCACAGAAAACTACACAAACCATAATGCTTCCCTTCTTCTTAATCTTCATTCTTTTAAGAACAGTTATAGCCACGACTCTTCTAGTTTTGTGAGTGTTCAGAGGTTATCATTTACCATCAGGTGACCCACTTGATCGTTTACTAGTCTCTCCTATGAAAAAAAACAAACTAAAATGCACTATATACAACGTGTTATAGAAAGGGACGGGCAAATTTAAGCAATGTATAGTATAGCGTATAAGTATTTTATACCCCATAGTGCCAAGTCCGATTGCATTGCTAGGACATAATTATAAAATTTTCTTTTTTATCGAATGAGTAACATGTCGATATCGACTTTCAAATTTGGGCAACCCCAAATGATGAACAGTGATACTTCAGTTCTCCTTTCATTTAATTATTCTAATTAAAAAATATTAAACAGTTGTCTAATGTCAATATTTATTTGACGCAGTCAGTTCGGCAAGTTCTGATTTTATGAAGTATGATTACGAGTTCAAAAAATATGTGTATTTGACTAAAAACAAGTATTATGTATTGGTATTTTGTGTTGGTGCAGCTTTTAAGAGGATCGTTGACTGTATTAAGCCAAATTCATAGATGGAAGACCCGATAGTGAAGTCTTTAAAATAATTCTAGAGGATGGTACCTGTATCGTTTTCAGCACACAGTCTCTTTCAAGTGTTAATTTGTGTTTAAATTACAAGTTGCGTACGTATGTCCGTAGAATTGCGTACTTCTTATTCAAGTTTATTAAAAAGTGTGTGTCGTTCATAATAATTAATAGTGATGTCATTAATCTTATCGATCTTAATAAACGAGTGATTAAAATTAACGTGAAATTTTTGGATGTCTTGGTTTTGAAAAGATCCGGTAAATATGTACGAATTGTAAGGTGAATTCGAAACGAATACTAATTAAGTTTTGCAAGCGTAAATTAAAACCATGATATATTTGCATCTTTATTTGTCCAGTTGTCAAGACGTGACGTGGCAAAATAGATATTTTATTATAATTCTGAGCTACCGCAAGATTTGTACAACTGGCGTCTGAATAATTACGTAATACTTAATGAGTCAGGGAATTAATCACGTTCTGTTTACATACATATACATACAAACGCACTTACGCCTGTAATCTCCGAAGGGGTGGGCAGAGGTGGAACCAGTACACCCACATTTCGACGAGCGTATCTCCGTCTCATGATGTGATAGGGGACGAGCCTATCGCCATACCGGGCCCAATTCCAGACTCCGGGCTGGTACTGAGCATTAGTAATAGATAAACCCAATATCACTTTTACCCAACCCAGGGATCGAACCCGAGACCTCAGCGTCAGATCAGTCGTAACGCGTACCGCACTACAACTGCGCCACCGAGGTAGTCAATTAAAACGTTAATGTTTATTACTGTCACGCCATTTGGTGCGACGAAATGTCACAAGCGGACCCACATTTTTTTTTATAGTATAGGCCGGCAAACAAGCAAGTGGATCACCTGATGGTAAGAGATCCTCACCGCTCATGTACGCCCACAATAGCAATATAGTCATGTACGCGTAGCCGACCTTAATGGAAAAGGATAATTAAGGGATTGGGAAGAGGCAGAGGATTTGGGCCTCCGGATATCTCACTCACCGTACGAAACGCAGCCGCAAGCTGTTACTTTACGCCAGTTTACGGCCCATTCATGCTGTGGACTTAACTCTCTACAGCGTGGCTCTACCACTCGTAGAGTGGCTGTGTCACAGTCTGCTAAATTACTTGTTTTTTCTACATTTTGGTGTTTTTAATAATTAATCGGTCTCTAATTTGTGTTCCATAATTTTGACAACATTTAGTCGCGAAAAAAATTAAATACCCGAGAGCCAGTACAAAATGCTTTTGTAGAGTTTGTTGACTCCCAGCCGATTTCTTCAAGAAGGATGTTCATTATAGGATTCATCGATAAATTGCCATTGCGCTGGCAAAGATGTATCGATAGCATGGGTGGTTACTTTCATTAATAGAAATAAAATAGACGGAAGAAAAAAAATCATAAAGAACGGCAACTTCATAGGTGCATTAAATTGTAAAATCGAACTGCAACCCGAACTATACGACGGGTTGTTTTATATTGTTAAGTAACCTTTTCCACAAAATTATATTTATTTTAAACACATTGAGACCATTCAGTAGGTATAACAAATAAATATCACGCAAAAATTGCCTCCAAGCAGCAAGTTTTGTCTACAGTTTGAATGAAACCTTTCGACTGGGATGGTACCACTGTTATACAGAAAACTGTTGTCAAATGACAGCTTATCAACGTTTGATACGATGAGTGAGATTTCCAGAAGCCCAAAATATCCCCCCTGGCAATCCACAATCTTTTCCATAGACGTAAAAGGTGGTAGGTCTCTCGTATGCGAGAGGCCGTCTGGGTTGATAGCCACAGCTTTGTCTATTTTTGCCGCCAAGCAACAATGTATAAGCACTGTTGTGTTCCAGTTTAAGGACATTGAAGCCAGTGAAATTAGTGGGCATTAGAGACTTAACATCTTATGTCTCGGGGTGACGAGCGCAGTCCAACGCCATGCAGTGCTTTGTAACACAAAGTTCTTTGTGGTTTTGTATCTGTTTACGGGCAGGCGTAGACACCATCACGCGAGCGACCTGCTCGTTTCCTCACTCAAGCTAAACAAATGAACTATTTAAAAATATTAAGAGTCCATTTCACAATATTCAAGTAATATTTAACCATAAATTATTTTGACCCCAGGTCGGGTAAATGTGGGTGTACTGGTACACCTCTGCCTACCCCTTCGAGGATAACAGGCGTGAGTGCGTATGTTGCGTATTAAAAAAAATGTATGAAAAAATGTAATAAACTAAAAAGTGATGATGAAATAATTTCCCAAGATATTGTATAGAACTACAGAGTATAGAGGGTGTATAGTGTTCAGTGCACTTGTCACTTGAGGATCATGTTATACAAGTACCTGCCATTACTGACTACCGACTACCGACACCTGAGTATGTACCTATTATGATTTAATGTACATGAAACCAGATCCCGTGGCCACAATCACACCGGCTCCAGTTACACACGGACCATTGGTGGATAATGCCCATTGTGGCGAGCGGACGCGTTTTATGCCGCGGGGAGCGGAGCGGGCAGCGGACGAGACCCCCGGACCCCACACCTATTCATTTCTTACAATTAATCAAAATTAAATGACCCGGCCGGCTAGCGAGCCACACTGCGCCCTAGCTCCTTACACTAGGGTTGTGATTGTGGCGGCGGCGAGCGAGGGCGTGGCGGCGACGACCAAATCTGGCCAATAGAGTGCGGTAACAAAATATCCGTATTGGCTATTAGTAGGCTCCGCCCGCGCGGCCCCACGTCGCCCCAACGCAGATTAAGAACGTCGTATCATCAGCTAAAGGGCGAGGCGATACGCCGTTCTATTAGTGAGACGGAGAGCGTCGTCTCAACGCGAGAAGGTCGCGTCAACTACGCAGGGATATGTGACTTACGTCCCTATAGTCGTAAAGTGACGGTGGGTGCGCGCCGGCCCCGTCGCGTTTTTACCGAGTGGCGGGCGGCGACGTCGACACAAGCGCTCCGGACGCCGCGGCGAGCGCTCGTGACGCAACTCACGCGCGAACACAACGCATTCCGCGATTTTCCATCCTAGGAAATTATACAAAAAATATTTTTTAAATTTTCGAAACGTACGGCTTAAGTTCAGGCCTAATTTTAGTATTATCAAAAATTATTTACAAATTAGGAAGTGTATTTAGACTGTAAGCGAGTGCGCAAGACTCTAGCTATACTTAGTAACGTCTCGACCTAAGCAACATTGTGATATGAAAAGAGAGTTGTAGGAGCGAGCCTCTGTACTGAGCACCAGTGATGTAAAGTGAGGTCGCGTGCCTACAAGCGAAAGAGCGCTCACAGAAGATGCAAGCGATGAGCGCGAACGCGAGCGCGCCGCGTGCGCCGCAGCGGTCCCCGTTCGCGATCCAGGAGTTGCTGGGTCTGTCGGAGGGGCGTGAGGCACGAGAGGCACGGGAGAGGTTCCTGGACCGCGAGCCGGAGCGGGTACTGAATCTGTCTGAACGCGAGCCGCGGCCGTACGCACCACAGTTCCCTCTGCCGGCCTCTGTAGCGAGCCGCGTGGCGTATGCCGCAGCGTTTAACGCACAGGCCGCCGTCGCCGCCGCCTTCCTGCCCGGCCCGCCGCTGCTGCACGCACCACACGGTAAGTCCAAAACTGACTCTCTTACTCCAATGCAGAAACAAGTTACCCCTTGTTCTTCATTCAAAATTCCATTCCAAAAGCAATTTTCGGCTTCTTCTCCACTTCAACTCAATCTCCCACACATTATACACAATAATAAGTGATAAGAGATAAATCACGGTAATAAGATAACTTTATTATTAGGACTAGTATTATTCACTATTTTATATTAAAGTATTATATGATATTACCATTATTGTTGGTACTCTAAAATTTTATTTAAACATATTTTTACATAAATAAAATACTGTTTCAAGTCATTATAATAAGGCCCAGAATACCTTAATACAAACGTTATAAACTATAATTTAAATCCGCACCAATATAATTCTGCGTAAAATACTTTCTGTCTTTGATTTGTCTGTTTTAAATATGAACTCTGAACATAATTTAAGCCTAACATGTTAACGGTTACGTACCAATCATTTTATGATGCAAATTGTCACATAAATATTTTTACCGTTTTTATTCCTTAAATATCAATTCTAAAGATTAATAAACTGACGTGTATAGATAGTAATTTCATCTGACGAACTCTGGAAATAATTTATTACCATTAGTGTAGGTACAAAAGTACCTGCACTCCGAATTGCAGGATATATGCGAAAACGCTTTAATGTGTAAGTTAAAATGTTACGTAAACTAATTAGTATGTGCTGGTCGATTCGAAATAAGTATATTAGAGAAATGCAGATTAACCCTTCTTTCCCTACACTTATACCATTAACAATTAAGTATTTTAATCTTGTTTTAATTAATAAAAAAAAACAACACAGTGACATTAATGGAGTGCAAAATTAACGCGTAAACCTTACCATCGTTTATCCGTCGGTCCCGACGCGCATCAGGCCGAGCGAAACCGCTGCTGATGTGCCCGCTTTGTGTTTAAGCGTTTAATTAGCTTTTTTCATTTTATAATTAGCGTCTATAGTGCACGAAACAATGGCGAGCGCTTTGTTAACGCTCGAAGCGCTTTATGCGCTCTTTGTGCATGCTCTGCCACCGCGCCGCGCCGCCCGGATAGAGTTACCGACGCATCGTCGAATGTTCTATAATGGTATTAGCGAGTTCTGTGCCAAATTATACTATTTATTAGAATGTAATGTAGTTGATGTTGGGAATCTTAGAGGGAGTACAGGGAGATTTGTAAACGTAGATAAAGCATTAAGCTTGAAGAAAAGGCTTAATAAAAGTGTTTCCACGGTAGGCAACGGCTTGGCTGTGCCCCTGGCATTGCCAATGTCTATGGGCGACGGTGACCACTTACCATCAGGTGGGCCGTCAGCTCGTTTGCCTTCGAAAGCCAATAAAAAAACTCCTAATTCCATAATTATTAAATTATTATTAAAGCTAAGGTTTTAGATATTCGGATGTGTGTTTTGTCAAGGTATAGTGGTGCAACGGACTCTAATAGATAAACAGTGTATATGTTGCCTTGATTTAAACTATTTAAATAATACTTCGTTAATGTGAATTTTCGATGAACTATGATTATTTGGGGGATATATGATTTAGTGATGTCTTATGTTTACGCGAATATTACACATTGAAATAAAACTATACGGATTTTATCGCAGTTTAATTTTATTTATATAATTCGTATAAACTAGTTTTATTTCAAAATATATGATTTGCTCGAGATTGAAATTGATGATTGATAAACTAGCCGTGAGATTATGACGTTCTCAAAAATGTAGAGTTTTAACATAATTATAATAGTTACATATATACAAACGCACTCACGCCTGTAATCCCCGAAGGAGTAGGCAGAGGTGTAACCAGTACACCCACATTTCGCCGAGCTTATTTCCATCCCACGATGTGATAGGGGGCGGGCCTATCGCCATACCGGGCACGATTCCAGACTCCGGGATGACAGAGCATTTTAGTAATAGAAAACCCAATAGCACTTTTACCCGACCTGGGGATCGAACTCGAGACCTCAGCGTCAGCCTCAGTCGTAACGCGTACGCAATACAACTGCGCCACCGAGGCAGTCAGTATATAGAAAACATTATAGTTTAGCATAGCATAGCATAGCATAGAATTTCGATGGTTTTTGTCTGACATCCCGCAGGACTCAGGACTATGGCCTAACCCTTCTCATGGTAGAAGAGGCTCGTGCCCGGCAGTGGGCCAGTTTAATATAGGACTGATAAAAAAATCAGTGGCCTCGGTGGCGCAGTTGTAATGCGTACGCGTTACGATTGAGGCCGACGCTGAGGTCTCGGGTTCGATCCCCGGGTCGGGTAAAGTGGTATTGGGTGTTTCTATTAAGAAATGATCAGTATCAGCCCGGAGTCTGGAATTTGTGCCCGGTATGGCGATAGGCTCGCCCCCTATCACATCATGGGACGGAGATACGCTCGGCGAAATGTGTGTGTACTGGTTACACGTCTGCCTACCCCTTCGGGGATTACAGGCGTGAGTGCGTATGATAAAAAAACTCCTGCGACAATAATTTGTGTCGTAGATACGTACGTTACATATCTCATTAAACATGTGTGCATTTTAATTACTAGAATATTTTAAACACAATGCCGCCTGTTCAGGTTTGTATAAATAAAACGTTGTAGGTATAGGTTGTAGTACATTGACTTGTATTTTGGCAGAATCTATACTAATATTACACAGCGGAAAAAATGCGTTTTATATGATATAGGACGCCAAACGAGCAAGTGGGTCAACTGATGGTAAGTGATCTCCATCGCCCATGTACGCCCACAATACCAAAAGAACTATGGTTGCGTTGCCGACCTTATAGGAAAGGAATAATAAAGGGATTGGGACGGGGAGGAGGTTTGGGCCTCCGGATATATCATTCACCGTACGAAACCCATTAGCAAGCTGCTATTTTACGCCAGTTTTCTGTGAGACCACTGTTTCACAGAAAACTGGTATCGACCCGGACGAGCAGGCCCATTCATGCTGTAGAAAAGTGTCTACAGCGTGGCTCTACCACTCATGTTTGTTTATGTTTAATTGTCTCTTTAACTACCGAACCGACTAAATGCTACACTATCCCTGAGTAAAATGACATCCTCCGTGGCGCAGTGGGCGAGTAGCCGGATGCGAAGCGAGAGGCCGTGGGTTCGCTTCCCGCACCGATACAAATATTAGTGTGATCAACAAATATTATACCTGGTTACAACTCTACCTACCCCTTCGGGGATTACGTGCGTGAGTGCACGTATATACAAGAACACATATTATTTGTCGCCATGGATTATACTTAGCAAATTTGAAAGAGATCAGTGAACGATGATGTCCGCAGGTTATCCGGTGTGCGTGAACAGATCTCGCATCTTTATCTCAGATCATTCATGTCGATCTACACACTTCACTACAGATATTTCAATGACACCATTCATTATTATCAATATGTGACTGCATCAGTGGCGCAGTTGTAATGCGTACGCGTTGCGACTGAGGTCTCAGGTTCGATCCCCTGCTCGGGTAAAAGTGATATTGAGTTTTTCTATTACGAAATGCACAGTATCAGCCCAGTCAGTGTGGAATTTTTGCCCGGTATGGCGATGGGCTATCACATCATGGGACGGAGATACGCTCGGCGAAATGTGGGTGTACTGGTTACACTTCTGCCTACCACTTCGGAGATTATAGGTGTGAGTGCGTATGCAATCTACACTAATATTATAAAGAGGAAAGCTTTGTATTTTTGTATGTAACGAATAAACTTAAAAACTACTGGACCGATTTCAAAAATTCTTTTGCCGTTAGTAAGCTACATTATCTCGGAATAACAGGCTACTTTTTATCCCAGAAAAGGCCGTTCGCGCGGGTGGAGCCGCGAGCAAAGGCTAGTATGTAATAATTTATTATTCAATAGTATTCGACGTACGACTATTTTTAATACACGCATAAGATGATTATTATCACTTACTTATGGTTTATTGCCTAATGTTTGCCACGTCAGGATCCGCTATCACTTCTCATAAATGTCACGTCTGAGCATACGACACCCGAGTTTGAACAGCTGAAGACTGCATACCCACTGCCAGCGTAACCGCATGCTAATGTCCTCGAGACCGCCGTCTGAAGACTAACCGCCTGCACACTACGCTCAAACTATAACCACGTGATCTTTAATACGCTTTGTCAACTTCAACTACTATTTTATAACAGAGGACGATAAACGAGCCAAGGGCCAATCCAGGAATATCTGTACATTACACTCGCATAATTTCTGTGAACAATGTCTGGACATTAAAAGAGGCCATAACCCATGAGTTTGTTTCGGCATTTCTTCTCATGGCTCGCCCCGAAATGCCCTCGTAAATGTAATATAGCATAAAAAATGATTGTCATGTAAAAGTGATATTTATGATCCAATTTACAGAATAAATGATTTGAATTTGAATTTGAAGAATCAAGAATCATGACTGCGTTGCTGACCTTAAAGTAACGTGGTAATTAAGGAATACAAAAGAAGAGGTGGGATTTGGGCTTCCGGATATATTGCTAACCGTACGAACTACAATACATACATACATACATACATACGCACTCACGCCTGTAATTCCCGAAGGGTTAGACAGAGGTATAACTAGTACACCCTCATTTCGTCGAGCGTATCTCCATCCCACGATGTGATAGGGGGCGAGCCTATCGCCATATCATTTAAGACTCCAGACTCCGGGCCGAGACTGCATTTCGTAATAGAAAAACCCAATACCACTTTTATCCGACCTGGGAATCGAACCCGAGACCTCAATATTAGTCTCAATCGTAACGCGTATGCATTACAACTACGCCACCGAGGCAGTAAACAACAAACTGTTACTTTATCCCAGTTTTCTGTGAGACAGTGGTAACGACCCGGACGAGCCGGCCCATTCATGCTGTAGACAAAACTGTCAACAGCGTGGCTCCACCAATAAGAATTTAGATTAAAGCCTCTTTCGATACAAGGAAGTTTATCGCACGTCACGTAAATTTTTTGGTGCCTCCGTGGCGCAACGGGCGAGTAGCCGGTTGTGAAGCGTGAGGTCGTGGGTTCGATTCCCGCACCTAGACAAATGTTTGTCTGATTCACAAATATTTGTCTCGGGTCTGGGTGTTGTGGGTTGGCAAGTCCCTCGTAGTTCCTGATACCCACGATACAGGTTAACCTAGTGTGGGGTCAGGACTATGTGTGTGACTGTTGGGTGTATTTGGGTGTATTTATTTGTTTGGTAGAGCAGTCTGGTTTAGTTTGTATACATATACTACATATATATCTTATAAGCTGGTTAAATTTGAATTAAATTAAACGATCGCTTACCTAAAAACAAAGCAGTGGTAGCTCAGCGGAGAGTGGTATAGAAACCAGGTCGTAGGTTCGAAACCAGCACCAAGTGACTTTTCTAAGTTACGTGTGTATTTATTGTTAATTATCACTTGCTTTAACGGTGAAGGAAACATAGTGAGGAAACCTGCATACCTGAGAAGTTCTTCATAAGAATTTCGAAGGTATGTGAAGTCTGCCAACCCGCTTTAGGCCAGCGTTGTGGACTTATGCCTAACCCCTCTCATTCAGTAGAGGAGGCCCGTGCCCTGCAGTGGGACGTATATAATACCGGGCTAGTATTATTTTTATTTTATCGCTTGCCTTAACGGTGAAGGTAACATCGTAAGGAAACTTGCATTCCTGAGAGTTCTCCATAAAAATCTCGAATGTGTGTCAGGTGTGCCAACCTGCATTAGGACAGTGTAGAGCGCTAAAGCCTCTGTCACAGGAGAGGAGCACAGTGTTCATCACTGAGACAGTATAATACAGGGCTGAATAAAATTTTATTCGTTCAATATTTAACAAAACATATTAACGTTACATTTAAAATAAAATAATAAAAAAAACACCGAACAGTCACACTCATAGTCCCGATCCCACACTAGGTTAACCTGTATCGTGGATATCAGGAACTACGAGGGACTTATGGTCCCACAACACCCAGACCCGAAACAAATATTTGTGGATTAGACAAACATTCATCACGGTGTGGGAATCGAACCCACGGCCTCACGCTTGGCAGCTGGCTACTCACCCAGTGCGACGGAGGCTGTCAATTGTTAACGTCATATATACAAGAACAGGAATAATAAATACAGTGATAGGCAGGCTTTATCTAAGCACTAACAAAGAACACTCACTTTTAGGCAAAAACAAATTACACAACCAGATAATATTACCAAAAACAACTTCAACAATAAACACTCTGCCATTATTTTTATTCACTGACATTAACGGAGTCGAACCCACGGCCCAACTGGTAGACAAACAGATGAAATACCCACAAAACAATCGCTAACACCTTCCACAAAGCGTGGCTCGCCAGCCTTCACAAACCGGTCGCGAAGAAAGGACTCCGCTCACACCTACCAGAATAGACTATTGTGGACCACAATGAGGCCCAGATAAAGGACCCATTTGTGTAGTAGATGCTGCAGATAAAGATGTGAGCGTTCAATACAAATTAGTGGTGGCACGACTAAATGAGACGCAATGGTGTCTTGATTTCCTCGGGTTCGGGGATCGTGATTGTTAACCGATGTTTTGAAATGTTTGTTATTGTCATTTCAATTGAGCTTAGCTTTGCTTTAGACTTTAGAGGACATTACAATTGTCTATTAATAAATCTGAAGGATGATTTTCTGGCTTAATTTACATCATAATATTTAGCAGAAACACTACCTAACTCCGTATACGTTTTTCGTATTTAAAAAACATTTAAAATTCAACAGAAATTTTAAGGAAATAGTTATATAGAATATTCTTTATTGCACACTAAATAAAGTAGGTAGCTTATAAACGAGGATCATACAGTAAGGGTGATACAATGGGCGGTCTTATCGCAAACGGCGATTTCTTCTAAACAACCTTATCAAATACTTCACATAACTGTTTGTAAATGGTAGAGCTACGTTGTAAAAAGTTTTCTCTACAACATGAATGGTCCGGCTCGACCGGCTTTTTACCATCGTCTCACAGAAAACTGTCAATCAATGAAGTATGTCAGACGATAGATATTATTATATTCAAAATAATATAATAATATCTGCCATACATTATATACATCACAGTGCTGGGCACAGGTTTCCTCTACTTATGATCCTGAAGATGGGCATTTATGTGGCGGTGTCATACGTTTATTATTTTTAAATGTATGAAGTTTGTATTCTCACCTCTCTCTTGCGACAAACTTGTTCCATCAAAATGAGGATTAGTTATAATCTAATCAAAATAATTTGCAATAAACGAAAACAAAATTACATGATTTACAGTTGAGTTTCTTGGTGTTTTTTCTCAGACCAGTGGGCATTTCCGAAGCACCGGTAAACGGCACCTGTTTATCATGACGTGTAAAAGTGCCCTTGGTGGCCCAGTTACAAAATAAACGATTTGATTTAAATAAGTAATTTAGTTGTATGCCTGTACTCTCCGGGCACGTTTGCTATCGATCAGCCGTGCGCGGGTCGGGCCGGGTATGTCGGGTGCGTTGCGAATTACAACCCATTACTCGAGTTATTAGCACCGCGCTACGAACCCTACAACACAATAACACACAATACTCATGACAAGAGACGATAGTCACGAGGATATTAGGCGATGTTTAATGGTTGAGTTATAAGTTAATGAAAATGTGTAGTATCACAGACCAAGGATATTCGATGAAGATCTGATGGAAACCAAGCATGCAAAGTTTTACTAAAATGAAGACTTCTTCTAGGGTTATGTCTAAATCGTTGACTATTAAACGTCAGTACCACCTACTCAATAAATAAATAATAAATAAATAAATACACCCAACAGTCACACACATAGTCCTGACCCCACACTAGGTAAACCTGTGTCGTGGGTATCAGGAACTACGAGGGACTTGCGGTCCCACAACACCCAGACCAGAGACCAATATTTGTGGTTCACACAAACATTTGTCTCAGTGTGGGAATCGAACCCACGGCCTCTCGCTTCGCAGCCGGCTACTCGCCCGCTGCGCCACGGAGGCTGTCAATATTGTTTAGTTTTATTTTTAGCTTTTTAGTTTTATTAAGTCGGTTTTATTTTCCTGTTAAAACGTTTTTATATGAATATTTTGTAATTAATAAATGCTTGCTGCTATATACAAAAGTAGTTTAATTATTTATTGAGGTAAACCAATGCGTAGTATTCATTCAGAAATTGGTCCCTTGATTACTCCATGTAGAGCTTGTTATTTCAGATATTTCTCTGTTGACACTCATCAAAGTAATTATCCCTTACATTAGTTAACTACTGTTTACAGGAAACTTATTACATATTAAAATTGATTTAAAATTTGATTGAATTAAAATAGAATTTTAGTTTAAATCAAATAATAAAATTGATAATAGTATCTAATAGAAATACAGATGTATTTTTTTGTTTTTGTTTTAATTTTACACGACTAAACCTTGAAGTGTAGAGAATACTTTGAAAGTAAGTAATAATAGGTGTTAGGTCCCTCGTATGCGAGAAAACGTCTGCCCTACCTGGGTGGTACTAACCCAGATAGGTTATTAAAAATAATAATAATAATAACAGTAAATAAATCTCCGTGAAACAGTGATCGTGTAGCCGGCTGTGAAGCGAAAGACCGTGAGTTCGATTCCCGCATCGAGACAAATGTTTGTATGATTCACAAATATTTGTTTCGGGTCTTGATGTTTTCTCCCTAGTGGGGTTGACGTCAGGCAACGGCGGCCGGTCGTAAATACTACAAGCCAAATCTTTCTGTAACATGTGTTAAAAAGCATGTTGCGCCGACCCCACTGCGAGTGGGATAAGGGCAGGTGGATGAAGAACAGTAAATAAATAATAGTACGCACTCACGCCCGTAATCCCCGAAGGGGTAGGCAGAGGTGTAACCAGTACACTCACATTTCGCCGAGCGTATCTCCGTCTCACGATGTGATAGGGGGCGAGCCTATCGCCATACCGGGCACAAATTCCAGTCTTCGGGCTGATATTGAGCATTTCATAATAGAAAACCCAATACCACTTTACCCGACCCGGGGATCGAACCCGAGACCTCAGCGCTAGCCTGAATCGTAACTCGTAGGCATTCCAACTGAGCCACCGAGGCAGTCTTTCCTTTCCAAAGAATAACGACCAAAATCACGATCATAGTTTATTATGTAATTTGGAGTAAATATCGGTAAACTATGTTGAAGTGTTAACAGGCTGGTCACAGCAGGACGCAGGCGCTGTGGTACCATCGTGCTTTGCAAGTCGCTCCGCCGTCCAGCTACACACATGCGCACACATGTTCAATACACACGTTGAGGTGTGTACGAGAGTGTGTGCGTGTGTGTGTGAGCCCAACCCTTCCTCCTCGAACCAGTTTGTAAACACGCGGTGGGATTGACGGCGATTTGCACAGCTTAAGCGTTAGGTGAGAGTGGGTTAATATACAGATAGTAAAGACTGGAGGTCAATTCTCGTAATTTAAAATCATTCCAATCTAGTCTCAGTGTCAAGAAAGTTGTAAATGGTGTTCTCTTAAACCAATAATCAACGTCAAATGTCAACATAGATCGTAATGAGATCGAAAGTAGAATATGGGGGGTGGATGTCACGTACCTTCGCTTTTTTCCGGGTTCTATTATTGAAAATCCACAAAAGTATTTTTTTTATTTGCTTGAATGACGAGACTAGCAAATCGCTCGCCTGATGGTAAGCGTCACGCCTACTCATTAACAGAAACAACGTCACACAGAATTCTGGATTACAGAACACTGTATGGCACTGAACTGCGCCCGCCATCACGAGACATAAAATGTTAAGTCCCAGTAATTTCACTGGCTTCAATGTCCTTCGAACCGAAAGCTTACACCTGCTGCTTGGCGGCATAAATAGACAAAACGGTGGTACCAACCCAGACGGCCTCTCGCATACGAGGGACCTACCGCCTTGTATATCGCCTGTAAATACGCCAACAGTCCGACCGCGTACCCATCGCGCCCCTTATTGCGAACCATAACACCGCGCGAACAGCTCGCGTGTTTGTTCCAACGGCTATTAGCCTCGACTACACCTCTACACCCCCCCCCCCCTTCACTCCGTACCCCTCACGCCTTACTCCACACCTATAATATCCGACAATTCACAAGGTATCTCAAGACTTGGCTTATAACACTTTGTGGAGACAAGTTTGTCCGCTGTCTGGTAGATATAAGGTTATTTTTGTCACACTTTGAAACGATGTAGTATACAGGTAGAAGCATAAGGCTTCCTTTTACTTAGATATGCTTGAGTTTTGTGCATAAAGTCAAATAACATAACGTTTAACAAAACTTAGAAACCGACTTCAAGCAATAGCATGTAAATTCCAATACAATAACACAATCGCGACGAGTGTACTGTTTTCCGTTGAAAAGTTTTATTTTTTTTCTCCGTACTCTGTCATCAGGTCTTAACCAAATTTAAATGGGACCTCATCGCAGCTAAACTCTATCGAGTGAAGTTTTTTCCAACAAAATCGGTCCACAATTGGCTGAGAAATCGATGTACATACAAAAAGCAAAAAAATAAATAAAAACAACGCGCCGAATTGAGAACCTCTTCCTTTTTTGAAGTCGGTTAAAACATAATGCTCACGTGGGCATTCATGTAGGGGCAGGCAGAGGTGCATGATTCCTTGTGTATATTTCCATCCCATAAAAGTCATAAAGGCGATCATATTACTCACACATTCCAATACGGGGTAATTTATATGTATTTAATTATTCGGACCCAAAGGTCAAATATAATAAGTTATGTATAGATCCATCGCATAATAGGAAAACTAGATTTTCTGTTCCATTCTTCATTATAAATGGTATTAAAAATCATCAAAGGTTATTAATCTTATGTTATTTCAATAATATAAAAAAAATAAGTGAAAATACATTACAAATTTAGTTTTAATTCTATTTCAGACTTGTATAATTAATTAAATAAATAATAAATAAATAAATACACCCAACAGTGACACACATAGTCCTGACCCCACACTAGGTAAACCTGTATCGTGGGTATCAGGAACTACGAGGGTCTTGCGGTCCCACAACACCCAGACCCGAGACAAATATTTGTGAATCAGACAAACATTTGTCTAGGTGCGGGAATCGAACCCACGGCCTCACGCTTCGCAAGCGGCTACTCGCCCGCTGCGCCACGGAGGCTATCAAAATAAATTAGACTACTAGTTGAGTTTGTAGCACATTTTATTAGCCATAATGACGAGACGAGCAGGTTGCTCGCCTGATAGTAAGCGTCGGGCCTGCTCATAAACAGAAGCAACACCAATAAGAATTTCGAATCATCAATCAATCTATTTCCGATGACATACATAAGATGTTATGTACCCAGTTATTTCACTGGCTTCAATGCCCTTCAAACCGGAACACAATAGTGCTTACACACTGCTGCTTAGCGGCAATGACAGAAGCGGCGGCAACTACCCAGACCTACAGAGTCCTACCACTTACAAGACTTTACAAGGTGGTAGGTCGCTCGTATGCGATAGACCGTCTGGGTTGGTACCACCACGCCGTCTATTTCTGCCGCTAACCAGCAGATTGTAAGCACTGTTGTGTTTCGGTTTGAAGTGCATTGAAGCTAGTGAAATTACTGGGCATTATGAGACTTAACATTTATGTCTCGGTGTGACGAGCGCAGTCGAGTGCTTTGTATAATAATAATATAGCTTACTAATATATACTAGGCATTTAAACTAACAAAATGGAATGGATTTTAATTATTTCTCTATTCTAAAAAAATTAACTGCCGCCGCCGCTGCCAAAAGCTTGTCACGCTATCTCCTCCGAAACCGCTGGGGGTATGGGGTCGAGACCGATACCAATCGATGCAGAATAATGTGGGGAAGAAAGTAAGATATGTCTCATATTCGTCGGACTTTAATTTTTTTTTTATTTTATGTTTTGTGCAAAAACATGGGCAACGCCCCTAGTCTGATAAAATAAAATAAATTGTATTTAATTTAATATGCAGTCTTTTGTAATTCAGAGTACTATGTGGTGTTGCTTCTTTTAATGAGCAGGCGTTGCGCTTACCACCAGGCGAGCGACCTGCTCGTTTCGTCACTCAAGCTAATAGTAATAGTTAGCATAGTTAATCAGTTTATGTGGTGGTTTAAGATCATTTATTTTCTCACAAAGAATTACAATAATTCACTTATATGAGAAACAAGATACAATTTTGCTACATTACAATAAGCCGGGCACTACGCATAGTTATATCAAACTATTACAGTACACTAAAAAACAATATACTAAAAATACGATACACTAAAAATATTCAAAAGAACATTAACACCAAAAAAACTTTTTTATTTTTATTTAACCAATCGAAAGACGGGACTTAAAAATACGATTTTGCGTTAGTGTAAACTGGAAGCGGCATCCGCTACGTCTTCAAGTATTGGTTCATGACATATATCTTAAGAAGTCTTTTGAATATGAATGTTGATTTAGCTTGTTTTATTTCTTTTGGTAATTTATTGTATTGTTGAGCACCTTTGTACATAATATTATTTTATCCATAATTTGTTCTTGGAACATGTAGTTTAATATCATCTGAGTTTCTTAATATATTTTTTTGTTACATGTGTTGTTTTTTAATGAATTTAATTTGCGTGTGTGTATCATTAGTAAGTATTTTACGAATTAATAAGCAGTTTTGATAAATATATGTTTGTGAAATATTCATTAATTTAGAATCTTTGTAAACTTTTTCTGTTGGCATGAAGAAGTCATAATTAAATAGTCTTTTTATTAATTTATTTTGTGTTATTTGTAGGAAAGTATCTAGCTTTACATAATCAGAACATAAATGTCAAATACATTAACATCTTACAAGACATTTACTCCAAAAGCACAAGCAGAGTTAGACTAGAAAGAACAGGCAAAAGTATTAATATAAATCGTGGAGTAAGACAGGGCGATCCAATTTCACCCAAACTATTTATAGCCGTCTTACAAAATATCATGAAAGATTTACCCTGGGAAACACAAGGAATCTGTGTGGACGGAAAGTTCATGAGTCATTTGAGGTTTGCGGACGACATCGTTTTGTTATCAGAAAATCCAAAAAAATTGAATACTATGATAAACGAACTCCAAACAACAAGTAAAAATGTAGGGCTGGAGATGAATCTAGAAAAAACAAAAATTATGACCAACGACAAGACAGTACCAATGTTCGTAGATAATAACCAACTTGAGTATGTACAGGAATACATTTATCTAGGAAAACAAATATCATTTAAAACAAAGAGAAATGTGGAAGAAATTGATAGAAGGATAGCCATAACTTGGAAAAAGTTTTGGGCTCATAAAGAAATATTAAAATCACAGCTCCCAATAAAAACTAAATCAATAGTTATGGATACAGCTATACTACCTTGCCTTACCTACGGCTGCCAAACGTGGACGTTTGATCAAAGAACAAAATTAAAGATACAGTCTACACAAAGAGCGATGGAGAGAAGCTGTTTAGGTATCAGTCTAAGAGACAGAGTAAAAATCACTGAAATAAGAAATAAAACAAATATAACTGATGCCTTACTCTTCGCACAAATTATGAAATGGAAATGGGCTGGTCATATATCAAGATATACAGACAACAGATGGACGATAAACGTAACAAAATGGATGGGACCACATGGATTCAGAGGAAGAGGTAGGCCCAATATCAGATGGCAGGATGATATAACTGCAACTATAGGCAGTAACTGGCTCAACATTGCAAAAGATAGAGACACCTGGCACTCTTTGGAGGAGGCTTTTACCCGTCAGGGGTCCACACAAACTTCGACCTTAATGTTGTAATTTAATTTATATTTCAATTGTAATTTAAATCTTATTTTAATTTCTAATTAATCCATTTACAAAATTATAAATCATAATAAAAAATTAAAAACTAAATTAATTATTCAATCTTAAAAAAAAAAAAAATATATATAAATTTACTAAATAATATCATAATATAAATCAATTAGAATGTATTAACCTAAATATAATTTATGAAATATCTTTTTAATAACTAAATTGTAATCATGCAAGTTTGTTGGAATAAATAAGCTTTATTATTATTATTATTATTATCTAGGTTTGACTTAGCAGCAGTTCCCCACACTTCTATAAGGTAGTCAATGTGAGGTTTGACTAGCGAATTATAGACTGCGTATCGTGCTTGCTGTGGAAGACAATGCACTATACCCCGCAATGCCCCCGTAAGCGATGATAATTTGGCTTTTACTTGCTCAAGATGAGGCTTCCACGTCAATTTGCTATCAATAGTTAGGCCGAGATACTTCTCCTGGTATACTCTATTGAGAGCTATTCCATTTATTGTCAGTGGCGTATATGGTGGTACTTTTTTATTTTTAGCTGCGAAAATGATATAATTTGTTTTTGCAATATTTATTGTCATAATATTTGTTTGGAACCATGTATTTAATAGGTTGAGATCGTGTTGTGCTTCAGCAACAGCAGTATCAATTGATTTTACAAAGTAAAAAAGACTGGTATCGTCAGCATATAATGTTAGATCACCTTTTAATGGTTTAGCATAGTTTCTAACAATCCCCAAGGTTTTTTTGTTTTCTGTACAATATACTATAATGACAGATCTGTTTGTTTTGATGATACTATCACAAACACGTGTCTGCTCGATTCCTTAAGACCCGCGCGAACATAATCAAGTGTCGCTTGTGTGTGTGCACATGTATGTGTGAGTGTAGGAGGGAGTGGAGTGTGTTCGGCCCGACACCTCTGCACAAAGCACCACGCCGCACGGCTAATAGCTAGTTTTGTACCACTAGTGCCAGACACCCGGCACCGCTTGCTTGCCTCGCCTCAACTTTCGTCAAGGTCGCGTAAATTGTAAATAAACAAAGGCGTGTCTTTGAATAATTTATGATTAATAAAGATTTTTATTTAACCTCCGGGGCGCAGAAGGCGAGTAGCCGGTTGTGAAGCGAAAGGCCGCGGGTTCGATTCCCGCACCAAGACAAATGTTTGTGTGATCCAAAAATATCATGATTGAGGTCTGGGTGTTTTTTCTTCAGAGGGGTTGATGACAGGCAGGCAGCCGGTCGTAAAAATTACAAGCCAAATCTTTTTATAAAATGTGGTAAAAACATGTTGCGCCGACCCCACTGCGAGTGGGATACGGGCAGGTGGAAGAGAAGAAGGTTTGTTATTCACGCTTGATATCATTGCTCAACCTAATTGAACTACCTAGAAATCATAGAACAAGGAATCATAAATATGCCTAGAGATCTATCAATTATTTTTTCTGCTATTAACTATTTTAACTTTAAGTATGCCTATCCCGGTCTTTATATAATCCATTTGTAATAATGGTCCCTCGTATGGGAAAGGTCGTCTAGGCTGGTACCACCATTTTGTCTGTTTCTGCCGCCAAGCAGCAGTGTGTAAGCATTTTTGTGTTTAGGCTTGAAGAACATTAAAATCAGTGAAATTACTGGGCATTATGAAACTTAACAACTTATATCCCGTAGTGACGAGCGCATTCCAGCGCCATACAGGATTTGTAATTCAAATTTCTATATAGCGTTGTGTGTTGTCGTTTCTTCTTCCAAGCTAATAAAAACAATCATGTTGCAATATTCCTAGTTAAGAAATAGTATAATACCATTAATTAAGCGACAGAACAACCGTCGGATTATATTTATTATTGCATATTAATACAAACGCCTCATCGGAGAGGCGAAACCACACCGTCCTTAGTGCAAAGAATTACGGTACAAAATCCCTCGCACTCCCTCGACACCCTCGGTCCTAATTAGCTTGAAAACGAAACTATTCACCCTCGAACTGAAATTAAACTCTATTTTAATGTTGCTAAGGTATAAGATCGTGTGGTTGTGTTTGGTGTACAATAATAGAGGACACTCGACCTCTCGGAGGCGCGAGATTTCCCGCGGCTTTGCGTCGCCTCTCAGAGTTCTGAACGCTTTGTATAACAAATTAATAATGTGCTTTGTACTGCACGTGATTCCTAACACTTTATTGACACGTTGAGTTATAATTGTACTTTTATTACTACAGATAAGTGGTAGAACCAAGCTGTAGACAGTTTTGTCTACATCATTAATCGGCTGGCTCGACCGGGTTGTTACTACTGCCTCACAGAAAACCATCGTGATGCAGCATCCTGCCGTGAGTGAGATACTCGGAGGCACTATTTTTTTCTTATTCTTAATACCTTAGGTAATCATCCCATTCCTTTAACGTCGGCAACACGCTCATGAGGTATTGTGGGTGTTTATAGGCGGTGAAGAACACTTACCATCATGTGACAAATATAATGAGCTATATAAAAAAAAAACGCTGGCTTGTTTGTGAGCGACGTCTTTTTGTGATACAAGATTATACGTCGATAAAAAAATGATGCAAGTATATTAAAAAAAATACGATAACACAATAAAATGATGTAGTCACGTACAACTTATGTGTAAGCAACTGAAATTATGCGTTAGGTTCAATTGAAAACGTATAGAATACCCAAAAAAATAACAATGTGTCACGTCACGATGTCACGATGTCACGATGTCACGATGACTGTCAACACGCGAGGACGTCGTATGTTGTGCATCAAGGACTACGCTCAACTTGTATATCTGCGACAATCTTACCCGTAATTCTAAGTTGCAGTAATAGGGTAGTTGACTAGATTTTTTTTATTATTTAAATCAATAAGTTACGTTACTCAAAATCTATTGCAGAATGAATTTTATAAATCAGACCAAAAATAAATAAGTTAGAAGCCATTCAAATCCTGTGGAAGGGGTAATTCTGAAATGACAGACGACGTAAACTTTGACGTCACTGTGTAAAATGTTCATTATGGTGCACGCGTGCAAGCGAGATAGTTTGATATCGCTACTACGCACCCACTTTTCCTCATACCAACATTTAAAGTCATAACTGCGGGCACATTTCTGAACCAATTTTGATTGTGTTTTAATATAAGGGTTTCTTTTGCGTATCATTTTCTGTTGCTTATAAAATAATTTATAAAATTCAATATAGGAAACTACCCCATTCTAAATTGCAAAATATAAGATAAGAGCCGAATTAAGAACCTCCTCCCAAGCCTTAGTCGACTAAAATACGTGAACTTTCACTTTATACAGCCACATAAAAAAATCCATTAGCATAATACAAGTATAACGTTAAAGATGGATATCACTCAACTGCGTATCCGTGGCGCGATGAGAAATCCAATAAAAACCTAACTTTTCACCCATATTTTAGCGAGGCCAAATAGCCTCGTCCCGTCCTTGTCTCGCACACGTTGGGACGTATCTATCATCTCTGTCGCGGACTGAAAAGGCAGTAGCCGATTATAATAATAGCCTTCGGCGTGAATATAAATTGGGCGCTTATTTGGCGACGAGATGTTTAGCGGTGCTGGTGGTAGAGACGGCGATAGAGTTCGTACTCTATGTAAATGTTATTGACGTATATAAGTCATCAGACATTCTTCATGCCGCATTATATTGCCGAATTACATAATATCGTTAGTTGTATCATTTAGAAAATCCTGCTGAGAATATGTCATAAGTGAATATGATATTTTTTATAGCGGATGCCAGTTCACTAGGTGGTACGTCCCTCGTATCCGAGAGGTCGTCTGGGTTGGTACCACCGCTTTATCTATTACTGCCGGCAAGCAAAAGTGTGTACACACTGTTGTGTTTTGGTTTGAAGGACATTGAAGCCAGTGAAATTACTGGGCATCATGAAACTTAATTTCTTATGTCTCAGAGTGATAAGCGCAGTCCAGTGCCATGCAGTGCTTTCTGTGTGGTGTTGCTTCTGTTTCTAGGCAGGCGAGTGACCTGCTTGTTTCGTCATTCAAGCTAATAAAAAAGAGCGAGTGATGCTGATGTTGAGAAATAATATAATTACTACATAACTACATTATTACGATTAGGTAACAGTATGAAGACAAGGTCACATTTAAACCAACAATAATCGCCTGAGTAGATCAGACCACACTACTGAGATTAGTGTACATACTCATGCCTATACTCCCCGAAGGGGTAGGCAGAGATGTAACTAGTACACCCACATTTCGCCGAGCTTATTTCCATCCCATAATTTGATAGGGGGCGAGCCTATCGCCTAACTATACCAGGCACAAATCCAAACTGCGGGCTGATGCTGAGCATTTCGTGATAGAAGAACCTAATATCACTTTACCCGACCCGAGACCTCAGCGGAGCAGTCGTACCGCGTACGTATTACAAGTTGCAACTGCGCCACCGAGGCAGTCCGATATTAGTCTACTGACAACATAATAAACTTTTTGATTTGATTTGATTGCATTAACTAGATACTTCTAGTATTGTAATATACGCTTTACGAGTGGTAGAGCTGTAGACACTTTTGTATACAGCATGAATGGGGCGGTCCGGGTCGTTACCACTGTCTCACACAAAAACCGACGTAAAGCTAGCTGCTGCGTTTCGTACGGTGAGTGAGATATCCGGAGGCCCAAATCCCCCTCCCTTCCCAATCCCTTAATTATCCCTTTCCCTTTAGATCGCCAAAACGCCCATAATTTTTGTATTGTGGGCGTACATGGGCGGTAGAGATCATTTACCATCGGGTGACCCACTTGCTCATTTACCGGCCTATGCTATAAAAAAAATACGCTCAGCAGTCCCTTCCAGCATCTAACTGTCTCATATAATTTCTAAACGCTTGTTTTCACAGCTCGCACCCCGAAAATCCATACCTCACCCCCGCCGCCTCAACACCGCCCGCACCCCTCCCTCGCCTTACACACTCCACTTTTGGACTTTTTAACCTAAGATGGCTTAATTTGGTTGTGTGCGATTATAAGGTGCTTGGCTGGGCGCCATTAGGGTGCACGATTAGCATTTGAGGATCGACAATGCGTGGTACCGCGGCCGTTCCTACATTCACGTCGAGTGCTCCTGTTATATTTTATTTTGGACAAATTAAGTCTACGGTTGCGTTAATTGCTTTCGTATTTGGTGTGAAAATATTTTATGTTGGTGTCATTTTTTTTGTTTGTGTCTGGATGTAAAGAGAGGACATTGAATCATCAAATTAGGATTGTGTTTGTCAATGATTTCTGGATATTTTTGGTTTATTTTTATGGTGTATAATATTGCTCTTAAAAAGCGATAGCTCAGCGGATAGTGGTACGCCTGTCGAGATGGAAGTTCGAAATCGGCCTTAAATCTAAAAAAAAACCCCCTATCTATTTTCCAGAGCTTATATTAGTAGTATTTCTCCCAAGATGCACTTTATATAAGGCTATATTTAAAATCAAATTTCAGCACAACAAATAAAACTCTATTCTATATTTTTAACTAAGTTATTAATCTTAGGGCCGCTTTTTAATATATTTATGCCTTATATTTTAGGTCAGTTAATTAGAGGTTAAATCTTACTCTAACATTGTGAAACAGACCCTTAGTAGCGTGAAGTTATCTAACAGCAGTGGGCCACTGAGTCGCGGCACAATTAAACTTAATTAGTCGAATACCGGCGCTCTCGAGGGACGGACTTCCCCCACCTCCCTCCCGTACGGCCTCTCACTCCCAGGTATGGATCCAGGAATTTGCTGAAGAAGCGGCAAATTTTATTCGACAAGGCAAGGCAAAATTTCTGCTTCACACGCACTGGTTTTGCCTATGTATAAACCACTTCAGTGTTACATAATTCTTGGCTAATAGCACCAATTGTCCCCTCTAAATCCGGGCCTGCAGCACACCCACTACAAACCGCTTAAGTGGAGCATTTTAATAGAGAGCTTGGATTTTTGTCGAGGCCCGAGCCGCCCAAGCCACACTGTGGTTGCTTTTTTGTTTATGAGCAAACGTAAATTGTATCTGAGATAAACTGGTGATGTTTATGAGATGGTTAGACGTGCCTTTAGGGTATATTTTACAATTATAGATATTAGTTTAAGTAAACTCAACACTCATACACATATTTCTTACCCAAGGCAAACCTGTATCGTGGTTATCAGGAACTACGAGGGCCTTGCGGTCCCACAACACCCAGACTTGAAACAAATATTTGTAGATCACACAAAAATTTGTCTTGGTGTGGAAATCGAGCCCACGTCTATACGCTTCGCAGCCGGCTACTTGGCCAGTACACCATGGGGGTTGTCATACACTAAAGTACTTTTTAGAGGTAGCAAGTGGTAGAGACATTGTGGTTCTATCTACAGCATGAATGGACCGGTTCGACCGGTTTGTTGCCACTTCTTCTCTTCTTGTAGTGCCTCTCCAACTAGTGAAGCTTGGCAGTCAGCTCATCATACTGTCTTTTGTCCTTTGCGAGACGAAATAGTTCAGCAGCGCTCGCTATCCCTGTCCACTCACGGATGTTCCGCAGCCATGACTTTTTTCTTCGACCAACTTTTCTTTTATCCGCTACTTTTCCCATCATTATGAGTTGAAGGAGATTGTATCTATCATGTCTTAGTTGTTGCCACTGTCTCACAGGAAATCGACGTGAAGTAGCAACTTGCTGTTGTGTGTGCTACGATGAGTGAGATATCTAGAGGATTATTAGATTGAATGACGAGACGAGCAGGTCGCTCGCCTGATGGTAAGCGCCACGGCTGCTCATAAACAGAAGCAACGCCACACAGAACTTTAAATAAATCACTGCATGACACTGGACTGCGCTCGTCACCCCGAGACATAAGGTGTTAAGTCTCATAATGCCCAGTAATTACACTGGCTTCAATGTCCTTCACACCGGAACACAACAGTGCTTACACACTGTTGCTTGGCGGCAGAAATAGACAATGCGGTGGTACCAACCCAGCCGGCCTCTCGCAAACGAGGGACCTACCACCTTGTGAAATTTAAATAAATTCTTCACGTATTGTGATTGTTTATATGTGATGGAGATCACTTACCATCAGGTGACCTACTTGCTCGTTTACTGGCCTCAGAGATAAAAAAGGGAACTGAGGGTGGGAGAATAGGACTGTTTTTAAACTGTGACAATATTGGTGTACCTTAAATAACGTGCAACATTCAGAGGTACATTTAAAGTTAGCTCAATTTTTTTTTTATGTCATTGCTTGGCAAACGATCAAGTGTAAATTGTGTAAAGTGTGTAAGTAAATGTGGGTGTACTGGTTACACCTCTGCCTACACCTTCGGGGATTACAGGCGTGAGTGCGTATGTATGTATGTATATTATCTGTATTGCCGAAATGTTTGCTTAAATTAATTTACCTCCCACCAAAACAATTTTAAATCATTTCTTTGCATTCTTAGGTTTTTCCAAAAAACCAATTCAATGAACGCAGCCAAAACGAGCGTTAAATACCACATTATAGCTCGCTTTTTGCAAACTAATTGGTAAAAAAAGGTGTAGTGTATCAGATCGGTGGTCGGTGTTAAATAAAGGTGTTCTAATTTGCGAGCGGTGGCGTCGGCGGCGGCGGCGGCGGCGGCGGGGAGCGGAAGCGCTCGGGGCTGCGGCAGTTTATTGTTAATTAACGTCTCTGCCGACACCCGAGCGTGCACAATCGCGCCCTACCGCGCCACACTTACCCAAAGCTGCTATTTTAAATAAGATTTCTCACAGAAGTGAAAATATTTTCTGAAATTCCGTAATTTTAAATTGTAAAATAATATTATCGCCGCATTAGAATAGACAGCCTCTGTGGCGCAGGGCGAGTAGCCGGCTGTGAAGCGAGAGGCCGCGGGTTCGATTTCCGCACCAACACTAAATATTTGTGTGATCTACGAATATTTGTTACGGATCTGGGTGTTATCTCCCCAAAGGGGTTGACGGTCAGGCAGGCGACCGGTCGTAAAAAGTACAAGCCAAATCTTTCTGTAACATGTGTTAAAGCATGTTGCGTTGATCCCACTGCGAGTGGGATAAGAGCAAGTGGAAGAAGAAGATTAGAATAGATTATTTATATAGATAAGACGCGTTACAAACGAGAAGTTTAGTCATTTTATAATGTTTTTGTTATTCCATAATCAATTAATTGCTTCGTATTAGCAAACCCAACATTATGTTAAAAATATTCAGTCATTCTTACGTTTTTCTAGAATATTTCTCCAGATATGTTTGAAAAAGTTCAAACATATCATATCACATACGCACTTACGCCTGTAATCCCCAAAGGGGTAGGCAGAGGTGTAACCAATACACCCACATTTCGCCGAGCGTATCTCCGTCCCATAATGCGATAGGGGGCGAGCCTATCGCCATACCGGGCACAATTCTACACTCGTGGCTGATACTGAGCATTCCTAATAGAAAAACCCGACCCGGGGATCGAACCCGACACCTCAGCGTTGGCCTCAATCGTACGCATACACATTACAACTGCGCCACCGAGGCAGTCATATTATTTATTCGAGAAATTATCTTTACCATACATCATGTACTTTAATTATTCCCTTCTTTTAAGGTCGGCAACGTGCCCATGACTCTTTTGGTATAGTGAGCGTACATGGGCGGTGGTGATCACTTACCATCAGGTGACCAACTTGCTCGTTTGTCGGCCTTGGCAATAAAAAATAAAAAATATCTGAATGAGGCTTAAGCTGGTAGGTGTAGTGTAGGGTAGTTCGTCTCCAAATTAAATAGATCCAGTATTGATGGATGATAAGTTCATTGGTTCTTCATACATAAAGACTGGTGTACAGGTCGAAGGACGGCCGGGTGCAAAGTGGGCGGTTGCAATGGACACAGCCAATAGCGCCACGTAACAACTACTGACAACTAGTTTTTATGGCTTCGACGTTTGTGGGCCGTTGATTGGGTGATTGGCGTTGTTTTACCAATGATATATTAAGCTGCATAAAGTGATGTCTTATTAACCAAACCAAACAATGTTTAAGGATATTTTCACAATATTTAACCATCAATTAATGTATAAGATAACTATTTTTAAAAGAACCCAGTAGATATATTTCCGATATATAGGTACCTCTACATTAGAGTGTGACTTTTATATTGGAACGTACATTTTACCTATTTGGTTTTTATTTAGCATTCTTTTTTTATCCTGGCTCGGCAAAGTGACTACGCTACACCTGATGGTAAGTGTAGCGCAATCCATGAATACTGTCGAACAACGGTAGACACTGAATCTATCGCAGATCGGCAGAATATTATGCCGGCCCGACATCCCGTGTTATAGGAAGGAGGAAACACGTGCGCCGGCAAACTATTCCACAGCTTTCTGGTCCGACAGAAGTAAGATTTTGCGAGCCTCTTGGTCCGAGCCGAGATGGAAGAGACCACGAAGCTATGGTTTCGCAAGCCAGCACGCGTGGTTCTGTTAAGGAAAGGTGAGAAGGGCATAAGGTCAAACACTGTTGACAAGTCAAGGTTACTGTAGGTGATAAAACATGTGAATTCTCTGTACGATTTCCTTAATCTAAGGTCTGTAGAACATATTAAATGAACATCAAATTTACATTAATTTAATCAAGGAGCACGAAGAAGATTCAAGGGCAAAGTAAAACTCTCAGCATAGCGAATGTGACCATTACTATTGCATTTTTTTTATAGCATAGGCCGGCAAACGAGCAAGTGGCTCACCTGATGGTGAGTGATCTCCACCACCCATATACGCCCACAACTCCAAAGAATCATGGGCGCGTTGCCGGCCTTAAAGGAAGGGGATAAAAAGGGATTGGGAAGAGGAGGGGGATTTGGGCCTCCAGATATCTCACTCACCGTACGAAACGCAGCAGCAAGCTTCTACTTTACGTCGGTTTCCTGGGAGACAGTGGTAACGACCCGGACGAGCCGGCCCATACATGCTATAGACAAAAGTGTCTACAGCGTGGCTCTATCACTCACAGAGATGCGCTACAATTACATGCAGTACAAAATTCCGTAAATTCTCCTAATATACAATATCTCTATTACAATCAGACTCCGTTTTTGGACAGAGCATGCTAGGTCTCCCACAAACAACGCGATAAGCTTGCGGGTGTATTCATGGTTTGTGTGACATACACGCGACCAGTCTATTAAGACCCCTGACGGTAGTTTCTTTACACCACAAACTGGAACCTGGATAGCTCTACGTAAACCGGCCGTTAAGAACTACAGATTGAGCCCAAAATATGTTGACCCGCGGGTCTGAGCGCTACCCCCGCTGGCGCCTGTGTTTGGTGGAGGTAAAGGGGGGGTAATAGGTCGTGGTTATCCGGTGGTAGGAGTGCGAGAGTGGTGTGTATTAGTGCGTACTTCACACGTACTACAAAGGTCCCTAACTGCCTGCTATTAAAACCGCTCGACCCCTACAGTAGTGTGCTAGGGATGTGCAACTCGCTATTGTTATTATTTAGTTTTGTCTTATCGCATTGTTTATAAATTAATATTCATTTAGCTTTCTTGATGATTCATTTGATGTTGATATATTTTTGAATTTATGTTCTCGGAAAAGTAAGATCGAAACATGCAGACACAGTAAATCATACAGAGATTTGCAGGAATATCTTGGGCTCTGTCTTCCAACTAATTTGTAATGATATGCAAAATTCTCAGATACATGGTGGGTGCACCCGATCTCTGTGACGAATTGTGTAGGCTTAAAGTTGTTATCGGGAAAGGAAATAGGTACATTTTTTCTGTTGCGACGTGTCGTAGGTAATATAGCACGTTCTAGACCCTCGATACCGCGAACTCTTGCTACCTTTAATTTAATTTTCTCCTGGACAATGTACCACATTGTGATTTATTCACGGATGAATGTTAGATGATCTTGTTTTAATGTCTGCACTATTGTGAAATAAATGATCTATGCGTGTTTTATCATATAATGGCAATGTAGAATGTTATAATTTGTACCCAGGCGATAGCCATGTGTCCGCTTTATGCTTTCCTATCTCTGTCGCTTATCTAAAACGGGACTATAGCATTGCTTACAAAGTGGGCATGACGCTGTCATGACTGATGCGGTCTCTTGTCTCTCAAAGTTTTTTAAAATGTGTCACAATACAACGATATCCGAGAATAGAAGAACACTTAATTTTACTAAACCAATGCTTCGATTAGGAATTAAGTGTACCTAGTGGTTATGTACGAGAATATGAATTCTCTCATATCATGTTGTGTATTTCATCATTTAAAGAATATAAATGCATATATTAGTTTGAAGCCATTACAATAATAATGAAATGTAAACCTAATAAAATTTCTATTAGATATTGTTCCAGGTTAATCTCAGAAATTATAATGCTCCATAATTTGACTAGCTTAATTGCCCCTTAACTAGAAATATAAAATTGCTTACATACTGTTGCTTGACGGCAAAAAAAGCGATGGTACCTACCCATTGTCCCTTGTATAGCTAAGTATCATCGAATAATTACCATACCATAATCTACTAGCGAATACTATGGGTAGTTATTTTCTCAAAACCCTCTGGATTTTGTTGAAGAAAATAAATTTTCTCTGAAAATATTCGTTGTCAAATCAAACTGAAGTGATTCTCTTAATGAATAAGTCGCCAGTTAATCGTAACAATACTGTAAAGCCCAATTAGTACTAATTAATTGAGTCGACTCAAATCTTGCAACTCCCATCACTAGACAAGCAGCGAGCGTTCCTTTCTCTTCATCTAATCACGCGAAATTAAACTTAATATTATTGACAATTTGATTGAAACTCCTTTGTACGAAATCCATATTATTTTTCCAGAAGATTGTCATGATAAATTAAGCCTTGTGCGATTGGAATAAGATGTGTATTGGTGTGTGTGGTGGTATATTATTTATTGAATGATTTTCGGCACAAAATAAAGAGCTCTGCAGCCATCGCGCCGCTGAAAAACGCCCGCCGAGTTAATAATAACTCACTGGATACAATTAACGCGATCAATTAACTGATAGGTTAACGAATTAAAATGCTTTAAAAAACAAAACCTCAATTCCAATCAACGACAACTACAAAAAATACATACATACGCACGCCCGTAATCCCCGAAGGAGTAGGCAGAGGTGTAACCAGTACACCCACATTTCGCTTCCTCACACATAATGGGACGGAAATAAGCTCGGCAAAATGTGGGTGTATTGGTTACACCTCTGCTTAGTCCTTCGGGGATTACAGGCGTGAGTGCGTATGTATGTTTGTAATAATCTTTTTAGGGTTCCGTATCCAAATTGTGCTAACCAAACACTATGACAGAACCTATATTGTCTGTATGTCTGTTCAGGTTTTAAACTGAACTACCTTTTCAACCGTATTAGGTAGCTGACTGATGTTTCCACAGCATATATTCTCTGATTCACAAATATTTGTCTCGGGTCTGGGTGTTGTGAGACCGCAAGTCCCTCGTAGTTCTTGATACCCACGATACAGGTTTACCTAGTGTGGGGTCAGGACTATGTGTGTGACTGTTGGGTGTATCTATCTATCTATCTATCTATATGTTATTGTGGCGGATATCCTGACAAATATTCAAAATAAAAAGTGATTTACTGATCGGATAGTGGTACGAATGGCGTGATAACTCACATTTGGCCAGTATTTTATGCTATTTAAATAACCAATTTTATTTAGCTCTCCATATTAACCCGTCTCGTACACTATAATAATAACATTAAAATGCACGTACTTACAAAGCAGGGCGTGTCCAACCCTTCACGAGTACTAACCCGTCTTCTATACCCATGCCAAAATATTGTGACGGGTCACACCTACCACTGTTGTGCACAAAGTAACACTATATTATCTGAGGGCGCATTGAGAAAACTATCAATACATTGTTACTTAACCCTTTTATAACATACCAAGGTGGGTTAAGAATACCCAGTTGAATGAATGCAAAGACATTGAAGTAAGAGAGTGTTAAAAGAAACATAGAGGTGACGTACTACTACCTACCCACAATTTTGAGATAATTGTTTATCAACTTTTAAGGACAATAAAAGGAGATTCAGCGTTTTTGGTTATCCATATAGTACATACATACGCACTCACACCGGTATTACCTGAAGGTGTAGGCATAGGTGTTAGTAGTACACACACATTTCGCCGAGCGTATTTCCGTCTAACGATGTGATAGGGGGCGAGCCTATCGCCATACCGGGCACAATTCCAGACTCCGGGCTGATACTAAGCATTTCGTGATAGACAAGCCTAATATCACTTTACCTAACCTAACCTAAAGTGGTAGAGGCACACTATAGACAGTTTTCTCTACAGCAAGAATAGGCCGGTACGACCGGTTGTTTACCACTGTCTAACAGAAAATTAACATGAAGTAGCAACTTACTGTTGTTTCGTCATCTTTTTCCTTTAAGGTCGGTATCGCGTCCATGATTATTCAGCTATTGTGTATGTTAATGGACAATCGAGATCACTTACCGTTAGGTGACCCACTTGTTCGATTGCCGACCTCTACTATAAAAAACTTGACAAAAAACAAATATTTGTGGATCACACAAACATTTTATCTCGGTGCGAGAATCAAAGCCGCGTCCTCTCGCTTCACAGCCGGCTACTCGCCCACTACGCCACGGAGGCTGTGTGTGTGGAAGCTGATTTAACTATTTGTGTAAATGCAAGTCACCTTTCTAAACAATAATAGCTTAAAACTCCGTAAAGATATTCTCTGAACTATACGTCCCCACGCGTTCTTGTCCGATATAATTTGTGTTGTTGACGGAGTACATAATTGCAACTCAACAAGTTTTTGCCGCTCGTTCGCGGAAACTGCAATGTTTACATAGGCTACTGCCACTTACCACTTTATACTTACCGCTTATAAATAGGCGCTAGATGTTGTTTGTTTAGGAAAGATAATTTTAGAAAAATACATTTTGATTATAATGAAAATATGTTGATTATTTAGTTAAGGATGACTTTGTGCTTATTTCAATTAAATATCCTTCAAAACACGACAGATCAAAAGAAGTTTTTGCTACACCAAAGATATGCTATTCGTTTATTTTCAGCCAAATTAGAGAAATTATAAAAGTGATTTTTAGCATACCAAATAAAATATACTATCAACTTCAGCTTTGTTATTTCTTAATTTTTTAAATAAATGTCGTAATATCTATGAACAGTGAAATTGTATACCCATGATGCGTAAACCTAGACATGTCAATTTGTTTGTTCATTGGATGAAGACATTCCTTTCCACTAACTAAGCACTCCGTTCACTAAAGCGCTAAAACATCCACCATAGCCACTAGTTTTTTTTTTATTGCCCTAGATAGACAGACGAGCAATGCCCATGAACCTCAGCAATGCCATAGCACTGCCAGGCCGCTGACTACCGTTAAAAATACCGATAGCAAAATTTACACACTACCGGCGGGTCCAACCCACCAAATCTAGGGTTAATTCTACTAAGTTGTGCTGGTTGACTAACACTCTATATTTTCATTTTCTGCCATTTCACACTTAACTAGAAGCATCTTTACATTCGAAGCAAATCAATTCTTACCGGCCAGTATTACAATGTTACTCGTAGGAGCAACAAATCACCCACACACCACGCGACGCCACACGCACCTATGCACGTCGCGGCATCCCACCACAATCTAATAAACGGCTTCCATCAAAATACTTGCAATAAAATTTCAATTACCCCGGCGCGGCGACTTAGCTTGCATCTCCAATTATAAGAGGGCTTTTGTTAGCGGATTAGCTGGCAAAATGCGGAGGGCACACTGCGCCACCGGCCGCCGTAATTGGAATAGCTTCGCGCATTAGCCGCTTGCCACGCAGCCAACTCGTGTTGAGCCCTGCTCCCTCGCGGATTATGTGCTCACGCGACTTAAGCCATGTTAACACTTTATTTCATTGACATGTCACTGTGTGATATATTTCAAACAATCATTGTGTCTTATTCCATTTTCGCACGTATAGACTTTAGACTCTATGGAACTAACGCACCAAGGTATCAAATTAAAAACAATACTATGTATCACGATATTTTTTTCTCAGTATAAGGAAACTCTTCCCTCACCTTATTAAATAGGAATTAATTGATATACTTACTGGCTTTCGCCTTAGTGAATGTCGTTTTTTAATTATATCCCATAGGAACGTATAAAAGTAAACGGGATAAAAGTATACTTTGTACTCAGATCATGGTCTACCTGTGTACCTACCAAACACCCCATATCCCAAAAGGCGTGACAAAAATCCAATTTCACGTAGGTATCTACTCACAATAAACATTCAAACTTGTACATTTATAATATAAATATAAAATATAAGTAGAAAGTTCCTACTGTCGCCCTCCTACAAATCACTGTTGAAAGAATGCCTTTCTAAGGACACTTTACAAAGAAGGATCGCTGTTCGATCCATGGTTTTTCATTTGTTCACCATAATCTAAGTATTACATAGTATCTTAGTACATTTTATAATATATATAGGTATACCAGCGATTTGTTATCCAGTCATCAATATTTCCAGAGGTCTTTTAAAGCTGGTGTCACGCGGTGCGTCGGTGGTCGAGGCACATTCTTGCCGACACAAAGTGCGCGACAGAGCCTTAATTAAGTCACCCCACCATATTAATTTATTGGCAGCGTGTAGTTGGGCGTCCAATGGAATTTTTATTGGGTAATGGATTACCTTGAAGAATCGAGGTCGGTTATTAAACGGTATGGACCCTTGATTTCGTGTACTTACTCTTTATTGGTTATTGATTGGCGTGTTTTGATGTAAGACTGCGTATGGCTATGTTAATTTCGGAATGCATATTATTATTCACAATTCATTATAAATTACTGCATGCTTAGAAAAAAATTACGTATCTATTTACATCTGAACTTTGATTGATTAATGGCAGTATATCCAATTCTTCTTCTTCTTCCGCCTGCCCTTATACCACTCGCAGTGGGGTCAGCGCAACATACGGTTTTTTTAACATATGGTTACAGAAAGATTTGGCTTATAGTTTTTATGTCCTGTCGCCTGCTTGACGCCGTCTGGGGAGAATACACTCAGACTCAAAACAATATTTGTGGATCACACAAACATTTTGTCTTGGTGCGGGAATCGAACCCATGTTACCTATAGGTAAAGCTCGTTACAAGGTGGTAGGTCCCTCGTATGCGAGAGGCTGGGTTGGTACCACCGCTTTGTCTATTTCTGCCGCCAAGCAACAGTGTGTAAGCGCTGTTGTGTTCCGGTTTGAAGGACATTGAAGCCAGCGAAATGACTGGGCATTATCAGGCTTAAAACCTTATGTCTCGGGGTGATGAGCGAAGTCTAGTGTCACGCAGTGCTTTGTTATTTAAAGTTCTTTATGGCATTGCTTTAGTTTATGAGAAGGCGAGGCGCTTTCATCAGGCGAGCGACCAGCTCGTCTCGTCATTCAAGCTATTAAAAAAAAGCTTCGTAATATATTTACATTACCTTTTCTCAGAACAATATATAAACTTCAAAATATGTGTAGTTTATTTTATTTCACTTTGGCTTAAACTTATTTACGGTAGACTTCTTATGATCGCGTCACTGGGGTTAATGACGTAACGTCTGCGGGTCAGTACCTACTATTACTGTGTGAATCTATTTTATTTTTTATTAATATACAAATGAAAACAGTACCTTATTACAAAACATAGAGCTATCTTTTAAATTAGCATAAAGATGACTATTTAACGGTAAAGTCATTTATACACATGGTCAGTGGCTATCAAACTGAAATTAAGTATTGTGTAGACAGACGAGAGTGTCACTAACGTCAGCACTGACGCTTGATACAGCCATCGGAAGTATCCACGAAGCTTGCCTACTGCAAAGGACCAATTCGTAAAAATTCAGCATTAATTAAAACCCACGATCACGATCAACAAATTTAAATTAGCGTACATTAAATAAAAGTGTCAAATAATAAAGGTCACTTCACACGAGCAGGCGAGGCTACGCGAAGTGGCGCGGGGGCGCGACACGAGTGCCACGCGGACGTGTCGTGAATCCAAATGTGGCGTTTACAGCAAGATGGCGGCGCCCTACAGCCTCGCGTGCTAATGAATTGTGACACGAATTAACGAATTAATATATCAACGGTAATTTATTCGCGGAAATGTAGTGCACGGGCGGATGGGCACGCTCCGGCGCGGTGCTGCGGACGCGTCGGTGTGGGTACCAACTACTGGCGTAAGCACGTGTTACAAAAGACATGAGGGCTAGGTAAACACAACAAAGTGATACTATTGGCAATAAGAATTGTTTATACCGCAAAGTTTCTATAACTCTATACAAAATTTAACTGTAGTGTAATTATAAACATATCAGCATGTTTAGCTCCTTGGTTTTAGTAAAATACATACTTAAAAGTTGATTCATGGATAGAGAAGAAAACCAAGGAGCTGTAACAATATTACTATGTAATCATTATAATTTCTTATGCAACTTTTAACAACTAATCAAATAACATTAAATCAATTTTTCTCCAATCGTCTTGATACAAAACACGTTCATTACAAGTCTTATTAGTTAATTAACAATATCATACCGATGCGTTAACGTTACATTAACTCGTCGAGATGTCAGGAGTAGTGATTGAGTGGGGTGGTGTGCTGTCTGTGAGACAAAGCACCACCAATTATGTGCTGATGAATCCTTTTATACCAACCGAGTCATTCAATTGAGATGTATTAAATTTTAATAAAATGTATTCGGTTTTCAATATAAATAATTTAGGCTATGTTGATGTTTTAATGAGATGTAGTTTGGATTTATTCTAATTATTTACTAACTATCATATAAATAACATGATTATTTTTTGTTTGCGTCTAATAATTCTACGACTCTTCTTTACCTCTAACTGAAAATAAAGAAATATTGTGAATAGAAAATGGGCTACTGAGAGAATAATAGAAATGATTTTTTTGTCTAAAATGCCACCTCCTTTTAAGAAAATCAAAAACTAACTTCATAAACGCTTGAAATATCGTAATATTTACACTATTCATGAAAGTCCCTAAACGATCTTTTATTTCGCTACCCAAAAAACTTATCTTGAACTTAAAATACTTAGCATGGAAGTGCTTTTGGCACTCATACTCAAGCAGCTATTCATTATCTGTACTTAAAACAATTGTCAATGTAATGAGCGTCATTGTCAGTAGGACTAAAGTCAAGCGCAGGAAGTATTTGAGTAGATGCGCAGGAGTTATCTAGAGTGCGCCACTAATCCGAGTCAACATCGATGAGTGCCCCTCGCGACAAAGCAAAGTGGCTCCAGTGTGATGTGTAATCCTCTTTAGGCATTGTTTGCATGCACGATGCAACCCGATGCGCTATTGTCGCATTTTTTGTCGCATGCGGTGGCGTGGGTGAAGTGTGCTTCTGATGTGAAGGAATTAGACGATAAACGTCAATTTTTGTAAAGCGTTTAAGATGTTAACATTCGTGACACATTTTAACCTACTTCAAAAAAGGAGGAGGTTCTCAATTCAACGCGTATTTTTTTTTATTTGCACAATAATCGTGTTGTTTAAAAGATTAAATCAATTTCATAATCAAAACTTACATGATTATACTAATTAATGTTATTAAGTTATGTATTAACATTAGAATTTTATTGTGCACAAAGGTATAATAAGATAAATTAACATTATTTCAAGAGTAATATCATTCCAAAATAAAACGTTTAGGTACATACATGACTAAAGGAAACGAATTAATTCTGTAGCTTAACATATATTCAAATTCAAATTATATATTGAATCCATAAAATGTTATACATCATTTATATTCAGTAAAATTTTTACTCTTAAATTTTTAACTTTACCGCCAGTTCGGAATACTGTTTCGCTAGAGAAGAACAGGCAAGAAACTCTAACGTTGCTCTTTTCAAAACTGATTTACAATATTGATACTACATTAATACAATTTAATTTGAGGTAAAGCAGCTCAGTTTATGCCAAGAGGAACATTATAACACAAAATAATGATTATTGACCATAAGTGACAGTTACCTAAAAATAACTTGGAACTTCAAACTGCAGACAGCTCAGACAATCAAGTAAGAAAACACCATTCAAATGCCATTTCACCATAAAACAGACAAGTTAAAGACATGATTACAGCACACTTTCCAGTCTTATAGCAGCATAGCATGAACACCACACCGATATAAACACAATGCAACTAGATTGCTTTATTTATCCTACACTTGGAGTAATTGAGGAAGTGTTTAACTTCGCCATTGTGCGTTTCTTTTCTCTAATATTGTTAAATTTGTACGACAATCCGCTTAGACGGACCGTTGGGAAAAAATGCGGAGGTTGTCATTCTGTATGGTGTTCCGTATAATATAAAGATTTAATTTGGTTGTTGTATTTGTATTACACCGCTCGGCGAAATGTCGGTGTACTGTTTACACCCCTGCCTACCCCTTCGGGGATTACAGGCGTGAGTGCGTATGTATTTGTATTACATTAATATTTAATTACGTCGCTTTAATTTATTTTTGAAGAACATACCCGTTCAAACTCCCTTTATCAATAGGAAAAACACAATAAAATAAAATAAGTAGTAATGAACCATTTCGTCTGGACCAGCTTTAAGCAGTAAAAACAACCACAATTATTCAGATTGCTACATAATTTTAAGCACTAAGATATTAATACCTATATATATGCACTCACGCCTGTAATTTCCGTAGGGGTAGGCAGAGATGTAACCTGTAGTACGATTATACCTCATGTGAAATGTCACACATGTGATCACATTTCACCGATTCCAGACTCTGGGCTGATACTGAGCATTTCGTAATAGAAAAACCCAATATCACTTTTACCCGACCCGAGGATCGAACCCAAGACCTCAGCACATCAGTCGTACCGCGTACGAATTACAACTGCACCATCGAGGCAATCAGATGTTAATGCCTCATAAAACACGCACACACGCATAGGAGTGAAACTTATAACACCCCTCTGTTTATGAGGGTTGAAAATATAATTTTATTTAATTACTAGGATGTAGATCCCTCGTATGCGAAAGGCCGTCTAGGTTGTTACCACCGCTTTGTCTATTTCTGCCGCCAAGCAACAGTTTGTAAGCACTGTTGTGTTTCGATTTGAATAACATTGCAGCCAGAGACATTACTCTGCATTGTGAAACTTAACGAGTGACGAGTGCAGTCTAATGCCATGCAGTGCTTTATACTTCAACGTTCTGAGTGGTGTCCGTTTATGGGCAGGCGTGGCGTTTACCATCAGGCGAGTGACCTGTTCGTGTCGTCATTCGGGTTAATAAACATGAAAAAAAATCATAGGATGTTTTTCAATTGTATAGCACGGACCCCACATAAATAATAGAATTAGAGTACGACAGCGGGGGTGGGGGTGGGAGGCTACGGAGGGGTGAGGCACGCTTCACTGCCCCTCTCCCAAATCGTTTGCATTTCTTCACCCAAACTTAACGTTATATTTTTGGAGAAAAAGGAAATAGAGACATAAATGATGGTGGGGAGCCAGTCCTATACGAGTATCGGGATATTTACGTTTGAGCCAGACTGGTTATAAAGGCTAGTAGATATATGAGACTACAGCCTGATCTAGTATTATTTTAGTGTTATTTTTAACCGACTTTAAAAAAGGTGAAGGTTCTCATTTCGACTCAGTTTTTGCTTTTTTATGTATGTAATACATCGATTTCTCAGTCAATTGTGGACCGATTTTGAAGAGAACATTTATTAAACAGTCTAGTTTGCAGGGTCAATAAAATATTACACCAGGTTATACATAAACTGCCTCGGTGGCGCAGTTGTAATGTGTACGCGTTACGATTGAGGTCAGCGCTGAGGTCACGGGTTCGATTCCCGGGTCGGGTAAAGTGGTATTGGGTTTTTCTATTACGAAAATGCTCAGTATCAGCCCGGAGTCTGGAATTTGTGCCCGGTATGGCGATAGGCTCGCCCCCTATCACATTAGGGACGGAAATACGCTCAGCGAAATGTGGGTGTACTGGTTACACCTCTGCCTACCCCTTCGGGGATTACAGGCGTGAGTGCGTATGTATGTATGTTATACATAAAATAATTTTCTTTTTATTTTTTATAGCAATTAACGATAAATGAGCTTGTTTCTATTACACAGTGATACTACCGCAGTCGCGCCGCGCCGGGCTATTCACTTGTAGATTAAGCTGTTTACAGCATGGTTCTACTACTCCAATTAGGATATACTCAAGGGGTAGTGTCCAATACAGCTTATTTTTTATAAATTTTTGTATACATTGTTGTATTACTAAAAATCACACTAATAAATATTGATTTATTAATTTATTTCTGATTCATAAGTTTTTACGAATTTCGATCAAACACTTCTGGTCAAAGGACATATAGTCGCTCATAGCCAGTTGCACTCATTAATAGGCAAGCGGTTAGCAAGTAAAGCAGCAATATGTAAGCAATGGTTAAGGTTTGAAGAACATTGAAATTACTGGGCGTTATGAGACTTCACATCTTACGTCTTTCAGTGATGAGCGGTATGTTAAGCAGTGTAAAACTTAACAGTTTAAAGCTATTAGTAGTCCCATAGTTGTCCCATATGGGCAGGCGTGGCGCTTGACATCAAGCGACCTGCTCAGTTATATAAAAATATTAGTTTTAGGTATTCTCCTAAGGATCTCCAAACGCACTCGGAGTCGCCGTCCTTTGTTCCACTAGTTTCCCGACGATCTCGCTCCATTGTCTATTGCGAAATTTGATTTGGCCAGCCCTGTATTATATTACACGTTTTTCTATACTTTTACGTCATTGATTTCTGAATTTAGAGCTGTCTTGATCTTTTGTGTATAAGCGGTTAATATTCCAAATGTTGTGTATGTCGTCACGGACAGTTGAAGTTGTGAAAGATATGAAGAAATTAGTCTAAAAATAGGCATTTTTTTGGAAAGAGTTTTCGCATGACACACAAGAATTTAACAGAAAACTCTTGTTTACGAAGCCGCGTCAAAAAGTTTAAATAAATAATTCTATGAAGCGGCCTTTCTTTCGACGGATTATCTGTTATATTCTTGCTTATGGCGTACGAAAAACTATTAATCGAAATTAGGCTTCAATATTGCGTAGAATTTTGGGAGTTATTAAAAATTATAAGATTTATGAGTGTTAGAGCCACGCCGTAGACACTTTTGTCTACAGCAGGAATGGGCCGGCTCGTCCGGGTCGTTACCACTGTCTCACATTAGAGTGGTAGAGCCACGCTGTAGACACATTTGGCTACATCATTAATGGGCCGGCTCGTCCGGGTCGTTACCACTGTCTCACAGGAAACCGGCGTAAAGTAGCAGCTTGCTGCTGCGTTTCGTACGGTGAGTGAGATATTCGGAGGCCCAAATCCCCCTCCCATTCCCAATCCCTTAATTATCCTTTACCTTTAAGGTCGGCAACGGGCTTATAATTCTCTTGATATTGTGGGCGTATATGGGCGGTGGAGATCACTTACCATCAGGTGACCCATTTGCTCCGGCATACGAGCCAATGCTATAAAAATATCGATGAACATACATAAAAAAAAGAAATTCGCACAATTGAGAACCTCCTCCTTTGAAGTCGGTAAAAAAGTCTTATTTTAAACTAAGTTGAGTTTCGGGTCACACCCTAAACATTTGTGTTAACATCTTAATCTGGCGAAATAAAGTCGTGGCAATTAACTTTGCTTAAACAAATGTAAGAATGTAAACTCCCCTATTTAATTATCTTGCAGTTTTGCTTTGTCTTAGGAATTATAATTATCTAACGGTATTCATTGTATTAGCTGTTCATTTACGAATGAAGTTATACAGTTTATTGTCCCTTTATAGCAGAAACGATCAAGTGGGTCACTTTATAGTAACCTTACTAATTGGTGAAGTATAGTATCAACACCGCCCATGAAAATTATAATATTAAATGAATTATAGATGTATTGGTGACCATCGAGAATGTTGGTCATCCCACAATCTTTGTAATATAGAACATGTGGTATTTTAATAACGGTAGCGAGTTCGATTCTCACGCTATGGTATTTTTTTGTAGGTAGTTGTTAGGTATATTTACCGGAGACATAAATTGTTAAGTGTCATAATGCCCAATAATTTCACTGTCTTCAATTTCATTCAGTCCGAAACAACAGTACTTATACTCTGCTGCTAGGCCGCAGAAATAGACAAAGTGGTAGTACTAAGATTGCCTCTCGCGTGCAAAGGACTTATTACTTATTATTTCAGTCTGTCTCATCTGGGATTCGAATCCAGGAACGCACGGTTTAGCAGATAAATAGTAAGTACGCTACCACTAGAACAATGAGGCGGCTTTTCAATAAAAGAGTTAATTAAATCTTAAAGCGAGAGTGCAATGGTGAATCTCGACTCCGAGCAGTTTTAATTTGGAATTCCTCACGGCCGGGGCCAGTTGCGGCGCGGTGGTACAGTGATTGTAAATAAATAAGACAAATAAATCAATTTAGTGTAACCAAGTGTATTTCGATGATGCTATTTATGTTATGTGTAATAGTTGATATGATTTCTATACATAAGTTTCTTTATTTTGTACCTACTGACTTGTTATAAGTGCTATTTTTTTCTTATGGCATAGGCCGGCAAACGAGCAAGTGGGTCACCTGATGGTAAGTGATCTCCACCGCCCATGTACGCCCACAATACCAAAATAATCATGGGTGCGTTGGCGACCTTAAAGGAAAGGCATAATTAAGGAATTGGGAAGGGGAGGGGGTTTGCGCCTCCTGATATCTCACTCATCGTACGAAACGCAGCAGCAAGCTGCTACTTTACGTTGGTTTTCTGTGAGACAGTGGTAATGACCCGGACGAGCCGGCCCATACATGCTATAGACAAAAGTGTCTACAGCGTGGCTCTACCGCTCAAAATAATAAAAACTCAAATTTTACTTGCCTACATGATTAATAAACTATTTAATTCAATTTCTTATTCTGGTTACCCACTAACTTGTTGTTTTGTTTACAGGATTCCCGCAGATCAAGTCCCCCTACAGTCCCACCTCACAGCCACATCTTTCAGGTCAGTACCTAGTTTACACTTCATTCTTCACAGTTGCCTCTGTCGCAGTTGAAATATGTACGCGGCGGACTGCTGTGCTGAGGTCTCGGGTTCGATCCCCGGGCCGAGTGATATGAGGTTTTTATATCACGAAATGCTTAGTATCGGCCCAGATTTGTGTCCGGTATGGCGATAGGCTCGGCCCCTATCACATTATGGGACGGAAATAAGCTCAGCGAATTGTGAGTGTGCTGGTTATACCTCTGCCTACACCTTCGGGGTATACAGGCGTGAGTGACTCTTCAAAGTTAACATGTCTTTATAATAATATGTGACTTCTATTAAGTCAGCCTCCTATGCGCAGGCGGCGTGTAGCTGGCTGTGAAATGAGAGGCCCGGGGTTTGATACCCGTATCGAGACAAATGTGTGCTTCACAAATATTTAATTCCTGTTTGGGTATTGTGCGATCAAATGTCACTCGTAGTTCTTGATGTAATGATACAAGTTAACCTAGTGTGGGGTCAGGCCTGTGTATGAGATATTTCATAGTGAAATTTCATAGTGTTCTCCCCAGAGGAGTTGACTTCAGGCAGGCGGCCGGTAGTAAAAAATATCAACCAAATCTTTCTATGACATGTATCAAATTAATTTAATTACACATAAAATTTACAAATTCCATGCATGTCTATGATCTATATGATTACATTGTACCTCATTTTTATAATGCCAATATGTAATTTTAATTGGTATGTAATTATTCTGTTGGTATGCTAAATAAAATAAAATAGTACCTATGCTCCACTGTGAGTGGAATACGGATAGGTGGAAGAAGATATCCATCTCGATACAAAAAGCTATAGCCTAAATCTGGTTCTTAAATGGTCACTACAAACTTTTCAAGTAGATACGTAACTCTTTATGGAGCCATTCACATCTGTAATGCATTTATATACTACTAGCTTTTGCTCGCGGCTCCGCCCGCGTGAATAGACTTTTCCGAAATAAAACGTAGCCTATAACCGTCTCCAGGGTCCCATCTATCTCTACATCAAAATCGGTTCAGTGATTTAGGCGTGAAAGCGTAACAAACAAATAGTTTTTTTTTTCATAAAAAGAACCCTACGTCACTTCTTTTACCTACAAAAATATGTATACAAAGTTTCATGATGATCGGTTAAGTAGGTTTCGCGTGAAAGCGTAACAAACAAACTTACATTCACATTTATAATATTAGTATGATTGTACCCGCGATTGATACCACGAGGTGCATATTTTATTTTTATATAAATCTCTTACTAAAATTGTTGTGTTCCCTTTGGATCCAAAAATATGTAATGCTCTTTAGTTTTGATCTCCTAAAACAATTATTTTAGCATAAAAACAATCCTTTGTGTGTCTCTTACTTGTCTATAAGTCTCCGTTAATTCCTATTTTATGCAATTGATTTCTTAAATTATTAAGTAAGACCAATTCATGTTCTAATAGTACAGAGCGTTGCCACATATTAAAAGGTTAGTAGGCACTGGCCACCTTCATAACCCGCTGTTTGAGAGACTATTATTAAAATTTCTAGCTAGCCTAGTGCCGACTTGTCACAACTCCTCCATTGGGTTTCCGCTTGATGATACTGTGCTCCACAATTCACAGAAACTTTGTCAAACTTGGTCGTACCTCAATCGAGATCCAAACCTACGGTACATCAGTATGTAACCAATTGAGCAACGAGCCCTTCCGTCCTCACTCCCGCCGAAAAAACGTAGACATAATTAAAAATATAATAGACAGTGAGTCCCCTTCGTTCCTACATACATGAATGAATGCAGAAAAGGCGCGTCATATGAAAGCACGAAAATAGTTAATTTCGCGCGAAGCCGCCACACCACGCACCTACGAGCCGCGACAAAAGTTTCGCCGGGAAACAATACCTTTGCCACTGATTTAGGAAAGTGGCTGACGGAGGGCGACCGCGGGGTGTGGGTACAGGTGGGGCGGACGGGAGGGGGAGGCATCCCTCATGTCGTCCTCCCCTCACCCCACATACCCGGCTTTGTCTCAGTAATGAATCCGGCAAACGCCAAACGTCAGCGCGCAGCCGCCCGCCCGCGCCCGGCAAACAGCGGAGCTCACACGCTCGTTCCACGGAAATTAGTCCTAAACCAATCTTGTTAAGGACCCTAATCGATTGGCGTGTGATTGGACGTGCAACGTTCCCGCTTTGGGGTAGGAGGTTCTAGAAAATATCGTGTGAAATTCAAATTACAGCCGTGATAAAGATAATGCGAGGTGGGATATGGTTAAGGCACCGAGTCGCGCCGTGCGAGCGAAATTACCAAGTCAATGAGATTTAACGCGATAGTGAGCGTACCGCCTCTACATATGCTTGTAGTACTCCAGCTGACTGGCACCCATATGAATACACATCGTTTTAAATCCTATCATCATTCATGACTATTTTTTGAATCAAACATTCCGTCATTTCTTTTTAGGTTGAACTATATTTGCTCCCGTTCGAAACAAGGTCGTTTCACTAGCAACTTGGTTCACCACGACAATATAGGTAATCCCAAAATCCAATTAGAGTATATTTTATTACAATTAGTAGATATTGTTATTAAATTACACTCAATAGTGTCACACATAGTCTTAATCCCGCAGTAAGGTCATCTTACTGTCTGATTGTAGTGACACCGAAAGTCTCTCGTTAGTAACACCCGGACCTGAAACAATTACTTGCTGATGTCATACATATTGTCTAGGTGCGAGGATCGAACCCGTGGCGTCTTATTTCATAGATAAATCTAATTAATAATTATCTATATTGATTAAAATCGATAATGATGTACGAAAGATATATGAAGATATACAAAAAAATATATTGTATATTTTTTTTTGTATTATATATTTCTCATATTTTTATCAATGCATTAATAAGTTCATATGTCATGCATGTTGTCTGCGTGTAGAGAGTTAATGTGTGGAACAAGGTGAAACATGATTTTGAGATATAATTAAGAATTTCAAATTCATAACATTTATTGCGATCATTACCGGGACTGTATAGAGTTATTGACTTGAATTATTTATAACGTATGTAAGATCAGACTCATCGCTAATATTCATCAGGTTAGTATTCGATAGCTTAAATGGTAATTATGGGATTGGGAAGGATCCTTGCAAAGCATACTACTCAAAGAATTGCCTAAAATTCCGACGGTTAAATGGTATTGGTAATTTTTTTCAAAATTTTGGGAATAAATCTATGGTTTATAATGTCAAATGACTAGAATAAGTAACATTATTATGCTCCTGTGATGAGTTATAGAATTAGAAACAGCTTGGTATCTAATCATAATATTATAATAATTATACTTGTTGAATAGAGTTAAGTCTTTCACTCATGTTCCGTCGCCGTCCGTGTGTTAACATTTTGAAAAAAAAGCATTTTGTTTTTCAGATTTTTATACAGCAGACGGTAAGTTTTTTTTCTATTAGCTTGAGTGACAAAACGAGCAGGCCGCTCGTCTGGTGGTAAACCTGCCCATAAACAGAAGCAACCCCACACAGAACTTTGAATTACATATACATGGACTGCGCTCGTCACCCCGAGACATAAGATATTAAGTCTCATATTGCCCAGTAATTTCACTGGCTTCCATGTCCTTCAAACCGGATAACAAAAGTGTTGACACACTGCTGCTTGGCGGCGGAAATTGACAAAGCGGTGGTACTAACCCAGACGGCCTCACGCATACGAGGGACCTACCACCTTGTAAACAAACCAGCAAGTGGGATTACCATCGTAAGTTATCATTACCGTCTATATAGGTATATTTGTAATGACACAGGAATTGTGTCTCTGTTTTTTTAATTATAATTATCTAACTCTAGGAAAAATACCTACTATTTGTGTATTAACATATGTACTCTCTAAGGAAGGCAATATTTTAATATTTCTACATACTGGTTTCTTGTAAGACAGTGATACCACTCCAGTAGCGCTAGCCCATTGATGCGGTAGAATGTAGAAGAAACTGAGAACAACGTGGTGTTCCCGCAACCCTTCTGGGGAGAGGCGGCCGGTCATAAAAATACAAGCCAAATCTTTCTGTAACATGTGTTAAAAAGCATGTTGCGAGGACCCCACTATGAGTGGGGTAAAGGCAAGTGGAAGAAGAAGAATGTATTGAATAGAATTTAAATGTATTAAATAATATTGGCACAGTGAGTGAGTAAATAATATCCCGGTACTAAGATTTTTTTTTGTCTACTCCACAATGTTTGTATCGGGTCTGGGTGTTGCGAAACCGAAAGTCTCTCGTAGTGCCTATACACACGACATAAGATTCGTATGTTACTGTGGGGTCAGGACTATGTGTGCGACTGTTGGGTGATATTTATTATTATAGAATACATGAATTTCCTTATCGTAACGCTGTTTACATGTTAAGTAGAGCCCAGTCAGCAGTACATGTGCCATCTGTAAATTCCAAAGGCGCATGAGAGCGCCAAACAAACCACCTGACTAGCCGGCGGCCATTTGCAAAAAAACGTTGCTCCCGCCATTTTTTCGCGCCAATTTGATATTTACGTAGCCGCGGGGTGGTATTCCTGATTTGACACTGCATCATGGCGGCTTTTTATTGTTTTTTTAAAACAAAGGCAGGCTCGATGGCCGTTTCCTCTGCTATTGTTTAGACGCCGCCGCCATTTTTGATTTGAAAATTAGGGTGCCCATTGTTTTCTACGTGCATTGTTACGGAGTCATGGTTGGAGTGGGTCGGTGGCCTTATTGGTCGCGGTACATAATGGGTGAAATCATTTCCCAGCAGGTGCCATTTTGTTCACCATTTCATGGTAGAATGATAAGAAGGTCATGGTTTACACAAAAAAAATCATGGACTCCTACCTACATGTTTTTTTGTTGTTTAATTATGGCTTCGCATTATTTTATTTAACCAAAGACAAGTATTTAATATATTTTAAGACTGCCTCGGTGGCAAAGTTGTAATGCGTACGCGTTACGATTGAGGCCGACGCTGAGGTCTCGGGTTCGATCCCTGGATCGGGTAAAGTGGTATTGGGTTTTTCTATTAAGAAATGCTCAGTATCAGCCCGGAGTCTGGAATTTGTGCCCGGTATGGCGATAGGCTCGCCCCCTATCACATAAGGGACTGAGATACGCTCGGCGAAATGTGGGTGTACTGGTTACACCTCTGCCTACCCCTTCGGGGATTACAGGCGTGAGTGCGTATGTATGTGTTTTATATTTTCGAGTATTCACAAGCACGATGAAACACCGTTGCGGCCAATTTCCAAGTCTTGTTGGAGTTTTGGCGTAAATTCCTTCCAGTACGATGCTTCATAGACGATTTTCTCCAAGCGGATCGAACGACCAAGGTCGATCAATACACTTGGTCAAAAATCACCTCCAATTTTTTATTGCATAGGCCGACAAACAAGCAAATGGGTCACCTGATAGTAAGTGATCACCACCGCCCATGTAAGCCCACAATACCAAAAGAGTTATGGGCGCGTTACCGACCTTAAAGGAAAGGGATAATTGAGGGATTGGGAAAAGGAGGAGATCTGGGCCTCCGGATATCTCACTCACCCTACGAAACGCAGCAGCAATCTACTACTTTACGTCGGTTTTCTGTGAGACAGTGCCCATTCATGCTGTAGACAAAATTGTCTACAGCGTGGCTTTACCACTCATGCTCCATTCACCAATTTCAATGACTCCATACACTGTTTATCACAATCAATGTTTATTGCACAAGTTTCCACCACTTTTATGCAACACAACTTTAAACCAGTCTATGAACCAATTAAAATAGGAGATCGAGCGCATTGACAAAATTTCCGCCAAAACTCCCCTTGCTCTTGTTGTAAATACGGTATATTGTAAGTGCAAAATAATAACAATATATAATATAAATAAAATTACATCCAAAAGGAACGTTCCTTGTTTACACCAATCAAACGCAACACTTGAACAACTCATTCGTCAAACTATCTACTAGAGACTAATTCACAGCCTCTTGTATAGGGATGTGACACACAGCATTACTGATTTAATGGGATTGTGCTTCACTTCAAAAAAATCATGATACCAATTTTTTTATAGTTTTAACTTTGAAACATTACTTATGCATTTATATATTAAGTCGGTTTTTAAAATAACTCCAAATTCAATATAATCGACGTGCCTGTTGAACCGTTCAGCTGTTAAGGCGTGATTAACTACCAAACATCCAAGTTTACAAACTCACAAACATCCATACTTTCACATCTTTATCTTTATGATATTATCTACGGCGTTGTATGACATCTACTGTAGCTGATTATAAAGGGCAATTGGTCTACCATTTTCAATCTGTCAACTGCTGTGTGCCAAAGAATTTGCACCTACGTCTATTTATCCTTTATGTATATATCACTAGCTCTTGATCGTGGTTTCACTCACGTTAAAGTCTTTTCTAGGTTATAAAGTAGTGTTTCTCATACAAATTTTCCTACTTTCTCTTCTTCAGAATAAAATAAATATCTTTCTGCCTGGCGATATCCCGGCGTAGGGATAGCGGCTTAGATGCATTGTAGGAATACATTGTCAACATTTCAGCATTCCCGCGGTTTGGTATAGGCGTTAATTAATCAGCAGTAGATAGATTATAAGCTGGATTTAAAATCAGTTTGAGAGACATAAGTCAATTTACGAGTGGTAGAGCCACGCTGTAGACAATTTTGTCTACAGCACGAATGGGCCGGCTCGTCCGGATCGTTACCACTGTCTCACAGAAAACCGACGTAAAGTAGCAGCTTGCTGCTGCGTTTCGTACGGTGAGTGAGATATCTGGAGGCCCGAATCCCCCTCCCCTTCCCAATCGCTTAATTATACCTTTCCTTTAAGGTCGGCAACGCGCCCATGACTCTTTTGGTATTATGGGCGTACATGGGCGGTGGTTATAACTTACCATCAGATGACCCACTTGCTCGTTTGTCAGCCTATGCAATAAAAAAATAAAAAAAGACATAATTAAATAACAATTAGTAAATAAAGAAATAATATTCCGAGAATCCCGGAGAGTTTTTGCTACATTCCCGGTGAAGCGCCGCCGCGGCGACACAACCTTCTCGATTACTCCAAACATTTGTGATTCGTGAAGAATACTTTTTGTGTGACAGCCGACAAGACGAGTAGCGACTGGTGACAAAATAACTTCCACTGACGACCCTTAATACTTTTATCGAAGGTTCATTTTCGCTTGTTCTTGAAGATCAGTGTTGGGTGTCAAAAAGTCGGGATGTTTTCGCCCGCTAAGTGGCGACGCGTTGTAATAACAACTAACAAGTTTATTAATGTTTTTGTCCGCCACTTTCACAGCAATTAACTGGCAGCTCAGGTTGCACTTAATATTTTCGGGTAATATTATTAATTTTCACTCGGTAAGACTATACGTTCATTCTTAGTCTTGGAGATGTCTGTAGTTTAATGAATGTAACCCGTAACATATTTAAACATTGGAGTAATATAGTAAGTGTTATGGGAAACAATGTTGGCCTAATTAGGTTTTTTAATACATAAACAACTAATACGTATTATAGTCAGTTTTTTTTTTTATATAGTATAGGCTGGCACACGAGCAAGTGGGTCACTTGATGGTTAGCGATCTCCATCGCCCATGTACGCCCACAATACAAAAGAATTATGGGCGCGTTGCCGACCTTAAAGGAAAGGGATAATAAGGGATTGGGAAGGGGAGGGGTATTTGGGCCTCCGGATATCTCACTCACTGTACGAAACGCAGCAGCAAGCTGCTACTTTACGCCGGTTTTCTGTGAGACAGTGGTAACGACCCGGACGAGCCGGCCCATTCATGCTGTAGACAAAATTGTCTACAGCGTGGCTCTACCACTCGTCAGTTTGGTAAGTAATTAGACCTGCTACCTGGGCATTGCTGAATTAATATAGGCAAAAGTTACTATTAGGTGGCTTGTCAGCTCGTCTGCCTTCGAATTGTAAATTTTTTTATATTGCTGACTAGATTGACAAGTGTAAAGATCATACCAGAGGATTTAAGCTAGCTTTGGTGACTTTAGAAAGCTGTAACCTTGCAGAAACTTAACTAATAAACTCCACAGAAATTGTAAGTGGAGTGTGGAGGAGTAGAGATGTTGTAAGTTGAAAAGTCTAAAATACTACACAAGCAAGACTTCACTTTAGTCTCAAACCACAAACAAAAAATATTATGGTATTCTTCTATAATTCATGCTCAAACTAAAAATGAACTAAATTTGTGTTCAAGTAACTCTATAAGCTTCTCTATAAGCTCTTCGATACTTCATAACTAATTAAACCATTATAAAGACAACCAGATGTCAATCCGACTACCCCGGGAACCAAACCCGCTGCATCCCGCATAAGTGGATGTCGACCCTTGTTTGTAAAAGTGAAACAAGTCGTTGCGTTAATTTACTTGTCGTGTGTTGCGAGGCGAGTGTTGTGTCAACACGTCGAGTATCGAACCCATCACCCCATAGAGCTGGTGTCTTGTTACAACCACTATACCAATGGATTTTGATTCAACATCAGCTTTGTTTAGCATAGTAGGTAATGTTATAAGACACAATATAGATATTATACATACAAACATCTCTAACTCCCTCGGTGGCGGTACGACTGCTCCGCTGAGGTCTCGGGTTCGATCTCCGGATCGGGTAAAGTGATATTGGGTTTCGAAATGCTCAGTATCAGCTCGCGAGTCCGGAATTGTGCCCGGTATGGCGATAAGCTCGCCCCCTATCACATCATAGGACGGAAATAAGCTCGGTGACATGTGGGTGTACTGGTTACACCTCTACCTACCGCTTCGGGGATTACAGGCGTGAGTGCGTATGTATGTATGTACTTACAAACATAAGCTCACGCTCGTATCTCGATTGGTTAGGTGGAGAGGCTAGGGAAGCTATTTGACAGTTTTGTCTACAGCACGAATCGGCTCGACCGGGTCGTTACCACTGTCTCATAGAAAACCGACGTAAAGTAGTGGCTTACTGCTGCGTTTCGTACGGTGATTGAGATATCTGGAGGCCCAAATCCCCTCCTCTTCCCTATCCCTTAAATATCCCTTTTTTCAAGGTTTGCAACGCGCGTATGATTCTTCTGATATTGTGGGCGTACATGAGTGGTGGAGATCACTTACCATCAGAGGACCAGCTTGCTCGTATGTTATAAAAAAAATAAGCATCTTCAACTTGCTGAGCTTCCTTTCGCCACAAAATGTGATAGCTAGTCTATCACCATATCGAGCTCAAATTCAATGTCAGGCGATGAATTAGTGCAGTACGGAGTACTTTATAACTCAAAATTCTGGCTGGTTTTGCTATTATTTATGAGCAGGCGTGGTGCTTACCATCAGGCGAACGACCTAACCATTCAAGGTACTAAAAAACATTTAGTTGAATAAAAATAAATTGTTTACATTAAATTTCCCCTCTCATTTAATAGAGAAGGCCCGTGCCCAGAAGTAGTCCATATATAATAATGGGCTACTGTTATTATTATTACATTTAATTTGAATATCATGACCCCAACAAAAATTTGGCTCCAAATCCATATTCGAGCTATCCATATTAGGTATCTCATGCCTAATTGTCTGGCAAACAGGTGAATTACAAGATAGTGTATGCTCGATCGATGGCTGATGAAGTGTGTCGACGGGTGACGTAGTGGAGCGGCTAGGGGTGGGGAGGGGGAGGTTTAGTAATTAACCAACAAAGCGCAGCCTCCGGGACATCTTCGGGACGGCACGCCTAATGAGCTGGCACTTACTGGACAGGGTTGTCCGAGTGCTGACATTAATTTTACCGGGAATTTTCAAATGTTAATTATATATTGACAGCCTCCGTGGCGCAGTGGGCGAGTAGCCGGCTGCGGAGCGTGAGGCCGTGGGTTCGATTCCCGCACCGAGACAAATGTTTGTGTGACCCACAAATATTTGTTTCGAGTCTGGGTGTTGTGGGACCGCAAGTCCCTCGTAGTCCCTGATACCCACGATACAGGTTTACCTAGTGTGGGGTCAGGACTATATGTGTGACTGTTGGATGTATTTATTTTAATTATATTTATTCTTTTTTGTACATTATTAGACTGAGAAATCGGTACGATCCTGGCATCAAATTCCAGATTGGATAATCGCAATTTGTGTTGATTTCGAAAAAAAAATATATAAATAGCTCGTGATTGCCACCTATCACATCATAGGACGGAAATAAGGTGTTGTGGATACACTAGTTTCATGTGTGTGTATGTTATTGTATTTGTATTGCTTTCAATATTTTTACAAAGCAGTAAAAAGATTGAAAGTACAATTGGCAATCTTATCGCTTAGGGCAATGGCTTATAGATAACCATAGAATGGAGATAATAATAAGAGCAAGAGAGGGCAGTTTAGAGTACATAAAAAATACATATAACTAGAGTCTTACATACAAACAGAGATCTGAATATAGAAGATTAAAACTGAGATGAACGATATTCATGTCTTGTATGAACTTTTCACTTTTTATTTAATTTTATTTATTAAGGAAAACTTACAGCTATGACACGTGTAAATAAATAAACAATTACTGATGGCTAATAACAAGCTTTCACATATATAAATACAGATACATTTTTTTTATATGAGTTTGTACCAAAGGGTGAAACACTCGCTTGTATCATTTATTAAACAATAAAAAAGCAATCGCCCATTATCTTCTTAAGTTTAGGAATACTGGTGTTGAATAAGTCCAAATCTAAATCTAAATCTAAATCTTTTAGCAACTTTTGATATACTTATGTGCAGAAGAAATATTTTGATATCATCAACATGCAGATTGATTTAAGGAATGACTTCTGTATTTTCTAAATTCTGAATGAGGTTCTTATTTTTGCGCCATAAAAGTCATCATAACCATTCTTCTAAGGAAACTTAAATTCTTTTTACTATACCTATTAATAAGTTAATTAAAACTAAAATGACGTTTCCTTTGTAATTTATAATGCTATATATTCTGTGTGAGCTAGCAACCCTGCAAAGCGGCCGGCACCGAGGACAGTAGCTATTATAATTGCTAATGGGCTCTCACTTCACTTTGATATTTTGGACACAACGATATTCTACTGACTTTTCAACCTTATGGCCTACAAAATAAGAGGCAATTTATCTGATAATATGCCCGCGTTGTTCAAATCATTTTGCGATCAGTGGCCTTAGCTGGCGCTGGAGGAAATTAAGTTTATAGCTACAGCATTATTTGAAAAGAAATGGTGCTTTTGCATTTTATATTGCTTCTGTTTACGTTAATTATAGGTTTTATATACAAGGCAGAAATATTTTGATGAGTTTTACAATAAAAGATTATTGGAACACGAAGTTGTTGTGCAACTCTACTGACAATATTCAATCCCCAATATGCGAGTTAAGGTTTTTTATTTATTACATACGCCGGCAAACGAGCAAGTGGGTCACCTGATGGTAAGTGATCTCCCCCGCCCATGTACGTCAACAATACCAAAATAATCACGGACGTGTTGCCGAGAGGGATAATTACGGGATTGGGAAGGGGAGGGGATTTGGGCTTCCGGATATCTTACTCACCGTACGAAATGCAGCAGCAAGCTGCTACTTTACGTCGGTTTTCTGTGAGACAGTGGTAACGACCCGGACGAGTCGGTCCATTCACGCTGTAGACAAAACTGTCTACAGCGTGTCTCTACCACTCGTAAGGTATGTTTTGAAGTGCGCAATTGAGGCAAGAGACCGTGGCGGGTGTGTGTAGCCGGGATGGTCTTTAGTTGTACCTTTCCCTTCGCGGATTATGCTATGACCCTATCTTTATATATATAATTCTACTGTACGTGTGTATATGACTGAACTCCTCCTAAACTGGACCGATTTGAATGAATTTTTTGTATGCGTTTGGATGGCGCCCTGGATGGTTTAGATTCACAAATCAGCCTGGCAGATGGCGCTGCAATTGTATGCTGCGGGTGAAACCGTGCGGGACAGCTAGTGTTATTATAAATAAGTAGTGAAGACGTGTCGACTAGTTCAAGGCATCGATCGACTAAGCGTCGACTAAGAGGCGATTACAGCCGTGGGTAATGTAGCGGACGCATTTAATGAAATGTGTGCTTGTGCTTACCACCCTGTGCTTAGTGCTTATTGCTATTCTTTTTAAATGTTCACGCTTGGACGGAGCCAGCGCGAGTGCGCGCCGCTTTATCCTTGCTACATAATTGTTACGGAGTATTTTTGTAGGTGGATGTATTTAAATAGTTAAAAATCAAGACTAATCATGGGGTCTTAGAATTAAAAGTTGCATATTCGAAAAAATATACAAATTTTTCATGATGATTATGAAAAATGTGGTGAAAGGAAACATCGAGAGATAATCGGTATGCCTAAGGGTTCGTCAAAAATAATTTCGAAATAAATAGATATCTTATCCCTTATTAATAGTGGAGGCTGGTACCCAGCAGCGAGGCAGTATATATTATAATGCTAATAATCAGAAGTGAAACCGACGTGCATGTATGAAGAATGAGTGAAAGTGAATGAGGCCAAGTGTACGAGGATCGTAGCAAGTGGAAATCTGTTGTCGTTATGACAGCGTCCGTGGCGCTGCGGGCGAGTAGCCGGCTGCGAAGCGAGAGGCCGTGGGTTCGATTCCCGCACCGAGACAAATGTTTGTGCGATCCACAAATATTTGTTTCGGGTCTGGGTGTTGTGGGACCGCAAGTCCCTCGTAGTTCCTGATACCCACGATATAGGTTAACCTAGTGTGGGGTCAAGACTTTGTGTGTGACTGTTGGGTGTATTTATTATAATTATATTATTTATCTACTCTTATGGAAAACAGTCGTAAGTTCATGTATGTATGTAAAATGAAGCAAGTTAAATCATAATATAAGATATATTTTGTTAAGATAATTTACATAGAGTATGAATAATGAGTATCATCTGAATTGAATTAATACTATAAGAGCCACTTGTCTAAAAATCAAATTTCTCCTTGTTAATACAAGGTCATCCGCCGCGAGGAAGCCAGCTTGTCAAGCTGATCTACTTTAATACCGTTACTACTACGTGGTATGCGAGAAACTGGCTGAGTCGGTACCGTCGCGTCGCTTTGTCAATGTCTGCCGCCAAGCAGCAGTGTGTCAGCACTGAAGATGACTTAACTGATATTGAAGCCAGTGAAAATACTGGACATTATGAGACTTAATAAGTTATGTCTCGGAGTTAAGAACACAGTAGTGCCATGCTGTGCTTTATAAATCAAGGTTCAGTGTGGTGTCGCTTATGTTTATGAGCAGGCAATGACCATTAGGCGAGCGACCTACTCGTTTCGTCATTCAAGCTAATAGAAAAAGCTGATCACACATTTAAAGACAATGTACACACGATTTTATTTTTGACGAGATAAAGCAAGGACGCCCAGTTCAAAGGTGGATATCTCCCATCCATATTAATCAGTGTCTCGCCAAGATTCGTGGCATGTTTAACACATTAAAACACGACCCTTCACCAAAATGCAACGTCGTGAACGTCTCGCCTACTTTGACAGAAGAAGATTTTTTATAGAATTGGTAAACAGAAAACCGATGTGAAGTACCAGTGACACCTTGCTATTGCTAATGTTAGGGTATTTTCTTTTTATTGATGTATTGAGGGTGTCTGAGAAAGCAACGTTGGGTAAACTGAAATAATAATGGTGCGATATAGTTGTGGAAGGGTTTTTAAATGGTATAAAACAGGTTGTCGCGATAACTGGAGGCCTTTTGCCCGCAGTCAGTCCGTCCAGTCTCCAGTTCACTAAGATCAGTGCTCAGTCGACAGTCTAAGAGTTCATTACGCGGTAGCTATGCTGGTTTACTATTCGGTCCTAGTTGTCTTAGTTATAATTAGAGAACGGTCTCTAGAGCATCCTGTCATGGGGTTGTGGTCTGTTAAGCAGTAACATTGTAAAAGTAACCAATGAACTATGAGTTGAAGTGATTACTGTCGTTTGGTATTAATAATAAAAAATGCAAAAATCGCGCCGAATTGAGAACCTTCTGCTTTTTTGAACTCGGTTATAAATAATACTCGACACTAAGTACAGTGAGTGAGATTTCGAGAGACCCAAATCTGACCCCTCTCGTGCCCTATCCATATTCCATAAACGTCAGAATGTCATCCATGATTCTTCTAGTATAGTGTAGTTATTATTTATCAGAGCTACTTATTCGTTTACAGACCATTGGTATAAAAAAACAAGCTAATGAGTTCTGATGATGGTTAGTAGCCACCGCAAATAATAATAATAATACTAGCCCTGTATATATACGAGTACGTCCCGCTGCTGGGCACGGGCCTCCTCTACTGAATGAAAGGGGTTAGGCCTCAGTCCACCACGCTGTCCTAATGCGGGTTGGCAGACTTCACATACCTTCGAAATTCATATGAAGAACTTCTCAGGTATGCAGGTTTCCTCACGATGTTTTCTTCACCGTTAAAGCAAGTCATAATTAACAATTAATACTCGCATAACATAAAGTCAGAGGTGTATACACTTGGGCTGGTTTCGAACCTGCGACTTTCGTCTCGACAGTCCATACCACTCCCCGCTGAGCTATCACCGCATATAAACATTCATAATATTAGAAAAGGTGCCAATTCATTTCTTTTTTAACCGACTTCTATAAAGGAGGTACGGAGTAGAAAGATGAAACTTCTCAGCGGATAAAACTCTTCGCGATTGTGTTTTTGTATAGGAATTTACACGCCATGGCTAATACAAAAAATTGAAATCCTTACTAATATTATAAATGTGAAAGTTAACTTGTTTGTTACGCTTTCAGGTCTAAATTGCTAAACTGATTTTGATGAATGTTGATACAGAGATAGACCTATATAAATTGTTATTTTTGACTTTTCAGTGTTTTGTTTTTAAAGTCAGTTTTTAAGTTTTGTTATAACTGATATTATTGTCACCACGTTCGAACCAGCCCATTTATGTTGTAAGCAAATTTTTCATAACGTTATAATATTCAGTTTGTTTATTTTTAAAATTGGTTTTTTGACGATGAACAATCTGATCTAAATAATAATTATTTTGAAGTATTATTTAAAGTTTTTATTTTACTCATTGTGCGTACCAATTAGGTATTAAAAATTCCTCTGTAATGTTATGTTAATTAAGTACATAATAGTATTCAAGTGAGCCGCGACCCGCGCCTACCAACATTCAATAAAAAAAAACTACTTATTTCCCCGACAAATTGGACATCGTATCAGAGTGCCGAGTATATTTTTACCTCATTACTCCGCTCCCTGCGTGGAGGGCTTCACAACAATATCGTTTTCAAAAATTGCGGAAAGTGACGCGGGCGTCCGCCCCGCACTTCCCTGCGCACGCCCCGCACGACCCCCGTGCCCCCGTGCCCCTCTCGTAACGAGCCCCGAGGGGCTTTGCGCCCCCGAAAAATGATTTCCCGATGGTTTTCCGCGCTCGGGGCCTCATCGCCGGGTATTTACCTCGTTAAATAGATGGTAATGTTGTTTTCTGTGCCGGTGCCGGTGCCGGTGCCGGTGCCGGTGCCGGACAACATAATGTGGTTAAGCGTCTTTCTGTCGGTCCCTGGAGGCAGCCGGAGTAGCGCCACTTATTGGATTAATTTTATTTTGGCGACATCTATTTATTCTGAGAATTGCTAAATATGTCGTTTAATACAACTATACTACGAGCTGATACTGAGGTTATAAAACTTATTTGCCTCTAAGCCTTGGGGGAAATTTTACCACAACACATTCCGAAATTAAATAAACGGTGATATTTATTATTTCATTTGTTTGATGAGCTCTATTTACCACTGTACACAGACAGCATCATAAGTTACACAGCTTCGTAGAAAATAAACATTACTAGAAAAATGTAAAAATACTACAAAAATTAAAACTACATTATTAATTCCTTTTAGATAGATTTTGAGATGCGCGATGTCCGCTTTATATGCAAATGTATAGATACGTTTTGATGTATGAGAGCGAAAAAAGAGATCGCGTCGTGCGACAGTTTTCATATTATTGCATACAAAGCGTACAAGTCGCTGTCCCTCGGACGCGTCGCACGTCGCGGTCTCCTTTCTCGGTCGCACACCGCAAAGTCTATGTAAATATACCTACTCAGCTAATTATTTTCGTTTAATTTAACAATAGTTGTCAATTACTATAATTACACACGCATTTCAATCTGTCATTAAATAATAAAGAAATAACAAAAGTAAATTAAGTAATCTAAAACAAAAAGTCTAAATCAAAACGAATTAATTTCACTTAAACAGTGCCATTGTCGTGTATTGCGCGTCGATTTAATCAACAATATGCCAACCTAGACTAGTTTCAGCAGCCAATATTATACAGCGTTAGTTTACACAAAATAGTGCGCAAACAAACAATGTATGCAATTACGTTTGTAAGTTTATTGCGTAAGTTACATACAGTTTATACGCGCTTACTAATTGAGCTATACTATCGTGATACGCATTTAAGACAATCATTTTAATTGTAACGAGTTTTGGAAATAATTGGTAAACAATATATAAAAGCAATCAATGATGAGTTTGGGCTTGCAACATTTTTTAATTGTATTTGTTGTGTCTGTAATTAGGAATTGTTGACAGGCGTAGTACTAGATGAGCGTTCAACCATTCCTCTCCAATTCTACTAATACTGAGGATTCAGTATTTTCAGAAGCTATAAATCAAATTACTAAAAGAAATCACTTGATGTAGTTAATATAGTTTATATCATGCTCCGTATTTAATTGATTTTAGCTTTTATAAAGGCGTAACAACGTTAATATGACAAATTCATATTTTTGAATATAATATCAATATAATATGATAATAATCTATGCTCTCACAACTGTATTTCTGAAGATGTAGTCTGAGGTATAACCATGAGGTGTAGATGTGCATCCACTGTTCCCCAAGCTTATTTCCGCCCCATGATGTGATAGAAGGCGAGCCTATCACCATACCCAGTACAAATTCAAATCCCGGGAAACTCATGTAGGATTACTTGAATCAAAAACATAAATAGTGATTACCTGACTTGGTATTTGAACTCAGGACCTCACAGACCTAAGTTATTAATTTGCTACTATAAAAACATTTAATAATACAATTTTTGGACCGCAAGTCCCTCGTAGTTCTTGATACCCACGATACAGGTTTACCTAGTGTGGGGTCAGGACTATGTGTGTGTTGGGTGTATTTTATTTATTTATTAAAAAAAAACGCTTATTGACTGAAGATTCATTAAGAACAGATCAAAATATCATGAGCTAATTTATAGAAATCTCAAACATTTTCGTAGCACGCAATAACTGGACCAGGACGGTTCGCCGCGCCGCGCCGGGAAATAACAAGTCCACGGAGATCACAATATCTAGAGACAAAGAGCACAGCCGTGCCGTGGACAATACCGTCTTTATTCCAGCCAGTCGTCATGCTCCATTTTTGTTAACACCTGCGCTCTGTGGGAACAAGCGCGATGTAACGCGATACGGAGCTCTCGCGAATGATTTTCGACAAGTCCGTGACGTTTGCGTGGTCACTTATTGTCTTTTGGAGGTTTTTTTTTGTTAATTCGTAGTTTTTTATTTTGTTTTGTATGCTTTTGGGGTTGTTGAGTGGATTGAGAGTCTCAATTATATCATGGTGGCTCTCTAGCCCAAAATATTCTGCCTAAGTACAATCCCTTATCCCAAAAGTAAAATACTTTACTAGATTCTTTTCACTTCGTTCTTCGCAACATTATACAAATATTAAAAAAGTCAACTGACAAAAGACTGCTTCGGTGGCGCAGTTGTACTGCGTATGCGTTACGACTGAGGCTGACGCTGAGGTCTTGGGTTCGATTCCCGGGTCGGGTAAAGTGATATTAGGTTTTTCTATCATGATATGCTTAGTATCAACCCGGAGTCTGGAATTGTGCCCGATATGGCGATAGGCTCGCCCCCTATCACATCATCGGACGGAGATACGCTCGGCGAAATGTGGGTATACTGGTTACACCTCTGCCTACCCCTTCGGGGATTACTGGTGTGAGTGCGTATGTTTGTAAAAAAGTTGATATTAGATGTAAGACAAGTGTTATAGTTTATTTATTGCTCGTTTTATGTTTTTACCTATTTTTAATGTATTATTTTGTTTTGTTTCATGTAATTGTAGCAGTCCGACAACTATATTCAGGTAATTTGTTATTGAACTTATTATTTTCATTATCTATTATTTAATTTTTAACACGTTTTGTCACATTTCCGATAGAATGGTGTATTTTTGAGTGGTAGAGCCACGCTGTAGACGCTTGTCTACAGCATGTATGGGCTGGCTCGTCCGGGTCATTACCACTGTCTAAAACCGGCGTAAAATAGCAGCTTGCTGCTGCGTTTCGTACGGTGAGTGAGATATCCGGAGGGCCAAATCCCCTTCCCTTCCTAATCCCCTCCCCTTCCTAAGCCGTTAATTATCCCTTTCCTTTAAGATCGGCAACGCACCCATGATTCTTTTGGTATTGTGGGCGTACATGGGCGGTGGAGAACACTTACCATCAGGTGACCCACAGTGAAACAAGCAGGTCGCTCGCCTGATGGTAAACGTCACGCCTGCACATAAACAGAAGCAACACCACACAGAACTTTGAATTAAAAAGCACTGCATGGCGCCCGTCATATCGAGACATAAGATGTTAAGTCTCATAATGCCCAGTAATTTCACTGGCTTCAATGTCCTTCAAACCGGAACACAACAGTGCTTGCACACTGCAGAAAAGACGGAACCACCGCTTTGTCTATTTCTGTAGCTTGGCGGCAGAAATAGATAAAGCGGTGGTTCCAACCCAGGTGGCTTCTAGCATACATGAGGCCTGCCATCTAGTTAAATTATACAAGTATTAAAAATCTTGAAATTTTATAATGCCCGTACGCAAATCAATCGCTTCGACAAACGGCATAGGGTCGCGCATTGCGCTACACTCAACATTCTGTCATGTAGAGTCGCGATCAAAAATCAAATAAACCTCGCTTAACGTACGCAGATTGGCTTGTTGCCACTAAATTGGCAATCCCATCGCGTGCTCTCATTTAATTGCGTCGCGTCTCGACATTTTTCCACGTGTATTTTCCTCTTTTGCTGAGTTTTCACATTTTCACGTCTGTTGTGGAAATTTTCGAATCGAATTGTTTGTGTATTGCAGTTGGTATTTTTGACAGCCTCTGTAGCGCAGCGGGCGAGTAGTATGACTGTCAAACGAGAGGCCGCGAGTTCGGCCCCGCATCGGTGTGGGTGTTGTGAGTCTGAAAATCTCCGTAGTTCCTACCACCCAGATAGGCTAGGATACAGATCGGATAGTAGATACCCATGGCCCGAGACTGTTGACTGTTGGGTGCATTTGTTTATTATAACGTGTATTTCAAAAATGGTAAAAATTACGAATTAATACGAGTGGTAAAGCTACGCTGTAGACAATTTTGTCTACAGCATGAATGGGCCGGCTCGTCCGGGTCGTTACCACTGTCTCACAGAAAACTGGCGTAAAGTAGCAGCTTGCTGCTGCGTTTCGTACGGTGAGTGAGATATCCGGAAGCCCAAATCCTCCTCCCCTTCCCAATCCCTTATTATACCTTTCCTTTAAGGTCGGCAACGCGCCCATAATTCTTTTGTATTGTGGGCGTACACGGTGGAGATCGTTTACCATCAGGTGACCCACTTGCTCGTTTGCCAACCTATACTATAAAAAAAAATTACGTACCTAGTACATAATATTATGGAATCTGTGGTGACCCACCATACATAATATACATAATATACATAATATACATAATATACATAATATACATAATATACATAATATACATAATATAATAATGCATAGTATTATACAATTAGAAGGTGTTCATGTCAAAAAAGCGAAATCACAAAAAATCTGCCCCCTCATAATATTATTTTTTATAAAAGTCGGCCACACATCTTTGATTTCTCTGGAATTATGGATGTTAATGAACAGAGGTGACCTCTTCCCACCAGATGACGCACTTGATCGTACGTCAGTCTTCTGCTTTAAAAACTAATAATAATAATTAGATACACCCAACAGTCACACACATATTCCTGACCTCACACTAGGTAAACCTGTGTCGGGGAACTACGAAGGACTTGCGGTCCCACAACACCCAGACCCGAGACAAATATTTGTGAATCAGACAAACATTTGTCTAGGTGCGGGAATCGAACCCACGGCCTCACGCTTCGCAACCGGCTACTCGCCCGCTGCGCCACGGTGCTGTCAATGAAACTTTTCATTCACGCGCCCATATTATACATAGAAATACATTTATATATATCGAAATATAATATAGGTATCTCTGTCTTTGAAAATTATTGTTTACGAAAGTTCATACACACACCGTGAGATGTCGCTACGTAAGTAATAGGTGGGCTGCAGTGAAAAAAATTGCAGCTTTTTACACGTTTCAGTAGACATACGCCCTTTATATATTAACATTATATTGTAAAATCCACTATAATATTCCCGATTCAATGTCTAGACAGATAATAATTTTCTGTGTCTAAATCTCATTTCAGTTTCTTGGCATATGTGTTCCCTCTTTACTATAATATGTGGTCCTTTATCGCAGTGTGAAGAAGCAATTAGGCAGGCCGGCATAATTCTATTGACCTACGATAGATAAGTCGTTTGTCGTTGGTAGACACTATTCTTAGATTGCACTGCACTATTGACCTATATTTCTGATTGGAATCTGTGCCAAATATGATGACAGGATCATCAGCTATGTCTTCATGGAACGAAAATAAGTTCAGCTTATATTGTATGTACTAGTCACACTTCTGCCTATCCCTTGTGGACACAGGTGTGAGATTATTCACAAAATGTTATTTAAAACAACTTAATAACTGCCTAAAGACCTAAAGATCTAAAGACTGCCTCGGTGGCGCAGTTGTAATGCGCACCTACGCGTTAAGATTAAGCTAACGCTAAGGACTCAGGTTCGATCCCCGGGTCGGGTAAAGTGGTATTGGGTTTTTCTATTACGAAATGCTCAGTGTCAGCCCGGAGTCTGGAATTTGTGCCCGGTATGGCGATAGGCTCGCCCTCTATCACATCGTGGGATAGAGATACGCTCGGCGAAATGTGGGTGTACTAGATACACCTCTGCCTACCCCTTCAGGGATTACAGGCGTGAGTGCGTATGTAACAACTTAATTACGATAAAAGGACCATATAGCCAAGACTGTTTCCTGACTGAGTTGACCGAACCATCCGTTCCAGCTTCATTTCGCGTATATAATCGCGTGAATTGGCCTTAGGCGGTGTTTGACGATCACAAATCTAATAGCTGGTATCGGCTGATGTCGCCTCGCCTCGCAAATTGGCCGCGACTCGCGACACGATTGCCAATCTACGCGACTCCGCTCGCGAAAACGATTGGCTCAATATACGAAATAAGCGTAAATTCCGTCTTTTCGACATATTACATTTGGTGAATTGTCGACTACATAAGTTGCTTTGGAAGCAATATACTGCCGCGAGTTGGTTGCTGAATAAAATATAATAATATTGCTAGAGCCATGTTAGTTACATTTTAGATTTTAAGCAAAATGTACTATTGCTTTCTATCACTTTTGAGAGGTTGACAGGCAGAACATATAGTGATTTCTTATGTTTACGCGAATATTACACATTGAAATAAAACTATTCAGTGTCAACTAACTTTTTTAAAAAATTAAAATTATATGTATAATTGTAAAATGAAGGTAGACAATGAAACATTAACCTTTCGTGTGCAAAGATCGTAGTAAGTGGGAATCCGTTGTCTCTGCCTATCCCTATGGGAAACAGGCGTGAGTCTATGTATGTATATTTAGATATCAAAGCTAAATACTCCTCACTCACTGAATGATTTAACACGAAATCTCAAAAGCTATCTACTAAAGCTAGGACCATAAAATTTGTTTAGATAACAGTTTGTGTGTAGGTAATGTAGGGGGCAGCTCTGAATTTTCATTTTAAGCGGGAATAGGTGGTGGGAGGTTGAACTTTTTAATAATTTGTTATGGAACATTCATTTATTTTCATTCAATTAAAAAAACGGACAAGACGCTTTATTATAAACATTATGTTATAAGTTGAATGCTGTTATATCTAAGCTGTGAATATCATTGTCCATTGAGACGAGTGGACTGGGGAGTCGGAGGGGGAGGGGGGTTGAGTCAGCGCCCGCCACTGAATGGGATTGTCCAGGCAAATTGTGCTCTCACACAAACATTGCTAGTTTGAAGTCAGGAGAAAAACTATTTTCAACTGACGAAATTTAGTCAGTATTTATACAAGGTGGTAACTCCCGCGTATACGGGGCCATTTGGGTTGATACCACCGCTTTGTCCATTTCTGCTGCCAAGCAGCAGTGTGAAAGCTCTCTTGTGTTTCGGTTTGAAGGATATTGAAGCCAGTGCGAATACTGGGTATTATGAGACTTAACATCCTATGTCTTGGGGTAACGAGCGCAGTGCTTTGTAATTCAAAGTTCTGTGTGGTGTTACTTCTGTTTATGGGCAGGCGTGGCGCTTAACATCAGACGAGCAACCTGCTCGTTTTATTCAGTCTTATAAAAACGAAACCTGATATCTCTGAAACAAATAATTACACAAATAGTGGCCCCATTTCCGGGATTCAAACCCGCGCCTTTTCGTTTCAAAGCCGGCTAAGCGCCCTCGCCACGGCGCGGAGATTGTCGAAAGATGAGAGGTACTGAGTCTCGTAATATCCAGTAGATCCATGATTCTTCTGGTATTGTGGGCGTATATGGGCGGTGGAGATCACTTACCATCGGGAGAGCCACTTACACTACGTTCTAAGAATTGGAATTATATGGTACTAGCTGTTGCCCGCGGCTCCGCCCGCGTGAAAATAAAACGTAACCTATAACCGTCTCCAGTACATCATAATTCATCAAAATCGCTTCAGTGATTTAGGCGTGAAAGCGTAACAAACAAATAGATAAATATTTATTTTCATAAAAAGTATCCCATGTTACTTCTTATACATCCAAGAATATGTGTACAAAGTTTCATGATGATCGGTTAAGTAGTTTTCGCGTGAAAGCGTTACAATCAAACTTACATTCACATTTATAATATTAGTATGATTTCCATATGCCGAACTAGGTATAAAGATTCGCCGAATATCAAACACTCGCCGAATCCCGATAGTACAGCAGTGGCATTACAGATCTATCCAGTAATCCTTCCCAAGCTCTTTAGTGAGCTCGTTTCTCTTCTAATCCATTCAATCTCGTTATATATTCGCACCGTCCACATTATAAGCGTTCGGTAAAATTTCACCAAATTCGTTTTGTCTACCTCGTCGCGGTGTAAACTCCGTGAACATATAACAACATTTTCATTATCAGATTGTCGTTGTGCAAAGTGGCGTGTTCTCAACGCAAGTGGCTTTCCTTCCACGAGAGTCATATTTCCTCACCCCTACCCCTCTTCACCCTCCGTACCCTGCACCCCTCTCCCCACCCGGAGCCCTCCGCACCTCCGTCCCTCCGCTCGAGGGAGGTTCTCGCATTCATTTTAAACTAACCAACTGGCCAATTGAATATGTACCTTGTACGATTAATTTAAGGTGCTGTTCTGTTTGTGGATTGGCGTCGTGTTAACGCATACATTATCGTTCGAAAGAAGTCGCTCTTGTATCACTTAATCGTGACTGTTTTATTTTAATGTGCCGTCCAATAAATACGTCTTGAGACTATTGTGTAGGAACAGGGGTTTGGGCGGAGGGAGAACACGCTTTAATATCTTAATTTGTGATCGCTTTTAGTCCGATAAGAATTTTTGTCGTTAACAAATTATTTCACTTCAGCAGCCTTATTAGAAAGAGTAGACTTAAGGCCTATTTCATAATGTTCGAGTAAGAATTAACTACCAATTAACGGAAAAGGCAGCTATTTTATAATATATCTAGAAAGATATAAAGTATTCGATATACCTATAAGTCAGAGTGTGACTTGTCTATTTAATAATAATAATAATACACCCAACAGTCACACACATAGTCCTGACCCCACACTAGGTAAATCTGTGTCGTGGGTATCAGGAACTACGAGGGATTGCGGTCCCACAACACCCAGACCCGAGACCAATATTTGTGGTTCACACAAACATTTGTCTCGGTGTGGGAATCGAACCCACGACCTCTCGCTTCGCAGCCGACTACTCGCCCGCTGCGCCACGGAGCTGTCATGTCATTTGAACATTATGTCGTATCATATTTTATTTGGTGAGTAGTATCCACCCAGAGGTGGTGTCACAAGCGCTTAATCTTGGTTTATAATAACTAGTTACTATGGCAACCCATTGTACTACCAACTATCCTGAAATGCAGGGAATGGAGATTGTAAAACAATATTTTTAGGGTCTCCAGAAATGTCACTCACCGTACGAACCGCAACAGCGATCTGTAGCAGGCCACGTCAATTTTCGGTAAGACAGTTATAATAACTCTGTCGAACCAGACCATTCTTGCTGTAGACAAAAGTGTCAACAGTGTGACTCTACCTCACATCTAACATACGAATTAATTATACATCTTTCATATCTACTTCGAATTTATCTAAATGAAACTAAATTCTGAAACTTCGAATCCCTTTTAAGGCATATAGCGCGCACGGATGCTTGTGAGATTTGACAGCCTCCGTGGCGCAGCGGCCGAGTAGCCGGCTGCGAAGCGAGAGGCCGTGGGTTCGATTCCCGAACCAAGACAAATGTTTGTGTGATCCACAAATATTTGTTTCGGGTCTGGGTGTTGTGGGACCGCAAGTCCCTCGTAGTTCTTGATACCCACGATACAGGTTTACCTAGTGTGGGGTCAGGACTATGTGTGTGACTGTTGGGTGTATTTATTTATTTATTTATTTACATAGTTTAAGTTTATATGGGGGAGCAGTGCAGCAAGCTATTTATACAATGTTTAACAAATATGTACATTTAATAAAACGACATAAAACATTCATTGTTTACGCTCACACTGATAATGTCTAAATGTCAGTCGCAGCTGTCCTAATAGAACAGAATAGGGTAGTTGACTAGATTTTTTTTACTATTTAAATCAAAATCAATAATAATCAAAATCTATTCCAGAAAGAATTTTATAAATCGGACCAAAAATAAATACGTTAGAAGCCATTCAAACCCTGTAGAATAATTAATTATTCAATGGCTAATTGTAAAATGACAGACGACGCAAACTTTAACGTCACTGTGTAAAATCTTCATTATGGTGCACGCGTGCAAGCGAGATAGTGAGATATGCCTACTACGCACCCACTTTTCCTCATACCAACATTTAAAGTCATAACTGCGGGCACATTTCTGAACCAATTTTATTGTGTTTTAATAAGAGGGTTTCTTTTGCGTATCATTTTCTGTTGCTTATAAAATAATGTATAAAATTCAATATAGGAAACTACCTTATTTAAAAAAATTGTAAAGTTTCGACCACAATGCGACCACTAGTTTCCATAAAAAAATCTAGGCGATAGATTCTGTGCATCTGGATGCTCAAACAAATCGTATGTAAAATGGTTTAAACAAAATTAAAACAACATACGAATGTATTTTGAACACCTATTTCGGTCCATTAGCCAAGGAAGCATGGTGAAATCCGCTGGGAGTCGCTGAGTACACAGCTACCAAACACACTGAGTGATTGATTCGTTTATGTACCTACTATTGTGGTCCAGAATAGATTATCACAGTGAAAGGATAGTATATGAGACAAGAAAGGAAAATTAAAAAAGGTCGCAATGTCGCCTGTACAGGCTTTCTGTACTAAAGGTTAGATTAGGTCTTAGGTCCCCACGCTGGACTAATGCAGGTCGGTAGATTTTACATACCTTCGCATATTTTTCTTGACATACCTTCGCTTATTAATGGAGCATTTTCAGGTGTGCAAGTTTCTTCGTAATTTCCTACTTCACCGTTTATTTTTAACACGCTTTTATTAGCCTTTACTACCTTATATTTATAATAGCAGGTGAATAGCTGGTATTGAAACGAAAAGCCGTGGCTTCGATTCCCGTACCGAGACACCAACAATACTGGTTAACCTAGTGTGAGGTCAGGACTATGTGTCTAACTATGGGGTGTATTTATTACCTTAAAGTCCTTTGTTATATTTAAGCTTAATAATGTCGTCGTGCAATTTAAACGTAATCTTGACCTCACATTAATAAAAAACCGGAACACAACAGTGCTTACATACTGGTGCTTGTCGGCAGAAATAGACAAAGCAGTTGTACCATTCCAGACGGCCTCTCGAATACGAAATACCTACCACCTCTTACCTTAAAGTCCTTTGTTATATTTAATAATAATAATAATACACCCAACAGGTACACACATAGTCCTGACCCCACACTAGGTAAACCTGTATCGTGGGTATCAAGAACTACGAGGGACTTGCGGTCCCACAACACCCAAACCTTAGACAAATATTTGTGAATCAGACAAACATTTGTCTAGGTGCGGGAATCGAACCCACAGCCTCACGCTTCGCAACCGGCTACTCGCCCGCTGCGCCACGGATTTAAGCTTAATAAAGTCCACAAACGTAACCTTGACCTCGCATTAATCTAAAACATTTGCAATCATCCAACCCTAACAAGAAATATTTCACTTACACTAATAAAAGTGTTAACTCGTTAATGTACACCAGCGGCGCCGGGGCTGGGACCCGGGGCTGGGGCCCGGGGTTGCGTGACCAATCGATGCGCGGCCGAGCGGCGACCGGCGGCGATTGGACACGCCGCGTGACACACACAGATCTAATCGAACACATGTCGTACTGACCCCAACATTGTTTGTTTTACAATTGTTTGTTGCGATGGACGGGTTTTTATTAACATTTTCTTGGTAAAGTTGCTAGGAATTATAAGGGTAAAGTTAAGGAAAAATATCTTGACCGAGAAAAATTAGGCCATCTGTCTATTTTTGCTGCCAACCAACGGTTGCATTCCGGTTTGAAGGACATTAAAGCTAGTGAAATTATTGGGCATTATGAGACTTAACATCTTATGTCACGGGTTTGTGCTGTCTAATGCCATGCAGTGCTTTGTAATTCAAACCTCTGTGTGGAATTGCTTCTGTTTATGGGCAGGCGTGATTATCATTAGGCGAGCGACCTGCTCGTTTCATCACTCAAGCTATTTAAAAAAGGAATAAAAGGTTTTTTAAATCAGCACGTAACATTAATAAATGTACGTTAATAATCTTAAATATCGTTAAATAATATCAGAATTTAAAATTGCCACCATAATGGCTGCCGTCAAAAAAGCTCACTCCTGGCACACTAATAGTATGCTTTATAAGTCGTTTTACAACTTTAATTTGTACTAATTTAATTATAAAATGTATCCATATTGATATCTTTAATAGAGCTGCTTTTAGTCAATTAAATTATTTCTTATCGGGAAAATTCATTAAAACTTTGTCCGTATATAATGAAATGTTATACACTTGTGTTTATAACTAGGAGTATACACTTTTCTCTTGTTGCTGAAATTTTTTGGGGATGGTATTTTTTTTACGATACGTTACGTTACGATTTAGGCCAACGCTGAGGTCTCGGGTTCGATCCCCGGGTCGGGTAAAGTGGAATTGGGTTTTTCTATTTTCAAAATGCTCAGTATCAGCCCGGAGTCTGGAATTTGTGCACGGTATGGCGATAGGCTCGCCGCCTATCACATCGTGGGACGGAGATACGCTCGGCGAAATGTGGGTGTACTGGTTACACCTCTGCCTACCCCTTCGAGGATTACAGGCGTGAGTGCCTATGTATGTATGTATATGTAATTTAAGACTGACACCTTTGACACAACCTCTTGCTGCATAACATTTCACGCCAAATTTCTCCAACGAACCAACTTAAACATTCCAACCGACCACCAGTTCGACAATAAAAAACACTATCACCGTTTTTACGCGGCAATGAATTTATAAAGACATACCCGGTCGCGTCCCCGGGTACAATTCGGCACGCACTCCCCGCGCCGCGCAAACAACACGCGCGGCGTGACCGAATGTGCCGCGGAACGTACTGCCTGTCCAGGAGGCCAATTCTCGCAATTTTAAATGTTCAAAATATCATTCCGACCTAGTCTCAGCGTCAAGAAAGTTGCAAATGGCATTCTCTTAAACCAATAATCAACGTCAAATGTGAACATAGATCGTAATGAGATTGAATGTAGAATAAAAGTTGACTGAAGCCAAAACGGTATAATGCTACTGCTAATGCTAGGTGCATTTGAAGTAGATTATTGGTTTAAGAGAATACCATTTGCAACTTTCTTGACGCTGAGACTAGATCGGAATGATATTTTGAACATTTAAAATTAGGAGAATTGGCCTCCTGATGGTATACTTTCAACGCGCGTCGGCTACACGTCATCCGTCGAAACGCGCGAAACTATTCCTATAAAACGTGTCATAACAGTCCATTGAATGCATTTTGGATTTCGTTATAAGACGATGGAACAGACGCCGCCGATGTACGAATCGTTGTATGTATAATATGCGACGCCTCTTCGGTCACGTGTCAACAGATCTAGCTCTTTGGATGAAATTATGTGATTTATTTATTTATTTAATTCAATTAACAGGGTTATAACCAATTACATTAATTGAATGTTTTATATTATTATTTTATATACATTACATATCGTATGGATAACACATACTCGTAGAGTACAATTTTAAAAAATAGGAGAAGTATAAGATATCAAGGAAAATAAATAGAAAATATTTACAATACAGAATATGCTACAAAGCCTATCCGCAAATATATCTATGTCGGGATCAGCCTCAAGAAGATCGCTGAGTGCGGCAAGAACGCGCGGTATCTCGACTGATAATCACAACATTGTCTATTAATATGTAGGTATAATAGATTTTAGTTTTCACACAAAATGCGCGCCTTGTCAATGAATTTTTAGCTAATGCAGCGTTCAACGCGCGTTGAACGCCTATCATGTAAACCGGCACTTACACGCACCCTGCGCTATAGGGTTGCCAAACGTTCTAAATTTAATAATTCATTGTAGTGTCTCATTGGCGCCAAATTCAATTACTCGAGCGTCCCTGAGGGCGACACCTCACCCCCGCCCCCCGGAGTCCCGGAGTCCCATGTCCCGGCGACAGGTCCCGGGGGAGGCGATCTATTCCGTTAACCCGCCGCGTGTTTACTAATTCATTTGGCAATCACATTCGGTAATTATGTGACAAATCCGCTTGTCGCGATATGTGATGGACATTTTTGTTTGTATTTAATTAATAACATTAATTTAATGACTGCCTCAGTGGCGCAGTTGTAATGCGTACGCGTTACGATTGAGGCTATCGCTGAGGTCTCGGGTTCGATCCCCGGGTCGGGTAAAGTGGTATTGGGTTTTTCTATTACGAAATGCTCAGCCCGGAGTCTGGTATTTATGCCCGGTATGGCGGTAGGCTCGCCCCCTATCACATCGTGGGACGGAGATACGCTCGGCGAAATGTGGGTGTACTGGTTACATCTGATACCGAGCATTTCGTAATAGAAAAACTCAAAATCAGTTTTACCCGACCCAGGGACCCAACCCGAGATCTCAGTGTCAGCCTTAGATGTAACGCGTACGCATTACAACTGCACCACCGAGGCAGTCATAATATTTAATTAAATTTATTATCTTTATAATTTTATCTTTATCTAGAAATTATCTTTATCTCAATGAGGCTTAAACTAGAAGCAGTCATGGATGTTGTAATTATATTAATTGTATTTGTCGTGCAGGAGTGTCGTCACTGGAGGCGGCGAAGGACTTCACAGTAGACGGACTCACCGGTTACAACGGCAAGAAGAAGAAGAAAAAACGCAGGCACAGGTAACTGTCTACACCCTATGCGATGAGGAGGCGGCAATTATAATACACCAAAGCGTTGAATACTGAATCATCTGTACTAACTAGAATAATATAACTTGGTTTCGTATATAAAGATATATAGAATATTCTTTATTGCACATTAAATAAAGTAGGTGCTTATAAACGAGGATCATACAGTAAGGGTGATACAATGGGCGGTATTATCGCAAACAGCGATTTCTTCCACACAACCTTAACTTATATAAAGTCAATTAATAACTCAATATTAAAATTATTTATTGAATCCATAAAATTATATCGCATTATTTAGATTCCATCTTTTTTTTCTTTACGGAGGCTATTTTCTAGAATAGAACCGGCAAGAGACTATGGTGATATGGCCTTAGTGCAACTGATCCAGCCCTGAAGTACATGTGGTCATTCAGTTCAGTTCAGTAAATATCTTTATATATATAACTAGCTGTCCCGCGCGTTTTCACCCACAACTACAGCAGCGCCACCTAACGGGTCCAATTGTGAATCTAAACCATCCAGGGCATCCGGACAGCTAGTAACATATAGGTATAATATAGCATCGAAACATTATTTGATATGAAATACTGAATAACTTGTATATATGACACTATATTTACTGAGCGACCTAGTCCTCTCAAGGTAGAGTAAGATTTTCAAACAACCTTTCGTTTTGTTGACGTCTTTTATTTTATCAAACTGAATTACAAGACGAGTAGGTCGCTCGCCTGGTGGTAGGGGCCACGTCTGGCGATAAACATAAACAACACCATACAGCACTTTGAATTGCAAAGTACTGCATGGCATTTGACTGGGGTCGTCACCCCGAGATATAAGAGGTTAAGTTTCCTATTGCCCTGTAATTTCACTGGCTTCAATTCTATCTTATTAAGACCTCATTATTCAAGTCCTATATGTTAACTTAGATAAAGTTTAACGTTTCTTCCCGTCTGATCCACTCTATCGTGACCACTGCACCCACTAACAGACCAACGGTTGAGTTTCTCGGGGCATTTGCAGCAATGCAGTAATGGTGTAATAAAAGAGTAAAGTTTTAGTGACCCACCAGCAAAATTAACGTTTTAATTTTGAATATGATATAGTTTTTGAGTGGTAGAGCCAAGCTGTAGACAGTTTTGTCTACAGTATGAATGGGTCGGCTCGTCCGGGTCGTTACCACCGTCTCACAGAAAACTGGCGTAAAATAGCAGCTTGCTGCTGCGTTTCGTACGGTGAGTGAGATATCCGGAGGCCCAAATCCCCCTCCCCTTCGCAATCCCTTAATCCCTTCCCTTTATGGTCGGCACCGCGCCCATGATTCTCTTAGTAATGTGGGCGTACATGGGCGGTGGAGATCACTTACCATCAGGTGACCCACTGGCACGTTTCCCGGCAATTGCAATAAAAAAAAAGAATAGGTACAGTTTTGATCGCTATTCCAGATTTGGTTTATTTCATTGCTGATGACCCTTAACAACCCTCTAATTTGTATGAATAATTGCTGTCGATATCCACGTCTACCCATCTGGTTTCTGCCCTGCAGCAGGACGATCTTCACATCGTACCAGTTGGACGAGCTGGAGAAGGCGTTCAAGGACGCACATTACCCCGACGTGTATGCCCGAGAGATGCTCTCACTCAAGACAGACCTACCCGAAGACCGGATCCAGGTAAGTCATAGGAATAATCGAGATTCTTGGTCCACCATTTTATGATGGAAACCTATTGTTTTGTTATGGTTACATTATGTTGAAAGAATAAGCGAGAATTTAATGATATAATTACAGCGTTAAGCCCCGTTTACACGAAGGGTATTTCTCGTATGACAAAGCCAAGAATTTAATAAAAAAACTGTCACTTACAGGGTTGCATTATACGATTATCGCTGTCAAATTGTATGGTGCGGCCTTGTGAATATAGGTATTCTGTTAAATTCTTACCGTGATAAGCTCTCTTCATATAAATGTGGCTTTAAGAAAGAAGATTGAACCAAGTAGGAACGTGTACCCTGGCACTAAGCCAGAATAACGCCAAGCAGAATTAAAAACACTTGTAAAGCAATAGTTAAGAACATAATAAAGAACATTCTAATACAAGTACTTTATAAAAGGCCACATCTATTAATTTAGACGTGCCCTGTTGTATGTTAATTGGATGCCAATCAACTTTGATTATTTCCTCGTAGACTAAACTTTATGCTTTTTTCAGTCATTGATTAACTGACGTATTCAAAGATGTCTATTATATTTAATGATCCATTAGCCATTTCTGAGAATTTAATTATTTTTTACCGACGTCAATTAGGATTATTTCTGTACTCAGAAATGAAGCTGTTTTTGAGTGTAGAAGTAAGTATTGAATCATATGAAAGTCATAATTAACAATTAAAATTATTTGATGTCTTGAGTGCGGAAGATTATTTTGATATTATACAAACATCTCAATGTTTAATTAGTTCTCATTTATTTTGCATTTCTATAATAATCGAATTTTAAAAATGTGTAAGAAAAAATGTTATTTCCCAATTTCTATTTCAAATAATCTTTTCAAAACCTTAACTCGACCCACACCCAATCTCAGTAACGCGACACCACAAAATCGCTAATTGTCCGTTAAATTTAAGTACCTATTTTTTCACAAAAAATCCCCATCGTATGGTTGCAAAAAATGTTCCATTATTCGTGTATTAGTACGTCAATTGGCAGGGATTGTTGTCGAATTGGTAATGTGACACCACAATGGAGTTTACACAAAACATACGACCCACTCGATGCCAGGTTTGGGCATCTCAAGAACTTTGTTACGACGGTTATAGAATCATAATTGATGGCAACAGCTATTGATAAGATGACTACGCAAATCAAAATGTACAACTATTTACTAAAACTTAAAAATCTTCTTCAAAATAAGCACTTAAAAGTTACAAATAATGTGACAACATAATAGAGTAAAGGTATTTTTGGAGTCGGTGCCTAGTCGGCCGCAATGCCGATTGCATATCCGAAAGAAGAAGAAAGAAAAATGGTTTATATTATTGTCTCCAGTGATACGCATGCAACAAAACAAAACATTAAGAAACATAAATAAAAGAATTAAAAGTAAAATAAAAAAAAAATATGCTGACGCCTGCACCGTGACAACTAGGTTGCTAACTCAGCATGATGCTGTGTTGCGGCAAAAAACCATAACACAGCGCTGATTTTCAGTAGCCACCTATCTCTTGAGGAGTTATAATTTTGTTACTTATACTCCGATATCGCGTAATATATTAATGTTACCATAAAGTCAGATTGAGTAACTCCTCATTTGAAGTTTTAAGTCGTTTGAAGAATGAGAAAAATTTAATGTTCAATGGGCAAAATACACGGAAGTATAGTGGTTAGGGACGAGCTACCTAGGTACAGACAATCTAAATAAAAAAGCAATATCAGAATAACTCTGTCTTTTCAGTAAACCTCAGTCACATGTAATTGAATGATGATAATGCACTTAAGAGTGCAAACAGCATGACTACATAACCAAATATGTAGTTATGGGACACGTACCTACAATTGTAGAATGTGGGACTACAAGTCCTCGATATTACTGATATCCACGATTCAGGTTATCTTAGTGTGGGGTCCCTAAATGTGTAGTCATTCTTACAAGTATGGAGATTAAGCAGGAATTACTAAATGAAATAGTAGCAATGTTCCTTTACATTATATAAAAAAATCGTTTGTACATTGTTACACAAAAAACATAAATGAACTAGTAAACGGGTTATCTATGGTTTGCTTTACATAGAATATATATTAAAATACATATACGTTGTGTATGTTGTAGGAAACATAATCGGCAAGCCTTGGTTTAGTATTACACTACGGGTTAAAGTGGCGAGAGTTCTGGGCTCTACCGCACCAATTACTAGCTCGAAACTTTATCCACAACTACACTCTGATTTACCTGTTATTATGATCATAAACAAATAATATTTATCAGTCACACACATACTGACCTCACAGTAAGATACGATTATCTTGTATTGTAAGTATCAGGAACTATGTAAGACTTTTGGTCTCATAACACTCAGACCGGAAACAATCTTATTCATGGTGAATACATAAATAAATACCATAAAATCTTTCATCTATATTTATAAAATCGAAATACGACTCACTCACTGATTAATCACGATTTTTCAAAAACTACTAATGGTAGGATCATAAAATTTAGTCAGATGATATTTTGTGTAATGTAGACGTCAGCTAAGAACGCGTTTTTGGAAATTAACATTTTAATGGGGAAAGGGGGGGGGGGGGGGAATCGAAAATTGTATGAAACTTATTTGTGGAACGGAATACGACTGTGAAATTGAGCACAAATATTGTTTATTAAAAATAATGAGACATGTGTTTCACATTTTTGGGAAATTCCACTCGCGAAGGGGGAGGGGGGAGGTTGTTTCAATTTAGATACCTAGTGAAAGTTTGGATGTTTTTAGATCATGTAGATCAGCTGAATGGATTTGAATATAATTTGACATACCTACAGGTAGACCAAGATATGGCTTAGAACATGGGCAACTTTTATCCCAAAAAGACATTTTGGGTTCTCTGGGACGGGACATGAAGCAAGTCAGTACACTTCACATAACTTCGAAATTCTTATGAAAAAATCTCAGGTATGCAGGTTTCCTTACGTTGTCTTCCTTCATTATGAAAGCAATGAATTCACACAAGAAAGTCAGATTTGTGGTTGGAATCGAAGGCGCGATCTCAGATCAGCGCTGTGTTATGGTTTGTGCCGCAACACAGCATCATGCTGAGTTAGTAACCTAGTCGTCACGGTGCAGGCGTCAGTATTTATTTAATTTACATTTTGTTTATTTACATACATACGCACTCACGCCTGTAATCCCCGAAGAGGTAGTCAGAGGTGTAACCAGTACACCCACATTTCGCTGAGCGTATATCCGTCCCATGATGTGATAGGGGGCGAGCCTATCGCCATACCGGGCACAAATTCCAGACTCCGGGCTGATACTGAGCTTTTGGTAATAAAAGAACCCAGTATCACTTTTATCCGACTCGGGGATCGAACCCAAGACCTCAGCGTCAGCCTCAGTCGTAACGCGTACGCATTACAACTGCGCCACAGAGGCGCCGAGTTTATTTATTAATAAAAAAAATATGTTTTGTATTTTTGCATGCGTATCACTGGAAACAATAAAACATATTTCTTTCTTTCTTCTTATATCTATCTCGGTAGTTCTATCCACTTCCCACTAGGCTATTGCCGCGTACTAGGTTCATAAATTATTTTACATCTTAAAATCTAAGTAACCATCAAGTTGTGATCTTGCTTTTCTACTTTACATTGTTAGCCGCCAACTTTCTCCATTTCGGTTCAACAAAAAATCCGTCCATTTTTTTCCCGTTCCCGTGTCTTTGTTGCGCAATAGCTCAGTTCATGTCACATCCCATCTCGTCACCGGGGTACAGAATTCGACACCGGCAGCAATACGATATTTTGCGGGAACAATCGGCAATATTTCGCGGAAGGAAGCTTTTTTGTATAAAGCCAATTGTAGATTTTAAACGGTTCTTTGCACGAACAATTAAAGATGTGTAAATATTTTTGATAATAATAATTCGGGACTGTATTTTGCAGTTTCTCGTATCAAGGTTACGGTTAACCATATTTGTAATTAGTTTTTTATGAATTTTATCGTAGATGTCTTTCATACTGATTCTTGACCTTTAAATACAGGTATTTTTTAAATTTAAATAATAATATACCCAACAGTCACACACAGTACTGACTCCACACTAGATTCACCTGTATCGTAGGTATCGGGAAATACGAGGGACTTGCGGTCCCACAACACAACAATTTGTGGATTAGATAAACATTTGTCTCGGTGTGGGAATAGAACCCACGACCTCTCGCTGTGCAGCCGGCTACTCGCCATTGCGCCATGGAGGCTGTAATTTATCACACATATATTTCTATGTTCCCATAATAAATCTTTAAATAAAAATACATATGGATCCGCTAGGATTTTCATTAATTCTTATCTTATTTCCGACCTGGTTAAGTGCCTCTTGAATTTATGTTATATACTTGTAAAGGAATAGTCGATGTCTGCGACGAGGCAGATTAACTCTAGGAATAAAGTTTAAGGTGGTTTGGTCACGTTTTGACAAAACCGCTGGAGTCGGTGGCAGATACCTATTCCAGATCATACCAAGGGTAAGATTCCGCAGACGGTACAAAAAGCGCTGTCTTAGAAGGAGCATTGGCTCCTTATAAGACCATTGGGTCTCACTATGAGGATGCTCAAAATTGGGCCAAGTGGAAGTGTTCAAGTAGCAACGTGTACCCTGGCACTAAGCTGGAATATCGCCAAAAAAAAAGACTTGTAAAGCAATAGTTAAAAACATCATAAAGAACATTCTAATACAAGTACTTTATAAAAGACCACATCAATTAATTTAGACGTGCCCTATTGTATGCTAATTGGCGTACATGGGCGGTGGAGATCGCTTACCATCAGGTAACCCACTTGCTCGTTTGCCGCCCTATACTATAAAAAAAATCTGAGAAGCTATAATAATAAATAGTCGTTTCCGTCCATGGGTTGATACCGAAGAGTCTCGACCAACATCTTCAGAGGCTCTCAATAGGGTAGTTTCCTATATTGAATTTTATACATTATTTTATAAGCAACAGAAAATGATACGTAAAAGAACCCCTTTTATTAAAACTAAATCAAAATTGGTTCAGAAATGTGCCCGCAGTTATGACTTTAAATGTTGGTAAGAGGAAAAGTGGGTGCGTAGTAGGGATATCTCACTATCTCGCTTGCACGCGTGCTCCACAATGAACATTTTACACAGTGACGTCAAAGTTTGCATCGTCTTGTCATTTGACAATTACCCCTTCTACAGGATTTGAATAGCTTCTAACTTATTTATTTTTGGTCCGATTTATAAAATTCTTTCTGCAATAGATTTTGAGTAACGTAACTTATTGGTATAAATAATAAAAAAAATCTAGTCAACTACCCTATTGGCAGTTGGGTCAGAAGTCAGATGCAGAAGGCAGTATTATTGAACACGGCACGCATTGTAAGGAGGTTCCTCACACTGGGGCCCTAACCACCAGTGGCTTGGGTCTTAGGCCTTGCCATTGGAGGGTGATACTTTTTATATTTTTAAATGTTCTATTTTAGAGAAATGTAATATTTAAAAATGTAAAAAAAACCTTTTAAAATAAAGAATACTGTACATAATATGGACATTCCATGAAGTCTAAAAAGTTTGCTACCTTCTCTTTCCATTTTTTTATTTTTTTATCCTAGCTCCTCGACAAAGTAACTACACTGAAGATGAATATTTATAGCAAAGCGAACTTCACTTTAATCCGTCTAGTATAGATCGAAAAGCATCATAGCAGTAGTCAAGAGTGATCAAATTTAGTCCTCAGAGCAATTGAAATGCGACTTTACATTACTACTTATAAGAATGTATTTATTTTCTCTAATATATGTACGTCCAATCCATGAGTGCCGTTCATATCGTTTACGTCAGAGTAATTGCTTGAGAAATAATTATGATTAATAGTTGTATCGTCAGTCATCTCAGAGCGGTTGAAGGAGCGCTCTCCCCCGCGGGAAACTGTGGGGAAACACAAATATAACCCCTCTACCCCCCCCCCCCCCCCCACTCTCCGCGTACACCCACACACACACACCCGCAACACTTTTATGAAAATTTAATTTCCAAACAGCATGCGTTACAAACTGAAATGTACTCTAATTGGACCACATAGAGCTTATTGCCACTTAATTTCGTTGCCGGAAGCTATTCCTCCCTGGTTGTTGTAAAATCAATCGTATGTTTTAATGTTTAGGTGCATTTCATGTTGCGAGGTGGTACAGTGGTTGCTGTTACAGCTAACTGGGTATTAGGTTCCCCCCAATTTGGTGTTTGTGAGATGTTGCAATAAACGTATTATTATACAATGAAACGCCGCTTAGCAACGTGTACTTATATATTACAAACACATTACATGATTATATTATTAACAAAACCCACTGCCTCGGTGGCGCAGTTGTAATGCGTACGCTTTACGATTGAGGCTAACGCTGAGGTCTCGGGTTCGATCCCCGGGTCGGGTAAAGTGGTATTGGGTTTTTCTATTAGGAAATGCTCAGTATCAGCCCGGAGTCTGGAATTTGTGCCCGGTATGGCGATAGGCTCGCCCCCTATCACATCGTGGGACGGAGATATGCTCGGCGAAATGTGGGTTTACTGGTTACACCTCTGCCTACCCCTTCGGGGATTACAGGCGTTAGTGCGTATTTATATGTATTAACAAAACTTAGGAGCAGACTGCAAAAAATAATACTGAAAAGTCAAAAATAACAAATTTTATAGTTATACTACCTTCATTGAAAAAAAAATACGCACATCTCACAAACTAATGATAAGCAATCTCAATATATATATTTTTTTTCGAATCGAAAACTCAAACAATTGTTATTGCCCGACTTGGTAATTGAACCTAAGACTCCATGGTTAGTACGCTGCCACTAGATCAATGAGGTGACGTTGAGTAATGTAAATTTCATGAATTATTCGGTCATACTTTTGACCCGCCATTTGAATATAACTATTGCGCTAAAGTAAAGCCATATAGTGATTCAATTGTAGATTTTTCCCACAAAAAGACAGGTATATTAGAGTATTCTCTTTTTATTGGTATATTGAGGGTGTCTGAGAAAGCAACGTTGGGTACACTGAAATAATAATGGTGCATATAGTTGTGGAAGGGTAGTTAAATGGTATAAAAGAGGTTGTCGCCATAACTGGAGGTCTTTTCCCGCAGTCAGTCAGACAGTTTCCAGTTCACTAAGATCAGTGCTCAGTCGATAGTCCAAGTGTTCATTACGCGGTAGCTATGCTGGTTTACTATTCGGTTCTAGTTGTCTTAGTTATAATTAAAGAACGGTCTCTAGAGAATCCTGACATGAGGTTGTGGTCTGTATAGCAGTAATATAATAAATAAATACACCCAACAGCCACACACATAGTCCTGACCCCACACTAGGTAAACCTGTATCGTAATATCAGGAACTACGAGGCACTTGCGGTCCCACAACACCCAGACCCGAGACAAATATTTGTGAATCAGACAAACATTTATCGGTGCGGGAATAGGACCGACTACCTCACGCTTCGCAACCGGCTACTCGCCCACTGCGCCACGGAGGCTGTCAAATATTGTAGATGTAACCAATAAACTGTGATTACTGTTTGGTATTAATAAAATAATACTCGTCTCACGTAACTTCTAACAGGTAGTCTAGTAGAGGGCACAAAACGACGGAACCAGACCTGTGTCTTAGTATTCCGGTGTAAAAGACAAAACAACGCCCCTTCGTCGCGATATTAAAACAACAGAACCGCGTGAAACTAAAAAAAACAACGTTTACACAAAGAAAATCAATTCACCAGCTGAAACTCTACTCCGATATTAATTACCGCTGAAAATGTGCGTCAGCGCCATCTAACGCTACGGGCGGCAACTACGCGTTGTCATGGCGACCGCGCGCTGATTGGCCACTTCGGTGATAACCCGTCGCTGCTGAACGTCGTAACCACCTGTGAACACCGCGCGGAATTTACACTTAAGCCGTGCATTTAAGGTGTATTATTAATCAGCTCGCAATGGGTAGTTGTGTGTTTGAATGGAGTGGCGGCGTGTGATTAGCTCCGCCCTTCTGAGCGGCATGGCGGACTGGTTTTGTCTTGGCGCGGTTGTCTTTCCCCGTCGCCGTTTATTTGTGTGGGACAGGTATGTAGTTATAGGTGTTGCTTTTGTTGGGCTCTCGTGTTTTACAACATTATTCAGTAATACGCATATACTAGCGCCGCGCCGTCGCTCGCCATTATTAAGGCTCTGCTTTGCTGAAGTATTAGTGCTCAGCATTCAAAATTTTTCAGAAGCAGTGATAGCTCAGCGGGGAATGGTATGAACTGTGGAGACGAAAGTCGCAGGTTCAAAACCAGCCCCAAGTGCATACACCTCTGACTTTTCTAAGTTATGTGTGTATTAATTGTTAATTATCACTTGCTTGAGCGGTGAAGGAAACATCGTGAGGAAACTGCATACCTGAGAAGTTCTTCATAAGAATTTCGAAGGTATGTGAAGTCTGCCAACCCGCATTAGGCTAGCGTGGTGGACTAATGCCTAACCGCTCTCATTCAGTAGAGGAGGCCCGTGCCCAGCAGTGAGACGTATATAATACAGGGCTAGTATTATTATTATTATTTATTATACACAATGATGAGACTACTACTAAAAGTTATTCACGTCGGGAATCTTTGTTTCTTATGAATAAGTAGGTACAGATTACAGCCCGCGCCTTGTTACTGTTCAGTAACTCTAGATACAAAAACTTCTAACATAAGAAAAGATCGGTCATTTCTAAATGACTGAACAGGTTTCCTTCAAACACAGTTACGAATCATCTCAATTGGTCCATTGGTTTAAAGTGGGTTCACATAGTTTTTTATAGCATAGGCCGGCAAACGAGCAAGTGGGTCACCTGATGGTAAGTGATCTCCACCGCTCATGTACTCCCACAATACTAAAATAATTATGGGTGCGTTGCCGACCTTAAAGGAAATGGATAATTAAGGTATTGGGAAGGGGTGGGGGTTTGGGCCTCCGGATATCTCACTCACCGTACGAAACGCAGCAGTAAACTGCTACTTTACGTCGGTTTTATACAAGCTTATTTGCTTCATGTTCGTATTTTTTAAATAGATGAAGATTACCGCATGGCGTAATTTTAATCGATGTCACTATATACGAGTATTGTAGTAGGTTAGGCGCAAAATAAAATAACCGTGAAGAGATTTTAGACGATTTCATTTGGATTATAATATCGCATAAACACTTTTAACACGCTTATGAGTGGTAGAGCCACGCTGTAGACAATTTTGTCTACAGCATGAATGGGCCGGCTCGTCCGGGTCGTTACCACTGTCTCACAGAAAACTGGCATAAAGTAGCAGCTTGCTGCTGCGTTTCGTACGGTGTGTGAGATATCCGGAGGCCCAAACCCCCTCCCCTTCCTAATTCCTTAATTATCCCTTTCCTTTAAGGTCGGCAACGCACCCATGATTATCTTAGTATTGTGGGCGTACATGGGCGGCGGAGATCACTTACCATCAGGTGATCCACTTGCTCGCTTGCCGGCCTATACTATATAAAAAAATAAAAAAAAACAAACATAAATCGACTCAAAAAACTAAAAAGATAAAAACAGCAAATTTTGAGTTACTTATTTGGCAGTATTGCAATTTAATGGTAGCAAGCATCAATACAAATTTGGTTATTTTAATTTTTTGCTTTAAAAGTGAGTTTTATTTTTGTTCAAAAGTTGAATAAATAAATAAATTTGAAATTTTCATTTTATTTTAATGAAATAATATCAAACTACATTCATAAATGACGAAGTTTTTATCTTGCATCCTCGATTTCACAGTGGAATTTCTTCTTGTAACTTGAATGGGATATAAAATTTAACATTATCCTCAAAATGTAAAAAGAATCATCAAAATAGCATCACTCTGTGTAAAGTTATGCGTTATTATACATACTCATATAAACAAAAAAAAAAAAATATACGCATCAAATTAAGAGATCCTCCTCCGTTTCTTCGTCGGTTAAAAAGTGGAATAAAAATTAAAACGGGAGCATGCTATCTTCTTTTTTCACCTGCCCTTATCCCACTCACAGTGGGGTCGGCGCAACATGCTTTTTAATACATGTCCAGAAAAATTTGGCTTGTAGTTTTTACGACCTGTTCAAGCCGGAACCCAACAGTGCTTACACACTGTTGCTGGGCTGCAGAAATAGACTAAGCGGTGGTACCAAGTACCAACCTAGCCAGCCTCTCGCATACGAGGAACATACCACCTTGTAAATTGACATTTACATCACTGTATATCGACTACAATATACTAGTGAAGCGCTGAGATCGTACAGGCTGCACCGGTAACCGGCTGTTCCGGTAATAAATGCACCGACTGCACCGGTAACCGGCTCTTCCGGCAATAAGCACGAATACAGGCCGTGAGGATCGCGTTACTCGCCAATTACCGCCGCTCCGTACCCCATGCGCCACATCGCCGTCCGTAGAACCGTACACGCTACAGTATCGGGTTTATTGTACCATATATGTATATAATATTGTAATATAATATTGTAAGATACGATTATCTTGTATTGTAGGTATCAGGAACTATGTAAGAATTTGGTTTCATAACACTCAGACCGGAAACAATCTTATTCATGGTGAATACATAAATAAATACCATAAAATCTTTCATCTATATTTATAAAAGCGAAATACGACTCATACATACATACGCACTCACGCCTGTAATCCCCGAAGGGGTAAGCAGAGATGTAACCAGTACACCCACATTTCGCCGAGCGTATCTCCGTCCCTTATGTGGGGGCGAGCCTACAGCCATACCGGGCACAAATTCCAGACTCCGGGCTGATACTGAGCATTTCGTAATAGAAAAACCCAATACCACTTTACCCGACCGCACCCGTACGCATTACAACTGCGCCACCGGGGCAGTCGCAAATTTATGCCCCGAGTATATATAATAACAATAATAATACACCCAACAGTCACACACATAGTCCTGACCCCACACTAGGTAAACCTGTATCGTGGGTATCAGGAACTACGAGGGACTTGCGGTCCCACAACACCCAGACCCGAAACAAATTTTTGTGGATCACACAAACATTTGTCTCAGTGCGGGAATCGAACCCACGGCCTCTCGCTTCGCAGCCGGCTACTCGCCCGCTGCGCCACGGAGGCTGTCAAAAATAAATCATGTAATACATTATCTCATTTGACGGTCTCATGTATAATATAGACTCACGCCTGTTTCCCATAGGGGTAGCCAGAGGCAACGGATTTCTACTTGCTACGATCCTTGCCTCTTTGGCCACTTTCATTATAATTCGATTTTTCATACATGCACGTCGGTTTAGGGTACTCCCGACCTGGTCTTTCTCGAGAATATCTCCAACTTGATCTATGAAAGTTCGCCGAGGCCTTCCCCTCCCAACTGTACTATTCACACTGTTGTATAAAAATATCATTAATTTGAAAAAATAAACATCTATCATTCACAATGTTCATAACCTAGCCAATCAATAAACCGTTTGATCGTAAACACCTTCACAAAATACCCCTGGTATACTGGTGGAGCGACGAGCGGCGAGCGGTCCGTGTGCCAGCGGGAGGGGAGGCAGAAGGGTGGGGGAGCGGGGTTCCGGGGCGAATTTAGCAATTAGCGTGCGTGCGCAAATTCCGGCTACGTCCGGACGTGCGGACACGGGCCTTAATAGCCACCTACGCAGGGTTGTCCAAAAATACAAATTCCTAAATTGGATTAATATTTACGTATTAAAAATATGAAAGTGAATATTTGTGAGTTTATGAATGTGCATGTTTGTTAGTCAATATGGATGTGATGTTTCGTTCACGTTGGTGGAACCGCGAGCGAAATCTAGTAAGTATAGAAATAATAGTTTTTTTTTAAAATACCGCAAACAAGCTTACATACATGCGGGGCGAAATAACTATAATTTTTGTATAGTTGATTAAATAATATAATTGACTGTGAACCCGAGACTGCCAGCCCTTGTGGTTTCAATTAAATCAGTTTTAACTCAATAAAATATAGTAGTTAAGTCGTAAAAAATATAGATTCGAACATTTTTATTAAATACGGGTTAATCATAAACAACTCTGCTGGAAAGTATATTTTGATGATTTTGAAAGAGTCAGCCACGTGTAGACAAATGTCTAATAATCTGTGCTGTGAATAAAAATTTGTTCACAGCATAAATGGGGCTCTACTGAATGACCAGGCACTGAAATAAAGTGGGAGTTTACAGTTGAATTTCATACACTGAGTGTTTTTACCGGAGGCCCAAATCCCCGCCCACATCCTAATCCCCATCCCTTGCCTTAAAGTACATGATTCATTACTATTACAATAATTATGCCGCTCATGAAAATCTGTTGGTATTCACGGCCCAGAAACACTCACAGTTCATGGGCAGTAGAGATCACTTATTATCAGGTGACCGACTTTCTCGTTTGCCAATGTCAGCTTTAAATAATTATATACTTGACAAAAATTCTATCAAATTCGGAATTTTTCAAAAATGATTACATTCGTCTTAGCACAATCTGGAAAACATACTTCATCCGAGATTGATAAAGTGACGAATTTCCGGTTTTATGTTAAATTGTGCTACATTTGATTTTTCTGTAGTTTAATTTGTTTTTTCTGCTTAAGTTTTGACCACATTTTACACGAATATATACATGTAGGTGATACGAAGTTCACCGGGTCGTCTAGTAATTAATATAAATACACTAAAAAGTCACTAAAACAGTCAAATATCTTTCTTTTTTTAAAATACTAGATCGGCAAAGTGACTACGCCACACCTGATGTTAAGTGCAGCGCAATCCAAGAACACTGTCGACCAACGACAGACGATGTGTCTATCGTAAGTCGGCAAAATTATGCCGGCCTGCCTAGTTGCTTCTTCACACTCCGTTTATAGGATCCCATATTATAGAAAAGAAGGAACACGTGTGCCGGCAAACTATTCCACAGCTTGATGGTACGGCAGAATTGAAATTTTGCGAACTTTTTAGTTCTAGCCGAGATGGAAGAGACCACGAAACTGTGGTTCCGTCATCTAAAACTTAAAACAATCCTCTTTTTCCGTTTGCGGTTAAAACCTCTTGCAATCGATCTACAAACTCCCCAAGCCTTTGTAAACTTAACCTTTACCAATATCGATGTTAACATTCCACCGCTGCTGGTACAATTGTAACACATTACACCACGGAGGGTCTAACAGACCGCGCGAGAGGAGTGCGCGTGACGCGCTAAGTGCATAATCCCTAATTGAGTTTACCCTCACAATGGTATCTTCACGACTTGACGGATAAGTGGGTGGAGTTCATTAAAACGCCTTATGTTGCCGTTTGCAACGTTTTATTGTTGTTCAAATAATCGCCGTGTACCGTGTAGGGAATGCGGAATTGAATTTGACCTATCCGTAAAGTAGTCGGGAGAATAAGAATTTGTTATTCTGCAGAAAGAGAAAACATTGCATTATTAAGGTAGATCGGTTTATGTTTCTCACGCTGTGTCATGTGTGCGTGACATGTAAATATGTAGTTTTGTATTGTACGACAGTACCGCATCAGCCGTTATCATAGACATTTAAGACATTAATGGCCGTTCCCAGTAACCTGTTTACCGACAGATTTGGTTACTAGTAGTACATTTTTGATAATTCATTCAATTTGAGACATTCTGTATGGAAGATCTGTCAAAACACTATTAATAGTAAGTAAATCTATCTGTAAATAGAATAAAGGGAACGGTCATTAGTCATTAGTTTATTGTCTCTATCCAAACCGATCACGTACAAGAATGTATCTGTCAAGACGTGCAAGAATGAGTTAAATTATCTAAACCATGTTTTTTTAGATAAGGCATCTGAGGCCAAGGATAGCTTTATATAGCTTAGCTTCTTTCCTCACTCAGTATTTAGCATCGAAAAGGTGGACTACATTTAACTACAAACAAAAATCCTTAATATCATAACTAAACTTCATATAACTGTTTAAGATCAGTTAGACAGTTAGTGTTAGGTAAGACTTGAGTGTATAAGTGTTGTTACTCTGGATGCTTGTTATGAGCTGACTCGACAAGATCTTTTAGACCCCCATTACAATCTGCGCAAAACGAACTAAATGATCTATTGATAATATAATATAAAAACAAGTGAACATCCCCAATGCACCGCGGCGTCGTAAAAACTCGCAAATTCAATAAGGACCGCAAACTATCGCAAACAAGAGAAGCGGTGCCGCTCTCCTAATCTGATTAACGGTGATTTATAGACGCACTCCATGTGTAATAATCAATTTATGAGATAAACTATATATTACGGGCAACGTACCATCTCATACATCCACACACATCTTTAGCTCAAGTACGTAGGGTTAGTTTTTGCGTATACGAAGTTCTGTCGTAACCCGCGCCTGGGCGCGTGCATCGAGCTCTGAACAGCGCTTCCGAGGGTCGTTCTGTCCCCTAATTTCTAATAATGAACTGGTCTGTTAAAAGTTTTAATGTGTAATAATGGATATTTGTCGTGACTATGATTTTCGTGATATTTATTAACGTTGGAATCGTTGTAATGGGTTAGAAGGGAATTATTTGTTTTGGTATTGTTCGCTCGGTAATGTATTCTTTGACTACATTATTTCTATTGTTGTATTGTTTTATTTGAATTTATTGATACGTCAATCATTCAAATTGATTGATTATGTAATTAATCAATATAGGGTACCTACTATTTGAACAGATTATTTCTCAGCATAAAATTACCAACACTGAGGAACACAAATGAGGAGTGCCTCGTTTATTAAATATTAATGGAAATTAATTATTACGGAGAGCGAAACAACATTTACAAACTTATTCTTGCAATCAGTGTATTTTGACGATGCTATGTATGTTATGTATACATTAGTTGATATGATTTCTATACATAAGTTTCTTTATTGTACTGCCTTGTCATATGCGCTATTTTAATTGCCTACATGATTAATAAAACTATTTCATTTAATTTAATTTCAATCTAAAGATATATTAGTCTGTCTGCGAAGTATGAAAAATATAGAGCTAGTTAGCTTGATAATCACATATTTTTCTATTAACAAACCTCAATAGAATGAGGACATCGAATGATTCCATTCCAATAAAATCATAATATTTTAGTACTTTATTTAATAAATCCGTTACAAGTTTTTACCGAATCCCTTTGTTTGATAGGGAGGGTTGTACAATAATATATTCGGTGGTCTTTGCCGACTTATCTACTTATAATTCGTAGCTAACAATTTCAAATAAAATAAAAATATATACATAAAACTAATTTTAAACACATGTAATCCTTGTAAGGTATAAGATATTATCTTTTTAAGTCCCCCAGTAAAAGAAAATAAAACTTTATCTCCTTAACAATACATATATATCCGTACGTCAAATTCAGGGCCTCCTGTATTAAGTAGGTTAAATATCACAAACAACTGTTAAAATCCTAACATAACTACATTTTAACACAATTATATAAAAAAGCAGCGTTTAAATTAGATTTAAAAACAGAACATTGGCATAATTAAATGTAAAATGACAAGATAAATGATCGCCTGCGCAAGGGTCTGTTGTACCCCGCGGTATGATCGCTAAATGTTCTCTTGTTAAGTATTCATGTTTGTATCGCCCGCGCTGCGCCATTCGATTAGGGCTCGTTTGTTGGGAATTAATTTGGGATGTGTCCTGCGTACGTTCGAGGGTTAATATATCATCTTAAGTTGACATTATTTGATAATTTATAGTATTGATTTCGTTTTAATATTGAGTGGAATATACTTGTCTTTTTTATTGAAGAAAGAAGAAAAGTTTATTGTCATCATATTAAGACATGCAACATACATAAAATTCAACTGACTTAAAATTAATATTATAACTAAGTATACAGTTGTATGCCTTCACGGTGACAACAGGAGACCAGCTCAGTATAATGCTGTGGTTATGGGGCGAGCCACAACACAGCGCTGGTTTTCAGTGGCCTCCTAGAATGACGTCCGGAAGCTAAATCAAACCCATACCTACTATAAACAAAACGGTTGCAGTACAACTAAAACAATCTTAAAATCTATAATAATAATAATACACTACATAGGTACTATAAGTAACTACGCTTCTACCTCGGGCAGCGGGCCTATGGCTATTGCGTCATACGAATTACGGTCATACAACCGCCGCGCTGCGCGCCGCCCGGTATACGAGATAGTTACGTATTGCAGCCTTGTCTAGCAGTTTTGTCAAATATTTATTGTATTTGCATAAATTAATGGTGCGGTAAAATATAACAATATTACATTACAAAACACAGACTGTGTACATTTTGATCTCATTTTTAACATACATAAATGGCACGTTATTGATGAATCTATTGATAAGAACTAGCACCAAAGCATTTACATAATTAGCAATATTTAAACTTGTATTTAAATCTTACCAGAATATTCACCCATGATTAAAACCTATTTGAAAAATAATAGCGAACTTCACTAAGTAAACTTTTTTAATATGCATCATCATTAAAGTCCCCATAATTACACGCAAATACAACAATTACTTAATATCTCATTTAAAACACGGTGGTGTAGTACAAAGGCGTTGCGCGTGCGCCGAGATAATCCGCGCGCGCTCGCCGCGTCCACTCGCGCGTCATAATGACGCGGTAACAATGCGGTCTCATCGCTAACCAACTAAACTTATTGGAGTTTAATGAGGAATCTGTAGAGGATTTTATCAGTTTGGTGAAACTGATCGATATTATTGTATCATACTGGAATTCTATATAATACTAGCCCTATACTATTTACGTACCACTGCTAGGCACGGGCCTCCTCTACTGAATGAGAGGGGTTAGGCCCTAGTCCACCACGCTGGCCTAATGCGGGTTGGTAGACTTCACATACCTTCGAAATTCATATGAAGAACTTCTCAGGTATGCAGGTTTCTCACGATGTTACCTTCACCGTTCCGGAATTCTATATTCTTATTATATTTTAAGTAATTCACACTAAAGATAATTTAGTGTTAATTGTTTAGAAAAAATTTCGCAGACGTTTTCATAAGAGTTTTATACACTCTTTAAGTAGTAGAACGTAATTTTAACTGAGATATAAGTATCTAAGTAAAAAATATGAATTATTATTTCTTAACTAAAACTTAACCCTTTACTAACGTAATTTCTTTGATATGTAAATCTGGTAACTTATGTACCATCAATAAAAGATATATTGTTCGTCTTTGTAATAGCCTCATTGGTTTTGTGCAAGCATACTAAGGATGAGAACCGTGAGGTCCTGGGTTCTGGTCCTGGGTTTCTGTTTTCGATTCCCAAAAACCAGATATTAATTTTCCGGGATTAAAATTAGTGCCCGGTATAACTTTTCCTCGACCCGGGGATCGTACTCGAAACTTCAGCACAACGGTCGTACCGCTTACGCATTACAACTGCGCCACCGAGGCAGTCAGAGAAAGTATGTACAGTAGAGTAAGTGTCCCTCTATTCTAAAAAAAATAACTGCCGCCGCCGCTGCCAAAAGCTTGTCACGCTATCTCCTCCGAAACCGCTGGGGGTATGGGGTCGAGACCGATACCAATCGATGTATATAGAATAATGTGGGGAAGAAAGTAAGATATGTCTCATATTCGTCGGACTCTACATTTTTTTTTATTATATGTTTTGTGGAAAAACATGGGCAACGCCCCTAGTAGATATAAATAAATCATTCTCACGATGAAAATCACGCAACAAACTAACTAAATGACCGCCGGAGGCATGATACGTGACATAATACGGACATTATAAAAAAATTCATTTGTTATAATTGCACGAGCGCGGTGCGAACGTACGCGCCACGTGCGAGCGCGCCGCGCCGGACTAACGACCGACGTTCCCGGACACCCGCTGTGCTTATTAACAGATACATTTATATCTTGTTATTGTTAGTTTTTTGGGTATTTACAGTGTTGATGAAATTGGCAATGTATTTTTTGAGTTGAAAGATTTTTGTATAAAAGTTTCTAGTTCATCTGGAGCACAATATATGAGGAATCACTCACTCACTATGTCACTTATTTTTATAATAAAATATTTTTCTTCCTTTCTGCCTGACGTTATCCCTGCTTAATGCTAGGGCGTGCCTTCTCGTAGATTTGATGGTATATGGGGTGACCCACCGTCTGATCCCCACAACCCGCAACGGGAACCAAATTTCTCCATTGCCTCGTCCGTTAATCAGCAAAGTGTATCACGTGCAAGCGAGGTTAACTTTGAGCTTGAAATGTTGTTGGCTCACTTACACTCCTAAAAATATCAATAATTTAAATATATAAAAAAATATCTCTTACGATGACGATTTTATACTTAGACTAAACCGTACTTATCAATAAGACTAGTGTTTATTTATTTTTATTTTATTTTATTTGGAAAACAAACAAATGTACAATACATCTTATAAGCTACATAGTTATTACACTTGGTTATTGTACAAGCCACAACGTTTTCACGGATTCCTTAAAAGTATTTAATGGTACAATTAATAAAAAACATATAATAGAATTATAAATTTTGATGCGTCATTAGAGCATTTACAATTTCTTTTTTAAATAGATTATTTCTAAGAGCGAATATATCTATGTTCACAAAATGGTTATTGTAAGTTTTAACTAATCTATGTAGGGGCGCTCGTTCACCCGCATTTGTACGACTGGTAGTTGTAGCAAAGAGCGGGTAAACGCGCACCTCTCGTCTCACTACAGTTCTGGGTACAACATAGAATAAGTTATTAATTAATTCCGGACAATCAAACCTATTATGTATTAAACCATGTAGCATCATGGTTTGAAGCAACAAGCGTCTTGATTGTAGCGTTAGTAGGTTATATTTTACTAATGATTCTTTGTACGATAAATATCCCATGTGACATTTATATTGAAAGGTCCTTAGAAACTTACGCTGAATTTTCTCTATTGCCTGATCGTATTTTACATAATAAGGTTCCCATATCATGCAGGCGTATTCTACCTGTGGGCGTATCAAGGAATTGAATAGATAAAAGTAAGTGTTTGCGCGTTTAAAGTCAGATGATGCCCTCATAACAAGATTATACATTTGGAAAGCTTTAACAATTGACTGCACTATATACACTATGCGATGCTAGGATAAAAAATCGTAACTTTATTTTATAGTAAGTGCATCATGATTCACTTAATGCCCTATTGCTATAATACAAATCAGCACAAAATTATATCAGGCGTGATTTTCGAAACTATTTCCTTCCCCCAAAGTATACCATTCAATTTGTATTAGTGTAACGTTTCACCTTGTAAGTCGATTTATTACGTATAAGTGAATTTGTGGAGCACATGCGTCGCTTCGACTGTCCGCGTCCGGCTGTGGTCCGCCCTGTGCCCATCGGCACAATGTGGCCAAATGAATCGAATCACTGGTAACGGAGACGCGGACAGACTAGTGACAACACTCATATCGGACAATGCGACGACACTTCAATGGACTTTGCGTTTGGGACAAGTGTATGGCGATATTATTACATTGAACCCACTCATCACATATTGGTTGAATATATCAAGCTTGTATTGATTATAGCCCGATAAATATATGATGTCAATTTTATGAGTGGTAGAGCCATGCTGTAGATACTTTTGTCTACAGCATGTATGGGTCGGCTCGTCCGGGTCATTACCACTGTCTCACAGAAAACCGGCGTAAAGTAGCAGCTTGCTGCTGCGTTTCGTACGGTGAGTGAGATATCCGGAGGCCCAAACCACCTCCCCTTCCCAATCCCTTTCCTTTAAGGTCGGCAACGCACCCATGATTCTTTTGGTATTATGGGCGTACATGGGCGGTGGAGATCAGTTACAATTTTCAGAACTAATTGAAAATGTATAGATATTGCATATCGAACAATAAGCGTTTTTACAGGAGTGCTCATCTCGCAAACTTATAATTGTAGCACTGTTCAATTCTATCAAGAAAAATAATAAACGTGAACGTTTAAAAAGAGAAGAGCTAAGATAAGGTGGTTTGAGCTTCTGAATATCGCACTCACTGTACGAAACGCAGCAGCAAACAACTAATTTACGTCGGTTTTCTGTGAGTCAGTGGTATCAACCCAGTGGAATCAGCATTCATGCTGTAGACAAGACCGGCTACAGCGTGACTCTACCACTTTAAAAATAAAATCTCTTTCCGTCTCTACTTACCGCTCCCGCTCACCCGCCGCGCCGCTCTAGTCTATCCCTTATCCCCCATCGACAGTATCGTTTAACTTTAGTGGTCAGCCGATCAGTTAAACTCAGATCACTAATGTAATGAGTTCGAGCATTCGTTTTTATTTGCGTCAAATCAAATGTGATTTGGACCAACCACGCCTCCTCACAAGACATAATGCTTTCTTTATTGAATTGCTGCTGATTTGAGTGGACTCTATTGTCATTTTGTTTCAAATAAAATGTCCATTCAATTGTAGGTTTAGATTCATCTAGATTTATTGCAAGTGCTCAATTTAATTTGTATAACTAGTATGGACTTATTGCTAATGTAAGGTATGTCTAAATTTTACCTACTAACTCAGCTTTTATTTTTTCTATTTTTAGGGTTCCATATGTTGTCTGTCCATCCTAACTGCTCTATATTTTTAATAGTAATATGTAACCGGTTAAAATAGATAAAGAAATGAAGTAATATTCATTATATTTTTTTTTTAATGAATATAATTTTAAATGTTAAAATATATTTACCGGTGGAAATTTGATAAATTAAAAAGTTAAAATTAACGGGGGTGGTACGTAACTTGCTGACGGCTCCGACTTATTTAAACTTAACTTAGTCGTTTTTTGTACCACGAAGAAGTGGATACTCTGATTGTAAATGGTCAACATTGCCCAACAACACCAATAGCAATACAATAAGACTCTACCACCGTAGTTCGGAACAAATCTTTTCTTGTGTGCTAGCAAGTACTTATTGAACGAAGCGTTATACGTTCTAGTGAGGTTTGAGTAAACAAAAAGTGCAGGATTAAGGTGTAGTTTAATTATAAAGTTGTGCTGACGATAGCGTCCGCTCACGCCGTGCAATCTCGCATGGTAGACTACCGCGAGCTTTCATCCGCTAGAGTTTTACGCGATCGAGACAAGAGATCGCGACGCGCGACACAGCCCTGGAAACCGAGACACATTCGTTGTGTATAAAATTTTATGAAAACTGACAAATTCAAATCCCGGATTTTTTTTCCTTATTAATAAACTTATACAAATATTTATTTGCAGACCGGGGCATCGAACCCAAGACCATAAATAAGATGTTAAAATTGACACAGTTAGGCTTATTTAAAACACTAATTCTGAGTGGTAGAGCCACGAGGTAGACAATTCTGTGTACAGCATGAATGGGCCGGCTCGTCTAGGTCGTTACCACACGTCTCACAGAAAAACCGGCTTAAAGTAGCAGCTTGCTGCTGCGTTTCGTACGGTGAGTGAGATATCCGAAGGCCCAAGTTCCCCCCCCTCCCCTTCCCAATCCCTTACTTACGAGTATCTCTTTCCTTTAAGGTCGGCAACGCACCCATGATTCTTTTCATATTGTGGGCGTCCATGGGTGGTGGCGATCACTTACCATCAGGTGACCCACTTGCTCGTTTGCCGGCCTATGCCATAAAAAAAACAATATTCATAATATAATCTTATGGATACCCATATGAGTTCTAGCAATTGAGTGCGCCATTAGACACTTCGCATAAGTTTTAACAGCCTGCCCGTGCATCTAGCCCGGCGCCTGCTCTTTACATATGACTTTATTCACCACTACCAACGAGACTTCAAAACTCTTCACGATAGTTTGAACTAACTTCATCTGTGTTAAAGAGAGGAAGCAGATCCTTACTTTTATACAACGTGTTACAGAAAGGTGTGGTCAAATTGAAGCAAAGTATGGGTACGATACTAGTATTTCACAGTAGTAGTAAATCCAATTGCATTGTTAGGACATCAATAAAGAATATCTTTTTTATCGATTCAGAAACATGTCAATATTCGACTAGCAACTTTGGTCAACAATAAAAGAGAATCAGCTGAGTTTCTTTTCAGCATTTTTATTCTCACTTATTTAATTCATAGGGATATGATTGAACTTATGAATCGTAATAAACGACTGATTAAAATTAGTGTGATATTTGGAGAATGTCTGAATTTTGTTTTTTTCTTTCTATAGCATACCTAGGCATTTCTAAGACACACACGTATCAGCTTAATAGCTGCTAGTGTGGTTTAAACATATTTATTATAATAATAATAGGCCTGCAATTGAGCAAGTAGGTCTGCTGATGGTAAGTGATATCAACCGATCATTAACGCCCACAATACCAAAATAATCATGAACGCGTTGCCGACCTTTGAAAGGATAATTAAGGGATTGGGACGGGGAGCGCGATTTGAGCCTCCGTATATCACTCACCGTACGAAAAGCAGCAAGTCGCTACTTTACGTCAGTTTCCTGTGAGACAGTGGTAACGACCCGGACGAGCCGGCCCATCCATGCTGTAGACAAAACTGTCAACAGTGTAGCTCTACCACTCACAAATCCAAATGTACTCTACACCACAGAGATCATTTCTCTCACCCCACAATCTCCAAAAATCTAAACACGCCCATCTCAAAGCTGGTTATAATCTTGCAAATCCCTTATTTTCAGAAGCATCATAGTATCGCTTTATTGAATCATTTATGTAAAGAAGCCGGCAAATGGTGCGTCAGTAAGTTGATAATAAATACCACCCCCCTATCGCCTCCCCACCACCTCCCTACCATCATCCGTGGAGGGAGCTTCACCCGCGCCTCCCGCCGCGTCGGACAGATTCGAGATAGTCTTTAAAAGAATACTGATGTTGGTAAATAAAACGCCTTAACGAGACATTGTACTCACTGATTGTCTCTCTATTCAAAAAAAAAGTAACTGGCGCCGCCACCACCGCCGCTGCCAAAAGCTCGTCACGCTATCTCCTCCGAAACCGCTGGGGGTATGGGGTCGAGACCGATACCAATCGATGCAGAATAATGTGGGGAAGACAGTAACATATGTCTCATATTCGTAGAACTGTTATTTTAAATTTTATGTTTTGTGGAAAAACATGGATAAAGCCCCTAGTGTATTTAAAAATACATTCTCACGTGTAAAATATGACAGTTTCCGTGGTGCAGTAGGCAAGTAGCCGGCTCTGAAAATCAGAGGCCGCGAATTCGATTCCTGCACCAAGACAATAATATATAATGTGTGATCCATAAATATTTGTTTCGGATCTGGGGATTGTGGGGCCGTAAGTTCCTCGTAGTTCTTAATACCCACGATACAGGTTAACCTAGTGTGGGGTCAGCACGATGTATATGACTGTTGGATGTATTAATATTGTTATAACGTCCCATCATTAGTAAAGCAGCGTACTTATACTAAGAAACCAGGGAAATACTGGGTTAAATTTCTAAGTCGCACAATTACAAGATATGTTTGAGTGCATTAGTAGCCCTTCCGCATACTCCTTCATCGGTATAGGGATGAGCTGATTTCTTTTTGTTCCATCTGTACTTATTGCACAGTAGGGTCAGCACAACATACTTTTTAAGACTACAGAAACATCTGGTTTGCAGGTTTTAAGACCGGCCATATGCCTGACTTCAACCCTTATGTTTTTTTATTGCATAGGCCGGCAAACGAACCAGTGGGTCATCTGATGGTAAGTAATCTCCACCGCCCATGTACACCCACAATACCAAGATAATCACGGGTGCGTTGCCGACCTTAAAGGAAAGGGATAATTAAGGGATTGGGAAGGGGAGGGGGTTTGGGCCTCCGGATATCTCACTCACCGTACTAAACGCAGCAGCAAGCTGCTACTTTACTCCGGTTTTCTGTGAGACAGTAGTAATGACCCGGACGAGCCGACCCATACATGCTGTAGACAAAAGTATCAGCGTAGCTCTACCAGTCATACGTAAAGTATAAAAACGTAAAATAAAATAATTCCAAATCCTCATTAACTCAAACACGACAGACGAATCTAACTCACGCAGAATCGCATGCAAATACCGGTACAATTAGCATATTGTAAATGAGATAATCTGCACATGTAAGGAGACAGAGACGTAGGGGATTATGTGGAGGGTTTGGGAGGGCAAATATTTGTGCCTGAAGTGTTTGTCTGGCCTCGAGCGAAGCACGCACAGCCAGAATCTAGGTTGCGGGCAGTTATCGATTTGATAGACTGAATGGGTGCTTTCTAATAATAATACTTGTTTTTTTTTTGGTTGAATGACGAGTCGAGCAGGTCGCTCGCCTAATGTTAAACGTAACGCCTGCCCATAAACAGAAGCAATGCCAGACAGAACTGGATTAACTCTGGATTACAGAACACTGCATGGCAACACATTGAACTGCGCTCGTCATCCCGAGACATAAGATGATAAGTTTTATAATGCCCAGTAATTTAGTTTGACACTTGATGGAAGTAATTTTATACAAATTCGAAAACTGTGAACGTATTTGTAACTCGTACTAGGCCTACAGCAGATGTATGTAATTACCCTTAAATAAGACTACACCTTTCTGTACTTCATTCACGTATCGTTGAATCGAGTATTCAAATACAAATCGTGATGGCCTGACCTAGGATAGGAGCCCATGACCCCACCAGTTTCTCAGCTTATGCTGCCATTAGACCAATAAGGCGATCAAATAATACATACGCACTCGCGCCTGTAATTTCCGAAAGGGGTAGGCAGATGTGTAACCAGTACACCCTCATTTCGCTGAGCGTATCTCCGTCCCTTATGTGATAGGGGGCGAGCCTATCGCCATACCGGGCACAAGTTCCAGACTCCGGGCTAATACTGAGCATTTCGTAATAAAAAACCCAATACCACTTTACCCGACACGGGGATCGAACCCGAGACCTCAGCGTTGGCCTCAATCAATGCCATCAATATTAATTAATAACATCACAACAAAGCCAACCTTGCAAAGCTATTGAAACGGTCTCACAATGGTCACGAAACCGATATAATTATACTGCAGTTACAAATCTAGCTAATGTAATTGGTTTGTTTTAATTAATCGCTTTGTATAATTCATAATGTGTTATTTTAATAATGTAACATTGTTGACTGCCTCGGTGGCGCAGTTGTAATGCGTACGCGTTACGACTTCTATCTTCTTTTGATTTCGCTTAATGGTTGATTCCATAAAATGTTAAACGCGCCACGGAGTCCGTCATTGTAGGAGGAGCATTGATTTTACTAGGTGGGTAGGTGCCTCGTATGCTAGAGTTTTGTAATATCCCTTAGTGGCGCGACTAGTGCGGGCGAAGGATATAAGGCGCGGATCGAAGGGATGCTCTTATAAAAAAATGCTGCCTTGCATGCAAAATCACAAGACCTCTCGTATATGAGACACAGGTACAGGTACACAATAAATAGTTGTCTACAGCACGAAAGGGCTCAACCGGGTCATTACCCCTGTCTCGCAGACAACTGAGGTATAGAAGCGGCTTGCTGGTTCGTTTCGTACGGTGAGTGAGATATCCGGAGGCCCAAACTCCTTCGAAATCATGGATGGCACGTCGCCGATCTTAAAAAACTGATATTAAGGAATTGATAAGGAGAGAGGGATTTTTACAGTGCGATTGTAACAACAGGTGTGTGTCAGTGTAAATATAATTATACAATCGTTTACTGAATATCAATAACCCGTTTGTCTTGGAGATTAATCGATTGCATACTTCATAAGTTCACGTCACGTCTCAGATATAAGTTAGCAATATATCTGAGACGACTGTTTTAAAAATAGTTTATTTAGCTTTTGCTCGCGGCTCCGCCCGTGTGAACAGCCTTTTCCGGTATAAAAAAATAGCCTATAACCATCTCCAAGCAGCGATAGCTCAACGGGGAGTTACAGAAAGATATGGCTTTTAGTTTTTTGAGAAAAATATTTGTAGACCCCACGAACATTTTGTTTCAGTGCGGGAATCGATCACGCGGCCTCTCGCGTCACAGTCGATTTCTCCTCCACTGTGCCACGAAGGCAGTCGTCATGTGTCTGAGTAATAACAAAAAGTACTATATTTTAATCCACAATACATTACTATAGAAATACCATAAAATTTCAATGACCTGCAAAAAACGGTACTCAATACGTCTTGCAATTTATTTGTTTACAATGCGGCGAAATGCACCGGCAAACGTTAAGAAACCGGTAAATAACCGCGCGAGCTGTGCTATAATCACTGTATGGGACGGACACTCGGCAAATGTAGCGGATAATGCGGTGCAAATAGACCGTCTGCTATCCGATCAGCCGCTACCGGTAAATAACGTCCGGCTATCCGGCCACGGGCACTTTACATGTCACGAGTCACGACACGAGCACGATACGATGTTTCATAATAGTTGCATGTTGATTAGATAAGGTCATTTTACATATTAGTTGTATAAAGCGTTACGTCAATTAGCCTTTTTTGTTCGATTTCGTTACGGATTAAAATGTCATAAGCTTTGTGTATTCAAAGATGAATAAATTGATTATACAGCATTGATCATGTGCAGTGGTCCTTTTAAAAAAGTTCGCCAGTAAGTGTTAAAGCCATACTTCCGATGCTGTAGACGTACGCGTTATTTGACGCAGCGTCAATATCGCCGCATTTGGTTCATCAGTCGATCCCCTTGCTTGTTATTTTGACCAAGTTCCTAATTAGACGCTTCTACTTCCCCCAATTTTGAGCATCCTCCGTAAACCAACAAACTTAAATACTTTCATAATTATTTGTGAAATATGGTGATATCGTACATTGTAAGAGCGCCATCTAATCGAGTTACGGAGTATTGTGAATCGTCTCCAGTGGAGAGATTTGTGTCCTCTCTTTTGTTTATTGCTTATCTTCACTCTATCTATTTTTCTTGAACTACTCATCTCATGTTTATTGAGTTACATAGTTTCATGTACATTTCTTTAAGCAATTTACTTTTTGTTGCCTAGATAGGCAGACGAGCAAGTGGACCGCCTGGTAAGCCACGCCTACCATTAAATTGTAATATAAATTATTAAAGTTGTTAATAATTACTGCGCTTTTTGCTGTCAATTCAAATCCAAAGCCAGCAAGTTGGGATATGTTCCAATAACATCCCAAATATTTATGAACGTGCAATGTACCTTGTTTCATATAATAGTCAGTCCATACATGTTATTAATAGTTTTAGTTAATACATCTGAATACGATATAACTATTATATCTACTTTATATGGTTCGTATTAGTAGATCGTGTTTCTGTAATAATACAATAATGAGCCTTTATCCACCCACTGTTAGGCCTCTTCTATGGCAGTCTTTCTCTAAAATGATATCTTCATGTAAACAAATCTCTTAAGAATAAAATTGGACCACCTACAACAGAAAATACAACACTCCTCCAATCCAATTAAAGTTCAAATTACAGCTTCACTGAAGCTCAACACGGCTTCTAAACATCTATCTATCGACGACATACACCTAGCGCTCTCGTAGCTCCTCGACAAGCGCCGCACCTTTTCCAGTGCCGTTCGAAAGATTCACAAAAAGCTTGTCCAATTTGTGGAGGCCGAAGGAGTGCTCATCTGAAGTGGGGCTCCGCGGCTCTGTGGCTCTGTCGGCCCACAAAACTATTTGGCAACCCTTCCGCGCCCGCGGGACCTCTCATTATTCTATTTGCTTATCACTTGACGTGGGCCGCACTTGAAGGGTTTCCACCTTCCCGTCCGTCTTCAAGATGTAAACACGTAACAACTTGAATTTTTTATACGCGAACTGATACGCGAACCATTCTTTATTTTGTTGATGGTAGATTTATTTAATTTTTTATTAGCATGAACGACGAGACGAGCAGGTCGCTCGCCTGATGGTAAGCGCCACGCCTGCTCATAAACAGAAGCAACGCCACAAAGCACTGCATGACACTGGACTGCGCTCGTCACGCCGAGACATAAGGTGTTAAGTCTCATAATGCCCAGTAATTACACTGGCTTCAATGTCCTTCACACCGGAACACAACAGTGCTTACGCACTGTTGCTTGGCGGCAGAAATAGACAAAGCGGTGGTACCAACCCAGCCGGCCTCTCGCATACGAGGTATCTACCACCTTGTAACGGGTTGTCCTTAGGTAACAGATAATAATGTAGTAATTTCTTTCTTTCTTCTTCTTTTAATAGCAGAAGTCGGCAAACGAGCAAGTAGGTCACCTGATAGTAAGTGTTCTCCAGCGCCCATAAATATGCACAAAGAATTATGGGTGTGTTGCCGACCTTTTTTTATTATAGCATAGGCTGGCAAACGAGCAAGTGGGTCATCTGATGGTTAGTGATCTCCACCGCCCATGTACGCCCACAATACCGAAATAATTATGGGTGCGTTGCCGACCTTAAAGGACAGGGATAATTAAGGGAAGGGGAAGGGGATTTGGGCATCCGGATTTCTCACTCACCGTACGAAACGCAGCAGCAAGCTGCTACTTTACGTCGGTATTCTCTGAGGCAGTGGTAACGACCCGGGTGAGTCGGTCCATTCATGCTGTAGACAAAAGTGTCTACAGAGTGGCTCTACCACTCACAAAAGCAAGTAAGGAAAGATATTGGGAATGAAAAGGGGAGGAGGGATTTGAACTGGACCTTCGGAAATCTTACTCTTTGTACGAAACGCCACAGTACGCCAGGTTAGGTCGTTTTTTGTGAGATGATGGTCATAATCTAGTCATGCCGGCCTGTTCATGTTGTAGACAAAAGTATCTACAGCATGGCTCTACCATTTATAAATGACTAGCTTTTGCTCGCGGCTCCGCCCGCGCGAACTTCTTTCTTATGCCCTGCTCCCATGAGCGTGATATACGTAAAAAAAAATAACTTATGTTACTCAGTGATAATATAGCTTTCTAACAGCAAAATAATTTTTGAAATCTGTCCAGTAGTTTTTAAGTTTATTCGTTACATATAAAAATACAAATCTTTCCTCTTTATAATATTATTATTAGTGTAGATTTATAATCGTACTAGCTTTTGCTGGTGGCTCCGCCCGCGTGAATAGACTTTTCCGAAATACAACGTAGCTTATTACCGTCACCAGGGTCCCATCTATCTCTACATCAAAAATCATCAAAATTGGTTCAGTGATTTAGGCGTGAAACAAATAGATATTTTTTTTTCATAATCTGTATACCATGTTACTTCTTATACCTCCAAGAATATGTGTACTAAGTTTCATGATGATCGGTTAAGTAGTTTTCGCGTGAAAGCGTAACAAATAAACTTACATTCACATTTATAATATTAGTATGATGATTAGATATAGTTGGATATGGGTGTAATCGGTTGAGCACATTCTCCACGATCCCTAAACAAATATTTAAAGCTTCTACTGGCGGCCAATAAGAGGTGTCCATAAAAACTGTGTATACAGCCGTACTGAGCATTACGTTTCTAATAACGTGGAAATCTGTCTAATTTGTTCGAGTATTTGTCTTAATATTTGTTTCGGGTCTGGGTATTGTAGGACCACAATTCCCACGTAGTTCCTGATACCCACGACACAGGTTTACCTAGTGTGGAGTCAGGACTATGTGTGTTACAGTTTGGTGTATTTATTTTATTATTATTTATTACTACTTGTTTAAGAAGCAGCGATAGCTCATTGGGGAGTGGTACGGACTATAGAGACGAAAGTCACAGGTTCGAAACCAGTCCCAAGAACACACATCTCTGACTTTTCTAAGTTATGTGTGTATTAATTGTTAATTATCACTTGCTTTAAGGGTGAAGGAAACATCGTGAGGAAACCTGCATACCTGAGAAGTTCTGCATAAGAATTTCGAAGGTATGTGAAGTCTTCCAACCCGCATTAGGCCAGCGTGGAGGACTAAGGCCTAACCCCTCTCATTCAGTAGAGGAGGCCCGTGCCCAGCAGTGGTACGTATCTAATACAGGGCTAATATTATTATTTATTTTATTATTACTACTTGTTTAAGAAGCAGCGATAGCTCAGTGGGGAGTGTAACGGACTGTCGACACGAAATTCGCAGGTTCGAAACCAGTCCCAAGAACACACACCTCTGACTTTTCTAAGTTATGCGTGTATTAATTATTACTTGCTTTAACGGTGAAGGAAACATCATGAGGAAACTTGCAAACCTGAGAAGTTTTCCATAAGCATTTCAAAGGTATGTGAAGTCTGCCAACCCGCATTAGGCCAGCGTGGTGGACTAAGGCCCTATCCCTCTCATTCAGTAGAGGAGGCTAATGCCCAGCAGTGGGACGTATATAATACAGGGCTGGTATTATTATTATTAAATACACAATTTTAACTAAACTATGCATTCCACATTGAAATCCATATTGTTAGACATATGTTCACACAATAAGTATATCTATCCAACGAACCACTTCAAAAGGCTAAAAAAACAACAAAGACAAGATTGAATCTATCAAATTATATAAAATAATATTATACATGCGACTGAACAAAGGAACTCTATCTAAATCAATACGAACTCAACGTGATAAAATAACAATTAGGTGTTCAAAAACAGCCGCGATCTCGAGAAGGGCCTTATTATCCACGTATTATTTTAATATTGTTGCAACATTACAACAATACCCGACATTTTATATTATTACTAATGAGCGTGTAGGCACCTTAAACAAACACCACGTTAACTTTGCCGGCCTGCAACCACGCCCGAGCTTACTTTTGTACTTAATTCTATAGACGTTGTCAGTTCGCTGATCGCATTGTCATCTTTGTAGATTCAACAAAGGAGTGACACGGGATGCATCTCGAACTGTCAAGCGGAGTTTTGTAAGAAAATAAACGTGTAATTATTATTAGTGGAATATTGTGGAGAGGTTCGGGGAAGGCGGTGGTGGGGAGTGGGGGGATAGGTGTGTGTGGTCACACCGTCTAGTGTTATTTTATTAGGCCTCGATTGACCATTCGGCGTAATTTATTTGAATTGAATGATTTAACATCTGAGCACACTATGGGGGATTGATTATGAATAATTTTCGCAGGTGTATAAATATTATTTGGATGCGAAATATCAGATATGTCATGTTTTTATTTGTTTTCATAGCATAGGTCAGCAAATGAGCAAGTGGGTCACCTGATGGTAAGTGATATACACCGTTCATTAACATCTACAATACCAGAAAAATCAACGACGCGTCATCGCCTTAAAAAAGGAAAGGAGAGTTTAGGAAATACGATGATATCCAGAATCCCAAATCGCCTCCTCTTTGGGCATCCGGATATCTAACTCACCGTGGGAAACGTAACAGCAAGTTGCTATTTCACGTTTTTCTGTGAGACTGTGGTAACAACCCGGTCGAACTGGCTCATTCGTGTTGTATAACTGTCTACAGCACCGCTCTACGACTTGTTAATATCGCTAAAAACATAATTATTACAGACAGATGAAGAAACTTATTAATTTATTGACTGCCTCGGTGGCGCAGTTGTAATGCGTACGCGTTACGATTGAGGCCAACGCTGAGGTCTTGGATTCGATTCCCGGGTCGGGTAAAGTGGTATTGGGTTTTTCTAATACGAAATGCTCAGTATCAGCCCGCAGTCTGATATTTGTGCCCGGTATGGCGATAAGCTCGCCCCCTGTCACTTCGTGGGACGGAGATACGTTAGGCGAAATGTGGGTGTACTAGTGACACCTCTGCCTACCGCTTCGGGGATTACAGGCGTGAGTGCGTATGTATGTATGTATAGATGAAGACGCTAAAAGAAATTTGAACCTCATTTGTTATAATTAAGCATCTTTATTTTAAAATTCTAATTATATCGCCACATTATTATATTTAATAAGTTATCAAACTATAAGAAATATAATAACTGATTCAACGCTTTTGCCTATTAAACAAACAATGAGAATTTCTTTTATTCCTTTCTATTAAGATTATAATCGCGATTCAACTAATTTAGTGATCACTTTCATATTATTTAGTCTTATGACACTATAAACATTATACGTTGATAAGCCTTGTGCATTTAAATTTCTTATCGAGGGTTACCTAGCAAGTTTACAGATTTCATCATGATGTTATCCTTTACCGTTAAAGCAAGCGCATAATTAGCATGCTTACCATCGAAATAAGATGACAAAAAACGTAACTCAACCAAAAAATTATATTTTTTGCGCGGTGCTGAACGTCGTACCTCGATCTACAAATTTAATATTTAATCGAATTTACAAATTTAAGATTTTGAACGTTCATTAATATTTGTTGCATGTATGCGTGTTACGTGTGATTACCTTTGCAAGTAAGTAAATGGAGCGGCATTTTTGGCAGATTCATATGAGAGTTATCGTTCAAGTTATCTTATTTCGATGATGCTTACACATAACTTCAAAAATTCAGAGGTGTGTGTGTGTGTCTTGAGGGTTTAGAACCCACGATTTTCGTTTCTGGAGTCCGTATCTACCACTACCCACAAAGCTACCGCTGTTGCCACATTTCTTAGTTGCTTTGATATTATAAACTACATCATTAATTTGAGTGACAACCTCCGTGGCGCATGTTAAAAAGTATGTTGCGCCGAAACCACTGCAAGTGGGATAGGGGCAGGTGGAAGAAGAGTGTAACGGACATCATTCCCCTCGCCTTTACTGCAGAAGAGTAATTATTACTATTTATTTTCAGTTTGACAGCCTCCGTGGCGCAGTGGGCGAGTAGCCGACTGCGAAGCGTGAGGCCGTGGGTTCGATTCCCACACCGAGACAAATGTTTGTCTAATCCACAAATATTTGTTTCGGGTCTGGGTGTTGTGGGACCGCAAGTCCCACGTAGTTCCTGATACCCACGATACAGGTTAACCTAGTGTGGGGTCAGGACTATGTGTGTGACTGTTGGGTGTAAAAAAAAATAAAAAAAATACCAAGCCTGGTCGTCTGTGGTCCAATATGGCGGAACATTTATATCCAATAACTCACGGATGTCGTCACGCACGGCGAGCGCTCTGTGCGCAGGATGTTGCTGCTTAAACTGTACAGGAATTCACTGAACGAAACTTTTTTGTGTCAAACAGTTGTTATTTTAAAAACTAAAAAAATAATGTAGAGTGTACACTATTTTATTTTTATTTAAGGTCTATTTGAAAGGTGGCGAACCTGACGCCATGCCGCCATGCAATCTCGAGCAAATTCCTGTGTGATTTTTCCAATCGAAAACTCAATCACAAGTTACGATTGCCCGACCTGGGAATTGTACCCAGGACCTGACGACCTTAGTTCACTGCCACTAGACCAATGAAGTAACATACTACAAAAAAAATAACAATACAACTATAAATCTCCGTAAAACTTCACACAATGATTTTTATACAAATCAGAAAAAGCTTTTGTCAGAGCTTTTATTCCGAAAACCATAATAAAATCAGTGGACAACCACCTAACGATATCCAAACATATCCGCTTATAATTTGACAAAGAAGCACACAATCGCCGTGCAAGACAAACAGACAAGACGCGTGGAATGTTGGCCCCAAACACGCCAACACTTGTGCCAACATAATCAGGCTGATTATTGTATGCATGTTTGGGATACGCTTCATTCTATTGCGTTATTAGGACTATTATACGGGTTTTTTTCTTTTTTCTTTATTAGGGAAAATAAACGTTATTAATATATATATATATCTTACACTTTTTAGGATATACAAATTAGTAAATGTAATAACCACGACATTTTCCACGTATTACTATTGAACACAGCTGTGTTTAGAACATGTTATCGACTAAAATGGAGTTCAAAATATTATTAGTGTAGGTATTAGTTTACTCATTTATTATCTATTTTTACTGCTCTTAATTGTTAGTTTGCTTAAGTTTATTTATAATTACTTTCTTAAATACATTTTTTGAACTGTTAAAAATATCAACGTCTGTAAAATTATTATTGTAAATTCGACTAAGTCGCTGCAGAGGAGCGCGTTCGCCCGCATTCGTCCGGCATGGGGACGAAGCGAAAAACGGGTAATCACGTATTCCACGGCGTTGATTAACTCGGGGAACTACAAAGCCTATTCTGTTATTTAATTCTATACAGTTTAATTTATTATGACACAAATTATTCATAATTTAAGATGTTTGTTTGTTTGATGACTTTGAAAATTTGATTTTCTTCGCTCTAATATATTTAATTTGTTAGGCGATAAGCATATACAACTATAATCATATAGTCAAATTACAGAAGTGCATTTTGGTCGTATAACATTTTTATGCAATGAAAATTAAGAGTTATTACTAAAGTGGAAGATCTTTCAATGTCTGGAAGAAATACTTGACATGCGATAAAAGCATTTTTTTATAATATGAATGATGGAATGTTTAATAATAATTAACACATAGATCCTTCAAGCAGTGATAGCTCAGCGGGGAGTGGTATTGACTATCGAGACGAAAGTCGCCGGTTCGAAACCAGCCCTAAGGGCAAACACCTCTGACTTTTCTAAGTTATGTGTGTTTTATTTGTTAACTATCACGTGTTTTAACGGTGAAGGAAACATCGTGAGGAAACCTGCATTCCTGAGAAGTTCTTCATAAGAATTTCGAAGGTATGTGAAGTCCGCCAACCCGCATTAGGCCAGTGTGGTGGACTCCTAACCCCTCTCGTTCAGTAGAGGAGGCCCGTGCCCAGCAGTGGGACGTATATAATACAGGGCTAGTATTATTATTACTATTAGATCCCTCAAAAAGAAACTTTTTAAAGCTCTTCAACATTCACTTAAACATCAATAGAAATATAATTTCAAGTATAATACCATGTCACTGTAATAATTAAATTTGGCGAATTTAAAATGAGTCTACGGGCATTACAAAATATCCTATCATAGTAATCTGTATTAATTCCGATATTAAACGGTACAAACAGACCGAACTATTGAAATCAATCTGAATACAAATCCTCGGTTATTATAAGCGGATGTGAGTGCATTGGCGGATCGCTCGTGACCGCTCACTCGCTCGCTCCTCAGCTCAGCGATTAATTAAAAAACATATTAGATGGGCCGAGGTCCCTTTGACAGCGGTAATCCGATTGGTGGAACGTTTCAAGTACCTTTTTAAAGTGAGATTATGGAAAACTGCCGAGTGGCTGACACGCATCGGTGGTCACTGCTACGCAATTATCTTGCACATGTTTCATATTTTGAAAATTGAAATTACTGTTAAATGAAACTGTTTTAATTCATTCTACCCGGTACAAATTAACACAAATATCGCTGTAGAGTGATTACGTATCTTTTTCTTAATACTTTTTATAACTTTTTTATCGATAGTAGAGTCTGATTGTTCAGAATTATGTACTATCTGAAAATTCTATTATGATTAATGTTTCGATCTCTTCCAAAAGATGATTCAATTTTCTTCTTCTTCTCTTCTCTAATCTTCTTCTCTACACAAAATATATATGAGAAATATACTACTATTATACTATTAGCCTAATCCTTCTCATTCGTAGTGAAGGTCCGTACCGAGCAGTGGCACAGTAGGTATAATACAAGGCTGATATTAATTATAAGAAATATAGTAACAAAAATTGGAAGTTTATCACAGCTTACACTGGAAGTTTGACAATTTATTATTGTAAAAATGTTAATTCATTATATCCTATATTTATTACACGCAGTCATCATGGGTACAAACATACTAAAATAATTTAAACGCTCTACCAAATGAAGTGGTACCCTCAAGCTATTTTGCAAATAAACCATTAACAAATTATGCAAAAGCCATTTCTGGTCGGATGCCAAAACACAAGTTATAACGTTTCGCATTTCTGAATAGTTGGCTCGAAAGTAAGGCAATAATTTATTAATCAATTACAAAGCATTGTCTACATTAAACACAAAATAAAATAAGGCTCTATCTCTGTTTATTACGAGTATATTTCATTTCAGAATCAACTTGCCGCAACAACAAGCATTTGATAGTCTTTAAAAACTGCTAGCAAATAACATAACGTTTAACAACCCCGACATCAATCAGAAATAATTTGTAATTTCTAAATGGCTGCACAGATTTTCTTCAAACATAGCTATGTTTCAACTAAACAAGTCCTGCTACTGTAAATAAGCCATCTCAGCTTGAACTCCTCGATAATTACTAGTACACATATCGTGTTTGGGCTCATTGGAAAGATTTTGCTAAGTAGTTAGCTTAAAATGATGATTAGGGTAGGAGGGTGACCATGGAACTAAGCTTTATTCTTATTTATGTTTTTAACAAAAAATTACCAACACAAGACCTCAATAACCAGCTATTTCAGCATATTCAGTCTCGTTTCAATTCGTTAAACAACATAGTTGATTAGACGCCGTCCGACGACACCCGAGCGACGGCCGATCGACAGCCGAGCGACGGTACTGGCCACTGCAATTACTGCTGGCGCTGAGCAAATTGCTATCCCGCCGGACACTGTGGCGATTGCCCGAAATCGCTTATTCACGGCCGCTAGTTGCCTAGTTAGTGCAGCTGTTGGTGAGTGGGATGATGTGGAAGCGATTGGCGTTTTAATAGGTACAATGATAGCAGTAGAGTTCTCCCATGTCTGTCTACCTGTTAATTTGAAAGGAAAAACGGCTGAACGGATGTTAATGCAAGTTTTACTATTATATTAAAATAAATAAACAGTAGATTATATTATCGGCTTTGTTCATTTTAGAATTAAGAGCCCACAAAAAAATGATAGATTATACCCTTTTTTGTGTTTATCTATCTATGGCAACGTAGAGTCTAAACGAATGGACCGATTTAGATTGTTTTATTTGAAAGCTAACTTAATCAAGAGTGTTCTTAGCTAGGGAACCTTGATCGGATGCTGCCATTAGGCCTGCAGCTTCTAATTCCTCGAAAATAAACTATAGTGACTGGTGGACTATCGTGTTCGGGCTCATCGAATAGGTTTTGTTAAGTAGTGGGCTTATGATGATGATGATCAAGTTCTGATGATGGAGTAGGATTTTTATAGCAGAGAGCAATAAACGAGCAAGTGTGTCTCCTGATGGTAAGTGATCTCTACCGTCCATATATATCCACAATAAGTTCCTAAAGATAGACGCGTTGCCTACCTTAAAGGAAAGGAGCAGGAAGATGGCCACAGGAGTTCAGCTTTATTCTCATTTATAACAACTAGTGCTACACCAACTAGTGGTCACCATGGAGGATGCTCAAGATCGCGCGAAAGAAAGAAAGAGTGCTACACCATCGGCTCGCCGAGCTTATTTGTTCACGCGCATACTCTCACGCGCCCTCTTATCCCCGATACCATACATCCCGTGCCATACATATAATTTGCCTTACGTTGTTTATTTTGCCGGCCGGTTGTTGGTTGTCGGAAGTCGCCTCATTTTCTCGTTAACGCCATATTTTCATAAGTTTATTATCCTATGGGTAGTTAGTGCGATGACTTGCTGATATATAAACGTTACAGTATAAATTGGAGCCTTTTTTAACAACTCGCTTCCGTTGCTGTTATTTTCATTGACAAGTTTGTGTAAAAAATAGTTGTGTTAGAAATATTATTTGTTTAATATGCTCTGGTATTTATTTATACTATTGATTGAATCGTAATATCGTATAATTTTTAGTCGTCATATTTTTATATGTAAGTCAATGTAAATATAAAATGATACGTCCTGACTGACTAATCCCTCTACACCCAACCCAAATCGATTAACCTAGAAAGCTGAAATAGCGTATTTTTATAGTTAGTTAAGATAATTTAACATCCTAGTAAATTAAAATGTAAATAAAAATTAAGAAATAAATACACACATAGCAGGACTATGTGTGTATTTATTTCTTAATTAACATCTAGCAATTAAATAAATATGTAAATAAATACACCCAACAGTTACACACATAGTCTTGACTCCACACTAAGTTCACCTGTATCGTTGGTATCAGAAACTACGCGGGACTTGCGGTCCCACAACACCCTGACCCGAAACAAATATTTGTGTGACCCACATATAATATTTGTTTCGGTGCAGGAATCGAACCCACGGCTTCAGGCTTCGTACCTGGCTACTCGCCCACTGCGCCTCGGAGGCACTGACAGAGGATGTCTATGTCCAGTAGTGGACGAATATAAGCTGATGATGATCATAGTGATTATGAAATTAAAATTATCAGTAGACTTGTTGAACATTGGCAAATCATTTTAAATCGCAAGCTTTTTGATAAAATATCAGAGTTTTTAGTTATACTAATGTTGATACGGGCTGCCCAAAACTGGGATGGTTGGGAACGTCTACGTCCATCAGTAAACGGAGGTAGGCTGATGCAGTTATGATGATGATGACATCATCTACTTAACAATACATTTCGTTTTAGTAATATTATTAATGGAACAATTCCCTCAATACATCGAAAATTCAAGTCAAATGATATTTATATCAAAAGAAAATTTAATCAGATATCGTTAAATCCATTCAATACGAACTTTCCTACAATAAAAGCCAATCCATAAGACTGTGAGTATAGGTAGGTAGGTAGGAGGCAACGCAGGTAGCCGACAAAATCAATATCGGCCACGATTTCATACTTCATAACTGAACTTTATTCCCTCTTCCCTCCGCGGTGTGGTCTCTTTAATCCGATAAATTGAACTTACTTCACAAACGACAGATCTGATATGGACCCAATATGTTTGCTGTACAGTAAAATCAATCATGATGTTTGTATGAAAGGTTTTAACGTTGGTTCACCTTTGAATATCGGTTATAAATCCTACTTCCTTATAATTTAAATGCGAAAATTTGTATGTTCGTGAGTTTAAATTTTTTGGGGTTTATGGACTTAGCTGTTTGTTAATCATTGAATGAACGGATTTGGATGAAATTTGACACATAAGTAGACCTTGGCCGGGCATAGGACATAAGCGAAGCATTACACATTCTCGTGAGCAAAAGCAAATATTTCGATATAGACGACAAAAGCTAAAAACTAAGCTTTTATTATTCATATTGTTTACCTCATTGCTTGAAATCGGAAATTATAAGTCTGTAGATTATCTGTAGACTAATAACTATTTGTGCCCGGTATGGCGATAGGCTCGCCCCCTATCACATAAGGGACGGAAATACGCTCGGCGAAATGTGGGTGTACTGGTTACACCTCTGCCTACCCCTTCGGGGATTACAGGCGTGAGGGCGTACATGTATGTGTGTATAATAACTATTTTTATTAAAATCAAATTCAAATTATTTATTGAATCCATAAAACGTTACCTATACATCATTTAGATTCAGTAAAATTTTAACTCTACCACCATATCAGAACGCTGTTTCGCTAGAGAAGAACAGACAAGAAACTCTAACGTTGCTCTTTTCAAAACTGATTTACAATATTGATACTACATTAATACAATTTAATTTGAGTTAAAGCAGCTCAGTTTATGCCAAGAGGAACATTATAACACAAAATAATTATTTTTGAGCATGACTTAAACTGATTAAAATATTTATCTTCCATTACCTTCTAACATTGCTTCGCTACAACAAATACGTAATAAATTAATTGACGGAATGAACTAAATTGGTCGGCGTGTGTCGCAAACAATCACTAACCGTCTCAATGGAGATCGGTTAACGTTACACACGTAACCGCGCATTACTTCATCGACTAATCAAAACGTGTCCGACGCACCCCCAAATTGAATAATGAAGTGTTAAGGCGACGCTCGGAGCTCCGCGGCCGTCGTCATTGTCCCGCAAATTGCCGCCAAATTGGGAACAGAGTCGCGCTGGCAACTCTATTTAGCTCGCGCCTGCACCTGATTGGTCGACACGCCCCGCGCCGCTCGTTCGAAAACTCCATTCAAACAGGACCAAAGAAATGAAATTATGCACTACGTAAATAAGAACGGCTTTGTGAACGTTCACTTGCCTTATTTAAACTGTCACCGGGTTGTGAACGGACGTTTTTGTTTAATGAAATCGGTGTCGCGGCCGGCGAGTGGCCGGACCGACGCTTTTATTCTCCGGTGTCTTCACTGCTGCTTCCAGCCTATTGTGCGAGTAATTAGACAATGAACTAGTACAAATTATGCCCATTGTTTCAAGTGAATCATTAGTATCTTAGTTTTTCTTCATTTATAAGAAGTTGACTGCGAGCTTTAGACTTGGCTGTCATTTAATTTACAAAAATATAAAAATAGTCTCTAAAAATGTACCTACATTTCCATTTTTACACTAGGGACTTTAGCTATGTGTGGCTTCAGCGTATATTTTTTTAACGCGCACACATTTAAAACGCCTGTATTTTTAATGAATATAAAAAAACAGATACTTATTATGAAAAACCTATGTACCATTATAGTTAAGTGTAAACTTATCTCATCACTATCTTTCTAATGTCAATCTTTCAATACTACAATTGCTTTTCTTCTCGAAAGTAAAACTATTATAGGAATAGGACTTTGTACACATTACACATTGATAAATTAACGAGATGATAAACACTTTCGCGAACTGTCTTTGTAACAAATTGGACTAGTCATTCTGTTTGATATGCAATAACAATCAGCTGTCTGGGTTCAACACAGCGACGCCATTTTGCTTTTGACGTTCCTTTTGTGTTCCTAATCACGGTGTTGCCAGTAATTATTCATGAATTTACACACTCTTTAGTAATCTGCTAATGAAGTACAGAATATGTTATTTAGTTATACAAATAGCAACACACAATATATATCCTTTTTTACGTATAGCAATCTCCACTTATGAATAAAATGGTCAATAAATTAATGAATGTCTTCATATAATTGGAATTTCATACATCTGTATTATTTTTAATGTTTAAATGTTGCTGTTATAAAACCTAATCGTCTATTTAGAAAAATAAAATGTCTTATTAGGCTAATATAACATGTAAGCCACAAAACTGCAATTCCTGGTCGTATGCTTTCATCATCAAGTCTAGACTTCAATTATGATTCCAAATTCCAAAGACATGACATGACATGACATGCGCTAGAGACATGCAAAACGCGTGAAATCGCTGTTGTAATGAAATCTGTCATGCTGTATGCATCACAAACAGTGCACTATGCCGACTATATAGTCCGGCTCGTCCTCAGTTGATTTGCATTTACTGAAGAGTATAGTGACCAGTAAATTCATACATTTAAGTTCAGTTTGGGTATGTCATGCTCGCTAAAGTGTCTGTGCTTGCGACGGCGTCGTGTGCCGGGTCGGTCACTTCCCTGTAACATGGTTGAGGAGACCGATGGCTGGCACATGCGTCATACTCGTGAACGGGTGCTGCTTGTGTGGACTGGTCTGCTCAAACTGTTATTTATTGTTATCATTTTTTTACTTTTTAGTCCTAATTTATTCATCGTGGGGATATGGGACTCATGGTCAATAATCATTATTTTGTTATAATGTTCCTCTTGGCATAAACTGAGCTGCTTTAACTCAAATTAAATTTTATTAATGTAGTATCAATATTGTAAATCAGTTTTGAAAAGAGCAACGTTAGAGTTTCTTGTCTGTTCTTCTCTAGCGAAATAGCGTTCCGAACTGGCGGTAGAGTTAAAATATAAGAGTGAAAATTTGACTGAATCTAAATAATGTAAAACATTTTATGGATTCAATAAATAATTTGAATTTGAGTAGTAGAGTAGAGTTAAGCAGATTGTAACTCCCGTCAAAATACTATGTGTTATTAGTTTGAACCATTTTTATGTGTCCATCTGTGGGTGTAACCGATGATTGAGATGCAACCTCCGTGGCGCAGCGGCGAGGAGCCGGCTGTGAAGCGAAAAGTCGCGGGTTCGATTCCCGCACCGAGGACATGTTTGTATAATCAACAAATATGTTTCGGGTGTGTGTGTTTTGCGACCGCAAGTCCCTCGTAGTTCCTGATACCCACGATACAGGTTAACCTAGTGTGGGGTCAGGACTATATGCGTGACCATTGGGTGTATTTATTTACTTATTCTTAGCTAAGTTTGAATAAAATATGTAACAGAAGTCTTCTAATTGAAGTTGAGGTTTTAACTGTTATTTTAGTTGATTATTAGGATCGTAGAATTAACTTACAGTTATTTGTGATAATTTGCAACTAATTTTTCTACAATACATGCAATATAACTTAGGTACCTACGCAAAATAACTTGGCCGGTAGTTAGTTGCTTCATTCGTTTCCTACGTCATGCCGCGGCTCCCGTATATTAAAAAGTACCTAAATAGCCTAAGTTACTCCTTATTACATCAGCTATCTGCCAAGCCGTCAAAATCGATCCAGCCGTTCCAGAGATTAGCCGGAACAAACAGACAGACAGACAAAAATTGAAAAAAATGTTATTTTGGTATATGTACCGTATATAAATTCATATGCATGTAGTAAAAAGCGGTTATTTTAATATTACAAACAGACACTTCTATTTTATTTATTTGTATCGATGACCATATTGACTGTGATGGCCGACGTATGTTTTAATAATTTCTTGTACTTAATCTTATATCATACAAATAGCTAAGAACTCGGCACCTAATTAAGTTATATAACTAACATTACCTACAAATCCCACAAACAATAATCTACGACGATTACTAGTCTGACCAGCAACCCCACGACATTCTAATCTCTATAATCCCATATGATCGGCAACTTGTGTCCCACGAATCACTTAATCAAATCCCGTGAGTTGTGGGATGTTTACAAGATTTCGAGGCATCCCGGGGGACGCGCCCCTCACTTTAGCACATCCCTTTATTCGCGCTGTCACAGAACATGTGATTGATTGCTTTGTTTGAATGTATTTTGATGCTCTTGAACTTTATTGGAAGGTTAAATATATTTACAGTATTCAATGACATTATAACCTAACTGGTAATTACTCCTAACGACATTTGGAAATCAATAGCGTAAATTTTAAAAATATATTGAGTATATGACTGCCTCTGTGGCTCAGTTGTAATGCGTACGCGTTACGATTGAGGCTAACGCTGAGGTCTCGGGTTCGATCTCCGGGTCGGGTAAAGTGGTATTGGGTTTTTCTATTACGAATTGCTTAGTATCAGCCCGGAGTCTGGAATTTGTGCCCGGTATGGCGATAGGCTCGCCCCCTATCACACCATGGGACGGAGATACGCTCGGCGAAATGTGGGTGTACTGGTAACACCTCTGCCTACCCCTTCGGGGATTACAGGCGTGAGTGCGTATGTATGTATGAATACAAAAAAAAACATACAAATTGGTCTACAATTCGTGGAGTTATGCGTGATTATACATAGAAAGTACATTACAGGCGAACTAAGTACCTCCTTCCTGAAATGTAATATTGCATTAGAGTTGACTAAACTCGAATTACTTGTTTCCAAGGCAAGTCACCCGACGTAACTTCAGTAATATAATATTTTTATAACGCGTTTTCTAAGTGTACTTTGGATCACTTTATACTATGTTAAAGCTATAATATCAAAATTAATCAAACACCAGAGTAACTGTAAACACAGCTAATTGATTTAAAAGTTAACAATTTTAATTCGCCCAAAATCCAGCGCACACACGGTCCCGCAAACAAATTGTTTCACTAGCTATACGGGTACTACCCTTGTACAAATGTCTCCAGGATAACTGACCCCTCAACTGCAGGCTCGTTTTACCTATATCCTTTGGTTTTAAAGAGGTGCGTGGAGCGTAAGAGGTCAAGTTACACTGGCTGATGTCACACACGTAATAAATTGTGTACGGGGTGTAACTGTAGAAGCGTAACGCGTCATTAAGTCGGCAGAATGTGCTGTCAAATTAACAATTATACGGAACCATTGTACGCTTATGTTAATTAGTGAATTTGTATGTGTGAGGCGGTGCGGCGCACCTTCACTACGCACTTCGTACGAGGGTGCTAACATTTTATATTATGTTGTATTTATGCATGTCTGTATTTTTTTCTTATTAAACTAGAGCTGAAAATAATGTGTTCACATTGTTTTACATCGTATTCATGGAAGGTAATTGAAAAATTCAATTTATGATGATAAGCTTTTTTATTATTATAACAAGCGAGCGAATAAATAGGTAATGGATTCGAGTCCGATCTTTATGGACAGGGAAGGGGATTGGTAAAAAGTCAAAGACTTCCCATGGGCACGACAAACGCAAAACGCGAGCGTAGGTACGAAACGCAGCAGCAAGCTGCTACTTTACTTCGGTTTTATGTGAGACAGTGGTTCTTAAAAAATAGAAAATGCCCTATGTCCTAAAGTTTATATTTTAATTTTTCTATTCCTTATGCTATAAAACAAATAAAAAATACTCGTATGCCTTAAAACGTTTGATTTTGTGGTGACAATCCGTATTCTTGAATATATCATTTTTTTCAAAAATAAATCTATCGAAATTTCATACTCTCTTATCAATTCAAAAGTTCATGATGACCTGTGTTATTAATCATGCAGGCAATAAATTAACTCTTCTATCGTGTAACACCTTTTCTGATCTTAAAGTAACTACAACCATTATCTCTGAATCAGACGATCTCGATCCGAGATTGATTAGAGCAATCAAGCAACGAGCTGAGTTGATCCCGGACCGGGCCCGCGACAATTACCGGCGCTAATCCCGGGGAGTCCCGGTATTCCAGTAATGGCCGCCTAATCTCCCGCCGCGCTGTCACCGGCCTGGCGGAGTCAATCAATATCTCCGGACCCGCCGGCACTACCATAGTACGAGAGGTCAACGGGAACAATTACTATAATTGTGTTTACGTTTTGTTTAACTGAACCCTTTTAGTAATGATGCAAGTCGCAACTTGAGTTACGAGCATGAAAAGCAAAAAAAATGATTGATAATAAAACTAGTTTATATGGATTTTATCGCAGTTTAATTTTTATTTTATTCCCGACGTTTCGAAAGCTTTTCAGCCTTCGTGGTCACGGGAGAGTCTCAAATTTAAACCGCGATAAAATCCGTATAAACTAGTTTTATTTCAATGTGTAATATTCGCATAAACCTAAGAAATCACATTGTTTGATAAGTAAAATATAGACTAACAAGGATCTGATTAATGTATCGCTGAGTGCATAAGTAATAGTTAATAGAATCCTATAAATTAGGGTTATTTAAGTATTCGTTAGTTAAATACTCCTTTGTCTTTATCTGTCAACGCGATTTATAAAGTGGCTACAAAGAGACGCAACTGTATTTAACTAAGCAGTGCTTAAGAAAATTTGTAAGTAAGACCCATAGTGGTTAGTGTGAAAGTATATTTATCCTCTTATGTGATTAATTAAATATGTAATATGTAATCGATCTAATTACAACGAAATAATAGAACTCAAGGTTTTTATAGCAGAGCGCAGAGGCCGGCAAACGATCACCTAATGTGAAGTGATGTCAACCGCTCATGGAAACCCACGAAAACAGGAGAAACAACTGCGTTGCCAACTTTAATGGATAGGAATGGGAAAGGAACGGCGAGGGGGATATGCTCCGGAAATCTCACTCACCGTACCACACGCATGGCAAGCTCCGACTTCAAGTCAGTTTTCTATGAGGAAATGGTGCCGCCTCGGTTTAGACGACCAGTTCATAATATAGATAAAACTTTTTTTATAGCACAGGCCGGCAAACGAGTAAGTGGGTCACCTGATGGTAAGTGATCTCCACCGCCCATGTACGCCCACAATACTAAAAGAATTATGGGTGCGTTGCCGACCTTAAAGGAAAGGGGTAATTAAGGAATTGGGAAGGGGAGGGGGTTTGGGCCTCCGGATATCTCACTCACCGTACGATACGCAGCAGCAAGCTGCTATTTTACGCCGGTTTTCTGTGAGACAGTGGTAACGATCCGGACGAGCCGGTCCATTCGTGCTGTAGACACATGTGTCTACAGCGTGGCTCCACCACTCAAAAATATAGCATTATACTCGTAGCATGGTTCTACCACTAGTAAAAAATAAGCATTAAGTAAGTGTAATTTACATACAAAATAAATACGTAATGTCGACCGGTCACCGGCAACAATTCGCGGATGCGTCCGTATATTCGCTCATACCTTGCACGTGTGTGTAACACTCGGTAGTGCAAGCTTCATTGTCCAGCGGCAATTGATCGCACCGAACCACTCAAAGAGCCGGCACGAGATTCAACCGCATTGATTGAACCAAACCCTTCAGAGGAATTAAATTAGGGCTGTATTAGATAGAGCTTATGGATCAGTTGTAACAACATCTGGTACAACTACTAAATGAAAAGCACTTGTAGATAAACATTTTGACTAATTATTCTAGAAAAAAACTAGACACGTCAATAATACCAGTCTTATATTATATTGTTTTACTGTTGGGCACTGCCTTCTTCAGTAATGCTAGAGATTAGATTCTAGTCCACCACGCTGAACTGATATTGGCTGGTAGATTTCACATACTTTCAAGATTATTAATAGGATTCCAGGTATGGAAGTTACTTCACAATGTTCCTTTTACATTTAAAAATATCGATAATTAACAATGAATACATATATTATGTACAACGTGCTACAGAAAGGTGTGGTCAAATTTAACCAACGTATAGTGTACGATAAGTATTTCACCCCCGAGTAGTACAACATCCGATTGTAGATATTCCTAGGACATTAATAAATCATTTTCTGTTTTATCGAAAGAGTAAGATATACATACTTAACTTGCAACTTTGGCCAACATTAAATGATAAACAGCTGAGTTTTTGTCTCACTCCAGTATTGTTATTTTCGCTCAGGCACGTCTTTTAATTTATAGGGATGTGATCAATCTTATCGATTGTAATAAACGTGTGTTTTAAATTAGCGTGTAATTTTAGAATGTCTAGGTTTTAATAAGATCCGATTCATGAACACTGTCAGATATATGTAACGACCCTTAAATATAACCTAACCTTTATGTAACTTATGAAAAGGCATTCCTGGCAATGTGTTTAACCTAGCGGCTGGATTCGAACCTACGACTTCCCTGACAGCAGTATGTTCCACTGCCCGCTAGCTTTCGCTGCTTTTTTATTCATTCTTAGATGAGTTTTAAATCGTTAAATGTGCGGAACAATTATATATATATGTGGGATTTGTTCGATGTAGGCCAAATAAAACCAGGATTTAATCTTGAAACTTTGATTTTTAATTTCTCCCTTAAATATCACCGTCTTTACGTCCATTTACAAAAGTGCCTCGCTCCCTATCCGACATTCATACATCCCAAGCATTCATTTCCTATCTCTTTCACTCTCAGCAATATTCATACTTCGTTCCTTTCACTCAATCACATTCCATATCTTATCATTCATCTTTACGTTCCATTCCACTCATCTGGCATACTCCGATCCTACATTTATACATTTTATAACACTGTCAGTCGCATATATTTTTCATAGGTGAAGCCGGAAAACAAGGAAGTCAGTCACCTGATGGTAAGTGACCTCAACTGGTTATGAACACCAATAATACCAGAAGAATCATGGGTACGTTGTCGAACTTTAAGGAAAGGAATGGGGATTGGAGAGGGGAGAGTGCATTTTAGCCTCTAGAAAACTCACTGTACCAAACAAACTGTGCTGTTGAAAGTTGCCATTTTACGTCGGTTTTTTTGTGAGAGAATGGAACTACGAACTACCCTGGTAGAGCCAACCCATTCATGATGTACACAACATTGTCTATAGTGTGACTCTTTTTCTTTTTGCCCGGCTTGATTCCAGCTTAGTGCTAGAGTCCGTCTAATGGATCTACCCTTTAAAAATAGCGTTTTAGCCTTACAATATCTTCGGAAAAGCAGCAGCCAAGTTCAATTTTCTTTATCCATATCTAGTAATTAAATCTTGAAAAGCCAACTAGAGCCACGCTTGTAGACAGATCCACTATAATTCTAGAGCACAACTCAATTACTCAGGTAATGAACGAAACAAACGTAGTGTTGTGTACACCGGCTCTACCGTGATATAATACGCGTAGAGTATTAATTTGCGCAGAGAGCTCCGGGATAGAGTTTAATTAACAAATTTAATTAGAAATTAACTGTTTTGTAGAGAGCGAGAGACGCCTCTGTGCGGTCGGGCCCGGCTCGCAGGGTTGCCGCGCCTCAAACAACTTAATATCGTAAATCTTGTTTTTGTTTGGGATCATTAATCTCAAAATATTAATTAATTCTAAAATAGTAACATTGTGTACAAACGTAATAAATTGACCCGGACATTAAATGATGGACTGCCTCGGTGGCGCAGTTGTAATGCGTACGCGTTACGATTGAGGCTAGCGCTGAGGTATCGGGTTCGATCCCCGGGTCGGGTAAAGTGGTATTGGGTTTTTCTATAACGAAATACTCAGTATCAGCCCGGAGTCTGGAATTTGTGCCCGGTATGGCGATAGGCTCGCCCCCTATCACATCGTGGGACGGAGATACGCTCGGCGAAATGTGGGTGTACTGGTTACACCTCTGCCTACCCCTTCGGGGATTACGGGCGTGAGTGCGTATGTATGTATGTATGTATGTATTAAATAATGTCCGGTATGTTCTGTGCAGTATTGTAGTACAGTATAAATAATTTGTTGTATTTAGTTGTTAGGTCTAATATTCATTTATTACATTTTTATTGTCCCTAAATCATTATATTTGAACATTGTTATGAGTAAGTGTAGTCAATAATTTCAAATACATTTTGAAGCCATTAAGACAATATAAATTGTTTTTTTTTATATCATTTTATCTGCATATTATCAAAAGAACTGCTGAATTTCTACTCCCAAGCAGCAGTGTGTAGGCATTGTTATGTTACGATTTTAATACATTGAAATCAGTGTAATTACTGGGCACTATCAGATTTCGCATCTTATATCTCAGGGTAATGAGCGCATGCCAGTGCCATTCCGTGCATTCTATTCATGTGCAGGCACAATTCTTACCGTCAGGCGAGCGATTGGCTCGTCTCATCATTCAGACAAGTAATATAAACTATTCTACGTGACATTCTATAATAAATGAGTATAGTAGAGTTTCGCCTCTTACGTCTAGTGTGTTCGTATGCACTCACGCCTGTAATCCCCGAAGGGGTAGGCAGAGGTGTAACCAGTACACCCACATTTCGCCGAGCGTATCTCTGTCCATTATGTGATAGGGGGTGAGGTGAGGCTATCACCATACCGGGCACAAATTTCCAGACTCCGGGCTGATACTGAGTATTACGTAATAGAATACCCCAATACCACTTTACCCGACCCGGGGATCGAACCCGAGACCTCAGCGTTGGCCTCAATCGTAACGCGTACGCATTACAACTGCGCCACCGAGGCAGTCTATAGTGTGTTATAAATACGTTATATTAAATAAAATTCAAAGATAAATAAACCAGTGCTGCGGTACAACCCTACAGTCCAGTAGACGAGTAAACAGCGCGCCGGCACTCGTGGTAAATTTGAAAATTTAATTTAGTTCAGTTTTGTTCCCGCTAATTGGTTTGTTTTCCTTGCTTAGTTACTACACCATTAGTTCGGACGTTCATCCATCCGGCCGTTCGACCGTCCGGCTTTTCGACCGTCTGGCTGTTTGATCGTCCGGCTCTCCGGGTGCCCGGGTGTGTTCCCAATATATTGCTGATATTAATTAGATTGTGTGAGCCACTCCGAAGTGAATGTGCCGAACAAATAACGTGAAATTAGGTTTTGTAGCGGGCTATACATCACGCGTTTTAGATGGTTATTTGTATTGATGATTTAGTCAGTTTTAATCAATTAATAAAATGAATTGCTAGATGTCGACTCTTTTATTTTTTTAAGCGGGGAATTGGAAGATTGTGTGCTATCAAGAATGTTTGAAGTAAGGATGGGGTCTTTTACTCTGAAGGCAATATTGTACAACAAGTGAGGGTTGGTACTTATATCAGATGGGAATATATTATGTAAGTTGTGGTAGATTCACTTACATTTGTCTTTTGCGTGAAAGTACCTACTTTGATCAGTCGATTTAATTTGTTATTTATATAATAAAGTTCTTACCGCGTCTGTACAGCGGTAGTGTTCATTTTAATAATGTGTTTGCATTTTCAAATAAAATGTTGAAGGCAACCATGTTTCACACAACAACGAAAAATATATTGGACCAAAAATGTTCTTAGGAGGGCTAAGGCAACATTAACAACTTTTAGTTAACAGTTTTTACATTATTTCCTAACGTGGTTTCTTTTCCAATGCAATCTGAATCTTTTTCCCTACTTTGAAAAAACTTTTCATAAAGATCTATCTCTTAATGATGAATTTAAATTTTGATTTGTCCATCAGGTGTGGTTCCAAAACCGTCGAGCGAAATGGCGTAAGACAGAGAAGTGTTGGGGCCGGTCGACGATAATGGCCGAGTATGGGCTATACGGCGCCATGGTGCGGCACTCCCTCCCCCTGCCGGAGACCATCCTCAACAGCGCCAAAGAGAATGACTCTGTCGCGCCGTGGCTGCTCGGTGAGTACGCTGGATCAATGGTCTGTAGTGGAGTTGGGTCTTAATGACTTTTTATGAGTGGTAGAGCCACGCTGTAGACACTTTTGCCTACAGCATGAACGGGCCGGCTCGTCCGGGTCGTTACCACTGTCTTACAGAAAACCGGCGTAAAGTAGCAGCTTGATGTAGCGTTTTGTATGGTAAGATTTCCGGAGGCCCAAAATTAAAGATTGTTCGTAAAATGAATAAAAACATTAGGTACAAGTGTGAGCGTGACAGTAAAAAAACTGGTTTTCGGTTCGATACACACGTAATGATTTATCTTTACGCAAATATAACACATGAAATAAAACTGACTGCCACGGTGGCGCAGTTGTAATGCGTACGCGTTACGATTGAGTCCAACGCTGAGGTCTCGGGTTCGATCTCCAGGTCGGGTAAAGTGGTATTGGGTGTTTCTATTACGAAATCCTCAGTATTAGCCCGGAGTCTGGAATTTGTGCCCGGTATGGTGACAGGCTCGCCCCTTATCACATCGTGGGACAGAGATAAGCTCGGCGAAATGTGGGTGTACTGGTTACACCTCTGCCTACCCCTATGGGGATTACAGGCGTGAGTGCGTATGAAATAAAACTAATTTATACGGATTTTATCCCGAAAGTCTCTCCTGTGACCGCGAAGGCTGAAAAGATTTCGAAACGCCGCGTCGTAAAATCCGTATACATTATTTTTAATGTTATAAACACATGTAAGCCACCAGAAATGGAATTTGATCCCAATTGGGCGACATATTTGCCCCCTATCATATCATAGCAGTGATAGCTCAGTTGCGAGTAGTACGGACTGTCGAGACTAAAGTCGCAGGTTCGAAACCAGCCTCAAGAGCGTACACCTCTGACTTTTCTAAGTTATGTGTGTATTAATTGTTAATTATTGCTTGCTTTAACGGTGAAGGTAACATCGTGAGGAAACCTGCATAACTGAGAAGTTCTTCATTAGAATTTGGAAGGTACGTGAAGTCTGCCAACCCGCATTAGGCCAGCGTGGTGGACTAGTGGGCCTAGCCCCTCTCATTCAGTAGAGGAGGCCCGTGCCCAGCAGTGGGACGTGTATAATACAGGGCTAGTATTATTATATCATTGGGCAAAAATAAGTCGGTTTTTAAGTTGAATTTATGATGACGTTATTCTTATACTGTTCAGATAAGTAGTAAATTTGGATAGCGATATTTGGATATAATGAATTATTTATTAATAAAAAATTATAAAGTAGCAGCTTGCTGCTGCGTTTCGTACGGTGAGTGAGATATCCGGAGGCTCAAATTCCCCTCCCCTTTCCAATCCCTTAATTATCCCTTTCCATTAAGGTCGGCAATGTGCCCATGATTCTTTTGGTATCGTGGGCGTACATGGGCGGTAGAGATCACGTACCATCAGGTGACCCACTTGCTCGTTTCCGACATTTGCAATGAATAAAAATTGTTAGGATGTTGGAATTTCGTAATTTCGTTGTCTCCTCACACGTAATTTTTACGAGTTCCAGAGCGTGGACTACAAAGTCCTTTAAATTCCTTTATTACATCGATCCGTCGGCCCTTGTTGCTTGTTGGTTACGAATATTAGAACGCATTCGATTAAATTCAACAGGAATACGAATCATCTATTGTCAAAATGTACATGCACCTGTATCTCTGATGTACATGCACCTGTATCTCTGATGCTGTGTATTTCCACTTTACACGGTCCTGACATACCACTTTAGTATAACCTTAATAATGTTCTCATGCATTTATATCAGCTTAGCGTAACCCAGATATTTAAATACGTAACATTATTAAAGTACAAGAAGCAATTCTTAGTTTTTTTATATATTATCAGCAAAAAGGAAACCCTGGTTAGTTAATTTTTCATTGTAATACAAATCACATACATTAGCTCATGCCTTTATCCCCGAAAGGGTAGGTAGTATATACATCTGTGATTTTTCGAATCGAAAACCCAAACGGAGATTGTGATTGCCCGACCTGGGAATGGAACCCAGGACGTTACGATTCTCAGTCTTAGTATGCTAGGAAAAGAAGGCTAGTATAAGGCGATTCATTATAATGAACAAATTTAGATATTATTATTGTAAGTATATTTTTATATTACATTATGTATGTGTGTATTTTCTGTTAGATTTAAAATTTAATTTATTTATTGTGTGTTTTATGTGTTAATTGCAGTAGATGTTTTCGTTTAATATATGTGTGTAATGTGTATGTTTGTGTATTGTTTTATATAACTAATGACTACTAAAAATTACTTGCTTCTATTTCCCATATGGAGTAAACACTTACTATCGAAAAATGAGATCAATGCTTTACATTTTAAAGTTTAATATACCTTAAAATCTTAATAGAGAAGTAAGCAATAATGCTTAACATTTTGCAATCCATAATGTTATAAAAGCAAGCAGTAAAACTGATCTTGCTGTAACCCGGGTGGTAGAGCCCAGTTCTGACAAGAATGATTTTGTTCAAGAGTCGAGAGCGGTGACGGATGCGGGGCGCCCGTAGCGGCAGTCCGCGGGCCGACCACCTCGCCTCGGTGAGTCCACTTCACATTACCTCATGGACCCTTGATTGGTTGGACACTTGAACAAAATCATTTGCATGTAGAGCTCTGGATCCTTGATTGGCTGGGCGATTGAACATAATCATTTGCATGGACGTAAGCCTCTGTTAACTGTCTGTGTACGAGTCAATTAATGATCAATAGTGATTAACCAGGAACCCGTAATTGGCTGGATCCTAAATAAAATTACAAGGCCATTAAGTCACGGGTCCCTGAATTAATAAGTAGGATGCTTGAACAAAATTATTGCATGTACGTGTGCTCTACAAACTCACTACCATTATTAATATGTATTGCACGGAATAGTTAATTGGCTGAATACTTAAACAAATCATGTATATCTCTTTTAATTAACCACCGTTATTGTGTAATTTACTGGAGGCCAATTCTCATAATTTAAAATGTTCAAAATATCATTCCAATCTAGTCTCAGTGACAATAAAGTTGCAACGTCAAATGTGAACATAGATCGTAATGAGATCGAAAGTAGAATAAAAGTTGACTGAAGCCAAAACGGTATTCTACATTTTTAAATGACAAATGTCTTTATATAAACGCCAAAATTGTGACTGAATTGAGATTTCAATGACATCGTAATGAGATTGTATTGACACTGGACTGAACTTAAAGAGGAGCAGAATACCATATTTTAGTCAAATCAAAATCTAATCTCAATTTCGTTAAAATTCATTCGCAGTGTTAGTTAAATACGAGAATTGGCCTTCTGGTGTCTTTGGTTTGCTTGGCTTCAATTGTAGTCTAAGTGGCTGGCTTCATTGGTTTATGGTTATTCTATTTTTAGTTGGTCCTGCTTAAGTCTAAATGTCTTTTGAATGAAGTATTTAGTTCAGTAACTAACGTCAGTGCGTTAGTGATTTCTTATATTTACGCGAATATTACACATTGAAATAAAACTAGTCTACACGTAGATCGGACTACTGTCAACCAACTTTTTTTTAAATATAAAAAAAATATAATTTTAAAATGAAGAGAGGCAATGTAACATTAACTTTTTCGGTACGACCTACACGTCAGTCTCTCCCGTGACCATGAAGGCTGAAAAGCTTTAGAAACGTCGGGACTAAAATGAAATCAAACCGCGATAAAATTCGTATAAACTAGTTTTATTTCAGTCCGTATGTTACTTGAGTTTTTATAAATTCACTTATCTGAACTTCAGTCCGAGCTTATATTTACAGTAATAATAAATTCCACTATTAGCTTGATATTTTTTTTTTTAAGTGAATATATAAAATGTACTATGTATGCGAGATTTCACGTACATGCGAGGCTCTCTGCATGGGAACTTTATTTATTTGTGTTGCTAAGCAGCAGTATGTAAGCACTGTTGTATTCCGGTTTGAAGGATATTGAAGGCAGTAAAATTACTGAGCATTATAACACTTAGCATCTTAAGTCTCAGGGTGGCGAACGCAGTACAATGCCGTACTGTACTTTGAAATTCCAAGTTATGGATGGTGTGGTTTCTGAAGGCCAATTCTCGTAATTTTAAATGTTCAAAATATCATTCCGATCTAGTCTCAGCGTCAAGAAAGTTGCAAATGGCATTCTCTTAAACTAATAATCAACGTCAAATGCACCTAGCATTAGCAGTAGCATTATACCGTTTTGGCTTCAGTCAACTTTTATTCTACATTCAATCTCATTACGATCTAGGTTCACATTTGACGTTGATTATTGGTTTAAGAGAATGCCATTTGCAACTTTCTTGAAGCTGAGACTAGATCGGAATGATATTTTGAACATTTAAAATTACGAGAATTGGCCTGCTGATTGTGGGTAAGCGGCGCACTTATCATAAAGAGAGTGAGATGCTTGTTTCTTCATTGATGCTTATATGCCTAAATAAATTAATAATAGAACTTAGAATTTATTTAATGCCATGCTGTACATAAATTTAAATAAACTTCTTTGTAGCTTTCCTAGAAAAGAAATCAGACGCGACAAATATTGCTTATTTAACATACAGTACAGTTGCTCTATCTAGTTTCTCGAGGTTTATATGAAACTTATAGAAGCAAATAACATTTCCGTTTTCAAACCAGCTCGAGTTTACTTAAAAACAAATGAAAGCTCAGACATAACCTACCTAAATTCATAATTTAATATAGGGCAGACAAAGTCCCTGTAATATTGTAAAATATGATTGTTTGTCCCAAAACCGAGTCTACGGTAGTAAGAAAAACAAAAATTCGCTCGAAACTCAAGCCAAGTACTCTACTAAACCATAAATCCTTTACAGTCGACTACAAAACAAAGCTACGTATAATTTTTAATCTCAACAACAGAGATGTTCATTTTTCGCCGCGCTGGAAAGAACTCTACTGTCCTACCTCTCAATCGACAATAAACCTTAGTACCTTGATATAAGAGCTATGTGCGAAAGTGGTTATTTTGAGTAAAAGGAAAAACATACTTTATCCAGTTGACATAAGAGCTACGTGTGGAAGTGGAGACGAATCTGACAAGAAAATCATTTGTTTTGATACGTGAGGTTGTTTTCCAAACGTAAAATGTGTTTCGCTTGACAAGTGTGGGTTTGTGAGATTTTTTAGTGGATATGACAATCGCTTTTCAAGTATTTCGTTGGCAAGAACGGGTTTGTGTACTTCTTATTTTTAGTAGAGATAGTAGTTATTACTTTTATAATTTCTAGTAAATAATATTCTATCTTTCTCTAGTTTAACCTTTTATCACGCACTTCTGGTCATAAGCCATCTTTCTAGCCTTATTGATCTTGAACTTTTCTCTTCCAATGCTACTCTACATCAGCTTGTTATCTCTAGTCTTTAGTTTCTTCATATTTCTTTCTCATACTCTTCTCTATTAGGCTTTAATTTTAAATAAATTAATAGTTTTAGAGTGATAGCTCAGCGGGGAGTGGTACGGACTATCGAGACGAAAGTCGCAGGTTCGAAACCAGCCCCAAGTGCATACACCTCTGACTTTTCTAAGTTATGTGTATATTAATTGTTAATTATCACTTGCTTTAACGGTGAAGGAAAAACATCGTGAGGAAACCTGCATACCTGAGAAGTTCTTCATAAGAATTTCGAAGGTATGTGAAGTCTGCCAACCCACATTAGGCCAGTGTGGTGGACTAAGGCCTAACCCCTCTCATTCAGTAGAGGAGGCCCGTGCCCAGCAGTGGGACGTATATAATAAAGGGCTAGTAAAAAAAAAATTTTTTTTAGTCGAATAACAATTAATTATCATAATATAATATGTTCATAATAGTAATAATATTTATATTACTTGCAGCATTATTTTGTTTATTTTACAAGGTAGGTCCCTCGTATGCGAGAGGTCCTCTGGGCTGGTACCACCGCTTTGTTTATTCCTACCGCTAAGCAAAAGCGTGTGTGCACTATTGTGTTTCTGTTTGAAGGACAGAAGCCAATAAAATTACTGGGCATTATGAGAACTAGCAACATATGTCTCGGGGTGACGAGTACAGAGCACTTCTATACAGTGTTTTGTAATTCAAAGTTCTGTGTAGTATTGTGTCTGTTTATGGACCGGCGTGGCGCTTACCGTCAAAAAAGCAGCCTGCTCGTTTCGTCATTTAAGTTAGTAAAAAAATAAAATCCTACGATGGTGTGAAATGGCTTTTCTTAACCATAATATTCTATCTCGATATTGTGTTAATCTATTATGATAAAAAAATGGCAAAGTAGGTATTTTATTTGTTGATCTTATTAATTAATATACTATATAGACGCGCATTATTGACACTTGGTATAATTTCAATTTCAGGGAAGAGTAATGGAAACATGATCAATTATTAGTAACGTTATAATATACTTTAAAAAATACAAACATGACTCTTTATTCTAAACGTTTTTTATACATTTTTAAATATTACAATTATACAAAATAAAGCATTTATTTTGTATATTCTATTTATTTTTTCATAAAACAGTTTTTTTTACTTATATATTTTTAACACGGTACAATAAGACCTACGAGCACGATCGTAGCTGTAGATCATTCGTAGACGCTCGTAGCATGGGCCTACGATGCATCTACGAGCACATACATAATTGCATAGTGAAACACAAATGACGTTAATCAGTATATAACGTGCGGGCACCTCATAAATTAAATTTAAATACCAAAGTCGCGCCACAAAAACATGCTAAACGACATCTGGAGATATGAATTAATAAAGCCTAAGTTCTCCCCTTAAGGCTGCGCTGAGGCGAGCGTCCCCGCGGAGGGGCGCCTGCAGGGTGTGCATGGTATGGGAGGGGGGGGGGCGGTGGTGTGCACGGGTTGCTAGTGAGGGGTGCGGGCGGCGTGCGGCGCGCGGGGAGGGGCGTGCGCGGCAAGATGGCGGCGCATTGTCTAAGGCTTGATTAACGCGGATTTAAGGGCAGGCACGCGGCGCGTACATATTAATTATATACTTAGCTGTAGTGCGCGGTTTTTCAGAGTGTATTTACGCAGCCCCACTCCCGCGCCCCACCTCCCCACCACTATTTATTATGATTACATAATGCCCATCTGTCAACTGTAAATAGGTTCTGCTCTCGTGACGTGCCTATATATTATTTAGTTCCTAACTCTCTAATTACTAATATCATCCTGAATTCAATTTCATTCTTTCGGTTGGAAAGCTGATATAATAGAATTGGTAAATGTTTTTGCAGATTTAATATAATGACGAGTTTATTAAAGCAATTAATTATTACAACTAAGTATTATTTTAGAAAACTTTTAAATGCCTTCGTTTCATATAATAGGTAGCCTTTGTTAGAATACAATGAAATATTTTCAGAAATTATAGATTTATTTGGAAAGTAATTATTTGTTTATTCTCTTAAAAAGGTAGAGTAATTTCATAATTTAGCTATTACCTAAACAACCTTAAAATAAAATATCACTGATGAAATCAATCAGTTAAAATAGTTTAGAACAACTTTTTCCATTCCTTACACCCCGGAGAGCGACTTGAACATTTCTAAACAACATTCTAATTAATTCCATACAAATAACAACTTATAATAATGGTATGTATCAATGAAACTAGTCCGAAATGGAACTAATGTATCAATTAGTCTACACTAAATACAAGATCAAAGGACTGGTTGATAACAATAAAAAGGCGCACTCACAGATGCATCAGATCACAGGAGAAGCTTCAGAATTATCTGCCTATTACCCACTCGCTTTGTGCGTAACGCTTTTATCTCACAGCCAAATGACACAGCTTCAAAACCATTAGTGGAGTGAAAAATGCAGCAAACAAAGTGCCGGCATGTCTAATATTGTTCAACCATTGTTAGTGCGTGCTTCTGTCTGTGCTAATGTGTGGGAAGAGGATACATCACGTTTGGATGGGTCCTCAATGACTAAAGTAACTGTAGAGATCGTGAGTGCAAGATTTGCTTTGTAATTTGAAGATGATTGGCAATATGTCAAGAGATGTTGATGGGGTAAAACTGACAGAGAAATATCTCTAAATGATGGGATGTAGAACAGAATTGTAACTTATTCATTGCCAAATATGATTTAAACTAAAATCCAAGTGTAATACAATAATAACGCCAGCCCTACTTTATTAATAAGACCTTTCGTCTACCACGCTAGCCTAATGCTTAGTAGAATTTACATATCTTCGAAATTCTTATGGGGAACTCTCAGATATGCAGTTTTCCTTGCGATATTTTCTTTACCCGCTGAAGCAAGTAATGAATGAAAATGAAAATGAAAATGAAAATATTTTTATTTCGGTAAAAAGAAACAGTTTTAACAATAAATCCGTGGTACTGCTAGGGCCTTTTTTTAGGTAAAAATATACCTGTGCCAAAAGACCCCACTCTTCCTTAACCGTAAACTGTAAGCCAATGGGAAAATACAATAAAGAAAAATCTAAAATTAGTAAAATCAAAATAAACTAAGTGCGTGCGCGTGTGTTTGTGTGTGTGTGTGTGTTTGTGTGCGTGTGTGTGTCTGCGTGTATTTATTTTACATATCCTATTCTTATGTGATGCGATGTAAAAGCATTTCTATTTCTTCATATGTGATAGAATTTAGCCAATCAATTAAGGTTTTCTTACAGTCACGTTGTGTTTTTGGGTGAATTTCTAACTTTTTATTAACCTTATTATAAACATAAGCTGTTAGTCCTAGGTATTGGTGCTGTGCAAATGAAGTTTTCAATTTATTCGTAATAGCTACATCAAAATGTCTTCTTTTTGATAAACTCGTGGGATTAAATACAATGCTTTTGTGTAATTTTATAACAGAATTTAGTACATATAGTTTTCTAACAGATAATAAGCCACATAAATTATATAGACTGTCTGTAGAGAAGCGGTAAGGTTTAAAATACATGATTTTTAACAACGCTCGTTGCGCCCTTTCTAGTACTAAAAATTTGGTTTTTGATGCACCTCCCCAAATAGGAATACAATAGGTGATAACTGATTGAGCTAACGAAACATATATCTGCTTAAGGAGCCCATCAGAAGCCACAAATCTCAATTGTTTAAATATCCAAAAAAGTTTCCTGATACGGACACTTACCAAATCAATATGGTCAAACCATGACAGACGTTGATCCAAAATAACACCTAAGTATTTTACTTGATTTACTTTTTCCATTGACGGACAAGTACAAGAGCTGGAATTACCACATTGATGAATTTGAATATCGAAATTACTGTCAGGCTGAGTCCTATTGGTCAATGAGAAGCACATATAGTTAGTTTTCTGTGTATTTAAGGATAATAAATTTTCTTTTAACCAAATTGCTACCTTCGATATACCCAGCTCAGTATCCCTGCGAACAGAATTCCAATCATTGCCTGCAAAAACTATTGAGGTGTCATCTGCGTACGAAAAAACTCGCGCCCCATCTATTTCCAATTTACACAAATCATTTATGTAAACTAGAAACAGGGTGGGGCCCAATACACTACCTTGTGGTACACCAAAAGTTACATTTGAGTTCTCACTAATGTACTGACCTATTCTAACTCGTTGAATTCGGTTTTCCAAATAATTACTGAAAAGTTTTAAAGGTACACCTCTAATACCAATACGTTCTAGTTTATTAACGAGAATAGGTACAGATACAGTATCGAAAGCCTTTTTTAAATCAAGGAAAACTGCGAGACATTTTTTACCGCAGTCGAGGTGGTTTGTTATGAGAGAAGTTATAGCAGTAACAGCATCTTCCGTTGACATACCTTGTCTAAACCCGTACTGTGACTTCGAAATAAGTTGAAATTTATTTAGGTAATTTACTAATCTTTTATTCAGAAGTTTTTCAATAATCTTAGATATCGACGGCAATATAGAAATTGGTCTATAATTATTGATATTGTCTCTAGCCCCATTCTTATATACCGGTGTGATATTAGATATTTTAAGCGGTGCAGGAAAAACACCCTGGTGAAAACATAGGTTTGTTAAATGCGTAATAATTGGAATTACCTCTTTTTTTGCAATCTTGAGAAACCTGGTGGGTATATTATCATATCCAGAGGCACTATTTGACTTAAGGTTTACAAGTACATCATGAACCTCATCTACGTCCGTATCAAAAAGTGCAAATGATGTTAGTTGCATTTTCAATGTACTTTGTGACTCAATAGAAGTTGGATTATGATTGAGCAAAATGTCTTCAGCAAGTTGCCTTCCAACACCAACAAAGTATTCGTTAATGCTATTAACTGCGTCAAGTGGCGATTTCTTAAGGTCTAAGAGATCGGTGCAGTCTGTTTTGCATTGCTTATATTGTGTTATGTTGTTTATGGTCTGCCAAAGATGTTTACTGTTTTTAATAGATTTTGATAACTGTCCTTTTTCGTATGCACGCTTAAGTTTTTTAATCAATTTAGTACAAAAACTTCGGTATCTCTTATAACTTATTTTAAGAATCATATTTAATGGATCACTTTTTAATTGTTTTTGTAATTTATTCCTGTGTCTAATACATCTTAGTATACCAGGTGAAATCCACGGTTTTATAACACGATTCTTTTTGGGTATATGTTTTACATGAGTATTTTCTAGTATAGATTCTGAAATTTTCCTGATTAATAGTTCCATTACAGTATTAGGGTTGTTAGAAAATAATAGTTCACCAAGATTTTTGTTTAGTAATGTTTGGAGGGCAGTGTCAAAGTCAGTTATGGTTTTTGTTTTCTGACATTTGTTCAAGAACTTTATTTTAGACATATTCAGGAAAATTGAGGAATGATCAGTTATAGAAGTGTTAAGTACAGCAGTAAATGCTAATATTTTATTTTTATTAATTTTAATCATGAAATGATCCAAACAGTTATTTATTCTGGTAGGATAAGTATGACCTGACATTAGGCCATGCACAGCCAACATAGTCAAATAATTCTGCCGATTATTACGCTCATTAGATTGCTCATTTTGTGATGGGCTAATATTTATATTAATGTCGCCAGTTAAAATTATACATTCATATTTTCTAATGGATTCCAAATACGAATTAAGTGAATTAATAAACTTATCTGCGTCCGTATTTGATGGTGACCGATATATACCTAAAATTATATTGTTGTTAGCGTTAATTTCTAGACAGGAGGCTTGATCTAACTTAATTTCTTTAACTTTCACCTTTATATTATTAATAACATAGGCTACGACTCCGTCGTTTTTGTTTACATGATTTGTCGTTTGAAACATTGTATAATTTTGCATTATTGGTATAGGTTTATTCGCATTAAGTTGAGCTTCTGACAAAATTAGAATATCAGGATCAAATTTTAAACTGCTGAGAGTTAATTGCAGATTATCGTAATTGCTGTAAACGCTCCTTATGTTTTGGCAGAAAATTTTTAGATCGTTCTTTTTAATATTAATAAGTTTAGGCAAATCTTCAATGTCACATTGAAAAGATTGCGCAACATTTTCATTATCTATATCATTCAAGGTATTAAGGGAAGGATCCAAGATAAATACACTTTACTTCGAAGAGTCAGATGTAGCTGTAATACTCATAAAGTACTACTTATAATAATAATATGTGTCCTTCCTGTTCAAAAGTTTAAAATATTACAAATTAAGTAAAGTTGTAATTTCTGATGATTATTTGTATCGTCTTGCGCCTCATGGTTTGGATTGCCTTATCAGATGCTTTACTATTTATTTCTCGAACTATATGAGAAAATTCCACTTCCTACTATCCTAGAATATTATAATTGGGAAAGTTTTCACCCACTAATCAATACCAACATCGATACAACAAAATGACTATTAGCTTTATAACTAAGACTAAGCAGAGAACATTTAACTAATTTGCTTGGTAATTTTGCTCTCTGAACTAAGCGCTGTGAGTAAATCAAGTGAATTTATACGTGTTTAGTGGTTGTTCAGTGTGTTAATGGGCAAACTTCTGTCCGGCGCTAATGTATATCCCCCTCCCTCCCCCGACCGAGTGTACCCGCCCCTCCCCGCACCGCTGGAACAAATCAAACCGTCGTTTTGTATGTTGATGACCAGTTAACCGCCCTGAATGTTTAGTAGTTTTGGGTCGGTGTGGCTAGTTATGGGTATTAATAAATGTTTGCTTGGTCTTTATTATATCAGTTATGTGTTATATACGTCCCATTGCTAAGCAAGGGCCTCCTCTACCAATGAGAGGCTATCAAACTATACATACGCACTCACGCATGTAATCCCCGAAGGGGTAGGCAGAGGTGTAACCAGTACACTCCCATTTCGCCGAGCGTATCTCCGTCCCACGATGTGATGGGGGCGAGCCTATCGCCATACCGGGCACAAATTCCAGACTCCGGGCTGATACTGAGCATATCGTAATAGAAAATCCCAATAGAGCATATTGTAATAGAAAAACCCATTAGGCTATCAAACGAATGTTGATGAAAACTAGATGAAAATTTCCTTACTTACGTGTTTGGCGGTATGATAGAAATGCCTCTCATACTAAAATGCACAATTGTTTGAAGAAAACCAAACCAAGCATCAAGTCTTCTGAGAGGACATATAAATGTAGATATGTTCGTTGGACAATATAAATGATAATATTAAGATCTGATGTCGAAGCACCAGGTAAAAGTATAAATACTTCAATGGACAACACATTTCTAATAGGTCTTGTGATATAAATTTAATAAAAATAACCTTAATATTAAACTAGTTTTTAATTATGAATAATTAGTTATGTTTCAAGTTGTTCTTCTGAACATTTTTTGTGTCAACATAATATGTTTAATCTATTTTTAAATTGAATATTAAAGTTTTGTTAAAATAACGTTAAACTCTGAAATATTGAAAATGCCAATTACTACTGGGATCTGACTATATTTAAATATTGAATTCATGAAGTGTTTTATTGCCTCAGCACCGTGCACAATGTCAGCGGCGACGCGTGCCGTTTGCAAGCGGCGCGTCTGCACAACTCTGTCATAAATAATACATTCAATATTCAGGACGCATGAAGCCACGCTGTAAAAATCTCATAAAATTACAACGCACTCATATTAAACCGGCGGTCATGGGAGATGTTTACGATGCCAGGAGTTTATTTACAACTAGCTTTTGCTAGTGGCTCTGCCCGTGTGAATGACCTTTTCTGGGATCAAAAATAGCCTATGTCCTATCCAGGTAATGGTCTATTTATGTGTCAAATTTCATCCAAAACTGATGAGCCGTTGGCAAATAACCAAACTCACAAACTGCCTAATATCTACCTATATAAATAAAAATAAATATTCTTATTGACTCATTATCACCTAGCTAAAACCGAAACCTAGCTATTTTGGAAGGTGTTGATTTAAAATTCAGCATAGATAAGTGGGGTGCAAAGTTCATCCACCACTGAAAATCAGCGCTGTGAGGTAGTTCAATACACATAATATAGCTACTTGTCAATATACATACTACTACAAGCCCTGTATTATACATGTCTCACTGCTGCGCACGGGCCTCCTCTACTGAAGGAGAGGGGTTAGGCCTTAGTCCACCACACTGGCCTAATACGGGTTCGCAGACTTCACATACCTACCTTTGAAATTCTTATAGAAAACTTCTCAAGTATGCAGGTTTCCTCACGATGTTTCCTTCACCGTTAAAGAACGCGATAATTAACAATTAGTACACACGTAACTTAGAAATGTCAGAGGTGTATGCTCTTGGGGCTGGTTTCGAACCTGCAACTTTCTTCTCGACAGTCCGTACAACTCACCTCTGAGCTATCGCTGCTGCAATATACATATAAAGAAATTAAGTATTTCCAGCTTTTTTTAAATCGGTTTAATACATACACCTATACTGGTAGATATTTTAGTTAATCGCAAACATGATGACGTCATTCAAATCTCGTAAAATTTTGGCCGTCAACAGGCGGAATTAATTATTTCTAGTCCAAAAGTACTAAGAATTAGTAAAATGTGCATGCAATTTCGCTTTAGTATCTACATACATACATAAATAGACTCACGCCTGTTTCCCATAGGGGTAGGCAGAGACAACGGATTTCCACTTGCTACGATCCTTGCATACCTCTTTGGCCTCATTCACTCTCATTAATCTTTTCATACATGCACATCGGTTTATGGTACTCCTGACCTGGCCTTTCCTTTCCTACTTTAGTATCTACGCTGTAGGAATTATTTTCTCCTGCTATGAAAGTACTATGGGATCCTTTTTTTATATTCTGATAAGGTAAAGTGACAACACTGGAGCTGATGTTAAGTACAGTGTGGCCTAAATATAATGTCGAACTTCAAATGACACTGTGTTCCTCGACAATCGACAGAATTATGCCGGCCTAAATGTACTGGATATACCTACTGGTTGAACTTAGAAAGCAACTCGCCTGAACGAGCCATTATGGTGGGTTTTTCACCATGTGCATAGTGATCGCTATGAGGTCACCCAGTCACGTATAAAAACTGTTATGTACCTTCCCACCATCTTTATGTTCTTTAACCTTTTAAAGTTAAATTATCCTATCAAAGTGTAATTTTTTATACGAATTGACAATAACATTTTATGCTTTTTTAATTTATTGAGGTTGCAGTTCATAATTCACGTGAATTACAACACTACATAATAAACTTATTTTTAGCAACGAATGAATTGACATCATACCTAATTCCAAATACACATATCACATAAAGCTTGTGTTTTTATTTTTTTTATCTACAAAATAGATTAAACTACAGTGTCAACTTTCAATTGTTCTTATTTTTTATTGTATTCATTAAAATTTTCAAACTCAATAACAATTTAAAGCAAACAAACGCATATTCCGTTTTAACCCCTGAATGCTGAATATTAATGCGGCATGTTTATGGAATAATTCCACAGTCTGCGTCCCTCACGTCAACCCGTCGCCGCGTCGCGTCGCGTCGGTATGTAGTTTGCGTTGACTTCGAGGGGCTGTTTGTACCACACGAAGAAACGATTATTCAATTTGTATTTTTCATTCTGACGTTTTATTTAAGATATCAGGGTGGTTGACTGCCTCGGTGGCGCAGTTGAAATGCGTACACGTTACAATTGAGGCTAACGCTGAGGTCTCAGGTTCGATCCCCGGGTCGGGTAAAGTGGAATTGGGTTTTTCTATTATGAAATGCTCAGTATCAGCCCGGAGTCTGGAATTTGTGACTGGTATGGCGATAGGCTCTCCCCCTTTCACATCGTGGGACGGAGATACGCTCGGCGAAATGTGGGTGTACTGGTTACACTTCTGCCTACACCTTCGGGGATTACAGACGTGAGTGCGTATATATCTGGTCGTTGATATAAGATAAGATGAGAAAGAAGTATTTCCAGAGTGGTAGAGCCACGCTGTACACAGTTTTGACTACAGCATGAATGGCTCGTCCGGGTTGCTATCACTATCTCATAAAAAACTGGCGTAAAGTAGCAGCTTGCTGCTGCGATTCGTACGGTGAGAGATATCCGGAGGACCAAATCCCTTCCCCTACCAAATCCCATATTTACACCTTTCCTTTAAGGTCCGCAACGCACCCATTATTTTTTGGTATTGTGGGCGTACATGGGAGGTGCAGCTCACTTGCCATCATCTATGTTTTATTTCGGAAAAGTCTATTCACGCAGGCGGAGCCGCAGGCACCAGCTAGTAAGCTATAATTTTTTAAAAACCTTCAAACAAAATTTAGATTTATTGCCATCAATTAGATTACGTAACATCCCAAGTATATTACGAGTATACAGCAAGCCTCAACAAGTGACAATTTAACACACTCTGAAAGCGATTCCATTACGTACTACATTCAATTCAGTACACCCACATTTAGCCGAGCTTGTTTCCATCCCATTGGTGAATATCGAACAAATCAAGCTCTGTCAATAAAATATAATGGTTTTTTAACGTTTGCCATTTGGCCCACGGATCCATTAACATTATTTCCTCTTTTTTTCTGCCTGGTGTTATTCCGGTTTAATGCCAGGGTCTGCCTTCTCGTATCATAGATTTGAAGGTTTTTAGTATTATTAGGGGCGACCCGCTGTCTAACCCCCACAACCCGCAACGGCAATCAAGTATAGCCATTGCGTCGTCCGATAATAATCAGTAGAGTGTACCACGTGCAGGTGAGGTTGTCTTTGGGCCTAAGACGTTCGTGGCCCACTTACACTACATTCATTATTTCCTAGAGGTAAAAAATCGCTTACGTACCTAATTTACGAAACAGAAGTTTATCTAAACGCATTGACAGTGAATTTTAGTGTGAAATAAATACGATTTTCAACATTTTCCGATTGACACAAAAATAAATTTCACTATTAGGTTAAGAATATTGATTATCTCTGCTTATAATATAATATGCATTAATCATCGGCATTAAATCATATTATTATACAGAATGTTGTAATAAATGCTATTAAAGAGCGAGTAACTAGTAACTGACCCGTAAAGATAAAAATCACAATATAAATGGCAATAATTGAAAATCATTTCATAGTTCAAAGACTAGGTACTGTAATATTTCGATGACTGTAATGTGTTAACGGACTCAGCAATAACTAAGGATGTTTAATATATATACAGTTGAATGACACTTTCTTAGCTTTTTTTTTTGCTGGGTTTAAGATCACAATATAATTTTAAGATCTGAAAATATTGATAAAAAAATTGAGAAGTTAAGGATTTTTGACTTTACCATTTCGTTTTAAATCGGTCACCCTGTTTAAAGACCACCTCTCTGCAACACTCAATATAGATATCATATAAGTAAGTAATTCTGATTTACAACATACAACACAATAACTAGGCGGTAGGCGAGATATCATGAAATCCTATTTATAAGTTGAAATATTCCGTTATTTTAAAGTAAAGAACACAGTTACAGTATGTTAACAATTCGTTGGCAGTCCCACGTGTACATTACCAAATTGTATTGACTTGGCTGCCGTGTGCGGCTTTGCTTGTCTGATAAATAAATATATTACTCACATTGCGTTTTAACGACGTCGATCTTTGGTTAATGTAATATAATATTAATTATTTGTGCCCGGTATGGCGATAGGCTCGCCCCCTATAACATCGTGGGACGGAGATACGCTCGGCTCGGATAAATGTGGGTGTACTGGTTACACCTCTGCCTACCCCTTCGGGGATTACAGGCGTGAGTGCGTATGTATGTATTAATTATCACCACACATAACATTAATTACTAGCTTCCAATACAGTCCAATGCCATGCAGTGCTTTGTAATTACTAGCTTCCAATACAGTCCAATGCCATGCAGTGCATTGTAATTACTAGCTTCCAATGCAATCCAATGCCATGCAGTGCTTTGTAATTACTAGCTTCCAATACAGTCCAATGCCATGCAGTGCTTTGTAATTACTAGCTTCCAATACAGTCCAATGCCATGCAGTGCTTTGTAATTACTAGCTTCCAATACAGTCCAATGCCATGCAGTGCTTTGTAATTACTAGCTTCCAATACAGTCCAATGCCATGCAGTGCTTTGTAATTACTAGCTTCCAATACAGTCCAATGCCATGCAGTGCTTTGTAATTACTAGCTTCCAATACAGTCCAATGCCATGCAGTGCTTTGTAATTACTAGCTTCCAATACAGTCCAATGCCATGCAGTGCTTTGTAATTACTAGCTTCCATTGCAATCCAATACCATGCAGTGCTTTGTAATTACTAGCTTCCAATACAGTCCAATGCCATGCAGTGCTTTGTAATTACTAGCTTCCAATGCAATCCAATGCCATGCAGTGCTTTGTAATTACTAGCTTCCAATACAGTCCAATGCCATGCAGTGCTTTGTAATTACTAGCTTCCAATGCAATCCAATGCCATGCAGTGCTTTGTAATTACTAGCTTCCAATACAGTCCAATGCCATGCAGTGCTTTGTAATTACTAGCTTCCAATGCAATCCAATGCCATGCAGTGCTTTGTAATTACTAGCTTCCAATACAGTCCAATGCCATGCAGTGCTTTGTAATTACTAGCTTCCAATACAATCCAATGCCATGCAGTGCTTTGTAATTACTAGCTTCCAATACAGTCCAATGCCATGCAGTGCTTTGTAATTACTAGCTTCCAATGCAATCCAATGCCATGCAGTGCTTTGTAATTACTAGCTTCCAATACAGTCCAATGCCATGCAGTGCTTTGTAATTACTAGCTTCCAATACAGTCCAATGCCATGCAGTGCTTTGTAATTACTAGCTTCCAATACAGTCCAATGCCATGCAGTGCTTTGTAATTACTAGCTTCCAATACAGTCCAATGCCATGCAGTGCTTTGTAATTACTAGCTTCCATTGCAATCCAATACCATGCAGTGCTTTGTAATTACTAGCTTCCAATACAGTCCAATGCCATGCAGTGCTTTGTAATTACTAGCTTCCAATGCAATCCAATGCCATGCAGTGCTTTGTAATTACTAGCTTCCAATACAGTCCAATGCCATGCAGTGCTTTGTAATTACTAGCTTCCAATGCAATCCAATGCCATGCAGTGCTTTGTAATTACTAGCTTCCAATACAGTCCAATGCCATGCAGTGCTTTGTAATTACTAGCTTCCAATGCAATCCAATGCCATGCAGTGCTTTGTAATTACTAGCTTCCAATACAGTCCAATGCCATGCAGTGCTTTGTAATTACTAGCTTCCAATGCAATCCAATGCCATGCAGTGCTTTGTAATTACCAGCTTCCAATACAGTCCAATGCCATGCAGTGCTTTGTAATTTACTAGCTTCCAATACAGTCCAATGCCATGCAGTGCTTTGTAATTACTAGCTTCCAATAAAGTCCAATGCCATGCAGTGCTTTGTAATTACTAGCTTCCAATACAGTCCAATGCCATGCAGTGCTTTGTAATTACTAGCTTCCAATGCAATCCAATGCCATGCAGTGCTTTGTAATTACTAGCTTCCAATACAGTCCAATGCCATGCAGTGCTTTGTAATTACTAGCTTCCAATGCAATCCAATGCCATGCAGTGCTTTGTAATTACTAGCTTCCAATACAGTCCAATGCCATGCAGTGCTTTGTAATTACTAGCTTCCAATACAGTCCAATGCCATGCAGTGCTTTGTAATTACTAGCTTCCAATACAGTCCAATGCCATGCAGTGCTTTGTAATTACTAGCTTCCAATACAGTCCAATGCCATGCAGTGCTTTGTAATTACTAGCTTCCAATACAGTCCAATGCCATGCAGTGCTTTGTAATTACTAGCTTCCAATACAGTCCAATGCCATGCAGTGCTTTGTAATTACTAGCTTCCAATACAGTCCAATGCCATGCAGTGCTTTGTAATTACTAGCTTCCAATACAGTCCAATGCCATGCAGTGCTTTGTAATTACTAGCTTCCAATACAGTCCAATGCCATGCAGTGCTTTGTAATTACTAGCTTCCAATACAGTCCAATGCCATGCAGTGCTTTGTAATTACTAGCTTCCAATACAGTCCAATGCCATGCAGTGCTTTGTAATTACTAGCTTCCAATACAGTCCAATGCCATGCAGTGCTTTGTAATTACTAGCTTCCAATACAGTCCAATGCCATGCAGTGCTTTGTAATTACTAGCTTCCAATACAGTCCAATGCCATGCAGTGCTTTGTAATTACTAGCTTCCAATACAGTCCAAGGCCATGCAGTGCTTTGTAATTACTAGCTTCCAATACAGTCCAAGGCCATGCAGTGCTTTGTAATTACTAGCTTCCAATACAGTCCAATGCCATGCAGTGCTTTGTAATTACTAGCTTCCAATACAGTCCAATGCCATGCAGTGCTTTGTAATTACTAGCTTCCAATACAGTCCAATGCCATGCAGTGCTTTGTAATTACTAGCTTCCAATACAGTCCAATGCCATGCAGTGCTTTGTAATTACTAGCTTCCAATACAGTCCAATGCCATGCAGTGCTTTGTAATTACTAGCTTCCAATACAGTCCAAGGCCATGCAGTGCTTTGTAATTACTAGCTTCCAATACAGTCCAAGGCCATGTAGTGCTTTGTAATTACTAGCTTCCAATACAGTCCAAGGCCATGCAGTGCTTTGTAATTACTAGCTTCCAATACAGTCCAAGGCCATGCAGTGCTTTGTAATTACTAGCTTCCAATACAGTCCAAGGCCATGCAGTGCTTTGTAATTCAAAGTTATGTGTGGCGTTGTATCTGATTATGGGCAGGCGTTACGCTTACCATCAGGCGAGCGATCTACTCGATTCATCACTCATGTCAATAAAACAAAATAGAAAGAAAGGTCCAGCCACACAGTAGTATCCTTTTGATCCAATACCTTCATGCAATATAATACAAATTTTACCTTAATTTCGCATATTTATTTCCACAGTAAGAAATGTCAAATAACTTTAATGTGTAAATGACAATTAAATATTTTTTTGGAATTCGTTTACACACACTGAACCAACTAACTAAGCCTTAGGCTTAGGCTTAGTTATTAGTACAGAAAATTAAAATAAAACAAATAACTACCTAACTCGGAATTAAAGTTAAACGACGTTTGCCTACGGTAGTTAGGTATTATTTAGCGATATATTTGAAAACTTTGAAAAGCGGTAGAGCCACATTGTAGACAGTTTTGTCTACAACGTGAATGCGCCGGCTCGTCCGGGTTGTTACCACTGTCGCACAAATAACCGACGCGACGTGAAGTTGCAGCTTACTATTGCTTTTCGTACGGCGACTGTCGTATCCGGAGGCCTAACCCCTCCCCTTTCCAATCTCTTTTCTTTTAAGGTCGGCAACTTTTCGACAATTCTTCTGATATTCATGGACATCACCTACCATCAGACAGATTAGACTAACACCCACTTTTTCGTTTTCTGCTCTCTGCTATACAAAAAACATGTTATGCAGACACATTTCAGATCTGTTGAACGAATGTTATAATAGCTTACCTATAACCGTACCTACCTACGTACATATATTGACTGTGAACTTGATGCTTATGGAATGTTGTATTGTTGGCATGACAGGTATGCACCGCAAGTCCATCGAGGCGTCCCGGCATCTCAAGGAGTCGGGCTCGGAGCGCGAGGGTTCGGACCATGAGCCGGACCGGGCCACGTCCGCGTCGCCGCACCACCCCGACAATCAGGTCAGTACCACTTCTATTAACCCCTTTATCGGCGTAGTACGTTTTGAAAAATACAAATAGGTGCGGCGGACGTGACTTAGGGCGCAACATTTGTTTATTTCATCATCCATCGTCACATTTTAAAAGCGGCACAAAAAAAGGGTTGAGTTTTTGTTTACGTTACCTCGGAACTCGAGACGTGTGAGTCATTACGAAGTGCGATAACAGTTTGTATTTCAATGTGCAACTCAAGTACTATAAATTAATATACCTTTCACATACTAAATAGCAGCATACTAAGTTTGAATACCGTGAGGTCCTGCGTTCAATACCCAGCTGGGCTATTGCCTAATTTTGACACTTCGAGTGATCATCGTTTCGTTGTCAACCGAACTTTATTGTCAACTAAGATTTTGTATAAATTGGTATTGCGTATGAAATTTTTATAATAAACACCATGGTGCCTATCAGTTTCTTTCAACAATCCACTTGACACCTGTAGTTTTTCTATTCAATACGAAATCAGTAGTTTGACAGTTATTTGTTGAACACTTTGAATAGTATGATCACTTTGCGTTGTCAACTGAGATACGCAATAGTCCCGCAGGTCGGGCAATCACAATTTGTGTATAAGGTGACGATTCAAAAAGTTATTAATGAATTGTCCAGCATTGGAATTTATGCCTGGTAGGCGATAAGCTCGCCGCCTATCACATCATGGGAAACAAAAAATCTCGGCGGAACGTGAGTGCACCAGTAGTTGCACCTCTGCCTACCTGTTTGGGGATAAAGGCGTGAGTTTATTTTTGTAAACACCTATGTCAAATAATAAAGCCTGATGAGATTTTTTGTCAAAAAATGCTATAGTCTAATTTAAGACCTTACGTCACGCACACCTTTTGAACATGGTAGAGCCACGCCATAAACACTTTTGTCTATAGCATGAATAAACCGGCTCGTTCAGAGAGTGACATTTTCGGAGGTCTAAATCTTCGCCTTCTCAGTCCCCATTCCTATCCATAAAGGTATGTAAGGCATCCAATATTCTTCTATTATGGGTGTTTATGTATTATTATTTATGATTGTTATTTTACTTGCAGGCGCAGAGTTCACCAGCCAGTAGCACAACGGCGTCGTCTTCGGCCAAAGGGCGCGCGTCTCCGGAGCCCGGCCGGGACGTGTACGAGGACCCCGAGGCGTTCCGGAACAACAGCATCGCGTGCTTGCGAGCCAAGGCGCAGGAGCACCAGGCGCGGTTACTGAACAACAACTTGCTGTTACAGGTACTTGATTTAACTGTACGTACCGAAGTATACAGAGTTATGAAATTAACGCCCGGTTTCTGAAAGGCTGATCAACGTTAAAATAACTAATCAAATGTCAAATCTCATGTCAAGTCGAAATTGAGTTGCTAGAAGCGTGATCAACACCTTTGATTTGACACACATGTTAGCTAACATAACTTTCAAATTAATATGAAAAATCGTATGTCAAACGGTACTAAAGAGAGATCAAATATTATTATTTTTTTTTCACTTAATAACGTTTCTGCAACTCGAATTGATTTGACAGCGATGTAAAATCAAAGTTCTGTTAGTTGAATGTTGATTTGATCAGTCTTTCAGAAATCGGGCGTTAGTACGGCAAATGCCGACCCAATTTTAGGATGGAGCGAGATGAAAATAGGAGAGTGAACAAAGGGCGCTTTGTGAGAAGCTTGCACTTAGGGAATGGGCTTGAGCTTGTGTCTCCAACCGGCCCTAATTTTGGTGACTGGAGCGACCACTCCACCAGCCATATGATAGGGCCGGCGAGCTGTATATGTGCACTTGCAGGCAAATTTTCTATCTCTCACAGTCCATTTACGACTAATTATAGACATAGAAAAATAGTATCGTCTCAATGAATAGGTCTTTCGCCTGATGGTAAACGCCACGCGTATCTATAGTCAGTAGCAGTGCGACCCAGAACTTTGATCCTTTGTGGTTTAAATATCTGTATTGCCTAGCACTGCACTGCACTCATCGCATCACATTACCCTGAGGCATCAGATTTTAAACTTCATAACGCTCATTAATGTCACTGGCTGTAATATTCGTGAAACCGGGACCGGTGGTAATTAGTGCTTGACAATTCTGCTTGACGGCAGGAATAGACAAAGCGGTAATAGGTACCGATTATACATTAACAGTCCGCACACGACAGGCATATGACGTATGGCGCAACGATAGCTCGGTGGGGAGTGGTACGGACTGTCGAAACGAAAGTCGCAGGTTCGAAACCAGTCCCAAGAGCACACACCTCTGACTTTCTAAGTTATGTGTGTATTCATTTTTAATTATCGCTTGCGTTAATGAAGGAAACATCGTAAGGAAACCTGCATACCTGAGAAGTTTTTCATATCAATTTCGAAGGTATTTTAAGTCTGCCAACCCGCATTAGGCCAGCGTGGTGGACTAAGGCCTGACCCCTCTCATTTAGTACAGGAGGCCCGTGCCCAGCAGTGGGATGTCCCACTACATTACATACATTCGTATGCATGTGTATAATACATGGCTAGTAAATACATACGCACTCACGCCTGTAATCCCCGAAAGGGTAAGCAGAGGTGTAACCAGTACACCCACAGTTCGCCGAGCGTATTTCCGTCCCTTATGTGATAGGGCGCGAGCCTATAACTATACCGGGCACAAATTCCAGACTCCGGGCTGATACTGAGCATTTCGTAATAGAAAAACCCAATACCACTTTACCCGACCCGGGAATCGAACCCGAGACCTCAGCGTTGACCTCAATCGTAACGCGTACGCATTACAACTGCGCCACCGAGGCAGTCAAATAATAAATAATAATCTATAAGGCTCTTCATATGATTCATAATCAGGCATCGCCGACCCTACCCACACCGACAGTCATTCCTGACAATATTATTGACGCGTTTCAGGTCCGCGGTCTGACTCGCACGCCGTCTGGTGTGTGCGGCGTGGAGGAGGAAGGTCCGGGCGACATCGACGTGGGCACGGAGCCTCCGCCGCTGGATCACTCGCACCTCTACTGACGGTGCTCAGCTCCGCCCGGCCCAGTGTCACGAACTCAAGTGTAATTATGTACATTGACGTATTTAAATGTCTCGTTTTCGTGCAATACATTTAGTTAAGTATTTATCTATGTAGCAGATGTTAGAAGAGTTGTATATACCCCGTGCACTTAGCGTGATCAGTTCCAACTGTCAGTTATGTTTCGTTGTTAAAATCGACCACATAGCACATTTAGGCACACTCCAGACTGCGATGTATAATCGCTGACGATATTCCTTTTTAAAATTTTGAATGGGAAATTTAAAAAAGAAAAAAATTATCATCCGTATGTAATAGGTAGGTACTTCATACTAGAGTGCAACCTCAAGAGATCTAATGTGGCTTATCACTTTCAATGATAATACAAAACTGACAGTTTAAACTGATCGTGTGTAGCCTCTCTCAGTCGGTCTGAAGGCTTCAGTTTTAATTCAATGGTATTTTCACTTGATAGCTTAACATTAAAGTAATCATTAATATAATTGTTAGTAAATCTGGTGTCTTCAGTACCGATGTCCTTGTGGCACGAGTAAGCGAATTAAAAGGTCTACAAGATTCAGGGCTCTATAGTTTATAAGACAGTCAGAAAAATCTTTTAAAAAATTAAAACCCCTAAATTGTACCCAGACTCAATATTTTATTATAGTTATCATATTGACAACACCTAAATTATCTATATTTAAAAATATTAGTTTAACAAAATAAGATTTTTAATATTTTTTTTACTGAGTGCCCGGCTGTGGATGAAATCGCTAACTCGTGCCCGTTGTATAATCCCTAACATTAGAGTATTGTGCCCCGCTGTAGAGACATAAGAAAATTTCGAGGCATCAATAAAAGACTATGTAAATCGTTTAGAATTAATGTTAAATCAATGATAATTTTATAAGTTGTCGCATGCCTAATAGGAATTGCCTTAGTTTTGTGACGCTGACTGTATGTACTACCTAATTCTTTAAAGTCACATTTGACTCGGCCTAATATTTTGTAAATAAAAAGCTGAGAAATATCTGGCTCCTAATAATATTGTATTTAAAACAAATGATTATCTAAACTCTAAATTATATTAATTTATGGATTAAATGAACATTTTATCAAACGCCCATAAACCAGCATTGTACTCTCAGCGTCACAAAATGTCTAAAAATCTAAACAAATTATAACGAAATAACACATCGAAACATTCCAATGAAGACTATTGTTCAAAACATATTTTCTTAAATAAGTTTCATTATACAATGTAATAACTAGGGCTTTCTCCATAACAACATTTTATGTGGATAACACTTATGTACTTACTTGTAGAATCTCGCTCGCTTTGCCGGAACAAAATTAAAAAGAACTTGTTACGTTTCTATTTACGCAATAATATACCTTATTATTTTTGTTCTTGGCGAACTCGACATCTTGTTTCATTTCAAAGAAACTAACCCCCAGTTTCTAAAAGGCTGATCAAATCAACATTCAACTAACAGAACTTTGAGTTAACATCGCTGTCAAATCAATTAGAGTTGCTGAAACGTTATTTAGTGAAAAAAATATTAGATTTGATCTCTTTAGTACCGTTTGACATACATTTTTCATATTAATTTGAAAGTTATGTTAGCTAACATGTGTGTCAAATCAAAGGTGTTGATCACGCTTCTAGCAACTCAATTTCGACTCGACATGAGATTTGACATTTGATTAGTTATTTTAACACATTGATCAGCCTTTTCGAAATCGGGCGTTAGTGAGCTAGATTGAATTGTAAAATAATTAAATGAATCCAGTTTTGTCACATTTCAATGTATCCGTTGATAAATGTGTACTTACCGAGTACTTAAGGCGACATAGAATTGTATTATATATTTATTGAATACGTGAAACGGAACGTAAGTAATGAGACAAATTCATCGTAATGTTTAAGAATTATTCCGATGAAATAAACAAATTGTATAAATTACCATGTTGAAGTTTTATTTGCGAAATCCTATTTTCACATTATAGCGTCGGCTCGACGTCGTAGAGGCAGATATGGAGCTCACATAACTGTTTAGATTTAGTTTTTGTATTCTGGCAGGGTGTGATAAAAATAAAACTCGATATTTGGCACAACAAAGCCAATATAGCATTTAATCAGATACAAACAGCGTCGCAAAATATATAACACACACTTATTACTAGCTAATACTTAACTACATACTCGGCAGGTTGATTACGGTCTTTTGTATAGGAATTGTCAATATCGTATTTTTTTAAGTAACAGTAACTTGACCGCAAACTATACATTTTTGGCACTGAGGTTTCGACAGTAGTAAAATACACGCTGATTGTTTTCATTCTCTCTATAATATTTAGTAATTTTAATTAATGACAATGAAAGAAAAGACCCTAATAAATATAAATAACATGACCACCCAGTATCTACTTTTTAAATAGAAAATCATATTAAATACACCGTGGTTTTATATTGACTATATTTCAAAATGTACGTACTTATTAAGTTCATGTTCGAGTATAGATAAAAGAATCTATAAAATAGATTTCTATAAAATAAATGCAAACTTACAGTTTCTGAAATATTTCATTAATTTTACATACACGTGACAGTCGTAAAGCTTATGTGCCAATTGGTGTATTCAATTCTTATTGTGTATAATAATGTATAGTTTACAATTTTAATATATGTAATATTTTATTATTTTTAATAATAACAGTTATAGTCATAGGCAGGATTTAAAATCAGTAATTCGTTGAAAGTCCTAAACGATTTTTAATGCAATAAATATTGTCTACATCTCTAGTATTCTTTAAATTCATAAAAAAATAATAATCGTTATATATAATACGACTTCAAAACATCTTAAGTAGTAACCCTTACGATAATAGTAAAAATAATAGTTAAATATGGCTTTAAAGTACGATTCCAAGCATTATGATTTTAAGAATGCTTTTTAATAAGTAAATAACTTTTTAGGCGTTTCACACAATAACTACACAACATTAAATATATTTTACTTGTATATAATTATATTTTTGTAGGCACATTACAAAAAGGCATTAAAAAAATATGGCATTTTGGAAAAAGGCCATTCATTAGGTTGAGAATTTCGTATTTTTGTGAAAATTAATTCCTTACGTAAAGTTACACAAAAGATTAATAACCAATATATTGAATATAGCAAAATTTTGGTACTTTAAAATAGATATAAAATGTATTAAAATAGTGTAAAAGCATTTAGAAGTACGATATAAAGACCAATTATTTAGTTTCATCGTCAATAATTATATGAATTATAAATATAAAATAATATTTAAGTAAAATAGCGGCTCTTGTAAGACGGAATAATTTGTTATCTGGAAGAACATACAGACAGTCTTATGCCCATGTGTACCAAAATTTGAAAACCCGTAAGTTATTTTTTTAAACTATTTTTATAGGAATACTGGCAGCATACTGTTTTGATGACTGAACTGACACTTAATTTTCCTTATGTGGCTACTATACGAGGTATATATAATTTATTATTAATATATATAAATATATAGTCTCAAAATTTTTGGCCTGTGTGTTGCATGTCGCGTGACGGTCGGCCGCGGAGTAGGGATAAAGTGAAAGGCGCCAAGGCCAATATGGCGTTATATATAATTATATATAACGTAGTATATATATATATATATATATATATATATATAATACGTATTATATATATATAATATACAACGTGTTACAGAAAGGTGTGGTCATATTTTAGGGTCATTACATACACCTTACAATTAGTACTTATGTACCGAATCTTTTCAAAACCAGGACATCCGAAAACTTCACTTAAAATTTAATCACTCGTTTATTAAGATCGATCAGATTGATGCCATCACTATTAATTATTATGTACGTCACTCACTTTTTAATAAACTTGAATAAGATGTACGTAATTCTACGGGCATACGTACGTAACTTGTAATTTAAACTCAAATTAACACCTGAAAGAGATTGTGTGTTGAAGACAAATAGGTACCATCCTCTAGAAGCATTTTAAAGACTTCATTCACGGGTCTTCCATCTATGAATTTGGCTTATTACAGTCGACGATCCTCTTAAAAACTTTTATCAGTTACACCAATACCTACATAATACTTGTTTTTAGTCAAATACTACATATTTTTTTAACTCGTATTCATACTTTATAAAATCAGAAATTGCCGAACTGACTGCGTCAAATAAATATTGACATTTGACAACTATTTAATGTTTTTTTATTTATAAAATAATTAAATGAAAGGTCTATAGTATCATTGTTTATCATGTAGTGTTGTCCAAAGTTGAAAGTCGATATCGACATGTTACTCCTTCGATAAAAAAGAAAATTCTATAATTATTGTACTAGTAATGCAATCGGATTTAGTACTATGGAAGATAAAATACTTATATCCTACACTCTACATTGCTTAAATTTGCCCGCCCCTTTTTATAACACGTTGTATATTTATTATAAAAATATTATTATTATTATTTTGTTTGTTTTTGTTAGTGTTTAATGTAATATTATTCCAAAAAATTTTAGTTAAATGTTTTATTTTTAGTGAAAAAAAGTTTCACTTTTACCGTGGTTTCATAAAACCACACAATCTTTTTTTATTAATATTATGAAATTCTATTTATTACCACCATAGCCTAGCATTATGGTCGCCATAAATTATTTATGGATAGACTCGGATAGAGCATCAGTTAAGCGTGAACTTAGTTGTTGGCAGATTTCGGTGATGACGGGCATACCAGCCGTATGCAACGGTCTTTGTTTAACATAAGTTGATCCCTAACGCCCAGTACACGTCAAAACGGCGTCAACTTATTGTAACGTTTATTTACACAACTGGATGACAAGACGAGCACGTCGTTCTCTAGGCAGACTTTAATGTATACTACTAAACCTGCTGTCTGGTACATAGAAAGTGCGCAGTAAGTTACGGTCAATTGACCGCAACTCATTCAGTCGACAGCGAGTTAGCGACAGGAACGGTTGTTGTCATTTGAGGCTATTCGAACGTTGAATTCGATAGCTTACAAAATAATAAATAAAATATTGGAGTTTGAACGAAGTGGTAACGCGATTCAACTGCATTGGATCCCCTCCCGTAATTATTAGTGGCAATGAAACCGTTGACTTACTAGCTAAACGGGCCTGCCTCCTCTTGTAGTTTTACCCCATTTTCAGAATATTTATATCTGGTAAAGGCAAAGACTTGAATGTATAACTCCCTTTGCCCATCTCCCACTTGAGCTGTCAAACTTGCACGTTAGGTGACGCGATTTTACTTTTAAATAACCCGTCTAGTTACACATTGAAGTCTTTGTCTCTAGGTGGTAACGCATCTGTAAATAAATACTAATCAGAATTTTTAATAATAAAGTACTTCATGGCACAGTATTGCGCACGTCACTCTGTGACGTAAGCTGTTAAGTCTCATAATGCTCAGTAATTTCACTGGATTCAATGTCCTGTGAACCGAAACACACCAGTGAATACACACAGCTGTTTGGCGATAGTTGAATTGTCACACCGCTTTAGTGTGTGTTGGGCGTTAGGGGTCAGCTAAACTTACGACATGATTCGGTGAAAACGGGAAGTAATGTCACGTCATGTTATAAGACGTTGTATATACTAAAAACATTCCTTCATTACTGTATAAAAATCGAAGATCTAATTAAAGACACAAATTTAACATAATTTAATAAATGCTTTAGAATAGTTTAAATTCTAAACGTTTAAGCACATGTCTTGTAAAATAGAATTGAATTTCAACGCAATTAACGCATTAAAATAGTTAATTTAGGAAGAAAACTTTTTGAGTGATTCTTACCAATACTATTTAACCAATTTTAAACACAAATGACTAGATAATGAATTTGATCGTATTATATTGTATACAATATGTGATAAAACCCTGTTGGGCATTTTAACTGTGATATCAGAATCGATATTCAAACGCAATGAAATAACTCGCATACGAAAAATGGACTAGAAAATCATATTTATTTTTTAATTGTGAATTAATTTATTGTTTGTAAACCGTGTTTCGATTGATTATCTTTGCAAGAGCGAGATAGCTTGCGGCGTCCACGTACAACAAACGTGCCGCAACCCTTTTTTGTCAGCTTCGTCAATACACACAGAAATTGAGGTGAAATAACATTTTTAAAATATGTATTTTTTTTAAGTTACCTTTAAAAGGATAATATCTCGCATCTGTTTTTTTTTTTTTTATTTAACTATTTTTATTAGGATGTCTATATCCCTAACTTCACGACCCAAAAAAGGGCCAACAGGGTTTTTGTTACATACTGTATATTTGCTTTTGAATTACAAAGCTGCCTTCCTAACAATAACATCCTTACACGAAAATCGGTGTGTCTAGTGCGAGTTTTCATATACACGAGAAATAATGATGTGACAGATATCGAAAAACTCTAATTAGAACCATAATTATTAGATCAATCTTAAATGTAAGTATAATATTAAAATTTTACCTTCCAATAAAATTTGTATTATGTTTCCTAAGAGGCCCGAAGTCCATTATGAGAGTACATCGTCTTTTTTACCGCATACTTCCGCTAGATGTCGCTAGTTTTCCATCACTTCCTGTGTCTTCAGCGCCCTCTACCTCAAAACTCGAAACTACCTTAAGTATTTAAACACAGAAGCCGCCATGTTGGTTCATTGTTCGGCTCATAATGATGTTAATTAGCCCAGGAAGAGCTTGCCTGGACTTCGGGCGTCTTAGGAAACATAATACAAATTTTATTGGAAGGTAAAATTTTAATATTATGTTTTCCGTTTGACGCCCGAAGTCCATTATGAGAGACGTGTTTGTTATCTCCTGGCGGCTTGTAATTTATTAATGCAACAATGTGACAAGAGTATTAAGTATAAAATAATAGAGATTATACTGAATTAAATATTGTAATTTCTGTGATTCAATCGAATTCACATAAATATTGTATATAGGTATTATCAGCATAACATTGCGACGGCAAATAATTATTTAGACACAGAGAAGTATTGAGATAAAGATTTTTCTGAAATTCTACTGTCTGATCCTCTAATTTGCCTCTGATAAAATTTTCTAAACGTAGATTCGTGTCTCCAATTAGCTTTAGACAGAATTTCATTAACAGAATAATTCTCTACCCAGTTCAGGGAAGAGACGGCTGCCCTACAGCTACCAGGGGATGTATGTATCCCAGCGTCCATTAAAAGTCTCCTAACCCAACCTCCAATAATTGTAGGTGTAGCGGGCCGAACAGGAGTTTTAGTAGTTATAAAAAGATTTGTTAAGGGACCCCGTATATCTTTAGATGCATTTACTAACCTCCTAAGCCAAAAAAGCGGATTAGTGTTCTCATCTGGAGAAGCTACTAATGTCCAACTAGATTGTTGGTACGAAAACGAATCTGTTTTTGACCCAAATATAGGATGCAACGTAATAGAATCACTATTATCGATAAAATGATCTGGATCACAATGCAGCAACGACAAATCATGCACCCTGCGGCCTGATGCCAGTAACAAAATGATTGCAGTTCGTCTTGAAATATCGTATAAAGTATTTTCAGGGTGATTGATTTTTAAATGTCTAATGACTAACCTTGCATCCCATATTGGAACTTTCTGAGGTACAGGTTTAGCTAAAGAAATTGCTTTTAGAATATGTTTTACAATATGACTACTAGAAATTTTTACGTCTGAGATAGTTTCACAAACAGAGGCTATTGTTGACTTATGAACAAGAATTGAACGGTAAGCTAAATTATTTGATAAGAATAAATGTGCTAAGTATCTAGCTACTTCTGCAGGTTTTGGCCGATGAGCTGTAAAATTATTATTAAGACACCAGGCAGACCATTTGGCCCAAATTGGTGCGTAAGTCTTTAAAGTAGATGGTCTCCAGCACGATGAGAGTAGCTTCTTCTCTTCAGGAGACCAAGCGATTGTTAACATGTCCCACCCAAAATGTGCCAAGCTTCTAGTTGTAGATTGTTCGTGTGAGCTGGGGGTCGACCGGTTACAGTGTCCACCAAAGTCCTCTGTAGGTTCCGGATCTTCATTGGTCGAGTCAGAGCGCGAAGTTTGACGTCGGGTCTCCAAAATGGTTTCTTCCACTTGGGGGTTATCAGTATGTAGTGTCCTGATGCTGTATTGAGGTGCTGCAGCACTCGTGGGATGAGTCCCGGTGGAGGAAACATCCAAGCAAGGTCGTATTGCCAACATCTGCTGAACGCGTTGTGATAGCAGGCGGTTGAGTCTAACAAATCTAGCGTAACATAGTTTGGTACGACGTACGCTGTTCTCGAAGCGAACAGGTCGATGGTTGGAGTTCCCCATCGTTTGAAAACCTTTGACGTAGCCTCGCCTAGAAGGTGCCACTCGGAGCCGGCGCGATTGCGCGATAGGTGATCGGCTTCGGTATTGTACACTCCCGGAACGTGGTGAGGGAGGAGTACAATATTGAGTTTGTCCACCAGAGCCAGTAGGTCCTTGGTCAACTCTAGCAAGAGCCGAGACTTTGTTCCGCCCTCGTTGTTTATGTATGCTACTACTGTCCTGTTGTCGCTCTGTAAAATTACTGTGGAGTGTGCGAGAGTTTCTGCTTCCTTTGATATCGCTGCGATTACAGCGTACATCTCTTTTTGATTACAGTGCCAATCTTTCTGGAAAGTGCTCCAACTCCCTTGTATTTTCTTGTCGTTTACTAGAGCTCCCCATTGAATATCTGAAGCATCTGTCATGATGTAATTCGTGGGTAGCACTTTTGAATGAATCGGACTCTTTAGAGCGATATTTTCTAGCCACCATTGAAACTCCCTGCGGACTGCGCCGGGATATAGAATGAGCTTGCGTGGTGTTTTGCGAAGCAAATTGCTCTGATACTGCAGAGAACGGCAATGCAACCTTCCCCGTGGGGTGATGAAGGTCGCAAAATTTAGGTACCCTAAGAGGCGTTGCGCCTGCTTGAAGGTCCAACTGCCGGCAGTAAGGAGAGTCGACAGGCTCTGGTGTATTTTGTCGATCTTGTCTTGTGGTAAAGACTTTGTATTGTGACGTGTGTCCCAGTTGATACCCAGATATTCTATCGATTTTGTTGGAGTAATGATCGATTTCTCTGAATTTACTAACCAACCCAGGCTGGATAAAAAGTTTATGGCAGAATTCACGTGTGATTGGAGTAGATTCCGGTCCTGATGAGCGATGAAGTAATCGTCCAGATATACCACCAGCCGGATGCCTTTGGTGCGTAATATCTCGGCTGTCCAATTTGTGATTGATGCGAACATCTTTGGTGCCGTTGCTAAGCCGAATGGCAAGCAAGTCATTTGGAGCAGACGGCCGTTGTAACTGATACGCAAGAATCGGCGATGTTGTCTCTTTATTGGTACGTGGTAGTATGCCTGGCTGATGTCTAGTTTCACCATCCAATCGCCTGGTTGTAGGAATTTCGGCACACGATTGTGATGGAAAAGATGAAACTTTTGTGGTGCCATGAATTGGTTCAAGGCTTTCAAATTGAAAATTACGCGGTTCTCCCCATTGTTTTTGGTTATCAAAAATAACGGGGATATAAAAGAAGGGGTAAGAGGGGCAGGCTCTAAAACATGATTCTGAATCATTTTTTGAATCTCCAACGTCATTTCCGACGTATTTGGAGTTTGAAACCGAACCATGATATCTAAGGTTGGTATGACTAAGGGTGGTATCTGGTTGAATGGAATTCGAGCCCCAGATATCATTTTTAAGACGGTCTTGGGTGGATTGAAACGTGCCCATGCTTTTTGATAATGTTTTAGACAACCACCCGAAAATCTTACAGAGTCATTTTTGCTTTTTGCCAGTTTTATGGACGTCTTTGTTATGCCGCCCCCTCCCTCTTTTGTCTCTAAAGTTATAGTTTCGTTTTGGGAAACTGGAATCATTCTTTTCGTTGGGCATTGGTTTTGCTGATCGAGCATGAAATGACCTATCTTGAAATGAAGTCGAGGGTTGAGGAGATTTCGGACGACCCGGACGAGGGGCCTTATTTTTGTCCAATTTCTCTACACCCCCAATCTTTTGCAAGTATTTTTCTAAGGCTTGCGGATTAAACAAGTATTCGGAAGACGGTGGAATTTTTTCTATGTCTTCGCGTACATACTTGTCTTTTAAAGTTTTTAAAATTGTTCTACGGCGTAACTCTACCATCTCAGCCCGCTTACCGCAAATTATTTGGGAAATGTCGTAAGATACTGCCTTATTTTGATCGCGCCCGTTTTCTTGGATTAATTTCTTCCATAATTGTACACTCCCGACGGACGGAATTAATATAATGACGGAAAACTAGTAACTATAATTATATTTTACTAATAATTAAATTTTCTACTTTGATCTCGAAAATTTTAAAGAAATAATAATAGCGTTTATCTAACGATGTGCACGGTTTGAAAAACGACGCAACAATGAACCAACATGGCGGCTTCTGTGTTTAAATACTTAAGGTAGTTTCGAGTTTTGAGGTAGAGGGCGCTGAAGACACAGGAAGTGATGGAAAACTAGCGACATCTAGCGGAAGTATGCGGTAAAAAAGACGATGTACTCTCATAATGGACTTCGGGCGTCAAACGGAACACATAATAGCAGACTTCCGATCATCGCGTCAAGTGAGACGCGCGCGTTATTAACGCTTGTCTATATCATTTCCATACTAAATCGCCAGTGAATTGCATGACGATGACACTTTTAGTAGATTGACAGATGTATTAACCACGTCGTGTAATGGCCGTTGCAGACGATGCGCAGTAGCTTGCGCAAGTACTAATCATAAGTACTTGCGCCAGCGTTCAAACGTAAATTGGTCACTTGCATCTGCCTTGTGCAGTGCTAGTTCATAGTAAGACAGCCATGGACAAGCGTATGGTTTTGCTTAAAACATTTAAGTGCGTACTTCAAGAACTAAATGGTGTAATAGCTGAAGAATTGATGCAGGAAATACAGAAACTAGAAAAAGGAAAACGACAGTGGATGAGGCAGTGGAATGCAAGAAGAAAATTGTTTGGAGGATCAAATTTAAAAAGAATATCAGAGAGTAATGCGTATCACAGTAGAAAATTTCAATAATTTTATTGGTACGAATCAGTGACAGTTCGAATCATCGCGAATTGGCGAACAAGAATGAACTGGCACCAGTACTGACCGCGTCGCGTTCACACGATGGGGTGGAGCAGGCGTAGCCGGGGGAAACGGGTAGTACTCGCGCAAGTACAACTAAGCAACTTGCACTCGCACTTTTACTAAGCAAAATATGTTCACACGATGAAACTTTATCCACAGTATTAGTACTTGCGCAAGCTACTGCGCATTGTCTGCAACGGCCATTAGTTTCTGTCGCTTGACGCAATTATCGGAAGTCCATCTTAAATCTAAGTATTCGACTCAAGTCAATAATATTAGATAAAAAACTTAATACAAAATAAGTAAAAACTAAAGATTTCTATAAATAAAATAGAAATGCAATAACATAATTACCTTTAACCTTTAAGGTATGGTTCAAGAACGTTGTCCTATTTTTGTTTAGTATTTTTGTGTTGTGAACAAATATGGTCATCGAGATTCAACCTTATTCTTTTCAAAATACGGTTGATATCAGTATGAGAAAAATACACATCGAGTTTAGCGTTTCTGCTGTACAAATGATAACTGTATGTAACAATAATAAGGTTGAGTTTCAATTGTTAATATCACGTCTGTCAACCAATAGTTAAATTATACTTTCCAGAGTTTTCAGAAGGACCATAGAAGATTATATGGTTTAGTAGTCGGTCTTGTTGGGTCCCTCCATGTCTTCGGCGCTCTTCAGCATGAGGAAATAGCTGTGCACGGTCAGGATGGAATATCCTACTGCACCTGGAATACGAAAAAATAACCGATTTATAAATAATGTACTTAATAAATACACCCAACAGTCACACACATAATCCTGACCACACACTAGGTTAACCTGTGTCGTGGGTATCAGGAACTACGAGGAACTTGCCAACACACAACACCCAGACCCGAGACAAATATATGTGGATCAGACAAACATTTGTCTTGGTGCGGGAATCGAACCCACGGCCTCACGCTTCGCGACTGGATATTCGCCCGCTGCGCCACGGAGACTTAGACCAAAACCTTCTCGTGCTGTGCATGTTTTCAGGATCTCGTCTCATGGTCTACTGTGATCACGTTATACGTATACCACGGTCTACTGGTCCCATCGTCTACTGGTCTCATCATCTACTGGTCTCATCGTCTACTGGTCTCATCGTCTACTGATCTCATCGTCTACTGGTCTCATGGTCTACTAATCTCATTGGCTATGGGTCTAATAGTACACTGATCTTATGGTCTACTAGTTCAATAGTCAACTAGTTCCGTGGTCTCATTGTCTTTTTTTCATTAGCTTGAGTGACGAAACGTGCAGTTGCCTCGCCTTATGGTAAGCGCCACGCCTGCCCATAAACAGAAGAAACACCACACAGAACTTTTGAATTACAAAGCACTGCATGGAATTGGACTGCGCTCGTCACCCAGAGACATAAGATGTTAAGTCTCATAATGGCCAGTAATTTTACTGGTTTTAATATCCTTCAAACCGGAACACAACAGTGCCTACACACCGGTACTTGGCGGCAGATATAGACAAAACGGTGGTACCAAACCAGACAGCCTCACGCATACCATGAACCATGAACTACCTTATGGTCTACTACGTACTATATGTCGGAGGAGGTGTTCTCTTCACGGTCACTCGTTGTAGGCATTAACAGGATCCGAGCAAGTAAATAATCTATTGCAGGTTAGTTACTAATTTTAATTTACTTTAGTAATGTAGGTCACAATGGAAATTGACACTTTTATACTGTACACAGAATACAGTTCCTAGGCAGGTATTACTTTCGAGCGCTCAGCACGATCTGACCGCAATTACAGAATGCACGCTCTTTTATAAACGTTTACCCTCTCCAATCTAGGCTCCGTATACGTCATTATGACGTTTGTGTGTCGTTGACGACCCGTACTCATGACCAGGATGCGACATATACAACGTGTTACAGAAAGGTGTGGTCATATTTTAGGGTCATTACATACACATTACAATTAGTACTTATGTACCGGATCTTTCAAAACCAAGACATCCAGAAATTACACGTTAATTTTAATCACTCGTTTATTAAGATCGATAAGATTGATGACATCACTATTAATTATTACGAACGACACTCACTTTTTAATAAACTTAATTAAGATGTACGTAACTTGTAATTTAAACACAAATCTGTACCTAAAAGAGTGTTTGCTGAAGACGATATAGGGTACCATCCTCTAGAAGCATTTTAAAGACTTCATTCTCGGGTCGTCCATCTATGAATTTGGCTTAATACAGTCAACGATCCTCTTAAAAGCTGCACCAACACAAAATACCAATACATAATACTTGTTTTTAGTCATAACAACATATTTTTGAACTCGTAATCATACTTCAGAAAATCAGAAATTGCCGAACTAACTGCGTCAAATAAATATTGACATTTCACAACTGTTTAATGTTTTTTAATTATAAAATAATTAAATGAAAGGAGGTCTGAAGTATCACTGTTTATCATTTAATGTTGTCCAAAGTTGAAAGTCGATATCGATATGATACTCATTCGATAAAAAAGAAAAATCTATAATTATGTCCTAACAATGCAATCGGATTTGGTACTATGGAGTATAAAATACTTTTACCCTACACTATACATTGCTTAAATTTGCCCGCCCCTTTCTATAACACTTTGTATATGGAATTGAATACAAAAGAATATTACCGAAGAACAGTAGAGCCTCCAGGAATGAGAGGAAGATGTCAGATCCTGAGTCGGAGACGCCGTGCAGCGCAGCCATCACAACTATATACAACAACGCAACCGCGCACAGAACGATCATCACCCACACCCACACGCACAGCCCGCTTGTGTTGCGCTGAAACATTCAAAAGGAATATTGTATTCCTGGGCCCCAAGATATAGCATATGCTCACTTTGGGTCCCACTGTTTAATATTGCCATAAATTTAATATGATAGTTATTATATGACTGCCTCGGTGGCGCAGTTGTAATGTGTACGCGTTACGATTGAGGTCAGCGCTGAGGTCACGGGTTCGATTCCCGGGTCGGGTAAAGTGGTATTGGGTTTTTCTATTACGAAATGCTCAGTATCAGCCCGGAGTCTGGAATTTGTGCCCGGTATGGCGATAGGCTCGCCCCCTATCACATTAGGGACGGAAATACGCTCAGCGAAATGTGGGTGTACTGGTTACACCTCTGCCTACCCCTTCGGGGATTACAGGCGTGAGTGCGTATGTATGTTATTATATGTTGATTGTATTCCTTTTAAGGCAAAATTGTAACCTATTGCTCATTAAAAATTATTATTATTTTAACTAAAACAAAAGCTAAGCAAAAGCTGGTGATCGCAGCTTTGTCCGTACTTGACGGGGATAAAATGTAGGTTCACATAAAAAATCCCCTACCACTTAGTTCACCATCCCGAGACTTATAGTTATTAAATCAAATGCCCAGTAATTTCACTGGCTTCAATGTCCTTCAAACCGAAACACAGCAGTGCTTACACACTACTGCTTTGCGGCAGAAATTGACAAAGCGGTGTATTTTAAACAACCTTAAAACCTGAGCTTGACGACATACTTGGAATAATAAGTAATATTATTTGGCCACCCTCAAAGGTGCGTTTCCACTAATCCCGGCAATTTTTCGTTCTGAAGTTTCATTCTCCCTATCACTGCTGTGTCTAATAATAAAACGTACCTTGAACACAGAGTAGAGTAGTAACAGTGCGAGTGCAACGTGCATAACAGAGAGTACAGCGACTCCGACCGCTATGCGGTACCACGCGGAGTACAGAGCGTCGCCCGCGTCCTCCGCCGTGTCCATGTACGAACGAGCTTCCTCCGCGAATATCGAACACAGGATCATCATTATTAACGAAACCGTCTGGAAATAAACACAATGTCTAATTTGATACATTATTTTATATATGCAACCCATAATAACACGAAAAATAAACATGATGATGAAATGAAATAGTTTATTCATCATGTAGGCAATTAAAATAGCGCTTATGACAAGTCAGTACAAAATAAAGAAACTTATGTATAGAAATCATATCAACTAATGTATACATAACATACATAGCATCGTCAAAATACACTAGGCAATTACACTAAAACACTAAATTCTTTATTTGTCGTCTTTTCATTTTACATTAGTAACATTTTTTTTATTTTTATTTTATTTCCTAGATAGGCAGACGAGCAGACGGCCCAACTGATGGTAAGTGGTTACCGCCGCCCATGGACCTCAACAATGCCAGAGCACAGCCAAGCCGCTGCCTACCGTGTATTTGTACTATGGAAACGTTCAGAATTATTAAATATTATTTGGTCATTGTGTTTAATGGACTGTGACAATGACGATCTGATAACTTGGTTGCTAGTTGCCGGACATCTGCTATAAAAACGCAATGATGAGACGAGCTGATAAACACAAACAAGACCACTCAGGGCTTTGAATTACAAGCATTGCTATCCAACATTTTTAAAAGCTAAATTGTATAGTGATTTCTTAGGTTTACGCGAATATTACACATTGAAATAAAACTAGTATATACGGATTTTATCGCGGTTTAATTTTTATTTTAGTTCCGACGTTTCGAAAGCTTTTCATCCTAAAATAAAAATTCAACCGCGATAAAATCCGTATAAACTAGTTTTATTTCAAGCTGAATTGCACTTCGTTCCTCTAGTATAATGTCAGACTCACCAAATGCATGACTCCGATGAACTTGGCGCCTACTTCAAGCCCCATGCAACAACAGAACGACGTGACGTGTAACACCGCCATCTCTACCACCTCCTCTAGTACCGGTCTGGAACAGGGAAAAATATAAATAATAATAAAAACACCTAACAGTCACACACATAGTCCTGAGCCCACACTAGGTTAACCTGTATCAGGTATCGGGAACTACGAGGGGCTTGCGGTCCCACAACACCCAGACCAGATTGTTTGATATTTGTGAATTAGACAAACATTCGTCTCGGTGTGGGAATCGAACCCACGGCTTTACGCTTCGCAGCCGGCTACTCGCCCCCTGCGCCACGCAGGCTGTCAAATATTTAATCTTTGCACGGCAATGTTTATCCTGGACCTGATGTTTAGTACAGTACAATATTAATAGAAAATCTACTATCAAGTCACTGAATATATACTGTCTAACCCCGGTACGCGACTTGCCTGAACGAGGAACTCTGGTATTTCACGTATAAAAATGGGGTGGGGGTCCCAAAATGTCAAAACGACGTACTTATTTGTAAATAATTATAAGATAAGCCCTATATTTTAATACGGCCCACGGACCTCCTCTACTGAATGGGAGTGGTTAGCCCTTCAGGCATAATGCGAGTAGGCGCCTTCACAACCCTACGAAATTCTAATAAATAAAATGTCAGGTATTAATGTTGTGATGATGTTTCTTTCGCCGTTATAGCGAGAAATAATTAACAATGAAACCCACGTGACTTAGAAATGTCACGAGATATGCTCTTGGGGCTTGTTTCGAACCTGCGACCTTCGTCTCGACAGTCCGTACCTCTCCCCAATGAGTTATCGCTCCTATTATCTATAAATAGATACATATTTTTATGTCTTCACAATAACATTTAGCAGAACAATGTTTTACAGTAACTTCGGTGAAGAAAAAATCTCTATTCTAAAAAAAGTAACTGCCGCCGCCGCTGCCAAAAGCTTGTCACGCTATCTCCTCCGAAACCGCTAGGGGTATGGGGTCGATACCGATACCAATCGATGCAGAATAATGTGGGGAAGACAGTAAGATATGTCTCATATTCGTCGGACTTAATTTTTTTTTTTATTTTATGTTTTGTGGAAAAACATGGGCAACGCCCCTAGTATTGGAAAAGAAAACTATTTTTTACTTAAAAAGCCCCAACTGTGCCCAAGGGCCTCAAGGCCTAAACCGGCGTTGAATATGTTATAAAGATGACGCATTGACCCCGCACAGAAATGAGATAGGAGAAGATGATGAATCAGTGTAATAGGTTTTCCACTTTGTTAATGTATAAAGGTCTGATATCAATTTGTGTATATGTTTTACATCAAATAATTTAATGTATACTACTAGACAGGGTGTGCGGTACAAAGAAATTGCGCACTAAGTTACGGTCAATTGACCGCAACTCAGTTAGTCGCCCGCGAGAGAGCGACAAGAGCAGTTGTTGTTGTTTGAATAGCTGCGAACGTTAAATTGGATAAACTAACACGAAATTGTTTATTGTGACCCATAAAACATTGTCATTATTTACGTGCATATATTATTCATTTAATTTGAATTTAGTTTAAGGACGTAACTATATTATTTCTTGGTTTTGATCGAAAATATCATATATTGTGAATGAAAATTAATACAAAACAAAACAGCCGTCTCAATATTGCCATCTCGCTTACTCTCAACTCTTCTCGCTCCCGCGCCTTAGACGTCATTCCCACCTCGCCGGCCGTGTATGCAACACAGTTATAGTTCTGAACAGCCCGTCTATAGTATTAAAGTGTTTGCTTTACATATTCCAATGTGTGGGTGACGCACTTGTACCTACGTCAATACAAAATTGTATTTTGTACGCTGTTATCGCAACGCGTATTGTACGTTGTTTCATTTCCAATTAAATGACGTTGTTTGGTAAACCCAGTTAACACATGATAACTAACGTAAGAGGAATGCTTCCTCGTCCATTATTCGTATGTATTTACACAATTTACAAGGTGGTAGGTCCCTAGAGGCCGGCTGGGTTGATACCAGCGCTTCGTCTGTTTCTGCCGCCAAGCAACAGTGTGTAAGCACTAATTGAAGCCAGTGTAATTACTGGGCATTATGAGACTTAACACCTTATGTCTCGGGGTGACGAGCGCGGTCCAGTGTCATGCAGTGCTTTATTATTTAAAGTTCTGTGTGGCGTTGCTTATATTTATGAGCAGGCGTGGCGCTTACCACCAGGCGAGCGACCTGCTCGTCTCGTCATTCAAGCTAATAAAAAAAATAAAAAGTACATAGGAGGCATTTGCCAAGAGGCATACTGAAATAAACACATAAGTATTATATGTTTAGTTGTATTTGTACTTATTTTGGAAATTAAAGGGATTATTACCATATTGTGTAAACTGTGTCGTGCCGCAGCAATGATGGGCTGCACGGCCCTTTGCGTCATCAAGTAAAATAAAAACTTTAACTAAAACCTAAACACCTACTTCAAACATTAACACTGAAAAGTAAAAAATAACAGTCATTGCTAGAGGTGTTTTAATACAGGTAGTTATAGAATTATTATCAACATAACACAGAACTAAAATTAAATAAAAAATATATAGTTTTTAAATATAATTATAACCATAATAAAATTGAGTAACTCACTGTCCGATGTTGTAGGCCATGGTTGATATATGACTGACGTATAACGTCACAAGTCGCGTCGCGTCGGGTCGAGCATCGCTCTGGAGGTCAATTCTCGTAATTTTAAATGTTCAAAATATCATTCCGATCTAGTCTCAGCGTCAAGAAAGTTGCAAATGGCAATCTCTTAAACCAATAATGAACGTCAAATGTGAACATAGATTGTAATGAGATTGAATGTAGAATAAAAGTTGACTGAAGCCAAAACGGTATAATGCTACTGTTAATGCTAGGTGCATTTGACGTTGATTATTGGCTTAAGAGAATGCCATTTGCAACTTACTTGACGCTGAGACTAGATCGGAATGATATTTTGAACATTTAAAATTACGAGAATTGGCCTCCAGAGGACAAAAACAAGGCGCGTCTCGCGGTGCAGCGCCGCGCCGCCGCAGCGTGCTTTTTATAATGACATGTTTAAACAACACGTAATTATTATGATCCCGGGTGTAGAGGGAAGGACATTAGCGATTCAACGCCTATGAGTTCCCAGTAGTATTGTCAAATTGTCATTTTTCCAAATAGTGGGACTTAAATGAAAGAAAGCGGGACAACGATGAAAAAGCGTTCTGTTTTTTTACTACTGTATTATATACGTCCCACTGCTGGGCACGGGCCTCCTCTACTAAATGAGAAGAAGTTAGGTCTTAGTCCACCACGCTGGCCTAATGCGGGTTGGCAGACTTCACATACCTTTGAAATTCTTATAGATAACTTCTCAGGTATGCAGTTTTCCTCACGATGTTTCCTTCACCGTTAAAGCAAGTGTTAATTAACAAATTAACAAAAAAAAGAAAAAGTTTTACAATAAGTAGTTAAAATACTTTAATTTCAAACACGATACATTTTTTCTCATTGCTTTCTAATCTAATTAGGCAGATGTTAACAAAAAGAAGTTCTCAATTCCTTTGTATTTTCTTGTGTATTTTTGATATCTCCGATTTGGATAGATTGACAATTATTTTTGCATTCTTTAAGGTTTAGCCCGAGAGTATTCCCATATAAAGATTAAAATCAGATAAGGCGAGATGATACAAGTTAAATGGGAAGCTCATAAAAGGATAACAGCAAACTCACCGCGCCTCCGTAGCGCAGTGGGCGAGTAGCCGGCTGTGAAGCGTGAGGCCGTGGGTTCGATTCCCGCACCGAGACAAACGTTTGAGTGACCCACAAATATTTGTTTCGCGTCTGTTGTTGTGGGACCGCAAGTCCCTCGTAGTATCTGATACCAACGATACAGGTTAACCTAGTGTCAGGACTATGTGTGTAACTGTTGGGATTCGGGTTACTTTTAAGTTTATTGTGTGATGGGACACCAACATCTTAGGCTCACCTGCACGTGGTAACTTTGATATACGGACAAGGCAATGGTGAGGGTTGGTTTTGGATTGTACGGGCCAGACGGCGTGTCGCCCCATATAATACCAAATATTTGACAAGTTACATTTTAGTTTGACACATGCAGTTCATTTTTTTTATGAAAGAAGGGGCAACGGAGCAAGCGGTTCTCCTGATGGTGAGATTACACCTATTCACAATAGATTAAAATCAATAGGATTATCCCCTGCCACCATAAACTAGGTATAAACCTGTATCTTGGGATTCAAGTGTTCTTCCGAAAAATATGTGTGTCTACATTATGTATACATGCTAGTTTTAACATTATATTATTTTATGCTGTAAATAAGTAGTTTTTTAGTGTGTGTGTTTGTGTATATTGTTGGTGTTTGCGTTTGCTTGGTATCTTATACCGCCGTAAAAAAAATTAAGTAAACATAATATCACGATTTTCCCGATTTTCCCGCTGCGCCCAAAATGGCCGGTCGACATATGCGCCGAGGGTGTCATATTACACAAAATGGCGAAGTCGATTGAGGGGCTGAATTATGTTGAAGAGAGAAGAATGTTTTCTATATCATCATAGTTTTTTCTTCAATAGCCATACCGTCAAATCTATGGTAAGAGGCATTAATGATAACGTCAGACATAAAGAGTTATATAAGAGATAATTCCACGCTATATTCTTATATGTTACACCGCTGCGTGTTTCCCGTTAGTAGTACAATGATCAAGGACACTTCTCGTTCCCACTACAGCTGAACCACTGACTCATAATGTTGTCTTATCAACTAGACATGTGGAAAAATAACTGGATATTTTTAAAGATGTCTACGTTTTGATCTTTATTTTTAGATATTGCTATTATAGAAATCATCGAAAATCAATGGGGCCATAATCTAAAAATAGAATAGAACTAGACATGTGTGTTTTATTCTTCAGTACTCAGCAATGAAGCTGCCACGACTGCCTCGGTGGCGCAGTTGTAATGCGTACGCGTTACGATTCATTCCAAAGCTGAGGCCTCGGGTTCGATCCCCGGGTCGGGTAAAGTGGTCTTGGGTTTTTCTATTACGAAATGCTCAGTATCAGCCCGGAGTCTGGAATTTGTGCCCAGTATGGCGATAGGCTCGCCCCCTATCACATCGTGGGACGGAGATACGCTCGGCGAAATGTGGGTGTACTGGTTACACCTCTGCCTACCCCTTCGGGGATTACAGGCGTGAGTGCGTATGTATACTCAGCAATTACAATACTACAATTGCAATACCAGATGGCAGGATGATATAGCAAAAACGGTAGGTCATAAATAGATGCACGTCACCCAAAACCTCTGTTTTGGTCACTTTTGGAGGAGGCCTACACCCGAGGAGGGGTTCTTGCAGACTAACATAATACAATATACCTAAATAATAAAAATAGTAATAGTAAACTAACATTAATAATAAGCTCTTTAGTCATCTAACAAAACATTAATAAATTGTAAAAACATTATAGTTTTAAATAGATGATAACTATACGATGTAAACTTTTTTAATGTGTATCTACTTTGTGGCAAGAATTAAAAGGCTTTTCTTTTATTTTTTACTCAACAACTATGAAACGGGTATTTGATAATTGCTTTATCCATAAAGATATAAATTGGTATTTTTCTTCAGTCGCTCATCGGTCAAGTGCACAAAGCCAGAGTAAAGTTGGAGGAGACTCTTATTACTCTTACTCTTTGTTTACTCATCTCATACTCATTACTATAGAGTAATGAGTATGAGATATGTATTTTATATCTCAAACATAGGTTTGAGATATAAAATATACATCTATGAATGCACATCGATTGTTATTTATGCATAGACCTATAGATTATGTGTATACGGTATGCATTCCCTGTCACCGGTGTTTTATAATAAATCAGCTAGCTCTCGACCGCCGTGTTTGATTGACACTCCTTGTGGACGCTTCAGATACCAGCTTCAAGAGCGTGCACTCCTGACTTTTCTAAGTTACATGTGTATTCATTGTTAACTATCGCTTGATTACACCCAAAAACAGTCACACACATAGTCCTGACCGCACACTAGGTTAACCTGTATCGTGGGTATCAGGAACTACGAGGGGCTTGCCAACCCACAACACCCAGACCAGAAACAAATATTTGTGGATCACATGAAAATTTGTCTTAGTGCGGGAATGGAACCCGCGGCCTGTCGCTTCGCAGCCGGCTACTCGCCCACTGCGCCACGGAGGCTGTCATGAGACAATTGACCTTCCACCACTAGAGACGTACCTACCACGTATTAAATTACCTTTATTATTGAAAACTTGTGTGAAATGCAGAAATCAGACCCAGTTATGATTATTTCGCGTTTTAATCCACAATAGTGCCTTATCACTAAGGTCATCCTTTATGATAAGAATATTACAAACATTGTCCTACTGCTTGAGAAGATAATATTTATACGAGAACGTCGCGTCATACAAAAAGCAGACTTATCAAATAGAACAATCTATCTTCTTTATACAATGTCTATAATAGTATGTATATTATTTTTCAATAGTGTTTTTGTCGGAACGCCATAACTTCCATAATTCTTCATCAAATTAAATGATTCAAACACCATTTAAAAGCTTCTGTTTGTTTGAAGAATAGACAAATGTTTTAAATTAATTTTAAATGGCGAATCTACCGGGCCATACCGGGTACAAATTCCATTTTCAATTCATGGAATTTTTCGTATCAAAAACTTAAACACAAATTATGATTGCCCAACCGGAATTCGGAGCCCGAATTCTGAAACGCTACTCAAGCATTTAAGATCGTGTTCAGACGATGATAAGACGCTCTTATCTGTCAACATTTTATAAAAATAAGAAGCCATTAGACAGTCGGCCGTTGAGTAGCGTTTCAGTATTCGGGCTCCGAATTCCAGTTGGGCAATCATAATTTGTGTTTGTGTTTTTTGATGTCGCTAGACCTTGAACCCAAGAGCCGACGGCGTCTCAGCCTGAACAAGAAAACGGATGAAGCGATAATTACCTATATGAATGAACATCAGCCATTGGTACAACGAGATGTATGGTTCATTATACACAGACCGGGCGCTATTAGCTAAAAATAAGCGTCCCTATAAACTGACCTTGGGACGAATCAGAACTTGCGCAAATACCGATTGTGTATGAATTACTTTTTAGTGATTTCTTATGCTTACACGAATATTACACATTGAAATAAATAGACTACCGTGACCACGAAGGCTGAAAGCTTTCGAAATGTCGCGTCGGTACTAAAATAAAGTTAAACCGCGATAAAATCCGTATAAACTAGTTTTATTCCAATTAATTACTCTTTATTACGGTTTAATGACATTTTATTTTCTCAAAAGAACATTTAGGGTCGATTTTTCAATGTCCGAAGTAATAATATTTTCCAGATAACGCATCGAACAGACAATTTATGACATACGCTTTTCCATATATTAGATAGGCTTAGATAAGTATATTACCTACATTGACAGTGTGACTGCCTCGGTGGCGCAGTTGTAATGCGTACGCGTTACGACTGAGGCCAACTCTGAAGTCTCAGGTTCGATCCCCGGTCGGGTAAAAGTGATATTGGGTTTTTCTATTACGAAATGCTCAGTATCAGCCCGGAGTCTGGAATTGTGCCCGGTATGGCGATAGGCTCGCCCCCTATCACAACGTGGGATAGAGATAGGTACGTTCAGCAAAATGTGGTTCTACTGGTTACACCTCTGCCTACCCCTTCGGGCGTTATAGGCGTGAGTACACATATTAAAACTAATATAATAAAATAGTAAATGATTGATACCACTGACTGTTGTGTTTAGTACTATGAGTGAGGTTACCGGAGACCCAAATCCCGCTTCCCAAATGTCGTTCCATTTAAGGCAAGCAATGATGTAATATGATATGATTCTTGTAGTATTGTTGGTATTCATGGAGATCACTTACCATTAGCTGACCTCTACTTTAAAAACAAATTGGCCCCCACAGTCGATTAATGCGCAGTGTCAACATGTACACATTTATTTATTTTTTATTTATTTATTTATTTATTTTAGGATTACCAGAAGACGATACACTACACTAATATAAAAACATACACAAACAAACAAAAAATATAGTGTTCTCCCATAAACAGGCAACCACAACTTACAATGGGTAACTAGCGCCATAAGAGTAGCAGTTATTAAACAACTTTAAATTAAGTTAAATTAAAATAAATTGGTAATTAAACATGCGTAAGCCTTAATTAAATGTTTTTAGTAGGTACTTAACATGAGATCATCAATAGTTCATCAATAGTTGAGTTGTTGAAACAACAACAAACAACAACAAAAATAAAACACACACATTTATTTTTCACTAAAATAAATTAAAACATGGTCTGCTTTCGCATTTTAAAAAACCAACAACGTACTAAGCGCGTGTAATGCATATCAGATGATATACTACATAGCTGCGACCACATATTGCCGCGTAGTATTTAGAACCGCTAGGTAGGTACAAACACTAAGGATGTTGACATCAGACAGGCAGCAGCAGGCAGGTCATAAAAAGCAAAACTTTCTATAAAATGTGTTAAAAAGCATGTTGCGCCAATCCCACTACGAGTGGGATAAGAGCAGGTGGAAGAAGGAGGTAGGTACAAGCATAAAGATTTGAAAATCGCCCAAAACACCACAGTAATATCGGGATACTTCGGTTCATTTCTTCGCACGTTTTGCATGTGTGCGCGAACTTGTAAATACATGTAATTTTCGTTTATATAGCAGTGGTGAGTCACCCGTTATTCTATGCCTATTTACAGGCACACGCAGTCATTGTGCCTATACAAATACAACACGCATATAGGTATAACAAAGACGTGCAAATTAGCCGAAGTATCTATTGTATAACTGCTTCTAACTCAGAGAGGTAATTTGACAAACCCAATACTCCAGTAATTATAGTCTGTCAGTCATGGTTAACAAAGAAAAACAAAATTATATCAACTTTTTTTGATTATAACATCAGCTCATTCGCAACTACATGCCACATCCCAGATATCGATTTTGAAGTCAATCGGCGCTAAAGCAAAGAAAAACAAATTTGTGGCCACTTTTTTCAATGCTAATGTCGAATCTACCATTTTTGACAACGGGGCGTCCCAGATATCGATGTTTTTTTTTTATGCTATAGGCCGGCAAACGAGCTATTGTGTTATCTGATGGTAAGTAATATCCACCGCCCATGTACGCCCACAATACCAAAAGAATCATGGGTGCGTTGCCGACCTTAAAGGAAAGGGATAATTAAGGGATTGGGAAGGGGAGGGGGTTTGGGCCTCCCGATATCTCACTCACCGTACGAAACGCAGCAGCAAGCTGCTACTTTACGGCGGTTTTCTGTGAGACAGTGGTAATGACCCGGACGAGCCGGCCCATTCATGCTGTAGACAAAAGTGTCTACAGCGTGGCTCTACCACTCACAATGTTGAAGTCAATCAGCTTTAAAACAAAATGGCGGCCACTTTTTTCAATTCTAACATACCATCCAAATTTCATCCATATAGTGCTAATAGTCTCCGAGTACAATAGCCGTACATACGGATGAGCAGATGGACAGACGGACATGACGAAAAACGAACTACACTACTACTTCAGAAATGAAATAAAGTAATAATCACCTCAGTTGTAAAAAAAAACATAACCGCGTTGATCAAACACAACATGCTTCAGCATTCTCCGCCAATAATCAAATATCGTCCTTATCCAATTTGAATAGAGTTGGAAAGAGCTTGCACCAATATACAAAGAGTATATCGAAGAGAAACTACAAGATGTATAAACTTGGCACGCAGAACGTTGGCGCCAATTTTTTTGGCAAATCCAAGACTACTTGTTATGAATACAATGGAAACAAATCTCATGTGGACAAAACTTAACAAAGCTCAAATGTACTTTTAGGTCACATTGAACACGGTCAGGACTTTAAAAAAATAACATCTACCGTGCTTCGACAAACACGATGTCACCTGCTTTAGATTTAGTTATCAATATGTTATTTGCCATCAAATGACCCTTAATTATGTCGTAATTCCGGAAAGTATGTTATTTATTTAACTGTTATCAATTTTACCTTGCCTCGGTGGCGCAGTTGTAATCGCACGCATTACGTTACGATTGAGGCTAACGCTGAGGGGTCTCGAGTTCGACCCCGGGTCGGGTAAAGTGGTATTGGGTTTTTCTATTACGAAATGCTCAGTATCAGCCCGGAGTCTGGAATTTGTGCCCGGTATGGCGATAGGCTCGCCCCCTATCACATAAGGGACGGAGATACGCTCGGCGAAATGTGGGTGTACTGGTTACACCTCTGCCTACCCCTTCGGGGATTACAGGCGTGAGTGCGTATGTTATCATTTTTTTTTTATTTGTGTGTAGAACACCTTCTCCTTTTTGTTTTAACTATGTATCTACATTTTTTTTTAATAATCTTGAATGTAAAAACGAAAATCCACTCGCACGCACGATTACAGAGCCACGCCATCGCATCTGTCTCTATGTCTGTCTGTCCTACTAGCGTTAAGGGGCTGTATCTTTTGAACCGTAATATGTCGTTGTCTGAAGGTTTCACAGATAATGGGTTATGACAAAAAGCCTAATGTACCTAATAAAAATAACAAAAAGTTTACATTTAAGGGTGTGGGTACAGAACTGTCGATGCGCTAGACCCCGCACGCACTTAGCCGTTTTTTTATCTCGCTTGTAGTCATTTGTAAGCTGAATACACGTCATATAAATAAGGTAAGTGGTACCTCACAGTACTCGCTCTGAGCGAAAAGAAACTGTTGTAAGTTAATTAAGATTCTTACCAATTAATGTAAATTGTTCTGGAGTCTGAATGTGACTCAGAAGTCAATTGGCAGTCGGGTATCTGGAAATTGAATAACCATATTACATTACATTGTATTTTTTTATACCATAAAAATATTACCAATACCATTTTTTTTATAAATAAATAAATACCAAAAGGCTAACAACACATATGGATTAAGCAACTGATAAGTGTTTACCACGAAATATGTACATTGAAAATTCTAAGGCTGTCTCACACAAAACCAATGTGATATGACTGATTAATGTTGTTTCATACAATCAGTGAAACTGCCCGGGGCGAAATAGCCACATCTTTTTTTTTTAATTCGTGGGAATGACGAGACAAGCAGATTGCTCGCCTGATGGTCATATTACACCTTCCCATATAAAAACAGAAGCAACACCACAGTCACAGATATTTTTTAATTGCAAACCACTGCATGGCACTGGACTGTATTAGCCATCTGTGACTGATAATTGGAATTGAAAAAGAAATTGTTTTGGATACATTTGCTTGATAATAAATAGATAATTATGACAATAATAATTCGATAATTATTGGTTAAAAATGATCAAATACTTATAAACATATATTTACTTTGGAAATTTGAGACCTTGAAAACTAAAAGCTCTTTTAAAATGTATGATGCGTTCTTGACATGAATAGCTTTCATTACAGGTCTATTCTTAGGTGCAGTTAAAACTTTAAAGCCTTTTAAGATTTAAAACAAGCTTTTACTTTTGATGTAAGTTGTTAAAGGATATTAACTTATAAAATACTACTTTAAAATGTATATATATTATGTATTGACAATTATATTAAATAAAATAAAGAGTAATCTAGTTTGCATTATAAAAATCATAACAGAGAAAAAACCTCAAAGGTTTGGGGGTAAATTTGTAGGTATAAAGGTAATCTTCATGTGAAACATTCTAAACAAATATTGTTTTTGATTATTAAACATTCAAAAAGTCAGAATCCTTTAGAGGAAAAGGTCATCAAATAATTGTAATTACATTACAAAAAATCTATTTACTCATAAAACAATTAGCAAAAGTTATAATTTACCATTATTAGATATACCTAGATTTTAATTAAGTTGTGTTAATTTTAAATATTTAGTTTACTTTGTTTACATAATTATGTATGTTCAACTAACTAACTCACTCTGGTGCCCAAGATACCCGGCTAGTTTGGGGCGCCCTATCAAGCAATGGTTTATAAATTTATTTTATGCACTAATTAGTCTTTGTCATATGTTTGTATTTTATTCTCGGTTCTGTGTTTAGTGCTCAATAAAGATTATTATTATATAGTAGATTAATATATAGTAAGAGTACTAGCCCTGTTTTATATACGTCCCACTGCTGGGCACGGGCCTCCTCTACTGAATGAGAGGGCTAGGCCTTAGTTCACCACACAGGCCTAATGCTGGTTGGCAGACTTCACATACTTTCGAAATTCTTATGACGAAATTGTCAGGTATGCAGGTTTCCTCACGATGTTTCCTTCACTGTTAAAGCAAGTGATAATTAACAATGAATACACACGTAACTTCGAAAACTCAGACATGTATGCTCTTGGGGCTGGTTTCGAACCTGTGACATTCGTCTCGACATTCCATACCACTCCTCACTGAGCTATCACTGCAAATTATTGTTATTATTATTCATTTGAAATAACGAATTAATGACTTTTACCTTAACACCACAATTAATTGACCTAAAACATTTTATAAGTTTGAAGGGGAACCCTATACCCTAGTGACTAGTCCAGTATCATAAATCCTACATCTTACTACTATTATAAATGTCAAAGCTTGTGAATTTGGATGTTTGTTAGTCAATCCACAAATTTGGCACACAGGTAGACCATGACCTGGATTAGGCAAAGGCTACCTTTTTATCCTGGAAGAGGTCATTCACCTGGGCGGAGGCGCAAGCAAAAGCTAGTGTAAAATAAACAAGAAAATAACTGATATAGAGTAGGATTTATGAGATACAATATTCATAAACTCACAGATAAGATACATAGAGTAAATAATGAAACTAATAAATAGCATCATTGAAAATGTGTAGGAAAAACACAGTAGTCATAATACCTTTAATGATATTTACAATTTAAATTGATCTGTTTAGAAAACAAGGTAACAGTTTGCACAATATAGTCTGATGTCATCTCTGTGTCCATAAGGTATAATATGCTTAATGTTGTGCTTAATCACAGCTCATGAAGGGAGTGTCATTTTACGAGTGGTAGAGCCACGCTGTAGACAATTTTGTCTACAGCATGAATGGGCCGGCTCGTCCGGGTCGTAACCACTGTCTCACAGAAAACCGGTGTAAAGTAGCAGCTTGCTGCTGCGTTTCGTACGGTGAGTGAGATATCCGGAGGCCCAAATCCCCCTCCCCTTCCCAATCCCTTATTATCCCTTTCCTTTAAGGTCGGCAACGCGCCCATAATTCTTTTGTATTGTGGGCGTACATGGGCGGTGGAGATTGCTTACCAACAGGTGACCCACTTGCTCGTTTGCCGGCCTATACAATAAAAAAAAAGAAAAAAAAGAGTATTCGAAGTCTATATTCTGTAGTACCTAAGTGTGAATATGAGGTAACTACATTAAAATTTAAAGTTAAATTATATAGTATTTAGGTACTAATGTCTTAACCTCATTAACTAAGCCTTTATTCTGTGCTTGTAGATACTTACAGGTTACACCTATGTGAAAAAGAGTATACTTAGAATAACTACTTACAGAAACTAAGTACACGCACAATGGCTCTAAACACACCATACTAATAATGACTACCATATTATGTTTATGATCCTCACTTATAAATCAATGTATGAAACACATTTTATTTTATTATTTACGTATTCTTTTTGTCCACTTTAGCATGCCGTGACAACTTGTAATTAAGACAATATTTAGCCATAAGACACCTTACCTATTGTACGAAATACTCTTATGATTGTATGTTTTGTAAGTTGCTCGAATAAATAAATAAATAAATTTTGCCCATCTACAAATTACCAAATGTTTAGGAAAAATAAATGTTATTTATTTTTCAAGTAAACACAATATCACAATTAGCGAATTTTCAGCTTGCGATTGTGAGTATGTGTTGTTACATGTTTAAACATCATTTCTAAGGCGATATGAAAATATTAGGTGTTAAATATTGGAAAAAAAATGGAATTACAATATCACATCAGAACTACATAGATTTTCTTTTGTTTTTATTTATATGGTTAAATGTTTTGATAAAAAAAAAAGAAAACTCACTGTCACAAGGTCACTTTAGAATACACAAATTGAATGTTCGGCAACCAGCTCACGCACTTCAATGTTCATAAAACTCAACAAATCACAATATATCAATAATTATTTTACTGTTCTTCGACTACAACAACGTAAGTTTTGTAGCAGAAAACTAAAACAGTGAACAACACAGACTACTAAGAGATACTACGGTGAACAAAACTTGACGTCAATAAAGTATTGAAAACTGTCAACTGTGATTTGGAAATTCCGTATGCCCATAGCGTAGAGCCGTAAACAAAAACGTAGAAAGAGATAGATAGTGGTATTTTTCGCCTCGGATGAAAAGGACATGTAACTGCTGACGTCTGGTTGACGTAACAAGGCACGTTTCGATCCACGTAGAATCTGTACTATCTAACACTTCAATAAAATAAAATCACAAATAATAGAAATTGAAATAATGCATACTTATGTGCTTCAATATTTCTGTTACATAGGTATAGTAATATGTTTTGTTATTATAAGTTATTCCTATAAGTTTCGGGTCTGGGTGTTTTCTCTCCAGATGGGTTGACGACAGACAGGCGGCCCGGCCGCGCCAGTCGTAAAAACCACTTGTAAAAACAACTGCGAAGTGCGAGTGGGATAAGGGCAGGTGGAACAAGAAGATTATAGATATTCCATAAATATAAAGTGAAACATATTTAAGTTGTGCTCTCACGAAAAAGACAATTAATTTGATTGTATTTTCGGTTAGTTAATAAAAAGCTTTTAAAAAACACAATTTTATTAATAAGGTAACATGGTTAACAATTAACATTCATCAAATTAATTAATTAATATAGTCTTAAAATAGACAATCTCATATCAACAACACCTTAGATAAATTAAATTAAGTATGTACTTAGGTATCTAATATCTATACACCTACTTAGTTAAAATTGTAAATTACATACCTAATCGGTATGTATAACAACAATTTGCTAGAAATATCACATTATTTCAAATATTTTCATAATCCATCCTTCAATCAGATTTAATCCGTCCACTGCAGCACTTATTATTCCGCAACGTCTCTCAATATAAACTCAGGTGGAGTAAAAACTCCAAACGGTTTCCGCATTTTCCATACAGTGGGACAAAACAGCACGAAAAATAAGCACATATCATTAAATCACAATAAATTCACGAGTAAGGTACCTATAATCACATCAGTGTCTCTAATATGGTAAATAGTACATTATAAAACATGATCCTCAGTCTTTACAGAATGATAAAGCCTTGCTGAGCGTTGGAATTCTACTTCATCTTCTTCGTACATTATTTGTTTGTGTCGGCTGTGTACTACGATTATGCAGTACACCGATACAACTGAAAAAAAATAAAGCCCACTTAAGCGCCATCTAGGAAATATACATGGAGTAATTTAAATAATAGAAGATTGCTTCTGCCCGAAATTCCTCAGGCATGGTATTAGTAGATTTCATACAGAAGATGCGGCTCAACCGGGTTGTTACCACTTTTTTGTTTTTCGTTGTTTATCCTTTCTTTTTTTATAGTATAGGCCGGTAAACGATCAAGTGGGTCACCTGATGGTAAGTGATCTCCACCGCCCATGTACACCCACAATACCAAAAGAGTCATGGGCGCATTGCCGACCTTAAAGGAAAGGGATAATTAAGGAATTGGGAAGGAGCCGCCGGATATCTCACTCACCGTACGAAACGCATCAGCAAACTGCTACTTTACGTCGGTTTTCTGTGAGACAGTGGTAAAGACCCGGACGAGCCGACCCATTCATGCTGTAGACAAAACTGTCTAACTGTCTGTACCACTCAAAAAATGGTCCTAGATGGTTTAAACCTGAGTCGTTACTCGTCAGACAGGTGAATTCAACATAGTTACCGGGTCATATTCACCAGTCGGTAGCGAGAAGACGTTTTAACAAAAAATACAATTTTATTCCAATTATTTTCATTATCTCACCAGATCTAGCCAGATGGACCACAATGATTATAATCTCCACTTCCAACAGCGACCCGGAGTCTTGCATCACCAGGCTGATGCCAGTGAGGCTCATCAGGAAGAATATAGCTGTCATAATACCAGTTACTATTGTCCATGGTAACGTCAAAGAGGCGAATTTCTGAAAATTGGAAACCATAACATAAGCTCAAGCTTGTATCCACGAAGGAGTAGGCGGAAGTTAACAAATGCACATACGGTTTGAAGTAATGGTTTGAAGGGATTACATCCGTCCCATGATGATAGGGAGCGAGTCTATCGGCATATCGGGCACAAATTTCAATCCCGAGCAACTTAAGTGTGATTTCTTCGAACCGAAATCTTTTTACTGTCATATTCCGAGACGGCATTTAAGTTTAAGTGTTCATAATTTATTTCTTAGAATTTCTCAGAGACGTCATTAAAGATTATTTACAGTAACTGGGTATAAAGCTTTAACTAGCTCTGAGAATGGATACAATCGAGTTTTAATAAATTACCTAATGCCAAATAAAACGTATTACTGAGTGCGCTGCGGCAGAACAAGTAACAATGAGTATAAACTAGATGAGTAACTAGTCGTCTGTGACCATAGAGATAGTTGTTTGTTTATTGCCGTTCCCTATATGCTATCTATCGGCAGATTAGCTTACCTACTATCAATAGTGTGTTGACAAATCTTCCATACAAAATATGTCAAAATTTTACTGCCAGTAACTAAATCTGTTTATAGACAGAATATTGGTTTATTATAATTAATTGGGTAATATTATTAATAAGTTGCCCTGATACATGCCTTATAAGCAGCAAACACCAGCAGTATCGAGCATATAAGATGCGTGCCGCTGACGGCTGCAGCTGTGATGTACAGGACCAGCTTGTGAACCGACACGTTGCCGTCCTTACCCAGGGGCGCCAGGGTCACCAGCACACAGTATACTGTTAGTTCGAACAAGGCCCATATCTGAAAATAGGAGCAAAAAAGATTGAGTTTCTATATCGCGATATTCATTAAGAAAGTATTTGGACCTCTGGAAATATCATTCTTCCTACGAAACGGAACTGCAAGTTCTCACTTCACGTCATTTTGTGTGAGACAGTGGTACCAGCCCAGACGAGCCGGCGCATTTGTGCTGTAGATAAAAGTGTCTACAACGTGGTTCTATCACTTATTATTATTGATGATCAGTGTTACCTTAATAACCTTCTAAATTAAAGTGAGCAATATAGCACAGATACAATTGCTATCTTAAAAAATAGTAATAACTTTTAGTACATTATAGATAACTAGATCTTCACGATTTATATGCGCCTTTTAATTAATTGGTATTAAGTGGTAACTTGGTTATATCTGTTAACATCTTTGATAACAAAAATAAAGTAAATAATAGAATGTGTCCGCTGAATGAGTATTTTGATAAAATAAAGTCTAAAATAGGGTAAATAAGAAGAGGTGATTCCGAATGATTTTATTTATTAATTTCAATGCTAACATAACAAAAATAAGCACAGATTATAAAAAATAATAATGACATGGAGTTCCAGATTCAAACATGTTTTTTTCTTTTCATTAGCAAAGAAAGATAAAGCCAGTGTTCAAGGTTGTATACCTAAACATTTATACAGGTAGATAATGTACTTACTGACGACAAATACCCGACGATCAGTGTGCCAGTGTGCAAATTAACGCAGAAGCAACATTTATTCACCATAGGCACACCCATTTTGAACTATTGTCTATTACTCATATAAATAGAGATGCGTCGTCGTTCGCTAATTTTATATGAAAATAACATGTTTTAAATTTAGCAACATTTGACACGTCCGCATTGCTTCAAGGGTACGTTATCACTGAATATTTGATATGATGCACTGGCGGCCATGATTTTGTTTACGATAAAAATACTACAGAACATTTAGCTACTTTAGCAACTATGTTATCTTATCTGTAATCGCTATTTGTGTTTATTGAACGTATTGTAAAGGTTAGATTGTTTAAATAATTTTTAATCAATGTTATGTAGGTACGATTTTAGGGTATCTATTGTGTAACAACCCTATTGTTACATACAAAAATAATCATAAAAATCGGTCCACATTTGGCGGAAATATCGCATATCGTGTAGGTACCTCTATTTTATAAAAAATGCAGCCCAATGGAAAATATCTTCCTTTGAGAATCCTCGATTGAAAATTACAACTTAATTGTGCTAGGTACGTATAAATTATATCGCGTCATGCGATAAGCAAAAAGAAATATATTCTCAAAATGATTAAATTTATTCTTTATAAATGTCACATATTCAATCCGTTGTTCAAACTACAAAGTTCTTGTAATAATTGGCATATGTTACAAGGAAAATGGCACATAAAAAATATGCATAAGGCATACAGTTCATATTTATAATTAATCAACAAATAATTACAAGTATTCTTCAATTGACAGCCTCCGTGGCGTAGCGTGCGAGTAGCCGGCTGCGAAGCGAGAGGCCGTGGGTTCGAGTCCCGCACCGAGATAATTGTTTGTTTGATCCACAAATATTTGTTTCGAGTCTAGATGTTGTGAGACGGCAAGTCCTTCGGTAGCTGATACCCACGATACAGGTTGACCTAGTGTGTGGTCAGGGCTATGTGTGTGACTGTTGGGTGTATTATTTATTTGTAAATTAATTCACTCCCAGAATTAACATAACTATTAAAATATGTTTTTTTATTAGCCGGAATTTCGAAGTGAGCTGGTTAGGAAGCACAGAACTTCCAATGACAAAGTTCTCCATGGCACGAGACTACTGTCCTCATCTTGATACATTAGATGTTAAATCAAACCGGAACACAACAGTACTTACACAGTGCTTGACAGCAGAAATACACAAATCTATTGTACTTATTCATACGAAGGTCCGGTAGGTAGTAACCAAGTAGGTACATGAAGTCTACTAACCTGCATAAGACTCGCGTGGTGAAGGAAAAACCTATACTCTCTCATTAGTAGAGGAGGCCTAACACTGGTGCAATATATAATAATAATAATATTCTTTATTTCAGGCTACTATGGCCCATATATACATACCTTACAAAATAACATATATAGAAATATATAATTACAGTTTTTATTATATATTAATACAGGGCTCATATGTTTAAGCGACAGAGCCCCGCTGTAGACACTTTTGTCTACAGCGTGAATAGGCTGGCTCGCCCGGGTCATTGCCAGTTCACATAGTAAAACGACGTGACTTGAAAGGCGTAACAGCGATTACGTTTTATATGGTGAGCGTACTCAGACATAGACAAATAGAAAAGCACAGGTAACCTAGACAATGAACATATTTCAAAAATGTTATTTACATCTGAATTTTGAAAACGCGGCACGTTTGATGTACGTTTTTGCCGCAACATGCTATCTCGCTCTGGCTCCCAGTCATCGCTCTTTCAGCGTCAATCGGTTAATTCAAATAAACAATAAATTAATTCAAGATTAAAAAATAAATATGATTATTTTCATAGTCCTATTTTCGCATGCAAATTTTTTCATTACATTTGAATATCGATTCTGATGTGACAGATAAAACGCCTAACAGGGTTTTGTTACATATTTTATAAACAAGGCATTCAAATCGGTCCATTCGTTTAGGCGCTACGATGCAATAAGCAGACATTGACAGACAAACAGAGGAGTCAAACTTATGACACCCTTCTTTTTCGTCGGAGTTTAAAAATAAGTCAGCATGAGCTAAACGGTTGAATAACCGGCAATCATCCATACTTAACACCGTATCTACTAATCATTTAGTATGGAGATAAGAGCAAACCCTCAGCATGTAGTTAATCAGTGTAGGTGGAGCCTCCGGCGCGACAACATTGTATTTAACATGTGTTTGTCTCTGAACAACTTCTGCTGCTGCTTCAGTTTGAGTGTCGGCGCTAAGATAGTCAGTGTAGTCAGCACAGTGAGTAATTCCTTTAATCTTCGTATTGTATATTACTTTCATTAAGTACCTGTCTTGACATTGGACTGGCCAGCCAGTACCAGAGAGACGAATTCTAGGATGGATCGAAATATGACGCAGTTTGCATAAAATAATTAGATACATAAAACCTTGATAGATTGATACATGTAAAACTGGCATTCAGAGATGGACATGCGAAGGCGCCTTTAGCTATGGCCGGATCTAGCATACGGCGAAAAAAGCGGTCGCTCCGGACGCCGACCCAGGGTAGAAACGCCGACCCTCCATATCTTTTTCATCTAATTTGTGTATCTCTATCTCATCCAAAAATGTAAGAGTGGGAGAGACCGTCTCTATCAGCTATATTAACGCCTTTATACATTAAAAAGTAACATAAAATTAAGATTAAAATTAGAATAAAATTAGCTGCACTGCAATATATTATATACCACTGATGGTTACAGTCCAGTTGAAGCTACACAAGGTGGTAGGTCCCTCGTTTGCGAGAGACCGGCTGGGTTGGTACCACCGCTTTGTCTATTTCTACCGCCAAGCAACAATGTGTAAGCACTGTTGTGTTCCGGTGTGAAGGACATTGAAGCCAGTGTAATTACTGGGCATTATGAGACTTAACACCTTATGTCTCGGGGTGACGAGCGCAGTCCAGTGTCATGCAGTGCTTTATTTAAAGTTCTGTGTGGCCTTGCTTCTGTTTATGGGCAGGCGTGGCGCTTACCATCAGGCGAGCGACCAGAGGGCCAATTCTGCTATTTTAACTGACACTGCGAATGAATTTTAACCGAACTGAGATTACATTTTGAATTAATTAAAAATATGGCATTCTGCTCCTTTAAAAATTCGATATCATCTCAGTTAAATTGCATTTAAACTGTCAATTCGATCAACTTTCAATGTCTTTCTTTTGTTGAAAATATGGCTTCGCATTATTATGCATTTCGCCAATGACAAGTATTTTACCGAATTTTACGTATCAGCTGCCATAGACTAAATTCTAGAAATTAAAAATGACCTAAGTGACAAAATCAATGTTACCAACTCACAATAAAATACCCACAATATGACTAATTTCAGTGATTAAAAAATTACGTAACTGGAGGTTATGATTTTTTAATTAATTGATTTGACTAATTCCATGTATTTTATTTATTTCATTAATTTATCTATTCCATGGCATAACTGAAGGAAAACGGCACAACAGCACCACTCAGGCAGTCCTTTCCGGAAATAACCACAATCGCGATTATTTTATTGAAATTTGAAATTCTACCGAATTGCGGTTTTTTTATTTTGCAACACTGCTGAGGACATATCTATACTAAATAAAAATTGTACGAGAGTTTTGGCGGGAATTTTGACAGTGCGATTGCTCTCATAATTTAATCTACACTAATATTCTAGAGAGGAAAGATTTTTTTGTATTTTTGTATGTAACAAATAAACTTAAAAACTACTGGGCCGATTTCAAAAATAATTTGGCCGTTAGAAAGCTACATTATCACTGAGTAACATACGCTGTAAACTCATTTCTAATACTTTACTGGAATAACGAGCACACAAAGTCGCACAATTTTGACTACTTTTAGTTGCTTGCAGTAAAAGAGAATAAAGTTAACTGAATTTGTCTGCAGTTAACTCACAGTCACTTCACCTTAGTGTTGCCAAGTCAGATTTTTGAAAATACCGTGTTGTCCACATTAAAATACGGCATTTGCGTCAAAAATACAGTGCTTGATGGGAAAAAATACAGTCTATTTTACAGTGCAATAAAATGTCATACAAAAAAGGAAATAATTAAATTATTAAATAAAATATAAATTTATTTTAAACTTTATATCCTAAACTAACTTAACATTTTATTTGTATATATCGATCGCTGCAGAAATGGATGGCTGCGATGATGATGATATCGGTTTTTTTTTAATGTGTTTAATCAAAGAGTTTTATGTATACTACTAGACAAGCTGCGCGGTACATAGAAATTGTAGTATAATAAATTGTAGTATAGTAAATTAGTTGTATTACTAAGTTGCAGTCAATTGACCGTAACTCAATATTATCATCTCGCTTACTCTCAACTAGAACCCCTATTGCGCTCCCTGTTTGTGAACTGTCAAACTCCCGCGTTATGTGACGCAGTTTTACTTCTAAATAACCTGTCTAGTAGTATACAATAATACTACGAAATTTTTTACTGTAAAAAAATACTGTGTCTCCATATAAGGTATTTATAAAAATACCGTGTCCAGTAGATGGCATGAAAATACGGCAGATCTGCTGTAATTACAGTGCACTTGGCAACACTGCTTCACCTTCAGTCACATTTCGTTCTCAATATTTTGACGTTTGTCTGTAGACGAAATGCATTTTATATAGTTAAGTGTCTCACAATGGACACTGGCGAAATCACCAATCTACGGTGGAGCCAAACACAATTAAAAGAAGAAGAAGATAGTTAAGTGTCAAAATTGTTACCAGAATACCGTTTTGGTTCAGTCAACTTGTATTCTACTTTCGATATCATTGCGTTCTAAGTTCTTGAATATTGGTTTAACAGAATACCATTTGCAACTTTCTTGTCGCTGAGATTAGATCGGAATGATATTTTGAACAATTAAAATTACGAGAATTGGCCCTCTGCTCGTCTTGTCATTCAATCTTATAAAAAAAAAAACAAGGGGGTTAGATATCTCCCACCACGCCCCGATAGGTTGGCCATGCCTGAAAAGATCTTATGATATGATGATATATATATGATAATATAATTCGAAAATCCAAACTATAGCAGTTTAAAAGGATTAATTCAGTTTATATGTGTTATCTTATGACGATAATTGATTTAACAATGTGATAACATTCTTTTTTATGTACGTTAGGCGTAATATTTTAGCAATGACATAACATTACAGATGCCGACATACTTTACTAGATAGTCTAGTACTAAGTTCAACAAGAGCAAAATCTAACCATGAAACAAAATTAGGGATTAACCCAGACCCTACCATTTAACAAGCGACGCGCGACGCAGCACAATACGTACCACCTTAGAGGAGTTGACCTCAAAGCTAATGACTAAATATTCTTAGCGGACTAGCTTCTCAGGTTGAGAAATACGTGGAAAGCATGCCTACGCTACAGGAATTCGTCCTAGGAAATATTTTTACCCAGTGTTATGAATGCCAAAATTCTAATCATTTCAAAATTACCCAAATTACCCCATATCCCTTATAAGGTCATGTTCATGTGTGGTAATTGTTCATGTTCATGTGCGTTAGATATCACTTGATATCACCGGTGGTCCAGTTCTTCGTTTGCCAGTCACTGCAATAAAAAAATTTTTTTTTTTCAAGCCACTATAAAAGATGTAGAATATATAGGCACTAATTCATCGTCATTACTCATTATCCTGTTCTTATGCCTACTCCAAAGAATAAAAGGCATAAAATCTCTTAAACAAAAGAAGTTTTAATGACGGGTCGCCTCCCTGACCTCAAGAACTTTTTTTACAATCCTTTTATATCCACACTATAAATAATTAGGACTCAGGGTAATGAATCTCTTACATACAGGTAACTTCAAATATTATTCACTAATCCCCGAAGGGGTAGGCAAAGGTGTAACCAGTTCACCCACATTTCGCCGAGCGTGTCTCCGTCCCACAATGTGATAGGGGGCGAGCCTATCGCCATACCGGGCACAAATTGCAGACTCCGGGTTGATACTGAGCATTTGGTAATAGAAAAACCCAATACCACTTTACCCGACCCGGGGATCGAACCCGAGACCTCAGCGTTAGCCTCAACCATAACGCGAACGCATTACAACTGCGCCACCGAGGCAGTCACTAATAATTGGTATATAATTTCCAGCTATGTTCAGCGGCATCAGTAGTAGTATACGGAACACCAGCAGTACTTCAGTATTCAACGCTGCCTCCAGGTCGCCTCATCTTCTACGGATGCGCTGCCATTGTGGGGTTACTCCAGACTGTCTTCGGATGTCTACTCATACATGGTGCTTTTAGGGTAAACATTACTACTTTCATTGTAAAGGCAAAGGAACAAATGGAAACCACTTGTCCATTTCGGCTAGAACTAAAAAGTTCGCAAAATCTTACTTCTGCCAGACCATTAAGCTGTGGAATAGTTTGCCGGCACATGTGTTCCCTCCTTCCTATAATATGGGGTCCTTTAAACGGAGTGTGAAGAAGCAATTAGGCAGGCCGGCATAATTTTGCCGACCTACGATAGACACATAGTCTGTCGTTGGTCGACAGTTTTTTTGGATTGCGCTACACTTACCATCAGGTGTAGCGTAGTCACATTGCCGAACTAGAATAAAAAAAGTGGGTCCCGTGATGGTAAATTATCGCCGATCAACACCCAGTGTTGGAAATAGGGGGCAAATGCGCAGGAGGAACACCTGATAGTAAGTTACCACTGACCATGAACACCTATGATACCAGAGTGATCGTCGATGTGTTGCCAGCACTTTAGGAAAAAATAGACTCTTTTTTTGAAGGTTCCTAACATGTATCGATCTGAAAATGCCGCAAACGAAAGCTGATTCCACAAGGGTGTATGGGAAATTAAACTCTGTGCAAATCGCACTGTTGAGAGATTGAGCGGTTGATGCATTTGTGCCTTGTGGCATGCATTGTCCCGTTTGCACCCATACCATGACGTTCGGTACAATGCACGCCATTTTACTATACCATTTGACTATAACTTATTTTTTTTTTCTCATGTGTGATGGTGTGGTGTGCAATAAATACATACGCACTCACGCCTGTAATCCCCGAAGGGGTAGGCAGAGGTGTAGCCAGTACACCCACATTTCGCCGAGCGTATCTCCGTCCCTTATGTGATAGGGGGCGAGCCTATCGCCATACCGGGCACAAATTCCAGACTCCGGGCTAATACTGAGCATTTCGTAATAGAAAAACCCAATACCACTTTACCCGACCTGGGGATCGAACCCGAGACCTCAGCGTTGGCCTCAATCGTAACGCGTACACATTACAACTGAGCCACCGAGGCAGTCTGTGTGCAATAAATGATTTCTATTTATATTTCTATTTGGTACTGTAACGTACTTAATAAACGTAATAATGTACGTAATGCATTGATAATAATAATATATGGTTCTGTATATCATTTAGCTACAGAACATACATCTGAAGGCCAATTCTCGTATTTTTAAACGTTCAAAATATCATTCCGATCTAATCTCAGCGTCAAGAAAGTTGCAAATGGCATTCTCTTAAACCAATAATCAACGTCAAATGCACCTAGCATTAGCAGTAGCATTATGCCGTTTTGGCTTTAGTCAACTTTTATTCTACATTCAATCTCATTACGATTTATGTTCACATTTGAAGTTGATTATTGGTTAGCGAACATAAGGGGATTAAACAATGATTAATTATTTTTCAATTAAGATATAGCTGGTCGTTGCTATCAAGGCGAGGTGTCAAGTTGGCTGGTACATATCAATTGCGTCATTAGAAATTAATCAGGTCAAAAAGGGCAGAAAAAATGATACCGCAAGAAATAAACATTTGTTTTGTTTTGTTTCGGTATGAAGGACATGGAACCAGTGAAATTACTGGGTATTATGAGACTTAGCAACTTGTGTCTCGGAGTTGCGAGCGCAGTCCAATGTCATGCACTATGCAGTGCTTTGTAATTCAAAATTCTTTCTGGTGTAGCTTCTATTTATGCGTAGCCATGAGGCGAGCGATCTGCTCGTTTCGTCATTCAACCTTAAAACCAAAAATATCTTTTAGACATGCCAGAGACCCAGACAAAAATCCTAAATCCCAATTGTTTTACCTTTAAGTAAAATAATTGGGATTTAGGATTTTTTTTTGTCTTTGGCATATGCCTTTTTGACCAGGAGGCCAATTCTCGTAATTTTAAATGTTCAAAATATCATTCCGATCTAGTCTCAGCGTCAAGAAAGTTGCAAATGGCATTCTCTTAAACCAATAATCAACGTCATATGTGAACATAGATCGTAATGAGATTAAATGTAGAATACAAGTTGACTGAAGCCAAAACGGTATAATGCTACTGCTAAAAATTACATAATCAACTACGATTAATCTAGCATTGTAATTGTTTATGTGATACCAATCTGTCTATCTCTCATAAACTATAAAAAATCACGGTACCCAAAGACGAACACAATAGTCACCCAGCGGATATTTTTAAAGAAATATAAATTCATTTACTGTCTCAGTCTGTGTTGAGGTATCAGCTTCGATTCCCGGGTCGGGTAAAAGTAATATTGGGTTTTTCTATTCGAAATACTTAGAATCAACCCAAAGTCTGGAATTGTGCCCGGTTTGACTATAGGCTCTATCATATCACGGGACGGAAATAGACTCAACGAAATGTGGGTGTACTAGTTGCCCCTTTGCCTAACCTTTCGGGGATTACAGGCGTATGTATGACATTAATATTCAATAACATCTACTTGGGAACTAAAGTATTCAAACAAACACAGGGGCGAGCATGAAAAACTTACGAATAAGTATTCGAATCAAGAACGCTAGCATTTGTATGACGTTTCAAACAAATTTTTGCCATTTCGATACGAATACGTTCGAGTCGCAAGTTATTCGTGCTAGGAAGTGCATTAATTCCACTGTGATAATTCTTTATCGTGGGATTACTATATCAAGAATCTGTATATTTATATTAAAACTTCAATATTTATTACATAATTTTAGGAAAAATAATTGAATGACATTATTTCATTCATAAAGTTGTATTTTACAGTGCAAAGAATTGTCAATTTCTTTTCATAAACTTTTTTATTTTCAATGAATTCATTTCAAGGCCTAGCGTATGATAACGCGGCACTGAGTATATCCAGATGGGTAGGTGCACTTGACAAACCCCGAGAGGAATGGCAGTGCCAAAACATCGCGCTGCCGCAGACGCCAATGGCGTTATGACGATGATGGGGCTTCAAGCCCCAAAGGAGATGGGCCACAAAGGCAGAGCGTAGGGGTGGTACCGGCAGCAATCCAGGTATACCAGGATCCCCCGGAACCATTCCACTAGCGCCGAAGGAGGCCACTGCGGGGTTTTTAGTCGGTATACTGGCGTAGGAATTTGTTAGGGTCCCGATCTAACAGTCACTCTGTGAACTACGTCGGATGGCTGGAGAGTCCGACATAACCATACCTCCTCCCCCGGGATGGGAGGGTATCCGTAAGATGGATTTCCCCCGTGGCAAAAAAAGGTGCACTTGACAAGACAAAATACTTACATGTCAAATTTGTAAAAGTCTATTCTTCCCTTCAGCATCGTGTCAAGAACAATAGGAATAAAACCAACGTTGAATTATGTCCCTACGCTGGGCACTGGTGTCCTTTACCAATAAGAGGGTTTAGGCCTCAGTCCACCAAGATGGCCTAAGGCAGTTTTGTAGACTTCACATACCTTCAAAATTCTTATGGAAGATGCTGAGAAAACCAGGTTTTCTCATGATGTTTCCTTCACCGTTAAATCGACCAATAATTAACAATAAATACACACGTAAGTTTGAAAGTCAGAGGTGCATGCTCTTGGGACTGGTTTCGAACCTACTAATTTTGTATCGGAGTCCGTACCACTTCCCGCTAAGTTATCGCTCCTGTAAGAAGAATTAATTAATGAGATTGCTATAAATTCCAGAAAAAGCCACGGTATCTATGGCCATGGCTAATTCTCTCGTGGGTGGTGTGCGTGGCGCTGGTGGTGCTGAGCGTGGCGGGCACAGTGCTGCTCGGGTACAACAGGAAACTCGAGGATAATGCGGAAATCAGCAGCGTTATAGCCGTCTACTTCTTAATATCTTGTAAGTACTCATATACGTCACCCAAATGCAAAAGATATATTTTCCACCTTTTCCCTTCTTTCTTCTCGAAACTGCCCTTATCCCACTCGCAGTGGGATCAGCGCAATATGCTTTATAACACAAGTTCGGAAAGATTTGTGTTGTAATATTTACGACCGGCCGCCTGTCTGACGTCTACCCCGCTGGGGAGAAACCACTCAGTCTCAAAACACATATTTGTGGGTCACACAAGTCTTTTAGACTTGACGTTTGGGTAGGGATTATTCGCACTCACAGCCGCTATTGTAATTCTTGGAAGCTAGGATCGACAATGAATCTCATGCATTCATCTCTGGGAATGCGAAGTTGTTTTTATCCCGCAACGAAATAATTATTTTAAAGATAAGGAGAGAAGGAAGACACCCTCTGTGGCGCAGTGAGCGAGTAGACGGCTGCGAAGCGAGAGGCCGTGGTTTCGATTCCCGCACTGAGACAAATGTTTGTGTAATCCACAAAAAAATTGTTTCGGTTCTGGGTGTTGTGGGACCGCAAGTTCCTCGTAGTTCCTGATACCCACGATACAGGTTAACCTAGTTTGGGGTCAGGACTATGTGTGTGACTGTTGGGTGTATTTATATTATTGTTTCCAGTAATCCTGTTCTACTTCATATCTGTGGTGTACAGCCGACGCCAGCAGATGTTACACGATGACTACAAGTACTTGTCCAAACGACTCGCCCATCGCGGCAACAGTTATTATTACTAGTTCGTAACGTCACAGGAGGACGATCTCATTACATAAGACAGATATATTTGTACTATTTATTATGGAAATATAGATGTAGTTACATTTTACATTGTTTATGATTTTATTTGATTAATTCAGGTTTCTAAAAAGCAGTGATAGCTCAGCGGGGAGTAGTATGGACTGTCGAGATGTAAGTCGCAGGTTCGAAACCAGCCCCAAGAGCATATACCTCTGACTTTTTTAAGTTATGTGTGTATTAACTTTTAATTATCACTTGCTTTAACGGTGAAGGAAATAGCGAAAACCTGAGAAGTTCTTCATAAGAATTTCGAAGGTAGGTATGTGAAGTCTGCCAACCCGCATTAGGCCTGTGTCATAGACTAAGGCCTAACCCCTCTTATTCAGTAGAGGAGGCCCGTGCCCAGCAGTGGGACGTATATAATACAGAGCTAGTACTATTATTATTAATTATAATTCAGTTTTCTAAAAAATAAAGGCGGATAGTGAGTTTTATTAGAGTTAGATTCTGATTATTTTTATTTGCATTTTTGCTTAAGACATTGTCAATTAGTGCTTTGATTAAAATTCTTCAAATATAATTATTCCGTTTCACTTACAGAGCGATAGACATTATGTATAGATCACATTCGGAAAGATTTGGTTTATTTATTTATTTATTTAAATATATAGCATTCACTTACATTAACAGTTAAACTAAACATGTAAGCTACTTTATTGGAAATAACAACAAAACACAAAAAAAAAACACAATACAGATGCAAGCAATAAACTAAACTCAGCACCAACCTCACCAAGATAATTATGATTGCGTATATTGCGTATTGGTTTAAAATAGTCTATTCATTTCTGCCGTAATATCATAAATACCGAGTTTACACTTACCCATAAAAGGCATAGTAACTGTAGTATGCCGTATGATTATGATATAGTTTGTCAGTATGTTACGTTTACCTGGAAATAAATAATTAAGCCTCGTGTCGGAGGCGCACAACAATGAGTCGGCGCGTGCGCACATCTCTAGCGGAAAATTGTGCTACACCATACATCAAGAACAGGGTAAAGCAATTTTGTCTAAAGTTCTAGAGCAGATTTTAAAGAATACACAAGATTGTTGCATGCCTAACAAATTTGCTCCTCACCAATGCAATTTGCATTTTCCTTATAGAAAAGAAATGCACCATCGATACCTTTGGCATCGTAGGTACTCATGAGCGATGGTGTTTCGTCGTGAAAGTAAGCGATCACCGCCGCCCATGGGCTTAAGTAATTCCAGGGCACAGCCAAGCCACTGCCTACCGTAGTGATATCTTATGCTGTAAAGCAGCAGAAGTTTAAGGAATCAGAGTGCCTAAACGAATAGACCGACGAATTCTTTTAAGTTCGAATAGGTTAGAATACTGGTTTAATCAATAAAGAAAAATAAAGAGGAAAATTTGTTCAGCCGTTTAAAAGGTTGTTTTATGGCATAGGTCGGAAACGAGCAAGTTGGTCACCTGAATGTATTTGGAAGTGATCTCCACAATACCAAAAGATTCATGGGTGCGTTGCCGACCTTAAATTAAACGGGATTTGGGCCTCCAGATAACTCGTTCACCGTACGAAACGCAGCAGCTTGCTGCTAGTTTACGTCGGTTTTCTGTGAGACAGTTGTAATGACCCGGACGAGCCAGCCCATTCATGTTGTAGACAAAAGTGTCTACAGTGTGGCTCTACCACTCCAAAATTACATAATATGTGTTTTTTCTAATTGACGTTGGGGGTTTAGAAAAAGCAGGAGGCTCTCAATTTGTCTGTATTTAACGCACGAATACTGAAACGCTATTCAATGATCTAACTATGGGCTACTTATTTTCATACAAATTGTGATAGATAAGAGGCAAATAACAACAACATGTAACCGGAATTGGATTACGATCGGCGGAAAAGTGAACGAGAAATTCCTGTATTTCAGATTTTAGTGAAGATACACGCCATTTGTTACTTTAATTTACATAAAATAACCTCTGCCCAGAGGGGTTGACGTCAGACGGGCGGCCGGTCGTAAAAATCATAGTCCAAATCGTTCTGTAATATGTTAAATGTTCATGTTCTTAAATGTTTCAGTTGCGTTCCAGTATTCGGGCGTTACATTAATATAGTAACAGATGATCACCTCATAGGTCCAGTGGCAGCGTACTAATGTTAAGAACCGTGAAGTGCTGAATTCAATTCTCAGGTCAGAATCACAATGTGTGCTTGAGTATTAGTTTCTTAAAATAACGCATGAAAGGCCTGTGATTGAAATTTGTGCACGGCATGTCGATATGCTCACCCCCTATCACATCATGTGACGAAGATAAGCTCTGCGAAATGTGGGTGTACTAGTAACAATTCTGCTTCCCCTTTGAGGGTATAGACGTGTGCTTCTTCTTCCACCTGCCCTTATCCCACTCGCAGTGGGGTCGGCGCAACATGACTTAACACGTTATAGAAAGATTTGGACTATAATTTTTACGACCGACCGCCTGTCCGACGTCAACCTTTCTGGAGAGAGGTTATGTTTTATTAATTAAAGTAACAAATGGCGTGTATCTTTATAAAAATCTCAATTCATACGCACTCACGCCTGTAATCCCCGAAGGGGTAGGCAGAGGTAACCAGTACACCCACATTTCGCCGAGCGTATTTCCGTCCCTTATGTGATAGGGGGCGACCCTATCGCCATACCGAGCACAAATTCCAGACTCCGGGCTGATACTGAGCATATCGTAATAGAAAATCCCAATACCACTTTACCCGACCCGGGGATCGAACCCGAGACCTCAGCGTTGACCTCAATCGTAACGCTTACGCATTACAACTGCGCCATCGAGGCAGTCAAAATCTCAAATACAGGCATTTCTCGTTCACTTTTCCGCCGATCGAAATCAAATTCCGGCACGAATTCAAATAGAAAGAGCATGCATCGTAACATTCAAATATGTAAATAGTAACAAGATAGTGTGCGATATAAAATGCACTCGGTATCGGTGAAAATGCATGCAGTGCATTATAAGTGAGCTGACTGGTGAATAAGATTTCTTTTTCGTATCGATTTGATGAAAAACTGTTTTTTTTTACATTGTTGACATACATAACTGGTTCAACTGATGGTAAGTGATCTCCACCACCCATGCATACACCCACAGTTCCAGAAGAACTGGATGCTGCCTATTATTGCAGATTTTAGAAAATGCCTCGGTGGCGCGGTTGTAATGCGTACGCGTTACGACTGAGGCTGACGCTGAGGTCTCAGGTTCGATCCTCGTGTTGGGTAAAAGTTATATTGGGTTTTTCTATTATGAAATGTTCAGTATCAGCCTGGTATGGCGATAGGCTCGCCCGCTATCACATCATGGGACGGAGATACGCTCGGCGACATGGTTACACGTCTGCCTACCCTTTCGGGGATTACAGGCGTTAGTGCGTATGTATGTTTAGAAATCCTGACTATAAAGAAAAGCAATGGAGTTGGGAAGTGGAGGGGGATTTGGGCCTCCAGAAATCTTACGAAATGGTACAATCTGAAATTTAACGTAGGTTTCTGTGAGATAGTGGTACTCTTCCGGTCAAACCAGCCTATTCATGCTGTAGACAAAACTGCCGAGGGTGGCTGTACCACAAATCAGCCTTGATGATAATTTGAATGTCAATCTTAATGACTATTTCTTATAATTAGCTGGATAAACCCAAGTAAGTCTTAGTAGGGGCAATCGCTTCGTCTATTTCTACCGCCAAGCAGCAGTGTGTAAGTACTTTTGTATAACTTTAAACTACATTGAAGCCAGTGAAGTAACTGGTTATTAGGCATATGTTTCCGGCTGACTAGCGCATGCAGTGGAGATCTAAATATTTTTTTAAGTGGTGTTGCTACTATTCAAATATGCATGGCGCATACCATGATGGAGGCGAACTACTCATCTCTTCATTCAGACGGATAAAAAGGTACTTTATCTGGTTTCAAATGGATATGATAGCTTTCGAAGCAGGAACAAATGTATTAAAACTAATTCTAATTAAAGTTTATCCAGACCCTAGGAGTCTAAAATACAAAAAAAATATTTCTTCCTCTATCATGAACCATAGCTAATACCACAATAGCACATCGGGCACATTCAATCCGAAACGATTAAAATAATACATACATACATAGACTCACGCCTGTTTCCCATACGGGTAGGCAGAGACAAAGGATTTCCAGTTGCTACGATCCTTACATACCTCTTTAGCCACCTTTACTCTCATTAAATTTATATCTCATACATGCACGTCGGTTTAGGGTACTCCTGACATTAAAATAATATATTTTAGACTGCCTCGGTGGCGCAGTTGTAATGCGTGTGCGTTACGATTGAGGCTAACGCTGAGGTCTCGGGTTCGATCCCCGGGTCGGGTAAATCGGGTAAAGTGGTAATGGGTTTTTCTATTACGAAATGCTCATTATCAGCCCGGAGTCTGGAATTCGTGCCCGGTATGGCGATAGGCTCGCCCCCTATCACATTGTGGGACGGAGATACGCTCGGCGAAATGTGGGTGTACTGGTTACACCTCTGCCTACCCCTTCGGGGATTACAGGCGTGAGTGCGTATGTATTTTTTATTATTAAAATAATACTTACACAATTTTACATCTCAGCGGCGCAATTGTAGTTTTCACCGTGTAAAAACAATGGTAACGTTACCATCATGAATTGTGGTGACGCTGAACTTTATAAATGTGACCGTCGGGTAACGTCACGCAGTGAGTGTGCGACCATGTAAATACCAGCAACATTATGGTGAGTACTTTTATCTTTATGTTTGGCGTTATCCCGGCTTAGTATCAGGGTCTGCCTTCTTACTAAGATGCCTACACTTCGATCTTGTGCATCCTCAGTGTAGTGAGACCATTGGCTCTCAGGTGACCCGCTTGCTCCGTTGCCCCCTCTTTCATATAAAAAAAAACCCTCTAATATGTCAAGTCAGCGCTTTTTGCGCCATCGGTGGGGTACCAGAGGTACGATCTGGTGTATTTGCGACCGACATACTCCTGTAGTTTCCTCAATACATGACCAGTCAGTACTAGTTCCATATAATATGGAGAGTAGTGTTCTTAAAAGAAGAAATACTTCACGATACACAGCGGATTGATATTTTTATAGCACAGCAAACGAGCAGGTCTCAGGATCTTTACCAAAGTTATATGGGACCACTACAGAAAAAACCCTATTCTAACTTTATATATTTGTCGGAGTTATATTATAGTTACATAATATATATAAGACACATCAATAGACGAAAAAATATTCTCTTTTTTGAAGTTAACAAAAAACGGCAAGTCACTTTTTCCTGCAAATTTTTTACATCATAATTTTAACGTGTATATAAAAATACAACCAGTTACATACATACGCACTCACGCCTGTATTCCCCGAAGGGGTAGGCAGAGGTGTTACCAGTACACCCACATTTCGCCGAGCGTATCTCCGTCCGACGATGTGATAAGGGGCGAGTCTGTCGCCATACCGGAAACAAATTCCAGACTCCGGGCTGATACTGAGCTTTTCGTAATAGAAAAACCCAATATCACTTTTACCCGACCCGGGGATCGAACCCCAGACCTCAGCGTCAGCCTCAGTCGTAACGCGTGCGCATTACAACTGCGCCACCGAGGCAGTCAGTTCTTTTCTGAAGTTAACAAAAAACGGCAAATCACTTTTTCCTGCAAATTTTTACATAATAATTAACGTGTGAATATAAAAATACAACCGGTTAGTAGTTGCTATGCGGAATCATGCAAATACTACGGGGTTGCAAGTTGCAATCAAACACGCAACACAGTAAGCATATCACGAGACTTACTCGTATCGATAACGATCCGCCAAAACATTGTTATGTAAAGTTGTAAACACTGAGTATGATCCAGGTGAATATAGAAATGTCTGTAAAATAAAAAAACTTATGAAGATTTTGTATTTATTATTATTACTAGCTTTTGCTCGCAGCTCTGGACATGTGAAAGTCTTTTTCTGGAATAATTATAACATGTCATTATTTTTAATAAGTAATAGTGGTACTCAAATTTACTGTTGTAATCTGTTCCATGAATGTAAATATCCAAAAATTATTTCTTAGCGGACCCTTATATTACACAAACTATCACCTGACCATTCATGATTCTAACTTTAGTATATTTTGAGACTTCGCAATTAATTAGTCAGTGAGTAAACAGAAGGCGAATTCTCGTATTTAACTGACACTGCAACTGAATTTTAACCGAACTGAGATAAGATTGTAATTTGCCTAAAAATGCTATTTTGCTTCTTTTTAAGTTCAGTCCGTTTTCAATATGATCTCATCTCGATCTCATTTCAATCTCAATTTAGTTACAATTTTGACGTTTATCTAAGGAATATATCATTTAAAAATGTAAGCAGAATGCCGTTTTAGCTTCAGACAATATTTAATCTACTTTCGATCTATGTTCACATTAGACGTTGATTATTGATTTATGAGAACACCATTTGCAACTTTCTTGACGCTGAGACTAGATCGGAATTATATTTTGAACATCTTTAATTGGCCTTCAGGTATCTACATTCTAGCAATACAGTGATACATACAACGGATATATTAAAATTATCGTTAATTATACTCGGTGGCGCAGTTGTAATGCGTACGCGTTACAATTGAGGCTAACTCTGAGGTCTCGGGTTCGATCCCCAGGTCGGGTAAAGTGGTATTGGGTTTTTCTATTTTCGAAATTCTCAGTATCAGCCCGGAGTCTGGAATTTGTGCCCGGTATGGCGATAGGCTCGCCCCCTATCACATCGTGGGACGGAGATACGCTCGGCGAAATGTGGGTGTACTAGTTACACCTCTGCCTACACCTTCGGGGATTACAGGCGTGAGTGCGTATGTATTAATTATACAATAAAATGAAATCCTAGACCTTTCTCAGTATACCTTGTTTATCACTTATCACCACGACATAGGTTACCTCTGTACCCGCGATGTAAACGTCATATTCCCACGAGCAGTAGTCGGTGCTCGGTACTTGGTACAGCGTTTTACTCCGTTACATACACTTTCACTAGCTCACATGAACACGGCCACGGTCCTAACAGCGGGTTCATACGGTTAAATTTAGTTGATCAACTGACTTGAATCAATAAAACTGTACTTACTCGAGATTTTTGTTAATCAATTCGATTGAAAGTATGGTCTGTCGGTTCAAATAACATGCCATTTAGCAGTTGCTTAACTCAAATTGAACCGAGTGATGGGTTCTCACGGTTCAATTTTAACAACAATTAAATTAATCAGTTAAAAATGAATTGGAAATATAAATTTATCTCTTCCCTCCATAGCAAGGAGATAAAACACTGAATTAAAGATGCATTAACCTCAAGTTTATGGACATTTACAACTAGAGAAGACAGATGTAAAGCACCACAGACGTGATTTAATGAGTCTTATCATGCGGACGGTTAAACTTGGTTCGAATAATAGGGTGGCAAAAAGGAAGGATAGACAGAAGTGTAACAAATGCCCTTACGGCTTTGAAAGTATATTCAAACTGCGACAGCCATATCAGCCACTGAATATACGAGCCTATATGAGTGGTAGAGCCATGCTGTTGACAGTTTTGTCTACAGCATGAAAGGGCCGGCTCGATCATGTCGTTACCACTGTCTCACAGAAAACAGTAGCAGCTTGCTGGTTTCGTACGGTGAGTGGCATATCCGGAAGCCCAAATCCCCCCAGTCCCAGTCCCTTAATTATCCCTTTCCTTTGAGGTCAGCAGCACGCCCATGATTCTTTTGGTATTGTGGGCGTACATGTACACGGTGGAGATCACTTACCATCAGGTGACCCACTGGAGCGTTTACTAGTCTATGCTATAAAAAAAGGAAAAAATGTGCACCACTACAATTATTGCAATACTTGGCATGGGTTAGTTTTTTTCTTGTATAAGTACATGTGGATATACTGGCGTTTACAATGTTATTGCGACTAAATAAATAAATAAGATAAATACTGTGTAAATAAAAATATAAGAAGCAATATCTATACACACCTACATAATTGACAGCCTCCGTGGCGCAGTGGGCGAGTAGCCGGCTGCGAAGCGTGAGGCCGTGGGTTCGATTCCCACACCGAGACAAATGTGTGTCTATTCCACAAATATTTGTTTCGGGTCTGGGTGTTGTGGGTTGGCAAGTCCCTCGTAGTTCCTGATACCCACGATACAGGTTAACCTAGTGTGGGGTCAGGACTTTGTGTGTGACTGTTGGGTGTATTTATTATTTATTATTATTATTATAATTACAAAATCAGTATATTAGAAATGAATATCTATTTGTACAAAAGACAAAACGCAAAGAATATATTAAAGTGTTACGAAATAATTACATGCATAAATCATGAAAGGCGAAGGAAAGTGGTACACATCCGGACAGACGTTCTTGTCAAACATCTTACATTGTTCATGTAATATTTGTCCATTACACCATTACACATACGACTTTGAATTGGTGAATCAATGACGATTTGTCCATGTTGACTAATATAAATAAACCGTTAAACAAAACTTAGAAACCGACTTCAATGTACAGCAATAGCATGTAAATTCCAATACAATAACACAATCGCGACGAGTGTACTGTTGACCGTTGAGGAGTTTTATTTTTTTTCTCCGTACTCCATCATCAGATCTTAACAAAAAGTATATGGGACCACATCGCAGCTAAACTGTATCGAGTGATTTTTTTTCCTACAAAATCGGTCCACAATTGGCGGAGAAATCGATGTACATACATAAAAAATAAAAAAACGCGCCGAATTGACACCCTCCTCCTTTTTTGAAGTCGGTTAAAAATAACTCCCATTTGTCCTTTCTATTCGCATTCATAAGTTTTAAGACGCCCCATAAATAATTCAGGTAAGAACTTGATGCTCCCTCACACGCGAGAGGCCGTCTGGGTTGATACCACCGCTTTATCTATTTCTGCCGCCAAGTAGCAGTGTGTAAGCACTGTTGTAATTCAGTTTAATATTTGCATATTATGAGACTTAAAAGCTTGTCAGCGTTCGTAGCGCATTGCGAGTAGCCAGCTGTGAAGCGAGAGGCCGCGGGTTCGAGTCGCGCCGAGACAAGACAAAATGATAATGGGCAATACAAACATTTGTTTTGGGTCTGGTTTTTTCTCCAGAGGGGTTGACGTCAGACCATTTAGTACTGCTGTAACATTATCGTTAGTTTCAGAGACTACGTACATATATTTGTTGATCATACAAACATTTGTCTTGGTACTAGAATCGAACCAAGTTCATAGTCGTTATCTAGTTTCATATCCGGCTACTGCACTTCACGGGCTGTCGATAATGAGTCACTAATCACCGGCCGATGCTTAACTGTAGTTAAATGTTAACGCACTATACAAACCGATACAACATAGGCTAGGCAACTTAGCCATAGACATAAGTTGACTGCTTTGAAGTGTGTTCAGCGTTAGGAGTAAACTAGAGTAAAGCCTAGACTTCACCATACGTAGTATTTGCTGTCCAAGTACGCAGGAGCTCTAGGCTTTTCCATCAATCAATAAGGAAATATTTCTCCCTATTGAAGAACAATAGCTCGTTTAAAAGCTATTTTACCATGACCATGACAGAGCGTTTAGAAACGCGCGGACGTCCGCACACCGCGCGCCGCTACCGCGCCCGCGCCACACTACTCGCCACTATTGCATAATGGAGAGCGGCTCACTTTCCCCCTAAACAGTAAGTCACTGACCGAAGCGACGCAGAGCTGTCTCGTACTCGCCCCTTGTGCCTTTGGCCCCTTTATTGTATGATAATTATAACAGCAGTGTGTAAGGACTGTAGTGTTACAGTTTGAAGGATCTTGAAGTCAGTGAAATTCCTGGGCATCATGAGACTTAACAACTTATGTCTCGGGATGACGAACGCAGTCCTTTAATATGTATATATTCCTTTATTATATAATCCAGTCCATGCAGTGCTTTGTAATTCAAAGTTCTGTGTGGTGTTGCTCCTGTTTATGGATAGGCGTGGTGCTTATCATCAGTTGAACACCCTGCTCGTTTCGTCATTTAAGCTAAAAAAATAATGTTAGTCCCTTTATAGCTGTTTGTTTCAGTGTAACATAAAATAATATCGTGTAATATTTTATGAATAGATAGTAAAAACGCAACTATAAACAAACACTAAAATATTATATCATAGCATTGTAATTGCGCTAAGTAGTCGATTACAAAAACTCAGAGATTTGCTAAATCAAGTTATCCGACTGCTTGCCCGCTAAGCCGCGAGGGTTGATGATGTAGGTTAAGTGTAAGGTTATTGGCCTTTATCGTAATATAACTATGTAATCGTGGTACTGGTTTACCTTTGTTGTACACCAAACATAATTAATTATTTATATAAAATAGTAATTCCGCAAAACGAAATAGATCTCCGACAATACATACTCACACCTGTAATCCCCGAATGGGTAGGTAAAGGTGTAACCAATACACCCACATTTTGCCGAGCGTATCTCCGTCCCACAATGTGAAAGGGGGCGAGCCTATCGCCATACCGGGTACATTTCCAGACTCCGGACTGATATTGGGCATTTCGTAATAAAAAAACCCAATACCACTTTTACGTAACGCGTATGCATTACAACTACGCCACCGAAGCAGTCCGCAAATACTTCCAAAAAATGAAATACACGAAACTTCTCCAGAGAATATAATTGTAGAGCCACGCTGTAGACAGTTTTGTCTACAGTATGAATAGGCCGGCTCGTCCGGGTCGTTACCACTGTCTCACAGAAACCGATATAAAGAAGCAGCTTGCTGCTGCGTTTCTTACGGTGAGTGAAATATCCGGAGTCCCAAATTCCCCTCCCCTTCCCAATCCCTTACTTATATTTCCTTTAAGGTCGACAACGCGCCCATGATTATTTTAGTATTGTGGGCATACACGGAGCTCACTTACCATGAGACGCCCCACTTGCTCGTTTGCCGGCCTATAATAAAACTCATTGTTGTTGGCTATTTATGACTTAAAATAGCACGAGAGGACTGGCGCTGATAGCCAAAATACAGGCATTGCCTAGTTCGGTTACAAATGCTGATTCATTTGTACTGTAAAAATATTGCCAAAATTGTTTGTAGTACTAAGTTTTTTGGAATAAATAAATTATGATATTATATTATTACTAGCTGTTGCCCGCGGCTCCGCCCGCGTGAATGCCTATTTCCAGCATTAAAGTAGTAGTGGGCGCATCAAGCGAGTCCCGTTGATAAACGCGCTTGACAAAAAAACTAATGTCGCTATTAACAATAGCGGTTGATCGTAGAGAAAATTTAGGCTTGTATGTATTTTTTAATGTTGTATCATAAAAAATAAAACACAAAAAATTATTGTAAAAAAAATAAAAAATAAAATTTTGGGGTGGACCACCCTTAACATTTAGGGGGATGAAAAAGAGATGTTGGCCGATTCTCAGACCTACCCGATATGATAATAAATAAATAATAAATACACCCAACAGTCACACACATAGTCCTGACCCCACACTAGGTAAACCTGTATCGCGGGTATCAGGAACTACGAGGGACTTGCGGTCCCACAACACCCAGACCCGAGACCAATATTTGTGGTTTACACACACAAAACTTCATACAAATCGGTCCAGCCGTTTCGGAGGAGTATGGGAACGAACATTGTGACACGAGAATTTTATATATAAGAAGATAATATATTTAAAAAAAAAAGCAAAAATCGAAAGTAGTGGCCAAACACTGTTCCGGTCTAATACATTTCACGATCAACTGTGTGTTATCAGGTGTCATCTCCAGTCATCTCTAAAAGCTTGTCATTGCCGATGAGAGCCGACACTAATGGCCTTTATTACGAGTATGCCATCAAAGTGTATGCAAAAAAATTACTAGTGAATGTAAAATAAAAGTGTAAGCAGAATTACATTTGTTGTACCTATCTATGAACTTATCTACAGTGCTACGAAATTATACGCTTGGACAATCTTCTTTTTTTACGTATTAATATGAATAGCTTCGTGGCGCAGTGGATGAGTAGCCGACTGTGAAACGAGAGGCCCTGTTCGATTCCCGCACCGAATGTTTGTATGATCCACATATATATGTTATATCATACATATTTGTCTCGGGTCTGGGTGTTGTGGTACCGCAAGTCCCTCGTAGTTCTTGATACCCACGATACAAGTTAACCTAGTGTGGGGTCAGAACTACTCGTATGTGTGTGACTGTTGGGTGTATTTATTTATTTTATATAACCAAGGTTTATTATTATTATTATTATAAGCTCGCGCCTGTATTCCTGAAGGAGTAGGCAAAGGTGCAACTAGTGCTGCACCCACGGTTTACCGTGTTTATTACCGTCCCATGATGTGATAAAGAGCGAGCCTAATGCTATAGGCACACATTCCAACCTAGTTCAATTCATGTGTGATTTGAAATCTAAAACTCAAAAACATATTATGATTGCCCGACCTGGAATTTGAAGCGAAGACCTCACGGTTTCTTAGCCTACGCAAACTAAAAGGTGATGAGGAGGTATAGGATAGGACTATTTAGCATGTACCGCAACGATTTAATAACATCTTGTGATCCGATTTACGTATGGCTCGCGTTTGTTCCCATGAGAGTTCTCATATCACATCAGATACCATTTATATAACCAGGGGACTAAAGTGTGGGAATAACACGGTACTAATAGTAGGCGAAGGCGAATATTTCTTTTTGTTTTTACTGCCTGGATAGGCAGACGAGCAAACGGGCCACTTGATGGTAAGTAGTCACCGCCACCCATAGACTTCTGCAATGCCAGGGCACAGCAAAGCCGCTGCCTACCGTCGAAGGATTACTCTTTTTAAACCTCGTTTAAAGAAGGACATATACTATTACTAAACTAAACTAAGACCTAGATCGATATTTTAATAATATTACAATTTTTTGAGTGGTAGAGCCACGCTGTTGACAGTTTTGTCTACAGCATGAATGGGCCGGCTCGTCCGGGTCGTCACCACTGTCTCACCGGAAACCGGCGTGAAGCGGCGGAAAGCTTGCTGCTGAGTGAGTAGGATATCCGGAGGTCCAAATCCCCCTCCCCTTCCTAATCCCTTAATCATCCCTTTCCTTTAAGATCGGCAACGAGCCCATGATCCTTCTGGTATTGTGGGCGGTGGAGATTACTTAACATCCGGTGATCCACTTGCACATTTACGTGAACGGCCTTTTCCGGGATAAAAAGTACCCTATGTCACCCGGGGATAGTGTAGCTTCCCAGCAATGAAAGAATATTTCAAATCGGTTCAGTAGTTTCGGAGCCCATTCAATGCAAACAAACAAACAATCAAATCTCTCCTCTTTATAATATTTTTAGTATATGCGTACCAAATATGCGCCGAGTTCACACCATCGAATCCTTTCGTTTCGCTTGTTGAGTGAAAGAGGCAACCATATTTAAGAGGTCGGCTCTTGACCTGACCCTTAGCCCTCAGTACAAGGCTTTGCTTTCTCGAAACCAGTAATGCTATATTGTTTCACGGGAGCAAATGCTTGTACCGATCATTGAAAGAAAGTGTCTTGTGGCAATAATAAAACGGTGAAAGCTTGGTTTATATAAATTATGGAACATAAAACTGTCTTATATCCTCACATTTGAGACAGCCTCGGTGGCGTAGCGGGCGAGTAGCTGGTTGCGAAGCGTGAGGTAGTGGGTTCGATTTCACCTAGACAAATTTTTGTCTGATTCACAAATTTTTTTTCGGGTCTAGGTATTGTGGGACCGCAAGTTCCTCGTAGTCCCCAATACCTACGATACAGGTTAACCTAGTGTGGGGTCAGGACTATGTGTGTGACTGTTGGATGCATATTTTTATTATTATTTATTGATTAGTGCTCCAGAACATGCAAGATGGTATTACGACTGTTTTGTGTATTTCATAAGAGGTAAATGTCCTCTGACTCTTCAGTTACTATTACTCTCAAAAGCGTGGTTATCATAATGTACTGTAAAGCTATTTGTAATACCATTATTTTTTTAAGTCAGTGAAATTACTGGTCATTATGAGACTTAACACCTTATATCTCGGGGTGACGAGCGCAGTCCAGTATCATGCAGTGCTTTGTTATTTAAAGTTCTGTGTAGCGTTGCTTCTGTTTATGAGCAGGCGTGGCGCTCAGGCGAGCGATCAACTCGTCATTCAAGCTAATAAAACAAAGGCTCAGCAAACAAGTGTATCACCTAATGCTAACTGATATACATCACCCATAAACCACACAATACCAAAAGAATCATGGATGCGTTGGCGACCTTTTAGTAAACGAATGTGCATTGAGAAGGGGAGGGGATATTTGGATCTCAGGAAATCTCACTTACTGTACAAAACGCAACAGCACGTTGCCACTTCACGTCGGTTTTCTGTGAGAATATGGTACTAACCAGGTCGAGCCGGCCCTATCATTTCTCTATTCTAAAATAAAAGTAGCTGGCGCCGCCGCCGCCGCTGCCAAAAGCTTGTCACGCTATCTCCTCCGAAACCGCTGGGGGTATGGGGTCGAGACCGATACCAATCGATGCAGGATAATGTGGGGAAGAAAGTAAGATATGTCTCATATTCATCGGACTTTAAGTGTTTTTTTATTTTATGTTTTGTGGAAAGACATGGGAAAGCCCCTAGTGCTGTAAACAAAAGTGTCTACAGCGTGGCTCTACCACTAGCTTGTTTAATACAAGTTGATGTTATCAGCATTTCAATTACCATCACTCTCAAAACTGTAGTCATGGTAATGAGGACTTAAGCTGTCTATAATTGCATCAATATCTCAATTGATAGATGTTATGATATTAATATGAATGTACGTGATGACTCGCTAGTGAAAGCGATATATACCTAAATATACTACTAGTTATTTAAGAGAATAATTAAAAATGCAGGGCACACATAATTACATTTACAATAATAAATTTTCATATTAATTTCTGTAACGTATTAGCGGGAGTGGCAAGGAGTACAGAGATAGAGGTCACACATTCAAACACTAAGGCACACTACCTAACTTTTTAAAGCAACGTGTGCATTCATTATTAATTATCATTCGCTTTATTATTTAACAGTGGAGGAAAACATCGTGAGGCAATTTGCAGGAATGTGAATTTTACCAACGCGAACTAAGGCCTAACCCGTCGTCTCATTACTAGAATTAATTGATACAGTAAACTTATGGAATGAAATAACATGGGCATTATTTTTTCAGATAGCATTATGCATATTGCTTATCCTGGCAACAAACGCCGAAGTGCTAGAAAGCACTGAAAACCCACAACTGACACAAAACGTTACAACACTCTACCCTGTGTCAAACAAAACTGACCTTTACACCAGAACCAACTGCAAAAATGAAAGCGAATCTCATTCCGTTAAAAAGAAAAGCAAAACTGATAAGACCACTTGGATATTAGAGGCAGCATTTGGCGAGACTAATTTAGACAAAGAAAAGGATGGAAATATAACAAAGATTGTAGAAGAAGCGAGAGAGGATAAGAATGATAGTAAGGAATTCAAACCGAGCCAGCCCTTGGGCAGTTTCATTGACGATGAAATATTATCGCCGCCGGCTACAGAGTCTTATGAACCATTTACGCCAGTGTTTAAACAGCCGGTTTCAAGTTTTGTGAGGTAATTAGTTATTATATCTTGTTGCAATTAGAGAACAAGCGCAATAGTAGTCGTATAATTAATTAATGCGATTTGCGTATATGCATCGGATGAGTTTTAGTGTTGTAGACTTTAGCCCTTTATTGTTTCTGTTACTACCTACATAGGAAATCGTAAAATGGGATGAGAATATGTTTGAATGTTTATTTCGTGTTTATTTACCACAATTAATATTAGGACTTACAAAGAAGAGACGTCAGTAACGCTACGTCTGAGTATCACAAATGCTTATGTAGGTTTAATATAGTGTTGACACTTGACAGATGAAAGCGTCACTGACGCCAGTGTTTGACGCGACAATCGGAAGTCTACTCATACAAAGTACATCAACAATGTAACTTTAAAAATACGATTTTATGAGTAATTTATGAGTGTACCTTACATATTAATATAATTTCCTTCCAGTAATCCAAAGGAACATTATTACACAACGTATAAACATACACCAAAAGAAATTCATCCAGAAATACTCCAGACCTACACGGTTTTTCCTTATAAATTCGACGAAGCCGTCTACACAAAGGCCAAAGGCAGTTGGTCACCAGATATTTTAGAATCTAAGCCTACGGCAGAAATACCAGTAAGGGTCCCTGGGGTTTATAAAAATACTGACAGTCATGGATTCCGTGGGCCAAACACAAATACTGGAGTCTATAAGATTCCTGAATATCATGGAAGTACTGACGTCCACGAATATCCTGGAGTCAATGGAAACACTGATGTTTATGGTCTTTCTCAAAGCTACGGAAGCGCTGAGGTCCACGGATACCCTGAGGTGCATGGAAGCTCAGTAGTACATGGACAGTCTGGACCCTCTGCAAAACCGGGGCCATATAGTGCACAATCTATTTTTAGAGTGCCTGCAGGAGGACTCTACAAACTGCCTGATCCATTCAAGGAAGAACCAGGAGTTATAAGCGCAGCAGATTATGGTTGGGAACATAATGGAGAAGTAGTGGAGAATCATGTTAAGAAGAGGTATGTTTATTGCTATATTTTACTATCTATACTAATATTATAAAGAGGTAAATTAAAATTCTGGCTTTCTGAGCTTACTTGTTGAGTTTTGGATTTTCCACTAGTTCAACTGATTTGTTCAATCATTGAGGAGTTAGTCTGGAACTACTGATCTGAAAATTCTTTCACCAATAGTAATTTAAATTGTCTCATATTCTTAATTATCATTAAAATACCATTTCAATAAAAATCGCAATATTGAGCTATAAAAAAGAATATGCAAATACTTTCAGAGGACGGAGCCGTAATAGCTGATCCTTACGTATTAGGGTACAATTCTGAAGATGACCGCAGCGGCAAACTCTGAACTCCTAGTTCTGTGTGGTGTTGTGTTTGTTTATGGACAGGCGTTTGATGGTAAGCGCAACCGCTTACCATCAAACCTGACCTGCTGGTTTCGTCATTCAAGCTAATAAAAAACTACAGTTACAACTACACATGTAATTTTGTATGGAATTAATCCGCCAACTCTATCACCCACAACGCTTAAAATTGCAGTATGTCGCTTTCGTTGTTTTCGGAAGCCCTCCTTAACTCCAACAGATGGTTCTTTGAAAATCTATAAAAGTAGAATGGAATGCTGTCGTGTGCTTCCATAATGTATTAATTACGAGCCAATAACCTGTATTTTGATACGTCACACGACTATCCTTTCACAAGAAGCCGGATATGGCGTTTTATTGACCATGATTTGCATGTCATGCGTAATACAATTATAGTGGGGCGGGTTCTGTAGTTAGATGTGACATAAAAGATACATATTTTTTTAATTTATGTTTAGTAAACGAGTGGTATGGACTGTCGAGAGAAACGTCGCAGGTTCGAAACCAGCCCCAAGTGCATACAACTCTGACTTTTCTAAGCTATGTGTGTATTAATTATCACTTGCTTTAACGGTGAAGGAAACATGGTGAGGAAACCTGCATACCTGAGAAGTTTTTCATAAGAATTTCAAAGGTATGTGAAGTCTGCCAAGCCGCATTAGGCCACCGTGGTGGACTAAGGCCTAACCCCTCTCATTCTGTAGAAGAGGCCCGTGCCCAGCAGTGGGACGTGTATAATACAGGGCTAGTATTATTACACGTTATTTATGAGATAAAATATGAGGCGACAATATACAAATTTATCACACTTTTGCGAAGTGTATGTCGAATTAGTAGTTCCTAATTTATTTATTCGAACAATCGAATACTTAACGTGTCATTATAACCAATATAATTCAATTCAAATATTAAATCAGCAAAGTTATTATAAAACCTCACAAACATACATATGCACTCAAACCTGTAATCCCTGGTAGGTAAGAGGTAGGCGGAGGTGTAACCAGTACACCCACATTCTGCATATCTCCGTCCCTAGGTGTGATAGGGGGCGAGCCTATCGCCATACCGGGCACAATTCCAGACTCCAGGCTATTACTGAGCATTGCGTAATAGAAAAACCCAATATCACTTTTACACGACCCGGGGATCGAACCCGAGACCCCAGCGTCAGCTCAGTCGTAACGCGTACGCATTACAACTGCGCCACGGAGGCAAACAGTAAAACCTCACTCTTAAATTTTTTACCATCTTTCAATGGAAAAGGCTCAATACAACAAAGCTGGTTTTATTTTTATAGCAGAGGATGGCAAACGAATAAGTGAGTCACCTGATTGTAAGTGATCTCCACTTCCCATGAACATCACCAATTTCAGAAGAATCATGGATGCGTTCAGCGTTGCCGACGTTGCCGACCTTAAAGACAAAGGATAATTAAGGAATTGGAAAGGGGAGCGTGATTGGCCTTCGAATATCTCACAATCCGTACGAAACGTGGCAACAATCTGCTTCTTTACGTTGGTCTACTGTGAAACAGTGGTGGCAACCAGGTCGATCCGGCCCATTCATGCTGTAGACAATATTGTCTACAGTCTGGTTCTACCACTTATTATGGTTATATCCAGGTGGTACTGATCCATGTTTAAGGAAAATCTGTTCAGCCAATAAGAAGTAACATTTTTTTGTAATTATCTCATATTCAGGGTTTGAAAGAGTGGGCAACGGAACAAGCGGGTCACCTGATGGTGAGTGTTCGCCCATGGACACCGTCAATACCAGGGGATTTGTCGTTTGGGTTTTGGGTTTTAACGGTAATATTATACCACAGCCTCCGTGGTGCAACAGACGAGTAGCCGGCTGTGAAACGAGAGGCTGCGGGTTCAATTCCCGCACCGAGATAAATGTTTGTGTGATTCACAAATATATGTTTCGGGTCTGGATGTTTTCTCCCCAGAAGGGTTGACGTCAGGCAGGCGGCCAATCGTAAAAAGCCAAATCTTTCTGTATCATGTGTAAAAATGTATGTCGCGCCGACCCCACTGCCAGTGGGATAAGGGCAGGTGGAAAAGGAAGAACGATAATATTATACCAAGCCATCTTCATAAAAATAGTTAGTCTTCCGACAAGTCGACCGAAAGTCCCTCGTAGCTCCTGATACCTACGATACAGGTTTACCTAGTGTGTGGTCAGGACTATGTGTGTGACTATTGGGTGTATTTATTTATTTATTCCTCATTCCTTCTCCCACACACATATATTATTATTCTCTGAATCACTTCCCACTGACCCTTAAAAAGAGTAGCAACGATAATATCTAGTAATTGCGCGCACACGATGGTTAAACATACAGACGGACAATGTATGTCACAATATTACGGAGTACTTAATAACTGATGTGCTGCGATAAACGTATCGTCATCAATCATATATTTCATAGTGAAATCGATTCTCGCGGTAGGAACTCTTTGATTAATATAGAGATGGAAGTTTATCTAATCTATGATAATTAAATAGACTCAAAAAACCGTCAAGCGCGAGTCGACTTCGCACACCGAGTGTTTCGTACCCAAATCGTAAAAATACTATTAATTTTGAGTCATTTATATCGCAGTTTAATAATTGATGAAGCACTAGCTGGAAATTGGCTAATTTTTATTTTCAGCTTTTCAGGGTTTTTAGTCGGATTTATTATTGTTAAAATGTTTTTATTTTAAAGTCCATATATTTTTGAGTAGAGCCACGCTGTAGACACTTTTGTCTACATTATGAATGGGCCGGCTCGTCCTGGTCGTTACCACTGTCTCACAGAAAAGTCGTAAAGTAGCAGCTTGCTGCTGCGTTTCGTACGGTGAGTGAGATATCCGGAGGCCCAAATCCCCCTCCCCTTCCCAATCCCTTTTAATTATCTATTTCCATCGAGGTCAGCAACGCACCCATCATTCTTTTGGTATTGTGGGCGTATATGGGCGGTAGAGATCATTTACCATTACATTAGGTGACCCACCTGTTCGTTTCCGACCTATGCCAGAAAAAAACCTCCGGAGTGAAAGAGTTAGAATAAAATAAAAAAAAAGATTTTTTTTACCCAATTTCACTCCTTAAGGGTGGAGTATGTTTATATGTAAAAATAAACTCTTCAAATCTCGAGGACCCCCATCGTTTTTTTCCATTGATTTAATTAATATATCGCCATGGATGCTATGTTATAAGAAAAAGTAGGCAAAAATATGTTTTTATTAGATACACGGAATTAATTAGAAAATAAAACTTTATTTATCAATTTCGCGATAGTTAATGGCATATCAATTATAATGTTAGTAAATAATTCATAGCATAAATGTCATAAATATTAACTTATATTTTATGTTTTCACGTCGAGCCTAACATGAATTTGATTATATAAAATATTTTCCATTACATAACACATCGATGAGATTTTTACATCAGCGGTTTACGCGTTATGCCTATATATTTTATTAGGATTTGCAGATAGTAAACAAACTGCAATTTTATTTGTGTAAATAAAATAAGTGGTTTTTTTATTAGACCAGTCAAAAAGACATTGGACCGGATTTTAAGTGCAAATATAATGAGGAACGTCAATAAACATTCCGTCCTTCTCTATGTTAAGCCTCATAATGCCCACTGATTTTACTTCAATATCCTTCAAACCGGAACACAACAGTGCTGCTTGGCGGCAATAGACAAAGCGGTGGTACCAACTCATACGGCCTCTCGCATACAACGGACCTACCACCTTGTAAATGATCGACTCGTTAAAGTGTTGTACTGATGATTGCAGGGTGAACCCTCTGAAGAACTTGCTTCATCTCATCACCGCATTCCTGCCCGTGGGGCTGATCATCTCTGCACTCACTCCTAATGTCATCACCATACAAAACACAGGGAATAATCAGTAAGTACGTACTTAGGTTGAAGTTTTTTATAGCATAGGCCGGCAAACGAGCAAGTGGTCACCTGATGGTAAGTAACCTCCACCGCCCATGAACATCCACAATACCTGAAGCATCATGGACGGTTAGGTTAGTTGACCTTAAAGGAAAGGGAAGATTAAGGGATTGGGAAGTGATGGGGGTTTGGGTCTCCAGATAACAGAGATTTTAGAAAAAAACTCTACTAGTACTACTATGATAAATAATGTGAAAGTTTGCATTTTTGTGAGGTTATGATTTTGTATGTTTACTCGTGTTAGTCAATCACGCTTTAACGGCTAAATGATTTTGGATGAAATTTAGATTTCATGTAGACTTACTTTTTATAATTTAATCCACACCAACTTTTCCTTTCAAATTAGCTTTCCGGTGACTTTCTTGGTTCACGTTCAATGGCTGACGCGGTGACGCGGTGACGCGGTGACGTGGTGACGCGGTGACGCCCGCGCGCTCGTTCAAATGACATGTGTGATACGATAGTTTACATAAATGCGGGTTTATTCATAATCATATTCATACCTTTCACGCCTTACATCATATATTTTTCTTTTTTTTTATAGTGTAGTCCAGCAAACGAGCCAGTGGGACACCTGATGGCAAGTGAGCTGCACCGCCCATGTACGCCCATAATACCAAAAGAATCATAGGCGCGTTGGCGACCTTAAAGGAAAGGGATAATTAAGGGATTGGAAGAGGGAGGTGGTTTGCGCTTCCGGATATCTCACTCACCTTTCGAAACACAGCTGCTACTTTACGCCGGTTTTCTGTGAGACAGTGGTAACGATCCGGACGAGTCGGCTCATTCGTGCTGTAGACACACGTGTCTACAGCGTGGCTCTACCACTCAAAAATGGGTTTACAATGGCGTTCTTATCTCTAAAAACAATCTCAGCCTGAGGTCTCTCCTTCATTTACTTACTGTCACTAGCGAATACACAATAGTTATAAGTTGAATTCTTCAAGAAACTATTTTATAACCTGAACCACAGTGTGTTTATTGTTCGATCAGTTAAGGAGAATCCCATTTTTCCTCGTACTTCGTCATCACATCTTAAGGTCTTACCCCGAGCCAATGACCTCGACGATTTGCAGCGTACAAAAAACTATTGAAATTGCCGTTTTGCGCGACCAAGATGCGATGTGGGGGCAATATTTTGAATGTTTATTATTTGATATTTCAAGTATTTGCTTGTAATACAGTATCTTCACTTGTTATATTACTATGAATATGCAACCAATTTCCAAACCCTGGTCACTCAGAGAAAAATGAGTACATCATATTGTTGTAACAGGTCTGTATCATCAGGCGGCCGTATTTCCAGCATAAAAAAAGATTGCCAAAGCGCATAACGGTTATTGTTCCGTATTTTATTGATACAAATTATTATTATAGGTTGTAAAATTGCGAATTTAAAAGGCAACAAACACCAAAGAGTTTCTTGCCATATTACCCAATACTAACATTCACTGAAAGTAAACGCAATTTTTATTTCACATTTCATCAGTTTTTTTTTTGCTACACAAAGTATATCATTTATAATTATTTACTATAAAAGTTGAAGTTGTTGCGACATTAATGTTTACGTGAAAAAGCGTACATAACCGGAATGAGAGCAAATTTTATTTCCTTGTATAAAAATGCGGCACGTTATTTAACTCAGTCAATTTGCCAGAGAGGAACTTCGGATCCTATAAATATTGCATGGAAGTGTCTAGCAACAGCAGTTTTATAGATTACTGCAATTGTTTCACAAGTTTCCTGCTCATGATTTTTAGACGGTTTTTTTTATTAGCTTGAATGACGAGACGAGCTGGTCGCTCGCCTGATGGTAAGCGCCACGCCTGCTCATAAACAGAAGCAACGCCACACAGAACTTTAAATAACAAAGCACTGCATGACACTGGACTGCGCTCGTCACCCCGAGACATAAGGTGTTAAGTCTCATAATGCCCAGTAATTTCACTGGCTTCAATATCCTCCAAACCGGAAAACAACAGTGCTTACACACTGTTGCTTGGTGGCAGAAATAGACAAACCAGTGGTACCAACCCAGCCGGCCTCTCGCATACGAGGGACCTACCACCTTGTAAAGGTGATAAGAAAAGGCAGAGGCAGGAAAAAATTAAGTAGATCATCTGATGGTAAGGAAACTCCACCGCCCTTAAGCATTCACAACACTAGAATTATGGAGGTGTTGCCAGCGTTAAAGGAAAGAAATGGGGATCGGGAAGTGGAGGAGGGTTTGGCCCTCCAGCAAGATTTCCGAATGAGTCGGTTCGCTCACCGTAAGAAACGCCATAGCGAGCAACTGTTACTGCTGTTAATTTACCATAGTAAACTGACACTGTCTGCCTGCCTCATAAGACACTATGCCGCTATTCATGCTGTAGAAAAAACTACAGCGTGACTCTATCATGGCTGGGTTGGTACCACCGCTTTGTCTATTTCTGCCGCCAAACAACAATGTGTAAGCACTGTTGTGTTCCGGTGTGAAGGACACTGAAGCCAGTGTAATTACTGGGCATTATGAGACTTAACACCTTATGTCTCGGGGTGACGAGCGCAGTCCAGTGTCATGCAGTGCTTTATTTAAAGTTCTGTGCGGCGTTGCTTCCGTTTATGGGCAGGCGTGGCGCTTACCATCAGGCGAGCGACCTGCTCGTCTTGTCATTCAATCTAATAAAATAAAAACATTTAAAATACATAAATACACCCAACAGTCACCACATATATAGTCCTGATCCCTCATTAGGTTGACCTATATCGTGGGTATCAGGAACTACGAAGGACTTGCGGTCCCACAACACCCAGCCCCGAAACAAATATTTGTGGATTACACAAATATTCTTCTCGGTGCGGGAATCGAACCCACGGCTGCCCTGCGAACCCGTTGCGATACGTAGGCTATCCACTAAGGACCTACTGTTGAGTGATTGGTCAAATGGAAAGATCTTTGAACTGTAAACTGTAACGTTAAATATACCGTAGAATCATATTAATTAATATTATAAATGTGAATGTAAGTTTGTTTGTTACGCTTTCACGCGAAAACTACTTAACCGATCATTATGAAACTTTGTACACATATTCTTGGAGGTATAAGAAGTAACATAGGATACTTTTTATGATAAAATCTATTTGTTTGTTACGCTATCACGCCTAAATCACTGAACCGATTTTGATGTAGAGATAGATGGGACCCTGGAGACGGTTATAGGCTACGTTTTATTTCGGAAAAGTCTATTCACGTGGGCGGAGCCGCGAGCAAAAGCTAGTATATTATAGCCCCTTCTAGCATTAAATACATCAGTGTACATTTATTTAAATATCATAGAGGTGGGTAGCGAACGCCGGAAAGCGCGCAACTTGCAAGCATTAACTCGCACAGTCACACGCAATTTGCATTCACGCCATATTATAGTAATGTGTACGCCGATTGTAAAAAAATACACACTTATATTTTATACATACTACATAGTAGGCACTAAAGTGATGCTCTTAAGAATCTCTCACTCACTTTTTAATTTTATATTGTTTTTTGTTCTATTTGAAAGTGTGGGCAAAGGAAATGAAATCATACAGCCCCGTCTGCTGATCATTTATTTACAAAATGGAACATGCATAGGTTAAATTATAATTTTAAAAATGTACCTTATTTGATCCTTGACTGCCTCGGTGGCGCAGTTGTAATGCGTACGCGGTGCGATTGCTGTGCTGAGGTCTCTGGTTTGATCCCCGGGTCGGGTAGAGTCATATTAGGTTTTTCTATCATGAAATGCTTAGTATCAACCCGGAGTCTGGAATTGTGTCCAGTATGGCGGTAAGCTCGTTCCCTATCACATAATGGGACGGAAATAAGCTCGACATGTGGATGTACTAGTTACACATCTTTCGGGGAGTGCAAGTGTATCTTGATTTATATATATTTTTTGAATTGGTGGTACGAAAATTAGTATGTTCTTTTAAACTTTACACTAACTCGTCTCTAAATTCGCATATTTATAGTTTTTATATCCGTTTGTTTATTTGTACGTTAGGTACAAATTTTGCAATCGCTAAATTACACTGTACGTTACAAAAGCTCAAACTCATCAGACTTTTCATAGTTACACAATTGAACGTTTTACCTTAAAAATCCCAAACTGCATGTGAATAAAGCGAATGTGAATCGGAAGTCAATGCACGACTCTTACACAAGTAGGAAGCATACATACATCAGTGATACATCAGTTTGTATGTATTGTGTATCATGAAGCAGGTGTGACATGGCTATTTATATTACATACGATACAATTCATTTCTTAGAAAATTGTTATTTGTATACACTTTTCACATTGCATTCCACTACGTTTATAAGACTGATGAAGTAGGCAAAAGCATGGATGTAACCACGGTGGGGCGTTTTTCTCACTCTGGTGCTGTTGTGAAAAACCAAAATTACCTTATTCAAAATATCAGCGTGTGGTGCGCAAATCATACAACGTTGTTTTTGCCCTATTACTGACTAATTCGCTTTATTCCCAATGTAGCCAATCTCGCCCCACTCTGAAGCAAATCCTGGTAACGTCACGTCGTTGATTAGAAGTGCAAAGAGTGTGTCTTATCAAGCCATTTGTATTTGCATACCAATTTTTGTACTGCGATAATAGATCAGGAGGCCAATTCTCGTAATTTTAAATGTTCAAAATATCATTCCGATCTAGTCTCAGCGTCAAGAAAGTTGCAAATGGCATTCTCTTAAGCCAATAATCAACGTCAAATGTGAACATAGATCGTAATGAGATTCAATGTAGAATAAAAGTTGACTGAAGCCAAAACGGTATAATGCTACTGCTAATGCTAGGTGCATTTGACGTTGATTATTGGTTTAAGAGAATGCCATTTGCAACTTTCTTGACGCTGAAACTAGATCGGAATGATATTTTGAACATTTAAAATTACGAGAATTGGTCTCCAGGAACTCAACGTGGAATTGAGGCTTCAAGCTGCGGGTTATCGTATACGCAATATATTTATTTGTCTTATTTTTGTGTGTTGTCATCAGTTCCAAACATCGCTTCGACTTACAGTGACGTCCCATATATAAAGTCTTATTATCCCACAGACAGCCATCGAACCCGTACCGCCGCTCGGACACTGTGCCCGACGTGGCGCCCATCAGTGAACGCTGTCGACAGCGGCTGCTCTGTGAACTGCAATCAGAGGCGAATTACGGGTAATTCTCATATAATTTTACTGTATTACTAGAAATTTGCTAATCAACTTTGAAGAAAGTCGATTTTATAACTCCCTAAGATTATCATTATATATATTCTTTATTTATATAATTCTACTGTACGTGTGTATGTGACTGAACTCCTCCTAAACGGCTGGACCGATTTGGATGATTTTTTTTGTATGCGTTTGGGTGGCGCCCTGGATGGTTTAGATTCACAATTGGACCCGGTAGGTGGCGCTGCTGTACTTGCGGGTGAAACCGCGCGGGACAGCTAATTTACTATAAATGTGTTGCAGAAAGGTTTGGGTCGTTACATAGCCCGATAGTGATCAGTGTCTATATCCAGATCTAGACATCCTAACATTTAACACTAATTTATACCATTCGTTTATTGCGATCGTTAAGGTCGATCACATCCTTATACAGAAAAAGCTCCTTATTCGCGCTTCCTTCATCCGCGTTATCACTATTCGCGGATTAAAAAATTGCGACCCAATTCCTATATTTGCGGCTAAAGATTTCTTTATTCGCGGATCTAATCGGTACATACACATTGATAAAAAGGATTCCAATATTTAGGTATCCAACCGAATATCCTTTGTAAACGTGTCGACAAATGGACTAATAAAAATGTAAAATAGACCTTATTACAACTATGCCTAAAGTACATATATGTATTTATGTATTTATTTTGTCACCTAGGAACGTATCCCCTATAATCCCATATATATATATGTATATATATATTTTGCAAGTCGAATAACGGCATGCTACTCATTCGATAAAACATACGCACTCACATCTATAATCCCCGAAAGGGTAGGCAGAGATTTAACCAGTACACCCACATTTCGCCGAGCGTATCTCCGTCCCATGATGTGATAGGGGGCGAGCCTATCGCCATACCGGGCATAATTCCAGACTCCGGGCTGATACTCAGCATTTCGTTATACAATAACACAATTTTACCTAATTTTACCACCAATTTACCCGACCCGGGGATCGAACCCGAGACCTCAGCGTTAGCCTCAATCGTAACGCGTACGCATTACAACTGCGCCACCGAGGCAGTCTAAACATCTAAATATTTGTAACAAAATATACTTTTATTATTTCAGTCAACCCCAAAAAGGAAAACGCAAGCACTGCTATAAGATCTACTGTGAAGATACGCATGCTTTATGGAGATTGCTGCACTGGCTTCTGACGCGCCACAAGTCTTCAGCCGAAGACCACAGAGCTACGAGTATTACTTAGCATACATACTTCATCCTGTGTGCATCTGGCTTTTCTATTTGTGCATAATATACAAAATAATAATAATAATAATAAATAAATACACCCAACAGTCACACACATAGTCCTGACCCCACACTAGGTTAAACTTGTATCGTGGGTATCAAGAACTACGAGGGACTTGCGGTCCCACAACACCCAGACCCGAGACAAATATTTGTGGATCAGACAAACATTTGTCAAGGTGCGGGAATCGAACCCACGGCCTCACGCTTCACAACCGGCTACTCGCCCGTTGCGCCACGGAGGCTGTCAAATATTATATAATTTAAATAAAAAATAAATCTTTATATAATTTCAATCTATAAATAGTTGATTTCCGTTACTTAAAATAAGAATTTGATTTTTTGCATAAAAGAGAGCTTATTTCCGCTATGCTTAATATTATTCACAGCGCGTCCTACCTTTTTACTAGCTTGAAGATACAGGCAGGTCGTTCGTCTGATGGGCAAGCGCAATGCCTACCCATATTATATTTATGTGGGAATGCTTGAGTTTTTGCGAGAATAATAGATGAATCTATCTATCCGTATTTTGTTAAGGACATTGAGCTTTTAGAGAAGGTACAACACAGCTTCACTAAGGTACCCAAATTATTGAAAAACCGTCCTTATGAGGAACGACTTGAAGTGCTAAAACTAACAACTCTAAAGGATCGCAGACATCGCGGTGACCTAATTGAGACATAAAAAATATTGAATGGACATTATGACATCAAGGGTTTCCACAACCTGCTGAATAAAGACACCAATACTCGTCTCAGAGGTCATAGCAAAAAACTGTACACCACCTTATCCAACAACAAACCTCACATGCACTTTCTGACAAACAGAGTGGTAAGAGCGTGGAACAAGCTGCCACAGGATTTAGTCTCGGCGGAAAGTGTCAACCAATTTAAAAACCGACTTGACAATCAACTCAAAGTGATAGCATAGTGGAGATCTTCAGGATACAGGCACATCAGTTGCACAAACTGCCTGCCTGATTACAACATAATAATAATAATCTATTATTGAAATAAAACTAGTTTATACGGATTTTATCGCGGTTTAATTTTTATTTTAGTCCCGACGTTAGATTAGTCAATTTTTACCATCTGTCAAGTGTCACATACCTCTACAAGAACAGGGTGTATACAAAATAGATTGTGACTGTGGACTCTCCTATATCGGACAAACTAAAAGAAGCATAGGGACCCGCGTAAAAGAACACATAGCTGATGTTAAACACCGACGCTCTACGAAGTCTGCAGTTGCTGAACATTCAGATGAAGGCTCCAAACATTACCTTAGATTTGACAAACCACAAATCCTTGCCAAAGAACACCGATTCCTACCTAGGATGATTCGCGAGGCTATTGAAATTAAGAAACACCCAAATTACAATAGAGAAGATGGTTGGAAGCTTGCACAAGCCTGGGATCCAATTATACATTTAATTAAATCGGAACCCAAAAGACCAACTGCCAGACCTCAAGATACCGTGAGCTCTTTCTGCGTAGATCGGACTAGTGTCAACTAACTTTATTAAATAATTAAAAATAAATGTATAATTTTAAAATGAAGGTAGCCATTGTAACATTAACTTTTCGAGACGACCTACACCTCAGTCTCTCCCGTGACCACGAAGGCTGAAAAGATTTCGAAACGTCGGGACTAAAATAAAAATTAAACCGCGATAAAATCCGTATAAACTAGTTTTATTTCAATGTGTAATATTCGCGTGAACCTAAGAAATCACTAAATAATCTATTATTATTACAATAATTTGTGTAGTGTACCTATGGAATAGTATAAGTGGTATTCATACCTTTCTAATCAAATAAATAAACAGAAATATCGCCATAGAGAACTTTGAATTACAAAACACTGTATGGTACTGTACTGCACTCGTCACTTCGAGACATAAGATGATAAATCTCATAATGAGCAGTAATTTCAGTGGCTTCAATGTTTTTCAAATCGAAACATAATGCTTAAACACTGCTACTTGACTGCATAGTGTGACTTGAAGTGGTACCAACCCAGACGGCCTCTCGGATACGAGGGACCTACTACACTAATTAGATCTTACTCATTAAATTTACTTTATATTATCACGTGCAATGTAGGTAAGCAGTGATAGCTCAGGTGGGAGTGGTATGGGCTGTCGAGACGAAAGTCGCAGGTTCGAAACCAGCCCCAAGAGCATACCTCTGACTTTTCTAAGTTACGTGTATATTAATTGTTAATTATCACTTGCTTTAACGGTGAAGGAAACATCGTGGGAAACCTGCATACCTGAGAAGTTCTCCATAAGAATTTCGAAGGTATGTGAAGTCTGCCAATCCGCATTAGGCCCGCGTGGTGGACTACGGCCTAACCCCTCTCATTCAGTAGAGGAGGCCCGTGCCCAGCAGTGGGACATGTTTAATACAGGGCTAGTAGTAATGTAGGTATAATTTATTTTCCTTGATAATTTTATATATTACTTGAAACATTTATTGTGTAGTAGACAGTAGTAGAGCCACGCTGTAGACAGTTGTCTACAGCACGAATGGGCCGGCTCGACCGGATTGTTAACACAAAGAACTATTTCCAACTAATAATATAATAATAATGTTCCCAACTCCTCCTTAACTTCCTATTTGATTCATTTCGCTGCGGGACAAAGACAATTTAGCATTTCCAGAGACTCGCAGAGCTTCAGTGCTCGGCCACAACAAAAATGCGTGCCACTGTGGATCCTGGTGCACAGGAGTAACAGTGGCGGGTGTGTGGGCGGGATAGTCTCGAATCACAAAGAACACCAACGGCGAAAAACCCAACAGTAGCTGTTTGCTGCTGTGTTTCGTATGGCGAGTGAGATATGCGGAGGTCCAAATCTCCAACCCCTTCCCGATCCTTTTCCTTTAAGGTCGGCAATGGGACCATAATTCTTCTGATATTGTAGGCATTCATTATGTAAACCACTTTTAGGTTTTTTTATGGCATAGTCCGGCAAACGAGCAAGTGGGTCACCTGATGGTAAGTGATCTCCACCGCCCATGTACACTCACAATACCAAAAGAGTCATGGGTGCGTTGCCGACCTTAAAGGAAAGGAATAATTAAGGAATTGGGAAGGGGAGGGGGTTTGGGCTTCCGGATATCTCACTCACCGTACGAAACGGTTTACTTTACGCCGGTTTTCTGTGAGACAGTGGCAATGATCCGGACGAGCCCACCCATACATGCTGTTGGCTCTACCATAGGTAAACCACTTGTTGATCTGCCAGCCTATACTATTATTTAAAAACAAGTTTCTGATCTAATATGACCTGGCGTTTATTTTTTATTTGGCCAATTATTTCTGCTAAATTAATCCTAACGCCATAACTTTCACTGTGTCACAAATGAATTATTTTTATCAATGGGAAGTAATTTTGCTATATTATTAAATAGAAAGCTATTTATTTCCTTACGTCGTTTAATGACTAGCAAATTATTTATAATGTGTGATGTCATATGGAGAAAAACATTCAATAAGTAATAATATTACCTATGGGAGAAACATAATCGAAGTTACAAACTTGTTGATGCAGAAAATACCTGAATCAAAACGATAAAATACGATCTGTTTTTTAAACTATTTGTTTTATACTGACTGCCTTGGTGGCGCAGTTGTAATGCGTACGCGTTACGATTGAGGCTGACGCTGAGGCCTCGGGTTCGATCCCCGGGTCGGGAAAGGGTGAATTGGGTTTTTCTATTACGAAATGCTCAGTATCTGTCCGGAGTCTGTAATTGTGCCCGGCATGGTGATAGGCTTGCCCCCTATCACACCATGGGAAATGTATATGTATTGTTTTATACTTCATTATACTTATCCAATTATTTTCTTACCTATTATATTCATATACAAAATCTCTTTGATTTTATTAGATTTCTAAACACAATTTTCCCTGCAATTATAACAGCCAGCAATCAAAAGATACACTCACAATAAAACGAATGAATGAATAACACAACCTCTTAGTCATTCGTTTAAATGTGATGAAGGAAAAATAAAAGTTACTCCTCACTCCATCACGATTGGACCTTTGTTACTGACTTAATAACAGGTATATGGTGAAAAATATAATGAGTACGTTATCTAAATAAGGCAGCGTATTATCTGTATAATTCATCAATTCTGAATGTCAATTTAAATATAACGCATATGTTTGAGGTCATACGGCGAGATATCAGACGCCATTATGCGCATTTTTAGTTACAAAAATACGTCACGCGGATTTCAGACAGATTCAAATGCAGAAGACCCAGGCCCGGTGTGATTATTTTTTCAGCGTATATTAAAAACACTTAAAAGCCTTATTAGCAGCGTAGGTCCCGGGTTCAATTCCCAGGTCGTGCAATCTCAATTTGTGTTTGGGTTTTCAAATGAATTGTCCGGGAATGGAATTTGTGCCCAGTATGGCGACAGGCACACCTCCTCCTCCAACGCCCCCCAGCATGAGACGGAAACAAACTCGGCGAAACGAAGGTGCTTCACCAGTTGCACCTCTGCCTACCCCTTCGAGAATTAAGGCGTGAGATGATGAAATAAAATGATGTTATTTAAAAGATCTCATATACAATACTATATTTCGGCCGGCACTCCTGTACTGATGTGAGAATCTTTATCTCCACATCGCGTATCTTCATCGCGGAGATGAACATGCTCCGATGGATATGCAACCTTACACAACTAGATCGTATACGTTACGAGTACATCCTTGTGACATTCTTGTGTACGCGGCGTGGCACAAGACAATGTCCAGGAATGTCGCTTTAGGTAATAGGGCAGTTTCCTATATAAAATTTTATACATTATTTTATAAGCAAAAGAAACCCTTTTATTAAAACACAATCAAAATTGGTTCAGAAATTTGCCCGCAGTTACGACTTTAAATGTTGGTATGAGGAAAAGTGGGTGCGTAGTACTCACTATCTCGCTTGCACGCGTGCACTATAATGAACATTTTACACAGTGACGTCAAAGGTTGCGTCGTCTGTCATTTGACAATTACCCCTTCTACAGGATTTGGATGGCTTCTTACTTATTTATTTTTGGTCCGATTTATAAAATTCTTTCTGCAATAGATTTTGAGTAACGTAACTTATTGATTTAAATAATTACAAAAATCTAGTCAACTACCCTATTTAGACACGTTTTGATGAAACCACAGGAGAACGTCAGTCGCAAGTGCCTGTGTCAGATCGTAACAAGGGTACGATCTCACTGATGGCACAAAAAGCACTAGCTTTACATATTCATGAGAGCTAATTGTGTTATTACAGAGGATGCTCAAGACCGGGTGAAGTGGAGACGTCTAAGAAGTAAAGTGTTCAGGCGAACCTTGGAATTAAGGCGGGATACTGTCAGGTAGGATGGCGATAAGCTTAGCCTCCAATCACACCTTGGGACGGAGATATGCTCGGCGGAATGTGGGTGTACAAGTTACACCGCTGCCTACCCTTTCGGCGATTACAGGCGTGAGTGCGTATGTATGTATGTAGGATAAAAGATATTATGTACTTAGGAAATATGACATTTTGTTGTACATAAGTAGAAATCTATCCACGTACCATGTATCCAGTACATTAGTGTAATGTTGCGGAAAATAATATTGAATACCATTGTTAGCCACAAACCATAAACGTTTTACCACAAAACATCACAAAGTATCCACTAGCCACTAGTTGTTCATATTAAATAAGTGAAAACAACGTAAGTAAAATGTTACTTTACATACATACATACATACGCACTCACGCCTGTAATCCCCGAAGGGGTAGGCAGAGGTGTAACCAGTACACCCACATTTCGCCGAGCGTATCTCCGTCCCACAATGTGATAGGGGGCGAGCCTATCGCCATACCGGGCACAAATTCCAGACTCCGGGCTGATACTTAGCATTTCGTAATAGAAAAACCCAATACCACTTTACCCGACCCGGGGATCGAACCCGAGACCTCAGCGTTAGCCTCAATCGTAACGCATACGCATTACAACTGCGCCACCGAGGCAGTCATTATATTTTGCATATTTATTTTGCTGTGTAAGTATAATCTTTCTTCTGGTACTTTATCCGGCTTAATACCAGGGGCCGCCTTCTCCAACCATAGATTTGACGGCATTTATATTATAGGGGGCGACCCGCCGTCTGACCACAACCTACAACGGGAACCAAGTTTCACCATTGCCTCGTCCGTTAATCAGCAATGTGTACCACGTCAGGTGAGGTTGGCTTTGGGCCTAAGATATCGGTGGCCCAATTGCATTCTAATCTTTTTTCTTCTACAATAATCAGTAAATCTTTCAAACTCGGATAAGTACGAGTATATAAAAACTGGAACCGCATTGTGGTCAAGAATGGGCCGGATCTGGAATACAGTTTAGTTGTCAATGATAATCACCATCGACCCAAAATAGTTTAATTTTGTACAGACTTAAAAAAGAAGGTTCTCAATTGGGTTGCCTTTTTGTTATTTTTATGTATGTATGTATTTCACCGCCAATAATCAACCGATTAGAAAAATCAGTCGACAGAGTTTAGCTGCGATGTGATCTCATATATATTTAGTTCTAATCTGATGACTCAATATGAAGTAAAATGATTAAACTAATAATAATAATAATAGCCCGCAGGGCAGCTTGTGGCGAGCTGTTGGGGAGTAGCGACCCTACGTACCCGAGTGCTCCCGGGGGAGCCTCCTGTTCTTCATCTCTGGCTCGCCTTCACTGGCCGGCTGGAGTGAACAATGATGAGGAACAGATCCCCCACCTCTGGCTTGCCTTCACCGGCCGGTCATAGTGGAGTCGCGAGAGCTTCATGCTCGAAGGGTGGATGTGAAACGTAAGTGGTGAGTGGGCAACGTGATGGGACCCTAAGGGAGCAAATGATCGTTGTTTAAAGCCCAGTGACACCTCTCCACCCTTTAGCCACTCATCTGGGTGTTGCTCCCTTGTCGCTTTTTCTAGTGACTATTTTGGGGAGCCCATCTACCTGAGTTGGCAAGTCACCACCTGCCTATTTTATCCATGTTTTCAACATAGGTCAGGCAGGTGCCATAGTCCTTCCCATAGACCCGGTTATCCGATCCATCAACACCTCACCTCAATAAAATAGTATATATAAATTTTTGCCCATCCCTACAATAGTCCTACACCGACTGGGGGCTGTCCTTGGATACACTTCTATAGTGTATACAAGGATAGCCGCCGGGCGGTGTCACATCACCATATAAAATAAAAATTGTCTAACAGGCCCCTACGTGTTGGCTTCGGCCCCACGCACGCCTTCCAAAGGTCCGGGACTCTGTAGTCCCGAGATTATGGCAAGACAAACATAATAATAATAATAATACACCCAACAGACACACACATAGCTCTGACCCCACACCTTTACCTAGAAACCTGTGTCGTGGGTATCAGGAACTACGAGGGACTTGCGGTCCCACAACACCCAGACCCGAGACCAATATTTGTGGTTCACACAAACATTTGTCTCGGTGTGGGAATCGAACCCACGGCCTCACGCTTCGCAGCCGTCTACTCGCCCGCTGCGCCACGGAGCTGTCAAACTCATCAACAAATAACAGCCACACCCCTTTCCACACCCCTGAAACTATAATCTAACCCAACTATTACCGCAATATGACATTTACTTCATTCTATATGACTGCCTCCGTGGCGCAGTTGTAATGCATACGCGTTACGATTGAGGCTAACGCTGAGGTCTCGGGTTCGATCCCCGGGTCGGGTAAAGTGGTATTGGGTTTTTCTATTACGAAATGCTCAGTATCAGCCCGGAGTCTGGAATTTGTGCCCGGTATGGCGACAGGCTCGCCCCCTATCACATCGTGGGACGGAGATCGCTCGGCGAAATGTGGGTGTACTAGTTACACCTCTGCCTACCCCTTCGGGGATTACAGGCATGAGTGCGTATATATAATTCATTGTATATCAAATAACACTTTCGTTTGCAAAACTTTAATAACTCAACAAGAAGTCCACTTTCATAGATGACACGTGAGAAACGATGGAGGTACAATAGAGCAGCTGTGGCGATTGGCAATCCTTATGTAATTGACAACTAGTCGGGCGGGGAAAGTGCTGCGACGACGCGCGACGCTGACACTATGACACCAGTTGTGTCACGGCCAGAGATTTGGCATTCATCTTGTTTTTTTAATAGCAAAGGACAGCAAACGAGCAAGTGGGTCACCTGGTTAGTGATACCCACTTTTCATGAAAATCCACAGCACTTGAAGAATCATGGACGCGTTGCCAACCTTAAAGGAAAGGATGTTTGAGGTATTGGGAGGGGATGGGAATTTTGGGTTCCGGATATCAAACTCATAGTAATTCGTATGTAATGCAACAGGCAACCCGGTCGAACGGGCCCATTCATCACAAAAGTGTCTTTACCTAGTGTGTGTGTCACGTGGCTCTACCACAAGTGGTATCAAATTAAATTCTGCAAACCTGAGGTGCTTCTACATAAGAATTCCAAAGGTATGTGAAGCCTACCCATATTAGGCCAGTATAGTGAAAGGTCTAATTCCTCTAATAACTAAAGGATGTCCGTGCCCAGTATAATACAGGGCTGGTATTATTTTAAACAGTGTCCTTTGTTATGACATCTTCGGTATGGCGATAGGCTCGCCCCCTATCACATCGTGAGACGGAGATACGCTCGGCAAAATGTGAGTGTACTGGTTACACCTATGCCTACCCCTTCGGGGATTAAAAGCGTGAGTGCATATGTATGTATGTAGTGTCCTTTGTTAGCAGGCCTCTAGAAACGTTCAAAACCTGTGATCAAGCATCTCACCCTTTTGACTCAATGTTGTCATTTATTTGTAATGCTCTCTTTAAAATAATTTCGAGGACCTTACCTTGCTTTTTTCAACCATCGTGGGTTAACATGACTCAAGAAAGGTACCTTATTATGTTCTCGACTGTATTGTTATTTATTTGTTAAAGGTTTTTGAAATTAAATTTTAACTTCGTTCCTTTGTTGCGGATTAAATAAGAAAGTCATGAGGATAAAGGGGCTGTTAAACTTAAAATAATGAAATTTTATTCCGACTTAAAACTTATGGTGTTAAAATTTCTGGTACTTTTAGTAGCAACCGTCAAGGGTTCCGAAGACGCGATGTTGAACATCTCAATATCCACGAGTGCGAAACAAACCAATTTATTCGCTCAAGAATTGTCGTTTCCTGATTTCTAACTAATGTTCTGTCATACACACTGGTCGGTTTGAAGATAAAAAATAAATAAATTACTGCATAAGCCTGTAGCTAAATCTAAATCGTAAAAATACATTGCTTTAGTTACAAAAAAACTTACTAATCTACTGACTCAAGCGCTGTATAATAAATGTAATATGTGTAATATAGATACATTACGGAACTTTCTGTCGAAGCAGAACTTGTATAAGTGCACTCAACTTATGTAAAATGTTTTAATAACCGTTGTTATTATAATCTTCGATGCAAAAAAAATTGTTAATCGTCATATCGAAATGAATTCTTCTCCAAAATAATCCTTGTGCTCGAATAAATAACGCGACATACCTATTACTTTTAGAAAAACTCAAAAAAAATATATTATAAATAAAAACCATTACAGACACTGCATTTCCTTTGAGCGAAACCTCCATTCCAGTAGATATAAATATGACACAAATCGTCAAGGTCATTAGCGTGGGGGGAAGTGTTAAATAAAGCAGATACACGATATTTAAAGCCTGAATACTTACCGGAGCTGAAATTAATTGATCTCAGAAATATAATCTTTGTCTATTTCTGCCGTCAAGCAACAGTGTGTAAGCACTGTTGTGTTCCGGTATAAAGGACATTGAAATTACTGGGCATTATGAGACTTAACATCTTATGTCTCAGGGTGACGAGCGCAATCCAATGCTATGCAGTGCTTTGTAATTCAAAGTTCTGTGTGGCGTTGCTTCTGTTTATGAGCAGGCGTGGCGCTTACTATCAGGCGAGCGACCTGCTCGTCTCGTCATTCAAGCTAATATAAATATATAAAGCCACTTGTAGGGTTAATTTAACCTATGATTTAATTAAGCAATAACTCTAAGCAAGTTCTTATTCTGATCTATAAGGCACACACAGAGCGCTTAACCTGGAAGCTTGATTTCTCTCCATCCAAGATTCAAATCCTCCTTTCTACAACACAGGGTCTTACCATAAAACCAGATCTATTATCTAACTACTATCAAGCAATTAAAAAACAAAGATGATTACTCTTTTCAAATGTACCATTACGCCCAGATATATTTTTATAATACTAACATTTTAAACTTGGTATGTTTAACTTTCCTTCTTTAAACACTGACTTAATAACACTCAAGTGTTACATCTTTATTTCGAATAAAATTGTAGTTAATGTAACGGCCACCGACAAAACGTCTCTGGAGTAAGAAAGTGTTTGAAAGCGCTCACTATCTAAGATAATGTCACCAGCTAATAGGATTTATTAGACAAATCACACAACATCACACACAATTTTAGGTAGTCTAGAATTTATATACATACATACATACATACGCACTCACACCTGTAATCCCCGAAGGGGTAGGCAGAGGTGTAACCAGTACACCCACATTTCGCCGAGCGTATCTCCGTCCCACGATGTGATAGGGGGCGAGCCTATCGCCATACCGGGCACAAATTCCAGACTCCGGGCTGATACTGCACGGGCATTTCGTAATAGAAAAACCCAATACCACTTCACCCGACCCGGGGATCGAACCCGAGACCTCAGCGTTGGCCTCAATCGTAACGCGTACGCATTACAACTGCGCCACCGAGGCAGTCTAGAATTTATTTAAAAACAACCGAAATATACATCAACAATCGATGAATGCCTAAGTGGAGCGGTTGTAATGTGTACGGGGCACGACTGTTGTGCTGAGGTCTCGGGTTCGATCCCCGGGTCGGATAAAAGTGATATTAGGTATTTCTATTACTAAATACTCAGTATCAGCCCGGAGTCTGGAATTGTGCCCGGTATGGCGATAGGATCGCCCCCTGTCACATCGTGAGAAGGAAATAAGCTCAGCGAAATTTGAGTGTACTGGTTACACCTCTGCCTACCCCTTCGGATGTTTCAGCCGTGAGTGAGTATGCATGTAAGTACATCAAGAATATGGTTAATTTGACAAATGTTTAGATGGTTTCCTCATCCCTAACTAAACAAAAACTTATTGAACAAAAAGCACTTGTGAAAACTATTCAGAACAATAAAGATTTACCAATAAAGACAAAAATAATAAGCATATTATTGATTTTATCGGCACCGAACATTTGCATTCACCAATATATTTTGGTATAGTTACTTATATCACATAGAATCACGTAGTAGTTCGTCAAGTAGCAGCGTATTTAGGCTGAGATACCGTGAGATCCTGGGTTTGAATCTCAGGTCGGGCGAATACAAATTGTGTTTGAATTTTCAATCATCACACATGAGTTGCCCGTTACGGCTATAGGGACGAGCGTCATTATGAGACGGAAGTAAGTTCGATGACATCTCTGCCTAACCTGTCGTAGATACCGGCATAAAGTAGCAGATAACATACTGTAACCGTCAGCTGATGTGCTTACTATATTATTATATCTTGCTAGCTGTCCCGCGCAGTTTCACCCGCAACTACAGCAGCGCCACCTACCGGGTCCAGTTGTGCATCTAAACCATCCAGGGCGCCACCCAAACGCATACAAAAAAAAACATTCAAATAGGCCCAGCCGTTTAGGAGGAGTTCAGTCACATAAACACGTACAGTAGAATTATATATATATATATATATATATATATATATATATATATATATATATATATATATATATATAAAGATAAGTAACCAACCAATAAAATCTAGTAGAAAATCTCAAATATATTTAATTAGTAATTTGTCACCCTAGCATAGTAATAGTCATCATGACTATGTCACTACAGTGTCCGGAGTACGTCCGGCGTCCGGATCAGTGTCCGGTGTCCGGAGCGAGTTTTCTCCGATAATTGCCACGTCCGAGCGCGTTACGTCACCCGCGTGTGCCGACGACGCGCTTATGAGAGAAATTTTATATTATATAAATATTTGTTAATTTTGTTAATACCGCTCTGCCGAAACTTGGTATAAAATCATGAAATAATTTAACTTCTATAATTAATGTGTGCTGAGACAGCAGTGATAGCTCAGCGGGGAGTGGTATGGACTGTCGAGACGAAAGTCGCAGGTTCAAAACCAGCACCAGAAGCATACACCTCTGACTTTTCTAAATTATGTGTGTATTAATTGTTAATTATCACTTGCTTTAACGGTGAAGGAAACATCGTGAGGAAACCGGCATACCTGAGAAGTTCTCCATAAGAATTTCGAAGGTATGTGAAGTCTGCCAACCCGCATTAGGCGAGCGTGGTGGACTAAGGTCTAACCCCTCTCATTCAGTAGAGGAGGCCCGTGCCCAGCAGTGGGACGTGTATAATACAGGGCTAGTATTATTATTTTTTATTAAATAATGTTGGTATCTGCTGAGACAAATTGTTGCTCTAATTAGTTGAACCGCGGGTTTTCTTACGCCTATTGTTTACGCAATAGAAATTAAATAAAAAATACACCCAACAGTCAGACACATAGTCATGACTACCCACACTAAGTTACTGAGTTACTAAGTTCCACTTGCGGTCCCACAACACCCATACCCGAAACAAATATTTATGGGTCACACAAACATTTGAACCCGCAGCCTCTCGTTTCACAGCCTCGCTACTCATCCACTACGCTACGGAGGCTGTCAATATAAATGATAACAAAGGTCATTGTTTTTTTTATTGCATATGCTGGCAAACAAGCAAGTGGGTCACCTGACGGTAAGTGATCTCCACCGCCCATGTACGCCCACAATACCAAAAAAGTCATGGGTGCGTTGCCGACCTTAAAGCAAAGAGATAATTAAGGGATTGGGTAAGGGAGGGGATTTGGGCCTCCGGATATCTCACTCATCGTACGAAATGCAGCAGCAAGCTGCTACTTTACGTCGGTTTTCGGTGAAAAACGGTTTTCGGTTTTGTGTGATATTCGTTTATTTAGTGCATGGATTATTATTAATTAGTACAGGTAAAAAATCATATTCTTTTCGTATAAATAAGCTGGTATACCTAATTTTACTAAAGTGTGGTTAACACTTGAATGTCGTGACTTTCGACCCTTTCTTGAACGACACTGTTTATAAAAAAAATACATAATTAAAACATCCAGCTAATCATTTTCAAAATCAAAATATTTATTAAATCCATAAAATGTTATATATTGTTTAGATTCCGTCAAAAATTCAGAACTAGGAACTACCTCGGAAGTCTGTTTCGCTAGGGAAGAACGGACAAAAAACTCTAACGTTGCTCTTTTCAATACTACGTAATTTATATTTATTACTGACAGTGTAAATGTTTCACAATGTTTTATTGGACAAAGAGCAGCTCATTTTATGGCATTATCCATTCAATAATCATAGAGAATCATAGAGATGATAGCTACGAATTAAACTAACATGTACGACGAACAAATTAAGGCTATGATAAAAGAGCTTCAGACCACACAAGCAGCATCCGTTCACAAGTTGATCAATCGACAATGACTTTAATGTTTACCACTAGACAAGCTGCGCGGTACATAGAAATTGTACCACTAAGTTGTGGCCAACTGACCGTAACTTAATATTACCATCTCGCTTACTCTTAACTAGAACCCCTATCGCACTCCCTGTTCCTGAGCTGTGAAACTCCCGCGATATATGACGCAATTTTACTTCTAAACAACACGTATACAAGTCTTTGTCAATCGATAATATTATAAAAATGCAAACTAATCAAAATCCTTCTAAAAAAAACACCGATACATTAGCCTAAACATATAGGACTTTTACCAAAAGCAGGTCAGCTAACCTCACCGTCAAATCCTTGTCCCACCCACCACGCCACCACTCGACAGCACCTGCGACGCCCGTCGCTCAGTCGCACCTGACGCGTCGACGCGCTCTGACTACCCGATACCAGCTCCCAGTACTTAGTACCCAGTACCCAATACCCGCGAATCGCGTTTAAATTTCGCACAATTTCAAACTGCGAATTCGGGTGTCAGTGGCCGGGATAGTGTGTGAGTGATTCCGGAGTCCGGAGCATGCTACATCACTAGTTTCACTTTCAAACGGGACACACTGAGCGGTAAGTTATGTAATCACTTTTACTTTAGTTTACGTGTTGTTTTATGAATCATTGTGGTTTGTTTTTTTTGCTTATCCTTTTTAGATCGCCTTTTTCTAGTGCCAGCGTGAGGCTATCAGGCCGTGATCAGGGTTTAAGACCCTGGTCGGAGAATCACCATTTGTGTTTTCGATTTGAAAACTAAACATGAGTTTTAATGATAACATAATAGGATACTTTGAGCCTCCGTGAAGCAGTGGTTGAGTGCGCAGCGAGAGGGCGTGAGTTCGATTCCCGCACCGAGACAAATATTTGTGTGATCCACAAAAAATTGTTACGGGTCTGGGTGTTGTAGGACCGCAAGTCCCTCGTAGTTCTTGATACCCACGATACAGGTTTACCTAGAGTGAGGTCGGGACTATGTGTGTGACTGTATTTATTTTATTTATTTATTATACTAAGATAAGCTCGGCGAACTATGTGTGCACTAGTTACTGCACTATCTGCCTATGCCTTCAGGGATACAGACGTGAACTTATGAATGTATGCATCCTTTTTAAACTCATTGTATCACCAATAAAATATCGTATAATTTCTGGAGAATAAAAACTCCCTACAAGAATCATGGTATCGAAAACCACATGGATATTTTCCATCCCAAATCTGCGTAAAAAGCCTTTTCACCATAAAAGAATCGAAATTGCATTCTCTCGTTTCTCACCTCTACTCACTCGTTGAATCATGATAGGCGTCACTCATTAGATCCCGCAAGTTTTACCTGTTTTAATTTATTACTTTTCTTAGTCAGACTAAAACTTTGTAAAACTAAAGTTCTGTAATCAGCCAGGAAAAATGGTTTTAATTCTAACATGCAACAGGCTTATTATTTTAATTCTAACATCCAACAGGCTTATTTGTAACTAGCCTTTGCTCGTGGCTCCGCCCGCGTGAACGGCCTTTTCCGGGATAAAAAGTAGCCTATGTTACTCAGTGATAATGTAGCATTCTAACGGCAAAAGAATTTTTGAAATCGGTCCAGTAGCTTATTCGTTACATACAAAAATACAAATCTTTCCTCTTTATAATATTAGTGTAGAAGAAGCATGGGTGTATGTTCTTATTTTTTGTTATGAGACGCACCCTGGCCTACCTCAGAATCCCGCTAACCGAATACCTATTTTTCTCTATTTTTGATGTGTAACAGTAATTTGAACTCTAACCGACCCCAGTAAATACATAATTCTATGCTCTTGATTAGGAGTATTTCTTGAGAGATTGAGTATTTAACCAGCAAGGAACGAGAGGTCTAGGTTCGATTTCCGACTCGGCACATTACTTCGACTCGTAAAATCAATCCAGATACCCTGAAGACTCTCTGAGTCTTGGTCGATTTTATAATGCAAGATAGTTTCTACAGCTCAAAATGATAGATATTTATATTTAATTATTTAAGTGTCCGATCTTATGTCATATCTCATACCCAAAACTACAAAAAAAAATAGGCGGCGCAGTTGTAATACGTACTGTGTAATGCGCGTTACTACTGCTTTGCTGAGGTTTCGGGTTCGATCCTCGGGTCGGGTAAAACTGATATTGGGGTTTTCTATTTCAAAATGCTCAGTGGCAGTCCGGAGTTTCGAATTAAACCAGGTATGTCGCCGAAATGTGGGTGTACTGGTTACACCTCTGCCTACCCCTTCGAGGATTACAGGCGTGAGTGCGTATGTATGTATTATTATTTATTATATATGAACCCACGATTCCTCATATGACGATTACTTTCCATCAGGTGGCTCACTTACTCGGTCCTAGCTTTCTGCTAAACTAACTAAAACATGAAAAACATATCTAGGTAATTCTTTACAATGCACCGCGCCCATAGAATACATTGATATAATCCTAAGTACCTTAGAATAACCTATAACATACTTGGCAAAGAATATCGATAATTATTTTAATGGTAGAGAATTATAAACATTTGTAGTTAGCTGCATGTGGATTAACAAATATTATAAATACGAAAGTTTGTTTCGCTTTGACGCCTATACCGCTGAACCGATTTCAATGAATTTTGGTACAGAGATAGATGGGTCCCTGGAGATGCCATCCCTAAATCCACATAACTGAAGGGGTAGGTAGCTAGGCCGACATTTTATCCTACCCATGATGTGATAGGGGGCCAGCTTATAGCCATATCTGAGAGGTAATTTCAACTTATAGTGTAGATTATTATTACTTCTGTCGTAGTTGTCTCTTTAAAACCCGGTTTTTCATTTGATCTTCCCTTCTTTGCCCAATATTTAAGATCCCCGTCCGTGGGATCATTCAACCACATGTACCTATTTACATTAAAGTAAATTTTATATTACAAACTCGTTGAAAATATCTACATCAGGCAAAGCTACATAGCAAGTAAATTATGTAATTTTATATTTAATGTCATTGAACTCGTACTTTCGCTACGTCTTATGTAGTTTAGTATTTTATTTGCATAAGATATTTCCGTTTGTTTATTTAGGTATTGAATGTAACATATTTTAAGAGTTGTTGAATTTCAAAACACATACGCACTCATACGCACTCACGCCTGTAATCCCCGAAGGGGTAGGCAGAGGTGTAACCAGTACACCCACATTTCGCCGAGCGTATCTCCGTCCCATGATGTGATAGGGGGCGAGCCTATCGCCATACCGGGCACAAATTTCAGAGTCCGGGTTGATACTGAACTTTTCGTAATAGAAAAACCCAATATCACTTTTACCCGACCCGGGGATCGAACCCCAGACCTCAGCATCAGCCTCAGTCGTAACGCATACGCATTACAACTGCGCCACCGAGGCAGACAGTTGAATTTCAAAACAATGAATGTAAATATTTTTTGACAAATAAATTAATTAATAAACGTCGGTAAAATGTAGATTGCATAGAATGCATAGTCCGGCTAATGAGCAAATGTGTCCCCTGATGATAAGTCATCTGCACTGCGAATGAACATCCACAATATCAGAAGAATCGTAGACGCGTTGTTGACCTTAAGGGTAGACATAAGAGGGGTTGAACAGGGAAAATGGGATTTGGGCCTCCGGATATCCTATTCACCATACGCAACAGCAAGCTGCACCCAGATGAACCGATCCATTCATAATGTAGGCAAAACTGTCTACAGCATGGGTCTATTTGTTTTTGTGTGTTTTTTTTTAATAAAATTATACTACCTGGCAGATTAATAGCACCAGGTCTCCATGTACACGCAGCTACACCAAAGGATACTCTATTGTCTATGCAACCGACACGGCAACGCACGCCGAGTTGAGGCCAAAAACTAGAATATAATTTATAATACATACATACGCACTCACGCCTGTAATCCCTGAAAGGGTAGGCAGAGGTGTAACCAGTACACCCACATTTCGCCGAGCCTATCTCCGTCCCACCATGTGATAGGGGCGAGCCTATCGCCATACCGTGCACAAATTACAGACTCCGGGCTGACAAAATTGTCTACAGCGTGGCTCTACCACTCGTAATATTATAAATGCGAAAATGAGTTTCTTGGTTACGCTTTCATGCGAAAATCTCTGAACCGATTTTGATGAATTTTGGTACAGAGTTAGATGGGACCCTGGAGATGGTTATAGTCTACATTTTATCCCGGAAAAGACTGTTCACGCGTTCACGCAGGCGGAGCCATCAGCAAAAGCTAGTACGTTATATTTTTACGCGTCTTGAAGTTAATTACTTCCGCCGCTTTTTTAGTTTTAAGAAGTAAACAAAAGTGTTTTTGGTTTTCTATATAATATAGTAGAGTTGATTCCTCAAGACCTATCGCTCTCCTGATGGTAAGCGCCACGCCTGCCCATAACCGGAAGCAACGCCACACAGAACTTTGAATTACAAAGCACTGCATAGTATTGGACTGCGCTCGTCACACCGAGACATTAGATGTTAAGTCTCATAATGGCCAGTAATTTTACTGGCCTCAATGTCCTTCAAACCGGAACACAACAGTGCTTACACACTGCTGGACTGCGCTCGTAACCCCGAGACATATATTCATCATCATTCATCATCATTATTGACATGTAAAAGTGATATTTATGATCCAATTTGCAGAATAAATGATTTGAATTTGAACCTAACTTGTTAAGTCTGATAATGCCCAGTAATTTCACTGGCTTCAATGTCCTTTAAACCGGAACACAAAAGTGCTTGGCGGCAGAAATAGACAAAGCGGTGGTACCAACCCAGACGGCCCCCGCAGGAACCTACCACCTAGTAAAGCTGTGATTATGATGGCATACGCCTTGCGTGTCCTAATATAATGAACGTGCACCATTATCATTGCTAATCATTAAGCAAGCTATCTAAATAAGTACCAGTGACTCAACTCCACATAAAACATCGCATTGCAACAGATGTACAAGCCGATTTGTTCCCGTGCGAATGTTCTTGCAAAACTCATTGACACCATTCAGCACACAATACACGGCTCTGGTAGAAAAACGTTGGGAGCGAAACATTTACATTTGACACACTTAAATACAGCAAGTAAAAAAAAAACCCTATTGGCCCTTCCTAATTCGTGAAGATAGACATATAGATATCTTATTAAACTGGGCTAAATAAACAAAATATATAAACATTAGCGAGATATTATTCTTACACATGTAGCTTAGAAATGAAAAAATTAAGGTCGGCCACGTACCCATAATTCTTTGGTATTGTGGGCGTATATGGGCGGTGGAGATCTATGAAAAAAAATAACCAATTTTATATCAATGCAAATAGTATTGCAATTTAACAGTCAATAGAGACGATGCAAAATTGTTTAATTGTATTTTTATTTTTTTTTAGTCATTTTTATTTTTTGTCAGTTTTTTAGTCAGTTTAATTTTTTTTATCAGTTTTATTTTTTGGAGTTAGTTTGATTTTAACAAGTCATTTTTTTACAGCTTTATACTTAAAAATCACCAACATCGGTGCCTAAATGCTAAAGTTTTAGTCTTTTAACTCTCAATTCACCCCCTCTTGATCCGTATTCATTGATACGTACCCTATTTTGATAAAAAAATAATCATCAAAAACAGACTACTCTGCGAAAAGCCAAACTTATAATTCCTACAACTAAATAACGTTTAAATTAAAACCTTTAAATTTTAATCTATAAAAACGACTTCGCAATCGACTAACAGTTAGTGGAACAACCGCGTCGTGACCAAATAGATACCATCAGTGAATCACTTAACACTACATCTGGGTCGACGGTAAATCACCAGCAAATTGGCATATTTTATGGAAACCTTATTTATTTAATATAACTAAGTTAGAAGATTTATTTAAATGTATCAAGGATAAAGAATCGAGAGCGCTCTATATAATTTACATATATATAAATGTCTTCGTTTTTTGAAAATGGCAAATCTCCTAAACGGCTCGACCGATTTTGATGATTTTTTTAATGTGTTTAAGTAGGTCCCTGGAAGGTTTATATTCACAATTGGAACCGGTAAGTGGCGCTGCAATCGGGTTGTAACTATCAAATGTATATTGCGGGTAAATTTCTTCAAGAACACGACGCGATGTAAGTAATGGACACTATTTACCATAAACGGCGAAATACAAATAACGTGACAACTATCAAATAACTCGCTAAAACTTCAACTACGGGCACTGATGTAGTAGTAAACAAGTAAAGAAAATCACGTTTCTTAAGATGCGAAAGTTAAACAACGTGATAATGGCCATAATGCGTAATAACATAAATCTATGTAATCTCATTAGTACTGTAATTGGCAGACACAGTCCGTTCTACTAATTAACGTAGCTTTAACTGCTCAAAGTATGTGTGAAATTCACATAATACGTTGCGTATATCTAATTAACAATTTCGCGCTATTTTTTATGTCAAAAAGTCATACCGGCTCCCGCCTATAACCTCTTCGGAGCGTGGGAATCTTCGGCAACACTCGGGCACAGTCGGAAAACTCCGTGCAGAGTCGGCTATGTTCGGTGCTCCCGTGGCCAATCAGCGTGACATGACGTAACTGCTTTCACCTGCGCCCAAACACGATCGATTCCGATTTTGTAATTATAATGGAATGCAATGCTTTCTTATTTTGATTTGTTTCGGTTTCCTCGGTGGTTACGTAACCTACGAGCATGCATCATAATACTTCCGTTTTTGTTGGTGTTACAGCACGAATCGAATCCATAAACTGTTTTAAATCTATTTCTTTTATTGTGTTTGTTGTTTCGACTGTTGGATGTTTTATGGAATGATTTATTGATTCAATTAATTTCTTTTAAACAGAATGTAATTTTTAACCTAAAATGTACGTTATGTAAAAAATACGAATATTAATACTGTTGGTTTTATAGAACTATCAATTCCGTGATGCATTGTGCTCTACTTTTTCTGTATCAATAAGTAATATTGAAAATTTCAAATAAAAACTATGTTCTTATAATAATATCGCCTCATAGACCTAGTGGCAACGTAGTACTGAGAACCGCGAGGTCATGGGTTAAATTCCTCGGTCAGGCAATTACAATGTGTGTTTGGATTTTTACATTCACACATGACACACACAAGTTACACACACACATGAATTGCCCAGGATGGGAAGTTGTGCCCGGAATGTCCCCATCACATCATGGGACAAAAATAAGCTCTGCTCTGTGGGTTCACTAGATAACCATGCACCTCTGCCTACGACTTCAGGGATAAGGGATAAACGCGCTTCAATATCTTATAGTGGATTTCCGATTATCGCGTCACTTGAAATGAGTCTATCAGATATCTATTATAATGAACATCAAACGCATGAACAGACTGTATTTTAGACTGTGCTTACAAACCCATAGCATTATTGAAATTCTATAGGTATGGTGTTGGGTAATGGTGGTGAAATAAATAAACAATGTAGAGTCACGCCGCACGAGTACTAAATGTCGACCGTTCTACGTGCAAAGGACGTGACCTGCCTCACCTATTATTAGATAAAGGTATTTCAATATTGTGCAAAACATTTCACTGGTTACGAATGGGATAACTACAGAAATTTGAGCCAACTGAATTTTAAGAAGCACCAGGGTCCTTATATTTATTGATCCTATAGACAACGAATTAATTATGGAAGTGTCGCCAATGCCTTAATAAAAGCTTGGTTTTTTATAGCGGAGGCCGATAAATGAGTTAGTGGGTCACCCGATGGTAAGTGATATCCATCGATCAATGAACACCCACAATATCAGAAGAATCATAGATGCGTTACTAACCTTATAAAAAGAAATTGGGGAAGGGGGATTTGGGCCTCCAAAAATGTAACTCATCGTGCGAAACGCAGTAGCAAACTGCCACCACTTCACTCTAGTTTTTTGGGAGACCATCGTATTGTCACGTACCGTCCATACATACATAAGCTCATTCCTTTATCCCCGAAGTTGTAGGCAGAGATGCATGATTATTTTTGTCCCAGGATATGATGGAGACATGCCGGGCACAACTTCCCATCCCGGGCAATTCATGTGTGGGTGAGTGATGTGTGAATATAAAAATTCAAACACACATCGTGATTGCCTGCTCGGGGAATTGAACCCAAGACCTCGAGGTTCTCAGAACTATGTTGCTACTAGATCTATGAGGCGATATTATTATAAGAAAATATATTTTATTTCAAATTTTCAATATTACTTATTGATATAGAAAAAGTGGAGCACAATGCATCACGGAATTGATAATTCTATAAAAACCAACAGTATCAATATTCGTATTTTTACATAGCATACATTATAGGTTAAACATTACGTTCAGTATAGGCTGAATTGAAATAAATTGAATCAATAAATCATTCCAGTGAACTTAGGATATCCAACACGACATATCTCGCGCGCAAGAGAACGAAAAATACATACATACGCACTCACGCCTGTAATCCCCGAAGGTGTAGGCAGAGGTGTAACCAGTACACCCATATTTCGCCGAGCGTATCTCCGTCCCAGAATGTGATAGGGGTCGAGCCTATCGCCATACCGGGCACAAATTCCAGACTCCGGGCTGTTACTGAGCATTTCGTATTAGAAAAACCCAATACCACTTTACCCGACCCGGGGATCGAACCCGAGACCTCAGCGTTAGCCTCAATTGTAACACGTACGCATTACAACTGCGCCACCGAGGCAGTCGAACGAAAAATATCTCGAGTAAAAGTGTCAAAATTCGTTAAAATCACATCGTTAGGGTTCGTAGAGGTTGAAAGTACCATTTTCTCTACTTTTGACATAACGAGTCGAATGTTCTATGCCACCATGTAAGCTTCGAAAGACATATAGAGTAAATCAGAAAAAACTGTCTTTTGCCAAAAAACGAGTCGACAGATTCATCTCGTATTGCATATGTCCACGAGATGCTACGTCGTGCTGGGCCATTCATGCTATAGAGATAACTGTCTACAGCATGCGTATACCGCTATGAGTTTTGTGCTACCTGTCTAACTGCCTGACTAGCCATTAAGCGTCACCAATACTTTGAACATAATATGTTTTTTTTATGACGAGACGAGCAAGTCGCTCGTCTGATGGTAAGCGCCACGCCTGCTCATAAACAGAAGCAACGCCACACAGAACTTTAAATAATAAAGCAATGCATGACACTTGACTGCGCGCGTCACCCCGAGACTTAAGGTTTTAAGTCTCATAATGCCCAGTAGTTTCACAGGTTTCAATGTCCTTCAAACCGGAACACAACAGTACTTACACACTGTTGCTTGGCGGCAGAAATAGGCAAAGCGGTGGTACCAACCCAGCTGGCCTCTCGCATAGGAGGGACCCACCACCTTGTAAATGCTATTAATTTAAATAACACAAATTTCAAACGATTACAGATGTGAGAACTAGGCGAAACATGCGAACAAATTTGCATTTGATCCAATCTCTCTATTGCTTCCACTTCGCGACGTTATGATAATTTCAACGGAAGTTATATAAAGTGGACACATTATGCTAATACAAGCCACTGAAGTTATTCATAGATACATAAATAAGCTATTCTGCAGTTCTCAGACCTTAGTGTCGTACCATGTAGGGGAGGGGGGATACTATTGCCACATAAGGCAAAAAACTTAAGATTTTAAAATTTGAAAAACCTGGCACAAATTTTGATCGCTCAACTAGACAATCGAATCCAGGTCTTCGCCAATTTCCTTACCTTTAATTCCTTAGCTTCCATTTAGCCTAAATATTCTACGACTAGACCAATGAGCTCTTGCTCTCAAGCTTATTAACCTTTATAGTTATTAAGATCGATATAGAACATCATAAATATTGTCTGATATATCATAATATTAGACTGCCTCGGTGGCGCAGTTGTAATGCGTACGCGTTACGACTGAGGCTAACGCTGAGGGTTCGGGTTCGATCCCCGGGTCGGGTAAAGTGGTATTGGGTTTTTCTATTACGAAATGCTCCGTATCAGCCCGGAGTCTGTAATTTGTGCCCGGTATGGCGATAGGCTCGCCCCCTATCACATGGTGGGACGGAGATAGGCTCGGCGAAATGTGGGTGTACTGGTTACACCTCTGCCTACACCTTCGGGGATTACAGGCGTGAGTCCGTATGTATGTATTATCATAATCGCTACTAGGCATTGGGCAAAGGCCTTTACTATTTATGGTCCCCTACAATTTATCAGCGTATACTAATGCAACAAAAGATAATAACATTAAACGAGACTAAGTAAAAAATATGCAATTAAATATTTCCATACAAAAGACATCAACGCGAGCAAGCTGTCAAAAATCCACCTTCACTGTTAGATAGACATCAAAGACTATATTATGCAGAATGCTAGCTGCTATTTACTATTATAAACTGGCATCATTGGAGAGTGAAATACACGACGAGCAGGCATTCCAATTTGAATTTATTTATAATGGTTTCTTAATTTAAGACGAGTTTCTCAGAAATGAAATTTATTATGTTATATACTTTCCAAATCATTATGATCCTTGTGAAATCAACATTAACACCAGATTATGACCTAGAAAAAATATTCTTCAACATAATACCGTGCCGTATAAAATACATATTGACAGCCTCCGAGGCGTAGTGGCCGGCCGCGAAGCAAGAGGCCGTGAGTTCCATTCCTACATCGAGTCAAATATTTATTTCGGGTCTGGGTGTTGTGGGACCGTAAGTGCCTCGTAGTTTCTGATAGCCATGATACAGATTAACTTCGTATGGGGTCAGGTCTACATTTATATACGCATTCACGCCTGTAATCCCCGAAGGGGTAGGCAGAGGTCTAACTAGTACACCTACATTTCGCCAAGCTTATTTCCGTCCCATGATGTGATATGGCTTGAACTACCGTCATACTGGACACAATTGTAGACTCCAACTGATACTTAGCATTTCGTGATAAAAAAATCCTATATAATTTTCACCCGACCCGGGGATCGAACCCGAGATATCAGCACAGCAGTCGTACCGCGTAGGTATTACAACTGCGCCATCGAGGTAGACACAGACAAACATATAACTAAGTTCTGCAATTTCTAAGCTGTCAAGAAAGAAAGAAAAAAACTTAGAAGTCAGTCAGTCCATCCATAAGTCATTTTATTTCTTTACTGGCACAATTCAAGCTTGATTGTTGCAAGCTGACGCGACGTCCGCCTCAGTCTGTCGACGGCTTGTTACTCTGATGTAGCTCTACTATTTATATTATTTGAGTTCAACACAAAAGTTCACTCGACATTGGCTTGTCTTTATAACATACATACATATGCACTCACGTCTGTAATCCCCGAAGGGGTAGGCAGAGGTGTAACCAGTAAACCAACATTTCGCCGAGCGAACATCTCCGTCCCATAATGTGATAGGTGGCGAACCTATCACCATACCGGGCACAAATTCCAGACTCCAGGCTGATACTGAGCATTTCGTAACAGAAAACCCGAATACCACTTTACCCGACCCGGGGATCGAACACGAGACCTCAGCCTGGAATGCCTGGAATATAGGCTCGCCCCCTATCACATCGTGGGACGAAGATACGCTCGGCGAAATGTGGGTGTACTGGTTACACCTCTGCCTACCCCTTCGGGGATTACAGGCGTGAGTGCGTATGTATTTTACTTTAATTTACAACTTGGTGTTCTTAACCAAGACAATTAAAAATCTACTATTGTTAAAGAAATATAATCTAATTTGCGTCGTTAACTCATGACTAAAACTAATTAACATACAAAAGCAGTAAAAGGATTTAGATGATTATCTGTCCGCCCTGGTAAAGCGCGTGAAGATACGTATAAAACAAATAACTAACTGGTTTATCTGATGTTGCAACGGTGGGCGGTGACTCAAGATAATTTGCAAGAGAGCGTATCTTTAGAATATATAAAGCAGTCTGTAAAGCATCTAATTAAAAATATCTACAAAATCACCAAAACTCTTATTAAAACTAAGTGATACATAATTCCACATTGACAAAAATATTTATTAATTTTTCCATCAAAAAGTTATTATCTGCTTGTAAAACATACATTTATCGCATGTGTGTGCGACGTATATTAAGATAAATATACCCGTGTAAAATTACTTCATGTGCCATTTTTATTGCATCTTTAAAGTCATCTGCTGAAAAGTTGCGTTTTTGCAGATAATACATTGTTGATAGAGTGTGGTCATACATGATATTTAATTATAAAATTTCTATGCGACATAGAATAATGAACTATATTCAAACAACTACAAACCTCTATTTTACATAAAAACTACTTCTTTCACATCATGATCCATTTATAGATAGTTTATCAAACGCCCTAAGTTCACCATACCTGTAACCGGCACTACGGCGCGTCGCGTTGGAGTGAAACGACCGCTCGAGAACCGCGCCCGCGCCATAGAAAGTGAAAAGCGAACTCCTGGAGCGTTGTACTCTCGCCACACCGCGTCGCACTCTGCATCCACAATTATATACAGTTTACAGATGTTTAAGCGTGGTTTTACTCTAAAATACTGAAACGAAATTTAGGCAATTAAAATAGCGCTTATGACAAGTCAGTACAACATAAAGAAACGTAATGTATACATAACATACATAGCATCATCAAAATACACTGGGCATCAATAAATTTTACAATATATTTATTTAGGAGTAGTCCAGAATTGATTGAGTATTATTATTATTATTTTTACTTTTTTATGGGCCGATATGGACCATAAGCATTACTTTTTTTTACTCTACTCAATACTTTCTCACATAGTCGAGTAAAAAAATCTATTTCTTGAAGTAAACAGAGGAAGCATATTATATTTTAGTATGATCGATATTGTATTTGGACTGCATTGTACTTACTGCCTCGGTGGCGCAGTTGTAATGCGTACGCGGAACGACTGAGGCTGACGCTGAGGTCTCGGGTTCGATCCCCGGGTCGGGTAAAGTAGTATTGGGTTTTTCTATTATGAAATGCTCAGTATCAGCCCGAAGTATGAAATTTGTGCCCGGTATGGTGGTAGGCTCGCACCCTATCACATCGTGGGATGGAGATACGCTCGGCGAAATGTGGGTGTACTGGTTACACCTCTGCCTACCCCTTTGGGGATTACAGGCATGAGTGCGTATGTATGTATGTACAGATGTTTAAGCGTGATTTTACTCTAAAATACTGAAACGAAATTTAGGCAATTAATATAGCGCTCATGACGAGTCAGTACAAAATAAAGAAACTTATGTATAGAAATCATATCAACTAATGTATACATAACATACATAGCATCGTCAAAATACACTGGGCATCAATAAATTTTACAATATTTTTATTTAGGAATAGTCCAGAATTGTTTGAGTATTAATATTATGATTTTTTCTTTTTGTGGGTCGATATAGGGCCATAGACATTACTTTTTTTACACCACTGAACCCTCTTTCTCACATAGTCGAGTAAAAAAATCTCTTTCTTGTTTGAAGTAAACAGAGGAAGAATATTATATTTTAGTATGGTAGACATTGTATTTATACTGCATTGTACTCACTACCAGTTACATTTTAATCACTATGCCAGGATTAAAAAAGTCGTACACGAGTATTTATAATCTGTGATTTTATATACGAAACAGTTCCATAGTTTATATTATAGTTATGTAGAGTAGTAGAGCTACGCTGTAGACAAGTTTTATCTGCAGCACGGATGGACCTGCTCGATCGGGTAATTACCACTGTCTTACGTAATGTTTCGGCTTGCTGCTGCGTTTCGTACGGTGAGTGAGAAATCCGTAGCCCTAAATCCTCCTCCCCTTCCCAATCTCTTAATTATGCCTTTCCATTAAGGTCAGTTGTGTCCATGATGATGGCACATGCCATGTATTATGTGTATTCATGGATAGTGGAGATCACTCACCATCAAGTGACCCACTTGCTCGTTTGCCTAACTATGCTATAAAAACTACCACGTTCAGTGTACACTTTGTCATATTACCGTGCTAGGCTAAAAAAGTATTACCTACATTTATATTCTGATTTTTTATACTAATCTTCACTTGATGGTAAGTGTAGCGCAATCCAAGAATACTGTCGACCAACGATAGACACTGTATCTATCGTAGATCGGCAGAATTATGCCGGCCTTCTTAATTGCTTCTTCACACTCAGTTTAGAGGATCCCATGTTATAGGAAGGAGGATACACTTGCGCCGGCAAACTATTCCACAGCCTTATGGTCCGACAGAAGAATGATTTTACATAAGAATCAATATAGTATAGACTATAGAGCGTCACAAAAAAACTTGCTCATCAACTGTTTTACATGAAGGTGAAACACCTTAAGTAGTTGTACTAAATAGGTCGGGGTTTCTAAAAGATATTCGATGTGAACATATGATTAACTCATACAATAGTACGGAAAACCGTATCTGAAAAGAAAACAGTCCGACCCACTTACTAAGCGATAGTGTTACATATCGCTAGATATGTATACGGGTGTGGGTTTAACCGTAATATTTTTGGGTCGAGGTCGTATGCGTTGTTACTTAGATTAGTAATGCATGGTGAGTCGATAATATACTCGTATAAGGTGTATTTTATATATTATTCTTTTATATATGTACATCGATTTTTCCGCCAATAATGGGCCGATTTTGTTGGAAGTTATTTCATTAGATATACTTTAACTGCGATGTGATCCTATCAAAATTTGGTTCAGATCTGATGACTATAAAACGACATATGAAAATTATTTTTAACTTTTCCGTGTTATTTTTTGTAGTCGGTTTTTGACTTTTGTTTAAACTTGTGTTATTAAGCAGTCGATTCCCCGTTTTTAATGTATATTTTTACTTTTATATACTAAGTTTCGTGTACATTTCCGTATAAATGTGCAGTTTGTTATAAGCTATTAATATAATTCAGTTCATCATCTACTCGTATTTAATAAATTTAAGCATTTAAACTAAGATACATGAATTAAAATCTTCATTGGAGTACTATAAAACTTCATACCTAATTATATTAGGTAAAAAGTTTATTTACACTATCTGCAAGTACTATTAAAATACATACATACATACGTACTCACGCCTGTAATCCCCAAAGGGGTAGGCAGAGGTGTAACCAGTACACCCACATTTCGCCGAGCGTATCTCCGTCCCACGATGTTAAAGGGGGCGAGCCTATCGATATACCGGGCACAAATTCCAGACTCCGGGCTGATACTGAGCATTTCGTAATCGAAAAACCCAATACCACTTTACCCAACCCGGGGATTGAACCCGAGACCTTAGCGTTAGCCTCAATCGTAACGCGTACGCATTACAACTGCGCCACCGAGGCAGTCACTATTAAAAATATGTACATTTTAGGTTAATGTCAAAACCCTGCCCTGGCAATCCCAGTCATACAAACAACTCTCTTTGCACTGAACGCTCTGATTCCTGCACATAATTGCAGGAGAAATTAACTATGCAGCGTGCAGGCGCACTCGCAGTTGTCACACGGATTTTCTATTCATAGCGTAATAACTAATACACTAACTGTGTACTATGTATGTAGAGAATATTTATTTTATGTTACTCTCGACTGTAATCTGTTTTGTTGTCCAAATAAAGTATAAATAAATAAATACAGTGCAACGCTATTATGTTGTATTCCGCTTGCGTGTGAAAATATTAGTGCGGTGTTATGGTTTTTTATTCAGTTTACTTTAGTGAGTAATACACCTACACTTAGGAAACCCATAAATATTTTTCTCTTATCTGACCTAAAATGTAAACGAAAGTTTTATTTCTTGTACTTGTAGTTCACTGTTTTTTATGTATAAGTATAACTTTTTATGTAATATTTTCAAGTTTTTGCAGGATAAATTGTCATTTATTTTTCATTAATTAAATATAAGACAAAAATATAATAGAAAAAATATTTAAGGGTATAATATTGTAAATGAATATACCTATTAGATTAGATATATACGCATGAGTACAATTTGCCGTCTCATTGGTCTAGTAGTAGGTAGTTTACTAAAACTGAGAACTGTGGGGTCCTGGGTTCAATTCCCAGGTCGGACAATCATGATTTGTGTTTAAGTTTTCGATAAAAAAACACGTAAGTATTTCCCGGGATTGGAATTTGTACCCGATATGGAGATAGACTCGCCGCCTATAACATTATGGGACGAAAATAAGTTTGAGGAACCGTAGATGGCTGCACTAGTTGCACCTCTGCCTACTCTTTTTTTATTTTTTATACACGCATAGCATGCGAGGTACTTAGAAAAAAACCCTGATGGTAAGTTGGTGTGATCACTTTTACCGCCCATAAACTCTGCCTTCCCTTACAGAGGGATAAAGACGTCAGCTTATATATGTATAATGGTAATATGCTTACGTGAAATAAAGAATGAATTGCGTTTTTTGAAATGACAAAAAACAACATTTGAAGCCTTTATTTCTAGTTTAGATTATAATATAGGTACTTCCTTTTATTTATAAGGAAACTAATTAATATTTCATGTATTTCCAAAAATAACATAACTCAATACTGACAGTCGGTGTCACTGAAATAAATCCATAAAGAGTATCACTACACTAGTGTAATGATACTCTTTACATATGTATGTAAGTTTTTGCTGAAATGTGTGATTTGTCAACCGCGGTAAGTGGGGCGGACATAATCAACGCATTCCAAATTACTAATGTACTGTACCAACAATACTGATTACATGGATACACATCCTTTAGTGACGCATAACGTAGAGTCTAGTTTCATCAGTGAAAGTAGGTTTACATAGCATATGCCGAGGCTTTAGAATAAAAATATATTAAAAGTTACATTATTAAGCCTATTCGTTTAGGCGCCATAATGCCCCAGACAGATATACACAGACATACATACAGACAAAGGGTTCATACTTGTAAGAATCTTCTCTTTTGTAGTTAAAACCAGTAGGCCAATTCTCGTTTTTTAACTGACACTGCGAATGAATTTTAACCGAACTGAGATTCGATTTGAATTAACTAAAAAAAGGGTATTCCGGTCCTTAGTTGCGGTATGATGTCAATTCATTCAACTATTAATCTGATCTATATTCACGATTAATGGTCAATGAGAATACAATACAGATCGCAATTATATTTTGAACATTTTTAATAATTTCGACGTGGTAGAGCCACGCTGTAGGCAATTTTGTCTACAGCATGAATGGGCCGGCTCGTCCGGGTCGTTACCACTGTCTCACAGAAAACCGGCGTAAAGAAGCAGCTTGCTGCTGCGTTTCGTACGGTGAGTGAGATATCCGGAGGCCCAAATCCTCCTCCCCTTCCCAATCCCTTATTATCCCTTTCCTTTGGGGTCGGCAACGCGCCCATGATTCTATTGTATTGTGAGCGTACATGGGCGGTGGAGATCGCTTACCATCAGGTGACCCACTTGCTCGTTTGCCGGCCTATACTATAAAAAAAAATTAGAAATAAAATAAATAAAATAAAAAAGCCTTATGTTTCTCATATCTTACATTATTACATAAAAAGTTTATTGTTTATTTTTATTATTATTATTTATTTGAGAGCCCCTGAGTTGAAGGTCTCCTCCAGATAGTGCCAGTTTTCTCTGTTCTTCGCTACTTCCAACCAGCGTGATCCCGCTATCCGTACGATCTCATCTTCCCAGCGTTTATGTGGTCTTCCTCGTTTACGTTTGCCAATTGGCCCCGCCCAAGACGTCAATTTTGTGTTCCTTGCAGTCTTGCAACGTGGCCTGCCGATTTCCATTTAAGGATTTGTGCGTGTGTGAGGGCAGCAATCCTCCTGATATAGGCCTCCAATAATCTAACTCACCATACAAAACGCATCAACAACTAGTACTTTATGTCAATTTTCTGTGGTAATAACTCGGTTGAGCCATTCATGCTGTAGACAAAAGTACTTTTACAGCGTGGCTCTACCACTTAAAGGGCCTTACTTATAAACGTTATTAAGCACTGATCCAACACCGTTTTGTCTCTTTCTAGCAACTTTATAAGTGGCGTTAACAGAGAAAGAGTGTTTAACCTATTAAGCATCGGTTATCTATGTAAATTATAAAAGTATTTTTGTAAGGGCACGTCACGAGTACCCTCAACCGACGAAAATGTATGAGAAGATGTATGAATGTGGAAGAGGCGAAAGAGGTGTGTCAGGATCGTAGCTTGTGGTACTCAATAGTCTCTGCCTACCCCTATGGGACATAGGCGTGAGTGTGTATGTATGTATGTATGTATTTTTGTAATGGTGAAACGTGTATGTACGTCTTAACAGCCCCTGAAGCGTAGCGGGCGAATAGCCAACCGTGAAGCCGTAGGTTCGATTTCCGCACTGAGTCAAAATGTTCGTGTGATCCCCAAATATTGGTTCATTGGATTTTCAATTACAGTGTAACTAAATAATTTTGGTACAAAAAATATTTCTCATAAACGTTTCATAATAAAATCTATTTATCGATAGTGCGAAGAAACATAATTGCTTTACAAAATTAGTTCAACCAAAATACGCAAAGAAAGTAAAATTAAAAATGAAATCAATCGTAGAAACATCGACTTTCGAGGTAATGGAATAGAAAATTGACAATAATAGGCGAATAATTGAAAAGTAGATTCCCCAGTGTTTTCACAACGGTTTTCACCAAAGACTTTAATGTATACTACTAGACAAGCTGCGCGGTACATAAAAATTATACCAATAAGTTGCGGTCAATTGACCGTAACTCTAAACTACCATCTCGCTTACTCTCAACTAGAATCTCTATCGAGCTCCTTGTCTGTTAGCTGTCAAAGTCCCATGTTATGTGACGCAATTTTACTTCTAAGCAACCCGTCTAGTAGTATACATTAAAGTCTTTGGTTTTCACCGATGATATGGTGACAACTGACGGTGAGTCGCCATTACGGTTTAACTGTTGTCACTAAACTTTACGAGTGTGATATTTTCAACAAATTACTTACTTTATTAACTGTGAGTTTCTGCTTTCCTATTTAAATGATATATGCATGAAGTTATGGCTTATTTGCACCAAGCACTTCATTGTGATTTGTCTAATTAGCAACATGTTAAAATAAATTCACCTCATTGGTCTATTGGCAGCGGACTCAAGCTGAGAAACCGGTGAGGTTTACGAAGTTAACAAATCTACACTAATATTATAAAGAGGAAAGATTTGTATTTTTGTATGTAACTAATAAACATAAAAACTATTGGACCGATTTCAAAAATTCTTTTGCCGTTAGAGAGCTACATTATCACTGAGTAACATAGGCTACTTTTTATCCCTGAAAAGGCCGTTCACACGGGCGGAGGCGTGAGCAAAGGCTAGTATATTATAAATTCGATAAAGATATTATGAAAAACACTTTACTGTAGTGTCTTGTGTCTCTGGCTGAATAATCATATACCCTTTGCCTTTACGATACAATGACCGTTGGCGAGTAAAGGTGTATCGTGGTGATACTAAATTGTTTTATAATAATACTAGCCCTGTATTATATATGTCCCACTGCTGGGCACGGGCCTCCTCTACTGAATGAGAGGGGTTAGGCCTTAGTCCACCACGCTGGCCTAATACGGGTTGGCAGAATTCACATACCTTCGAAATTCTTATGCAGAACTTCTCACGTATGCAGGTTTCCTCACGATGTTTCCTTCACCGTTAAAGCAAGTGATAATTAACAATTAATACACACGTAACTTAGAAAAGTCAGAGGTGTATGCTCTCGGGGCTGGTTTCGAACCTGCGACTTTGGTCTCGACAGTCCATACCACTCCTCACTGAGCTATCACTGCTATATTTAAATTATTTTATTGGTATATATAATGACTTGTACACTTACTACATAAGGAACTTGTTATTTACCAAATTGGACCACAGTTTACATGTCTTTTACATGTCTTACATTCATACTACATGCATTATAGTACTTTAAATTGATCGCTTTAATTCCTATAACATATAATACTTAGAGTAAAATATATCAAAAACCTGTACAGAATACATTTACTCGCTCGTAACTTGAACATTAGGCGCTTCTTACTTGATATGAAGCGAGAGAAATCGAATTATATTTTTTTTGGTTTGAAAACCTCCATCGATCACAGAAAGTCAGAATGTTAGTCAAATTAGAATTAGAAATACATATATTAACACGAAGTCGTGAAAAAAAGGTAGGTCAACAAAACGAAAGCAATTTGCGTGCGCATTAGTTTGTGTTACACAAATAGCGGTAATTATGTAACAATTGAGTGATGGATTCACGTGCATGTACGTTCATTTATCATGTTAGTATGGCACGCGATGTTATGTGAATATTGCCTTAAAGTTAAGCGAAGTTTGGGCTGACCTCGAGCCCGTTGGACCTTATAGACGTGACGGGAAGCGGCTGGATGATGAAGGCGGAGGACTGTCGAGGGTGGCGTCAACTTGGAAAGGTCTATGTCCAGCAGTGGACGAATTCAGGCTGATCATGAAGATGACATTAGTATGACGTGTTAATGGTGAAAATTTGGTGTGTAAGTGGGCCACCAACATCTTAAGCCAACTTCACTTCCACGTGGTACACTCTGCTGATTAACAAGTTGCAAGTTGTAGGGGTCACACGGAGCGTCGCCCGAGATAATACAAAATACCGTGAAATCTACCGTACAAGAAGGCATACCCTTGCATTAATCCGGTATCGCCAGGCTGAGAGAAAGGACATTACTATGACCTGTCATAGAATAGACAAAATATGAGTACTATCCGATTGCGGTTTCAGTAGACGTATGGAAGTTGATATAAAGAAAAATAGGTAGTGGTTTTGCTATGTCTCTATTGTGGTTTCTACAAAGATATTCACTCTTCTTCTTCTCGCGGTGGGGTCGGCGCAACATGCTTTTTACCACATGTTACAAAAAGAGTTGGATTATGGTTTTTACGACCGGCCGCCTGCCTGAACGTCAACCCCTCTAGGGAGATACAAAGATATTGACTTAATTCTAAAAATAAATTAGCCTAGTCCTAAAGGTGAGTTTCTCAGAACAGTATTTCCGAGTCACCAGTGTATAAAGACTTTTCTAGGCATACTCCATATGTTTCTACTAATCTGTGTAACACTATTATATAATACCACTATAGAATATTAAGCTATTGAACAGCTGTACACACGAGTTCAATACGTTTCGATTCCATACATTTCACGCTCGTGCAGTCTTCTTATTGCTCGTAATGCATCACTGACGTAAACTATTGTCAATAATGATTGCTAGATTTATGTTATTTATATATCATTTGTTGGTCTACGTACTAATTTATGTTGTTATACCTTACCTCCTCTCTTATAAAAGGTCCGAGCTTAACAACATCAAATGGAAGTGCTGTTACTAAACGAAAACGAGTATGCACTTTGCATCTCTCTTTCGGAATCAGTTAAATCAAAATTAAAGTAAAACTTTTTATATCTCTTCTGTAAGATCTACTTTTCTGATTATATGGGCATCGTGTATTATAATTTCAACTTATTTATTTTTTGGAGTCCTCAACCTTATTTCATAAAAGTTAATGTCTACAACAAATTTGCAACAAATTAGACGTATCAAGTGTCAACTAGAGCTTATTATGCACAGACTTTTATATCCCCGCCCCCTTGCACACAGTTTTGGTGGGGTAATTTTTTTGCTTGAGTTACGTTTACAAGGTGGTAAGTCCCTCGTTTGCGAGAGGCCGGCTGGGTTGGTATCACCGCTTTGTCTATTTCTGCCGCCAAGCAACAGTGTGTAAGCGCTGCTGTGTTCCGGTTTGAAGGACATTGAAGCCAGTGTAATTACTGGGCATTATGAGACTTAACACCTTATGTCTCGGGGTGACGAGCGCAGTCCAGTGTCATGCAGTGCTTTGTTATTCAAAGTTCTGTGTGGCGTTGCTTCTGTTTATGAGCAGGCGTGGCGCTTACCATCAGGCGAGCGATCTGCTCGTCTCGTCATTCAAGCTAATAAAAAAAAAAAACGTTTCTTGTCATCTTATTTCGATGGTAATGAACGATACGAGTATAAGTAGTATTTAGCTTCATTACGTGTCACTATAAACAAGAAAACTCTAATAATAGACTTCATTCGACCATAATGTCTAACTACCCCCTCTAAACACGAATACACGCGATATAATCATCAAGCTTTCTACGCAACAAAATCGCACCTACATACGAATTATTATAAATAAAAAGAATCCCTTACTTTCACTGCTATACTCAATACACACATTATAATTGGCTGTCATGCACAACGGTACTGCATATTCACTTCATGACAGCCTCCGTGGCGCAGCGGGCGAGTAGCCGGCTGCGAAGCGAGAGGCCGTGGGTTCGATTCCCGCACCGAGACAAATGTTTGTGTGATCCACTAATATTTGTCTCGGGTCTGGGTGTTGTGGGACCGCAAGTCCCTCGTAGTTCCTGATACCCACGATACAGGTTAACCTAGTGTGGGGTCAGGACTATGTGTGTGACTGTTGGGTGTATTTATTTATTTATTTATTTATTTACTTAAAAATAAAATAAAATTGATGAAATCGATGAGTTGGTAGTTCCTATGAATGGTTTTTAGTAGCAGGAAGTCTGCTAATCTGATGTGAATTACTACGTTTTATAAAGCGGATATGATATTAGAAGAAATTGATGACAGATTGGGTTGTATTCATATCATAATGTTCAATTATGTAACCTAAATATAACCTAATAAAGTGTATATTTTGATGACACCTTGATGAACATCTGCGTTTGGTTTTATCTCGGAAATTCACGACTTAAAATAATATTCTTTTAGAATAATGCATTTTTCAAACTTTCGAAAACAGATACTTGAGCTTACAATGAAAATAGTTATGTTAACATCATGCAACTTATAGTCAAATATTATATTCTGAAAATAAATTTATTTTCCAATTATTAAAGATAATTCATAAAATAACTACATAGTGATTTCATAGGTTTACGCGAATATTACACATTGAAATAAAACTAGTTTATACGGTTTGAAATAAGTATAACTTCATTTTACGCTGTGAAATTGAACTATAAATAAAATCTATATCTTTTATTCTATTTGTTCCAGATGAATCCCGTAATACGAACAGGAGCCATACTCTGGCTGGCCTGCGTGATAACAGCAGCCGCCGAGAACAACGATCAAAACACGACGACGACCAAAACCATTCGCACAACGATACTGCCATCACGGACCACAAGGACAGAGCTGAAGGTCTCCCGAAGCCTCAACCCTCACGACACACAGACGCTCAATGTAAGGAGCAAGTCCGGTCAACTGACCCAACTCATCGTGAAGAAAAAGGACAAATCGACCACACACTATGCCAGTTCTACTCTGGCACCCACTACTGCGGCAGTTAGAACAACAATGTCTATAAATACGACTGATGATAACAAAAATAGATCAGAAACCAGAGACCAGAGGAAACTTAGTTTTATGGAGACACTTAACAGCGATTTGGCTGGATATGACTATTACCTCAACCGTAACAAAAACGCTGAAGAAATTGGTGACATAAAAGCGGAGTATGGCAACTGGTCACCAGTATCAGTGTACCCTGAATCACATATTCAGGAAGATGGAAAGAAACCCGAAACCGATCCAGAAACTTCGAATTATTATCCTACATACGACAATGATAAGAGAACTGAAAATAAAAAAGTGTACATTACATCAACCAGTTTTATGGACTATACTACACCCATCAAAAGTTTTAGATTCGACTCCCATAACCCAGTAATTAAGAATGATAGGAATCCAGTGTACATTGAAGTCGTTAGCACTAAAGTGCAGTCGGAAGACGAAAGTACACCCTTCAAAGTTCCTGAGCCCGTTGTCATCAGTTCTGAACCCATGTATATAAAGAAAGCTGTTGAAAAATATAACAATAAACGAGGAAGGTCTATACTAACACTTGGCGACGATAGCATTCCTGAAATCCAAGGTGTTAGGGTACCTGATGATGAGTCTGACAAGAAAACATGGCGTAACGCAAGAGTTGTTAATGGAGAACTCCTACCTTATCCTGAAGGATACACTCCCCCCAAAGCCATACCAGAAGCAGACGTGTACCCCGACTTAGCAGCTGCTGATCCTTCCCAGAACTTCGGGCCTTTCACCAAAGAAGACAACTTTGAACCTAAAGATGGGCCATTCACGAAATTTGACAATTTGAAATTTGAAGCCAGTGACAGCATAAGCCCGTATTTGATGAGTGATAATCCGACATTTGCGTACAAACAGAAAAAAGACAATCACTATTTAAAATCCGGGTATGGTCCATTCACTAAAGCTGATAATTCGAAAGTCGCAAACTCGAAACTCATAGAGTACATTAAGCAAATCAACGAGCAGGAATCTAAACGTGATTACTTCAGCGGGCGCAGCTCTCGGTCACGCAATGGTGATATGGAATACGGAGAAAGCCATATCCAAAGGCGTATGCTTCAATACCCTGGTGAAGTTAATTTTCCTAACTCCGTAATGTATACTCCTAAAAATGCTAGGCCAGGTTTCGATGAAAGTGTGAGGAATCCTGTACTTCAATACGCTCATCCTGAATTAGGAGTGCAACCTGCCAAAGCGACGCGTGATAATGTTGACAATTATGAGAGGGAGCGGAAAGTGAAATACTATACAATGAATGTGCCTAAAAGCGCTCATCCTTATCCAATGGAACCGATCAATGGTTACGGCCAACAGCGGTCCCAAAACAACATAAATACCAATAGATATTACGAAGACGAATACAATAAGTTCTCATATTACGACCACAGTTATAACCCGAACCAAACACCAAGATACCCTTACAGCTATGGCTACGTAAAAAGAACTCCTGAACCTTCATTATGGAAACGATTCACTGATTCTATGAAAGACACATTAAACACAGCAAGCCATACTGTCCATCAGTTGGCCAAGCCAATAATCGATCCGATTACAAAAGTAACAGAACCCATAGTTGAGGCCACTCACAAAATCTCTAGTAATTTGGGTCTGTACCCATCATATCCAGTCCAAAGCCAGAGATATGCTCAAGACAAAATTGGAGTAGCAGCCGCAGCGGCTTCTGGTGCACCAGCAATGTTGCCAGCACTTGGTTTAATGGCTGGCGGAGCAGCTTTAGGATTAGGAGCCGTCGCAATGGGCAGGTTGTTAGATGTAAACTTGATGCGTAGCAGTGGTCTCAGCGAAGAAGAAGTGCAGGATGAACTGGAGAAAGAACATAAAAGAGCCTTTGGAGCATACGACATTGACAGACAAATCCTAAGCCAACAGAAGATTTACGATGATAACTACAAAATGCCAAGTGAAAATGTATATGTGGTAATGTCTCCTGATGGAAGTGAAAGTGCTCGAGCCAAGAGAGATGTACTAAGCTTCTTTGAAGAGCCTAGTTACCAAGGAGAGATTCTGATGAGGGTAAAGAGAAGAAGAGTGAGGTCTTTAAATGACAATGCGCCTGATGACTTGCAGCGGTTGGATGGTGGAAGTGGACCATCGTCGCTGACGTCAGCAGCCATGAATTTAGTGAAACAGACGGACTGGAGGGACTCACAGTGTGCAAAGTTCACGTTCTGTAAAGTGTTGACGTCACAGCCTGATGACTCGATGTTCGGAATGGAAAAGAAGATGGAGTCTCTACTAAGATTGTAAGTACATTATCACTTATATTCATGTAAAAATATCTAAACAATATTAAAAATCAAATAAGAAAATCATATATATATAAAAAGCGAAATACTACAATGCACATAGTTAAATATAAGTGGTAGAAAAACGCTGAAGACAGTTTTGTGTACAATATGAATGGACCGGCTCTACCGGGTTGTTACAAGTGTCTCACAGAAAACCGAAGCGAAGTAGCAGCTTGCTGTTGCATTTCCTACAGTGACTGAGATATTTATTTATTTATTTATTTACACTTTATATACATAACATGTATAAAGGCGGACTTAATGCCAAAGGCATTCTCTACCAGTCTACCTGTGGGTATGCAGAGACGAGATAATGTGGGTGTATATAAATCGTCGAATAAAACAAACGAACAAGAAAAAATAAGTAGACAAGATACTAGTACATAAATCTACATATATAGAAGACTATGATACAACATTACTTACATAAATACATACTTATGCACTCACGCCTGTAATCCCCGAAGGGGTAGGCAGAGGTGTAACCAGTACACCCACATTTCGCCGAGCGGATCTCCGTCCCTTATGTGATAGGGGGCGAGCCTATCGCCATACCGGGCACAAATTCCAGACTCCGGGCTGATACTGAGCAATTCGTAATAGAAAAACCCACTATCACTTCACCCGACCCGGGGATCGAACCCGAGACCTCAGCATCGTAACACGTACGCATTACAACTGCGCCACCGAGGCAGTCATAGATACATATAAATTTATTATATTATATACACTAGTACTTACATAAATATTTTAATATATACATATAGTATGAATCTACTATTGTCGTGATTCAGCTGCACTATCAGCCAATAGCGCCCGCACTTTAAATTTAAAAGTGAGCCGGTTGGTAGACGTCCTGATTTCGAGTGGGAGCGCATTCCACAGAAGTATAGATTAGATATCTGTAGGCCTAAATCCCCCTCCCTTTCCCAATCCCTTAATTATCCCTTTCCTTTAAGGTCGGCAACGCGCCCATGATTATTTTATTGTGCGCTTACATGGAGATCGCTTACCATCAGGTGACCCGGCTGCTCGTTTCCGACCTATGACATAAAATATAAAAAAAATTGCCTTAATGTACGACTTGATATGTACCGTAATACCAAACATTCACATAATAAAAGTCAACATATAAAGAGTTTTATTACTTTTTTACTATGAACCAATAAATATACCGTAACAAACGATTTAATATTCGTGTAGTATCACTCCAAAGTATCAATAAATGCTTCAAAAGTGTTCACTAAAATAAAGTATACATCACGAGTGCTATAAAAACGTGCTTTGAAGACCAACAATACTCATGTAATCACCTTACTTTCTCTAGGACGGAGTTACATAGATATTACGAGTACATCATTGGTTAAAGATTATTGTTAAAGTATTTGCGATCGATGCAATGGTGTGAAAATATAATTATTTAACGATAAAACTAGGTCTTCGAAGCGTTTTCAAAAATAATGTTGTATATTAATATATTTAATAGCAGCTTCCTTGGCTGTGAAACGAAGGTTGCGGGTTCGATTCCCGCTTCGAGACAGTAGTTTTTGTGATCCACGAATATTTGTTTCGGGTCTAGGACATAGGTATTCTCCTCAAAGGGGTTGACGTCAGGCAGGCGGCCGGTTATAATAACCACAACCCAAATCATTCTGTAATATATTGTAATAAAAAGCATGCGCTGACCCCACTGCGAGTGGGTTAAGGGCAGGTGGAAGAAGAAGATATATTAGCACTAGATATAGATACCCGTATTCACTGCTGATATACCTCGTTTACACGCTCCATCTTGTCTTCGTACATAACTGCAGTAAACCATCATCACGGCATCACAGTTATAAGGTTAAAACTTCACAAATTACATCAATCGCGGTGGGTTTGCTGTTAGCCGTTGAGGAGTTTCCCATTTTCCCTCATACTCTGTCATCAGAACTTAACCAAATCCTATGGGACTGCCAACAGAGTAAGCTCTACGAATACAAAAAGTATCATCAAAATCGATCCGCATTTGGTGGAGTCGGTTATATGTCGGTTCGAAATGGAGCTGCACAGACTTTACTCCTTTGCACAGTCATCTATACCCAGCTATAAGACGGTGCGTGTAAACGGTGCATTAGTAAACATTATTTTAGGTCAGCAGTGTAGAGCCAAAGTGCCTAGTTCTTTTATACATTCTAGTCGGTACCTTTGGAATATACCCGTCTGCCCCCGCATTTGTCCCCCTGAGGACAAACAGGCTCCAAAAAGCATTGCTTCTTGTTTTCAAAAGCACAATCCTCAAAATAATATAGCAAAAGGTCAGCAAACGAGCAAGTAGGACACCTGATGGTAATATTCATCGCCATCCACAAACAATCACAAAGCTTGAAGAATCATCGGTTCTTTATAGAAAAGAATGGAGTTGGGGAGCGTGGATATTCTACGAGCTTTTAGTAATATTACTGACCCACTTCTGACACCAAATTTGTAAGAAAAAACACTTTTAAATGCTGGAACTTTAATTATCCAAAGACACAATACTGGTTGATTGAATTGAATTGAAATTAATTATACATATCGACTGCTCTGTTCTAAGTTTTTAAGTAAAGTCTCTACGTGACAATAAATGAGGCGTATTTATACTATTAGTACATCCACGTGGTCAAGAGGGGCTTGCTGCATATATTGCAAGTTATTAGTAATACATTTGATTATAACAGTACGAAAAGCAAGAGTAAGTAAAGTTCAGTTCATATCCATTTCCTGTGAGCCCCAAAAAAAACTTATTGTTTAAAAATCTACCTATTTTCAAACACCACGTGAATCCATCGAGTTAATGATAATGACTCCAAACGTCTATCAGTTTATGTAACCAACTAGCGATTCACAGATGAAAGTGACGGACTTTAATTTATTATTCTATAATAATTTGTTTATGAGCTGATAGAGAACTTTCATTCAACCTGTGCGATTAGAGGTTAGAACTTGGCAATACAAATACTCATAAAGTGGACATCCATTTTTTTGCATTTTAATGGTGAACGTCGATAGGTGATCTAGCTTCGGTTTGATAAAGATATATTTATAGACATCTCATTATTTTATGTCACTGCTTTATAAATTGTCATCATCATCATCAGCAGCAGCCTGAATTCGTCCACTGCTGGACATAGGCCTTTCCAAGTTGACGCCACCCTTGACGGTCCCCCGCCTTCCTCATCCAGCCGCTTCCCGCTACGTGTATCAGGTCGTCGGTCCAGCGGGCTCAAGGTCGGCCTACACTACGCTTGGATAGACGTGGTCTCCACTCTAGCACCTTTCAACCCCAACGGCCATCGTTGCGGCGACAAATGTGACCAGCCCACTGCCACTTCAACTTGCTAATTCAGCGGGCTATGTCGGTTACTTTAGTTCTCTGACAGATCTCCGTATTCCGTCAGAGAGATACCAAGCATAACCCGCTCCATAGCTTGTTGAGCGACCTTAAAGTAAAAAATTGTAGAGCGAGTTACCACAGCATAACTTAACAGCATCGCGATAACTTAACTAGCGTTATAATTTTTTAATTCATGCCTATCTATATTCGCCTATTGGTCCGCCTCATTGCTTCTGGAAGCAGCGTACATTTTATTGCATTTTAGTTACATACATACATACGCATTTACGCCTGTAATCCCCGAAGGGGTAAAATCCTCCGCAAGTGAACTTGCCTTGACTGTTTACTTTAGAATGGTAGAGCCACGCTGAGACAGTTTTGTCTGCAGCCCATTTAGGGCCGGCTTAACCACTGTTCACAGGAAACCAACGCAATATAACAGCTTGCTATTGCGGATTGTACGATGAGCGAGATATATGGAGGCCCAAACCCTCCTCCCCTTCCTAATCCGTTCATTATCCCTTACCTTTAAGACCGGCACGTCTACGTTTCTTCTGTTACTATGGACTTTCATGGGTGTTGGAAGTCACTTACCATCAGATGACTCACTTGTTTATTTGCCACCCTCTGTCCTAAAAAGGAGTAGCCTAAACGAACACGCATGTTGGAAAAATTTAATGAGAGTGAATGAGGCCAAAGACTTATGCAAGGATCGTAGCAAGTGGAAATCCGGTGTATCTGCTTACCCCTATGGGAAACAGGCGTGAGTCTATGTATGTATGCTCTCAAAAAGGTATAGTGTTCCACAGTGTACACTTTGCCGTGTCAGGCTAAAAAAGGATATATTAAAATAGTTTATTGAAGAATCAAAATAAAAAACTAGATCAGTGAAGTAATTAAAATGATAATTGGACATAAAGATTTTATCAAGAGTATTGTGTTAATTTATTATAGTTTTAAATATAACAAATAATTAAGATTATCTTAATTGATTTTACTAATCTGATTATAAATATTAATGTTTAACATAACTAACTAACCTTTAAAAACATCTTTAACTTTAGGTATAATATTTGGAAATTCCAACTTTCGAAAATGGTATTCACAAAAAAGATTATACTGAGTAAAAGTTATATTTATTTGGGCGAGTTTAAGACACTATACATACTGCTGATTTCATTCGCTCGAAGATAAACATGCCTTATAACATCCCAATGGTTAACTGTAAATCTCAGCGCTTCCCAAATTCAGTCTTAATTTTTTAATTATTAAAATAAAACTAGGAAACAACAATAAATAGGAACAATCAATAACTTTCATATACGTGTTTACTTACAAATTCATCTTAATTATTAATCGTAGTATTTTTTTTTTTTTATGGCATAGGCCGGCAAACGGGCAAGTGGGTCACCTGATGGTAAGTGATCTCCACCGCCCATGTACGCCTACAATACCAAAAGAATCATGGGTGCGTTGCCGACCTTAAAGGAAAAGGAAAATTAAGGAATTGGGAAGGGAAGGTGGTTTGGGCCTCCGGATATCTCACTCACCGTACGAAACGCAGCAGCAAGCTGCTACTTTACGCCCGTTTTCTGTGAGACAGTGGTAATGACCCGGACGAGCCGGCCCATACATGCTGTAGACAAAAGTGTCTACAGCGTGGCTCTACCACCCATAAAATCACTCATTACAATAATAATATCAAAAATATTATTATTGTAATTATAATTATGTACGTTTCGCTTAAATGCCACGTGGTGGTGGAATATAGCTAATGGACGAATAAAATTGCATGTTATACTTATATAAATGTACCCATAATGACAAACAATAAATTATTTGATTTGATTTGAACTTCGTTGCTTCGTTGCAGGTTTACACTATAGGGGCCAGGTTTCTTAGCTTACTGTATCACTAGACCAATGAGGTGATATTAAAACCATTATACAACATAACTAGCCAGCGATGCTATCTCAAACACTAGTAAACATGACAGCTATAAGAAATCTCGTCATTAAATAAGCAAACATAATTACTATTTGGAAGTTCATCATAATTATAAGGAAAAAACTGCAGACTTTCACTTTAAAATCGCATTAATATTGGGTTTGTAGAGCGCACAGATTTAATTAAGATTAAAATATTCTCACTGTTAAATGTAATATAATTGCTATCAACACATCGCTGCCATGTTATTGTCTTTATTCAACTTACAACTTTTTAACCGACGAAAAAAAATCGACGCATAATGTACAACCACATATCGTCGCTTAGCTAACAATAGTGCGCAAGTTAAATTGGCTTCGTTTTCAGGAGAGACATAAAACTGAATATTTTTTATGAAATTGTGTGATGTAACCAATGTATTGCGCGGTGACAGAACTATTTGAATATCGTGCTTTGTATAGTTAATTAAAAATTTTGTGTAAACTTATTAGATACGTGGCAAAAACAATTTGTCCAATGACAATATCACATAGTCAATTTTCGAGTTACGCGGTATTGTTAGCTAAGCGAAGATATAACTTTTTACAGAGTTTCTTTCTTTCTTTCAATTGTTTTCCAATATAGCATTGTAGCCAGTGTTAAGACATATTATGTCTAAGAGTGACGAATGTAGTGCAGTGCCATGCATTTCGTTGTATCTCATAGTTCAGGAGATAGGAGAAACCCAGCACCTAGTAAAATCTTCTTTTAATTATCATATCCTAACCGTTAATGACCCTTGACATTAATTAGAATAGCATCTGTAACTTTTTAATAACTGAACAAGTTCGTCGGACAGTTCAGACATAAAAAAACGCATTCAAATAGGCCCCTGCGTATAGGCGTTATGACGCCATGGACAGATACACACATACACACACACGCACGCACGCACGCACACACAAATAACAAAGAGGTCAAACTTATAACAAAGAGGTAAAAATGAGTAAGTTTTGTCACGAGGTTAAAAAGCACCAAACATAGAAAACATTAGAAATCGTTCATTATTATCCCTAAAACATTGTATATAAATAATATAAAATATAGCAAAATAAGCCGCAAAGTTGATTTAAATCTTGGGCTATAAACGCCGCAATTATAAACATATCTGGAATGACTGCAGAGTGCGGACTAGTCACTACGATTTACCTAATTGAGTCGTGTGTCATTGCCCCAGAACCTTCAAACGATGGCAAACTGCTTTTTCGCTACGTCTTTTGTAGTTTCTAGTTTTAATCATGGTCTCACTACAGAGGATACTCAAGACCGGGAGAACAGACCCTAACCGGGTTCAATGAGGGATAAAACTTCGACATTTATGCACCGATTTGGATGACTCTTTCACCAAAACATTTAAATTAAAAAGTTTAGATAAAAAAACTGACTCCAAAAACTAAAAAGTTTATAATAAAATTAATCAATTTTGATTCGACCATATCAATGATTGAATAAACTACCATAGCATAGAATTAAAAATCCTTTTTTTGCCAAAACAATGGTGTCTGATCCCGGAACGAAATTAATCAATTATAAAAATACCTCGACTGCCTCGGTGGCGCAGTTGTAATGCGTACGTGTTAAGATTAAGCTAACGCTGAGGTCTCGGGTTCGATCCTCGGGTCGGGTAAAGTGGTATTGGGTTTTTCTATTACGAAATGCTCAGTATCAGCCCGGAGTCTGGAATGTGTGTCCGGTATGGCGATAGGCTCGCCCCCTATCACATTATGGGACGGAGATACGCTCGGCGAAATGTGCGTGTACTGGTTACACCTCTGCCTACCCCTTCGGGGATCACAGGCGTGAGTGCGTATGTATGCAATTATAAAAATACATTTTCCGTTTCTACTACATACAATCTACAATAACCCTTAGCTCATTTAAAACACCAATGGCGTAAATATCATTTACGTTTTAAAAACACTTTCACTGGCGATATCGTGACAACTGACACGTAACGACGCGCAACCTTACGCGATCACTTTACAAACATACACTCATACATACAAACACATCCATACACATTACATACGTGTGCCGTAGGGTTAATGGAGTGTAAACGACACCAGCGTATGGTGTTAGGAAATTGCCTCATTTCACTTATTCATTTGCATGGAATGTAGCTTAACTGTTTATTTTATTTTTATTTTATTTTATTTATATTCGGAAAACTTACAGCTAGCAAATTTACATACATAAAAATAACAAAAGAAGGCCAATTAAAAGTTTTCACAAAAAAATTATAATATAGACAAACAGTCGCGATGTATATATATATACTGTTTATAATTTAGGTATATTTTACTGTTTAACAATTGGTGTCGAAGAAGTTATCAGTCTGTTGCGTAGATTTAGGTCAAAAGGGCTATTTGATGGCATTTAAAAGTCACTGTTTGCGGCAGAAATTCTTTTTTTACTGCTGAATTATGTGACAGCATGTATATCGCTTGCCTGGTGGTAAGCCCTACGCCTACTTTTTGCGTGGGATTTGGGGGAAGAGGATTTTTGAGCATCCAGCTATAGTGTTCCGTGTCTGTAACCGGGTTCCTCCACCACTACACCCAGGCCTGTCGCTCACCACACTTGTGGACGCGGATAACACTCAGTTATGGATACCTCGTCAGTTGGGAGAGAACTGCGCTCCCCTTTTTTTTTTGGTCGCATGCTGACAGTCTGACGAGAGTCAGCTTTAGTCAGCGTCACCGGTCTTTCGGGTGAATGCTTTAGGCACTCCAACCCTTAGTGGCAAGCGTATTTATATGGTGCCACCTGACGTAGATGACGTCCCTATTGTTATCTACCGCCACTATCAATATCATCCTTGATAATAACGGTACCCTCAATAGCCATACACTACACCGGCATTTCCAGTTTTCCGCGTCCGGTAACTTATATTAGAAATAGCAGCACTTATTAATGTGACATATCTAAACATAGTTAAATTAAAATTTCACTAACCAGTTAGGCAGTAACCAACTACTTACTTATTCCATTAGGTAACACAAAATCCGGTTGACACGCACTCGTAATGGTAGAAAAATTAAAAAGAAACCGGCAAAATGTAAATAAAATTCACAGATCGGATGTCTGTTGGAATGTCACACTTTAATTTACGTAATACGGGACTGCGTAATGGTGCAAACTTAGAATAAATACTTTTTGAGTGGTAGTGCCACGCTGTTGACACTTTTGTCTACAGCATGTATGGGCCGGCTCGTCCCGGTCATTACCACTGTCTCACAGAAAACCGACGTAAAGTAGCAGCTTGCTGCTGCGTTTCGTAGGTACTGTGAGTGAGATATCCGGAGGCCCAAACCCTTCCCAATTCCTTAATTATCCCTTTCCGTTAAGGTCGGCAACGCAGCCATGATTCTTTTGGTATTGTGGGCGTACATGGGCGGTGGAGAACACTCACCATCAGGTGACCGCACTTGCTCGTTTGCCGGCCTATGCCATAAAAAACTATTTATTATAAAAACTACTTATAGAAACTAAGTACACGCACGAAATTTAAGCCAACTAATTGGAGCCATATATGGCTCTAAACTACGATCACCATACTAGTTACTACTCACCATATTGTTTATGACCTCACTTATAAATCAATGTATGAAACATATTTTGCACATCTACAAATTAAGATTTTTTTTGGAAAATATATTTTAGCTGACATTTCTTTTGCATTTGTTCACCGGCAACGTCACGAATACTTAATTATTTTTCAGCTAACGATTGTGAGTATGCGTTGTTTGATATCTACCTTCTATAAGTAGTTATTCTAAAGGTGCAAATGAAAAAAGAAAAGTATTTCATAAATAACACTAAGATGCTAGAGCAATATACAGAACACTTTCCGACATAAATTATGCACGTTGGCAGTGTAGGATTTTTACAAATTTGTATGAATACAACAATGAAAGCCCGGCCATCCGGCTCCGGTCAGTCACCAAAGAAAAAAATAAGTACTAAATCTAATGTTGTAAATGGTTTATATTAGTAATAGTCGAAGATTACACCATATGGCCGAATTGCTCGCTTATTGACCTTTGCTATAAAAAAATACTTTCGTCCAAAGAGAACCGCTCGATAATTATTGAGTTGTATCAGTAGATGATTATAAATCTAGCAAATATTTAATCATATCAATCACAGTTAATGCATAACCATTAACTTTGGTTATCTACTCAAAGCCATTATCATAATCAGCCGAACCCGGAAACACTTACGAACCTCATTAACCAAAGTACACAATTCTCAACTACCATAGCCCATAATTTGTTAGAAACAAGTTTTTGTCAGCACAGACTGCTTGCCGCCGAAACTAGGATGCCGGCACCGTGCCGCGATGCACCGGTTCGGTTACGTCACGGACCGGTTCCGAGGCCTCGCCAGCCGCGGGTGAAAGTGACATTCCGAATTACGACTCAGCGACGAGCGTTCGAAACTTGCACTTTTTCAGTTATGCAAACGGAAATGTGTAAATTATTTAGTTACGTAACTTTTGTATATAATAATTATAGTGGAATAGGCGCACGCATTTCTTGTTTAAAATATTTATATTAATAATTTCCCTATATTAAATATACACGTCCATTACCACTGTACGGAGAGCCCCTCTACTGAATAAGAGGGGTTAGGCCTTAGTAGACGCTGGCGTAATGCGCGTTGGCAGACTTCACATACCTTCGAAATTGTAATAGAGAAATTCTCAGGTTCTTGTGAGAAAATATCAGGTTCTTTTAGGATTTTGGGAGAATACAATTATTACATATTTTTTTATTAGCTTGAATGACGAGACGAACAGGCCGCTCGCATGATGGTAAGCGCCACGCCTGCTCATAAACAGAAGCAACGCCACACAGAACTTTAAATAACTAAGCACTGCATGTCTTCCACCCACAGTGGAGTCGCAATAACATGCTTTTTAAAACATATTACAGAAAGATTTGTCTGACATTTTTACGACCGGCCGCCTACCTGACGTTAACTCACAGTGACTTAAGAGCAAGTTTCTACATCACGTCGGTTTTCTATGAGTGGCAAGAACCCGGTCGAGCCGGCCCATTCATTCAGTAGGCAAAACTGTTTACAGTATGCGTTTACTAGTTGTAAATGCGAAAAAACTTGTGGGATGTAATTGCAAAACTACTTAATTTATATCCATATTCAAAGATGCGTAATTTATTAATACATAAACTTGGGACATTAATCATTTCTGAAAAACCCTAGACACTTCTTACCGAACACAAAAACACTCATAAATACAAGAAAATGAAATTAAAGTGTCAATATAGTGTGTAAAGTACATGGTATGGGTGTAAGCTTGTAAATCTTGTGTGAAAGCTCATGTGAAGAGTCGTACAAGGCTATTACGTAAAGAGTAAAGACAGAAATGTAAAATACTCATATTTTTCAACGACTTCAAAAAGGATACTTCTCAAAACTAACTGATAGTGCTGTTTATTATGAATATGATACCACTAAACAATACATATATGCACTCACGCCTGTAATCCCCGAAGGGGTAGGCAGAGGTGTAACTAGTACATCCACATTTCGCCGAGCGTATCTCCGTCCCACGATGTGATAGGCGGCAAGCCTATCGCCATACCGGGCACAAATTCCAGACTCCGGGCTGATACTTAGCATTTCGTAATATAAAAACCCGTGGTATATACCCGACCCCGGGAACGAACCCGAGACCTCAGCGTTAGCTTAATCGTATCGCGTACGCATTACAACTGCGCCACCGAGGCAGCCACTAAACAAATCGCTAAATAAATCCATCAATTCTTATTACGACCACGCGCCGCGCCACCGCGCCCGCGCCGGTCGTCTATTGCTAATATTATATAAGCAACCCTAGGCGCAGTCAATCTATGGATGGGTGACCGCTTAGTGGTATTTGAAATGAGCGACCGAAACAATATGCCACGAATACAGGTTCTGACGTATTGTTAGTACTGAAAACCAATAAAACAACCTTTAAAGCATTATCTTAGGCTAAATCATAAAAATGCCCTCAGGGTTCAAGAAAATTTATAGTAATCTGCTGAATCAATCATTGCATAAAAAATATATGTGCAATATAACTCCCTTATGGAACTTTCTATCTCGGTACGAGAATCGAACCCCCGGCCTCTCGCTTCACAGCCAGCTACTCGCCCACTGCGTCATGGAGGCTGTCATACTACATCCTAACTAATTATACTAATGTAATTTTTCCAGGATCGCTCCAGGCACGGACTCCAGTTCATCGTCAGTGGCCCACCAGCTGGGCGACGTGATGGCTGCCAGCAGAGATCATGATTGCAGCCGATTCTACTGCGATAGGCACTGATCATCATCCATAGTGATTGGTGATAGGCAGCGATGAGGCTGGGATGTGACTTTACAAAATGTGATGATAGGCAATGGTATTCACCCACCATCGGGTGACCCACTTCATCGAATTCTAGCACTATATTATAGAAATAAGTGTTAAAAACCAGTGTACTTTTGGACTAGACAGTCTGCAGTATTACTATTTTTTACATAAGATCATAAGGTCTTTGAGAATTCTATTTTTCTAGAATGCACAGCCCATTAAGATGTTTTAAGTGCATGGTATTTAAAAAGACGTGATTGAGGAAAAATCCTTGGAATTTCTTGGCCTAGTTTTTTTCTTTAATTTCGAAGCATACGCATTCATGAGTCTTATTTGCAGTCATATAATGGAGTCAATGTAACAAATTACCTATAATCCCTATTAAAAAAAATATCAACTATCTATAATATTTGAGGAGCATTTGAGAGCCACACCATTACGATATATGACTGAAAAATAAGTTAGTACAATTATAGCGGGTTAACACAGTTCAATTTTAGTGGATCAACTGCTAAAACTCATACAATTTTAACCGTCTGAACTAACTTTCAATCGAATTGATCAACAATAACCATACAGCGTTTGTTGAAAGTCAGTTGATCAAATAATATCGAAGCTTGTGAACCCGCTATTAGTTAAAACAACTAGTATTATATTATAGTTGGATTAGCGAATTTATTTATCAGTCAAATAACATGTATACAATGGAAATTCTGATAAGATTTTAGGATGCCTAAATGCTCAATATATGAGACAGTAAAAACCAGGTACAATTTAACCGATAAACCTCCCGACGTCCATTAGAAAAAATCTGCTCTTTATAAACGGCTGGGCAGATCTTCATCAATCATGACTAGGAACCATCTCGATTATACTAACAATCAAGTAAAAAAACGCAATTAAATCAATCTATTTGTTTAGGTGTACCATACCTAAATATAATCAACGACGTTGGGCAGAGAATAGATATCTTTGATTGTTCATTGGCGGAATTCGTAAAGGTAACTATAGAAATACTCACTAATGTATCGACTACATAATGTAAATTGTATAACAATATATATCGCATTGGGTGTAAATCCTGTTAAGATTGTATTGATACTGTAATAAATAAATAAATAAATACCACAGACAGATAAACAGATAAAGGGGTCAAACTTATAACACTCCTCTTTATTGAAGTGGTTAAAATCAAATGTCCTAAAGACTCATCCATTTCTATCTAAAAGAAAGTGTGTTACATTAAAATATCGAAACAAGCTATGAAAATATGAAATGTGCGTGAACGTTCGAAGGAAAGTCGTAGATTTATTACTTCTGAGACATTTGTCTTAGAAAACAATGTACAATGGAATTTTAACAACACCGTCCAAAAAGCAATAATCATTCGTGCTGAAAAACTAAGCCTAATTAGTAAGCTTGTCCCACTGATAGGCAAAAAACTCCACCATTTTATTGTGGGAATATTTGTAGTTTAAACTGTGATCCTATCACACTGATGGAGCAGCAACCAATATAGGTTGCTGGGTCGCCATTGCCCCGTATCTTGGTCGGCGTGGGTGTACCACGGGCCGATGAAGTTTTGGACTCGAAAAGATACAAGTATCTTTAAGTTATATTAGAAGTTAGAAAGTCAAAGGACCTTCTTAAACATATATAACTTTTTCAAAATTAAAACATAAGCCTACGCAGGCATTATATATTAAATATACGCCCCAATTATGCGATTTCAAAAACGATGTTTTTTTTAATATGTAATAAAACATTGCGTCCTGTTTAAAATTGTGGACGGTGTCAATTTTAAAGTAGGTTGATAAAACTCCTGTGAGTTTTAGAATAACCGACAATACGTTTCCCGGTGAAATGTAGGTACCAAGTGATCAAATATTTATTTTTTAATTTATTATTTAGTCGTAATCTCTATAAAAGCATGTAACGCGTACTTTAAGAACTTGAAACTTATTTATTACTTTAGATTAGGTCAAACTTGCAGAAATAAGTTAGAAAGTATGTAAAGATCCGCGTATTTTAAACTACAACGTGCTATTTAACTAAAATAGCAATATCATTGTAAACAGTTCCATAATTAATGTAAAAAAATATATACCCCGTTACAGGGTGTATATAAGTCAATAAACAAGTGCATCCGCCATATAATTCAACACATTCCATGACAAACCGTATAATTGTATTTATTGTTACCAAATAATTCGTATCGATGTGTATCCATAATTTAAATTTCAATTAAGCATATCTTAAGTTATTGGTTTTTTTTTTATTTATATATTAGTATTAAGATTTTCAAAGACACAAACCATTTACAAATGCTTTTTTACGTCTGTCATGCACCCATGTTATTATATTTATAATTACTCAAAACATACCCAACTATGACAAAAGTGGTTGAACCAATTTGTTAAATTAATATTGGAGCTCGAAAGTAGCTTAATAGTTCATATAATATTACACACCGTGCGCCATTTTCTTTTTCAAACTTGGCTGGCACACTGTCGTATGTCTAAACAGCCGACATACTCATATTTTTTTATAATTTTCATGCTATATAAACCACCTTAAAATCCATTATCATCTCCATAATAAGATTTATATTTAACTTATACTTAAACGCATTTAAGTTGTAAATACGCTTCTAAAGAGAATGTAAATTATTTATTTATTTCTACAAATAAAATTTTCTAAATAAAATCAAAACGTTTTATTTGAAATTTATCACAACAAAACCGACCAAAAAAAAAATTACCTTTTAATATTTAGAAATAATATTTTATATGCACATCCTATTTCTTAGTTGTCTCAATATGAATAGTTCCTGAAAGGGAAAAAATAAATAATAATTATAAAACAGAGTTCTGAGCATTATTTTTATTGCCTGAATGACGAAACGAGCAGGTCGCTCGCCTGAGGGTAAGCACCAGGCCTACCCATAAACAGACACAACAGTGCTTACTGCTGAAAGGCGGCAGAAATAGACAAAGCGGGGTACCAAACCAGACGGCCTCTCGCATACGAGGGATCTAGCACCATTCCTCTACCGATTCTTTGTTTGTCTAGTGTGATGAGCCATAGGTTTTAATGATAATTAGAAAGAATGAATTTTGGTACACTAAAAAAATTCCGTTAAAATCCCCGACATAAATTAGAAAAAAAAACTGCAATTTCTAAATGGCTGAACATATTTTCTTCAAACATAGCTAAGAACTATCTCGACTCTATTAGCTTTCAACAAATGACTCAATTAAATCCATCTAGTTATTTAGGCGCAACGTTGCCGCAGACAAATACATACGCAGACAGACAAAGAAGTCAAAATACCCACCTAATACTCCTCGTTATTAGTCCTGGGATAAAAATACTGTTACATCCCACGGCATTCGTTCTGCACCAAAGATGACAGAGCACCTAGCTTTTATAGCTTGACAGCCTCAGTGGCGCAGCGGGCGAGTAGCCGGCTGCGAAGCGAGAGGCCGTGTGTTCGATTCGCGCACCAAGACAAATGTGTGTGTTCCACAAATATTTGTTTCGGGTCTGGGTGTTGTGGGACCGCAAGTTCGTAGTTCTTGATACCCACGATACAGGTTAACCTAGTGTGGGGTCAGGACTATGTGTGTGACTTTTGGGTGTAATTATTTATTTATTATTATATTACAAAAAAAAAAACATAAAAGCCGTATAACATGGTGAATACGCACCTTGATCACCACCGCTATCTTTAGACACATTGCTAGGAGTGATTTCATCAACCTTCCTAGCTTCCAATAAGATGTTACATTCAAGGCAAGGTTGTAGTTCCTCTTCCAACATATACAACTAAAATAAAATAATATATTAACTCTCTCTTCCATCTGCCCTTATCCCACTCGCAGTAGGGTCGGCGCAACATGCTTTTAACACATGTTACAGAAAGATTTGGCTTGTAGTATTTACGACCGGCCGCCTGTCTGACGTCAACGATTCTGGGGAGAAAACACCCAGACTCGAAACAAATATTTGTGGATCATACAAATATTTGTCTCGGTGCGGGAGTCAAACCCGCGGCCTCTCGCTTCACACCTGGATGCATGCCCACTGCGCCACGGAGGCTGTTGCATAGTAACATATTAACTCAATAAAGAAAATTATAGAGTTGTCTAATTGTATTCTAAATTTACCAATGCAATCTTTATTTTTTAGTTTCGTCATATTAAAAAAGTTCTGTGGTAGAAATACGAGCCTATGGAAACTTATAATAATAAGCCCTGACCCCACACTAGGTAAACCTATGTCGTGGGTATCAGGAACTACGAGGGATTTGCCAACCCACAACACCCAGACCCGAGACCAATATTTGTGGTTCACACAAACATTTGTCTCGGTGTGGGAATCGAACCCACGGCCTCTCGCTTCGCAGCCGACTACTCGCCCGCTGCGCCACGGAGCATAATGTATGTTATTAATAGATATTCAGTTATAAAGAAAAAGGAGCTTCACAATCATTGCAGTTAGCAGTTCCCGCTACATTTACCTATACGCTAGACCACTCCACTAACCGATGACTTCCAAGCATGTGGATAGCAAACGCTTGTCACAAGCTTCCTTCGATTCTTCTTCGGAATTTAGATCAGCGGTAAACACTTGCTAGCCTACACAAACCAAGCCAAACTCTTGATCTCTAAATTGAAATCTGTCAAGGCTTTGCGTGTAGAACTCTTTAGCCAAAACGTTTTTCCTGAACAATATATTATAGAGATATACCCGTCCATCGGATCCGTATCCAGTGTATCGCTTAGTGGGAAATCCCTGGAGGTCCATCGGCTGCGGCTTCTCCTTAGTCACCATCTCCGATATCAGAGTGTGAGAACCACCAACCCATCGGTGGCAGGTATGAGCCCTTGAAATATTAATGATTTGTATCCTGGTATCTAAATGTTACTACACTGCACTTAATGGTAAGACTGTCTAAGTGGCGCAGTTGTAATGCGAGCGCGTTATGACTGAGGCTGATGCTGAGGTCTCGGGCTCGTTCCCCGGGTCAGGGTAAAAGTGATATTGGGTTTTTCTATTACGAAATGCTCAGTATCAGCCCGGTGTCTGAAATTTGTGCCCGGTATGGCGATGGGCTCGCCCCCTATCACATCATGGGACGGAGATACGCTCGGCGAAATGTGGGTGAACTGGTTACTCCTCTGCTACATCTTCGGGGATTACAGGCGTGAGTGTGTATGTATGTATGTATGTACCTAATGGTAAGTATAGTGCAGTCCAAATTTTAATATAATGTCGACTCACGAAACATGACTGTTGAGAGGCGTTGCTCTCTATAACATCTTCAAACTAATACCAGTCTGAAGTGATCGTCAGGCAAATACAGTGCAAATATAATGTTAACGGAAAACATTATCAACTTTTATGAGTGGTAGAGCCACGCTGTAGACACTTGTCTACAGCATGTATGGGCCGGTTCGTCCGGGTCTGTCTCACAGAAAACCGGCGTAAAGTAGCAGCTTGCTGCTGCGTTGCGTACGGTGAGTGAGATATCCGGAAGCCCAAACCCCCTCCGCTTCCCAATTCCTTAATTATCCCTTTCCTTTAAGGTCGGCAACGCACCCATGACTCTTTTGGTATTGTGGGCGCACATGGGCGGTGGAGATCACTTACCATCAGGCGACCCACTTGCTCGTTTGCCGGCATATGCCATAAAAAACATCATGTCCTTCGACGCTCGGCAGAATTATGGCGGCCTGAAGTCCGTAGGTTAACTACGATCCTTTTAGGAGAAGCTAAATAAAATAATCACTATCTGAATTATAAGATATTATTACTCCAGGATCTTCTTTTTTATTAGCTTGAGCAACGTAACGAGCAAGCCGCTCGCCTGATGGTAAGCGCCACGTCTGCCCATAAACAGAAGCAACACCACATAGAACTTTGAATTACAAAGCACTGCAAAGCATTGGACTGCGCTCGTCCCCCCCGAGACATAAGATGTAAAGTCTCATAATGCCCAGTAATTGCACTAATAATAATAATAATAATAATAATAATAATGATTTATTTATGCAAAGTGAACATTTCAAACACAAGGTCAGTGGCTCTCAAACTAGGCAAGCCTGTATCTTGAGAGCCTGAGCTGAGTAATCTTAACGAAACTGTAGTGCAAAACAGTTCAATTTTGCAATAATCTGTAAATATCTAAGGTTAGTAGTAGTTGGATGTAAAAAAAAAAAAAAAAGTAATACAAATTGTGTGTGAGTTTGTGTGTGTGTGTGTACGCGTGTGCGTGTGCGTGTGCGTGTGCGTTACACGTATAAGTTCGAAGTTAACAATCTTTCGGTTTCGTCTTAGCTGAGTCCTAACAGCCAAGTTTTTACTTCACTTTTAAATGCAGCGTAAGTGTCGTTTATGATGTTACAGTAACTATGTAAATTGTTGTAAATAAGTGGGTGCATAAATATAGGACATCGTTTAGTTAGGAGAGAGGTGGCACGAAAAAGCGGCATTTTGAAAACTCGTTTGGATTTTAAGGCTTCCATATCAGTTCTACTTTTTAAGTCTTTATGTATGTGTAGGGCTGCACTGAGAATGTATAGCTGACGAACGCGGAGTACTGCAAATTCTCTGTAGACTGCATCAGTGGGATAAAAGAACGGCTTCCTTAGGAAAACCTTGATGACCGCTCTTTGGGCTCTTTCGAGCTCAATAAGTGTGGTTTTCCCAGCTGCGCCCCAAACTGAGATGCAGTATTGAATGATAGATTGGCAGATTGCGAAGTATATCATACGCTGAATGGATATTGATGTACAATCTCTCAGTTTTTTAATTATATAAATCAGTTTGCGAATGCGTTTCGAGATGTAGTGTATGTGCTGTTTGAAAGAGAGGCGTTCATCGATGATTACCCCCAGGTATTTGACTTGTTGTGTTCGCTCTAATGTTTCACAGTTACAGCTAGGCTGGGTGGTATTATGGTGAAACTGGCAAGTGTGGAATTGGAGCGACATACTTTGTGGAGGGCTAGAAGCAAGTGTTTTGTGGAAGGTAATGTATTTAGATTTTTTAATGTTCAGAGTAAGTAGATTTTGGTTTAGCGCCTTCGCCACCGTCATGAGCCCTATTTCCGCCATGCGATAGACCTGTTCCCATCCATGTGCGTGGAATATAATAGCTGTGTCGTCAGCATACGATATTATCGAAGCGCTATTCATGTTGAGATCCGATATGTCATTCATGTACAGAGCAAATAGTGAAGGACCAAGCAAACTGCCCTGTGGGACTCCGAAGGTAATAGGCAGGCACTGACTTCAAGGTCCTTCAAACACGAACACAACAGTGCTTGCACACTGCTGTTTGGCAACAGAAATAAGCAAAACGGTGGTACCAACCCAGACGGCCTCTCGCATACGAGGGACCTATCACCTTACATCTTACTTGGCATCAGGTGGCGGTGGAGGTTCAAAGTCTCTCAGGCACGGCTCTTCAGACTCGTTCTCCGCTCCAGTGGGCTGCGGTCTCATGGCAGGCAGGGGAGGTGGAGAGCCATAGTTAGCATCCCATGGAGACATCAGAGCTGGTACCATGCAGGCACCACAGGTCGCATCTCGAGCCAGTTGACGGGTTAACATTGCAGCCTAAATTAAATTAATCCTTAGTAGGCAATTAGTTCCGTATTTTTCTTAAGGAACTTAAAATACCTACAGCTACAACTTCTCCTTATCTTTCTATTTGAACAATTTCGTGGCGGTATAAAGACAGCTTCGAATTCCCAAAGACTCGCCGAGCTTCATTGCTCCGTGTCTAAATATACATGTCATTGTCCATCCTGACTTAAAGGAGTTACAATAGCGGATGTGTGGGCGAGATAGTCTATTAACCTTAAGAATACTTTAGGATCTAGCCCAGGGCCTCCGAGCTGAAGGATCCCCGAGATACCAAAATCTTTTCTTTGGAGTTCTTGCTCCAAAACTATTACTGCACAAAATAACTTGGCCGGGCTTAACTTAGTCAATTCAACCGCCTTTTACGCCTCACGTCATGCTTTAGTCTTGGAAAACCATAGCAGCGAAGTCGCTCATTACAAACTCCCAGCTGGCCAAGGTAATGTGGATATTTTCTGGCCATCGCACATGTACCTACCGTAAGTGATACTTACCTTCACATAAATACCATTGCTACCACTAATCAATATAATAATTTTTATGATCGTTCAGATACTACTAATCACACTCATCATTCACAATAAGTAAATGATGACTTCAATGAATGTAAAGTTTATTTCTGGATGAATTCAAGTCACTAAGTAATGGCTTTTACACCTTCGCTAATTAGGATGACGAAGATTTTCACTACTCTCTCTCTCTCTTATTCCACCTGCCCTTATCCCACTTGCAGTGGGGTCAGCGCCACATGTTTTTCAACACATGTAACAGAAAGATTCGGCTTGTAGTTTTTACGTCCGGCTCCGACCGCCTGCCTGACCCCCCTTTGGGGTCAAGATTTGCGATCTGGGAAGATTTTTACTACTATGTACTGATCCAAACTTGAATAGATCCCTGAAAACCTTAGGCTCTCCAAGTATATCACACAGCCTGTTTAGTTTCTGATGAAGATCACGCAGTTGCTGCTGGACATCATCACGCGATGCCATCAGCTGCATCAGCTCAGCCTTGCTCTCCGATATATCCGTCAGGTCTTTTATGGCACCCTATAATATAAAGATTAAAGATACAGTGAAGACTGGTACATAAGTATTTAGATTAAGTGTTATTAAAGCGTTATTATTATATCATAACAAATTTATTATTTGTTATATATAGATAAAAAGAAAAAAAATAAAGAGTATATGTATGGAACCCTCGTTATGCGAATCGGATTTTTACATATAGCAGAATGTAGGCGAGCGTGCAGATGGGTCACCTGATAGTAACTGGTAAGTCATCACCACCACTTAAGTACTCCCACAATACCAGAGTAATTGAGAGTGTGTTGCTGACCTTAAGGAAAGGAATAGAGATTAGAATAGGATTTTTGAGCACCTGGCAGTAATTTAACATGACAAACTCACGCTTATGTCCCCGGATAGGTGACAGGAATGCAACTAGTACACCCGCGGTTGTCAGTGCTTTTCATCCCATAATGTAATAAAAGCCGGGACTATTACTATATCGAGCACAACTGAACCTGTTTTTTTATGGTATAGGCCGGCAAACGAGCAAGTGGGTCAATGTGGGCTGATGGTAAGTGATCTCCACCGCCTATGTACGCCCACAATACCAAAATAATCATGCGTGCGTTGCCGACCTTATAGGAAAGGAATAATTAAGGGATTAGGAAGGGGAGGGGGTTTGGACCTCCGGATATCTCCCTCACCGTACGAAATGCATCAGCAAGCTACTACTTTACGCCGGTTTTCTGTGAGAGAGTGGTTATGACCCGGACGAGCCGGCCCATACATGATGTAGGCAAAAGTGAAGATGACATAAATCTGATGATTTCTGTTTCAACAAATACAACTAACCATCCAGACTAGCTCCTGTTTTCTGAATTTTTCATGGCACAGCTCCAGACGTCGCTCCAGTTCACCGCGAGCCGAGGTGAACAGTTTCTCCGTCAGAAGACCGGCCAATCGAGATATATCTGCCTACAACTAATTACTGCTACACATTCAGAATTAAGCAACGATAGCCTAGGAGATGGAAGTTGAGGGTTTTAAACCAGTCCCAAGGGTACGCAGCTATGACAGTATTCATTATTGACACCTGTCAGGTGTGCACCTGAGAATTCTCCATAAAGTTATTAAAAGCATGAGACGTCTATCAACCCAGCCCATTAGACCAGCGCGGCGTAGTGGCCTAAGGTCTAACCCATATAAGCCACCTGAGAATTTACCACTATTTATTTTTCGCTTACATAATACGTACATATTATTTCGGGGGCCTACGATACGAGTACCCTTGTGATTTCTTAGATTTACGCGAATATTACACATTGAAATAAAACTAGTTTAGGTATTTTTAATTTTTATTTTAGTCCCGACGTTTCGAAAGATTTTCAGCCTTCGTGATCACGGGAGAGACTGAGGTGTAGGTCGTCTCGAAAAGTTAATGTTAGCTACATTGCCTACCTTCATTTTAAAATTATACATTTATTTTTTAATTATTTAAAAAGTTAGTTGACACAAAATAAAATTAAACCGCGATAAAATCCGTATAAACTAGTTTTATTTCAATCTATGATACCCTAGTCACATAAATACACTTTGTTATTTAAAAATTAACTGGAACGAACCTTGTCTCTGAGTCCGTCCTGTACTTCATCACGGTCAGCCTTTTGTTCCCGCAACATTTCCACACACTCCACCAGGCTCTATGAAAACCAAGCGTGCCAATTTTTACTATGCACACTGACGTCATTGCGGTGCGTAAAGATTATATGTTTAGTGGGGTTGTCCAAGAGTTGACATGGGATGTATTAGGACATTAAGGCGTGTATTAAGTTCTTTGGTTCGTGTACATTACTCCTGGTCCCTCACCTGATGGTAAGCGCCACGCCTGCTCATAAACAGAAACAACACCACACAGAACTTTAAATAACTAAACACTGGATGACACTGGACTGCGCTCCTCACCCCGAGACATGAGGTGTTAAGTCTCATAATGCCCAATATTTCACTGGCTTCAATGTCCTTCAAACCGGAACACAACAGTGCTTACATACTGCTGTTTGGCGGTAGAAATAGACAAAGCGGTGGTACCAATCTAGACCGCCTCTCGCATACGAAGGACTTACCACCTGGAATAAACTAAGTATTAGGCCCGGCTAAATAATTTAGCAGGTATTGGTATATCAACTGAGCGTAATAAATTTCTACAAATCGTCACTTAGCTAACAACACCGCGCAAGTTAAATTGGCTTAGTTTTCAGAAGAGATATAGAACTGAATATTTTTTATGAACATACGTGATGTAACCAATGCACGGTGACAGAACTATTTGAATATAGTGAGTTGTATGGATAATTTAAATTTTTGTGTAAAATTATTGGATACGCGGCAAAAACAATTTATCCAATGACAATATCACATGACCAATTTTCGAGTTTCGCGGTGTTGTTAGCTAACCGACGAAATATAACACGCACATGTAATTCGTCGCCGAGTTGCTTCTGGAATGAGGACAGTCCCTGATGTTCATGCACAGTAGCCTCCAACTCCAACATGAGCAGGTCATACCGCTCCGTTAATTCCATTACAGCTGACGGAAAAGCAAAGACTTTGAAAAGGTCCTTGATTACTAATAAATATTTATGAAAACATTTACCATTTTCACCAACATATGCTTAACTTTAATAGTACCTAACACCCAACATAATTATCAAAGCAAAGCAAAGTTGCGAAAACATAGTCACCGTCGCACCGTTTGATGCGTGTTGGGAGAGATCAACTAAATTTAAGCAAAGATTAGTGAAAGCCGGTATCAGAACTTCATAAATAACGTGACAATATAATCATCTGTCCACAATAGAGCATAACGCGTCGTAGAGCCCTTGCTTGCTTATTATATCATGAATAGACTCTAATGGAATGATACTGGGGAACTGCTGCGTTTCGTCGGTTTATTGAAATGCATGTGGCGTATCAACCTCTCTCTCTAATTAACATCCACATACCAGTAGTTTCAGAGTTCCCTCCCGCTTGATTCAGCTGCGCCACACCAGCCTTCAGTTCGGTTCTCATCTGATCCATTTGGTCTTTAAAGCCTTGTATCTATAACATGTATCACTTTATATTTTCTCCTGCAGTATTCTGCTGTAGGTACGTATTGTGATTATACGCTCAACCGGGTTGTTGCCACTGTCTCACAGATAACCGAAGTAGTAGCTTGCTGTTGCGTTTCATTTAGTGAGATATTCGGAGGCATTATTGTTCAGGTATTGTGGGTTTCATGGGCAGTGGAGATCACTTATCATCAGGTGAACCATTCGCACATATTCCGACCGCTAGTACAAAAACTCAACAGTAAACAAATCATAGGTGCGTGCACTGGGAGTTGATTCTAAATTTAGAAGGCCAATTCTCGTAATTTTAAATGTTCAAAATATCATTCCGATCTAGCCTCAGCGTCGAGAAAGTTGCAAATGGCATTTTCTTGACGCTGAGACTAGATCGGAATGATATTATGAACATTTAAAATTAAGAGAATTGGCCTCCAGATTGTTGTTTATCGCTCATTTAACGTTATAACGCTGTAAGGAAAACTGCATACTTGAAAATTATCCTTAAGAATTAGACCAGGGGATGTAGTAACTTAACCTTCTCCTTAGTAGACAGTGGCGGATTTAGTGGTGGTGTTTGGTTGGGGGGGGAGCTTGACCCAAAATTAGAATAAAAAAATGAGAATATACTATACCTACTTAAAATCGAATAAGTAAAGATAAGCGATGAAAATTATATTGTACGTAGTACTACTTCTTCTATACATTTTTACCTGTGAAGTAAGTCCAGTATCGAATCCATTTAACTGAGCTGCATAATCATCGACCAGGGAGTACAACGTGGATATTCGCGAATTCAACTTGACTGCCACGTCTAACTTGTCAGCTAAAAATAATACTGTATGTAGTATTCATCTGCCTCTATGCCTTCTCTCTTTCAGGGCTAATCATCTCACTACAGAGAATGCTCAAGATCTGGCAAAGTGGAATAAATAAGTATCATGGCACAAGCCCGAGATAACGCCAGGCAGAAAGAGCTATCCCAAAATGCTTAGTACAAGTCAGGAGTCCGGAATGGTGCCCGGTATGGTGGTAATGGTGCATACATATAAATTGGTTAGTGATTTCTTAGGTTTACGCGAATATTACACATTGAAATAAAACTAGTTTATACGACTAAAATAAAAATTAAACCGCGATAAAATCCGTATAAACTAGTTTTATTTCAATATAAATTGGTTCAGAAATATCCCCAAAGTTATGACTTTAAATAATAAAATAATAAATAAATACACCCAACAGTCACACACATAGTCCTGACCCCGCACTAGGTAAACCTGTATCGTGGGTATCAAGAACTACGAGGGACTTGCGGTCCCACAAAATGTCCCAAATGTTGGTATGGGGAAAAGTGGGTGCGTAGTAGGGATATCTCACTATCTCGCGTGCACCATAATGAAGATTTTACACAGTGACGTCAAAGTTTGCGTCGTCTGTCATTTGACAATTACCCCTTCTACAGGATTTGAATGGCTTCTAACTTATTTATTTTTGGTCCGATTTATGAAATTCTTTCTGCAATAGATTTTGAGTAAGGTAACTTATTGATTGAAATAATAAAAAAATATAGTCTACTACCCTATTATGCCGGCCTGAAGTTGCTGGATGTACAAGACTACTCAGTTATAACTAACCGACTCCTTTTGCAGTAGCGAACGCGTGTTCTGCAGATGTTGTGGCCTTCCCTGTCATCAAGGTCATTGCTTTGTTCAGGTCTTCCTTTAGAGCATGGAGAGCGTCGCTACAAATATACTGAATCTTAAGAAACATAGTCATAGTAGGAATATAGCCGTAGGTACTTATAATTCAACGGCTCCAAAGTTCAAGTAATCCGAACTGTACTCGTAATTCAGACAACCATAATAGTCAATAGTTTTTTTAATGACGATACGAGCACTACAAAACACTTCACTGCACTTGTTACTGAAACACACACTTTTATGAGTGGTAGAGCCAAGCTGTACAGTTTTGTCTACAGCATGAATGGGCCGGCTCGTCCGGGTCGTTACCACTGTCTCACAGAAAACTGGCGTAAAGTAGAAGCTTGCTGCTGCGTTTCGTACGGTGAGTGAGATATCCGGAAGCCCAAATCCCCCCTCCCCTTCCCAATCCCTTAATCCCTTTCCTATATGGTCGGCAGCGCGCCCATGATTCTTCTAGTATTGTGGGCGTACATGGGCGGTGGAGATTATTTACCATCAGGTGACCCACTGGCTCGTTTGCCGGCCTATGCCATAAAAATAAATAAAATAAACACGCATTGAATATTAAGTCTTATAATGCCGAGTATTTTTACTGGCTTCAATATCCTTTTAACCAAAACACAATAGTGCTTACACCTGCTGCATGGCGGCAGAACTATACGAAGAGGTGTTACCTACTCAGATGAGCTCTCGCATACAAAGAAACTACCACCTAGGTAGTAGGTCTTACCATTAGATAACCCACTTCCTTGTTTCTAGCCTACTGCAATAAAAAATTGTTCAAACCAGATAGCCAACTTACTCCATTTCCTTATGTGATACTGGTGGTGCGGGTTCCATCTTGGAAGTGGAGGAGGCCGCTGAGTCGTGTCGTTGCGCACCATGACCACCTCTACCATCAGACCGGATTGATGGCGGGTGGCCTGACATGGCTTCTAACCCGACAGATTTCCGACCAGCTAAGGGCCGAGACCTCACAGACTGGAAGTAAATGTAGCCTTTGTTGACTCCAATGGCGTAGTATGTCAAAATGTAGTTTACGATATTTTCAGATAAACTATTCAGACATCATTCTTACACACGCGCTCACACCTGCAATCCCCGAAGGAGTAGGCAATGGTACAACCAGTAGACCCACATTTCGCCGAGCGTATCTCCGTCACATGATGTGATAGGGGGCGAGCCTATCGCCATACCGGGCACAAATTCCAGACTCCGGGCTGATACTGAGCTATTCGTTAAAAAAAAACACACAATATCACTTTTACCCGACCCGGGGATCAAACCTGAGACCTCAGCGTCAGCCTCAGTCGTAACGCGTACGCATTACAACTGCGCCACCGAGACAGCCAACTTATAATATAACATAAACCTTGTACGTAAATAGTTTTTGAACTAATCAGTGTTTTGAATTTTTCAGTACCATTCATTCAAAATGTTTATAATTAAAGGTATTCATCAGTTGTGTTAACGTTTAGACAACTCTAAGTGATGTGGTTTAAGTTTTGAATTTATACCATCGCAACTAACAACCAATTATCACTTAGGACAAAGACTTTATCTTTCTAAAAGATGTCAGCCATGTAGCCGTGACTAATAATTCCGCAGTATTAATATTTACTAAGATCTCAGGCTATACAAAAAACTGATTGTTTAGGTAGATTTTCTTGTAATTCACATGGAAGTGCTTGAATTTGTTTGTCTGGAAATTATGAATAATTTAGATTACAACTGATTTGCATACGAATTATTTAAGAAAGATCCCTCAGTGTTTAAAAACAAGAGTTTTTAACCAGTGCGACCTACCTGTACCTACGGAGCTGAAACGTGGACACTGACCAGCGGACTGATCCACAAGTTCAAAGTAGCTCAGCGTGCTATGGAGCGAGCAATGCTTGGAATTTCTCTGGTGGATAGAATTCGGAATGAAGTCATCCGCCAGAGAACCAAAGTCATTGATATTGCTCGCAAAATTAGCACGCTGAAGTGGAAGCGGACCGGCCATGTCTGCAGACGGACAGATGGTCGGTGGAGCAGACATGTGCTGGAGTGGAGACCACGGTTAGGCAAACGTAGTGTAGGGCGCCGTGCTGCACGGTGGACCGACGACTTGAAAAAGATGGCGGGTAGCGGTTGGATGCGGGTTGCTCAAGACCGGGATGGTTGGCGCTCATTTGGGGAGGCTTATGTCCAACAGTGGACAGCAACAGGCTGAGATAAATATTTAAGAAATGTAATCTGTTTTATTAAAATACACTATCTATAACAAACCAGCGCCACTTCCTCTCCTTCTTCACCCTCGATACCGACGCCTGCCATTGCTGCTGCGGCGGCAACCTCGTCGACGTCAGCTTTAACCTCTTCTATCATGTCGACAAGTTCTTCAGGTATAGCTCCCACAGCTGCCAGTTGTGTGAGAAGATCAGCCATTCGGCCTATCGCTTGTTCGGCTGCCTTGATTCTTGCTGTAACCTATGTATCAAGATGTAGTAGACAGATATTTTGCATTGATAAAAATGTCTGCTGTTATGATATCTATTTGTGTTTCAAAGTCATAATAGCATACATACATACATACACACTCACGCCTATGTCCCATAGGGGTAGGCAGAGACTATTGAGTACCACAAGCTACGATCCTGACACACCTCTTTCGCCTCTTCCACATTCATACATCTTCTCATACATTTTCGTCGGTTGAGGGTACTCGTGACGTGCCCTTTTCGGAGAATGTCATTTATTTGATCCGCATATGTTCTCCTCGGGCGCCCTCTTCCAACCCTACCATTCACATTCGCACGATAAATACCTTTCGTAAGTCGTCTTTCATCCATCCTCTCCATATGCCCAAACCATTTCAGCATACCCTTTTCGATCCTAGTCACCACATCATTCTTCAACTTACAGCGATCCCTTATCACACTATTCCTCATCCGGTCAGCAAGGGTGACTCCACACATACTACGTAGGGAACGCATTTCCACCGCATTTATTCTACTTTCATGCTTCTTCTGCCAAACCCAACTTTCACTGCCATACATAAGTGTCGGTACCAGCACACCATTGTGAACAGCCATTCGTGCCTTTTGTGACACCGACTGGCTGCTCATTACTGCGTGCAAGGCACCATTCACTTTGTTACCTGCCGTCACTCTGCTTTCAATATCCCCCTCGCACTTCCCATCTCTCGTTATCTTGTTACCCAGATACATAAATTCTTTCACTTGTTCCACTCTCTCGTCTTCTATACTAATACTACATGTAGTAGCATCTTCCTCTCTTTCTATCACCATAACTTTCGTCTTGCTTGCATTAATTTTCATTCCCTTCTTCTTAAACGACACATTCACTAAGTCTAACATTTCTTGTAACTCCTCCGCCGACGGCGCAAGTAACACTTGGTCATCGGCATAGAGGAGACACTTGACACGCAACTCATCCATTCTAAGTCCACATTCCATTTCTTTCAGACCTGTCAAACAGCTGTCCATATAAAGGTTGAAAAGCCATGGAGACGCAACACATCCCTGTCTAACACCTCTTGAGATGTTAAACCAGTCTGAGTACGCTCCATTTACCCTTATACAGGCTTTGGAGTTCTCATACAGAGACTTCAAAGCCCTCACCAGGTGGCCCCCAACCCCATATGTCAGTAGTGTTGACCACAGCTCATCCCTCTGCACACGATCGTAGGCTTTTTCCAGATCTATGAAGGCACAGTACAGTTTTTGGGACTTAGCCACATGTTTTTCAGTGATGCACCTTATGGAAAAAACTTGATCAGAGCAGCCCATTCCCTTTCTAAATCCCGCTTGCACATCCCACATCTTTTCTTCCGTATCATTAATCACTCTTCTAATCAGAACCTTTGCATACAATTTACCGACGACACTGAGAAGGCTTATAGCTCTGTAGTTCTTGCATTCTTGTTGTGACCCTTTACCTTTATAAAGTGGGACAATGACAGCTTTGCACCAGTCCTCTGGTACCCGGCCATCCCTCCAGCACATATTAAAAAGTAGCCACAACAATTTTGCCACTATATCTTTGCCGTTTCTCAGCATTTCGACGGAAACCCTGTCATAACCTGCAGCCTTACCCAATTTCATATATTTCATCTCATTCATAATTTCATCTTCCGTAATTTCATTGTCTGCATCGTCTTGTGAGCGAGCCGGGCCTATAGAATCCGCTCTATCGGTAATACCCTCCTCACTACATTTAAAGAGATCTTTAAAATGTGATTTCCAACGATGCAAGTCCCTTTCATTGTTCAACACTCTTCCATCTTCATTCCTAATTACGCCTAATTTTGAAGCTCCCAACGTACCCCTAGTTACTTTTACCTGTTTCCAGAACAGTTTTATATTGGAACTGAAGTCGTCAGAAAGCTTCTTATCAAGCTCTTCTTTCTTACTTCCTTTCTTTTGCTCGACTACTTTCTTGACTCTCTTTTTCGCTTCCCTATATATATACTCTGCTTCTGCAACATCTGCATTCCCTAACACATTCATGCATCCTTTTGTCTTGGTTGCTAGTAGATCTAGCCATGCCTTCTTCTTCTCTTCCACAACCACTTTTACTTCATCATCCCACCAATTATCACCAATCAGTCTTTCTTTCCTCTTCACTTCCCCGCATACTTTGGTAGCTGCTTCGACCAGACCAGTCTTCACAGTTTCCCAAACCTCATTCATTCTTCCCTCATATTTTTCTTCCCATACGTGGGATGTTTTTTCTCGCAACTCTTTCAAATATTTTTCTTGCACATCTATCTCTCTCAACTTTTCGACTTTGATGCGACCGAGGCTTGTTGCCGTCTGTTGCGGTCTGTGTCGCCAGGATTTGAACAGACCACTTATTCGGCTTACGACTAGATAGTGGTCCGTTCCCACACTAACTCCACGATAGCTCCTGGTATCCGCAACTTGCCTTTTGAGCCTACGGTCAACAATAACAAAGTCAATCACACTTTTGCATCCGTTCCTCTCCCATGTATACTTATGGATATCCTTGTGTTCAAACATGCTGTTTGTCACCACAAGGTCCCTCTCCACACACACCTCCAATAAACTCATACCATTCTCATTTACTCTCTCATCTCCATACTTTCCTAACACACCTTCCAATCCTTCTCTTTCCACACCTACCCAACTGTTGAAATCACCTATCATAATTATCCTTTCATTAGTCTCGCAAGTATTAAGAACACCTCTCACACTTTCCCAAAACTCCTCCCTCTCCAACGCAGAGCAACCCATGTCTGGCGCGTAAACAGCCAGAACGAATATCCGGTGAAGCTTTATTTTTAATCGGATCCAGAGGAGTCTGGGACTTACACACTCGTATCCTTTCATACAGTGAGCCAACCGATCAGAGAGGAAAACACCAACACCCTGACGGGCCCTTTCTGTTTCTGGAACTCCGGACCAAACTGCCGTATAAGTCCCGTGGTGTGTTATATCCTTCCCCTTCCTTTTTGTCTCACTCACACTCAAAATATCAATATGTCTTTTTTTCATCACCTGACATACTTCATCAATCTTATCTCTCATCCCTCCCTGCACATTCAGTGTAGCTATACGGCACTCCGCAGTCCGCTTTTCGCCCCGTGGGATACAATGGCGTGATGTGTGGCGAACAGCATCGCCGCCTCCGAGTTTATTAGTGTTTTTTCTCATTTAGTTCCCACGATTAGCAAGGGAAAAAGACAGTCCACCCTCACAGAGCCCCGCATGTGAGGGTAAGGTATAGTTAGTGCCTGGGGTTACCCGGCCCCAGACAACAGGCATACTAGCGACTAGACTCGCCCCTAGCCATGCATCCATCGGCGCTGCTGACCTTGGATTGGCGGAGAGGATAAGGGAATTGACGTGACGACGGGAATGAGGGGCTTAGTAAGGGAAAGCGGAGGTAAAGGGACTCTACAGCCACGGACGGACGAGGAGAGTGACGGTAGAGGCTCGAGGAGGCCAGGGTCGCATACCCGTACCCCCTGTATAGACATCGGACAGATGCCTATACAGAAGACCCTCTGACCCTATAGGATAATAGCAACATACATATAATATATAAAAGTCATGACAGGTATTCATTATTAGTACAAATAAAAGAAATATTACTTAATAAATAATAATAATACTAGCCCTGTATTATATACGTCCCACTGTCGGGCACGGGCCTCCTCTACTGAATGAGACTTACCTTGGGACTTACCTTGAATAAATATTCAACAAACATCTTATTCCTACAGTCTATTAAAGCTACGTAAAACAAATTATACCTATCTTAAATAAATTTTCAATAAATATAATGATATTGTTGTATTCAGTTAAATTACGTTCTATTTCAATCTAACAAATGACCATACACAGTTTAGCTCGTCTAATCTTGATTGACGCGTTCCATAAATCCTCAAGTTAAGTCATCTTGTTAAGTTTCAAGTCAGAATATTGATAAGAGTGGCACAAAACATGAAAGAATGGTGTGGTAAAGAAGAGGGCTATATCTAACAGGCTATTACGAAGACACTGATGTCTACCTGCATGGCTTGCATGATATCCGTAAGAGACGCAGTCCCATTAGCTATATCTTCCATTAACTTCTTGTTATCAGGAAAGGCAGGCGCTGGGAGTGGACCAGTCAGTGCTCTCAAATTATTCACGGCAGACTCTAACAACTCAAACTCGGATAGAGTCACCACTTCTATACTGCCCACACGAGTGCGAGAATCTGGTTTAAAAACTTCTCTTAAATTATTTTTTTATAATTGTTTTTACTGATGCCAGCAAAAGCATATGGGTCATCTGAAAGTAAGTGATCTCCACTGCCCAAGTACGCCCAGAATATTAGACGAATCATGGGCGTGTTGCCGATCTTGAAGGAAAGGGATAATTAAGGGATTGGGAAGGTCCTCCGGATATCTTAGTCACCGTACGAAACGCAGCAGCAAGCTGCTACTTTACGTCGGTTTTCTGTAAGACAGTGGTCACAACCCGGTCAAGCCAGCCTATGCATGCTGTAGACAAAACTGTCTACAGCGTAGCTCTACTACTCACAAGATTGATTCACCATCATTGTCTAACTACGGATGATCCCTTCAAGTCAATAAAAATAATATAAATTACCTGTTCTTGTCGTGGGGCCCTTTTCAACTGTAAAAATTTAGTAATATAAGCACTTATAACTTTTTTAGTATATTTTATACAAATATTTTATAAATTATCTGAAATTACGCCATCACTAAGTTTTAAATGTAATTACACCCAAAATGTGTGGAGCGGAGATTGACGGATCGCGAAATATTATACAATATGCAGTATAAAAGACACCTTTTTACACTGGACTTAAGTACAGTGCAGTCCAAATATAATGTCGGCCGATTGCGTCCCTGGACGGTCGGCAGAAATATGCCAGCCTAAAGTTACTGGATATACACTGCCTGACCCTGGAACGCGACTCACTCGAACGTACCATTAAGGCGGGTTTTTCACTATATGCCTTCAAACGTATCGAAGTTTTGAAGAGCTGTTATGGAGAACGTACCAGGAGTACGATCCCGCGGACCCAAAAAAGGCTGGCTTGACGTATTACAGGCAGATATGAGAGCCAATGGTCTTACTACAGAGAATGCTAAAGATCGGGTGAAGTAGAGTCGGACCGTGGCACTAGCCGAACGCCCGGTAGAAAAACTAACTGGTACTAATTACAATAAATGAATCTATATTTAATATTTACCGATTAAAACCTTTTCTTTGTTTCTTTCATGCTCTGTATGGAAAGAGTAATAAACAGTTGTACTCCCTTTTTTACACACTTCGTCTATAAAAGCACCTAATAACTTCAATAAATACCTGTTACAGCGATACTTGTACCGGAACTATGGCCTTTTCCCCTTTCCCGCTGTAACATAATAAATATTTACAACAATTAATAAATTTAATAAATATTTACAATAATTTAGACAGCCTCCGTGGCGCAGCGGGTGAGTAGCCGGTTGCGAAGCGTGAGGCCGTGGGTTCGATTCCCACACCTTGACAAATGTTTGTCTGTTCCACAAAAATATTTGTCTCGGGTCTGGGTGTTGTGGGACCGCAAGTCCCTCGTAGTTCCTGATACCCACGACACAAGTTAACCTATTGTGGGGTCAGGACTATGTGTGTGACTGTTGGGTGTATTTATTTATTTAATTATCACGTAATTTTAAGTAGCTGGTAGTTTATTAATAAGTCCTGTATTTACTGTCTCATTGCTGGGCACTAGACTACTTATTAGAAGTGTTATGCCTCAGGCCACCACACTAGCCTATAATGTGGGTTAGGTAATAGAGTTAATTATCAGACGATAGTTGACTGCCTCGGTGGCGCAGTTGTAATGCGTACTCGTTACGACTGAGGCTGACGCTGAGGTCTCGGGTTCGATTCCCGGGTCGGGTACACTGATATTGGGTTTTTCTATCATGATATGCTTAGTATCAACCCGGAGTCTGGAATTGTGCCCGATATGGCGATAGGCTCGCCCCCTATCACATCATGGGACGGAAATACGCTCGGCGAAATGTGGTTGTACTGGTTACACCGCTGCCCACCCCTTCGGGAATTACAGGCGTGAGTGCGTATGTATGTAGTTAATATACGACGTGCACTGAAAAATATTACTGTCCATTAAAAGTGAATGTTAGGTAAGCCCATGATTCTTCTGGTATTATGGATTTTTATTGGCGGTGGAGTGGAGGTACCACCAAGTGAATGGCATGTCCATGATTATTCTGGTACCTATTCTGGGTGTTAATTAGTGGTGAAGTGGTATCACTTACCATCAATCGACCCACTTCTACATTTACCGACATTTGCTACAATACAGGTACTTAAATAAGTGCAAAATAAAATTGGGATAACTAGTGAAAATGAACTCACTCTCTCCGCTTTCGCTCTTTCTTTCTCGGCAGCTTTCCGTTCCTTTTCCCGTTCTTTACCAGCTGCTTTCTCTACCTTCTCTTTTTCTTTAGCCGCATGCTTCTCTTCCTTTGCGTGTTCCTTTCCCGTCTTCGTTCTTTCCTTTGAGGCTGCTCGCTCTTCCTTTTCTCTTTCTTTGGAAGCAGCTCTTTCTGCTTTCTCTTTGTGCTTATCCTTTTCCAATATTACCTTATTATGAAGGTTAGTACCTACTTAGTAAAGGATCGGTTTCTATAATAATTTGAAATTAATATGGACCTTTTGTATATACAAACGTCAATCTATATCAATTTCAAATAATAAAATATAATATTAATATTATTAATTTCGCTTCGTGAAATCTATATACGCCAAGTTCATACGCCGAAATAAAGTATGAGATCTTGCGCACGAGTATCTAAACTATTTTTTTTATAGTATAGGCCGGCAAACGAGCGACTGGGTCACCTGATGGTAAGTGATCTCCACCCCCATGTACGCCCAAAATACGAAAATAATCATGGGCGCGTTGCTGACCTTAAAGGAAAGGGATAAGTAAGGGATTGGGAAGGGGAGGGGAATTTGGGCCTCCGGATATCTCAGTCACCGCACGAAACGCAGCAGCAAGCTGCTACTTTACGCCGGTGCCGGCCCGTATCTGTGTCTATCTAGACCTGAATGCGTTCATAGATAAAAATATTTTTATGTCTGCACTGGTCGTTACCCACAGTAAGGAGTCAGCCGATCACCTATACGAAAAATGCCTTTTCATAACAAAGTACCTACCTAATGAGAAAACTGCTCTACTGTTTCCAATGGTGTTTTTCATTACCAAACTGCTCTTGTTAATATAGATACCTATGTAAAATGTGTCACGCTTGGTTTCGTACAGATTGAAGAACCTACTTAACTTTCTTTCTTTTTTATTAGCTTGAATGACGAGACGAGCAGGTCGCTCGCCTGATGGTAAGCGCCACGCCTGCTCATAAACAGAAGCAACGCCACACAGAACTTTAAATAAAGCACTGCATAACACTGGAGACATAAGGTGTTAAGTCTCATAATGCCCAGTAATTACACTGGCTTCAATATCCTTCACACCGGAACACAACAGTGCTTACACACTGTTGCTTGGCGGCAGAAATAGACAAAGCGGTGGTACCAACCCAGCCGGTCTCAGGGACCTACCACCTTGTATAAAACCACTATATAAAACTACCACCTATATTAAATCTTTGGTCTATGGAATCAACTTTGAAAACGGCGCCAAAGTGTATCTTATACCTTCTTCTTCCCGTGATCGTCATGCTCTTTAATACCATCCAAATGCCCTTTGTGCCGCGTCGGCGAACCTTGATCGTCGTCCTTAGACTTCTTCTCCTTCATGTCGTCCTCCTCGCCTATCCTGATCTCCACTTGTGTTTCCAGCATGCGCAGATTCCTCGCTAGGATGTGCAGTACCATTTGCACTAATTTATAGTTTACTATGTTTTGCTGGAATTAGAGGCGAACTTGTATAGATTGCGAAAATATATGTGAAGATGTGTGAATCTGGAAGTAAAAGAGTCGTAGTCTCTGGATCGTAGTTTGTGTAAAAAAAACTGGTACAGTCGACGAGCAATAGCTTTATCGCTAGCCTATGAACGAGCGTGAGAAAGCGACTGCCAATTACAAGCTCGGATGACAAATAAGATGCGTCATGCGAATGTTGCTGCGCGAGGTTCTTGACTGTTGCCAAGAGAATTATTATTTAATAATTCGTATTACTGACTGCCTTGATGGCGCAGTTGTAATGCGAACGCGTTACGACTGAGGTCTCAGGTTCGATCCTCAAGTTTGGTAAAAGTAATATTGGGTTCTTCTATTACAAAATACCTGGGTATTCTGATTCGGATACTGGTATCAGCCTCGAATTATGCCCGGTATGGCGATAGGTTCGCTCCCTATGACATTATGGGACGGAGATACGCTCGGTGAAATGTGGATGTATACTGGTTACACCTCTGCCTACCCCTTCGATGATTGCATGCGTGAGTGAGAGCGTATAATTCGTATTACTGTAACTAAAGAATTCTCGCCAGCATTATGAACAGTCAGCGATCTACTAATAAATTTTAATATCCTTTGTAATTTACAAGCAGTCATACATTTCTCAAGCAAATAGTTGACCTCAGCTCGCGTCCCCATCGACGGTGGTGGGAGTTTTTTTTTATTATTAGCTTGAATGACGAGACGAGCAGGTCGCTCGCCTGATGGTAAGCGCCACGCCTGCTCATAAACAGAAGCAACGCCACACAGAACTTTAAATAAAGCACTGCATGACACTGGACTGCGCTCGTCAACCAGTTTCCCAGTAACCAAATTCCCAGTAATTACACTGGTTTAATTTCCATCACACTGGAACACAACAGTGCTTACACACTGTTGCTTGGCGGTAGAAATAGACAAAACGGTGGTACCAACCCAGACGGCCTCTTGTATACGAGGCACCTACCACCTTGTAAAAGCTAGTTGGGACACACTAGCTCTTTATAATTTAGTACTAACTTCAGCAGGTCCCATGGCCATGTTGATCAGGTCTTCGACCTTCACAAGCAGTAAGTTATCGCTCATGTTGGGCTCGTCTACGCGCCTACGCACCATCTTTATTATATTATAGTTGCTTCCACAAAATAATCTTTAAAAACAGGTGCTCTTTCAGCGATTGATCAAGTTTGACAAACGTTTGATAGAAGCTTGACAATTTATTCTTCCGTCATTTGCTGCTATCAAATCTGGCCAGATTCTACCAGTTTCAATGTGAAATATAGATTTTGGAACTTTTGTTTTTTTTTTTAAGTTGTCCATGATATATCAATTTTATTCACTAGTGGCAAAGACTTAGTAGACAAGCTGTGCGGTACAGATAAATTGCGCACTTAGTTACGGTCAATTGACCGCAACTCGTTTAGTCACCCGCGAGAGAGCGACAAGAGCAGTTGTTGTTGTTTGAATAGCTGCGAACGTTAAATTCGACAACCTAACACGAAATTGTCTATTGTGACCCACAAAACGTTGTCATTATTTAATTTTACGTGCTTAAATTATTCATTTAATTTGAAGAATACTATATATTAAACTATAGAAAAAGTTCTTGGTTTTGATAGAAAAAGTCATTTGTTGTGAATGAAAACTAATACCAAACAAAACAGCCGTCTCAATATTGTCATCTCGCTTACTCTCAACTCCTCTCGCTCCCACGCCTTAGACGTCATTCCCATTCGTCGGCCGCGTATGCAACACAATTTTACTTAGCCCGTCTATTGTATTAAAGTCTTTGACTAGTGGCCATAGATAATGGTAGTGGGTACTAGTCGCTACTAGTGGTCACGAGGCTGCTGCTAGTTTTTGGTATATAACTTGACTGGATTCGACGGGATTCGATAAAGGCTTTATGACACACCCGCCATTATGATACTCAAGAAAAAAGGCAGTTACTGGCTAATAGCACTCTGTACTAAAGTAGGTATACTTACAGCCTTCTTCTGCATGGCATTATTTCCAGCCTGGATTTTGTAGACCATTAGTTCCCAAAGTGGTCCAGGTGGACCCCCAGGGGTCCCCGGGAAACTCGACAGGGGTCCATAGTGAGATCTAATCTTTACATTTTTGTCGAGTTTTGGGAATATGGTAGAAATGTAGCTGCAGGGGGTCCACCGGAACCAGCTTAATTTTGAAAGTGGTATATGAGAAAACAGTTTGAGAACCTCTGGTGTAGACTGTAGAGTGTAGACTATAGACAATCCAGGCAAAATATGAGTTTTTCTCACATGGGTGATGGGATATGGGTACAAAATAATACAACATTATGTTTACAATATTTTATTATTTATTTATAATAATTTCTCAACACGTAACGTCACAGAAGTTCAAACAGCGAGTAGACATATTATATGAATGCGGCATGATTATACTACACGTAACAAACGTACGCATAATTAATACTGAGTTGAACCATATTGTAAGCGTAAAAAGCTCTCGAAAAAAAACAATAAAACGTTTTGAATTCTACACTTCTAACAACAACGTGGAATGCAAGAGGATACTTGTCAATAATCACACAGTTACCAATCGATATATATTTATAAATAGATTTCATTAAACAACAACTAATACACAATCGCGCACTAGAACCGCGATATCAATGTTAAATATTTACAATAGTTAGGACGTTTTTGAAAAACATACCAACACACAAGACAGTTGACCTCAAATCATAGAAGATTTTTTTCATATCGACATCAGAGATTTTAATATTTGAAATAGCAAAGTCGATAAATTGCGGATTGGTACATTTTACTACGTCCATTGTAGGCTCGTGCCGGAGTTCTAGCTCGCGACATCATGAAATCGATGTTATCACTTTACACTCTATCATATTCTAGATTAACAATACGACTCACGAACCACGCCATCACTAATCGATTATATCGATAGAAAATTATCGATATTTAAAAATGCAAAGAAAGATGTCTTAAATCGCTTTGAACATTAATGATAAAGGAAACTTTGTATCCTCGATTTATTTAATAAATAATTCATGTGACGGTATATTAACAAGCCGATATATTAGCTATCCCTTTCCCACACTATAGTGTGGGAAAGAGGGGGAGATATCGTGAGGCTCGCGAGTCGTTCCCTACTGTATATAAATATCGGTTGGTTTAGTCCTCAAGGTTGCGGAAGGCGGCAGACATATCCTCAAGTAGTTGGTCGAAGTCGGCCTTGATCTTACCCTCGCCGTCTTTCACTGGGTCCTGGAGACGAGAATATCAAATTAAATAATATCTACACTAAGTTTTATATTATACTAGTGACTGCACTGACTGAATGAACGCAACACTTTGTATTATACGACCTGTACGAGGATGTTGGAGTTGGAAGAGTTGTAGGTCATTTTTAAGACTTTCGCAGTCTAAGTTCATGTAGTGAAATGATACTATTAAAGTATTAATAAAATCGATTAAACAAAATATTTTATAATACGCTCCATTTCTGATTTAGGAGAATTTACAATAATTCTATGATTTAGCCTAATGAGGATTTCGTCGGGGACAGTGTGGCCAGACTGAGTTATTACTCAGTCTTCACTATTGTAAACTTTATTTTCATGTCTATGATTATGTTGGACTCTTATAAAAATATACCGTACCTTGAATTTCATGGACGACAGTTGGTAGAGCACATTGCCCATGGCATCACGGATGACGTTCCAGGTGACCTTGTTGTCCGACTGGGCTGTGGACTCGACGGCGTGTCGCGACATGTCGTAGAACGTGATGATGTTCTTCAACATGCCCACCGTCTTGTAGAACGGACAGAAACGATCGTACGACGAGTAGCTGTACGGAAACATTACGGTTAATTGGTACTTTTTAATAGCTTTTTATTAGCTTCATACTTATGTTAGTATGTAACGGAATCTTTGAACATGATTTTGACCTCCTTCAAAACGTCGGATTAACTCGAAATTTGGCATGCTTATTAAGGACCAATGACAATTAAATATTTTAAACAGTTTGAAATAAAAAAATACGCTTTTATAGAAAATTCAACTAAGAAATGAAAAATAAATAATAGTTTATAAAAACAAAAATAATACGCTTTTGTAGAAAATATAACATGAATAGATATGCTACGAAGATAAACATAGATAAGATAGATATGACAAAATATATTTTAAGGCGGATATATTGTCATTTTTATAAGACGCTAAGAAGGGCGGCTAAAAATGTCAAGGCAATATATCGATATAGATTTTTATCGATATATCGAAAACTGTACTTTTTAAATATATCGATACTATTTTGCACTCTCGACAATACGGCCTTTGCCGGTTTACCTGATACTACGGTAGAGCCGAGCTGTAGCCAATTTTATCTACAACATAAATCAGTTTTATCTGGGTTGGTACCAACGTCTGTCAAAAAGCCGGCGTGGTGACAGTTTTAATGTTGCGGCTCCAATAGGGAGTTCAGTTATACAGAATGAGATATCCAGAAATTCCAAATTTTCCCAAATCCTAATTACTTTTGAGGTCAGCAACACACCCATGATTCTTCTAGTATAGAGGATGTTAGTGGAGATCACTGACCATTATAGGTGACCCAATAGCTGATCTGTCGACCTTTTTCTACGAAAATAATAATGCTATGCAAATTTTCTATTAATGGCCCAAATTTTTTGCATGGAAAAAGTTTATAGTGTTACACTCTAATGAGTACAGAGTGTTCCGAAAATAATAATCGTAAAATAATGAATACAGGATGTCCCCAACGATGATGCTTGATATAATAGACAACAAAGTCATCCAAATGAATACAGGATGTCCCAAAATAACAAATTACGAAAAACAATAAATATAGAGTATTTCAAAACGACTATATCATGCAATATAGAAGTAGGTTACCTGTTCTGTTGCAGGAAGTCGTCTTTAAGCAGTTTGGCGACCTCGAGGGTGATTTTGTCAGTCTCAGCGAGTGAAGCTTTACCGACGAGCTGCACGATTTCTGACAGATCCTCCTCCTCCTGTAGGATCTCCTTCACCTGGACAGTCACAAGTTAAAACATAAACATCAACTCACACACCTGGGGCGGTACCGACTAATTAGCCGAACTTCATCAACTCTGCCGGCGTTCAGAATAATCGCCCATTAGAATAAGTTCATTCAGATTAATCGCCCGCGGGCGGCATTAATTAATTCAAATAAATCAGTTTTATTGAAGTTCATGTGACGTCATAAATTGTTTTTCGTCGTTTTGGCCATTAGACGGTCGTTCGGCGGTACGACAGAATCATTGGTTCTCTAATCGGACATCGATTTCATAAATCCGAAGTTTGGCGAATTAGCCGGTACCGCCCTTGTTCGATATTATTACACGATAATACGGCAAGTGATTCTTTAATGTTTTTGTAGTTATTTTAAGAGAAAGACTAATGGAAGGTGTCATGGAAAGGAAGGAAGTTACTACCTTAAGGTCCAACTAGTCAATCGAGTAAATCTTTTAGGGTTCTATGGCCAAAGGGTCCCAACAGAACAATATTAGGCAGAGACAACGGAAAACGGCGATATACGTCAAGAAAAACTATATTATACGTTACCTTAGTCCTAAGGGGTACGAATTCAGGGTAGTTCTTCTCATAGAAGTCATCCAAAGCACGCATGTACTTGCTGTCAAACAAAAAACGATTTTTACACATGGTAACACAGATCCCAATTATACACGATATTATTATAGTAACTATTACACCTGACTTCGTCCAAGTGTATCCCGGATGAATTGGAAATATGTAATACCATTATAGTCGAAGGGGTGTAGAAGCATACAGTAGACAGTTTCGTCTGTGTTCACAGGGGTAGTACCACTGACCTACAGAAAACCGATGCAAAGTAGCAACTTGTGATTGCGTTTCATACAGGCAGTTAGATTTCCAGAGGTCCAAATTTCAAATTCCCGTTGATTTTCGCTGATATATTTTAACAGTATAAAAACAGTTAACTCTTAGGCAGTAATACGATGGCTTTTATGTTTTAGGATGCCTAATATATGAAACCTGATGTTTTGTTGATGAAATTTATTGAAATTCATCCAGTTATTCCGGAGAATAGTAGACTATTATGTCTGGATAGAAACATGGTCAAAAATTATATTGGAAAAGAAATATTATTTTGTTGTTGGCAATATGACTAAATGAACTTTAAAATAAAACTAGGTAGATAGATGACCAAGTTTGGTATTTGAAAAGCATAAACAAAGTGTAATTAGAGTTATGAGTTACGAGTCACGAGTCACGAGTCACGAGTCACGAGTCACGAGTCACGAGTCACGAGTCACGAGTCATGAGTCATGAGTCATGAGTCATGAGTCATGAGTCATGGGTCATGAGTCATGAGTCATGAGTCATAAGTCATAAGTTATGAGTTATAAGTTATGAGGTAGTTGTATAGTAAACCTGTATGAGATGAGCCAGTTGATGGAGGGGAAGTGTTTCCTCTGCGCGAGTTTCTTGTCGAGTCCCCAGAACACTTGCACGATGCCGAGCGTGGCCGCCGTCACCGGGTCCGAGAAGTCCCCGCCCGGCGGCGACACCGCGCCCACGATCGACACCGAGCCTGCAGCGCACAACCACACAACCACACAGCCGTCACAACACCACGTCACCCACCACGTCACCCACCACGTCACCCACCACGTCACCCACCACGTCACCCACCACGTCACCCACCACGTCACCCACCACGTCACCCGACACACTGTCAGCTTCAGTCGTAACGCGTACGCATTACAACTGCGCCACCGAAGCAGTTTGTGTATACCATCTCGGTTAAACCAGTTATAAAAAACACATTCATTTCAGTCTATTTACACGCGCAGATTAGACGCTACGATACAACGGTCTGGCAAATAACCTCTCTCCTTCTCTTTTTGACAAGGATTAAAAAACGCGTCGCAAATAATGTTACGAATCCCAACTCGTTCAAAAGTTAACCAATACATCCACATTTCGCCGAACTTAGTTTCCGTCCCGTAATATGATAAAGGACGAGCCTACCACGATAAAAGCCTCAAATTAAGACTCCAGGATGATACTACCCAATATCACTTTTACATTAATGAATGATTTTCTATTACCACCGTAATACTATTCTATTAGCATTTTAATCGTGACATCCTCTCATAACTCGGTGCCTGCCTCGGTGGCGCAGTTGTAATGCGTACGCGTTACGATTGAGGTTAACGCTGAGGTCGCGGGTTCGGTCCCCGGATCGGGTAAAGTGGTATTGGGTTTTTCTATTACGAAATGCTCAGTATCAGCCCGGAGTCTGGAATTTGTGTCCGGTATGGCGATAGGCTCGCCCCCTATCACATAAGGGACGGAAATACGCTCGGCGAAATGTGGGTGTATTGGTTACACCTCTGCCTACCCCTTCGGGGATTACAGGCGTGAGTGCGAATCCTCTCATAACAAAATATATATGCTGACAAATTGAATCAATATCAACGACACTGACCTTCCCTGTCAGGGTTTCCGAGACACTTGACCCTGCCGGCTCTCTCGTAGAAGGAAGCAAGTCGTGCCCCGAGGTATGCAGGGTATCCAGAATCCGCAGGCATCTCAGCCAGACGACCCGAAATCTCACGAAGAGCCTCGGCCCAACGAGATGTGGAGTCAGCCATCATAGACACGTTGTAACCCATGTCACGGAAGTATTCAGATAAGGTGATTCCTGAACGAGAAAGATACGTGAAAAAAAACACATATTTTCAACAAGATTTACACTAAAAAATAAAGTTTTTTTTTATGAAGTAGCTTTTAATTATAATCGTCGTAATTAAATACATTTATCTGATGTAATGTATTTCTAATAACTTGTAAAATTTTGTTTTAGTTTAATTAGCTGTCTAATGCAGACATAAGTACAATACAAAATTAAATTAATTTCAAATCACTAATAATACTAAATGTTAACCATCAGCTTATACACTACACAGACAATTTATGAAGTTGGTACCTTGACATACTATATTTAACAGTGCATTTATTTTTTATATAGCTGTATTACATTTTATTTAGACATTTTGTTAATTTCGGTTTGAATCCCATACCTGTGTAGATGGAAGCCTCACGAGCGGCGACAGGCATGTTGGAAGTGTTGGCGACCAGTGCTGTACGTTTCATGATGGATTCAGTCACTCCTTCAATCTCTACTGTCAGCTCGGGGAAGTCACGGAGTACTTCAGACATCTCGTTACCTAACAACATAGTAATATGTTGTATGTTACTCAACTTTACAAAATATTATATGTATATGAAAATTACTAAAATATGTGACTTCCTCATAAACACTGAATCATTTTGCACATATCTTTGATTGTGTAGTGTAAAATAAATACATCGTAGTGCGGTGTATTGTAGTGTATGTTAGTGTAGTGTAATGTAGTGTATGGTAGTTTAGTGCATTATTATAGTATGGTATAGTACAGTCTCATGGATGATTATGTAGCATATTGCACCTTTTAGTGTAGTGTAGAGTAACTTAACTAATATATTTCACAGCAATGATAATTCAAGACAATGAGCAAGGTAAATTTTTAAACTTAAAAAATAAGCTAGAAACATCACTGGGCTAAGTGGAAGTTAATACGTACCACGCTCTCCGCATCCGACGTAGATGATGACATCTGAGTTGGAGTATTTGGACAATGCTTGTGAGATGACAGTCTTGCCACAACCGAAGGCCCCGGGGATGGCAGTCGTACCACCCTGCACGCAACTGTACCCCAAAATTAATCTCTTAACTATCATCTTTTTTGAATGGTAGAGCCATACTGTAGACAATTTTGTCTACAGTATGAAAGGGCCGGCTCGACTGGTTCATTACCACTGTCTCACAGAAAACCGGCGTAAAGTAGCAGCTTGCTGCTGCGTTTCGTACGGTGAGTGAGATATCCGGAGGCCCAAACCCCCTCCCCTTCCCAATTCCTTAATTATCCCTTTCCTTTAAGGTCGGCAACGCACTCATGATTCTTTTGGTATTGTGGGCGTAGATGGGCGGTGGAGATCACTTACCATCAGGTGACCCATTTGCTCGTATGCCGGCCTATTCCATAAAAAAAACTCTTATTTTTGTAGTTAGACGTACAATCTGTTTAAATGTGACTATTCAAATTAAGTAAAGATAATCTTTAGATTTCTAGATCTCTAGATTATGAATTGATGGAGGCTTGTAATTAGCTATTAGTCTAAACCATAGATGTTATATAATCATAAATGTTATTAGTCTGTAAGCATCACTAAAAGAAATAAATAAATAAATTTCGCCATACAAGTGATGATCTGACTAAATTGGTCCTTCGAGCAGGATAACATTTAAATATTTATATCAACACCTGTCGTATTGACTCTACAGCTTTGAAACAAGACAAATAATATTGTGATCTATTTTTTTTGATACTGGGTGTTGCCACCAGAAAGCTTTCAAAGTGTTGTATTCCTACAATACTAGACTTGTATCAAAACATAGTATTAGGGTCTACGATTAAGGGGCGTATTTATTTAGTTACTATTTGTGGCAAATTGACACAATGGTGTCGATTCTGTTATCACAAAACTCTCAAGGACTAGATTAAGATCACTTAGATTAAATTTGGTTCTGTCAAACAATATTTCCTATTATAAAATTATTTAAACTAGTTTAAAATGACAAGCTTAAATCTATTTTAGTTTGGCAAGATTAAAATTGCTCAACTTAGTACACATTAATTATTCTGTTATTTATTTCTTATTTTTTAATAATTCAAGTACTCTTCTGCATTCATTGTTTATAATAAAATTTTGTGATGTCGTGGTGTAATCCAAATATAATCCCATACAACAGAACAGCATAGTCAAAATCTCTAAACTACAATAGGGTAGTTGACTAGATTTTTTTTATTATTTAAATCAATAAGTTATGTTACTTAAAATCTATTGCAGAAAGAATTTTATAAATCGGACCAAAAATAAATAAGTTAGAAGCCATTCAAATCCTGTAGAAGGGGTAATTGTCAAATGACAGACGATGCAACCTTTGACGTCACTGTGTAAAATGTTCATTATAGTGCACGCGTGCAAGCGAGATAGTGAGATATCCCTACTACGCACCCACTTTTCCTCATACCAACATTTAAAATCATAACTGCGGGCACATTTCTGAACCAATTTTGATTCTGTTTTAATAAAAGGGTTTCTTTTGCGTATCATTTTCTGTTGCTTATAAAATAATGTATAAAATTCAATATAGGAAACTACCCTATTAGAGAATTTTAGAGATATTTTAATTTAGTGAAGTGTACAAAATTGGCACTAATAACTGTAGAAAATGGTCCTTCGAGTAGGATGAGCACACTAAACACAACATAAGTATTGTAATATGTAATGTAATACTGACGGGAAGAGTGAGTCGAGCACTCTCTGTCCGGTGAGCAGCGGATGGTTGGCGGGGAGCTATAATATGTAATGTAATACTGACGGGAAGAGTGAGTCGAGCACTCTCTGTCCGGTGAGCAGCGGATGGTTGGCGGGGAGCTATAATATGTAATGTAATACTGACGGGAAGAGTGAGTCGAGCACTCTCTGTCCGGTGAGCAGCGGATGGTTGGCGGGGAGCTATAATATGTAATGTAATACTGACGGGAAGAGTGAGTCGAGCACTCTCTGTCCGGTGAGCAGCGGATGGTTGGCGGGGAGCTATAATATGTAATGTAATACTGACGGGAAGAGTGAGTCGAGCACTCTCTGTCCGGTGAGCAGCGGATGGTTGGCGGGGAGCTATAATATGTAATGTAATACTGACGGGAAGAGTGAGTCGAGCACTCTCTGTCCGGTGAGCAGCGGATGGTTGGCGGGGAGCTATAATATGTAATGTAATACTGACGGGAAGAGTGAGTCGAGCACTCTCTGTCCGGTGAGCAGCGGATGGTTGGCGGGGAGCTATAATATGTAATGTAATACTGACGGGAAGAGTGAGTCGAGCACTCTCTGTCCGGTGAGCAGCGGATGGTTGGCGGGGAGCTATAATATGTAATGTAATACTGACGGGAAGAGTGAGTCGAGCACTCTCTGTCCGGTGAGCAGCGGATGGTTGGCGGGGAGCTATAATATGTAATGTAATACTGACGGGAAGAGTGAGTCGAGCACTCTCTGTCCGGTGAGCAGCGGATGGTTGGCGGGGAGCTATAATATGTAATGTAATACTGACGGGAAGAGTGAGTCGAGCACTCTCTGTCCGGTGAGCAGCGGATGGTTGGCGGGGAGCTATAATATGTAATGTAATACTGACGGGAAGAGTGAGTCGAGCACTCTCTGTCCGGTGAGCAGCGGATGGTTGGCGGGGAGCTATAATATGTAATGTAATACTGACGGGAAGAGTGAGTCGAGCACTCTCTGTCCGGTGAGCAGCGGATGGTTGGCGGGGAGCTATAATATGTAATGTAATACTGACGGGAAGAGTGAGTCGAGCACTCTCTGTCCGGTGAGCAGCGGATGGTTGGCGGGGAGCTATAATATGTAATGTAATACTGACGGGAAGAGTGAGTCGAGCACTCTCTGTCCGGTGAGCAGCGGATGGTTGGCGGGGAGCTATAATATGTAATGTAATACTGACGGGAAGAGTGAGTCGAGCACTCTCTGTCCGGTGAGCAGCGGATGGTTGGCGGGGAGCTATAATATGTAATGTAATACTGACGGGAAGAGTGAGTCGAGCACTCTCTGTCCGGTGAGCAGCGGATGGTTGGCGGGGAGCTATAATATGTAATGTAATACTGACGGGAAGAGTGAGTCGAGCACTCTCTGTCCGGTGAGCAGCGGATGGTTGGCGGGGAGCTATAATATGTAATGTAATACTGACGGGAAGAGTGAGTCGAGCACTCTCTGTCCGGTGAGCAGCGGATGGTTGGCGGGGAGCTATAATATGTAATGTAATACTGACGGGAAGAGTGAGTCGAGCACTCTCTGTCCGGTGAGCAGCGGATGGTTGGCGGGGAGCTATAATATGTAATGTAATACTGACGGGAAGAGTGAGTCGAGCACTCTCTGTCCGGTGAGCAGCGGATGGTTGGCGGGGAGCTATAATATGTAATGTAATACTGACGGGAAGAGTGAGTCGAGCACTCTCTGTCCGGTGAGCAGCGGATGGTTGGCGGGGAGCTATAATATGTAATGTAATACTGACGGGAAGAGTGAGTCGAGCACTCTCTGTCCGGTGAGCAGCGGATGGTTGGCGGGGAGCTATAATATGTAATGTAATACTGACGGGAAGAGTGAGTCGAGCACTCTCTGTCCGGTGAGCAGCGGATGGTTGGCGGGGAGCTATAATATGTAATGTAATACTGACGGGAAGAGTGAGTCGAGCACTCTCTGTCCGGTGAGCAGCGGATGGTTGGCGGGGAGCTATAATATGTAATGTAATACTGACGGGAAGAGTGAGTCGAGCACTCTCTGTCCGGTGAGCAGCGGATGGTTGGCGGGGAGCTATAATATGTAATGTAATACTGACGGGAAGAGTGAGTCGAGCACTCTCTGTCCGGTGAGCAGCGGATGGTTGGCGGGGAGCTATAATATGTAATGTAATACTGACGGGAAGAGTGAGTCGAGCACTCTCTGTCCGGTGAGCAGCGGATGGTTGGCGGGGAGCTATAATATGTAATGTAATACTGACGGGAAGAGTGAGTCGAGCACTCTCTGTCCGGTGAGCAGCGGATGGTTGGCGGGGAGCTATAATATGTAATGTAATACTGACGGGAAGAGTGAGTCGAGCACTCTCTGTCCGGTGAGCAGCGGATGGTTGGCGGGGAGCTATAATATGTAATGTAATACTGACGGGAAGAGTGAGTCGAGCACTCTCTGTCCGGTGAGCAGCGGATGGTTGGCGGGGAGCTATAATATGTAATGTAATACTGACGGGAAGAGTGAGTCGAGCACTCTCTGTCCGGTGAGCAGCGGATGGTTGGCGGGGAGCTATAATATGTAATGTAATACTGACGGGAAGAGTGAGTCGAGCACTCTCTGTCCGGTGAGCAGCGGATGGTTGGCGGGGAGCTATAATATGTAATGTAATACTGACGGGAAGAGTGAGTCGAGCACTCTCTGTCCGGTGAGCAGCGGATGGTTGGCGGGGAGCTATAATATGTAATGTAATACTGACGGGAAGAGTGAGTCGAGCACTCTCTGTCCGGTGAGCAGCGGATGGTTGGCGGGGAGCTATAATATGTAATGTAATACTGACGGGAAGAGTGAGTCGAGCACTCTCTGTCCGGTGAGCAGCGGATGGTTGGCGGGGAGCTATAATATGTAATGTAATACTGACGGGAAGAGTGAGTCGAGCACTCTCTGTCCGGTGAGCAGCGGATGGTTGGCGGGGAGCTATAATATGTAATGTAATACTGACGGGAAGAGTGAGTCGAGCACTCTCTGTCCGGTGAGCAGCGGATGGTTGGCGGGGAGCTATAATATGTAATGTAATACTGACGGGAAGAGTGAGTCGAGCACTCTCTGTCCGGTGAGCAGCGGATGGTTGGCGGGGAGCTATAATATGTAATGTAATACTGACGGGAAGAGTGAGTCGAGCACTCTCTGTCCGGTGAGCAGCGGATGGTTGGCGGGGAGCTATAATATGTAATGTAATACTGACGGGAAGAGTGAGTCGAGCACTCTCTGTCCGGTGAGCAGCGGATGGTTGGCGGGGAGCTATAATATGTAATGTAATACTGACGGGAAGAGTGAGTCGAGCACTCTCTGTCCGGTGAGCAGCGGATGGTTGGCGGGGAGCTATAATATGTAATGTAATACTGACGGGAAGAGTGAGTCGAGCACTCTCTGTCCGGTGAGCAGCGGATGGTTGGCGGGGAGCTATAATATGTAATGTAATACTGACGGGAAGAGTGAGTCGAGCACTCTCTGTCCGGTGAGCAGCGGATGGTTGGCGGGGAGCTATAATATGTAATGTAATACTGACGGGAAGAGTGAGTCGAGCACTCTCTGTCCGGTGAGCAGCGGATGGTTGGCGGGGAGCTATAATATGTAATGTAATACTGACGGGAAGAGTGAGTCGAGCACTCTCTGTCCGGTGAGCAGCGGATGGTTGGCGGGGAGCTATAATATGTAATGTAATACTGACGGGAAGAGTGAGTCGAGCACTCTCTGTCCGGTGAGCAGCGGATGGTTGGCGGGGAGCTATAATATGTAATGTAATACTGACGGGAAGAGTGAGTCGAGCACTCTCTGTCCGGTGAGCAGCGGATGGTTGGCGGGGAGCTATAATATGTAATGTAATACTGACGGGAAGAGTGAGTCGAGCACTCTCTGTCCGGTGAGCAGCGGATGGTTGGCGGGGAGCTATAATATGTAATGTAATACTGACGGGAAGAGTGAGTCGAGCACTCTCTGTCCGGTGAGCAGCGGATGGTTGGCGGGGAGCTATAATATGTAATGTAATACTGACGGGAAGAGTGAGTCGAGCACTCTCTGTCCGGTGAGCAGCGGATGGTTGGCGGGGAGCTATAATATGTAATGTAATACTGACGGGAAGAGTGAGTCGAGCACTCTCTGTCCGGTGAGCAGCGGATGGTTGGCGGGGAGCTATAATATGTAATGTAATACTGACGGGAAGAGTGAGTCGAGCACTCTCTGTCCGGTGAGCAGCGGATGGTTGGCGGGGAGCTATAATATGTAATGTAATACTGACGGGAAGAGTGAGTCGAGCACTCTCTGTCCGGTGAGCAGCGGATGGTTGGCGGGGAGCTTCTCCGTGACGGGGCGCGGCTGGCGCACGGGCCACACCTGCAGCATCGTGTACTGCGCGCGCTCGCCGTCGAACTCCGTCTCCAACACTACATCCTGACGGTGACACACAAACATACAATACACTACATACATACATACATACATACACACTCATGCCTGTAATCAGGCAGAGGTGTAACTAGTACACCCACATTTCGCCGAGCGTATCTCTGTCCCACGCTGTGATAGGGGGAGAGCCTATCGCCATACCGGGCACAAATTCCAGACTCCGGGCTGATACTGAGCATTTCGTAATAGAAAAACCCAATACCACTTTACCCGACCCGGGGATCGAACCAGAGACCTCAGCGTTAGCTTAATCGTAACGCATACGCATTACTGCGCCACCAAGGCACTACAATATCCTTCTAACCACTGCTGCCGGACATCAGAAATATACAACTCTGTGGTACCAACCCAGACGGCCTCTGGTATACAAGGGACCTAGCAGCTTGTAACATAGACACGTTTTGATATATTTAAAAAAATATTGCAAAAACCAGGAACAAAAGCTTAACATAGTAAAAACTCGAAATCTCATCTAACCAAAGGTTCATAAATGCAGTATTATAATTTAAATGATGCATTTCGACAATGGTCGTTTTTTCCGAATTAATACGAATATACAATTAATCCCTGTCCTTCAGTGTCCATGATGAATGGAATGAATGGTAATGATGTTGATAATGTTGGTAATACCATGATTCTGATAATCTATTACTGAAAATTATTTTAGTAAAATTGGTAATGTTTATTATGGTAGTGGTAATGATTATTATGAGAATGGTAATGATATTGTCGTTAATGATTTAAGATTTTCCAGTGGAGCTGATCCTGGTAACAATTATGACTATGATGTTAATAATAATGTAGGTACTGACAGTGACTTTATAGTTGCCAGAGGGCGCGATGTACGTGACGGTTCCCTTCGCACGCGGAGGCATCAACATCTTGTGCTTCACTAGAGTGTTCTCGTGCACGATACCGTACAGATCTCCGCCGGTGATGTGGGACCCCACCTATGGAATACCACCGCATTATACACAACTGTAATTCTTTTAAATACACAATAAATTAGTAACAATTACTCTTTGTCAACTTTAAAGTGTGCTCAACATTCTTCAAAAGGTAAAGCTTAACTAATCCAAAATGACTCGATCCGTCAACGTCCGTACCACCCAATTTTGGTATTGTTTTGGATGAGACAATCTCTAGTTATAAAATTCTATTACAACACATTATTCAGAACTTCTACAGAAGTCGAAATATCTTTAAATAGTTTTAACTCGTGGTTGTCGTATATCAGTTGCGGGATTAAGTAATAAAACATTGTAACTTTAAAATATTCTGAAATACGTATCAGTTATCATGAAATATAAAAAAAAACTAATTCATTTCTCTTAAGATTTTTTTAAAATCAAATTCGATTTATTTAAACACATAAAAGCGGACAGCTCTACATATATTTAAATACCTGCCATCTGTGTTTCGTTTATATAAAAAATGAATTAATTACCTTAACATTGAGGGGGTTGAACTCCCAATCAACTTCCCTAGCAAGAGCGGGCACGTTCACACCCTTGGGGATGTAGATGGATTGTGTCAACTCGTTGATGTCCTTCAACGGACGCTGGATACCGTCAAAGATGGACCCCAAGATACCGGGACCGAGCTCTACAGACAGGGGCTTGCCAGTACGGAGTACCGGGTCACCGACTGTCACACCTGATGTCTCCTCGTATACCTGTAGACAATTGAATTTTTGTACATAGCCAGTTTTGTTTACACCGGCCTATTCGACTGGGCTAATGCCATTGTCCCAGTCCCTATCTATTCCTTCCTTAAAGATCGGCAACGCGTCTACGATTCCTCTGGCATTATGAGTGCTCATGGGTGATCACTAATTATTGCCATGCTTGCTTTATTACCCTTGTCACATTTAAAGAAGATAAAGCAAATGCTCAGTGATAAAACCAGTGTATAAAACATTTGGAAGTGACATGTTCATGGGTTCAAGGGTAAAACAAATTAGCAGAGAATTTCAATATAAGCATTGTTAACGTGTTTACCTGGATGGTGGCCATGTCACCCTCAAGACGGATGATTTCTCCCACCAGCTCGTTGTATCCGACACGCACCAGCTCGTACATAGCGGATCCGGACATTTTCTCCGCCGTTACGACTGTACCACAAACACTCATACATCAGTATTGTACATTTTTATTTAATAGATGAGACGCTTATAGCAACCTTTGCCGCGGTCAGACTATAGATGTGTGACCGCTTATTGGTATTTCAACTGAGCCTCTCCGTGATTCGGCGGGCACGTAAATTAGTTGATCCCGGGTGCTATCAACTGACAGCAGTCGCAAAGCCAAGTCGAAGGCCTTCGGGAAGCTTAAGAAGTTTGACACTATGTGGTCCACAAACCAAAGATATCCATAGGTAGATAGAATGAATATAAAAAAATAGCTATTATCATTAATCTTATGGTATATGCATCTAAGGTACAAAAATATAAAAAAATTAAATTAATAAAATTATGAAAAACAAATAGCAACACATTGTTTTTCTTCTATAAAGCAAATAAAACTCAATGATTGGCTAAATACAAAATCTCAATAACTAAAAACCTTAGAATCTCTAAGCCTGCATAATATTTTATGCAGGAACAAGATCTGATAATAAAAGGCTAAAAGTCCTGAAGGTGAATTGAGGATAAATTCTTAGGAACAGGACTAATACGCAAGCAGAGAAGAGTTCGGACTTCATAGTGCATAAACTGCAACTTAATACAAATATTACTTGCGTAAATATTATTTCCGTCATACAGGGCAACCTAGTCCGGATGCCAAGGTTGCATGGAAATATTCATGTAAAAGTGTTACAAAATAAATAAAAAAAAAAATATTATTACGTACCGGGACCGGATACAGCGAAGACGAACCCAAACCTCTCCTCATTCTCCTCATTGGCGATTGTCCTCAAACCGCCTTTGCTCGCCATTTTGTACTATCTATGTGTCCTGTTCTGTAGAACAAAATAAATTAGGTACATTAACAATTTTGTACTTTGTTAGTTAATCAGAAATTACTCTATTCAATTATTTAGGATCTATTTGGTAACAGGTGTTGTTGCCAATTTTGCCGGAATGTACTAATTTTCACACATAAATGTAAGAAAACAAAATATAAAATCTTAACAAAGAAGTCACTTTTTCAATTGTAAAATCTCAATATTTTTTTTATAATCCGGAGCACTAAATCACAATACTTCACTACTCATAAAACACTAAAAAACGTGTTGTGTTATTAATTTAAACACAAAAAGTCTTTATACCTTTAAAAGGTCTACATATCTATGTATGGTAATGATTACATAACCTACCTACATACACTGTGCCCACCAACACCAACACTCAACTGAAACCAGAGGCTGTAGATCAGCTGACCACCCTTATCAGCTGATAACAACCATCTATCATTGTCAGTGTGCAGAGAAATTTACAATATCTACTATTTTTGATGATATATTAAGGTTTTTTTTTTGCATAGACCATTTTTTTTTATTTTGCAGTAAGAAGAATAATTTGAATATGATATTGAATTAATGATTTATACAAAGACATTTATTTCTAATGAATATTTAATAATGGTACATAAACAATACAGTAAATAAAAAAAAATAGACATACCATCAGTTTTAACTAAAAAAAATATACATTTGTTTATATAGTTTTTCAAATTGATAAAACACAATTAATAAAACTACATTCAACTCCAGTTTTTGTTTCCTCAAGGTTAATTCATATCAAATATACTAGGTGCTGTTATATCAAAAGACTGGAAGAGATACTTAATATCTTTAAATTTTGACAGCCTCCGTAGCGCATTAGGCGAGTAGCTGGCTGTGAAATGACAGGCCGTGGGTTCAATTCCCACACCTAGACAAATGTTTGTGTGATCCACAAATATTTGTTTTGGCTCTGGGTGTTGTGGGACCGCAAGTACCTCGTAGTTCCTGACACCCACAATACAGGTTAACCTAGTGTCAGGACTATGTGTGTGACTGTTGGGTGTATTTATTATTATTTATTTAGTGTTTCATGGGATGTCATAAATCCTCCTTTCTCCAGGTTGCAAGGTGTCCAAACTATATTGACTTAACTAGCAGATTGGTTGCATAATGGTAACCACCATTAACACAAACAACACCACACAGAACTTTAAAGAACAAAGCATTGCATGGCATTGGACTGCCCTCGTCACCCCTGGACATAAGATGTTAAGTTTCATAATCCCCAGTAATTTCACCAGCTACAATGTCTTTCAAAGCATAACAACAGTGTTTATGCAATGCTGCTTAGCGGCAGACAATAGACAAAGCATTGGACCCAGACAGCCTCTTGCATACAAGGAACCTACCACTTAGTAAGTGTTAATGAAACACAGTGACAGAATACAAATTTGGGGAAAATATATTTCACCAAATGTTCAGGATTTTTAGTTTTGCCTGGCAACAGCAATTTCAAAGGTGGTGGTTGACATTAACAAAGGGCCTTCATATTTTATGAGCCTGCAAATTTTAATGTACACAATTACATATATATACCTTTAAGCAGGAAAGACAATCGGCTAGATATATTTTTTTTACCACAATCATTTGGTAGAAATATAGATAAATTTGCATGACCATTTCTCAAAATTAATTATTTCAAATTATAATTTTTTAAATACATACATAAGCATACCTGTAGAAATACATACATGAGTGCAATTCTACTCTTACACCTAGGTTCACCGAGTTTATTTCTGTCTCATGATGTGATAAGAGGGTAAACCTATCACAAACATTGTTCTTTGGAATCAAATACTAGCAAATGATATATGCCGGCTGGGACTTGAACCCAGACTTTCAAGCTTTTGAAGCCTACATAGGCTACCACTAAACCAAAGTGGTGTTTATACATTTATAACATTTAATTATTATTTCAAAGAGAAAAAACATTATAGATGTCATATGTTAAATCACATGATTACACAGATACCTTTAGAAGCCTTCTAGATCTAAATGGAGACAATTGCAAATACTTATAATATAATGTGTAGCTAATAGGTAAAAAAGGGGCATTGTCCTAATAGGGAGACCACAAAGAAATGTAATATGGTAATATATATAATAGAATATAATACATACATACGCAGTCACGCCTGTAATCCACGAAGGGGTAGGCAGAGGTGTAACCAGTACACCCACATTTCGCCGAACGTATCTCCGTCCCATAATGTGATAGGGGGCGAGCCTATCGCCATACCGGGCACAAATTCCAGACTCCGGGCTGATACTGAGTATTTCGTAATAGAAAAACCCAATACCACTTTACCCGACCCGGTGATCGAACCCGAGACCTCAGGGTTAGCTTAATCGTAACGCGTACAACTGCGCCACCGAGGCAGTATTCAGTCATAGAATATAATATTTGGATAATATTAACATATAATAACCGAAATCAACTTGTTTTCATATTTTATCCTTCAGAAAGCATTAATTTTTCGGTCACATGATAAAATGGGCGTAAGGTGAATGAATAATACGAAAAACCGTGACATACCAACTAATTGGGACCCAATTTAATACTAATATACTCTAGGACATATTCCAAAGTTAGGAAATGGAAGAAACTTTAATAAAATCTACAAATTACCAATGACATTACATGGCAACGAAGTTAAAAACGACAGAGGCAGAATCGGCAACAATCTTACCAAGAATAAACCAAAATTATAGTGCGTCCACAATGATATAACACATACACTAATAAAACTAAATAAATATTCAGAAAATTCTTATTGGAAATTACAAAAATGAACTCACGAGACGAGAAAGATGGATGAGACGAACCGAGAATGGCGGAGTATCACAACTTATCACAAGACCAATGATAAAAATGAAGTCAGCTGACCTAGCTCTATGCCTCATTGTCTATGACACACTGAAATCATTGATTTTCGTACAGCTAGCAGCAAAAATATCATTCTAGTAAGTTTGAACTTGATCAATTTTAAACTCTAATCGTATCGAATTAAAGTCTAGTATGTAAACATTGTAATTAAACCTCTCCTCATAATCATTTTAATTATTTATGGCGTTTATGACCTAAACATAATTACAGACTTGGGAATCCGATTCACTTCTTCTTCCTCCTGCTCTTATCCCACTCGCAGTGGGATCGGTGCAACATGCTATGCTAGACATGCTACAGAAAGATAAAAATTATTTCGATTCACTATTGTCTGAAATTAATGCTGATGTTATTTCAAACTCTGCAGTATGTATATTCTGCAGATTTGTGGTATACTGGTATGTTACTAGGAAACGATACGTAATTATAGGCCCAGCAAAGAAGAATTTATTTATTACACAAAATAGAATAACTGAATCAAAGTCACGAAGTAATAGCTAATAGTAGTACTATTAGGTAAATAAAAATAGGTATTTATGTAACGTTGCATTTCATAGCGTATCTTCACGCTTGCCAAGTATGTACAGATTTCACTGGGCCCTACTTATCTAAAGTAATCTGTGGCGGCCGCGGGGCCTGCCTAAAGCCGATATGCATGACCCATGATAATAGAAATAAATAAAATAGAGATTATTAGAAGTTTGGTTTCAAATCAAAAAAGCTATTGCAACTACTTGCAAGCTATCCACACGCTTGCAAGCGATTTAGATAGCTTATGTAGTACATGTTGCTTAATATCTATGATTGATTTATTTATTTATTTTTCAATGGCAACACTGTTGCGGGAAAATAACGGCTGCATTTTTGTCCCACTATCTTCTTTGTTTTGTATTTTTTAAATCAACTCTTTTTCCAGTCTGGATTGGTTCAAATCGGTAAAATGTGGCTATTTTGATGTGTTTAAATCAATGTTGATGATGTTTAACCAACACAAATTGAGTTATTTGATGATATAAATGTGCGTATGTTGTGAACTGTTGTGAAACGCTAGTGCTGATTTCAACACTTTTTTTTATATCTTCTAAATACTTGACCATTTGTAGGTGTAGTAAGGACGTTTTATTGAGTAAATCTTTGTCCTGGCTCGTACGACACGGGGCTGTTAAAGAAGGCTTACGAATAAGGTAAATAAGCTAATAGGTAAATAGGCTAATTGCTACGTGGTTCACTAAGATTTTGCCATCGGAGGCTAAACGTGGCAATTACATTATTCGCTTTATATTAAAGACATTTAGGACCCTTACCTTTCTCAAAAATTATGAATATATTATAATAGGTTAAGAAATTTATATATATTTTTAAACTGTCCAAATGTAGCTTTTTGCTTGTATGATATAGTCCCTATTATATTCCCCACACCTACAATTAATAATATTGTTTATTGTCGTGTTTATTCCAAGTTTTTTTTTTATTTTTTATTGAAATCCTATCAAAATATATCCAACAACATAAAGTTATAATACCTACTGACAGTAAATAAAGTAATAACCTAATCCATTGGCTATACATACGCATTGACGCCTGTTATCGCCGAAGAGGTAGGCAGAGGTTTAACCAGTACACCCCGCTTTCGCTGAACGTATCTCCGTCCCATGATAGGGGGAGAACAACTCAGTGATGGTGTTGTACATGTTTCTATTATATTAAATTATATAAACCTAATTATACTATACAATACATACTGACAGTATTGTATATTGTATACTAGCCTTTGTTAGCGGTTCTGGCTGCGTGAATGGCCTTTTCCGGGATAAAAAGTAGCCTATGTTACTCAGTGATAATGTACTTTCTAACGGCAAAAGAATATTTGAAATTGGTCCAGTAGATTTTAAATTTATTTGTTACATACAAAAATACAAATCTTTCCTCTTTATAATATTAGTGTAGATGTCTTATTAAATAATGTTTGTTTTGGATTTTATAACTACAATAAAGGGTCATTTTTCATTTAACTGGTCAAACTTTTTAGTTTATAATGTGTATTTGCCTCACTTGAAATTGGCATAATTGTCTAAAAGGGCAAAGCCAAAAAAAAAGACTCATTAATTTATTAATGGAAGGTTGCAAAGTAAATATCTTTAAACTACTCAAAGCTGATAAGACAATATTTAATTATTTACTATTTATTTTTGTGTTAATTGGTTTATTATTTAAGGTTTTAAATAGCTATTAGTTACTAGTAAACATTTTGTGGACTACATAAATGGTACAATGTGTTTATGCCTGTATCTGCATAGGGATAGGCAGTGGTTCAAATAATACACATAAGGTTTGCAAGTCTTATTTTCTGTTATATTTGCTCACAAATTCCAATTTAGAACAACAAATTTCAATGACATATACTGACACTTTATAGTAATATTAATAAAATGTGGAGTATATTTTTGAGCTCTACAAATAAATTCAAATTCAAATTATTTATTCTGTAAATTAGATCATAAATATCACTTTTACATGTCAATCATTTTTTATGCCACATTACATTTACGACGGCATTTCAGGCCAGCCATGAGGAGAAATGCCGAAACAAACTCATGAGTTATGGCCTCTTTTAATGTCCAGACATTGTTTTACAGAATTATGCGAGTGTAATAATGTACAGAAATTCATAGGTTCATAACATGTAGATACACCATTCTTTAGGAGGCTAGGTCAGGAGTACCCTAAACCGATGTGCATGTATGAAAAATTTCATGAGAGTGAATAAGGCCAAAGAGGTATGCAAGGATCGTAACAAGTGGAAATCCGTTTTCTCTGCCTACCCCTATGGGAAACAAGCGTGAGTCTATGTATGTATGTCATTCTTTCAGTCCTGAAGGATACGTGGAAGTAAATCAAATATTACAACACAAGACTTTCAGAGGGAAATACAACCAATCTGATGTTGAGAGAGTAGTGGCCAATAATGACAAACAGAGGTTCAAGTTAAGAGTCAATTCAACCACACATTTGTTGGAGATCAAAGCCAATCAGGGCCATACTTTAATTGTATCTAATGCTGAATTAACTCCTATATTGCAGGTGAGAATTGTAAGAATATCATATAGTATGTATATACGCACTCACTCCGATGGGAGAGGTATAACCAGTACACCCACATTTCGCCGAGCGTATCTCCATCTCATGATGTGATAGGGGCGAGCCCATCGCCATATAGGCCACAAATTCCAGCCTCCAGGCTGATACTGAGCATTTCGTAATAGAAAAACTCAATATCACTTTTACCCGACCCGGGATCGAACACGAGAGCTCCGAATAAAACTAATACATAGACAGGGTGCCTATAGGCCGATTCGATTGGAAGACTGTACCCCAAACATCTTTATGAAACTAAAGTTCAATTTCAAAGCTTTTTTTACGAAAAAGTGTATGTTTACTATTTACTATATCTATTTTCCACAGCAGTCCTATTCGTAGCTTGTCCTTTTGACAGAAGGCCTCCTCCAGAGTTCTCTCTCTCTTCTTTAGGTCATCGGAACCGTCTCCCGAGTTGCCTGTCTCTTTTCCTCTTTGTGTTATGTCGGGGGTCCAATTTGATATGTTGTCAATTTTGCTCTTTTAGCATATGGCCTGCCCATTTCCATTTCAGAATTTTGACTTTTCTTTCAACATCTTCCCATTTAGTCATTTTTCTAAGGTCTGAACGTTTTTTATCCTTCTTTCTAAACTAAAGCTATCATCTTTTATATTTTCAGCCCATCTACAGCACAGTTATTCATGGAACGTACATAAAATGCTGGCCTCAGATTAAACTGCATGGCCTGCATCATATGACTCGTCAGCATATACACCTAGCTAAAGGCACTATCGGAGACCCAACAGTGATCAGTGGCCTTCGAACGAGTGCCCAAGTGCACATCTACATAGACCTTGAAAAAGCATTGGCTGACGGACTAAAGTTCTTTGAATCAGAGAATGGAGTGATCCTTACTGCTGGTAATAAAAACGGCTATTTGACACCAAACTATTTTAAAAAGGCGATTAAAGTTAGCACTGGTAAGTTTTATCTTTGTTGGGATCATTACTATTGTTCATTGTTACTTAAATGTATCAAAAAATCTAATATATCAAATAATTAACTGTTTATGTAAAAAATCCAACATTATGTTACTTTTGGCAAAGTAAAATATTGGATATAAAGTTAGTTTTTACACAGGTGAATCAACCGCCAGTCCTTCAGTAGATTATTGTTCTGGGGTCAGCTAGTGTAATAAAAAATATATACAATATGTAACAAAAACCCTGTCGGGCGTTTTAACCGTGCTATCAGAATCGATATTCAAACGTAATGAAATAACTCGCATACTGGGATAAAATGAGACTATAAAAATAATCATATTTATTTTTTATACTTTAATTATTTTATCGTTTTTAAACCGTATTTCGATTGATTACCTATGCAAGAGCAATGACTCGGAGCCAGAGCGAGATAGCAAGTTGGGGCGTCTACGTACATCAAAGGCGCCGCGCCGCATGCGCGCCCGGCATCAAATCAAACCAAATCGGTCCATTCGTGGCGCTATATATACCTTAGACAGATATACAGACAAAGAATAACTTTGAAGAAAAAAAAAATGGTGCATGTTATTTATATGGATGGGTGTTTTTTCCATTTAGTTAATTATCATTAGTTGTGGTGATTAGAGATGAGTATAAAAGGGACATTATCAAAGTGTTTAGTTTAGTAACTTTTATGTCATGTTATTGTGTTGTGCCTTGTGAGACTTTAGTATTGCTAGAGAGATTACCTTAATCGTATGTATTTTATTATTATTATACCGTTTGATTAAAAACTACAACTTCCAATATTTGTTTCCTTAAAACTTAGCATATTATATTTTTTTTACTGACAAATAAAAATTATAGTTGTATAATACATTTTTAATGAAGAACTATATGTTTGTTGTACATTCTGTATGTCATATTATGATTCAACTATATATTACTGCGATTAAAATTATGCGCTTCGGTAATCTTTGTCTACCTGGAAACGTTTATTTTTATTACTAATGGCACTTAACTATGCTCGTCACCCCGAGACAAAAGATGTTAAGTCTCATAATGCCCAGTTATTTCATTGGCTTCATTTCCTTCAAATCGAAACAACAGAGCTGCTTAGCAGCAGAAATAATATAAATATATAATACTAGCCTTTGCTCGCGGCTCCGGCCGCGTGAACGGCCTTTTCCGGGATAAAGAGTAGCCTATGTTACTCAGTAACAATGTAGCTTTCTAACAGAAAAAGAATTTATGAAATCACTCCAGTAGTTTTTAAGTTTATTCATTACATACAAAAATACAAATCTTTTCTCTTTATAATATTAGTGTAGATTACTGCAGATATAAAACAGAGGAGAACATATGCGGATCAAATAAATGATATTCTCCGAAAAGGGCACGCCACGAGTACCCTCAACCGACGAAAATGTATGTATGAATGTGGAAGAGGCGAAAGAGGTGTGTCAGGATCGTATCTTGTGGTACTCAATAGTCTCTGCCTACCCCCATGGGACATAGGCGTGAGTGTTTATGTATGTATGTATTGTTTGTACACAAATTATTGAAAATCCGGACCTAAAACAAGCCCCCTGAGTTCAAGTAGCTGGATCTTCTCAGAGTTTGGGTCGCGCCGCGTTGAATCCAGTGGTAAATTAAGCCCACTGAGTTTGTTTCGCCGGGTCTTCTCAAGCTGGGTCGTTTTGGATCCGGTGGTAGTTTTAAAACTCGTGCCGTTTCGGTAAATGCAGTGGTCCATACCGACTCAAAATATTTAATAATCAATAATGGACGTTTCCATATTACAAATACTGTTAATAATGTAAAATAAAATGACAACAAATAAACAATTTAGTGTAATTGCCTAGTGTATTTGACGATGCTATGTTATGTATACATTAGTTGATATGATTTTTATACATAAGTTTCTTTATTTTGTACTGACTTGTCATAAGCGCTATTTTAATTGCCTACATGATTAATAAAACTATTTCATTTCATTTTCATTTCAGGTGAGCAGCTTTACCCATGAGCAATGGAATCTACATTGGGTGCGGCTTCGTCGAGCGCGGCCGCCCCTCGCTACACCAACACCAACAAGTCACCGCACAACAGAACAAACCAAACAAACAAACTGAACACAACAAACACTACTCCCAGCCAGCATTCACCGAGACATCAGAACGGACTGCGCCGGCAATGGATCGACAATGTGCCACGTAACGAAGGACCTGTTGCCTCTAATGGACACAAAGTTATAGTCACTGGTCAGTACCCATTACACTACCAAATCTTTCTATCTCTCTATTCTAAAAAAAAGTAACTGGCCCCGCCGCCGCTGTCAAAAGCTTTTCACGCTATCTCCTCCGAAACCGCTGGGGGTATGGGGTCGAGACCGATACCAATCGATGCAAAATAATGTGGGGAAGAAAGTAACATATGTCTCATATTCGTCGGACTTTAAGTTTTTTTTATTTTATTTTTTGTGGAAAAACATGGGCAACGCCCCTAGTACATTACATTATTACAGTGACACGACTGCCTCGGTGGCTCAGTTGTAATGCGTACGCGTTACGATTGAGGCTAACGCTGAGGTCTCGGGTTCGATCCCCGGGTCGGGTAGAGTAGTATTGGGTTTTTCTGTTACGAAATGCTCAGTATCAGCCCGGAGTCTGGAATTTGTGTCCGGTATGGCGATAGGCTCGCCCCCTATCACATCGTGGGACGGAGATACGCTCGGCGAAATGTGGGTGTACTGGTTACACCTCTGGCTACTCCTTCGGGGATTACAGGCGTGAGTGCGTATGTATACAACTGCGTGCCACTACTAGTGCCGTTGGTCTGTCTGGTGCATGTGTGCCTGCAGTCTGCAATGTACACTTTCGGGTTTAAATAGCGCGCCCACATTCAGTGGCGACGCTAGACCTAACGTGGACGTCGGCGACGTCAACTTTGTGAGGCCTCTTTCATTTCCCAGTTAGAAAGATTTTTTTAAATTAAATGACACAAATTATACACTAATGTATGAGTATTTAGAGTATTGTAAATTGTTGCTAATCAAAAATTACACAAACCAAATCCAAATTAACGACTCGGAGATCCCCCTAGTCTAGTGCGCGGAATCGCTTAACTTTCCTAGTATAGCCAGACGACTCTGGAAAAATACCACTCAATTGCACCGAAATAAATACGAATAACTAAACTTATAATAACTTTTAAATCTGTAAAATATCCTAATCTCGACATATTTACCCCGAAGCAAAGTACTTTTAAATGCTCAGTTATAAAAATATTTAAATAATTACATCACACTTATCTCCCACATCGCCTGTATTACAATATAACTTACTTATATATTAAAAGCGTGCGATTTCTGCGCTTGATTCATGCATAGTTTATGTCTTTCTTTGTTTTTTATAGCTGTTTATAACTATAAATTATTGTGATGTGTCAAAATAATTAGGGTTGCAATCTAGTATAAAACTGTGTACTATGTTTGTAGAGAATATTTATTTTATGTTACTCTTGATTGTAATCTGTTTTGTTGTCCAAATAAAGTATAAATAAATAAATAAATAAATAAAACTAGTTTATATACACAAATGGCGATCTTCTTAGTTTCTTTTTTTAAATAAAATTTTTGCGTCTACATACGCTTTAGGCCATTAGAAGCGAGAGGCTACAAATATTGGTCTCTGGTCTGGGTGTTATGGGACCGCAAGTCCTTCGTAGTTCCTGATACCCAAGACACAGGTTAACCTAGTGTGCGGTCAGGACTATGTGTGTGACTGTTGGGTGCATTTATTTATAAAATATTCTTTTAATATTCCCACAGGCTACCCAGGTTACGCACAAGCTCAGGATTTATTCAGAGTGTTCTCCAAAATTGGGAATGTAAAAGTGGAATATATGTACGCGAAATGTGCTGTGCTGACCTTCACCACGCCTGAGGAGGTGACTGCAGCGCTGCAGGCCAGCAAGAAGTTCAATGTCTACGGACAATTCGTGTCGGTCAAACCATATAGTGACAAGATTGTGATGGAGGAAACACGACAGGCTATGAGGAAAGATTATAAGAAAAATAAACTGAAAGGCAAGTTTTTGTTGGGTACTTTCATTTTATTTATATCAACTGAGTGACTGCCTCGGTGGCGCAGTTGTAATGCGTACGCGTTACGACTGAGGCTAATGCTGAGGTCTCGGGTTCGATCCCCGGATCGGGTAAAAGTGATATTGGGTTTTTCTATTACGAAATGCTCAGTATCAGCCCGGAGTCTGGGATTTGTGCCCGGTATTGCGATAGGGTCGCCCCCTATCACATCAAGGGACGGAGATACGTTCGGCGAGAAGTGGGTGTACTCGTTACACCTCTGCCTACTCCTTCGAGGATTACAGACGTGAGTGCATATGTGTATGTAACTGAGTGGCGAGACGAGCCAATTGTTTGCCACATACCACCATTAATTAATTTCTGACACGATTGCTGGTTCTAGATATATTGCACGAGAAATTGTACTCATTTAGAAAGGAAAATTAAATCTCGCATGGTTTTTTTCTTAACTTAGGTACATTTCATTTAACTTTACAATTATTAACAATATTTTTAGACGTCTTTTTTTATAATCATCCGTGTATTATACACGCCCACTGCTGGTCACGGACCTTCTCAAAAAAATAAAGTGATCAGGCCTTAGTACCACCCTGGCCTAATATAGCTTGGTAGACTTCACATACCTTCGAAATCCATCAGACCATCTCGAGGTCACACAACGCACTGTTGTACAAATGGCGCTACAGCCTCTACTGCACGTTCTTGACTCCTGATAGGCCCAAATAGTCGCTTCTTAGACAGCAGCCATAGGATACTGTGGCGAGATCCTCCAAACGCCCCCAATCCAAAGGGCGGAAGTTGTGGTTGCCCGAGAACTGAGAGTTACTGAATTTAATATAATGTATGTTTTCTATGTTAGTGTAGTGTATCACCTACCTGGCAATTCTAAAATAAATAAATAAAATACCGGACGTCTGTCTATAAATAGTAGCAACACCACACAGAACTACTAACATATAATGCTATGAAGATTCCGAAGCATACACGCAGCACAATTAAATATAACTGACACAGGCGACGTGACCCACATTTTGTAATGTATGACAAAGCATGATACTTGCAAAATACTTTGGCCGGGTTGAAATTAGCCCCACGTGGCTTGGTTTTGTTAGTAGAGAACCCTTGGGTGGTGGGAGTCGGGACTCCTATTCAGAGGGTGAAATAAAATCAAATGAAAATATTTATTGAATCCATAAAATGTTATACATCATTTAGATTCAGTCAAATTTAAACTCTACCGCCAGTTCGGAATGCTGTTTCGAGAGCGGCTCCACTTATGCGAATGAGGAACATTATAAAGTAAAATAATGAAATTATAATGATTATTGCGCATGATTCTCATGAGTACGATGAATAAATTAATACTGCGAAGATAATGTAACCGATTTCAGCCCGGACTAGTTGTTTTGCGTGGTTTGTATAGACTTATAGAACCGCGTATGCTGGGACCTAGTAGAGTCGACGTGACGGATTGTATTACAAAATGACATTTGCTGTCAAAGACTTTAATACCATAGACGGGCTGTTCAGAAGTAAAATTGTGTTGCATACGCGGCCGACGAGACGGGAATGACGTCTAAGGCGTGGGAGCGAGAGGAGTTGAGAGTAAGCGAGATGGCAATATTGAGACGGCTGTTTTGTTTGGTATTAGTTTTCATTCACAATAAATGAATTTTTCGATCCAAACCAAGAAATAATATAGTTATTTCCGTAAAATAACTTATTAATAAATTGAATGAATAATATATGCACGTAAATAATGCCAATGTTTTATGGGTCACAATAAACAATTTCGTAACCAAGTGCGCAATTTCTTTTTACCGTACAGCCTGTCTAGTAGTATACATTAAAGTCTTTGTTTGCTGTCTTAAATTATTTTGCTTTGTCCCCCACGCTTCCAGGTACGCTTAGCTTAGTGAACAATAATTTAAATGGTTTAAATCTATCCAAGGTATTGACAATCTAAATCTCTTTCCAGTTCCAACAATTGATCCGGCCAAGATTGATCTGACTGGAGACTTCTTTCACCAACTGGACAACACGCTGGCCGCTGTGAGACTCACTCAGGAGCATGTCACTACTCTCAGCAAACTGTACACTGATGTCGAGCTTGTACTGCAGTCACTGTGGCCCGGTGCGTGATTCAACTTTCTATTTCTAGAAGAATCACTAACATTTACTAGGTTAGGCGCTGAAGAAGACCACCGCGGGGTCGGCGGTATAACACCGCTTACGGAACCACAGCTTTGTGGTCTCTTCCATCTCGGCTAAAACTAAAAAGTACGCAAAATCTTACTTCTACCGGACCATCAAGCTGTGGAATAGTTTGCCGGCACACGTGTCCTTCCTATAATATGGGGTCCTTTAAACGGAGTGTAAAGAAGCAATTAGGCAGGCCGGCATAATTTTGCAGACCTACGATAGACACATCGTCTGTCGTTGGTCGACAGTATTCTTGGATTTCGCTTAACATCAGGTGTAGCGTAGTCACTTTGCCGAGCTAATATAAAAAAAATAACAGCATTAGTATTTTTTGGTTACGGACACAACCCAGCAGTCAGTCAGACAACTGAGTCAGAAGTCTGGTGAGTCTGGCATAACCATCCCCCCCTTCCCCTGAGGCTGGGAAGGTATCCGTAACCGGGGTTTTCCCCACGGAATGAAAAAGGATCCGCTGGCTCCTATCGTCAAATCCTGTGTCAATTTACTGCTGGACAAGAACCCGACTTCTGCACAATATCCAACACCAAATTTGCATAATATACTAGAAATGCACTCATAGTTTAATACCTCACATGCCTCTTGTATTCATCTCACATTTTTGTTCTGATTTCATATCCATATTATATTAACTCCGTAATATATAACCCATTGCAGGTTGCACAGCTATCCCATTCGGTTCAATAACAACAGGTCTGGGCATCAAGTCAAGCGACGCAGATTGTTTCGTCGACGTCCCGCCGCAGTTCCGACATCCCAACGCCAACTTCGTGACCAAAGCCAAGCGTTTGCTCCAACAACATCCCAAATACTTCTCCGAGATCTTGTCCATACCAAGGGCCAACACCCCCATAGTGAAATTCTACCACATACCCACCGAGACTTACTGCGACCTGACGTTTAAAACTCCTCTCGGGGCTCAGAACAGCAAGCTTATAGCGTTTCTACTGCATTCAGACCCAAGACTTATACCCATGGCGGTGCTCATAAAGTACTGGGCGAAGGTACATGATATCTCAGGCACAGGCAAATTGACTAACTATGCACTTACCATGATGATCATATTCTACCTGCAACAACCGCATGTGGCCATATTGCCATCTGTGGAGTATTTGCAGAGGGACTCAGCTAACGACTTTGTTGTTGACTTCTGGAATACAGGCTTCATGTGCAAGAGAGAATACCTACATCCCACAAACAACAGAGCCTCCATAGCAGAACTTCTTGGAGGTTTCTTTGAGTTCTACGCAATGTTTAATTTCGACGAGATGACAGTGTGTACATATTTGGGCGTTCAATTTAAAAAGATGGCGTTTAATGACCTGTATGGCTTACCCAAGGAATTTGAGAGGTACAGGATTAATATACTCCAGGCCAATGTGATGCCGATGAGGTTTAACACTCCAATGTGTGTACAGGATCCGTTTGAGCAATCCCACAATGTCGCGTCGGCTATAACTGTCCGGCTAGCGCAAGATATCAAAGAATACTTTAAATTCGCAGCCACCGCTTACAAAAAAGAAAAGATGAACAAATGCGAAAATTTCCTTAGGACCATTCTCCTTCAGAAACCTAAGTTGCTCCACGGTAAATACCAGCCCGAGTACAGAGTGAACATGTTCCCCCGCACTATAGCCACGATTGTCAGCACCGATTGGAAGTCCGTAGTAAGGGAAATTGTTCACACGATATTCGAGAAGATGATGAAAATTAAACTGGGCAAGGTGGAAGAGAAAGTGAATACTGACACAATGAAGGTAAAGGAAAAATATTCCGGCACACTGACGAAGGCTATATGGAAGAGGAGACAATTTAACAAACTATACGCGAACATGAATTTGGACTTTCAGCAAAGAGAGGAGCGTATTACTGACGAAGTTATGAACATTGATCGCCACGAGTTGAAGGTGGAATTTCATTTGACGATACTGTTTAGTCACGAGCCTCAGAATGCTAATTTGTTTATACAGCTCAGTACAGGAGACATTGACGCCTTCAGAGAGTTCGGCAAGTTCTTCATCACCGTCACCAAGCCCTGGTTCGTGCAGTTGCTAGCGGCAACAGCTGGGAAGGTTGATGCCACTCTGCAGGGTTCTGAAGGGAACGGCTCTCAAGACTCTGGGGATGATTCCCCCAGCTCCGGTGATGGTCCCAAGGACCCTGAGGATCAAGGATCTCCCTCTCCTTTGCACCCAACGGACAAGGGTGAACACTCTCCCGCCCCACCTTCATCTGATTGACCACACTCATTGACATTTTTTTTTACGTAATGTAAAATCGTTTTTATTGATAGTGATAGATACTATAGAATAATACTGTTAAGCTGAAACATATGACGATTAATTTTTTTATGTAATTTGTAGAATTCTAATTTCAACTATCATCATCATCATGGTTTTATTTTTTTACCTAATTACCTGAAACTATTTAGAAATTACTAATAAGATCCGATATTTTAATTGGAAAGTAGACGCCGCACCATTGATTAGTTTCAAAATCGATACCTATCTAGACCGCCCCGTAGTTACAATCAAAGAGAATAAAACTATAGTTACAATGAATGATAGAGCAGCCACTATTTTGTTTTAGGATTCATTGACTTCAAAATCGGATAGTTGCAAGTAATTTAAATCTGATATAAGAATTGAAAACAGCGGGTGCAGTTTTTATTTTATCCCATCCATATTTCCACCTCACTTTAGATATTCCATTAACCAGTCTATATAAACTTAAACGCTTAAAATTCTGAGAAAATGTACACATAAAATAACATATTCCGTCGGAAAGTTACTCTGTTTTGCGTTATGCTACCAGCTATAATGTAGATGGCTGCAGCAATCGTTTTAGAATTGTAATCATCCAACAGAATAAGAATTGGAGAAACCAACAAATAGAGCCTCGACAAAGGATTTGTTTCTAAGTGGAGCAAGATTTGCTTCAAGGGGGGCAAAACTAAAGTAATTTAAAGGAGTTACGGCGCAGAAACGAAAGTTTTAGGTACGATCTCGCTCCACTTCCCCCTTTTTTGGGGCAAAGGCAACGGAGATGTGAGTGGTGTGTGGCGAACAATGAGCATTAGGCCTAGTACGAGTTACGAATATGTTCACAGTTTTCGTATTAGTATAAAATTACTGCCGCAAACTAGTAATTCATACTGTAATAAAGGAAAGAATCGCGCGATTAATTTCATATTCGACTAATACCAAATAAAATTAACCATATATTATGTACAGTACTCTTTATTTTTAAAGGTTTTTTACATTTTTAAATATTACATTACTTAACAAAAAAAAACATTTAAAAATATAATAATAAAAATAATATAAAGTATCACCCTCCAATGGCGAGGCCTAAGACCCAAGCCACCGGCGGTTAGGGCCCCAGTGTGAGGAACCTCCTCACAATGCGTGCCGTGTTTTGGAATCTTCCCTATTTTTTAGTTATGCACGTCGGATACTATGATAGCAATAGATAGGCAGTCTATCTGGGCCCTCTTGTGCGTTATGTTCATACAAGCTGAGAAAGAGGAACTATTGTTTAATTTATGTTAGAAAATATGAAGATATGATTTATATTAGAAATATAAGTTTTAATTTAACATTTATCTATAATGCTTATTTTTTACCACTGTAAATGAAATAATAATAACGAGAAATACTTATTATGTTGCAAAACACAATGTAATTACGAAACGTTTTACTGTCAATACATTACGGCTCTGAATACAAGTCCTTTGAACAAAAATCCCAAGCGAATTTGGGGGATTTTACTGAAGTGGGGAATTATTTTGTTCGCATTAACAAATATTTATACCGTCATTATACCGTCTTATGGCCGTTCCCTATATTCTGTCTGTCTCTAGTTTTGCTATACCGGCGATAGAAATTTTTATCTATTTTCCGTTTTACCGTCCCAATAAACTTACTAATGATAGGTAATCCTATTCTTCATTGCTGTCTACTGATGAGAGGACTGATAGCTGACTACAGATATACAACACTATGAAAATGACAGTTCAAGCGTCCCAATATTTTTTATGTGCTATCTGTCGATAAAGTTATTTAGTTTTTTCTTTGTCGGTAGATTTTGACCGATAAACAGATATCCTCGGCTGTAAAAAAACGAAATAAATAACGCATTTTGAAGAAATAGCCATGAGTATACAAGGTTTACATGGCACATCGTGATCTGTATCGATCACGATCAATCGAGTCATTTTGATACCATACAAGTATGGTCGGGATAAGGATTTGTAAAAGAAACGCGTTTTTAAACGAATTTCATTTTGATTGAGACATAAAATCAAAGCTTTCGAAAAACTATTTCACCAAGGACGTTATTCGTTCAGATATTAAATAATTTATTCTACGTTCTGATATGGAAAGGTTATTTATTTGAAGACTATTATCAATGTTTCCCCTGGTTTTAAAAATAAACGATGACTGACTGAAAAAGTGTCCACGAAGGTTAAGCGGAGAATATTTTTCGGAGAATTACCCTTAAAATCTGTGCTTTAATAACACAGTCCTGTATTCTATGCGTCAATTAGAAAATCGTAAAACGAGCATAACCGTCGCGTCATAACCTTATCGCACTTTTTCGGAATTCTTTCTGGCAGCACTATTAAGCAGTGTCAAGTGTCATTGACTCAACTGTCAGTCCACTGTCAGTCTGTCAATTGTCATTCTTTTTTGTGGTGTTCGTGTTTTCCTTATTTTATTTCGAGTGCAACTGCAAAATACTATAAAAAAAAAACGAGCTGAAACTGCATTTTCCAAAATGGATACACCAGGTATGTTTAGAAATACATTGTATTCTGTTCAAGATATTTCGTATAACAATGTATTATAAACAAATATGGCAGTGTTGGAACTTTTATCCCATGTTGAAAATGCTTACAAATGCGACTTTCTACATGCAAATTGTAAGATAAACATTATGACCTAATTGTTTTAGTATAAATAAAATATTGTTATCATTGTTTCGGTTGATAAAAATACGCACATGCGTTCGCCAAGGGTTATCTGCCGACCTGTATCATAATGAAGATCTAGTGGAGAATTATGGTTACCGTCTGCTGTCCACTCAAATTATATTATATTAACAATAACAATGTTATGCTTATACTGATATGATCTTATCAGATGTAATCTTAACTAATTTTATAAATGTGAAAGTGAGTTTGTTCGTTTGTTTTTTACGCCTTCACGCCTAAATCGCTGAACCGATTTTGACAAATTTGGTACAGAGATAGATAGGACCCTAGAGACAATTAAAGCCTACTTTTTATCTCGGTAAAGGCTGTTCATGTGGATGGAGCCGTGAGCAAAAGCTAGTATACAATTTTTCATGGGTTGCAACTATTGTATAATTGGACCAATTTCTCTAACACAATGCTATTTTGTGAATTGGGTAGACAGACAGACAATATAGGCTTAGTAATTAGGTTATGTTGTAAGTTTCACCCTATTGGTTTGGAATTCTCAAAACAATGTATATTATAAATAGCCAAACAAAAAATCATTTTTCAGATATACTGGATGCATCAAAATTGTGTTATGATGGAGATTTCGACACTCAGTTCAACAACATATTAATATCTGTGAGGCTGACCAGACGGCAAGTGGAGAATCTTACCTATTTGTTAGATGATTTGAAGGAAGAGCTCAGACCCATCTGGCCAGGTAATTTTTTTACAACTGATTAATGTGACTGGCACTACTGTCGAGACTAAAGTTGCAGGTTCGAAACCAGCCTCAAGAGCATATACCTCTGACTTTTCTAAGTTATGTGTGTATTCATTGTTAATTATCGCATGCTTTAATGGTGAAGGTAGCAACGTGAGGAAACCTGCATACCTGAGAAGTTCTTCATTAGAATTTTGAAGGTATGTGAAGTCTGCCAACCCTGCATTAGGCCAGCGTGGAGGATTAATGCCTAACCCCTCTCATTCAGTAGAGGAGGCCCGTGCCCAGCAGTGGGACGTGTATAATACAGGGCTAGTATTATTATTATTAATGTGATTAGCAGGTGGCTTGTCTGCTAATAAGCATTACTACCCTTTAAACAATACTATCACCACTGTACTGTGAATTATAAACTACTGCAAAGCACTGCACTGTGTTTGTACTTCCTAGACATAAGATTTTAAAAATGAAGTAAATTAATTTTGATGTAATAAATCCTTAAATACTTTTAATAAAATATATTTGTTATATTTTGTTGAAAGCTCAGTCAAATTGAATTAACGTAACGTTGGTAGAACATTTTATTGTAATGTTTTGTAGTGCTTTATAGTTTCTTGTCTTATTACTCCAAGGTTTTTTCATAAAATGTTATGATTATACATTTCAATGGATAGCAATAATTTATGATGATTTTATATTATAATATATTATATTTTCAGAGTGTATAGTACATGCTTTTGGCTCAATAGTCATTGGACTAGGTATAAAGACAAGCGATATTGACTGCTATGTACAGACAAACAGCAGTCAGCTTCCGAAAGACTGTGTGATGGAAGCCAGAGATGCGTTAAAACGTTGTCCACACCTCTTTAGAAAGGTATTCGCGATCACCGCTGCAAAAGTCCCAATCGTGAAGCTGTTTCACTTGCCAACACAATGCAATAGTGATATAAGCTTCTCTGGACCTGCAGGATTGAGAAATAGCGAGCTTTTGGCATATCTACTCCACCTAGACGAGAGAGCTATAAAATTGGCAATAATAATCAAATATTGGTCCAAAGTAAATGATTTTACTGGAACAAACCTGATGCCTAACTATGCATTGACTGTGCTTGTTGTATTTTATCTGCAACATAAGGGTATACTGCCATCGGTGTTGTCATTACAGAAGGGTATTGAAAGAAACATGGTCAGTGGATGGAACACTGCCTTTAATGAAAGAGCAGATTGGCGGAAACCTGCCTGTCAGGCAACCATGTATGAGTTACTAGGAGGATTCTTCTTGTATTACAGTACATTTGACTATACAAATGACATTATATCGCCGTATGTTGGCTACCGACTCAAGCGGAAAGCCTTTACTGGTATTCAGAGTGTGCCAAGAGATTTTGATTTATACAAACATAATGTAGTTTCTCGTATATGCAAACCACTAAGGGTTGATAGCTTTATGTGCATTCAGGACACATTTGAGCACAATAGGAATTGTGCGGTGGCTGTCTACCCTCGACTGGCTGTGAAGATTGTTGCTCATATGAAATATGCAGCTGGTTTATATGATAAGGTAGATAGCGGAAGATTCCTGAGAATGTTACTCACCGAGGATCCGAACACTGAACCACGAGTACCGGTCATTGCACATAATGTACAATCCAACAGAATTCATAAACACATGAAGAATAATAAACAGCTATTTAAGAAGAACATCAAAGATCTCTTTAAGGCTGGTCTGTTAAGTGTTAATTCTTTTCCAAAGAGAAAAAGATAAGTGATTGGTCCCTGGTTGAGGTAATCTAAGAAAATCAGTGTGAGTTTAATGTCCGCCTGTAGGATATAAATTGAATATTAACAATTGTGCATAAATCAAAAACTTGTGATTTAATACATTAAATGTAAAATAGTTTGTGTATTTTACGAAAATGCATGCAGTTGCTAAATAGTAGGTCCCTCGTATAGCAGGGTTAATCTGAGCCCATTGAGTAATTGAGAGTGACAGAGACAATACTATATGTAATAACATAGGTACTATCCCTTGGGCTAACTATAAATAATGGGTTTGAAATAATTAATTCACTATTTCGGTTCTCCGCCTATACAAAATACTGTTTAAGGTAAACATTTTCACGAATTTGTGTAACAGTACGCCTGTTTTTAACCGACCGAAAAATGTAGGAGGTTATTAATTTGATACATATTCTTTTGTTTAATTAAACATTCAAGCATGTTGTGACAAAGGATTGTTTGGTTTTATCATAATATTGTACCTGCTCTTATCCCCTCGCAGTGGGGTTTGTGCAACACACGTTACAGAAAGATTTGGCTTGTGTTTACGACCGGCCGCCTGCCTGACATCGACCTGTGGGGAGTAATTACCAAGCCCGAAACATATATTTGTGGATCACACAAACATATATCTGTTCACGGGAATCGAAACCGCGGCCTCTCGCTTCACAGCCACTCACTCACTTGCCAACTGCGCCACGGAGGTTGTTTTGTTTTAGCATTTTTTATTTTATTTTTATGGCATAGGCTGGAAAACGAGCAAGTGGGTCACCTGATGGTAAGTGATCTCCACCGCCCATCTACGCCCACAATACGAAAAGAATCATGGGTGCGTTGCCGACCTTAAAGTAAAGGGATAATTAAGGAATTGGGAAGGGGAGGGGGTTTGGGCCTCCGGATATCTCACTCACCGTACGAAACGCAGCAGCCAGCTGCTACTTTACGTCGGTTTTCTGTGAGACAGTGGTAATGATCCGGACGAGCCGGCCCATACATGCTGTAGACAAAAGTGTCTACAGCGTGGCTCTACCACTCATTGAATATCGTCAATTGAATATTATCATAATATTATTTCAATGCCAAGTAATATTATTAGAAAATATTTGAAACAAACGCATACGCAGCGGTGTCAACCAAGTGACGTCACTACTGTACTGCAAATTTTACTGCTGCGTTGCCGGCGACGATACAATCGATGTTAGTGTCGCTTCTTTACGTAGTAATAGTATTGGTTGTCAGGATGTCACAGACTCGTCCTGTGCTGTACCACACTGCTGGGGCGGTACCGGCTAATTCGCCGAACTTCGGATTTATGCAAATCGAGATATCGATAATCGATAGAGAACCAATGATTCTGTCGTACCATCGAACGACCGTCTAATGGCCAAAATGATGAACAACGATTTATGACGTCACATGAACTTCAATAAAACCGATTCATTTGAATTAATTAAACGCCGCCCGCGGGCGATTATTCTGAATGGACTTGAACGCCGGCAGAGTTGATGAAGTTCGGCGAATTAGCCGGTACCGCCCCTGGAGTGCCATGCAGTACTTTGCAACACAAAGTTCTGAGTAGTGTTGCTTCTGTTTATGAGCAGGCAGGATCTTTACCATCAGGCGAACATTCTGCTCGTTCCGTCAATCAGACGAATATTTGAGTGGTAAATCTATGCTTTAAGACAGTTTTTACTACAGCATGAATGGCACTGTTTCACAGAAAACCGAACGTAAAGTAGCAGTTTCCTACTGCGTTTGGAACGGTGAGTGAGATATCCGGACGCCCAAATCCCTCTCCCCTTTCCAATCCCTTAATTATCTCTTTCCTTTAAGGTCGGCAACGCGCCCATTATTCTTTTGATATTGTAGGCGTACATTGTGCGGTGATCACTTACCATCAAGTGACCCACTTGCTCGGTTGCCGGATTATGCTATAAAAAAATAACTGAAATTTTCAACTCTACTCTGTGTTCTTATTGTTATGTTCTGTAATATTATTAAATATGGACTGTGTAAGGACTGGCGTCAAGTGCGCGCGTTTCGTTAAATCCACACACTATAGACATGTGAATGGGTCACGAATAGGAGAGTTTTGAGGGTTCAATTGATTTCCAAATAAGATTTATGTGATTATTAAAAATAAACATAATTATTGCATTACTTAAATCTATACATAGAAAACTAATAAATACATGTCTAAAGATTAATAAATACTTGATAAAAATTGTTTACTTGTTTTAATTTATCCTGTAGTTCAAGCAGCGATATCTTTAAGGACTACCGAGACGAAGGTCGCAGGTTCGAAATCGGCCACAAAAATGCATCACTGACTTTTCTAAGTTACGTGTGTATTCAATATTCATTGTCAATTATTACGTGCCTAAATGATGAAGGAAAGTTGCATACTATATTACTGCCTGAGGAGTTTTCCATAAGAATTTCGAAAGTATGGGAAGTGTGCCAACCCGCATCAAGCCAGCGTGGTGGTTACACTCTCATTCAATAGACGAAGCCCATGCCCAGCAGTGGGACACAACACAGCAGGTACCTAGTACTTATATTTAATAATTTTATTATTAGGTAAATCATCTCTTAAAATTAATGACTGCCTCTGTGGCGCAGTCGTAATGCGTACGCGGTACGAATGCTGTGCTGAGGTCTCGGGTTCGATCCCGGTTCGGGTAAAAGTGATATTGGGTTTTCCTATTTCGAATTTCTGAGTATCAGCTCGGAGTCTGGAATTCTGCCCGGTATGGCGGTAGCCTCGCCCCCTATCACATCATGATACGGAGATACTCACGCTCGGCGAAATATAGGTGTATTGGTGACACCTCTGCCTATACCTTGATTACAGGCGTGAATGCGATGTATGTAGGTATCTCTTGGACATCCGATTTTTGATCCTCAAGACTACTTAAGTATGTCCCAATTATGCTAATAAGTAATAACCGATAGCTTAATACGATAAATGAGAGATTCGTAAGAGGCGATGATAATAGGTATGAAATTACGCAAGGATCGATTATGTAACATCGTAGGTACTAACTACCGTTTAATGCAAAATAAAAGTACAGTCAGAACTAGAATTAACTGTTCAGAAAAAAAAAATGTAATTGGTATGGCGTTTTCATAAACGTAACATTAAACAGAATCTCACGCCTGTATTCCCGAAAGGGTAGACAGAAATGCAGCTAGTATTGCACGCACAGTTCGCCGAGCTTATTTCCTTCCCATAATATGATAGGAGTGAGCCTCTCGCCATACCAGACACCAATTCCAATCCCAAGGAGGTGCCAAAATGACATGGTATTTTATGCATATTGTTAATAAGTAGGTACCTTTGATATCTCGTAATCTCCGGCATTTCTTAACAGATTTAGATCCATATTATTAGTTATGTATAAAATCAGTTTATTTCCAAATACGTGTTACAAAGTGGCAAGAGATCGCCCAGGACCGTGACAAGTGGCAGAAGTTGGGGGAGGCCTTTGCCCAGCAGACACTAAGTAGTCTAAGGGACACTAAGTAGGCTAAAAAAAAAAAAAAAAAAAAACGTGTTACTTCAGATCTTGGATAGAAGCGACAATGTACCTACCTACGGGTTTAAACTAAGATTGCAACATAACTAAAATAAGTAGGTACACAAAGTTTGGCTACACACGTTTGTAGCATTAAACTAAGTTCTTTGTAGGATAACCCAATTATTTATAATGATTTCCAAGAAAAACTTTACTTTGCTCTCTACAAATTGAGCAAAGTAGTCCATCAAGCAGCTGTGGTCACTGCCTATCATGGGTATGTTGACTCTATACTGCGGTATGGAGTTATTTTCTGGGGAAACTCGTGTGAAAAAGAATCCATCTTTAAAGCACAAAAAAGATGCATTAGGTCCATATGCGGACTTAAAACAACTGACACCTGTAAGCCACACTTCGTGTCACTTAAAATATTAACTCTTCCTTGTCTTTACATTTATGAGACTGCACTGTTTATAAAAAATAACAGTGACATCTACAAACAAAGAGCATTTGAGCAACGTCATGCAAGTATAAGGCGAAACTATCTCTATGACTTATCCATCAGAACCTCAAAAACCGCCTTAATGAATAAAAGTATACTGTGCATGGCTCCAAAAATATTTAATAAGTTACCATTTGAGATTAAGGATTTAAATGTGATACAATTTAAAAGGAAATTATTTAATTTATTATTAAACAAGTGTTATTATACAATTGAGGAATTCCTTCTTGACAAATTTTAGATTACAAGTATAGGTTTAGGATTTATTAGAGGATATATATAGAAAAAAAAAAAAAAAAACGAAATAAAAAATTATTGTATATAATAAATAATAAAATAATGTAATAATGTACCAGTAAATTGTTTAATTATAATGTGCTGTCGACAATTTGAAAATGTGTAAACCCAATGGGTAGATTTTTTGAGGAGCTTATCATTTATTTAAGATCTATTGTATTCATCACCAAAAATCACACAAATAAATATTGATTTGATTTGATTTGATTTGAATGTTACACTTTGAGACGACCTACACCTCAGTCTCCCCCGTGATGATGAAGGCAGAAAAGATTTCGATTTTTTTTGAGCGTCGATGTTTTAACGTCAGCTATATGTTCTTGTACGCGGGTACCAATATTTCAGTCACAACCCACAATCCATTTTATACTCAATGTGTAATATTCGCGTAAACATAAGAAATCATTATAGGTATGTATAATAATGTGTTTATCTTTAAATATATAATTCTACTGTACGTGTGTATGTCACTGAACTCCTAAACGGTTGGACCGATTTGACTGTTTTTTTTGTATGCGTTTGGGTGGCGCCCTGGGATGGTTTAGATTCACAATTGGACCCGGTAGGTGGAGCTGCTGTAGTTGCGGCAGAAACCGTGCGGGACAGCTAGTATTACTTACTTAAAAATCTACTTTGACTTCGGACTTACAATATTAGGTACCTATAATATTTCAGAAAACCGTTATTTACGAGGCCGCTCCATACGATTCTTTTTTCAGTCTGTATGATGCTGCTTCCTATGCAGTATTCTGTTACAGTATGGGTCATGCTATAAACTGTCCTAGTCTAAATTGGCCTATAGTAGGTAATTAAGAAAGTTGCTTCATTCTTATAATCAGCAGTTACAAATATTTTTCACGATAATACCCTAATTAAGTTCTGTTGCCGCCTGCAGTATTCTGTAGAGCCAATACCACCTGACCAAAATGTCTTCAGAACGCCAACTTCTAACCTCTTCTCAGGTACTAACAAAGCAGTTAGGAACTCGTCGCTGCTCTGTACATCGTACATCCTCGCTGCAGACCTCACTTGTTTCATCAATCTGTCCGCAAGCCATTTGCCGTCCTGAGGTCTACCTAAATTGTCATTGTGTATAATGGTATCCTGTATATTCAGAGGACCAAACATGAATGGTTCAACCAAACCATTTACCACGTTATGTTTATATAAAGAGAAGTTCTTCAAGTTATCTAAGTCCAAGAACTGTGTTCGGTTTATAGGATAACCGGCGTATGGGGATATGATGGTGTTTTCAAAATCGAAGTCGCTGTAATACTTAAAGAATCCTCCCAGCAGCTCGTAGAGTGTTTCGTTGTTATCTGTGTAATACTGTATTGCTTGGAAATCCATGTTCCAGTGCTCTATCTCGTTAGACTTCACGTTCTGCTGCAGTGCAGTGACAGTCGGCAGAATGTTCTTTTGTTGCAAATAAAACACAGTCATTAAAGTCATCGCGTAGCTCGGCAGCGTGGGCCTTCCGTGGGCAATATCGTGTACAACGCCCCAATACTTAATAATTGTTGTTAAGTCCAAGACTCTTTTGTCCAAATGCAGAAAATAGGAAGCCAGGCGACTGCTTTTTACAGATTTATGATTGAAGAATGTGATGTCCACAAATATGTTAGTGGGGACGTGTACGCAAATTAACAGAGGCACAATTGCCATCGGAATTGATTTGAACTGTTGGAACAAATGCGGGTAGTTCTTCAAAATGTCTAATGTTTCAGCCATTAGTGTTTGTTGGTCTCTTTTGTCATCTGGTATGTCCACGGAACAGTCAACGTCGCTCGACTCCTGAGCGAGCCCAGTCACTGTTGATCCATAACGTTCTACTTTGCAGCCTGAAAAGTAATCGTTAAAAACGTAAAAGATATGAAGCTACTGATGGGACCTTCAACACGCATCGAGCATCGTTAGCATTTGAAAAGTACCTATCTGTCGTACAATCATAATATATAGATACCATATTGAGAGCCTCTGCGGCGCAGTGGGCGAGTAGCTGGCTATGAAGCGAGAGGCCGCGGGTTCCATTCCCGCACCGAGACAAATGTTTGTGTGATCCAGAAATAAATAATACGCAGGGGTTGACGTCAGGCAGGCGGCCGGTCGTAAAAACTACAAGCCAAATCTTTCTGTAATATGTGTTAAAAGCATGTTGCGCCGATCCCACTGCGAGTGGGATAAGGGCAGGTGGAAGAAGCCTTGGTCAAACCATTAATAGGCCATTGTGGCATCTGTTCAAATCTGTAATTGCGTGAGGTATGTGCCCATAATGGTAGATAGATTGACCTAGTATAATTTGATTGTATAAAAGCAGCAATTGTTAACTGGGGAGTGGTACGGACTGCTGAAACGAGAGTCAGAGATTCAAAAGCAACCCTAAGAGTACTTATGTACTATAGTTAAGATAGTTCTGTCTTTTTTAGATTACATGTGTAATTATTGTAAATTATTGCTTTCTCCATAAATCATCATGAGGAAACCTGTAACCTGAAATTGTTTTTCAGGTTACAGGTTTCCTACACCTACCTATGTCACGTCTGCCAACCAAGGCCTAACCTATTATTAGTGGAGGATGCCCGTGCCTAGCAGTAGGACGTGTATGATACAGGGCTGGTGGCTGGTAGGTATTATTATTTTAATATCTCACCGGGCCATCGCGACTCCAACACGCGCTCGAGGTCGCTAGAGACCTGCGTGAGTTGGTTGATTCTTTCCTCAGATAGTCTGATGTAGTTCAGCAAGTTCTTCGTTTGCTGCTCGAAGTCTCCCACCAGACACAGGTCCTCTGAGAGCGCTGGAGACACCACGCTGAAGAAACACACGAGTAGTGCTTTCACTGGAATACGAAATTATTATATGACTTACGCTATCAAATAGGTGGTTTTCTCAGAGCTCAAAATTTGTGGTCCCACGTCAATATCTACATACATACACACTCACGCCTATAATCCCCGAAGGGGTAGGCAGAGGTGTAACCAGTACATCCACATTTCGCCGAGCTTATCTCCGTCCCATGATGTGATAGAGGGCGAGCCTTTTGCCATAGCGGGCACAATTCCAGATTCCGGGTTGATACTAAGCATTTCGTAATATAAACACCCAATATCAGTTTTACCCGACCCGGGAATCGAACCCGAGACCTCAGTGTCAGCCTCAGTCGTAACGCATACCCATTACAACAGTCTGATAGATGGGTAATGTGTAAAATCCCAATTGGGCTAAAACCCGGTGAATTGGGTTTGAACCCATAAGCACCCATTTTGCTGGGTGAAAACGTGTATTGTCAATTATTTAATAGTAGGAAGTAGTGGTGGCAGTGTTGTTCTGATGTCTATGAGCTATGGAAACAGCACACTTTGCACAAAAGTCGACGCGGCTCTTCTTAGTGACTGTACATTCTTATAAAAATATGTATTCCTAGCGCCGGTAATGTCGAAAATAATTAAGACCTAAATTAAAACGAGTTTGTAATTAGATTCTAGAAAATAAAATGTACTTAGTAGGTGAGAAATGCTTTAATAAAGACTTAATTATAACTTTACTAGTGTATAGTATTTAAATTTACTAGTGCTGTGTCATTGGGATATGTATCCCGGTATGTCTTTCCCGGTAAGGGAAAGGGTTGATTTCGCCAACAGCAGGGCCTCGGTTTTATGGCATATGTCCTCCAAGATCTTCTGTAAACCTTTGGAGGTTTAAGTGGGCCACCAAAATCTTATATTTTAAAGCATACGAGCGGGTGGTGGTAGTGGTGGTTCACCTGTTGGTAACTGTTCTTCACCGCCCATGTTCGCCCACAATACTAGAAGAAATACGGGCGCGTATCTGGTCCAAAACGTACCTCACCCACACGCTAGTGATATAATAACTTAGTTTAAAAATCTTCAAATAATCAAGGAATAAAAGTGTCCCCAAGGTTACGTGGATAATGTTGTTTCGGAGAACAACACAAGAAAGAAAAACAAGCAAATAATGCTTAATAATAACTAATAATAATAGGTAGGTACTATGATACTTAATTCTACTATGATATTGGAGGGTGGTACTTATTATATTTTTAAACGTTTTATTTTTTAGAAATGTAATATTTAAAAATGTAAAAACCTCTTATAATAAAGGGTACTACTATATTTACATCTGATTACGAATGATCTATAAACCACTTGACTACCACAATTTATATTTTTAAAAAATATTTCGTGAAAATTAACATTCAAACTTACATGCACACCATGTTGATTTTTTCATTATATGTTATTTAATAAATATTGTGCTCAATCCACATGCGGCAACGACTGCCGAATTCACAAGTAATATGATTTTAATAGGTATCTATAATGATCTTTTATAATCAATAACCTCACAGTTAAGATTAGGGGTCCGTGCCTAAAAAAAACACAAAAGCGCGGATGACAGTTATTAATATTAGCTTATTTTTTGTGTTGTATCTACCAAAATTAGCATCACATTTAATACTTAATTAGGTTTATGGGCAGGCGCGGCGCTTACCATCAGGCGAGCGACCTTCCTTATTTAAGCTATTAAAAAAAACTTGCAAATGTAAAGGTTTATACTTTTTGTTGTGCTTGATGTCACGACGGCGGGAAAACAGGAGCAGACATCATGGGTGCTCATGTGTGTCAATCATAAATCACTATAAATATCTAATATGACTTTTGATAGAAACATATGCCTGTGAAAATCCACTAGTTTATGGTTTTCTTAGTCAAGCTGACAAACCAACAGTAAAACCAAAGTTAAAGAAATAAATCAAACGAGATTAACAACCGGTTTCTCAAAGGTTGACAAATCATCATTCATCTAATAGAACTTTGATTTAATAGAAAAATATAATAAAATTACGTTTAACAAAACTTTGGAACCGACTTCAAAATAAAAACAGTGCTGTTGTCCGTTGAGGAGTTTTATTTTTTTACTCCGTACTCCGTCATCAGATCATAACCAAATTTATATGGATCACATCACAGCTAAACTCTATAGAGTGATTTTTTTCCAACAAAATCGGTCTACAATTGGCGGAGAAATCGATGTACATGATACATAAAAAAAAGCAAATAAAATAAAATAAAAAAAACCAGTCCAACTGTACCTATTATTGGTATGGAAATTGCATCATTAAAAACACGTTTAGATATAACATAACCATTGAGGCAAACAAAGAAACAAATAAGTACGTCATGAAGAACGATTCGGATAAGTATGAGTGCGGTAGGAGGTAAATTGTTCCGTACACACGTACCTAAATAAAATATAGGTAGGATATATATGATTTTGAAGTATCTTGTTTATTTTATATCATAGCGGCCTTTTTCCTGTGAAAAATAACAAGAATACAATAAAACAAACTGCAATATCACCGACTGAAAATTATATTAAGCGTTTTTTGCCTCAGTTTTTTCATTTAGCTATATGTTAAAAAAGTTTTATTTTACATACATACATAGACTCACAACTATTTCCCATAGGGGTAGGCAGAGACAACGGATTTACACTTGCTACATATTTTATATAATTTTACATATTTTTGTAAAACGACATTTAAGTCTTATTTCCTTATTTTTAATAATTTAAGTATAAATACTGACACTGAGGTCAGGACCGGACGCGCCGTCCGTCCTTACAAGACAGGTAGATCGTAGAAGAAGCCCCTCATGCTGCCTGCAGTAAGGATCCCTAAAATGCATCGTATATTAGTGCATTTAAATATGATATTAGTTTTGTATGTCGGCGATCGTCATCGCGTACAGTTTAGCCAAAAGTACTTTAACAGTCATTTGATGGAATATCTATTGTGTAAGTTCCGCTTTTAATAATTCCTTTAGCATTTACAATTACCTCTTGTTTCACTATGTCCATTTAAACAGCCAATTAATTATTAATTAAGTGCACAGTTGACAATTCAAATTATGTATTTTGCTGTATTAAATTTTATTTTATAAGTAACGTCTACTTGGACATTATGAAACAAGCATATTTTTTGTGTTGACTTTGACTGACGTCGATTATTATCTTTGTCTGAAGTGATGAATGATGTGTTCGTCCTTTATGATACTTACATAAATATCATAATAATATTATCTGTTCTGTATTAAAATTGTCACACTATTCATTGCGGGCCTCCAATCCCGAGCAATTCATGTCTGATTTATCGAATCATTTTTTTGAGTGGTAGAGCCACGCTGTATACACTTGTCTACAGCGTGTATGGGCCGGCTCGTCCGGGTCATTACCACTGTCTCACAGAAAACCGGCGTAAAGTAGCAGCTTGCTGCTGCGTTTCGTACGGAGAGTGAGATATCCGGAGGCCCAAACCCCCTCCCCTTCCCAATCCCTTAATTATCCCTTTACTTTAAGGTCGCCAACGCACACATGATTCTTTTCGTATTGTGGGCGTACATGGGCGGTAGAGATCACTTACCATCAGGTGACCCACTTGCTCATTTGCCGGCCTATACCATAAAAAAACAACTAAATTCAAACACAAATTGTGATTGCCTGACCTGCGATTGAACCCAGGACCTCACTGTTCTTAGTCTTAATACGCTGCCACTAGATTAATAAGGCGATTATTGATTTGGTTTTATTATCTGAGAATTTTATTTATTATTCCGTTCGTCGCGTCGCGTGGTTCACTTTCAACTAACATTGGACTAAACTAAAAAATACCTTAGTTATTAATTTCAATTTCAATATAGTATTTTAATTAAGTTGTAAAGCGTGTTGCACCGACCCCACTGCAAGTAAGATTAGGGCAAATGGAAGGAGAATTTAATATAGAAATCCTTGTTTGAATATGTTTAATTAAACAAAGCATAGGTATTGTCTACGGAACACCACAAGCTCAGTTTATGATAGTAGTCATTAATATAATAAAAGTGTAGACATAAATGTCTGTCCGTTGAAATTATTATGAAAACTTAATCGCCTTATTATATGCGAAAGACGAAACTTTAAAAAAAAAGAAAAAACTACGCCCTGCTAAATTTTGTTACAAGTTACAAATATTTCCTTGTGTTATTACATTAGGGCGTGCGAAGCGAAGTAGATATATTTTGCAAAAATGTCCTAAATTGCATTCCCGAGCTTTTTACACTACGGCGGCGATATCTAAAATAAGCCAGAGCTGCAAATAGTGTAGGTACCCATGTTTCACCGAGCTGATTCCCATGTTTGGAAGTCGGAACCCATATCAGGCACTAACTTATGCCCGCGGTTTCGCCCGTCTTTTCTGTGATAAAAAGTACCTAGTTTACTAGTTGGTGATTTTACCTCGATTATTTAATAAACAATTTAGGTATTATAAATAAGATTTCTAGGTAATCTAGAGAGCTCAGGTTGGTACCACCGCTTAGTCTTTTTTTGTAGCCAAGCAGAAGTGTGTGTGTGTGTGTTTGAAGGACATTGACGCCAATAAATTTTATTATGAAACATTTTCTGGGCATTATGAAAATTAACATCTTATGTCTATGGTCTCTAGGGGTGACGGCGCACTCCAGTGCCATGAAGTGCTTTGTAATTCCAATTTCTATGTAGGTAGTGCTGATTCTGTTTATGGGCAGGCATGACGCTTAGTACCATCAGGCGAGCGACAGTTTCGTCAATCAGGCTAATAAGAAAAAAAAGTCCAGTGAAATCAAATCAAACAATAAAATTTTAATTTATATCCCACAAAAGTTTATTACTCGGACGAAGCTGCGAGCAAAAGGTAGTATTAAATACATATACTTAGTTAAAAAATAAAATAACAAACATGTATCAAGTAATTTTTTTGTCTTATTGTTTGCTTGAGATATTATTATCTAACGCGTCAAAATACTATCATTAATTTATGTTCATTTATGTATTCAATGTTTTTAATATGTACGCACTCACGCCTGTAATCCCCGAAGGGGTAGGCAGAGGTGTAACCAGTACACCCCCATTTCGCCAAGCGTATCTTCGTCCCATTATGTGATAGGGGGCGAGCCTATCGCCATACCGGGCACTAATTCCAGATTCCGGATTGATACTGAGCATTTCGTAATAGAAAAACCCAATACCACTTTATCGAACCCGAGACCTCAGCATCAATCTCAGTCGTAACGCGTACGCATTACAACTGAGCCACCGAGGCATGTATATGTTTTTAATATGTATGTATAAACGATCCATGTTAGAAAAGATAGCGATTAGAGAGTCGATGTCTTGATAAACTAGAAGCCACACCACACAGAACTTTGAATTGCAAATACTGCATGGCACTGGACTACGTTTGTCACCTCGAGACATAGGTTGTTAAGCCTCATAATGCCCAGCAATATCACTGGCTTCAATATCCTTCAAACCGAAAGACGACAGTGCTTCCACACAAGAACAAGGCGGCAGAAATAGACAAAGCCGTGATACTAACCCAGACAGCCTCTCGCATACCACCTAGTACTTAATCCATCATCGAAGGGTGTTTTTATATTTCTCTCATAAGAAGTGTAAGCTTACATTTGTGACATTTCGACATAATATGGAGACCGAACCAAAAAAATATAAAATTTTAAATTCAATTATCAGGTTTTGAGTAGATTCTAATAAGTTGACCAATAAATAACAACTCGAAATTCATAAACTAGCGGGCGGGGCGTTATTTTATTTTTTTACTTAATTACGAATCGGTTCCTAACTTCCCGAAATATTCTGACACTAAATTCCCAAGGCAATTTTATAATTTTTATTTATTTATTTTTGGATCGCCAATGGGTGTAAATATATAACTTATTATGTAACAAACAAATATAACATGCTACCCAGTTACTGGCAAACACAACTAACAGTAACACCATTTTCTTTAAATTTACCCGAATAGAACTCGGGAAAGATTCCTAGTTATTACAAACATAGTTTGAAGAAAATCTATTGTTTTTTTCTAATTTGACATTGCTGTTTGGTTTTTATATTTCATAATAATATTGTTTGTATAATGTTTGTTATCTTAGATAATTAAAAGTCAACATTTGGGACCTCTTCACCTTCAAGTTTACGTATTTATCTGTTGAAACTGTCCTTGGACTTGGTTTTCCCATTTGTCTACTATTTTTATTACTCACCAGCTTTTGCTCGCGACTCTGTTCAAAAAGAGATAGAAAGTAGCCTATGTCTTAATCCAGGTTATTGGCTACCTTTTTCCCAAATAGGGTAGTTGACTAGATTTTTTTAATTATTTAAATCAATAAGTTACGTTACTCAAAATCTATTGCAGAAAGAATTTTATTTTTATTTTATTTTTTTATTTATTACACTTCATACAAAATATGTACAGGCGGACTTAATGCCAGAGGCAATCTCTACCAGTCAACCTTTGGGTGGTGCAGAGAATAAACAAGGCAGGTGTATAAAAGTAATGAGATGGAAGGGAGATTATTATTAAATATATAGAAATACATACTAATACGTAAACTTATCGTGCATAATAATATTATAATATAATTAAATATAAATACATAAATTAAATATAAATATATGTATATATACTGCATACATAATTATATAAATACACATATTACTAGTGTGTTGATTCTGCAACTCTATCAAACAACAGTTGTCGAACTCTGGCTTTGAAAGCCAGGCGAGTAGTTGACGACCTGATTTCGGGAGGGAGTGAGTTCCATAGGAGTATGGATTGAATTAAGAAGGAAGAATGGGTAAAGTCTGTGCTATGTGGGGGACACTTGAGTAAGAGATTAGTTGAAGAGCGAAGGTTTCTGGTATGGTTACTACCAAGGTACTGAAAGTAGGAGATTAAGTAAGAAGGTGGAGTAGAAGACGTAAGAAACGAGAAGAGTGTGGTAAGTGCACGCAAAGAGCGGCGCTGACGAATGGGTAACCATTTCAGATGCCGGCGTTGAGATGACACATGGTCATATTTGCGAAGATTAAAGATGAATCGAATGCAGTTATTAAGAAGGCGGTCGAGTTTGTTGAGCTGATCTGCATTCAGGTCAATATAGCATACATCACCATAGTCGATTAGAGGGAGGATTAAGGTTTGCACGAGCATCGTCTTGGTCTTAGATGGAAGAAAGTTTTTCAGGCGATATAAGGCGCGAAGGGTACCGGTGACTCTCTGGCACACAGAGGTTACCTGGGCCCGCCAGCTCAGGGTGGAGTCGATGTGTAATCCTAGATCTTTAACGCTGTGGGACCAGGGGATAATAGTGCCATCAAAAACCACTGGTGGAACGGTAGTAATGTCCAATCTGCTTATAAGTCTTGAACTGCCTACAATAATGGCCTGACATTTGGTAGGATTCACAGTCAAACCAAAACTGTCAGACCAAGACTTTAAGTATAATAGATCCCTGTTCACACTGGCAATTGCTGAGGGTACACTATCGACGCCAGCCTGAGAATATAACTGCAAGTCATCGGCATACAGATGATATGCGCATTGAATTTTATAAATCGGACCAAAAGTAAATAAATTAGAAGCCATTCAAATCCTGAAGAAGGGGTAATTGTCAAATGACAGACGACGCAAATTTTGACGTCACTGTGTAAAATGTTAATTATAGGCACGCGTGCAAGTGAGATAGTGAGATATCCCTACTACGCACCCACTTTTCCTCATACCAACATTTAAAGTCATAATTGCGGGCACATTTTTGAACCAATTTTGATTGTGTTTTAATAAAAGGGTTTCTTTTGCGTATCATTTTCTGTTGCTTATATATATTTTTTTTTACCCTTTAGTGTCCCACTGCTGGGCAAAGGACTCCCCCATTTCCTTCCACTGTTCCCTGCCGTGAACTTTTACTTGCTTATAAAATAATGTATTAGACGACTTAAATATGACTCACCAATCTTGCGGATGGGGGGTGTAGACATTGGCTTGTCAAAGGAAATAAAGATATTGGGCTTGACTGTGGACGAGAAGCTAACGTTCAACACGCACGTCTCCGAAGTCTGTAGGAAGGCCATAACCTTCCACAGACGACTGGCAACTGCTGCAAAGGTGCAGTGGGGGCTGGGACCTGAGGTGGTAAAAATGCTTTACACCGCAGTTGTTGAACCAACAATATTATACGCAGCCAGTGCCTGGGCGCCTACAAGTAACAAGATAGGCATACGTAAAAAACTTGCAGTGGTTCAACGAGGCTTTGCACAAAAGATGGTAAAAGGCTACAGGACCGTTTCGCTACACTCGGCCCTGCTACTTGCTGGGATCCTTCCGCTAGACATTCGTGTCCGAGAAGCGGCGCTTCTATACGAAGTGAAAAAGGGACACACTCGGCACATAGTGGGCGACCGGGACGTGGAATGTCCTGTGCCTTTTGCCAACTTGGAACATCCAGCCAGGCGTAGAGCTTTGCAGTTCAAATGCGTGGTCAACGACGCAGAACTTGACCTAGAGGCTGCAAATACCCGCAAGGTATTCACCGATGGCAGCAAAATTGGTGGCAAAGTCGGAGCGTCGGTATCCCTTTGGGATGGCGACGCCGAGACGAAAGCCACCAAAATTAAGCTGGAATCGTTCTGCACCGTTTACCAGGCGGAGCTGTTGGCCCTGCGCAAGGCCGTGCAAATAGCCTCCAAGGAAAAATACCACGAATATAGCATCTTCTGCGACTCACGGGCCGCTCTCGAGACGGTCGCGCGCGGAAATTCCCTCCACCCCATAGCATTCGACATCACAAAAATGTTGAATGAGACCAAAGAGCGCGGTAAAATCTTTAACCTCTTTTGGGTTAAGGCGCACGTGGGGTTGGCAGGGAACGAGCGTGCGGACGAGCTCGCGAAGGCGGCGGCTACCACCCTAAAAAGGAGGCCCGATTACGACCGATGTCCCATTTCGTTCGTCAAGCGACAGATCCGTCAGGAGTCTATTGACGAATGGAATGAGCGATACAGGGCTGGAGAAACAGCATCGGTAACGAAGCTGTTTTTCCCTGATGCTAGGGTAGCCCATAAAGTGATCAAGAAGATGCCGGTGGACCCGGTCCTCACGCAAGTCTTCAGGGGCCATGGGGGATTCTCCGAGTATTTGAATCGCTTCAAGTGCAAGGAGAGCCCCTCATGTATCTGTGACCCAGCAGTCACAGAAGATGTGGCACACGTGTTGACTGAATGCCCAATATATCTGTATAAACGAACAAACCTTGAAATAGAGGTTGACCAAATTGTAAAGAAAGATAATCTGAGCGGTATGTTGGAAGATGATGTAATAAGACCTAAGTTCGTTAAATATTGTAAAGATATAGCGTGTAAAGTGATCAAAGGAAACAAATAGAAAAGGGCAACTACAGCCTGTAATATAAGATTATGTGTTTCTAGTTGCCAAGGACAAGCTGGTTTCGAGAGGAAGACACGTTATAATCTAAGTCGTATACATGTAATTTTATTAAATAAGATAAAACTCAGTTTTAAAAGTATGTCTTTTGTATGTAGTTAGATTTTTATTTTTTCAGGCATACTTAAAGTTGTATAATCCAATATTTTTATATTGATGAGTTTTTAAAATAAAGGTATGTGAATTCTTCAGGTAGACAATCTCTGAATTAAAAGTATCAGAGGGAGCAGCCGGGGGGGAGTCCCCCCACAAAAAAAAAAAAAAATGATGTATTAAATTCAATATAGGAAACTACCCTATTGCATTCAAATCCGGTCAGCCATTAGTATGTGATTGATATACAAGAGTGATTGAGAAATAAAAATAGTGGTCGCGTACGATGGACCTACCACCTAGCAGATATATACGTATGTACGTGGTAGAGCCGAGATATACGTATGACCGTGATAGAGCCGTCTCGACCGAGTTATTGCCAATATCACTGTCTCACAGAAAACCGATGTGAACTGGCAGCTTGCTGTTGCGTTTCATACAGTAAGTGAGATGTCCGGAGGCCCGATTCCCCCTCCCAGCTTCCGCCTTCCCAAACCCTCTTCTTTCCGTTAAAATCAGCAACGTATTCATGATTCTTATGATATTGTGAATGTTATTGGTCGGTGGTCTTTCCCTCAGGTGATGCTCTTGCTGGTTCGCCGGCCTCTGCTATAAAAATATATATAAATACTTACACATAAAATACATTGCTTTATTGATCTAATTTGATAATGCTTATTGCCATTGTTTTAATATTATGTTATCGGTATGTAGAGGTAGGTGGTAATCGTATTATTTACGTGCTACTTTATTAACGCAAATATGTCCCAATTTTAATATGTATTGCAAGCTAAAACTTAGATAATAAGCGTAGATTGGATCGCGTACTAAATTATAGTTTTATATTGCTGCTGCCAGCTGCAGTCATGACCGGGTGCTCCGTTTTTCAAATTCGAAGAAAATGGTTTAGTGCGTATTTTTTTATTTAGGCTAATTGTTCAAATCAATCATCCAAGTAAAATATTTATAGTATCCATTTAAATGTTATACGATCGGTTTGAAGAACATTGGAGCCAGTAAAATTATTTTCATGAAATTTTGAGAAGTTTTGAGATACTGGGTACAGTGCAGAGCCATGCAGTTTTTAATTCTAAGTTGTAGGTGGTGTTAAGGAGTGTGGTGCTTACCATAATTAGGCAAGCAATCTGCTCGTCTCGTCGTTCAAGCGAATATAAAATAATTAAATCTATATTTCAGCATGTGTGTTGCTGATGTGCACATTGTGCGTCGTGTCTCCAACTCTTGCAAGGGACTTGTGCTTATCAGGAGACTTCGATCACCAAGCTGATACAGTGATCAACTACATCAGACTGTCTGATGAAAGACTCAGGAATCTCACGCTGGTCACCAATGACATCCAACGTGTTTTGCAACTGCGTTGGCCCGGTAAGGCATTTCTGTTATACTAACGTCCTCTTGCATCATCATCATCATCATCAGCCACAAGACGTCCACTGCTGAACATAGGCCTCCCCTAATGCCTTCCAGGCGGAAGCGGCCTGCATCGTCCTCTTGCATGACGAGCCTAAATCGAGTATTACCAGTAAATCTGTTTAAGAAAGTCAAATCGGATAATCTAGGATCATCGTGCAAGTCAGCCTTAGATCTTTACTATTATATTCTATTTATCTTGAATTCTATTATTATTAATATAAATATAAAAAGTGTTACAAAAATGTGTAATCAAATATAATCAAAGTATAGTGTATATAAATAGGTAGGTTTCACCCCTCGTAGTACCAAATCCGATTGCATTGCTGGAACATAAAAAAAATACTAGGCCTTGTAAGTTTTTCGCCCTGTCCGAGCAACTGGACAAGCGTTTTCGGAAGGAGAGTCGATAACAGCCAGATAGCTCCAACCACAAAGATTAAACAGAGATGTGATAATAATGTCATGACTTTTTTCCAGGTTGCAAAGTAATGGCGTATGGGTCGACAGTGACGGGGCTCGCTCTAAAGTCTAGTGACATCGACTGCTACGTAGACATACCAGACAACGATGTCGACCCGCGAACACTAGTGACCGACGTAATTCACATTTTGGAGAACTATCCGAATCTCTTCCAGCATTTCGAGATAACGCCGATAGCTCGCATACCGCTGGTTACTTGCATACACGTCCCTACTAACGTTTACGTTGACCTCACCTTCTCCGGCCCTTATGCTGTTAACAGCAGTCTCATGCTCTCCCATCTCCTGCATTTGGACCAACGAGCCTTAGACTTAGCAACGATCATTAAGTATTGGGGTTCTGTACATGATATCGCCAACGGGAAACTTACTCTACCAAGTTATGCGATAGTATTGATGACTTTATTTTATTTACAACAAAAAAATATCATGCCCTCCGTCGCCGCACTGCAGGAGAATGTGGCGCCTAACGAACTAGACTATTGGAACACTGCCTTCCAACCAATAGAGTATCATACAGATAACAACGAAACACTGTACGAGCTGCTAGGAGGCTTCTTTAAGTATTACAAGGACTTCGATTTTGAAAACACCGTCATCTCAACATACGTCGGGTATCCCATTAAGCGAAAATATTTTGAGGTCTTAGATAAACTTGTAAATTTTTCCCTATACAAACGTAACATAGCGAATGAATATACGAAGCCGTTTAGGTTCGGACATCTTAATATACAGGATAGTTTTAAACACAATGAGAATACAGCTAGACCCAAAAGCGATCGGTGGCTTGCAATGAGGTTGATAAAGAACATTAGAGTTTCGGCGAGGATGTATGATGCATTGAGCAGGGAAGAGTTCCTAACTGCTATATTAGTACCCGAGAAGAGAATAAAAGCTGGTGTACTGAAGACGTTCTGGTCAGGTGGTATCGGTGCTCCAGAAGACTGCTTACTCCAAGAGAAAAAAAGATGACATTAAATCCTTCTTGTACAATAGTTCTGTTTGTTTATGTCAAGTGTATGAAACAATAAGAATTCTCTTTTCCGATCTCACGCGTCAGCTAAGTGGTATATTGTTTTTTCTATTGTTGAATATTAAGTACCTAATTATTGTGTTCTTTATTGTACAAAGTGTGTTACTTAATATTATTTATATCGAGATTTTTATAAAAGTGGTAAACTCTGATACATTTTAGGCCCGATTTCTATTTTTTGAAATTATTTTGCTTCAATCTTTCTGGTTCGTGATTAGTCCAGAGAAATTAGAAGCATAGGTACTTCCAAATTAAATTAACGCAAGGCGAAAGTAAGGATTAACTTTGTATTGTAATTTTAAACTTATTGTTACTGTTTAATTAAAGATATTGTATATTTTGTTGAGTTGATACAGACAGTTCAAAGTAAGTCATGTCTTTGACTTGTAATACACATTTTTATACCTAGGAAATATTAAAAGGATTTCTAGAAACTATTATTTGACTATTATTGCGTTCAAATGCGATATTATGAGTTTAGTATCGTATTCTGAAATAATAATCAACCTTCTATTCATAATATTATATTATCATACTTAAGATGGTCGCGTCAGGTGTCTAAGGGAGATTATTCGACAGTATGGCAGACAGAGTCATTAACATAGGACCCCAGCTATAGACAGTTTTGTCTATAGCACGAATGGTCCGCTCGTCCGGGTCGTTACCACTGTCTCACAGTAAACCAAGGTAAGGTAGCAGCAGCTTGCTGCTGCGTTTCATACGGTGAGTAAGATATCCCAGAGTAAGATAGGCCCAAAACCCCTTCCCCTTCCTAATCCCTTTATTATCCCTCTCCTTTAAGATCGGCAACGCACCCATGATTCTTCTGGTATTTATTTCATTCATTCATGGGCGGTTCAAATACTTTGTCCGTTATTAGATTGACTCGGGATTTTAATTACTTATAACCAAATCATTCGCATTCTATATTCTAATAATCGACCCAATATTCTTTTAGCATCAAAATTATTAATCTGTTTGTCTGCATTGGCCTGTATCCGATTACTTAGTATTTCTCAATGAAGTTAGGTTAGGTTCTCAGAGGCCCCCGCGCACCGAAGGACGCTCTCAGCGTCAACGGCAGCAACGTGGCGGAACCACCCGTGCTGCCACTTATCCTGTGGCCGCACATGCTGGAATTTTAAGTACCAAGAGCGCTAAGACAACCCCCCGCTGCGCGCCCGCGTCCCTCGCCGCCTACCCGAATACTTGGAATGTATTCAGCAATGGATCATACTTATTATTCACGCATAATAAGCGACGATAATCGGTAATAATAAATATAATTTTTATTATTACGTCATTATGCAATTGACGTAGTTTACTGATAAAGAAAAAAAATACTAACTACAATAATGATAATTTGAGATTTATGATAATTTGTTTACCATAAATCAATACCTACTTATTGTTCATGGCTCCGCCCGCGTAAATGGCTTTTTCTGGTATAAAACCTTCAGCAATGCTAGAGCACAGCCATGAGCCAAGCCGCTGCCTACCGTCAAATGACTCAGGTTCGCGGGCTGAGAATCAAGGTTATAAAGCGTGATTGATCGTATGATTGTATAAATCACCCCTCTTCCCTTTCTCCGATCTATTATTGCTATTACGTTGAATATGTAATATGTAACCCTAAAATAAAAATATTTGTGGCAACACGCTGTTTTAATGTAGGTCAGTAGGTCACAAAAGTCACAAAGGGCCGATGATGTGATACTGCGCTTCATGTGGACGAGAGCTGTGACATGGCACTGCAAAATGTTCGTTTTTTTTCAACGCGACGGTGTCAAAACTGATCGCTTCGTGACAGTAGGTGGCGTAATTTAGGTCGTCAAATATTACGACCTAATCTAGGTGGTAGCATCTGAAGTGATGACTGAGAATACTACAACGATTCGAAGTGTCTTTATTACGTGTATTTGACATCGTCACAAACTCTCGACGTGTCGAAATGTCACAAAATATTGTAAGAAGAAGAAGCTAGCTATGGACTTTTTTGTACGTCCTTACTGGAGATATAGCAAAATGCCAGTTAATAATGAATTAGTTTAAACAAGAAATTGAATCGCTAATCGCTATCGTTTCTAAATAAAAGCATTTAATATATACAGGGACATAAATCAATAATAATATTATGTTTTTTTTGTTTTAAAAATAAGTTGATAATGTACCTATCTAATTTATATATCTATTTTATATTATTATATAAAATTATAGCTGTTGCCCGCGGCTCCGCCCGCGTGAATGCCTATTTCCAGATTAAAGTAGCTTAGTGGGTGTCCTCTGGTGAGAAACGTGCTTGACAAAAATACTAAAATGACTATTAAAAAATAGGGGTTGTTCGTAGAGGGTTGAAAATTTAGGGTTGTATGTATTTTTTAAAGCTGTATCATAAAAAAATAAAAACAAAACATTTTGTCTAAAAAATAAAAATAAAAATTTAGGGGTGGACCACCCTTAACATTTCGGGGGATGAAAAATACATGTTGGCCGATTCTCAGACCTACCCGATATGCACACAAAATTTCATACAAATCGGTCCAGCCGTTTCGGAGTAGTATGGGAACGAACATTGTGACACGAGAATTTTATATATAAGATTATTCAATGTATATTTCATACAACGTTGAAATCCATTAAGGGCTCGATCGGGTTGATCGGACTGTCTCACAGAAAAGCGACGTAAATTAGCGGCTTACTGCAGCGTTTAGTACGAATTTGTCTTTGAGTTTCCGATTAGACAAGTCACACATGAATTGCCCGGGATTCGAATTACCTAGTACCTGATGGCGATATCTATCATATCACGGGAAATAAGCTCGGTGAACCGCGGGGACATAGTTGCACCTCATATTTATCTATTTTATTATTTTACGACTGCCTCCGTGGCTCAGTTGTAATGCGTACGCGTTACGATTGAGGCTAACTCTGAGGTCTCGGGTTCGATCCCGGGTCGGGTAAAGTGGTATTGGGTTTTTCTATTACGAAATGCTCGAAGGTATTGCGATAGGCTCGCCCCCTATTACATCGTGGGACGGAGATACGCTCGGCGAAATGTGGGTGTACTGGTTACACATCTGCCTACCCCCTCGGGGATTACGGGCGTGAGTGCGTATGTATGTTTATTATTTTACTTCAACTTACAGCTAACATTACAAGCCTTTAACCTGCTGCGTTAGAGTAATTACAGTTGTTAATAATATTATTCAATTTAAAAGTAAGTAGTAAGATAAAATTTAAATAGCAAAGATAATAGTAACCCCCAAGAAACCACGGGGTTTGTTGGGCGAGTAACCGGCTGTGAAACGAGAGGCCGCGGGTTCGATTACCTCACTGAGACACGTGAAAACGAAACATTAATGTCAAATACATATATTTGTTTGGGTCTGAGCTGAGTGTTGTAGGATCGATACACTGATTTTGCCGAGTTGGTAGATAGTATGTACCTACCTACCTACTTATTAGAAATTTATTTACCTATTAAGTATTTATTATTTATTAAAGAAAATAAACATACAAGGTCCTTAAAATAAACGAAAATCACACAAACACAATCTAAAAGTACACAAACCATTTCGACAGTTGATGTCTAAACTAGATTCTGGTGAATCTGTCCAATAAACATAAAAACACAAATAAAAGAGTATTACATATTGAGATAGGTACATTGTGTGCGTGTGTGTGTTTTAAGATATGCTCCGTTTGTTCATAATCCAAGATGGGAATATAATTTTTTACCGTATTTTTGCAATTTGTGGGATTTCAATGTGCAATTCTAGAAATTCTTCAAATCTTTGTGCAAACGAAGTCCGACAAATTTAAACTTATAGTAATTGCCATCTGCGGTTTTGTTTTTGGCTTTGGATCCTTAATCTTAACTGAGGTTACTTTGAGAGGTCATTTTACAATCATATTTGTCGTAACTTCGGCAATCGTTGCCGCATGTGGCTTGAATACAATAAGTAATTAAACGCAAATTATGAAAAAAACAATATGGTGTGCGTGTAAGTATTTTAGTTTAATTCTATTTTCTCCACATATTTCTACCTTAAAATATGGATCAATATATAAAATATCATAACCAGATTCAAATTTATGTAAGGTAAACGCAGGTATTAACGACCCTCGTAAGAGACAAGTGAAATTGATGTCAATTATTAAGACTAACAGTTGCTTTCACACACATCTTTTTATTTTTATATGTAAATTTATTTAGTTTACGTTTATTACCTTAAATACTTTTAAATAGAAGAATATTTTATAATAAAAAAATTATGAATTAATAAATCGATTGTCTCTATTAGTTAACTTGGATTTAAAAAAACAATGAGATAAAAAAAAATTACCATGGGAACGCGTTACGGAGACAAAAAGTATCCTAATATCCTACTTCCTACTGCCCTTCTTCCTGCTATACTACTTCCTGCCAATATAATAAATATAAAATTTGAATATTTAAAAATAAATGTTTAATTTTAAAATGAAGGTAGCGTAACATTAACTTTGCGAGACGACCTACACCTCAGTCTCTCCCGGGACCACGAAAGCTGAAATGCTTTCGAAACGTCGGGACTAAAATAAAAATTAAACCGCGATAAAATTCGTATAAACTAGTGTTATTTCAATGTGTAATATTCGCGTAAACCTAAGAAATCACTAAGAAAAGTGTTAGTTTCGATGCCACGTTATACAATTTGACACCGAGAATCTACCCCGTAGATTATATTTTTCTGTTATATTCTCACTTAAGTCGAACGAGAAACTCTGTCCGCGTAAATAGAGATGTATCTATTTATAATTTTTTCTTGTTTGTTATTGTTCCAGTGAGAGCGTTACTGGTGTGTTTCTTCAGCGTGGTGTGTCCGACGCTCTCACAAGACCTGTGTCTGGCAGGAGACTTCGAGCAGCAAACGAAGACCTTGCTGAACTACATCAGACTGCCTGAGGAAAGACTCAACCAACTCACTCAGGTCACTAGCGACATTGAGCGCGTGCTGCAGACGCGATGGCCCGGTGAGATGGCACTTTTATATAATCAAACTATACTAGGTCAAAATATCAGTTAAAATATTGTATGAGTTTCTAAGTTTAACGATGCTCGATGTGTGCTGGAAGTCCCAACAGTTCTTTCACTTATTTTACGTTCTCAACGATTCCATTTCAGGCTGCAAATTAGAACGTTTTGGATCGACAGTGACTGGGCTCGCTCTGAAGTCGAGCGACATCGACTATTATGTGGACGTACCAGATGACAAAAGAGACCCAAAGTCACTAGTGGCTGAAACACTAGCCATTTTGAAGAAGTACCCACATTTGTTCCAACAGTTCAAATCAGTTCCGATAACAATGGTGCCTCTGTTAAATTGCGTACACGTCCCCACTAACATATTTGTGGACTTCACATTCTCCCACGCTGACGGAATTCAGGACAGTCTTCTGGTTGCCTATTTGCTGCATTTGGACAAAAGAGCCTTAGACTTAGCAACTATCATTAAGTATTGGGGCGTTGTACACGATATTGCCCACGGAGGCCTCACGCTGCCGAGCTACGCGATGACTTTAATGACTGTGTTCTATTTGCAACAAAAGAACATTCTGCCGACTGTCACTGCACTGCAGCAGAACGTGAAGTCTAACGAGATAGAGCACTGGAACATGGCTTTCCAACCAATAGAGTATTACACAGATAACAACGAAACTCTCTACGAGCTGCTGGGAGGATTCTACAAGTATTACAGATACTTCGATTTTGAAAACACCATCATATCCCCATACGCCGGTTATCCTATAAACCGAACACAGTTCTTGGACTTAGATAACTTGAAGAACTTCTCTTTATATAAATATAACGTGGTAAATAGTTTGGTTGAACCATTCATGTTTGGTCATCTGAATATACAGCCATTTTTAATACACAATAACAATGTAGGTAGGCCTGAGAGCAGCCAATGGCTTGCAGATAAATTGATGAAACAAGTGAGGTCTGCAGCGAGGATGTACGATGTACAGAGCAGCGACGAGTTCCTAACTGCTTTGTTAGTACCTGAGAAGCGGTTAGAAGCTGGCGTGCTGAAGACATTTTGGTCAGGTGGTATTGGCTCCACAGAATACTGCAGGCGGCAACAGAACATTAATTATGTACCTACCTAAGTAATTTTCGTGTAATTAAAATATTTGATAATGCTGTGATTGATAGTAGAATTAAGTAACGTTCTTTATTTCTATAAATCTAAAATATAATCTGAGTTTTCACGTTACTTTACTTGAGTAATCTAGCATAATATAAAGATAAAATATGTATTGTTATGGTATTTGGTTTGTTGAAAATGTGTGGGTGACGCGAATTCACTCGTCTGAGGGTTGAATGTGCTGCAGAAGTATCTCCAGCCATATATGCTTTTCTATTTGTCTATGCTCCAGCTGATGTTCGAAGTCACACAGCATGCAAGGTGACGATTAATTGTAAGATCATGGTATTTGGCAACTGAGAGTGGCGGACTAAGCCCGTTGTATAATTAGGGCCATCGCAGCGCGGGGGCGCCAAATCTTATTGGGACCCCGGTGAGCTTTGCGTTTGCCGGTAATTTGAGTACGGCATATACATAGGCTTGACATTGTATGAGATTTCGAGATTTGGGACTCCCATATGACCGCCCGGGGCGGACTGCTCCCTATGATATTTAGTCATCTTGTATGTAACGCATAAACTTAAAAACTTCTGGACCGATTTCAAAAATACTTTTGCCGTTAGAAAGCTACATTATCACTGAGTAACATAAACTTTTTATCCCGGAAAAGGCCGTTCACGCGGTCGGAGCCGCAAGCAAAGGCTAGTATTAAATATATATGCGAAAGTGTATTTGTTGGTTTGTTGCAATAATTAACAGAAATACAACCGACCTAAAAATTTATTAAAATGCCCAAATAAAATTTATAATTTGGGGTCTGCGTTAATAAAATTTAATGGTGAATGAATAGCAGAGAACACCACTCAAAACTAGTTGATTTTATTTAACTTTGAGTCGGTTTTATTTTTACTAAAAAGTTAATTTGTTATTATTTTCAGTCGAATCGAGAACCGCCTCCTTTTTTCGTCAGGAAAGAAAACACAACTTCATAGAATATTTCACCGGTTCCCGCATATAACGTGCCAACGTCCCTTACCATCAGGTGACCCACTTGCTCGTTTGCCGGCCTATACTATAAAAAAAGTATCATGGACGCGTTGCCGAACTTCAGGAAAGAAATAATTAAGGAGTTGTGAAAGGGGTTTGGGCCTCCGGATATTTTACAACATGTTTGATCAGAGCAGCTTCTCGTACTAGCGAGCGTCTGTTGGTGGAACGCTTTATTGGTTAGTCGATAGTTATTGGAAATTATATTTTGCAAATTCTGGATGATAGCTCAACACCTGTTTCGATGTGGCATTGTCTTCATCTATTTGGGTGCTATTCCATAAACAGATAAAGTAGTCACCATCACTCTATTAGAGCAAGGCCCATCGCTATGGTACCGAATGTAATGTCCCTCAAGCGAAACACAACAGTGCTTACATACTGCTGCTACGCGGCAGGAATAGACAAAGTGGTGGTACCAACCTAGACAGCCTCTTGCATACGAGGGGCCTATCTAGTACCTACTAGTATCATTAGATTGAATGACGAGACGAGCAGGTCGCTCGCCTGATGGTAAGCGCCACGCCTGCTCATAAACAGAAGCAACGCCACACAGAACTTTAAATAAAACACTTCATGACACTGGACTGCGCTCGTCGTGTTAAGTCTCATAATGCCCATTAATTACACTGGCTTCAATGTCCTTCACACCGGAACACAACAGTGCTTACACACTGTTGCTTGGCGGCAGAAATAGACAAAGCGGTGTTACCAACCTAGCCGGTCTGTCGCAAACGAGGGACCTACCACCTTGTATGGCAATAGGTAATATAAATTAATGAATCTAATGTCGAAGGTGGATAGTCAGGGTGGTTGCTGCAGCAAGACACTTCGCTTTATATGACTTATATTGTTTATTCACTTATTTTACAACAATGGCAAACTTATTTCTTCATTTGTCCGAGATACAGAGAAAACTCAACTGCGCTGTACACTACAACACCCCCTTTTTCAATTTTATAAAGTAACCGGTAAGATTAGACAGTTATTCTAAATATTACAAATATTGCATAATAAATTGTATAGTAAAAAGTAGTACTGAACAATAATTATTAATCTATATTCTAATGAGTAATTACCGAGTATTAGTTATTTTATATATTACACAATAATACTAGATTCTCCGGAAGCTGATAAGCGGACGGCGCAGTTTCATATTGTTTAATTCTTAATCAATTAGTCATATCATATTTAAAATCCAAAATTAATCACAAATCATTTACTAATTTTAAAGGTAATTATTGTATGCCTGTTTGATGCGCTGGTGAACCCAGGACTGGAAGTTGATAACACTACATCTTTATATATATAATTCTACTGTACGTGTGTATGTCACTGAACTCCTCCTAAACGGCTGGTCCGAATTGAGTGATTTTTTTTGTATGTGTTTGGGTGGCACCCTGGATGGTTTAGATTCACAATTGGACCCGGTAGGTGGCGCTCTTGTAGTTGTGGGTGAAACCGCGCGGGACAGCTAGTATAATATAATTTAAAAAGATAAAAGACTCCATCTATACTCTCATGTTTATCTAGATTAAAAATCTGCGACAAGGTACGGCTTTTGTAAACCTAATTTACTGCTGTGTTTCCGTACAACCCGATAGAATTTTGACTTCGTATTCCTCCGTCGACGTCCCAAACATGTTTTGGCAGATCCCAACGACTCCATCACAGTCGCTAATGAAAGCAGCATTTTCCTTGCCCAATCCGATTCGCAATAATAATACGCGACCCCGACATAGGACACGCCTGCGAGTCCGAAGAGCTCCCACAACTGGCCTTCGACACAATTATGTGCAGAGACGGCCCTAAACTATACTCCCCAGCGATTGCTTAAGCTGAGGTCTGAGCCTTCTAAAAGGCGCCTCTGGGCTTAATCACTACTTAATACACTATACATATTTCTGGCTAGAGCGCCATAAGAGCCGGCTTTTTTGTGAAGTGAACCTGTAAAAGCAATATAGACTAACAGTACAATCCATTTGAAAAAAAATTACTTCGTATATCCTCACTTAATAGTTTGAAGAACTTAATAGTTTTAAGACTTTATTACATACATAAGTTGTTTATCCTGGCCATTGTGTGAGTAGAGTGCTTTTCACGTCGCGTCGAGCAACAACTGTTTCATATTGCTTGCGCGTCATTCGGATTTGGCGCAACATTGTCTCCAAAAAGTCTTTAATACTCTTCAAATCGGAACACAACAGTGATTACACACTGCTATGTAGGTAAACATCATGTATTACCTATATTTACGAGTCGGTCTGAAGCTAAATGTGTTCATAGTGTTTTTTTTAGCGTGAATGACTTAACAAGCAGGTCGCTCGCCTGATAGTAAGCGCCACGCCTGCTCAAATACAGAAGCAATGCGACACAGAACTTTGAATTACAAAGCACTGCATGGCACAATAATTATACGGGACCACTTTAAATTTTAAAAAACCAAGTATGGAGTTTTTTTTTCCTCTGGATCAGACTGTGAAACACCATTAGTAATTTGTCACAGTCAGTGCACCGTGCTTATCGTACTTATTTGGACACACCTCGAGTAATTAGGTAGGTATTACAAGTAACTACATACCTAGTAATGTCACGTCATTGATTACAATTCTATATAATTTTATGTTTGCTTTGTCAATGGGTGGTGTTACACAATGGACGGAACATCTAAAGTAACAGTTTCTTTAATTGTCTATTCATACTGTAAGTAGACTTTACTTCTTCTTAATTTTTAAGTACAAGTAAGTACTTAAAAATTAATAAAAGCAGTGATAGCTCAGCGGTGTGTGGTACGGACTGTTGAGACGAAAACCACAGGTTCGAAACCAGTCCCAAGAGCATGCAGCCTGACTTTTCCAAGTTATGTGTGTATTAATTATTATTGTTTATCGCTTAGTTTGACGGTGTAGGAAACATCCCGCGGAAACGTGCATATCTGAGAAGTTCTCCATAAGAATTTCGAAGGTATGTAAAGTCTGTCAAACCGCATTAGGCCAGCGTGGTGTACTAAGGCCTAACCCCCCCTCTCATTCAACAGAGGCCCACACCCACTATAGGAACTTGTATAATACTACTAGTAGGAGACTGCCTCGTTGGCGCAGTTGTAATGCATACTCGTTATGATTGAGGCTAACGCTGAGCTCTCGGGTTCGATCCCCGGATCGGGTAAAGTGGTATTGAGTTTTACTATTACGAAATGCTCAGTATCAGCCCGGAGGCTGGAATTTGTGCCCGGTATGGCGATAGGCTCGCCCCCTATCACATCGTGGGACGGAGATACGCTCGGCGAAATGTGGGTGTACTATTTATTTATTTACACTTCATATACATGTAGTATAAAGGCGGACTTAATGCTAAAAGCATTCTCTGCCAGTCATGGGTTGGTTACACCTCTGCTTACCCCTTCGGGGGTTACAGGCGTATGTATGTAATAATCATTCACCGTTTGTGTCTAATGATTTAATGTTTGTTTAAAGTGCTAGCTGCCTCAGTTGGCGCGGCTGTGTCGTCTACATGCGTGCTGGGCGGGTTCGAGGCTCAAGCACACGCGGTGCTGCGCCACGTACAACTATCGCTGGCCCATCTGAATGACATGACACGCGTCGTCGACGACTTGCAACGCATACTGCAGTCCTTATGGCCTGGTCTGACCCCTTCACAATAATTATTAACTGACTTCATAATAAGAGACTCTCCTACATTTTTTTCATAGCACAGGCCGGCCAACGAGCAAGTGTGTCACCTGATGTTAAGTAATCTCCACTGCCCATGTACGACCACAATACCAGAAGAGTTATGGCCGACCTTAAATTATATTATTAGGTACCGTTGCCCGGTTATACATTGGTTTATGGAATTCCACTCCATTTTGATTGTAAAATCTTGATATAGGGTTCAATATGCTGTGTATTGTTGGAGTTGAGAGCACCGTGTTGACGAGAGCGTCAGCTATTTGGTTCGGTGTTTCGGGTTACTTTAATACGAATTTTATTTTGAATGATTGGCTTTAGAATTGTTTCTCTAGAACAGCGTAATCTTGTCAGTTGACGAGGGGTTTCCATGGGTTTTAATTTTAATAATATTTCATATATTTTTATAAATTTAAAATTTAATTTTCTGTTTTTATTTTGTAGTTTATGTGAGCGGAAATAAATTTATTTTCTCTCTTTTTTTCTTTTATACAAGCTACTGTACATTGAAACTTGAACTAAAAATGTATTACGCCCGAATAGTGAAACGCTATTCAAGTAGGTATTAAAGATCGTGTTAAACATGTTGAAGCACTCTTCGCTGTCAAAATTATATGAAAATAAGTAGTCATTAGTTGTCAGATAGTTGAGTAGCGTTCCAGTGCTTACCTATTCTAGTGTTAGATTAGTAAAATTGACAGTTTATTTATTTGAGGGTTACATACTGAGTCTACAATGGTAAAATAATATGATTGTTAAGATATACATGTTTATAATAATTTAGGTGATTGCAATTGTTTATCATGTTTTCAGGCAGCAAAGTGGTACAAATCGGCGCATCCGCAAGCGGCCTCGCGCTCAAACGGAGCGACGTCGATTGCTTCGTGCTCACCCCTCATAGAACTAAGATTAACGTAGACGATAGCACATTAATCTCCAGAATTAAATCAGTGCTAATCCATCATCCAGACTTGTTCACAAGCATACACTTAAAGCCAAATGTTGACGAACCTGTTCTAACTTTCGAATACGCACCTACTAAAACAGAAGTGGATCTGGCAGTGACCAGTCCACTCTCAATACGAAACGCTCTTATACTCTCCCATATCCTAAACTTAGATGAAAGAATCATGAGCTTGGCAATCATAGTCAAATATTGGAGTTATGTCCACGGTATATCCGGCAATGAGTATGTATTGCCGAGTTACACTACGACTTTATTAGTCATATTTTATTTACAACAAAGGAATATTTTGCCACCCATTGCTGAACTGCAGAAGAAGGCCAAACCGGTAATGGTAGTTCATTGGAATGCTGGATTCTACCTATCAGATCATCAGGCGGTTATTAAAGAATCGCTTTACGAACTACTCGGAGGGTTCTTTAAGTATTACAGCGATTTTAACTTCGACGATTTAATATCGCCTTACTGTGGATGCGTTCTAAAACGTGAACAAGTTATGAATTTGGATTTACCTAAAGTGTTTGCTTCCTACGAAAAGAACCTGAAATTAGGCTTTGCTAAGCCTTTTGTATTCGGTCCGGTGAATGTTCAAGATATTTTTGAACTGGACTTAAATGCCGGCAGACCTTGGAACAATAGGTCGATGGTAGATAATTTAATATATCATACAAAGTTCGCAGCTAAAACGTTCGACAACGTGAATAGTGATAGATTCCTACTTACAATACTAGAAACTAAGGATAAAGATAAAGATCTTCTGTACAAACTGTGGTCACAAGAGGCAGGTATATTTGAGAGTTGTTTAGGGTAGTAATTAATGGTATTCATGAGTTCAGCGTCAAATACAAGCTTGCTTATTGCTTTATAGTTATTATTTTGCATTCAGAAGTACGCGATCAAAGTAGCTTGCTTTTGTGCTACTAAGTAGCATAAATATTCCGGATATTATTTTATGTATTTAAGTTCGTAAGACATAAGACAAGAATGTTTTATGTAATCAAAGAAAAATCAAGAAATGTATATCATAAACGATTTTATTCAAACGCATAAACATAAGATAAATAATTCTTAGATTATAATCTTGCGAATGGAATATTCTTGTTTTTGACAAGCCAAAATGTGTCGATGACTTTGCCTTCCAGTTCAACTGACACCTGTAAAATGAACAAACAAATAAATATTTACAATAAAACCCTATGTTTTATTATTTCTATTAACAGGAATCGAGTCATTTCAACTGTGGAATATAATCGTGTGCTGATTTAGAATTTTGCTAAGAAGCGAGGTGGGTGATGGGTCAATCTTTAAGCACAAGGCATGGGAGTGCAAGGGTGATGGGAGTGAGTTTTCAATTTATTATAAATGTGAATGTAAGTTTGTTTGTTACGCTTTCACGGGAAAACTACTTAACCGATCATCATGCAACTTTGTGCACATATTCTTGGAGGTATAAGAAGTAACATAGGATACTTTTTATGAAAAAATTGTTTGTTACGGTTTCATGCCTAAATCACTGAACGGAGTTTGATGAATTTTGATGTAGAGATAATATGGGACCCTGGAGACGGTTATAGGCTACGTTTTATTTCGGCAAAGTCTATTCACGCGGGCGGAGCCGCGAGCAAAAGCTAGTAGTAATTAATTAAGGCGACGGTGCGAGTCATTGTATATTCAATGATTTGTATGATCTCGATCGTCGATATGTACTTATGTTTCGACGCGCAGCCGCAGCAGGTAATCTATACATTTTTATTCTAGTCGCTTCATTGGTCTAGTGGTAGCGTACTAAGGCTGAGAAACCGTGAGATCCTGGGCTCTAAACCCAAGTCAGGCAATCACAAATTTGTGGTTGAATTTGCAAACTAAAAATCACATGAGTTGCTCGGGATTGGAATTTGTGCCCGGTATAGCGATACACTCGCCCCCTATGACATGGGACAGAAGTACATTCGGCGAGATATGGGTGCAGCGCTAGTTGCACTTCTGTCAGTTCTGTCTACGTCCTCGGGGATACAGGTGTGAACTTATGTTTTGTAAAAGTAAATATTGCAGCATTTTATTTATTGCATATTAATATTAATGCAGCTTCATTGTATCAGCAAGTCCACATATTACCTAGTTGATTTTATATTTTTAATTATTTAAATCAATAAGAAAACCTATTGCAGAAAGAATTCTATAAATCCTTGCAAAAATAAATAAGTTAGAAACCATTCAAATCTGATGGAAAGACTTGACCTTGACGTCACCATGCAAAATGGCCATAACGATGCATACGTGCGAGCGAGATAGCGAGATGTTCCCACTACACGCCCACATTATACCAATATTTAAAATCACAACTGTGGGCTCATTTTTGAATCAATTATGATTGTGTTTCAATAGAAAGGTTTCTTTTTCGTATTATTTACTGTTGAGTATAAAATAATGTATAACATTTAACATAGGAAATTACCCTATTATAGATATTTACCTGTTCAATATTGATGTGAGTTTTGTTATACGCCTTGAATTTAGTGTAGCCAAAGTCCTGCGATCGGAACGCGGACCATTTCAGTGGATTATCTGAAAATTAGCGCAGTTATAATTAGCTAGAACATAGCACCGATTGCTCAGGGAGTGGTACGGACTGCCGAGACGAAAGTCGCAGGTTCGAAACCATGCACCTTTGACTTTTTTAAGTTGCGTGTATGCTCATTAATAATGATTATCGCTTGCTTAAGTGGTGGGAAAACCTTCATATCTGAGAATTTTCCATAAGAATTTCAAAAGTATGTGAAGTCTGCCAACCCGCATTATGCCAGTGTGGCGGACTAAGCCCTAACCCCTCTCATTCGTAGACTAGGCCCGTGCCCAGCAGTGGGACAGTATAATTCAGGGCTGATAATAAATACACATACAGACACAGACCGAGCAGTTAAATACATAGTCCTGAACCCATACTAAACCTGTATCGTGGGTATCAGTTACTGCGAGGAACTTACCACAACACCCAGATTCGAAACAAATATTTCAAATAGATCACTCAGACCTCTCGCTCCATAGCCGGCTACTCGACTACTGCGCCACGGAGCCTGTCAATATCTATTACATCTATACAGTATATGTAACAAAAACCCCGTTGGCCCTTTTCGGGTCGTGAAGATAGATATATAGGTATACAACTTAATTTTTTTTTTTTTTTTACTAGCCCTTTATTATATACGTCACACTGCTGGGCACGGGCCTCCTCTACTGAATGAGAGGGGTTAGGCCTTAGTCTACCACACTGGCCTAATGTGGGTTGGTAGACTTCACATACCTTCGAAATTCTTATGAAGAACTTCTTAGGTATGCAGGTTTCCTCACGATGTTTTTCCTTCACCGTTAAAGCAAGTGATAATTGACAATTAATATACACATAACTTAGAAAAGTCAGAGGTGTATGCACTTGGGGCTGGTTTCGAACTTGCGACTTTCGTCTCGACAGTCCGTACCACTCCCCGCTGAGCTATCACTGCTATACAACTTAATTAAAATAGGTAAATAATAAACAGAAGTGAGGTATTATCCTTAAAGAAATAGCTTAAAAAATTAACATATTTAAAAAATGTTATTTGCTTCTGTATGTGTGTGTTGTGTGGATTGACGAAGCTCCCCGGCGCGCGGCACGTTTGATGTACGTGGACGACGCAACATGCTATCTCGCTCTGGCTCAAAGTCATCGCTCTTACCGAGGTAACCAATCGGAATACGGTTTACAAACAATAGATTATTTCAAGATTAAGAATTAAATATGATTATTTTTATAGCCCAATTTTCGTATGCAAGTTTTATCATTGCGTTTGAATATCGATTCTGATATCACAGTTAAAATGCCCGACAGGGTTTTTGTTACATATTGTATACTTAATAAGTATAATATCTATTATTAGGTACTCACGTCTAAAGTGGTCCCTTCCTTCTTTGCACCCGGCCGATCCACTGACTATGTGTACTGGAGCTCTTTAACAGAAAATATCATCTAGAATCAATCCTAGGTTCTATGTACAAACTAGGATATATGCGGCTATATAAAGTTATAGATAGATGGGCTCATATTTGCACATCTTGGTATCTACAGATGAAGAAAAAAACCGAACAGTGCCTCAACCATGAGTTTGTCTTAGTAAAATCGCTAGCGATGACGTAAAATATTTGTATAACAAAATTTTGTTTGTCACGTATCCGCTGGAGGCGCCACTGACTTTTCACGTAAATATCTTACGTCATCGCTAGCGATTTTACTGAGACAAAGTCATGGTTGAGGCACTATTAGTCAGTATAGTGCTTACAATATAAAAGATACCTACTATTATCTCTACTTATTACTTATATCATGGGCCACTAAACTCTTAGGCTCAAAACCAACCTCAATTATACGAGGTAACTGTGCTGATTAACGGACGAAGCAACGGAGAAAGTTTGTTCTCGTTGCGGGTTGTGGGTCAGGTCAGATGGCTGGTCGCCCCACATAATACCAAGTCCATCATCAAGTCATGATGAGAAGGCAGACCTTGGCATTCACGCCAGGCAGTAAGAAGTACTTCTATGTTTTCTTTAGACGTCACGAGTAGTCTTATAGTTGCCACCATGTTAGCTTATGTCTGCCTCGGTGGCGCAGTTGTAATGCGTACGCGTTACGATTGAGGCTAACGCTAAGGTCTCGAGTTCGATCCCCGGGTCGGGTAAAGTGGTATTGGGTTTTTCCATTACGAAATGCTCAGTATCAGCCCGGAGTCTGGAATGTGTGCCCGGTATGACGATAGGCTCGCCCCCTATCACATAAGGGACGGAAATACGCTCGGCAAAATGTGGGTGTATTGGTTACACCTCTGCCTACCCCTTCTGGGATTACAGGCGTGAGTGCGTATGTATGTAAGTTAGCTTCGATAGACCTAGGTAACTGGTAATGTCACGACAAAATTTTCTCGAGGCGCATATGTTAAAACCGCAGGTGACTTACTTTCAAGGTGGTATGTCTCTTGTATGCGAGAAGCCGCCTGAGTTGGTACCACCGCTTTGTCTATTTCTGCCGCGAAACAGCAATGTCTAAGCACTGTTGTGTTCCGGTTTGAAGGACATTGAAGGTAATGAAATTACATTATGAGACTTAATATCCTATGTCTCGGTATGTAATAATTCAACGTTCTGTGTGGTGTCGCTTCTATTTATGGTCAGGCGAGCGACCTGCTCGCTTCGTCACTCAAGTTAATAAAAAAAAGCTGTACCACATGTTATAAAAAGGTAGGAATGGAAGGATCATAAATAATAACAACTTATTATGTATATTTATTTATTTATAACTAAAATTATTTAATATAATATTGCTTGTTTTGTTACATTACATCAATACCATTACATTAATGTATTACAGTATATAACTATGCATTTAATTGATATGCAAGTATTATTTTATAGTGCAATTGACTGATAGACACTATTTAATATTCCAGCAAATCATATTTATAGTAAAAATTTAAATATAATGAATATTATCACATTATCTTTCTTTCTTTGTGATAGTTGTGTTTGCCTGTAACTGGGTAGTATGTTATATTTGTTTGTTACTTAATAAGTTTTATATGTACACCCATTGGCGATCCAAAATATATAAAAAAAAAAAAGATGTTATTTCCATACATAGCTTTATCAGTTCTTATCATATTCTCTTACCTTCGACGAAAAAGGGGAGTGTTATAATTTTGAGCTCTTTGTGTATAAATACGTATATTCATAAAAACATGGCAAATTAAATTATATTTAATAGACCCGAGATCACGGTATTGAGCTTTACCAAGCATCTTTCCATTCTTTTACTTTTGAGACTTTTTTTATTATTATTTTTGTTATATTATCTTTTAGACGAATTCTGAATATTTTCTAATACTTACAGTGATAAAATTATTATAAAACTAAATTAATTAGTTTATTTTATAAAAAAAATGAGATTCTATAATAAGTATGACGAAATTTATAAGTACCATAAAAGCAATTACAAAAATATATACAATATGTAACAAAAACCCTGTCGGGCGTTTCAACTGTGATATCAGAATCGATATTCAAACGTAATGAAATAACTCGCATACGAAAATGAGACTATCAAATTAATCATATTTTTTTTATAATTGTTTTATTGTTTGTATTTCGGTTGATTACCTCTGTAAGATCGATGTCTCGGTGCCAGAGTGAGATAGCAAGTTGCTGTCAATACGTCACATCAGTCAGCTGTTCATCATTTTTCAGATGAAAATATCATTGTTAAAACATTTTCATTTTTCTAAGCTACCTGTGTAAGGATAATATCTCGGTTCTGTTTATCATTTATTTAATTTAACTATTTTTATTAAGCTGTTTATATGTCTATCTTCACGACCTAGAAAGGGCCGACAGGGTTTTTGTTACATACTGTATAGGTGTGCAAGGGCCGCAACAATTGGGTCAGTCTGCACCGCGACATAAGTTTATACTGTGGAGATCACATACTATCATGTGACAAACTGGGGCGATACCGGCTTTTTCGGATTCGCCGAACTTCGGATTTATGCAAATTTATGTTCGATTAGAGGGCCAATGATTCTGTCGTACCGCCGAACGACCGTCTAATGGCCAAAACGACGAAAAACAATTTATGACGTCACATGAACTTCAATAAAACCGATTGATTTGAATTAACTAACGGCGCTCGACGGCGATTAATCTGAATGGACTTGAACGCCGGCAGAGTTGATGAAGTTCGGCGAATTAGGCGGTACCGGTCCTGGCTCGTTAAGAAAAACATAATTTACTGTAGATAAAATATTAATTCCAGTGGCGCTAGTGTGGTAGAGGGCGCTGGCTACCTCTATCGCTATTGGTCAACATTGCTTAGTACTGAATATCGGCATTATTATTAGTTTAAATTAAGTGATGCGATTCTTCCATAAACACTGTCTAGAAATCATAAGCGGCGTGTTTCTCCTTCACCATCCAGAATGAATCGATGACTTTCCCTTTTAAATCCACGCTGACCTGCAATACGAACAATTTAGTGGAATAGTTACCATTACAACATTAAGTACACCACTGTCAAAAGAGGCAAGATTGATGGCAAAAATATTGTATCAACGAGAAGGTTTTTTTTATTTTTTTTGTGGGGGGACTAGGCTGCTTCTCTGATACTTTTAATTCAGAGTATGTCTACCTGATTAATTCACATACACATTTAAAAATTCATCGTCTAAAAACAAAGAAATATAATTTGAATTTTACATCTTTTAGTATGCCTATAATAAAAAATCTAACTCTAACATACATTCAATGAGAAGGTTGTAGACAAAACTTAGCATGTAAATATAATTTGTATTGGTTATACGGGGGTGACATAGTCAATCTTATGACTAAACTCCCAGGAAAATAAAGAGAATAAAAAAAAACATTAAGTATTAAGTACGTTATCAACGTATCGGGGTCGGATGTGAGACGTGAGGCCGCGGGTTCAATCCTCGTGCACAGGCAAATTTCATTTGTCTGTGCGCGGGAATCGAACCCGCGACTTTTTAATACACAGCCCGCTACATGCACCACAGTGCTGAAGTTTACCACATACGTATTCAACGGTTAAATTTTATTTGATCAACAAAAGCTGTATAGCTTTTGTTGATCAATTCGATTGAATGTCTGTTCAGACGGATCAACTAAATTAGAACGGTGTGAACCCGTTATAATACGCGAAGTGTTTATTAAAATTACCTGTTCAAGATGTAGATGTGTATTGTTGTAAGCGTTGAGTCTCGTATATCCGTAGTCACTTGATCTGAACGCAGACCATGCATGATGAGATTCTACAAATATGAAAAAAAAAACATTAACATGCTGGTGGGTGGTAACTGATCATTCTGTACCCGACTGGATAGCGACCACCGTACGCATGGTTAAAAACCAACACATTTCTTTAGCTTGAATGACGAGACGAGCAGGTCACTCGCCTGATGGTAAGCGCCACGCCTGCCCATAAACAGAAGCAACACCACACAGAACTTTGAATTACAAAGCACTGCATGACATGGGACTGCGCTCGTCACCCTGAGAGATGAGATTATAAGTCTCATAATGCCCAGTAATATCACTGAAAATAGAGGAATACTAAGTTTTGGCAGCAGAAATAGACGGCGGAGTTGTACCAAACCAAACGGCTAATTTTGCCAAATTTCATCCAGCGGGAAGGCGTGATTGGCTAACAAAATCCACATTCACAATCACAAATTGATAATAGTAGGAAGTAGGATAATAATACCAGCCCTGTATGTCCCACTGCTGGGCACGAGTCTCCTCTACAAAAGGGTTAGGTCTTGGTCCACCACGCTGCCCTAATACAAGTTGGCAGACTACACATACCTTCAAAATTCTTATTATATGGAGAATATTCAGGTATGCAAGTTTCTATTACTCTTATCCATCAATAATTTTATGTAGTGCATGAACATAGAAACATATTATTTGATTCTCTATATTTTCTGAGTGGTAGAGCCACGCTGTAGACAGTTTCGTCTACAGCATGAATGGGCCGGCTCGTCCGGATCGTTACCACTGCCTCACAGAAAACCGGCGTAAAGTATCAGCTTGCTGCTGCGTTTCGTACGGTCAGTGAGATATCCGGAGGCCCAAATTCCCCTCCCTTTCCCAATCCCTAAATTATTCCTTTCCTTTAAGGTCGGCAACGCGCCTATGATTATTTTAGTATTGTGGGCGTACATGGGCAGTGGAGGTCACTTACCATCAGGTGACCCACTTGCTCATTTGCCGGCCTATACTATAAAAAAAAACTTGACCATCCACCGATATTAATTTTTTTTGTCCACATAAAGCTTTGTTCCGGAGTCGAACCCGCAACGTGATGTTACTTGTACTTACTCTTAAATGGATCGACGCCTTCTTTACAACCCGCTGAGCCAGTTACCAAATGTACTGGGGCCCTAAAATAAAAACAAAAATGATAACATACAAGTACTACTGTGGTACCACGATTAAAATGCGCATCAGCAATCTTCGTCTATTAAAAAAAAAGGGTGATGATATTCTAATACAGACATGTTACCTACATCTTTACATTACAATAGGTATGTCATATGTACTATTTTTTGGTCTTGAATAACCGATCCCCGAATTCATAAACGTCACTATGAGACGTCATAGTGAGCGCGAACGCATAGTGGCGATTTCTCTAAACGTCATTGGTTAGTTTTGGCGCTAAATTAAAACCGACCAATCATGGGGTGTAAGGGGGCGAACAACACCTCAAGTCCCCAAGTGTCAACCCTACCTGCACGCGGTGCACCCTGCTGGCTAACGAATGAGGCTCTGGCGGCCGACTCGTGGCGGCATAACCACATAAATAAGCTGGAATGCATAAAATACTCGTACCTTCGGCGGGCAGCAGCGCCATTGGCTAAACATTCCAGTTACTGCGGTCACCAACCCGCCTGCCAAGCGTGGTGACTATGGCAAATCCCCCAAATGGCAGTCTCCCAAAATTTACGGCCCCCAGTTCCCGGTAGCCTCGCTATTCCTGGCCAAGGTACCGGTCATGGTAACGGCGGGGTGGGGGGGTGCTAAGAATCCCCGGGTTACGGCAGGGTACCATAAACGACTGTTTCTGGCAACGTACAACGGACGCTCTCTGCGGTTGGACGAGCACGTCTCAGAATTGGAAGTAGAGCTAAGTCATATTAACTGGCATATCGTGGGGCTATCTGAAGTCCGAAGACAGGGGGAGGAGAAGATGACTCTCGATACCGGTCACTTACTCTACTTCCGAGAAGGACATCAACCATCCCAAGGTGGCGTCGGATTTATGGTCCACAAGTCACTCAAAGGCAACGTTGTGGAAGTTGGCAGTGTGTCAGCGAGAGTGGCGTACCTTGTCTTAAAAATAACCAAAAAGTACTCACTTAAAGTTATACAAGTGTACGCCCCGACGTCTGCACACCCTGACGACGAAGTCGAGGCCATGTACGAAGATATAGTGAAAGCTATGTCTCGTACGCAGACTTCCTACAGCGTTGTTATGGGTGACTTCAATGCCAAAGTGGGTGTACAAGGATACGGCGAATCGAGGGTAGGACCGTTCGGCTATGGGTGCAGAAATCACAGGGGGCAAATGCTAGTCAACTTCCTCGAGGCCCAAGGACTTTTTCTGATGAATTCGTTCTTCCAGAAGAGGCCCCAAAGGAAGTGGACCTGGCGAAGCCCTGACAATGTGACTCGGAATGAGATCGACTTCATTATCACCGACAAGCGCCAAGTATTCAGAGATGTCTCTGTGATCAATAGGGTCAATACCGGCAGTGATCACCGGTTGGTAAGAGGCACTCTGAATATAAACGTTAAAATCGAACGTGCGCGGTTGATGGGGTCGACTCTCCGACCAACTTTGCCCCAAGCCGAAATCGGATGTGAAGCTTACCAGTTGGAGCTACAGAACCGTTTCGCCATATTGGAAACCACGGCGGATGTTGATGACGCCACCAACAGTCTGGTGCGGACTATCCGCGAGGTGGGCTACAAATACTTTCGACCAAAGAGCAATGGACGCAAGTCGAAACTCTCAAGCGAGACTCTGGAACTGTTGAGGAAAAGACGAGAACTTGTAAATGTCACACCATCTGAGCGTCAGGTACTTAACAAGGAGGTAAAGAGGCTAATACGGCGCGATATAAGACGATCAAATACCCTAGATATTGAAAATGCCATTACGCTTAATAAAGGCACTAGGGTATTCGCCAAGCCACACACCTCCAGTTGTCACCTGACAAAGCTCAGAACACCACAGGACACCACCGTCACCTCAATGCCAGAGATACTCGCAGAGGTCGAAAAGTATTACGGGGACTTATATGCTCAAAAAGCAAGTCCTCCCGCTGAGGCCCACAACGCGAGTGATCCGCGAGCCAGACTAACTCGCCACTACACGGACGAGCTTCCCGACATCGACGTGGGTGAGATTAGAATAGCCCTCGGACAGCTCCACAACAACAAAGCTCCGGGAGATGACGGAGTTACAACAGAGCTACTCAAGGCAGGGGGTACGCCTGTCTTGACAGAGCTTGTTAAGCTCTTTAACTCTGTCATCCATACTGGCATAACACCGGAGGCATGGAGCAAGAGTGTGGTGGTTTTGTTCTTCAAAAAGGGAGATAACACCCAGTTGAAGAACTACCGCCCCATATCACTCTTGAGCCATGTTTATAAGCTGTTCTCGAGGGTTATCTCGAATCGTCTTGCCCAAAAGTTCGATGACTTCCAACCGCCGGAGCAGGCTGGGTTTCGGAGGGGCTTTGCTACTGTAGACCACATACACACACTAAGGCAAATTATTCAGAAGACCGAGGAGTATAATGAGCCTCTATGCCTAGCGTATGTGGACTACGAAAAAGCCTTTGACACCGTCGAAACCTGGGCTGTTCTGCAGTCCATGCAGAGATGCCTCATTGACGACAGATATGTCCAGGTGATGAGATGTTTGTATGAAGCCGCATCAATGACCGTCCAAGTACAGGAACATAGCACAAAGCCAATCCAACTGCGTCGTGGGGTAAGACAGGGAGATGTAATATCTCCGAAACTGTTTACTACCGCGTTGGAGGACGCTTTTAAGACGCTTGATTGGAAAGGACGGGGCATCAACCTCAACGGCCAGTACATCTCTCACCTGCGATTTGCGGATGATATTGTCGTCATGGCAGAATCTCTGCAGGATTTGGAAGGAATGCTGAACAGCCTTAACCATTCTTCAAGACGAATAGGTCTCGGGATGAATCTCGATAAAACTAAGGTTATGTTTAACCGTCACATTCTCCCAAGACCTGTAGTCGTGGGTGATGCCACTCTCGAAGTTGTGCAAGAATACGTTTACCTTGGCCAAATTATCCAACTGGGCAGGCACAACTTCGAGAAGGAGGTGGATAGAAGAATTCGGTTGGGCTGGGCGGCATTCGGGAAGCTACGTAACATTTTCGAGTCGTCGATCCCTCAATGTTTAAAAACGAGAGTTTTTAACCAGTGCGTCCTACCCGTAATGACCTACGGAGCTGAAACGTGGACACTGACCAGCGGACTGGTCCACAAGTTCAAAGTAGCTCAGCGTGCTATGGAGCGAGCAATGCTTGGAATTTCTCTGGTGGATAGAATTCGGAATGAAGTCATCCGCCAGAGAACTAAGGTCATCGATATTGCTCGCAAAATTAGCACGCTGAAGTGGAAGTGGGCCGGTCATGTCTGCAGACGGACAGATGGTCGGTGGAGCAGACATGTGCTGGAGTGGAGACCACGGTTAGGCAAACGTAGTGTAGGACGCCCTGCTGCACGGTGGACCGACGACTTGAAAAAGATGGCGGGTAGCGGGTGGATGCGGGCTGCTCAAGACCGGGATGGTTGGCGCTCACTTGGGGAGGCTTACGTCCAACAGTGGACGACAACAGGCTGAGATAAAATCATGTACACAGAATTGGACACTTGGCAAAGAGCTTACTTAACGCCCGATTTCTGAAAGGCTGATCAATGTTAAATTAACTAATCAAATGTCAAATCTCATGTCAAGTCGAAATTGAGTTGCTAGAAGCGTGGTCAACCTTTGATTTGACACACATGTTAGCTAACATCTCTCTATTCTAAAAAAAAAGTAACTGGCGCCGCCGCCGCTGCCAAAAGCTTGTCACGCTATCTCCTCCGAAACCGCTGGGGGTATGGGGTCGAGACCGATTTCAACCGATGCAGAATAATGTGGGGAAGAAAGTAACATATGTCTCATATTCGTCGGACTTTAAGCTTTTTTTATTTTATGTTTTGTGGAAAAACATGGGCAACGCCCCTAGTAACTTTCAAATTAATATGAAAAATCTTATGTCAAACGGTACTAAAGAGACATCAAATATTATATTTTTTTTACTAATTAACGTTTCAGCAACTCGAATTGATTTTACAGCGATGTCAAATCAAAGTTGTGTTAGTTGAATGTTGATTTGATCAGCCTTTCAGAAACCGGGCGTTAGTGTTGTTTGTGAATACGGGCCTGAGTAATCTGCGGATGACCGGAGATTGATTCCATATTCTTAAAAATGAACATTGCCGAAGCGCATGACTTTAATCACAGTACTATACACAATGTTTATGGAATATATACTACAACTGGTAAAGCCTAGTAGACTTCTTGAGTGCTAGAGCCATGCTGTAGACAAGTGTCTACATGTATGGGCCGGCTCGTCCGGGTCATTACCACTGTCTCACAGAAAACCGGCGTAAAGTAGCAGATTGCTGCTACGTTTCGTACGGTGAGTGAGATATCCGGAGGCCCAAACCGCCCCCCCCCCCTTTCCAATTCCTTAATTATCCCTTTCCTTTAAGGTCGGCAACGCACCCATGACTCTTTTGGTATTGTGGGCGTACATGGGCGGTGGAGATCACTTACCATCAGGTGACCCACTTGCTCGTTTGCCGGCCTATACCATAAAAAAGCCACGCTGTAGATAGCATGAATGGGCCGGTTCTACCGGGTTTATACCACTGTTTCAGAGAAAAGTGACGCTATGTAGCTCACTGTTGGATTTCTTAATTTATATTTTATGGCACAAGACGTCAAACGAGCTAGTGGGTCACCTGATGGTGAGAGATCTCCACCGCCCATGAATATCCACAATATTAGAAGTATGATGGTCGCGTTTAGTATTAAGGAATTAGGAAGGAGAAGGGGATTTGGAAGTCCGCTCTCATTCTCTTGATCAATAGGAATGTTCAGACAGTTCAAATCGCATGTAATTTGCAGTCGATCAATTAAAATAGACACGCATAATGAATGACGCTATTAAGTGCATGAGAAAAAACAGATGAATAAGGAACCTCCTCTTTGAATTCGTTTGAATAGTATTGTTAAGCGGTTTTGTTAATAAAGCATAAAGCAAAGATGAATTAGTAAAGTTAATAAGTTAATATAAAATAATAATAGTTTACCTTAGCAATTTTGTCACATATTTGAACACCAAAAAGCACACACATATCAAAATGAGGAAAAACACCAGTATTAATGGAGTAAATGGTATTAATTTTACATAAACAAATTAAAATATAAGTTTAAGGCAGTTTAGTTAATGCAGAGGTGTAACCAGGACACCCACATTTCGCCGAGCGTATCTCCGTCCCACGATGTGATAGGGGGCGAGCCTATCGCCATACCGGACACAAATTCCAGACTAAGGGTTGATATTGAGCATTCCGTAATAGAAAAACCCAATATCACTTCACCCGACCCGGGGATCGAACCCGAGACCTCAGCGTCAGGCTCAGTCGTAACGCGTACGCATTACAACTGCGCCACCGAGGCAGTGAATAATGATGATATTTTACTAATATTATAAAGCTGAAGAGTTTGTTTGTTTGGTTGATCGCGCTAATCTCAGGTCTGAATCTCAACTACTGTTCCGATTTGAAAAATTCTTTCAGTGTTAGATAGCCCATTTATTGAGGAAGGTTATAGGCTATATAAAACTTTATTCCCGGAACAGGCTGTTCACGCGGGCGGAGCCGCGAGCAAAAGCTAGTATAATTATAAGTAAGCACTAAGTACTGACCTCGGATTGACATAGGGATGTTCCAGGGATCCGTTGTACACCTGATTGTCGTAGAGCGGCCAAGTACGCTCGTACGAATGTTCGTGCGCCCAAATTACGAGGTCCACCCCGAATTCACCGAGCAATGGCTCCAGACCTCCTAGGAGATGATATAATTGAAATTAGCGTCAGAATATATACAACGTGTTACAGAAAGGTGTGGTCACATTTGAGCAACTATTTTTTTTGAAACGGGGCAGAAACTTTATAGTGGCACCCCTCTCTCCAACGTTTGTGACAAAATTAAATTACTTTAAAGAACTAAAAGAAAAGAATGATGCCCAAAAGGCCTGTGTGGCGCCTTTTTCTTACAAGTCGCCGGTGAGCAAACCATGCTAGGCGCCGTTTCCGTATGCTAGGCGCCTTGTGGACCAAGTTCATTTATTTTTAATCATATTATATTATGATTTTGGTGTCCCCTGAAACTGCCGCCCGGGGCTGGTTTGCCCGCGTAAAAATACCTTTCCTGTAATATGAAGTACTTTCCCCAAACAAGCTTCCACCTCCTTTTACTCTTTAGGCATTATTACACTTTGAAAAACGCATATATATTTTATATCTTATTGGAATATCAATAAAAAAATCTCAGTGATTATATATTGTCAAAGTTTCAGATTTTTAAACTAACGCGACGGTTTGGTCTGGACATCAATGAATCAGTCTGGATAAGTATTTTTTTATAAGGAGATGTGTGTATTTCAGAGTGGTAGAGCCACGCTGTAGACATTTTTGTCTACAGCATGAATAGGCCGGCTCGACCGGGTCGTTGCCATTGTCTAACGCGCCCATCTTGTAGTATTGTAAGCTTACATGGGCGATGGAGATCACTTACCATCAGGTGACCCACTGCTCGTTTGCCGGCCTATGCAATAAAAATAAAAAAAACCCTCACCAAACATTCCAAAGAGCCCCACTCGCGTATACTCGAGGCTGCAGTCGATATCATTAGAGTTACTGCAGTACATGGGACGGTGACCGTACAGGACTATCCATGGACGTTTGGATCTGAAAACAACTTTCATAATCAGTCTCCCTTGTTTTAGTTTTATTTACGGTTTTTGTTATTGAAAATGTGGCGGTTTTTTATGACGGAAGGGAGGCATAGGCATTCGAGAATATGGACCACTTGTAGGGATATCGATTCTCTAAAAAAATCGATTAAAATCGAATGCAACAAAATCAATTTACCAATCGAATTACGTATTTATTTCGAAAAACGCATAGACAACATATAATATTATGATGAATCTAGCTTCGAAAAATTGATTTTGATGAATCTATAATTCACCATTGAAGAGTGAGCGACTAGTATAAATCGAGATACGACGTTCTACATCGCGCAAAAAATTAGACGTATTAAGTGTCAACTAGAGAACATGAATTAATTTTGGTGAATTAATGAATAAATGAGCTGCACAGACTTTTATAGTCTTAGCCCGTTGCAGTTTTTGTGGGGCCATTTTTTTTCTTGAATTACATTTCTTGTCATCTTATTTCAATAAACACGCACCCAAACTTATAACACCCCTTTTTCTATCGGGGATTAAATAGTAGGTCAAGTCTGTACCCATACCTGTTCTCCGGTAAGTTGGCTTTAGTAAGATCATCCTTGAGCCACTCGTACTGGTTGAATATGAGTTTGAGTCCGTAGTGTGTGAAGTAGTACACCTCGGTGGAGATGGATATGAAGTGCACGGGTCCGAGGTCGAAGCTGTAGAACAAGCTGGAGTCGCGGCCCGGCATCGAGAAACGACTCGCGTAGTTACTGAAGTTGCTGCCAATATATATCTATATATTCACTAATGTATACGGTGCTAGAACCCTTAGAAAGCGTATTCTTTATATACTTAACATCTTACCCAAGGATATAAGAGAGGAAAGTAAAAAACACAAGTTCAAAGTTAATTTAAAAAATACTTATTAGATACCCTACCTTAATACATTTTTAGTAACTTAAAAGAACATAATATTATGAAGGTTCTCGTAGTTTAATATTTTGTATTGTTTTGCTGATCCTGCAGTCAAACTGTTTGTGCAGTTTTGTGGGCCCATTGTACTACAATAAGTTCATAAGTTTTTCTTTTTTTGTATTTTAATAATTAAATAAAAAAAAAAAACAAAAAATGAATGCGTGTAGAGAAAACTTCGAATGCCTTTTTATTAAGCATGTTGCGCGGACTGAAGATTTGGCTTAGTTATGTGATATGTAAGAGACACAGTTGTTACTTCAGGCCCGTTCTTGTGAGATTGTAGTACACCCCGTTCGAGCAGGTCTAGTCATACTGTAAACAAAACCGGGTATAACATTCCATAATTGATATTCCCCCGATATCCCAAGAACACTGTACCGGGTTAGGCTCTTGACCCAGTCTTCATTGCCTGACGATAAATTAAGTCACTCTCAATTAATTGTATTATCGTAATATGTAACTAAATTTTGAAAAAAGCAATGTTAGTTTCTTGTCCGTTCTTCTTTAACGAAACCGCATTTCGAACTGGCGTTGGAGTTCTAATTTTACTGAATCTAAATAATGTGTAATATTTTATGGATTCAATAAATATTTTCATTTAATTTCTACCCAGTCTGTAGTAGTCATAAGGGCACGCAGTCCCAGGGCCCTCGGACTGATGAGGCCTCGAAACTAGATGACAGTATTTTGTCTATAAAAAAAACGCTCACAATTCAGTGGGAACTATTTTAGCGATTGTTTTCTGAATGGACTCCGATTTCTGAATGGGCAAGATCCCATACATAAATATTACCCAACAGTCACACACATAGTTCTGACCCCACTTTGTGAATCAGACAAACATTTACGAGACTATCTCGCCCACACACCCGCCACTGTAACTCCTGTGCACCAGGATCGACAGTGGCACGCATTTTTGTTGACACCGAGCAGTGAAGCTCGACGAGTCTCTGGAAATGCTAAATTGTCTTTGTCAGACAAACATTTGTAGAACAATGGAATCGAACCCACGGCCTCACGCTTCGCAACCGGCTGCACAGTACTCACTATTTCTCTTCATGGTTGCCGGGGCACGTCATGTACGGCAGGTTGGCGGCCAGCGGCTGTATCTGACGCATGAACTCGTCGCCCACGCGCGCCTCGTCCGAGTCCATGTCGTACGCGAAGTCACCCACGTGGAGGAGCACGTCGAAGTGGCCACGTTGGGCCTCGTCTTGTAGGTACGATAACGACTGACGAATACATTATACAATCACGTACATCGTAGTAATAGAGTACTTTCCTATATTGAATATACATTATTTATACATTATTTTATAAGCAACAGAAAATTATACGCAAAAGAAACCCTTTTATTAAAACACAATCAAAATAAATTCAGAAATGTGTCCGCAGTCATGACTTTAAATGTTGGTATGAGGAAAAGTGGGTGCGTAAGTAGTAGGGATATCTCACTATCTCGCTTGCACACGTGCACCATAATGAACATTTTACACAGTGACGTCAAAGTTTGCGTCGTCTGTCATTTGACAATTACCCCTTCTACAGGATTTGAATAGCTTCTTCTTTCTGCGACACATTTTGAGTAACGTAACTTATTGCTTTAAATAATTAAAAAAATCTAGTCAACTACCGTATTACCATTTGAGAATCAAACATAACCTATGGGCTTAGCATAATATGCAACACATGTCGCATGTGCGAGAGAGATAACTATCTACGACAATTTTTTTTTAAAGCATAGGGCGGCAAACTAGCAAATGGGTCACCTGATGGTAAGTGATCTCCACCGGCCATATACGCCCACAATACCAAAAGAATTATAGGCGCGTTGCCGAGATTAAAGGGAAGGGATAATTAAGGGATTGGGAACGGGAGGGGGACTTGGGCCTCCGGATATCTCACTCACCGTACGAAACGCAGCAGCAAGCTGCTACTTTATGCTTTTATATCTGGGGTAAAACTATCCACATTCGATAAAATCACGTCATGTTAGAGTTCTTAGACAAAATACCACAACGAGGTTAAAAGTACTATTTTCGTCTCTACTTTCGACATAAGCGCAGGTGCAACTAGTGCACCCATGGTTCGCCGAGCTTATTTCTCTCACATTATGTGATAGGGGACAAATATACGCCATTCCGGGTACTTATTCACTAGGTGGTAGGTCCTTCTTTTGCGAGATACTGCTAGGTGGGTACTACTGCTTTGTCTGTTTCTGCCGCTAAGCAGCGATGTGTAGGTTATATTCTATTTCGTTTTGAAAGACATTGAAGTCAGTAAAACTACTGGGTAATGCCCAGTAAGACAACATCTTATATTTTGGGATGACGAGCACAGTCCAATGGCCATGCAGTATGTTTTTATCGGTGTTCTCCAGTTTATGGTCAGGCGTGACGCTAACCATCAGGCGAGCATCCTGGTCGTCTAGTCATCTAAAGCTAATAAAATATCCTTTATTTGTAACGAGGATACTATCTATAAAGAACACTCACATGTGCATTCTCGCTTCCCATATCACCGTAGATGGCGGCACGTAGCACCCAGTTTTCACCAGCTGGTGGAGTTTTAAATGAGAACATCTCCGACCAACCATATACAGAACCAGCGTGGTACACTAGAAAAATAATAAGGTAATATAAATAAATACAGGCACACATATAGTTCAGCAGGCCAATTCTCGTAATTTTAAATGTTCAAAATATCATTCCGATCTAGTCTCATCGTCAAGAAAGTTGCAAATGGCATTCTCTTAAACCAATAATCAACGTCAAATGCACCTAGCATTAGCATTATACCGTTTTGGCTCCTTCAACTTTTATTCTACATTTAATCTCAATACGATCTATGTTCACATTTTTATTTTTTAAGAGATTATTTGTTTAAGAGAATGCCATTTGCAACTTTCTTGACGCTGAAATTAGATCGGTATCATATTTTGAAGATTTAAAATTACGAGAATTGGCCTTCTGATCACACACGAGGTTAACATGTATCGTGGGTATCAGGAAGTAAGAGTCTTACGGTCTCACAACACCCATACCGAAAACGGATCACACAAACATTTGTGTGTTTGCGGATCGAACCTGCAGCCATTCGTTTCACAACCAGCTACTCGCCCGCTGCGCCACGGAGGCTATAAGAGTAGATTAATAATAATTACCCTTCGTTTAGATAAATAGATGTCGCTACTGGCATTAAGCAAGTGAGGTAACTACTACAACCCATATATTTATTTATTTTTCCGTGTCTAATGTATGTGTAGTCTCAATTCATACTTCATGAAATCTGTTGCATTCTGTTTTAGACAAATGTTTGTGTAATCCACAAACGTTTGTTTCGGGTCTGGGTGTTGTGGGACCGCAAGTCCCTCGTAGTTTCTGATACTCACGATACAGGTTAACCTAGTGTGGGGTCAGGACTACGTGTGTGTTGGGTGTATTTATTATTATTATTATTTACGTCCCCCTGGATGCGAAGAGATCTTTCAATAAATGTCAAGTGAGAGGAAATTATGTTTTTTTTTATAGTATAGGCCGGCAAACGAGCAAGTGGGTCTCCTGATGGTAAGTGACCTCCACTGCCCATGTACGCCCACAATACTAAAATAATCATGGGCGCGTTGCCGACCTTAAAGGAAAGGAATAATTTAGGGATTGGGAAAGGGAGGGGAATTTGGGCCTCCGGATATCTTACTCACCGTACGAAACGCAGCAGCAAGCTGCTACTTTACGCCGGTTTTCTGTGAGACAGTGGTAACAACCCGGACGAGCCGGCCCATTCATGCTGTAGACAGAACTGTCTACAGCGTGGCTCTACCGCTCAACTGTTCGAGCCACACTGTAGACACGTTTTTCTACACTGTAGACAATACAGCATGAATATGTCGGCTCGAAGACAGTGGCACCATGATGGTGCTACCATGGTCTCACAGACAAACAACGTGAAGTAACAGCTTGCTGTTTGCATTTCGTATGTTAATATTTTAGGAGACCCAAACCCCCTTATCTTCCCAATCTCATTCCTTTCCTTGAAGGTCGGAGATACCATCAGGCAACTTACTTGCTCGTTTGCCGGCCTATGCTATAAAAAACATTCTTAGAGTGTATTTAATGTTATTGAAATGTATTGATAGCTCAGTAGGGAGTGGTACGGACTGTCGAGAGGAAAGTGGCAGGTTCGAGACCAGCCCCAAGTGCATACACCTCTGACTTTTCTAAGTTATGTATGTATTAATTGTTAATTAACACTTGCTTTAACGGTGAAGGAAACATCGTGAGGAAACCTGCATACCTGAGAAGTTTTTCATAAGAATTTCGAAGGTATGTGAAGTCTGCCAACCCGCATTAGGCCAGCGTGGTGGACTAAGGCCTAACCCCTCTCATTCAGTAGAGGAGGCCCGTGCCCAGCAGTGGGAAGTATATAATACAGGGCTAGTATTATTATTTAATGTTATTACTCACCATATTTAGTGTCAAACTTCAAATCTTTCAAGACCACGTTGTGTATCCATTGCGAGCGACTTTCCTCTCCGCCATCGATGAAAAGTTTCGCGTTGCCCACAGCTTCCTTATCCATAACGCCCTGCCCATATTGAACCCGGGACTCCTGCGTATCGTTGAACGTCGACCATGTCACTATTATGTCGTTTGTTTTCTCTGAAAGCCGAATAGCGATCTATATCTATATAATAATACTAGCCTTTGCTCGCGGCACCGCCCGTGTGATCGACCTTTTCCGGGATAAAAGTAGCCTATTTTACTCAGTGATAATGTAGTTTTCTAACGGCAAAATAATTTTTGAAATCGGTCCAGTAGTTTTTAAGTTTATTCGTTACATACAAAAAAAAATACAAATCTTTCCTCTTTATAATATTAGTGTAGATAAATATTACCCGATGAACTTTGTATCACCTAAAAATTGCTTTAATTTAATACATAACAAAATCACATAATATATGGCCGGCGATTTTTTTTATTAGCTTTAGACGACGAGACGAGCAGGTCGCTCGCCTGATGGTAAGCGTCACGCCTGCTCATAAACAGAATCAACACCAACCAGAACGTCGATTTATGAAGTACTGTATGACAGTGTACTGCGCTCGTCACCCTGAGACATAAGGGTGTTAAGTTTTGTAATGCCCAGTAAGTTTACTGGCTTTAAGTCTTTTAAACCGGAACACAACAATGTTTACACGCTGCCGCCAAGCAGAAATTTATAATATAAACAGGACATAATATATTTACGAAATAATATTACTACATTAATTAATTTTGTATCGCAGTATTTCTAGCTCACGCTAATCTGCGGTCAAAAGTTACTAATGGCGGGACAAAACAAACAGGAAAATGATTACATTGAGTCATATAGAGGATTGATAAGTGCACCAAACAATACTCGACTTGTTATACCGAATTATTAAGTTTTATTGTATATTGCGTTGGATGTGCAATGTATGTTACATTAAATCGTATACGTAACGAGTACATGCGCAGACTTTGAGTCCGCGACAATGCAGACAAATTTCAGGAATGTCGCTTAACGCTGAATGGGGCTCACGATTTACAAAAACCGCAGGAGTACGTCGGTTGCAGGTGTCTGTGACAGATCATATCAGGGGTAAGATCCCGCGGGCGCAGCGGCCGTAAAAAAGGCAGCAAGAAAAAGAAAAAGAAAAATATTTTAAGTATAAAACTACGCTGCAGACAGTTTTGTCTACAGCAAAAATTGGTAAAGCTCGGTCGGGTGGTTACCATTGTTTCACGGGAAACCGACGGGAAATAGCAACTTGCTGCGGGATTTCCTAGGACCCGAATACCCCTCCCCATTCCCTGTTCCCTGCAACGCACCCCTGTTTCTTCTGGTGTCGTGGGGATTTTTTAAACGACTTCAAATCAATTCAGCGAGTTTTTTTTTATTTATTTTTTTGCTTTTTATGTATGTACATCGAATTCTCCGCCAATTGTGGACCGATTTTGTTGGAAAAATAATCACTCGATAGAGTTAAGGTGCGATGTGGTCCCATATAAATTTGGTTAAGATCTGATGACGGGGTACGGAGTAAAAAAATAAAACTCCTCAACGGACATCAGTACACTCATCGCGAACTTTCTATTTGAATTTACATGCTATTGCTGCAACTACCACTAAAAATTAAGGTTGGTTTCTATGTTTTATTAAACTTATAGCAACACACCCCTGTTCTTGTCGTGGGTTTTTTTATAGCATAGGCTGGTAACCAAGCAGTTGGATCACTTGATGATAAGTGATCTTTTAAACTTTTAAAGGAGATGGAATGGGGAGATCACTCAGTATAAGATGGCCCACTTCGCTTATTCCCTTCGTCTGTCGCAATTATGCACAATATTCAGCGTATAGTGCGTTGCGCTGAATATTGTGCATAATTAAAAATATGTGCACCACAATGACAACTTCATTCTTGAGACTATGAAGTAAATATGGCGCCCTAGGTTTCTACGCAGATCACCGCGCGTGTATACTCGCATATTTCTTCTACGAAAACGTTAAAACAAATGTCCCCAGTATTCACATTATGTCAAATGGGTCATATTGAGCGGGTCTTTGACCTATCATTTCATACTGTTCTTTATAATTTTAAAGACATAATTACTTATCAAATATAATACTTAATTAGTTGTGCTACATATGAACGCAATTAATAATAAGTGTTTTCTTATTACGGCCTCGGTGGCGCAGTTAAAATGCGGATGCGGTACGACTGCTGTGCGGAGGTTTCGGGTTCGATCCCCAGGTATCAGCCCGGTATCTGGAATTGTACCCAGTTTGGCGATAGGCTTGCTCCTATCACATCATGGGACATGTCTAAGACAACCACAATGGCGCATCAGGCGAGTACCCAACTGAGAAAGGCTGTATGTTCCATTCTTGCACTATTTTTTTTTATACACACTCACGCCTGTAATCCCCGAGGGGGTAGGCAGAGATGTAACCACTGCACCCAAATTTCGCCGAGCGTATCTCCGTCCTTTATGTGATAGGGGGCGAGCCTATCGCAGTACCGGGCACAATTCCAGACTCCGGGCTGATACTGAGCAATTCGTAATAGAAAAACCAATATTACTTTTATCCGACCCGGGGATCGAACCCGAGACCTCAGCGTCAACCTTAGTCGTAGCGCTTACGCATTACAACTGCGCCACCGAGGCAGTGTTTTTTTTAAATTTATTTGTTGTACTAAGTTTGACAGCCGCCTCGGCGCAGTGGACAAGTAGCCAGCAATGACGCGAGAGGCCACAGTTTCGATTCCCGCACCGAGACAAAATGTTTGTGTGTTCCACAAATATTTGTTTCAGGTCTGGATGTTTTCTTCATAGAGTAGTTGAAGTTGGGCAGGCGGCCGGTTATAAACACTATAAGACAAATATTTCTGTAACATGTGTTAAAGGCATTTTGCACCGACCCCACAGCCAGTGGGGTAAGGGCTGGTGGAAGAAGCCTTGGTCAAACCATTAATAGGCCATTGTGGCATCTGTTCAAATCTGTAATTGCGTGAGGTATGTGCCCATAATGGTAGATAATTATTTGTAGTGTTTGTTCAAACTGGTCATTGTGAATATTATTTTGAACAATATGGTACTTGTGGTATATGGTCAAACTGATGTGAAATATAAAAACAAGCAGTCCCATATAAGCCAAAAAGCCTGGCTTGTCTTACTATACATCTTCAGTACAAAATATTTCTATAACAAAAAATTGTGCCACAATACAACCTGTAGTATATAATTCTCTATTGATTATTAGTTGGAAATACTCGTAACAACTACTGAACAACTTCATATTTTTAATTTGAGAATGAAAAACTAAAAAAAAAATGTTGCAATATTTTAATCATTTTAATACATAAATGAGTGACTGCCTCGATGGCTTAGTTGTAATGTGTATGTGGTACAACTACTGTGCTGAGGTCTTAGGTTCAATCCCGGGTCAGGTAAAGTGATATTAGGTTTTTATATCATGAAATGCTTAGTAACTGCTGCTTAAAGCTTGGCTTGCCCTAGTCTGAAACACTAGGCATGCTACTGAAAATAAGCTGCAAATTCACATCAGTTTTCTGTGAGACAGTGTTACTATACTAGTTTTGCCAGCCCATTTGTGCTGTAGAACTACCAGCAATGTGGCTGCAATACTTTACAATGTATATATTGGGTGATAAATCAGATTGGTGACTCTTGCCATTGTTACACTATCTCCTAAACTCTTACACAAAGTTACATTCAACATTCCAAGTATACATGATAAGAGAGAAATGGCACACTAAATAGAATAATTTTTGATACTAAATAGGTACCTACATAGATCTCTGGGCTCTAGCAATTAAAAAAAATTGACTCACCACCAAACGCTATGTGTATCTGTTCCGGCTGGCAATATGCACATACGTATTCAGGCACAGATCGATCATTTAGGTCCCAAGCAGTACAAATATGAAGTAAAAACAAAATGATTAACTTTCTCATTATTATAATTTTACCGCACTGTTGGCAAACTGTTATATCAGGCCACCGGATGAGCATATACGCTCAGTGATAACTATAATTAAATATACTCGGCAGTCGGCGATGAATTGGCTTTATCTCATTAGAAGTTTAAAAACAAGCTTGACCTCATAAACTGTCATAAACCAAACGACAATTCTCGCGGACAATAGGGATATTATTTTTCATAAATATATCGATAATTTTTGTATTTAAATTAATCGATGTTTTATGATTAAACATATATAAATATATATATTTGTTTTCCAACAGCAAGTAGCAACAAGGTTTTCACGGCCAATTAATAATTAAAAAGTACAGCTCTAGCTCCTATTTGTCTGTGATGTTCTTTAACTGGTTTTATGCGTTTTGTCTGTTCTGCCATGAGCGTCATCATGTATGTCAGTCATACACAAGAAATACCTACTACCAGAAGCCCTCTGACAAGAAGTCACATATCACTTAGGTCCCACACAGTCCAATTTTATATCTGATCTATTCCATAGTGTAGTTGATTGTACCCCAAGACTACCCCAGTCTTATCTCTTACTCCTGCGGATCAACCCAATAAGTAGAGGATGTAACGATAGGAGTAGGCGATTAATGTATTGTGAACGACTGTATATTGAGGTACCCATAAGCCATAAGGGAAGTCATTTATGCGCAACTAAGAACACAGTTCCTGGCTAAAAGCATGCAGAGTAATTATAATAAAATACTAATCAATTTCGCATATTACTATAAATACATCTATCCAAAAATGACAGTAAAAAGTATTAAATTATCATAGAGTAGTAGTACCTATATGTCATAACAAATATATTCTGAAATAAAACTAGTTTATACGGATTTTATCGCGGTTTAATTTTTATTTTAGTCCCGACGTTTCGAAAGCTTTTCAGCCTTCGTGGTCACGGGAGAGACTGAAAAGCTTTCGAAACGTCGGGACTAAAATAAAAATTAAACCGCGATAAAATCCGTATAAACTAGTTTTATTTCAATGTGTAATATTCGCGTAAACCTAAGAAATCAAATATATTCTGTACCAAGAACTACCAGTACTTCGTGTAAGACAATTGTTTATTCTCAAAGCCACGCTTAACGTCCACAAAACAATAAACGCCAAAACAAATAGAAAAAAAACTGGATAGGGTCACTCAAATCATTTAGCGGTATAAAATATACTGTACGACCTATTCTCATACCTACCAAATAAATTAAACATTTAAAAAAAGATTGTGTGGTTTTATGAAACCACGGTAAAAGTGAAACTTTTTTTCACATTATAGACATTTAACTAAAAAAATTTGGAATAATATTACATTAAACACTAACAAAAAGAAACAAACAAAATAGCGTGCGAACTATAGACGCCGCCATATTGGCCTTGGCTGCTCTGGCGAGCGCCTTTTACTTTATCCCTACTCCGCGGCCGACCGTCACGCGACATGCAACACACAGGCCAAAATTTTGAGACGATCTAATAAAAGTTTCACTTTAATCAAATCATGATAATAGGTCGTGCCGTTTCGGAGAAGTGCGGCCACAAACACAGTGAAACGAGAATTTTATATTTTAAAATAACTTTTTTATTATAAAGTGCACTTTCGACGACTTTCGACATCCCTATTCAACAAACGACAAAATAAAATGCGTTCGGAAACCTAATGTGAATAAAATATTTATTGCAAACGTTTGACTCATTAAATCAAATGCAATAATATTTATTTTACATACATCAATAATTTGAAATAAGTAGGATGTTGAATAAGCTTTAATTGGATTAAACGAGTTTTCTCTAGCAATAAATATTTAATTCATGATAATAATCATTTGTAAATGATAAACTTCTGAACGTTACATCCAAAAAGTTAGTTTTGTTTTCATTTGAATTTCTCTGTGGATTTGAATTTGAATTTAAATTGAATTGAATTTAATTAATTGTACAAAATTGCAAGGTTTAAAGTTACTCTATGGAATGCAAGGCAATTTAAAGTGATTCACACACACGTGATCAGTGATTTTTTTTGCAAAAACCTAATTATTTGGAAAAATGTGTTATTTATTATGGATTCATGTGTTGTGAAAGAAACAGGTAAGTATTGTAAATACGATTACAATAATAATTATTACAAACACAAAGGACTGCCTACCCCTATGTGAAGCAAACGTGAGGGTTTCATAATGTTATATGTACCTACACAAACAAATTAACGCTTTTAAAATGTTCGATTTCGGATTCAGAGACGTTAGTTATTTCCTAAAATTCAATTACTTATTTCCACTCGGAGACAGTTACTACTTTGTGCTCCATTACTGGGTGCAGAAAATATATAAGCTCACTTACTAAGTACAAAAATAATCTTAAGTTTTGACATCTCTGAGAAATGCAACAAAATTAATTGACATCCATGTAACCCACATGCTCATTTGCTGGCATATGTTATAAACAAAAATTCACGAGTGCAGCAGCAAGATTGTGAACTAATATGGACATGGGAGTGCTAGGATTTTTGTATTAGAAATTAAGGTAGGTAATATTTTAAGATTATTCTGTCTAGATATTAACAAAGCACCTAGGTACCTGTTTATTATATGAACTATTTATACATTGTTTCTGAATCACTGTACAAAGCTTCAGAGGAAGACTGCATTAATCATAATTTGGCTCTTTTAGTTAAACTTATTCAAGGGGCTTATCTATATTGGATCATTTGTGGTATCCTGCTTGTTTACTTTATACACTAAAATCTTGACTGATCCCATAATAATGTTCCTAGTTTTAAACCTGTAAACATTGATCTGCAATCTGATTTACTGGTATTCAAAAACAAGAAACAAGTAGAGGCTAATGTTGCCTTATTAGATAGTTCTCCACATATTGAAAGTAATAATAATGCTTAGAGGAGCAACCCATTAAAAACTTCATTAGATATAAGAGTTTTGAAGTGTGTAGAAAAGTACAAAATATGATTTTACAGAAAAAACACTTTATTTCAGTCGCATTAAAAACCTTTTACCTAAACATAATAAAATGGCATTATACAAATAATTACACATAAACCTAACAAACATAGCATATATTACAAAACCTTTGTACTCTAGGTGTGAACATATACTTTACACATATCCAAACATAATAATTAAGGCACTTAACATTTCTGTACCTGACAGGGTACAACAGCAATTCAATATCTACTTTTATATTTATTTATATTCTTGTTTGAACAGAACCTTCCAAACTACAATATGGTATGAGACAGCAACTTATAACAATTTATAATCTCTCTTAAGTTCTACTTATTTCAACAGATCAAAACTAGTTTCACCATCACTTGTAGGCCCTTTAATAGCTGGATCGCCACTGATTTCTCCTACACTCCTTAGTGGCAATATGCCACCTGAATGAGCATCAGAACTGTATAGGGAAACAATTGATGTAGAACTTGATTCAGAAAATGTTGGAACTCTCTTTGTTATAATTCTTCTATTAAGTTTCAGTTTGATCTCACCCAGACTACTTATATCTGATGAAGAATTATCAGCATCTATAGATGTGGAGCTTTGTGTTGAAGATTTAGGAAAAGGTTTCGATTTTGATACTATCTTAGATGGAGTTTTGCTGCAACTACCTAGTCTAGATAATACATCCTGAGATGTCTGTGGTAAACGAAGGTTGAATCTTGGTGATGACAGGTTTATTGAGATGTCAAGATCTTCATTATCAATATTGACATTGACTCCTATATCTTCAGTAGCAAGAATCATTGGACTTGTTTGATGAGCATCTACAGACAAACTAAATGGTGATGTTGTTCTTGTCTTAGTTCTTTTTGGTGAAGTCATGACACTCTTTACTCTTGCTGGAGATGTTTGTGTGTTCTTTTGATATGCAGCTACATTTTTGTCATTTTCCGTCATGTCTTTTGAAGTTGATGGTTTAGTCAAATTCTTCTCTAACAAATCTCCATACTCATCTATTATTAACTTTTTAATTAATTCCTTTTCTAATTTAAACATATTTTGAACTTCACCAGAACGATCTATAGAAGGCCATAATTCATTGTGAATAGGTTGTATGTTGAGATTTTCATTTCTGGGTGAAGTTTGGGTCTCTTTGGGCAATATTCTACTTGCAGAGGAGCTTTGAGTGCCTGTATCTTGTCTGTCTACAGAGTGGACAAATTCGAATATATCTACTGACTCTTTGAACGACAGGTTTGATGTTTTTGTGTATGTTATGTTTTCTATCCTGGATGTTCCAGGTTTTTGAAAGTCGTCATTACTTGCTTTATCATAGCTTTCTTCAGACCCAGATTTTTTAGAAAACTCAGTCTGAGAATCATTTTTGTTCTCATTTACAGATTTAGCACTGTGGTCCGATTTATCATCTTCAAAGTCGTCTAAATAACTATCGTTTTGTTCATCATCATTATCATTAGTTGCGATATGTTCATTTGGAACTTCATTAGACTTCTGACAGAATTTTGTTGATATAGTTTCACTTATGGTCTTCTCTATATCTAAAACTTCTTGCAATAAATTTTCATCTGATGTAGTCAGAACTCGAGGGCTTTTCTTATGTTTGTGTTTCCTAGGGCTATTTTCTTGACTATTAAGAATTCTGTCTAAAATAGGACTCAGTGGTATATTATTTTTATTGGTGATTTCAGATATTTCTTTTTCAATGTCACTTACCCTAATTCCACCTAATGTTAGTTGTGAATATGGTATGTATTCAGCATTATTTAGCTTAGTTGGTTTTGAAGTTATTTTACCTGAATGTGTATTTTTATTACTTTTAACTTTGGAAGTAAGAACACTTTTTCTTGAACTAGATGGACCATAAACTATGCTCAGCTTCTTTTTCCATTCTTCCAAATTCATATGTGGCTGTTTTTCGAGGACTTTGTTATTTCCGGTAGTGTTTTTATTACGGAAAACGGGCTTACGTGTTTTTGGAGACTTCCGAATAGTATTTAATCGTATTTTCGGCGTTTGTAGTGTGATTGGGGCATCGGACGAAACATTGTTAGTCGATCCACTGCTATCATACGTAGACATTTTATGTATTTTCCTAACTGGTTTATTGTAGTTTGGTTGCTTGTATTGCACTGGATTTTTAGTTGTTACAGGTACTAGCTTTGGTTCCATATCGTGTTGTATAGTTATTACAGACACATTATTTCGACAAGTATTCATTTCCTTACTTTCTGGCAAAATGTCTATATATAAAACCTTCTGCTCTTTAAATTCGCTTCTAATATTAACCCTAGGCATTTCTTGTACTTGCAGAGCTTTACGCGAGTTGTCTTTATCTATAGCTTCAACATATTTATAATAAAATTCATTATAAGCAACAGTTGGCGCATTATGAAATACTTTACAATTATTCAATTTTTCACTATTTTTGTTATCTTGTTTCTTATCGCTAATTTGTATTACCTTAGTTCGAGATATACCTAAATTTCTATTTACTGGTTGACTTTGAAGCGTCGGTACTACGTTAACTTGTACACCAGTGTTGTTTACTTTGGGCCTTCGTACGTTTAATATAGGCTTTGGTTTATCAGTGACGCCACGGAGTATCATTGGTTCCGCCGCGTGTGAAGATTTATCAATAATTTTTTGTCCATGAAATTTTGCGTTAACTAGTTCTTCAATGTGAACTTTTTCGTTAAACTCTTCGTCCAACGGAGTTGGCTCCGTTTTTATTTGCACACCAGGCTCATGAAATTTAGACAGTTCCCCGGAAAGAAGTTTCAGGTCGTCTGCAGTCGATTGCAGCATATCATGCAATTTTCTAAGAATTATTTCATCTTCTGGTCTTAATGCTGGTTCAGGATGCCATAAATCGTCATCTATAATGTTAACCATTTCAATATTTTTGCTGCTCTCAACCTGAAAGTGTATGAGAGGAATTTTGAGTAGGTATACTTAATTACCAACTAGATTAATTTGCAATATTTGTAGTTTTTGCGTTTTTTAGTATGATTAATCGTTATTGATGTACTCATTTACAGACTCATTTAAAGTGTACTATACTGATTGAAATAAATACTAACCAAATATCGATCGACTGGGTATCGCAGACCGGTCCTCATCTGTTTGTCAGACAGAGCGGTTCTGGCATCCTCTCCGTGGTCCCGCTGCTGCGATCTGGTGACAAACAGAACATGTGCACCGTATTACTCAGCTCTAACATAGAATTACATTTCGTTTAATAAGTAAAGCATACATACAATAATAACAATGATTTAGATATTTCGTCAGTTTAATTGAAATATGTTTTTCTTTAATTTTATTTAATAAAATAAGATCGTCTAGAATATTAGAAGCTTAAATACTAGTATTGGAATAACTAGCAATCTCATTAATTTTTAACATGCGAAGTCTCATTTAGCATTTCGCAAATTAAATACAGTTGCGAAATTATGGGAATTATGAATTAATTCGTCGCTTTGTAATTTGTTAGCGCGTTGCATTAATGCGACGATAGCAACGTGCTATCCCCATCGCACTCGCGGGAACACTAAATTATTGTGTCATTAGCAAATAGGATTAGCATGAATGATTCGCGTGCTAAGACACGTGAATTAACATGCTAATGAATTTAAATCGTAATAGCAATAATTGCCATTACTATAAAAATACTTATTAATTTAAAAGGGGATATATATGGATAAAATGAAATTACATATTATATAAAATCACATCAATTGTATTTCACCAACATGTACATTAACGTCTTAATCGAAGCATTTCAGTTGCTGCTTACAGTAAGAAAGAGACAATTCTCAAAAGTATAATATGTCCGTGTCGAACCACAGTCGACAACTACAAACAAGCCTATTAGTAAAGGCGGATTATATCTTCTGATATGTTAAATGTAACAAAACAGATCACTTGCTTTTTGTGCATATTACAATGTGGCTCTTAAAAAAATGTGTCAACGATTGCCACGTTAATGCATGAAATTGCAAAAACATTACTTCATATAAAACATCTTCAACATTTACATCCGAAGTAAACATGACGTTTGTCCTTTCCAAACATCACGTTACTTCATAAAAAGATTACTACTTTGCGGAAATACTTTTAAAACTTTCAAATAACACTCAAAAATACAGTTGTATCATTTAACATATCAAAAGAGTAAAAATAAGATGCACATTGTGTGCTTACAACAATTATCTTTGCCACAATCTGGCGTGTATTAATTCAACACATGACAAACCCGTCCTTCGGGTGAATTCCAGCTTTTCACTGATAATACTACATATCAATTTCGAAACTATCAGAAATACGACGCTAAGTAGAAAGAACATCATGTCAGCAAAATAATGAAAGTAATATACACAAACATATCTTTTTTATATAGTATTTATACATTTGGCGAAAAGATATTCAGAAGTACGTAAGTTATTACATATTTCGGATTGAAATAAAAAGAAATAGAAACTATATAAAAGCTCAAAGTCCCTACTAATACTGGATGAAAGGCTTCAAAATAGTGCGACCGTGTACACAAAGTTATCTAAAATATTTACAAGTAGTCAAAGTATATACAACGTACGTATATATTTACACATATAACATCTAAAATAAATAATAGACATTTCAATTTAATTGAATGTTCTATAGTCGGTGTTTAAAGACTTACACATGTCTCATTAAATATATAAAACTAACAAATCGAAAACGATCGATGAAGGTATTTTCGTAACGTAAACTATCATCCACGTACACGTATCTTACCGCTTACGGAGAAAAAATTATGCATACATATCATGAGGCTATTTTCTATAAGATTTTAGTATTAACTTGTGATTATGTACTCAAAACTTAGCAATCGTATAAATATTGTGAATACAGAGACGTCTAAATGAATATTATATCATCTTATAAGATCGCTAAATCTGTAACAAATTTAATAATAAATAGAATTAATTGAAGCCAATCGACCGTCGTCTGATAGCGTTCGAAATTGACGTACACTACGAATTGTTTTACATTATGACATATATAATGATAATTATATAATGATTACTTCACTTTATACAAATATATAGCAGCGAGTTTTAAGAGTTCCTATAACGGCCGCGTGTTCGCGGATCAGACAATTTGACATTTCACAAAATGACTAGGTACGCCGCCTCCTCCACGTGCAAAGCGATGTCGCTAATACTGTCACATGGCACGCGTGACTGGCCGGCACCGGAGCGGCACTGGAACAGCTCCGTGAACCGGACAGGCGTGCGCGCCACCGACCCAACAATGCATTCATTATCCTTACAACATAATCAACTCAAATGTTGACGCCACTGACTGACACGCTGCCACGCTGCCACGCTTAGCCGAGCGCCAATAACTACTCATTTCGAGTGATTTCCGACCCAAATGAAACGTCTCTAACAAAGAAATACACAAAAAAAATCACCTTACCGAATCTGTTCGTCGAATGCAAGACAGTAACGGAACTCGAGCCACTCTGAATAAATCGCTTTATAAAATAAGATTATTTTACATGCGCTGAATGTAATAAATACAAATATACATTGACCTACGGCCTGTACATGGAGCGTTACGCTTTGGATATCCAACCACTACGTTTTTACAATCAGTACTCTCGACTACACAAAACATGTCATGATCATGATATCGCTTAATACTTGTACAGTATACACAACAATTACATTAATAAATGCCAAGTTCGTTATGGTTCGGGACCTAAAAGTAACTAAGAAAATGGCATCCGAATAAATCCCACTCACAGGACGGCGCGGGTCGCCCTCTTAACGGAACAGCGGCACCGAAAGAGAACGGCCTCAGATCAATAAATGTCTCCCATGAATGATGCGGGTCGACGAGGCATAGTGATAATCGAAATTTTCATCGAAACGGATATGTACTATTTCAGAATCCTGAAGGGTTCCGTCGACGTCGCCCGACCCGTCGACTGCCCCTAGACAATCAAAGAAAACGACAAGGCCAATATTCATTGACACGGCTCATACCGCCGCGACCGCACCTCACCGCGGCGCTCGCAGCCGCGGAAACCCACATCCGATACTAGACAATCGACGGTCACCGGCGAGCGAACTAAACTTAAAGTTATTTACAAAGTTATATACAAATGTGTCGGTGTGTCCGAGCGACGACTGGCGTCGCTCCGCCGCGGAGCCGCGCGTCGTGCGCTTGCGGCCGCGTGCCGCGGCAAATCGTCACTCCTCTCGTGTGTTCACAGCGAGAGGGACAAGAGGTAAAATCGGGGCGGCGATGCGCTGCCCTAGGTCTCCCGTTCTTTCTTCGGTTTAAACTCTTCGCCCAAGATCGTCGCGATCTCGCCTTGCATGAATGCCCACGGGACCGTCGAATTCGCCAGGGGACATTTTTCCCCACTTGGACAGTACACCTGCAAAACCGTAAACATTCCTTAGTTGCATTATAAAAGATGAATTCAAAAAAATATTGCAAAGCGATTTGTTTCGGTCTAAGCGCTAACTGATCAAGAATGATTATGCAATTACTGACCTCGGATCCCTGCTGTCGCTTTATAGAGTCCCGGGAGCAGGGGAAGCAGAACTTGTGGTGCGGTTGGCTGGGGCACTGCACGAAGTGTGTGTCTTCGAGTCGCTCCTGGCACAGCGTGCACTTGAGCAGCGGCGCCGGCGCAGTGGCGGCCGCCTCCGCGCCCTCGCCCGCCTCCGTCGACGACACCGACGTCGTCGACGACACGTGCCGGGAGCCCGACGACCGCCGCCCGCCGTTCGACCCTGCCGGACCGGACAACAATTTGTTACAGGTACCGTCTACTGACGACTTGACGGAACATTCAGAAACGAGGGAAACAACTTCAACGCATAGAGGAGACGCGCGAGAGAGTCGGCAGAGTGTCGCTGGGCGTTGGGCGCAAGCGGTCGTCGGGCGCCGTTGCCCGGCCGGCCCGAGTGCGGACAATGCGAACTACCGTTACGGTTTTGGCGCGAGTTATTGCACAGTTAACGTTATGTTCCAACATTAGCTTTCGTGAATGTTATTGATCTACCCGATTAGATCTTAAATCAATGCTGTTACGAAGCATAAACACGGTCGATCCGTGTGACGGAACTGAATATTTTGTTTTCGTCCCATATTTCGTTTCACTATTTATGTCATAAAAGCTACCTGAGGAGTTGGGCGAGTGTTGGCTAGACCGGCTGGCGGAGCGTTGTGGCGGCGGCTGTGGAGGAGAACCTCCCGCCGACCGCGGGGAGCCTGGGGGTAGCGTGTCGGCGACGGACATGAGCGCCGCCATCGGCGATGGTCCGGCGCCTCCAGCGCCCGTCACCGGTGGAGAGCCCGCCGTTCGGCCTAGCGGCGACCCGGCCGAGCCATTTGTTAGTGGGGCGGCATTACCATAACCTGCAAGAAACCCATTACGTTGCCGATGATTATACAGAACGAATATAATATGAAGATACTGAATTGATGGTTCATAAAGCCGGTATTATCGAATGAATTCTACGAAAACAAAATAATCATAAGTCTTGTTGTAATTTATTACTAAATGAGTCGAACGTGTATAAAACTATAACGATGATGAAGATAATATAGTTAGAACAGCTGGCGGGGAAAGGTCTTAAACCGCGTTACGTAGACACACCCCAGAAAACGTGACATTATTACACAATAAAAATTAGATTAGACAAGTCGAGTCGGCTGTAATCACGATGAAAATAGATCAATTTCATTGTGTTCACCGATATAAAAGTAAAATCTCATTTAACATGTCACCGTTGAGAATAGTAACTGGCACGAGACGTGGTCCGCGTCGCTGTCCCGCCGCACCGCACCGCACCGCACCGCGCCGCGCCGCGTCGGTGCGGCCGTCGAGTCACGATGCGGTACATTCGCGCGACATCGTTTCCATTTGTCCGAATAACCTCACATTCAATGTTGGATGACACATCGTTTGCGGTGGACCGGCGGATAGTAAACATACGTTCACACACGCATATAACGTGTTATAAATAACATTGTGTTAATACGTGCTACGTAGCGAGCGGCGATGTGTCATTGCATGTTCACAGAGAGTAGCACGCAGACTTCTGCAGCAGACGAGAGCTGCGCCACAATAACATTTGGTGTGATACGGGCGAGCACTCGCCGTCGCCACTCGGCTGACTCGGCCACAGTGCAGCGGGACGTGTCACGATACTCGCGACGTTGCCAAACCTATTCACTATCCAGATGTGGGTCCCAGCGCAAGCGCACATGTGTGCGTGTGTATGTGTAAACGTGTGCGTGCTTGCTGCTAACCGTTGCTATGTTACGAAACATTCATTACTATGTTTACGCTGTATATTTCAACTATGTATTTGCAAATATGAATGTATATTATATAAATTATACGATAAGTACCAGAATCCGTTATATAATTTTGCGAGTTTCAGCAAATGGTTACTTTTATAAACAATTACTTGTATATGATGTAGTATTATTTTCACATAGGTGTTTTATTTAAATCCTTCTAGTCTTTATCATCAGTATTTAGCACTAAGGATCTTTAGTTATTAATGCTAACAATTATTTACTTTATTATCTGACAATACTATAGATAATGTTTAATATCGTGGATAATGATTCGACCGAATGTGTGTCATCCGAATGAAAGGAAACAATGCTACGTTTCAAATTAAACGTAAACATGGATTGTTCATTAGTGTAACGTGGTAAAGGGCGTAAGTTATGGTCGGATGGTCGTCGGCGGTGAAGGCACGGCCCATATGGCTGCGATGACGTCACGCACGGTGACCTTTTTGGCCGGCGCGGCGGCTCGTGGCGACCGCGACTGAGCGCTCGCTGAACACGCCAGCGGAATGTGGTCGAGCGACTCTGCCAAGCGTAGGCAGGAGTTATATTTTTTCGCTCGCTGGCCTACCTACATACGTACGCGAGCGAAAATGTCGTCACGCGACGTTGCCGCACCGGCGCGCGGCACGGCAGTGGCGTCGTGCATGCATTCACAGCGCTCGTTTATATTACGTGGGTGTTTGTACGTAGCGACGTGGTGTGCGAGAGGCCGCCAGCGCGGGCTCGCTTTCGAGAACGCTCAACCAGTCGGACCGGTTTCGTATTTATGGACTCGCTTAATGCATCTACCTAGATACGAGTCCCGTGGCGGACGCTTGCGCAAAACGGCCGCCGCCGCTCCGTCGTCTGAGACACGTACGCGTTCGCTGCCTATCATTCGTGTTATCGTAGCACGCGTGACCACTAAATAGCTATTTTTATATAATATGTAGGTTACATCGTTATTTGTAAACAATGGTATTACATTTGTATTGCGACACTCAGTATTGCTATCTCAGCTACGTTTAGAATTCTTAGTATTCTCAGTCAATTTAATCCGACGACTAATCGCTAATGTGCGTTGAAAGCATTCGTCTTACTGTGACGAAACTATGCCAATTGTAAAAGTAATGATTCTAGCGAATTTTGTTGTGAATTATATTTATAATTTTGTTTAAATATTTGGCAATATTCGATGGTACGGCTTGAAATGGTCCATTTTAAAATATAGTGAACATTAAGCGCCTATTTCACCCCCGCTGCATAAACGCTACTTATCCAATAAAATATGACACGTTTAAATACAAAAGTCACACTCTTTCATTATAAAGAAAGGTGTCTAGAAAATCCTTTCAAATAGCTGCTTTATACGCTATTTGGCGAAAAATATTAAAAATAAATATTACCTGTAAAAATAAAATTGTTTATGACGATAGCCAATAATAAAGGCTGTGTCAAGTATGGATATCATTGTTTGATAAATTATTGTAACACTGCGAGCTGGTGTAATAAATAGCTTAGGCTTATCGCTATATCGGCTACAAATCCCAGTTCCGGGGAAATCCTGTGATATTATTCGAATCGAATAACTTGTACACTAAATCCCCATTGGGGATTTGAACCTAGGACCTCACTCACCGGTTTTACAGCCTAAGTACGCAGCCAATGGACCAATGAGGCGACAGTTCAATAAATTATGCGTTGTATTAATAGTTTTAACGGTATAACTATTTTTTCCCTTTGGTTTTACAGGAACAAATTCATAATAAAAGATTGATGCGGCATACGCTATTTCGTCAAAAATTGATAGATTATAATATAAAATGAACTGGTAAAGTGTAAAGTGGTCCATTTTTGCTTTTGCTGGCCATTATACTATTGTTGTTGGGTAAACGCCTTTCAATACATTTTTTCATATTTCGGTTTAGTGTTTTTGCTACTAATTTATTTAAAAAGAGTACGTTCGTCCGTCGGTATGCTAGTAAGTCTTAAATATATTCCGTTCGAAGGACCAAATAGAAGCGCTTGAAACCGAAGAGGAAATGAGAATGGATAATAAATTAAGGGACATCTGTTTTATTTCTCTCCCTTGAAAAATATTTGAATACGATAGTAATGAATCAATCAATAATTTATTTACTTGGGAGTAATAAACATACTTATATTAAATTGTTGTTTGCAGTTTTGCTAGATTAAGTAACTAGATAGAATAATTAGTAAAATAGGGTGTCGTACAATCTAGCAATATAATCTATATTATAATAATAATAATATATAATATGTCTGTCAATCAGTATATTTATATATTTATCGGTAATACCAGCTTATGAACGTTTAAAGTGTTTAATTCTATAGACAGAACTTACAGATGTAGAAAAGTAACTTACACACTAAAGTGTGACTTACCGTTTGATTTGAATGATGTGCCGTCGAAAGACGGTGTGCGTAGGGGATGTTTCTCCTGTTTGAACACGCGATCCTGTGCGAAAGACGCGGCGGCCAATGAAACAGCGGGTAGAGAATCTCCACGAGTCAGCGGCGGCCGAGAGTGTTCCTCCAGCAACCTCTTGGCCGGCTCGTGATGCGTCTGATGATCATCATCGTCAAGCGGCCGCTTGAGCGTGAGTCCGGGTGCGAGGCGGGCGCCGCCATGTGTCGGCAGGTGATGCGTCGGCAGGTGCGTCAGCCGCCGACCGTCATGCTCATCGCGCCGGCTGCCGTACTCGGCCAGCAGTCCCGCGGCGGCGGTGGGTCGCTGGTGATGCAGCGTGAAGCCGGCGCTGGGCGCGTGATGTGCAGGCGGCGCGGGCTGGGCGCGCTGGGTGTCGGCTCCGTTCTGATGCGCGTCGAGAGGAGCACGGTGCGTCCCCTTGGCGTGCGAGGGTCCGCGCCCTTCCTGGAAGCCGTGTGCGCGCTTCAGCTGGCGCGCCGTGTCGAGCACCACCTCGATGCGGTCGGCGCCTTCGTAGTTGACGCACCCGCGGCACACCGCCTCCGAGAACTCGTGCAACATCGCCCACGGCATCCGGGGCAGGTCGCACAGGTAGCAGTGCTGTCTCTTCTGCATCACCGACATCTCGCCGCCGGGTGGAGCGCGGAGCGCGAGAGATCGGTTTTCCTCGTTTCTCTTGTAAATTGTCACTGATTTATTGAACCGGCTGACAAAAACACCGTCACCATGGTACACACGCGACACTGTACGGGATCGATCACATACGGGTCCGCGAAGTTGTACGCCGAGCGCGATACGTGTGAGGCACTCGTTTCGGCTGCAGGTCGACGATAGACTGAGCTCGGGCGACGGGTGCCGCGGGGGGCCGGCGGCGCGGCGGGCGGCGCGCGGCGGGCATTATCGAGCGGTGACGTCAGCGCGCGCAGCACCGCGGACGAGCCGTTAGCTGCGACGCGGATGCGCCGCTCTCCCGCGCTCGCTCGCTCACCTCACCTCCCCGCACTTCACCGCGCCTCACCGCGCCTCACCACACCGCCGCGCTCCGACCCCGGCCCGTAGCGCTTATCGCGCGATAACGAACGCTGTACAGTATACGTGCAACGCGCCTCACCCGCACCCCCCTCGCCCCGCACCCCGCCTAACCGCCGCGCGTGCATTGGGGTTATTACTGAATTTGATGAGGGTGCAACGCTCGGTGCACCGCGAAGGTTTATGCCGGCTAGGAACATGAGACGCACGCCGGAACAAAATTGAACTCATGAATTAAGTCTGTTAGAAACGAATTAATAATTGGCATGTAATCAGAAATAACCAAGTATATTAGTTACGAAAACTGGACGACTAACATGATATTCTCGTATCGAATGAGGAAAAAGCGTATAGAAATGAGTATGATGTTCACGTTATCTATACTAATTACCTATAAAGTGAATTGGAAAGGAAAGCAGTGGCAGATAACGGGCGTGTCTCGGCGGTTAACCAGATCGATAAACAGAATCGAAAAGCCGAGAATGCGTCACTGACAAATTAGACTATTAACGAAATGAATCACGGAGTCCGTCGGCTCGTACGCCGCGCCGGCGACCCTCGATTCCGCTAACTGCCATCCATGTTATTCAACGAAAGTAAACAGCATCTGTTGTGGAATAACAATTAGCGTTAACGCGTATTGTAGACGTGTTCCATGCATTAAATTTCAATCTATTCTCGGTCGGTTTCCTTTCTGGCGGCTGCATTCTAAATTATTATTACCGAGCACTTCGGTCGGATCCGGCCGGAGTGGTTGCCGGGAGCGGGGGGATGCACGACCGGTGTGGCGGCCATCTTGAGACGTGACGTCACGTGACGAGTCAGCCGAGCGTGCGGCCCGGCAACGTCGCACAACGCACCGCTCACTTCGCCATGTTGCCGATCATTTTGTTGTGCTTAAATAATAATAAAGTCGGCTCATCGCTTTTTGTATGCGACCGAGGATCGGAGAAAAAACAGTTATGCGGCCAGGTAAACTTGGATGACGAACCGGTGATCGTGCCCACATTCGACACTCGCGGCTTACGCTCGTACTCTCGGCTTACGCTCGTACTCTCGGCTCACGGTGCAACTTTCCAACAAACGCATTCCAGAGGCTGACCACTGACGAGCGCAGTCTCCCATCTCGTAAAATACGACCAACGCAATTACCTACACTACATATCGTATGAAAATTAAAATAATTCAATTATCCAACTGGTTATAACACGTATTTAATGAAACGCGATGCGATGATGATGTATTTATAGCCAAAAACTCCAGAAGTGACGCCAAGAGAACCGAAATAAAATAAATTCAACGGCATATTACACCTACCGCATACAAATTTTTCGTTACATTACTATGAGCATTAAACAAATGTTATGGCTTTTGACTATTTTCCAACGAGTAAAATACTCGCGTTTCACAGTGACAACAATCAGAAAGAGCTTGGCTAATAGGAATGTTTACAGAGCGGTATCAAATCTACGTAATTCAATGAAATAGGATGTAGAACAAAAACGCCATAGTTTCTAATTTTATAAAGCTCCGAATGTGCAATCAAGTAATCGAGTTAGACTTCGGACCTTAATTCCAATTCATCACGGATGAAAAGGATAATCGGATCCAACACAAGTTCATTTAGAATGGCTGATGCCGTTAACAGTTAACTTTGCTATTGAAAAAAAAACAAATCAGTCACGGAAAGTGTTTCAGTTTATAAAGGCCATTTTCTATATTCTATTTACGAATAGATTTGCTTACTACCAATACTGTTTCGACAGATCTTCCATACAATATATGTCAAAAAATTACCATGCGATCAAGCAAATCTACAAAATATTGGAAACGGCCATAAAAGTGAACATGAATATGTATTTTGAAAAGTTTAACAGACTAATAATAGTGAGAAACAATGGATACGCGATATCTAATCGAACGAATGAATTTTTGTTTTTTTCGTCGCTACGCAATTTATTATTGAAATGCTATCACGCAATTGCGGTCATTAGCTAATTAAACTTGTAGCCTTCCAGTTTTATAATCAAAAAAGTAAGCAACGTAACGAAACGAGTTTTAATATATGTACAAATTTTCACATGAAACTAAGATACTTGACCAATTCTAGCGAGAGTTGTCAAGGTTTTATTTACTTATTTGCATAAACAATGTTATTTGTGGCACATGCCTAAACTTCAACTATTTATTTACCTATATACCTATATAACAGTAGCGATAGCTCTGTGGGGAGTGGTACGGACTGTCGAGACAAAAGTCGCAAATCCGAAACCAGCCCAAGAGCATACTACTCTGACTATTATGTGTGTATTAATTGTTAATTATTGCTTGTTTTAACGGTGAAGGAAACCTTGTGAAAAGTGAAGGAAGGAAGCTTACCTACCTGAGAAGTTCTCCATAAGAATTTTGAAAGTATGTGAAGTGTGCCAATCCGCATTAGGCTAGCGTGGCCAAGGCCAAACCCTTCTCATTTAGTAGAGGGCCATGCCCAGCAGTGGGACGTGTACATATAATACAGGACTAGTATTAAACCTAGTATAACACACCTATATGTATTCATATAAAGCGAAACACCACTTAATGACTGATTGATTACGAAATCTCGAACAACTACTAAAGCTAGAATCATGAAATGTCAGATGATAGTTTGTGTAATGTAGGGCTAAGAAAGGATTTTTGGAAATTTACATTATAAAAGTGTTTAATAACTTTGTATCAAACTTTTTTATGGAACGGAACACCTGCTGTGAAATTGAGTACAATTAATATTGCTTATTACCTTACGTGTTTCACAATTCTTCTGGAAGAATACGTTTTGTTATAGCATAAGACGGCAAACGAGCAAGTGGGTCACCGGAAGGTAAGTGATCTCCACTGCCTATGAACGCCTACAATAGTACCAGAAGCATCATCGACACGTTAGCGACCTTAAAGAAAAAAGATCATTAGGGTTGGGAAGGAAGAGGTGGGGGATTTGGGCCTTCAAATATCTCACTCACCGTACGAAACGCAGCAGTAAGCCGCTACTTTACGTCAGTTTTCTGTGAGACAGTGGTACCAACCCGGTTAAACCGGTCCATTCATGCTGTAGACTAGACTGTCTATCTACAGTGTGGCTGTACCACTTTTGACATTTCAGCGGGCAAAGTCGCGAACAAAAGCTAGTATTTTTATATTTTCTGACAATAATATTCATAGGCTAACAGAAGTGTTGCATATATGTATAAAGGAAACTAACAGGCTCACTATTCAAGAATATCAGATTTAATCACAAAAACGACTCACCAATAGCAAATCGTTCCTGTATAATCAACACCACCAGAACTCTTGTCTGATTGACATTTCTTAATATAAAACCTCCTTTGACAAAGGAAGTTGAGTTCTAACAATATTATGTGTCATAATAGCTACGTACTTTGAAGGTCTTAAAAAACGTTTCATAAGCATAACAACGTGCACATGGAGGTTGGTGATGATGTCATGTTCATAATTTGTGTTTTTGGAATTAGGTAACTTTAAATAATGGCATGTAGCCACATGAGTCCAGTATCATCAGTCACACTACTGAGTATGAGCTTCGAGTTGCTATTGTGTGTTGGTAGCCTTAATATAGAGAGAGACCTTTGAAATTCTTATGAAAAATTCCCTGGGATGCAGGTTTCCCCTCAATGTTTTCCTTCTTCGTTAGAGTTGTTCAATGTTCCCCTTCCCAATCCCTTACTTATCCCTTTCCTTTAAGGTCGGCAACGCGCCCATGATTATTTTAGTATCGTGGGCGTACATGGGCGGTGGAGACCACTTACCATCAGGTGACCCACTTGCTCGTTTGCCGGCCTATAATATAAAAAAAAGAGTGAGCGATTATTAACAATGAATAACGTAACTACGAAAAGTCAACTATAACTAACTTATGGGTTTATTTCGAATCCGCGACTTCTGTCACAGTCCGTACCACTACCTGCTATATTATCACTGTTTATATTGACTTACAAAAATAAAAAAAACATTTAAAAAAAACATCCCGAATTAACTGTAATGTGACCTGTAAAGGGTCCTTGTTAAGACTTTAAGAGCGGTAGAAATATTTTTTGACTACCTAGATGACATTCGAATTATCTGTGTTATAATTTCAATGTAAGTTCTTTGTAACATTGCTTCTATCTACCTGCATTTGTTTAGTACATGAGGTCACTAAACAAGTAGGTACTAAGGAGTAATATAGACATTCACCGCGATTCAAGTTTAACAATGTTGTACCTTCAACATTGCTACACCCGGAGGTAAATATCAGCGAGATCACGGTTAAGGCCTAACCCGATAAGAGCACTTTAAATACATAGATACGTATAACTAAGCTCAAAATAACAGGATTTTATAGTTCTCGATGTGTTTTACAAGGTGGTAGGTCCCTCGTTTGCGAGAGACCGGCTGGGTTGGTACCACCGCTTTGTCTATTTCTGCCGCCAAGCAACAGTGTGTAAGCACTGTTGTGTTCCGGTGTGAAGGATATTGAAGCCAGTGTAATTACTGGGCATTATGAGACTTAACACCTTATGTCTCGGGGTGACGAGCGCAGTCCAGTGTAATGCAGAGCTTTATTTAAAGTTCTGTGTGGCGTTGCTTCTGTTTATGAGCAGGCGTGGCGCTTACCAGGCGAGCGACCTGCTCGTCTCGTCATTCAATGTAATAAAAAAAAAAAAAAAAAAAAACCTTTTAATTTTAAGCGAACGATTCCCGTTTTCTTATAAGTTGTGTTTGATATTTTTTCGGTAAAAATGACAAAATATAATTTTAACTAATGTCAGAACAAACAACATCTATATAGCTCGTCGCCATAAAAAAAAAAGAACTGATACAACTGAGTTCAGAACATTGAAACCATCGATGAAAAGTGATGGATAAGAACCATTTGATAAGTCGGATGAAAAGATGATGATATATTTAGTATGTCACATTACTAGCCAGATGATTTACATGTAACATTAGCTCACATTATATCCTTAGGTATAGAGGTACATTATTGGAATAGGCGGCCAGCTTATCGCCATATAGGGCACAAATTGTAATCCTAAGCAAAGCTGATTGATGTTTTTGACCTAAGTAATCTATTATTTCCTAGTTTCCCGAAGGTTACGATTCGTTTATATAGTCGGCAGAAGTTCAAGATAGACTTAAGAAAGTTAAATATTTTTCGACACCGGACAATAGATCGAAGGAAAAATATAAGCGCCGGCTTTATTTTCAGGTGAAGCTGTAGAAGCAATATAGGCTAACAGCACAAATCCATTCGAAATTAAAAATAAACGAACTTCCCTGAGCATAGACAACGTGAAACAGGTTATATCTCTAAATGAAAAAAATGCAAATCCGTTTGAAGATAAGCATATATGCTTGTAGGTTTATAAATCACGTAGTAAGTCGTAGATCTCCTTGAGTGAGCTCTGAGTACACGAGGTGGGCACGTGGTTGCCTCTATTTATTTACAACTAACTGCAACAGGCGCACGCATCACGGATCTACGGTTTATGTTGTAATGTTTTTAATCCACATTCGTAATGAAAAAAATGTTGTTTGGGAATTTCCGAAATATGTTTGGCTGGAATATATTTAACTTCTTGGTAGTAAAACCGCTTCTCGATAGAAGTATAGGTTAATATAGGTATTCTGTTAGTGGACGTGTTTATTAGCTTTAGAAGGAGTACGTACACATGGAAGTAAGATACAAGAAAACCAAGTTTTAGGTAAACAAAAGCTGATGATGAAGCCGGTATAGAGAGCGTGAGGGTACCTACTGCATTTTCAGAGTTGCATCTGTGTTTCGTCGCGATACATGCGCGGTGCTACGCAACGCCGAGCCGGGCGTTCTGGGCATTGTTTGCTGGCGGCGCCTGCGCGTCTTCATTCTGTTCACGCAAACAATGCCCCCGCCGCGAGAGTCGATAACACTTCACTATGGTATGCTAGCCCAACACCCAGATCTGGGTATATTCAGAGCTAGATATATTATATGACAGGTTGGCACATTTATTACTTTTGGCCCAGCTTAGCTCATCTTGTAGCGATTTGGACTGTTTCTGCAAGTTACTTGTGTTAATAAAGAAATAAATAGGAACAGCATTAGTAATAGGGGCATCTTCAATTTGGATCTGAATTCTCACTATCTGGATTCTAATAATACAGAAATTGAGAATAATTTAAAAATATATACAATCATTTAATAAAAATATATAATTTACGACACGCAAATAGGTTGATTATTATCGGATTATTACCGCGAACTATACTCTTTTTGAGTATGCTGATGAGATTTTTGTTTTGTATTTTTTTACGATAGGCAGCAGCTTGGCTATGCCCTGGCATAGCCATAGGCAAGTCCATAGCCAGTGGCACTTAACATCAGGCGGCCGCACGCTAATCTGTTCACCTGGGCAAACAAAACCTAGCTGGATAGCGACCACCGTCCAAATGGTGAAAAACCCGCCATAGTGGCTCGTTCAGTGAGTGATCTGTTCCGAAATCAGCCAGTGTATATCTAGTAACTTCAAGCTGGCATAAATCTGCCGACTGTCTTTGCAATTCCAGGATAACCAAAACAAATACGTAATTCAATCATTAGAGATAATATGATAGTCTTCATCCTGATGTAGAAGTGAAATATCACCGTTTCCTTACAATAACGAACAATTTAGTTACTTTTTACTCTTTCCTATACTTAATATGAATTTCCCAGGTGATGCCTGGCAACAACAGAACATAATGAAAAGCGGAAATGAATCATATTGGTTAGTAAAATTGCCTACAAATAATAACTCACCGAGTCACAAACACGGAGATTCTAGATTTTCACGCGACCTGTAAGGGTGTTTCGCATCACGTATAATGTGCCGAGGGGTGGCAGGGATCGATGAGTCTGGCGGCAGTGCGCATGCGCCCGCCCGCACCCATAAACACGTGTCAATGTTTATTTACGTTCAGCGCACGTATTAACGAGCCCAATCGTGGGGACACGACACGACACTCGCCACCTCTTTTCACATACCACCTATAATGAAAATCTATTGTGCTATGTATAGTAATCTTGTTAGACCAACACTTATCCGGTGATACCTACAGAACAGCAGTGGTTCTCTACTCACTACGGTACCTACATGGTTACATCCAACATATTGCATCCAGATTCAATTATTCAAAAGTATGTGTTCGCTTAACCATGAATTAAAAAAGGTACTTAGACAAATCAACAAATATTTTCTTTAGAATTCTTAATGCAGGGATTGTAGTAGTTTACTATTAGTGGTTGTGGGACGCTGGAGATACGAAATTTAATCTGGGAACACAATGATAGGTAGATATATATAGTACATATACATACGTACGCACTCGCGCCTGTATTCTATGAAGGGGTAGGCCGAGGTTTAGCCAGTAGGTACACCCACATTTCACTTTTACCCGACCCGGAATCGCACTCATGACCTCGGCACAGCAGTCGTACCACCGAGGCAGTCAATAAATAGTCTCTCACATATGTAACTCTTCGTAATGATTACGTTACATGAAAAACATGACATAAAATTGTTAATATCGTTTGCCAGTTCTGCGGAGAGGCGGAGAGCGATGCGGCGCGGCGCGGTGGCCAGAGACTAAAACAAAATAAAAGATGGGTGGGAAAGAAGCATGGATGGTTTATGGTTACTTTGATTTTAATTAAAAAAAAAGAAATAGTAAATGCCGGCAAACGAGCAAATGGGTCACCTGATGGTAAGTGATCTCCACCGCCCATGTACGCCCACAATACTAAAATAATCATGGGCGCGTTGCCGGCCTTAAAGGAAAGGGATAATTAAGTGATTGGGAAGGGGAGGGGAATTTGGGCCTCCGGATATCTCACTCACCGTACGAAACGCAGCAGTAAGCTGCTACTTTACGCCGGTTTTCTGTGAGACAGTGGTAACGACCCGGACGAGCCGGCCCATTCATGCTGTAGACAAAATTGAAATAATAAAGATGAAAAATAATACTGTCTCTGTGGCGCATTTGGAATGCGTACGCGTTACGATTGAGGCTAACGCTGAGGTCTCGGGTTCGATCCCCGGGTCGGGTAAAGTGATATTTTTTCTATTACGAAATGCTCAGTATCAGCTCGGAGTCTGGAATTTGTGCCCGGTATGGCGATAGGCTTGCCTCCTATCCTATCATGGTACGGAGATACGCTCGGCGAAATGTGGGTGTACTGGTTACACCTCTGCCTACCCCTTCCGGGATTACAAGCGTGAGTGCGTATGTATTTAATAAAGATGAAACAAATACTTTAACTTTTTTCGTACTAGTATGAAATACATAGGTAAAGAAAGACCTATTATTTCCTGGACAAGTTTAAACCACCACCATGCCCACACATGATAACCAAGCAATGTTGCATATAAATTCGACATGTTACCACCCTTGAAAACATAATATTAGTTACATCAACCCCGCGATGTGCCGTTACATCATGCGGGGGTGGTGGTATCGATTGATGACGTCACACCCGAGTCCCGACTGCCCCCCCCCCCCCCCCACTCCCCACCGCGGCCAAGTAAAGGACTAAATATTACATGCCGCGCCTTGTTCACTTGGGACTTAGGTATGTAGGTACGTCGAATATCATTGTGATAACTTATGCCAAAACAGCAATAGAAATAGTGCGGAAATGGGATGAGTACTTAATGTTACCATATTATAATATATTACAAGAAAAAAAACTATGCAGCCCGCCATTACAACATCCTTAGGCCAGGATTGACAATAGCACGCAGTTTGACGACACCGAAAATAGAAACCCAGCGATTCTCTGGTAAAACTACATTTACTTAACACGCAACTAGAAAAAATAACAAGAGGTGGATATAATTTAACAAAAAGTCTATTATGGACTAATAATGCTGTGATGTTTGTATCGTAGCTTAATAAACTGTATACGAACAACGTGAAAATAGTTCGACTCGTTGTTCAAAACCACCACGCGAGCCTACAAAATATCTTCTTTGTCATCACACTGACCAGCCGAAATATCGATTTGATCTCCGCGGCGCGGCGCATTGAGCAGGCGTGGTGCACTCCAGTTACCATCCCAACCCCACCCTTAATGCGAGGCGGGCCCAGTCTGAACCTCAGATGTAGGTAGGTGTACCAGGTACCTATGTATTAAATGCTGTAGATCAGTAATAATTTTGTGACCAATGACTATGAAGTAAAGTAAGTATATGAAAAGTTTAATGGCGTAATTCGTCTGTAATATTGGATAGGCTGCAAACACAGGTAAAGTTTGATTTAAATATGTCTGATTAGGCACTTAGTATTCTCCATTAAACATTTAGATGAGCACGTGACAAATTCTCGTCAAACGGTAACATATACAGGACCTACCCCAACATTAAATTTAAACATTACAATATTCAACCAAAACAACACAAAAATAACACTACATAACAAATACGATGACTACGCAATCCCGTACGGCATGTGGAATTAACATAAAGACCTATCATAACGTTGGGGATGTCGTTTACCTCGGATGCAACGCTGGGGTGACGTGGTGGTATCGACCTGCGCCGGCTTGCGCAGACTCTGTCGACTCGCCCTCGACTCGCGGTCGATGAGCCCCGCCGTCTTCCGTACGTGATCGGGTACGACGCTAAATAATATATCAGCCGGTTGGCACGGACAATAACTGCCAAAAATCAACGAGGACGTCTTTTATCGCGTTATACTGTTCGACGGATGAAAGACTTAGGTACAGTCTATGTCATAACATTATAAGCATGGTTAAACATTAAATGAGAGCATATTTGAGAGCGACTACTTTAAACCAACGTGTAGGTACATAGAGTAGTTATACGTTTGTCAAAGAACCTAAGAATATGAAGATGCTGTGTTAGATAGGTAGGTATAGACAAAATCATGGTCTAGCGTTAATCTAAGCATTTGAAGCACAAGCACCATAGGAGAGTGGAACGAAAACGCAATTTTTTGCATTCTCGTCACGTTATTACACCATTTATAAAACTGTCATAAAACCAGACACCTGTCTGACCTTTTTGACCTCAAAAAGGTTATTTGCTTCAATTACTTTATAACAATCACTGTCAGTTACTTTCGCATAACAAATAATTGCATACACCATATAGCACTTTATACTGGAGTCACACAAATAAACATACGCACTCACGCCTGTAATCCCCGAAGGGGTAGGCAGAGGTGTAACCAGTACACCCACATTTCGCCGAGCGTATTTCCGTCCCTTATGTGATAGGGGGCGAGCCTATCGCCATACCGGGCACAAATTCCAGACTCCGGGCTGATACTGAGCATTTCGTAATAGAAAAACCCAATACCACTTTACCCGACCCGGGGATCGAACCCGAGACCTCAGAGTTGACCTCAATCGTAACGCGTACGCATTACAATTGCGCCATCGAGGCAGTCAAATAAAGTTATTGCTAAAACGTGTATTTATACATCACTGATGAAAATTGATTTCATCATAATATATTTTTATCATAATATATTGGTTACTTAATAAGTAAATTAAAATATGCGTAATTACATGACAGGTTCCGAGTTCCGACGCGATAGTTGCGTGGAGCGGTTGGCGTGGCGTCTGGTGCACAAGCGATCAATACTAGCCAGCGACGCGGCACCATGTTTTGGCTGTCCTAACTACACGGCACACGCCAAGGAATTATAAAACATGCTGCATGCGGTTATGTAAAAATATTGGTAAGTTTTTATTTGAATCAAGCTCTACCAATATGAACGTAAGTATTTAGAAGAGTAACAATAAATTAACATTTGGTGTTGTTTAGAATACTTCCTATTCCAGTGGAACTGGATGTCAGAAAGAAATCCTCCTACAATAATAGGTACAATGAGTATTAACCAGTGAAATTAATGGGCATTATGAGACTTAACAACTTCTGTGTAGGGGTGAACGAGCGCAGACCAATGCCGTGCAGAGCTTTATAATTCAAATTTCTGTGTGGCGTTGCTTCTGTTTATGTCACCGCTGCCCATGGACTACAGCAATGCCTGGGCACAGCCAAGCCGCTGCCTGCCGTTAATACAAAACATGTACCTACACTATCCATGCATAATGAGTGGTAGAGCCACGCTGTAGACAGTTTTGTCTACAGCGGCTAGACCGGGTCGTTACCATTGTCTTACAGAAAACCGACGTAAAGTAGCAGCTTGCTGCTTCGTTTCGTACGGTGAGTGAGATATCCGGAGGCTCAAATTCCCCTCCCCTTCCCAATCCCTTAATTATCCCTTTCCTTTAAGCCTTAAAGTCAGCAACGCGCCCGTGATTATTTCGATATTGTAGGCGTACATGGGCGGGCCCACTTGCTCGATTGCCGGCATATGCTACAAAAAAAAATGAAGGTACTAAGGCGGACATAATGCCTAATGTAAGAAGTCTATTACTTTGCTAATGATTACAACTGTACTTGACCAGCGTTTCCACATAAAAGTTCCAACGCTCGACTGAGTTCCCTAAATTAATAACGCACCCTCTAATATTCAAATTCAAATCATTTATTCTGTAAATTGGATCATAAATATCACTTTTACATGTCAATCATTTTTTAAGCTATATTACATTTACGACGGCATTTCAGGGCTAGCCATGAGAAGAAATGCCGAAACAAACATTATAACAATATACCTCACCAACCACCTCCATCATGCCTCACAATCCTATATCTACCCACTTGATATAGATATACTCCAGAATACCCTCTATAACACTAATAAACGGTGCTATTACTATTAAGAAGCTAACACTAAAGTATTCTCTAATAGTCATCCTACGGGTGATGTACAGACATAACAATGTATAACGAAAAGTGTAAGACGAAACAAACAATTTGACTTAAACTTGTAATAATCCAAATTTTTACATATTGAAATAAAACTAGTTTATACGGATTTTATCCAATTATTTTTTAAATAATTGGAAATATATGTATAATTTTAAAATGAAGGTAGCCATTGTAACATTAACTTTTCGAGACGACCTACACCTCAGTCTCTCCCGTGACCACGAAGGCTGAAAAGCTTTCGAAACGTCGGGACTAAAATAAAAATTAAACCGCGATAAAATCCGTATAAACTAGTTTTATTTCAATGTGTAATATTCGCGTAAACCTAAGAAATCACCAAATTTTTACATTTTATAACGAGTTGTCAAAAAAGTGCATTGTCTCGAGATCTTCCCACATATAAAATAAGAACACATAAGTAAGGGAATAGAGCAAAAAAAAATAGATACCTATGTAATCAGTTGCCTTTGACGAGTGTTTTATAAGTACCTAGCTTTACAATAAAGTAGCTGAGAAATTGTGAGGTTCTTGGTTAAAATCGTAGGTCGGACAATCACAATTTGTGTTTCGAGTTATTGATGCGAAAATAGCACGTGAGTTGTTCGGAATAATAATTTGTGCCCGATACGGCAATAGGCTCGTTCATAGAATGGAATTAAGCTAGCGCGTGGGTTCACTAGTTACACCTTAGTCCACTAAGTTGGGCTAATGCGGTTTGGCAGGGTTCGAATAACTTCGAAATTCTTATGAAGAATTTCTCAGGTATGCACGATTCCTCACGATGGTCCCTTCAATAAAAACAAGCGATAATTACCAATGAATATGTACCTACACAAGAAATTTAGTAAAGTCAGATGTGTATTCTCTTGGTGCTGCTTTCGAATCTGCGACTTTCGTCTAGGCAGTCCGTACTCCGTACCACTTCCCATTGAGCTATCGCTGATTTTATTATATTATTATACAACAAACTCAAGTAAGAAGATGAGCCTCGTTATGGACCGGAGAACAATGTCAGCGCATCGTCGAAGGATCAATAGGTACACAGCTGGATCCTTGGCCCGGTTGCCCTCGTGACCCGGCATTTGGCCCCGCAACCTCTCGTGAACCACTTGACAGATTCCGCGAATCGAGATGCGGTATGTATAGGTAACAAAAGAGGGTGAACATAAATACGTGAAGAGAAAACTTCGGACCCTTTTGTAAGCATAGTGCGCGTACGGAGGTGTGTGAGATTTGGCATAGTTAAAGTTAAATGGAAGAGGAGTGCGGAATGCTATTTATACATATGTAATTCTAATATAAAATGTAAGAAATAAAAGACTTAACCTATGACGTTGCCGTTCCGCAGTAGCTAGGTACTGGCCATTTTGAAAAAAAAAAATTGTTTGGCTATGAATTCCAATTTCAAATGAATTTTATTTCAAAAACATGGAATTCTTCTTCTAAATCAGTATTTTGTTTATTGATTAACGTTATGTTTTCATTACGTTTTAACTTAGAATAATTAGGTACTTATAGAAACTAAGTACACGCACGAAATTTAAGCCGTTTTATTGGAGCAATTTATGGATTCAAACTACGATCACCATACTAAATAACTACTCATAATATTATGTTTCCCACTTATATATATTAGTGTGCGTGACGTTGCAAGTAAACACATCACATTTAGCGAATATTTCACCTCACGATTGTGAGCATGCGTTGTTGGATATCTACCTTCTGTAAGTACCTGGTTATTTGAATATTTTTCGCCATCGTGGATACGTAAAAAAATCCAGTAATTGTGGAATACGAGTACAGCTTAGTGGTAGCAACGTGGTGCAAACGGCACGCAAAATGAACGACGTATACGGAGCGAACACTATAAACAAGCGCACAACCCGTAATTGGTTTTCCCGCTACGGTTCTGGAAATTTTTACCTGAAAAATGAACCCCGTGGTCGTCCGAAGACTTGGGTGACATTGACGAATTAAAAGCGATAGTGGGATCTGATGATATTCAATTTACGGTTGAATTAGCAGCAGCTTTTGACGTTAGCATCAAAATCATATTATCATCATTTGTCTAATTACGTCAAATTTGCATGGTAAAAAAGCTTGACAAATGGGTGCCCCATGAACTCAATGGTTGCCAGCGTGACGTGTATCGTTGAGACCTGCTTTGCACTGCTGAACAGCCACAGAAACGAAATAGTTTTGAACCGCATCGTTGCCTGCGGTGAAAAATGGATTTTGTTTGACAATCTCAAGCACCCAGCAAGTTGTTTAGATCCTGGTTCAGCACGTAACCAATGCCCTAAACGAAAAATTACTTCTAGGAAAGTGATGATCACTGTTTGGTGGTCTAGTGCCGGTTTGATTCATCACAGCTTCTTACCAACCGGAATTAGTATTACTGCAGATGTATACTGTGAAGAACTGAACACAATGATGGAGAAGCTTGCACATCTGCAGCCAGCTTTGGTCAGTCGCTTGTCCCCGCTGCTCCTGCACGACAACGCGCGACCCCATACTGTACGATCTCCAAGCTACAAGAGTTGGGGTTGGAAGGGTATCTGCCTTCTCACCAGACCGTGCGCCTACAGTCTTCTACTTTTTCAAGTATTTGGACAACTTTTTGGCGGGGATTAAATTCAATACCCGAGAGGCATTACAAAATGCCTTTGAAGAGTTTGTTGCCTCCTGTCCAGCCGATTTCTTCAAGAAGGGCATCGATAACCACTGCCACTGCGTTTAATAAGTATAATAATAAGTTAAAGGTAGGCACATTTTTACAATTACCAAAAATATTTTCTTTTGTGAAACTGTTTGCTTTGTGTGACGCGACGTAAATATCGTACTTGTTTGTTATTCTACATTTTATTTGAAATCACGTTTTATATACGTTTTTATAAAGAAACATTTTAAATATAACCTCGTGACTGTTAGCGAATAACTACAAACTTCATAACTTTGAGAGTTTTTCGAAGCATTATTGTCGCGAATTCAGTGAAGCCTACAAATCGGCAAAAGTTTTAAAAATAACGAGTTTGTGAGGGAAAAAAATAAGGTTTTATAACAAATAATAATTTATTACTGCTTAAGGTCCAATGTCAGCAGTAGCCTGTGAAATTCAATTTAATTTTGGTTTATTGAAAAGCTGCAAGCTCGATTCTTCGATTAAATAGGGATAAAAACTACTTGCTTCTAGAGTTATTTAATGTCCAAAATCACTAATCTGAGAAAAAAATTAGTTTAATTATATTTAAAGTATATAAAAGCTTTGTTGATAATAACTATGATTATTATTCAGTAAATAAATTATGAATGATGAATTTCATCTATATGATGTCGAAGGAATGACATGCAAGTTTAAAAAAACAAAACAAAAAAATCGCTGGCTAATGCTGACGTCCCACCCTGAATGGTGTGATTGACATCATCTACCAATTTTGATACATTGGTACTGGTAGTACTGAAAAATACATGATATCTACAACCCTTAGATAACGTAAACCATTGGTTATTATAATAAATATAACCAACGTATAGTGAAACCCACACATGATTTTCTTAGTATTGCAATCAAAAAAATACATAACCTTCCACTCCCCTCTTAATCTTAAAGGTTTATATAATAATAAAATAATAATAATAGCCCTATATTATACACGTCCCACTGCTGGGCACGGGCCTCCTCTACTGAATGAGAGGGGTTAGGCCTTAGTCCACCACGTTGGCCTGATACGGGTTGGCAGACTTCACATACCTTCGAAATTCTTATGAAGAACTTCTCAGATATGCAGGTTTCCTCAAGATGTTTCCTTCGCCGTTAAAGCAAGTGATAATTAACAATTAATACACACATAACTTAGAAATGTCAGAGGTGTATGCACTTGAGGCTGGTTTTGAACCTGCGACTTTCGTCTCGACAGTCCATACCACTCCCCGCTGAGCTATCACTGCTTAAAGGTTTAACGGAGCCTAAATTGTCTTTACAAAAATACAACTATACCAATAGCACATTTTGTATCTGCACAGTAAGGAATATTGCATTATTATGTTTGTTTTTACAAGAACAATGAGTTAGGAGTCAGGACTAGGAAATATGTGACAATGACAATCACCCGGCAGCAAGCACATGCCCTCGTTATCTGATTGACGCACTGTACACAGTGAGTACTCATGCACTATGTGTTTAGATGACTCAGGAAGCGTTTACTGTTGTCATACATCCCGTTGGTTATGCTTCCTTACTGATAGAGAAATAAAATATACCTACGTCTAACTTTTGCGTATATATGTTTGTATTAATGCAGTCAAATAATATATACTCCATACTATGATAATGTGTCGTAAGTATTAGAAGCTAAAAATGGATTAGAGTGCGGCCACTGCGCCACGGACATGAAATAATCTACACTAATATTATAAAGAGGAAAGATTTGTATTTTTTTTTGTATGTAACGAATAAACTTAATAACTACTGGGCCGATTTTTTTTGCCTTTAGAAAGCTACATTATCACTGAGTAATATAGGCAGTTTTTATCCAGGAAAAGGTAGTTCACGCGGGCGGAGCCGCGAGCAAAGGCTAGTATCTAATATTTCAGGGAAATTATATGACGCAAAGTTGTTAAAACAAAAGATGATTCAGCGACACCAGAAAGTTGGTAGTAAACAATGAAGAAGAGTTGTAATAGCTGGCGGTAGGATCAGCACCGTCCATGAACATTTACAAAGTACCACGAATCATGGGTGCGGTGTGAACATTTAAAGAAAGGGATAGGGTTTAGAGGATTGTTTGAGCCCCTGATAGTCCTCATTGCCCATATGAAATGTATCAGCAACTACCACATAACGCCAGTTTTATGAAATGATCGAGATGACTTTCAGCAAATAATGGCTAAAGAACTAAAGGCGAATTTTCTTGCACTAAATATTATGTAGGTACTTAACAAAAAATAACAATGAAATATCTACAAAGTACAAACATAATAAAGTTTCGCTTATCAACATTTAATCTATTATTATGAATCAGATGGCGGTAGGCTCGCCCCCTATCACATCATGGGACGGAGGTACGCTCGGCGAAATGTGGGTGTACTGGTTACACCTTTGCGTATCCCTTCGGGGATTACAGGCGTGAGTGCGTATGTATGTATGTATGTATGAATCAGATTTATTTTGTTCGATAACGTTACACTATTCTCTTATCACGATCATCACGAATGCATTAATAGGAACTATAATATCATCCGCCCTATGTTATATACTGTCTCACTGGTGGCGACGTACATAGTGAAAAGGGTTAGGCCTTTCGGCTACTTGTGCCTACTGCGTGTTGATAGATTTAACATACCGTCGAAATTCTTAAGAACAACGCTCTGGAACGCAAGTTTTCTCACGGTGTTATCCTTCACTGGAGGGTTTTTTTTTATGTCGAGACGAGCAGGTCGCTCGCCTGATGGTAAACATCAAACGCTTGCTAATAAATAATGCAACGCCACACAGAACTCTGAATTACAAAGCACTGCATGGCACTGGACTGCGCTCGTCATCCCGAGACATAAGTTGTCAAGTCTCATATTGCCCAGTAATTTCACTGGCTTCAATTTCCTTCAAATAAGAACACAACAGAGTTACATACTGCGGTGGTACCAACCCAGCCGGCCTCTCGCATACCTACCACCTTGTAAAACTTTGCAGGAGGTATAAAATTCCGATACAATTCTATGTGACATGTGCCCCGATTCGCGAGATGTGAACTTGCAAAGGAAAGCCGGAAATCAGGCCACAGGTGCCTAAATCCTTGGCCCGGTTGCCTATTTCGCCAAGGCCTTTACCTACCTGTTGATCGGATTTCTGTTGACATACTTACTTATGGGCGTGCCTTTGAATTCAATTAATATCAATGGTTTTCTTTACTTCCTTATTTTGTTTAATTCGAATGAACAAATGAAATAAGGCTTAGAAGAAGTACGTTGGAATTACATCAAATGTTCATAGACTATTTTTAACTTCTCTATGGTTATTAGCTAAAATGTATTCATCATACCTGTTCCAGAAATGTAAGCAAATATCTACCTACTTTTCAAATAATTCCTTTGTCAGTAAATTAGATAGTTGAAGTTGGTAAATATTTTTTCATCTATTATTATTACACCCAAAATTACACCTTACGTATACTTCCGTATAGCTCTCCGAATCCAATATAACCTAAACATAAACATAATCTCGCGTTTATATCCCCGAAGGGGTAGGCACAGGTGTAACCAGTACACCCACATTTCGCCGAGCGTATCTCCGTCCCACTATGTGATAGGGGGCGAGCTTATCGCCATACCGGGCACAAATTCCAGACTCCGGGTTGATACTCAGCATTTCGTAATAGAAAAACCCAATACCACTTTAACCGACACGGAGATCGAACCCGAGACCTCAGCGTTGGCCTCAACCGTAACGCGTACGCATTCCAACTGCGCCACCGAGGCAGTCAGAATTGTTAAGCATATTTAATTTATTGCTCATTATATTTTTTTTTTTGAATGGATAACTTATTTTGAATAAGGCAAACTATATTGCGCGTATTCAAAATTCAATCCATTTGAGTTTTAAATGCATGTAATAAAATATTATATATATATGCTTTGTCTAAAAGGCCTTGCATTTTTATTTATTCCAGCCTTGTCATACTTTATACACTTTAAACAGATGTTATACATATCCAAAATACCCCTAAATGTACACACATATGTAATAATTTATTTATTTAAATAAATAAATACACCCAACAGTCACACACATAGTCCTGACCCCGCACTAGGTAAACCTGTGTCGTGGGTATCAGTAACTACGAGGGACTTGCGGTCCCACAACACCCAGACCCGAAACAAATATTTGTGGATCACACAAACATTTGTCTCGGTGCGGGAATCGAACCCACGTCCTATCGCTTCGCAGCCGGCTCTACTCGCCCGCTACGCCACGGAGGCTGTCATGTATTTATACTTAAACTCTATTGTACATAAAAAAAAAGAAAATTAAAAACAATAGAACCTTAAAAATTATAGCGAAGTACAAATGGCAGTCTTATAGATAATTAATATAACCGTTCTAACGCACATCAATTAGAAAATGATTTGTAATTTATAACTGCCTCAGTGGCGCAATTGTTAATGCGTACGCGTTGACAGGCTGACGCTGAGGTGTCGGGTGCGATCCCGGGTCGCGTAAAAGTTATGTCAGGTTTTCTATTACGAAGTGCTCAGTGTCGGCCCAGAGTTTGGTATTGTGCCCGGAGTAGCGATGGGCTCGCCCCTTACCATATCATGGGATGGAAATGAGGTCGGCGAAATGTGGGTGTACTGGTTGCACCTCTGCCTACCCCTTCGGGGACTGCAGGTGAATGCGTAAGTATGTATTGTAATTTATAAATGGCTTATCAGAGATTTTTCAAACATATAACTATCAAGAACTATCTCGATTGACCCAGCTTATAAATAAAAAACAGCATTCAAATCGGTGTATTCGTTCAGATGTCACGATGCTATAAAGAGATCGACGAAGAGGCACACAATGGGATCAAACTTTAGGGGTTTAACAGAAAACCGGCGTAAAGCAGCGGTTTTTTTTTACTGCCTGGATAGGCAGACGAGCAAACGGGCCACCTGATAGTAAGTAGTCACCGCCGCCCATAGACTTCTGTAATGCCAGGGCACAGCAAAGCCGCTGCCTACCGTCGAAGGATTGCTTGCTGTTGAGTTTCGTACGGTGAGTGATATGCGGAGGCCCAAATCCATCTCCTTCCTAATCCCTTTCCTTTAAGGTCAGCAACGCGCTCATTATTCTTCTAGAATTGTGAGCGGTGGAGATCACTTACCATCAGGTGACCCAAATGCTCGTTTGCCGGCGTATGCTATAAAAAAGTACTCTGCATTCTCCCTCTGCGAGGCGGTAATCACTACCCTCAAGTTTATCGGGGTCGTTTTAGCTTGGACACAGCTCAACATCACAAGAGATCAACAACCGGACGTCGCGCCGGGTCGCGCCGGGTCGGGCCGGGTCGCCGGATCCTTGGCCTGGATCGCCGACCGCTGCACCTTGTTGTTATTGCAATTTTTTGCTACGAGTTCAACTTTAAAGTTGTCTTGTGAAGGTTATGTATGTATTATCAACTGGTGTAAAAAAGTGTGTGTGTAGTTTTTTTTATAGCATAACCCGGCAAACGAGCAAGTGGGTCACCTGATGGTAAGTTATATCCACCGCTCATGTACACCCATAATACCAAAAGAATTATGGGTGCGTTGCCGACCCTAAGGGAAAGGGATAATTAAGGGATTGGGAAGGGGAGGGGGTTTGGGTCTCCGGATATCTCACTCACCGTACGAAACGCAGCAGCAAGCTGCTACTTTACGCCGGTTTTCTGTGAGACAGTGGTAACGACCCGGACGAACGGCCCGGCCCATTCTGCTGTAGACAAAAGTGTCTACAGCGTGGCTCTACCACTCAAAAAAAAGAATCAGGAAGTTATTAGTACTTGACTACTACTAGGTGTTTTCGCGTCATTTCATGGATTACATAGGCCATTACCATTGCTTTTCAATGGTGACCTAAATAAAATTCACACAATTACTTTCACAATATGTTCAATAAACCACAAAAATTTTCAACAATGAAATAAAATAACCGCAAATACTATTTAATCACGGCAGTTAATTCCTGAGTTGTTTATCAATCATAATATATTTGCATATGAAATGTTTTGATTTATGTAAATGAGGATTTGTATGCACGACGCTGCAACGCTCATACAATGGCTTTTCCATACTAAAGGTGTGAATCACAAAAAACTGTCTGGCATACATGATGTTAACATAAAGAGAAAATTACTTATATTCACAAGACTTCACACCATAATACAGAATACCTACAATTGAAGAAAAGGTTGTGTGAAAGATGATACGTGTAGGACGATAGTTAATACTGAAATCATGGGAGATAAGAAAGTATCCTACTTCCTATTATCCTATTAATATTATAAATTGTAATGATTTGAGGTTTGTGAGTTTGCAGATACCAGTTAAACAAAGTGAAAATTGAAGTAACCGCTAAAGAGCTATCAGATCTCAATTTATCAAAGTGGTTAGATATTTTTCGTCATAAACTTTTAACGCATTATGATACTTTTGTATAATGTTTTCTAGTATAACATTTTATGACCGAATTAATACAAGTCATAAAAAATCAAAGCTATTTTATTATATATAATATTAATTATGCATACAAATTCGCGTCTTAGGGTGGCCCAAGGGCCACAATTTCTGATTAGTTCAGAGCTATACAATGGGATCATATGAATACCGCATAAGCGTTATATATTTTAGGTTAAAACATCATTCGGGGATCGATGTTATGACTTTCAAAGTCATTTCAACTAAAATTATGCTAAAAAAATTAGGGCAAGATAAACTTATGACCATCGAAACATTATACTCAGAAACAGTTATGCAAAAAACTTTAAGTGCAAGTTGTCAGGACTTTCATAATTATGATGACAAACTATTTTATGCAAAATTGGGCGCGCCCGTATAAGATCTTGCCCATTAGATGTATTTTATATATAACACAATGGAACAGAGTAAGTCTACAAAGGCCGTCATTAGTATCACTTTGCGGTTTTCCTGTTTTGCACATTACAATTGGAATTATATATTTTTCCCTAGAACTTAATAATCAGGAATGACTAAAAGGGAAAAAATATTATAACAACTGTTACGTACATTCGTGTTAAGGCGTAGAATATAACGCATTATTTCTATTTTGGATAATATGCTGAACGCTTGACAATAGGATGGTAAAGATCGAAAGGAGGAGAGATTAGGCTAGGGGCTGGTCCTAGTAACATCAAATATAACATTTGTACATACAGACTTTGACTCACGCTCGTATTTCATAGTGAGAGTAAAAAGACAAAGATTTGCATAACTGTGAAAAAACTGCCAGATCAGATTCAGATAATCGTCTTCCCATTTATGTGGATTTCATTTAAATATTGACTGAACTTAATAAGAATTTTGAAAGCATTGATTTCGCACACTCTGCTGTACCAATGTTTAGTAAGGAACAAAGTGCCGTCGAAAGTATTTTTCATACACAATACCTACTGACTAGGACTACCACTCGTATGTTAATTAAATATGGGTAGTTTTTATACAAATAAAAAAATTACTGTTGTACCCGTTACTGAGGCTCGGTTAGAGAAATTTAAATTAAAATTAATCAGTATACTTGGTATTCCTTTAAGTGTTAATGAGGATGACCCTAACAAACTATATAACACCTTCTTTAACACGTTTTGTGAGGAGTTTAAGTCAATTTTTGCATCTAAATCAGTTTCCACAGACAAGAAAACCACTTTTAGCAATTGGGCCACTATAGGTATTCATAGAAGTAGAAATAAATTATATGATCTTTATTATGAAAGATCATATAATCATAATGATGATTTTATTAAGTATATCAAAACTTACTCTAAAATATTTAAAAAGGTATTTAATTGCGCTAAAGCTATATATTTGAGTAATAAAATAAAACAATCTAAAAATAAAATAAAGATGACATGGAGTATTATTAGCAAAGAGACTGGTAAGACTAAACTTCGAGACACCGAGTTTAGTTTGAAAATTAACGATAAATTAATTAACTCTGATTTGGAAGTAGCTAGGGCCTTTGAGAACTTTTTCACAGACATACCAGTTTCTGCCACCAATAAATTAAATTCGTCTTCCACCATTGCAGGAAAAATATTACAAGAAAGTGTCACTGGATGTAATGATTCATTTGAATTCCATTGTGTTAATGATATTGATATAATTAAAGTATTAAAATTGATTAATGTAAAAAATACAGGTGACTTATGGGGTGTATCTACTAAAATCTTAAATTCTGTAATAACTGTTATAGCACCCCAATTAGCGATTATTTTTAATACATGTATTAATAGTGGTATATTCCCTGATCAGATGAAACTGAGTAAAATTATTCCTTTATATAAATCTGGTAGTATCACTAACCCCACAAATTTTAGGCCTATCTCTGTACTACCTTCATTAAGTAAAATTTTTGAAAAGCTTATGCTTATTCAAATTCAAAATTATTTTAAATCAAATAAATTATTGCATAGAAAATAATTTGGGTTCACACGAGGTCGCTTCACCACTGATGCTGGTGTTGAGCTTCTTCATAACATATTTGATGCTTGGGAGAATTCACAGGATGCTTTAGGGGTGTTCTGTGATTTATCCAAGGCTTTCGATTGTGTTCACCATAACATTCTGATCGGGAAATTAAATCACTATGGCGTTAAGGGTACTGCTCTTAATTTATTTAAGTCATATTTAAGCGATAGGGTACAGAGCGTTGATGTTAATGGAAAATTATCTCCTGGGTCTCTTGTTACAATGGGAGTTCCACAGGGCTCGATTCTGGGACCCTTTCTTTTCCTAATTTATATAAATGACTTACCTTATTACATAAGGGACAATTGTGAGGTAGTGCTGTTTGCAGATGATACTTCTTTAATATTTAAAGTAAACCGACATCAATCTGTTCTTGACGATGTAAACAACACTCTCTCAAAAATAGTACAGTGGTTTGGCGTTAATAATTTGTTACTGAACAGCGAAAAAACTAAATGTATTAGGTTTTTAACACCTAATGTCAAAAAGGTTAACGCCAAAATTTATGTGAATGGTAACGAGTTAGGCCTTGTGGACTCAACTAAGTTCTTAGGTATCACTTTGGACTCTAAACTTCAGTGGGGTCCTCATATTTCAGTGTTAGCTAAGAAATTAAGCGCCGCATCGTACGCAGTGAGTAAAGTGCGCCAACTAACTGACATTAACACGGCCAGGTTGGTCTATTTTGCATACTTCCATAGTTTAATGTGTTATAGAATTTTACTGTGGGGTGGTGCTGCCGACATTAATACTATATTTGTTCTTCAAAAGCGAGCTATAAGATCTATTTACTCGCTAAGTTCCAGATATTCGTTAAGAGAAAAATTCAAAGAAATAAATATAATGACAGTAGCATCACAATTCATATTTGCTAATTTAATGTATGTTCACACAAATATAGAGACTTTTCCTAAACTTAAAGATATCCATAACTACAATACTAGGAATAAAAATAACTTGGCTAATTATAAAACTAAGCTTCACAAAATCAGCAAATCTTTTAAGGGTCTTGGTATACATTTTTACAATAAAGTTCCCAATCGTATTAAAGAATTAAGTGTTAACAGCTTTAAAGCTACTATTAAGCGAAAACTATGTCTTAAAGCCTATTATAAAATTTCTGAATATTTAGATGATGAAAAGGCTTGGTCTTAGGCTATTCTATTGCCTAGTATACATAATGTAACTTATTAATGGGAAATTTATAATGTAATGATAATTTGTTTTTTGAGTTGAGTGACCTTCATGGCAGGCGTTGGGAAATAATGCCTGTACCTATCTTACATCTAATTGTGATCAGTCCGAGTATGTCATGCTCGCTCTAATGTCTGTGCTTGCGGCGGCGTTGTGTGCCGGGTCGGTCACTTCCCTTTAACATGGTTGAGGAGGCCGATGGCTGGCACATGCGTCATACTCGTGAACGGGTGCTGCTTGTGTGGACTGGTCTGCTCGGACTGTTATCTTTTATTTGTTAACACTATTTTAAGGTCTTAATTTATTCGTCATGCTTATGGAGGTCATGCAAGTTAATCCAATGCGTAGATATCATTTCTGTAATTGCTTGATTGAGCTGCTCTAATTCCATTTAAATATTGTAAAACCTTATGCTGTAATAATTGTAAACTAGTTTTGAAAAGAGCAACGCTGGAGTTTCTTGCTCGTTCTTTTCGAGCGAAACAGCATTCCGAACTAGCGGTAGAATTTTGACGGAATCTAAATAATGTATAACATTTTGTGGATTCAATAAATATTTTGTTTTTTTTTTTGAATTTTGAATACGCTTTATATTAGCTTCATACGTATGTTAGTATGTAACAGAATCTTTGAACATGATTTTGATCCCCTTCAAAACGTCGAATTAACTCGAAATTTGTATGCTTATTAAGGACCGATGACAATGAAATATTTTAAACAGTTTGAAATAAAAAATACGCTTTTATTGAAAATTCAACTAAAAAATGGAAAATAAAAAATAGTGTAAGAAAAAAAAATTTTATTGTAAAAAAAGCATGGGTGCACCCATGCTTTTTTTTAAGTGGTATCAATAGTTATAAATATTTTATGAACAGATATAAGTAGAAGGGTTATTTTGATAATATCCTGAAAAGCACCCCACGCTTTTTTTACAATAAAATTATTTTTTCTTACACTATTTCTAATTCAAATTTATTAAAAAATATTTTCTATTTTTTACTTGGATTTTCTATTAAAGCGTATTTTTTTTAGTTTTTTTAAACTATTATTTATTTTAAATGAATACACAGAATCGTTTGAGCACCTCCCAACCTACAACTTAAACCTTCAACGGTAGTGTGACGTGGCAGCTCCGATAAACTATATTTGCCGCCACATTATTAATCCTCCAGAATTATTACATTTACACCGACATTTTTACTAATACCTATTTAAATTCTTTTCCTGTTTACTTGTCATTAATCAATTTAGGTATTGGACCTATTTCCTGTTGCGGTTGACGACTGTACCGATGTATAAGTACACAAGTTTACGTGAACCCAAGCCTACCTATTGGGATGGATACCTATTTATAATTATGACATACATTTTGCGTATTAAAGTTGTTATAGCGAATTATAATTACTCGAAATTTGTTTTCATCTTTAGGTTTTTTTAAAATGGAATGTATGTATGTGCTACCACCCTCATTCAAGATATCTTAGTGTAATAATAATAAATAAATAATAGTAATATTATTACAGAAAACATAGAATATATTATTACTATCAGAAGTGTTTTCATTGTGTACTACCAGACTTATTGTTCTTTATAGCACCTTTAAGAAAACATAATCCTCGTAATTTAGCTGTACAACTCGGTAGCCGTAGTGCGATTTTTTTAGATAGCTGTCACGCCATTCACGTGCAAGAAATATAACGTATAAAGCTAATACATTGCTAATGCAATCAGCTAGGGTTTTGTCGGGTGGTCAAAGCTCGTAATGAAGAATGCCTTTCCAATCCCAATATACACACAACATCACCATATTGCGCGTTAATCCGGGTTTCGCCACATTATGTGGTATAAAGCTTGGCCGCACTTTGACCATGATCTTTTCCTGACTGAAAACACTTACCCCAACGTTGTGCTACTCTTACTGACACTGCATTAGGTCCATATACGGCACAATTTTATTTCGGACTTGTTTTGCATTACGCTTTATCTATCTTCTATAATATATTCATTGCAAAGAGATTTATTTATTTATTTATTTATATATTAATAATTTTATAAACAAGCTTACAGTAGGTACACCAAAACGCTTACATGATAAATATAACAGATACAGGATTTACAAGGCAACAATAAATAATGAACAAAGATCAATGTATAGTAGATATATCCCAATTTGAAGTGTTCAGGAACGAGTATACCTTTGATAACTTTGTACCCCTTTTAATACAATGTCCGGGCACGGAGTGTGAGATTTGACACATTTATAGTTTATATGGTGCAGGAGTGCAGAAAACTATTTATATATATCTGTAACTAATACATTAACCCAAAAAGATTATGATGAGGAGGGGTAATACCCAAAGATGGATAGAAAAAGGCTGATGAAGATGATGGTAATGAAAATGTTACATAGACATAACCAGATGGAATGAAAGCAATGTAACTGTGAACAATATATGCAACAGGAAACTTACCAATATAGTGGATATATTTCCACAGTGATATGTCAGTGTAATCATTATTTATTGAAATTGATTTAACGTTGTGAACGTTGGTCAGTATATCTATGACGTAAATACACATACGTGAACCATTATCAAACTTTCTTCCTCCACTAAATTTCTAGGACTAGTGTGTTTTGAAATAAAATCGATGGAAACTTTTAATGTAAGGTTCTTGGGGATTAGGTATTTTATGATCATTAGTCTGTGGTAGCGAACTGAGGCTGCGACATCGCTGAGATCTTGGATTCGATTCCCAGAAATTCAAAATGTGATGTCGATACGAAAAACATAGATTTTGATAAAACACGTGAATTCAAAGACAGCATTAGTAGTTTTGATCTAACTAGGCCATCAATATTATTCAAATAGCAATATGGTGTAAAGATTATTACACATTATCTAAATTATCATATTCATACCTAGGATAACAATCAGTACATACAGCTTTTGCAGTATAGATAGATAAGAAAATAAGCAAGGGAAATAACCTAATGAAAATATCCTTGACCCAAAAATTATAACAGTACATTATATGCTATTTAATTTGTCTGGACTACGGCCTGAAGTGACTTCACCGACCCTTTACGCGTCTTTTCAGTAGTCTTACACCCGGTTTCTGAAAGGCTGATCAATGTAAAATTCACTAATCCAATGTCAAATCCTATGTCAAGTCGAGATTGAGTTGCTAGAAGCATGGTCAACACTTTTGATTTGAGACACATGTTAGTGAACGGTACTAAAGAGACTCGAAAACAACGAGAGTTATCAAAATCGGTTCACATTTGGCGGAAATATCGTGAATATATATGGAAGAATATAGACGAATTGAGAGTCTCCTCCCTTTGAAGTCGGTTGAACATAATAGCTGCGACGTCATTCGTGACTAATTTCAGAACAATCAAGTTAAGAGCCAATACCATATTTGTATGTACTTATTTATTGTTACTATTGGTCGCCGCATTGGTCTAATGACAGCGTAGGTACTTAGATTGTGAAACCTGAGGTTCAAGATTAAAATCCCAGAGCAATCGCAATTGGTTTGAGTTGTCCATTGGAAAAATTATTACACGGTTTGACTTTAGTTGATCAACTGCTCAATCACATGCTATTTGAACCGTCTGAGCAAAACCTTACAGCTATTATTGATTCAAATCCTTTGTTAAAACGATTTGACTCATCTGAACCTCTCATAACGCAGTTCAATAATATCTTCACAAATGTATTGGGTATTTGCAACTTTTTTCTGCCTGGCGTTATACCAGCTTATTGCCAGGGTCCGCCTTCCTACTTAGATGCTCCACTTTGCTTCGTCTCGAACAGTTTGACCACTCCGTGAGACCATTTGCTCTCAAGACTCTCTCTAATACATTAAGCCAGCGCGTTTTGGGTCTTCCCGGAATCTTATTCCTTTTATTACTTACTTTGGGTACTTGTCAACTTACATAATTGAAAAATGCCTAAAACGATCTGAAATACTAGCACACTAACCAGAGGGCCTAGTACAAGATTTAATCGTTTTGTAAAACGATGAAAGTTTTCATTTCCCCTCCATACGTCGAGTATTAGTAGCCACTAGTGAGAACTATGATGAATTAAAATTAATAATATGGTTAATTTTATTATATATTAGTCGAATTTGAAATTCGTTTTCAAGCGTTTCCTTCCTTTGTTACCGTATGAATTACTAGTTTAGACACTTCGACGGTAGTAATTTTATACGAATTCGAAAACTGTGAACGTATTTGTAACTCGTACCAGGCCTACTGTAGGCCTAGGAACACATTTCCGTACAATTCCGTAAAAACTTCAACGGGCGAATTTAATCTATTTGCAAATATTTTCGTGTAAAATCACGACGCTGGGCGGTTGCGGGAGGGTGCGCGGGTGTGCGTGGAGCTGGTGCAAATATAAACAGTGATAACATGATAAGAAGTCCGTCCGTCTCGGGGCAAACACATGCATCCTCTGGCGGCGGGAAACGTGATTGGCAGATGTTTCGATTCCTTGAATCTCGAGGATACGAACATGTGTTATTGAAGTTTTGATATACGTATGAGGATATGCATTTTGGATAGAAAGAAATAGAATAGAATATTCTTTATTGCACATTAAATAAAGTAGGTAGCTTATAAACGAGGATCATACAGTAAGGGTGATACAATGGGCGGTCTTATCGCAAACGGCGATTTCTTCCAGACAACCTTACCTTTGGAATATATACACGTAAAGAAGCCCGCGACTGTATTCCCAAAGGGGTAAGATGAGGTAGGTACAACTAGTGCACCCATGGTATGCCCCATGGTGGTGGTGAGCTTAGTTTTGCTCCGAAAAAAGACATTCACGCGGGCGGACAAAAGCTTGTAATGAATATAGCCCAAATTAGTGCAAGTACCTATTACTGACAACTTTAAAATCGACCGCGATTGATTTGGCATTGAAACTGGTTCACTAAGGTCACTGCAACGAGGAAACGGACAGAAATATACTAGCTAATTTTGTATAATGAATCGAAACACTGGGTCACATAACTAATATACATACTCAGTACTCCATTTTTGGGAACAATTATTTAAATATGGTTAATGTTGGAGATCCGGAAATATACGTCATGTGAAATCGGCAACTTTTATCTTTTTGTTAATTTATTTATATAACGTGTTACAGAAAGGTGTGGTCATATCTAAGTGTCGCTACATACACCATCCATACATTATCCGTTGAGGAGTTTATTTTATACCCCGTACTCCGTAATTCGTCGAATTGAGAACCGCCTCCTTTTTTGACGTCGGTTAATAAAACCCATTTTTAAATGTCATTCGAAATTGCAGGAACACACTTCGGAATTGCACTTGGACAAAGCAAAAACAATCTGATTGTGAACCACTTTTATTTGTTTATTCCAAAAAAAATTATAAACGTCTTTAAAATAGTGTTTTAGGCTGTATATTCTAGTAGACGAAGTGACCTATATTGTTATTAAGTCCACTAGTTCTGACTGGTTAGTAAAAATATACAAATATCCATCCTCACAAATCCTTTCGTATTTACCCGAGTAGCTAAAGCAATAAGTACTTAGTCCACTAACGGTCCCAAAGCTGTGTCATGTGTACATACACCAGGCATCAGCGTCAATGAACCCTTTGCGACAGACAAAGGCTGATTGATGAGCTCACGATGCACTGCACGACCCACACTGTAGGGTACCCTGTGTATGTACACTACACTTGTGTCATCAATTCAGTCGGCGCGGCGCGACACACTCCTTTTACATACTGACAGTAAATATACATAAACTGACGCCTCTATCCCCGAAGGGTTAAATAGAGGTGCAACTTTTGGTTTGAGGAGGTTTGAGAGCCTCCGTGGCGCAGCGGGCGAGTAGCCGGTTGCGAAGCGTGAGGTCGTGGGTTCGATTCCCACACCGAGACAAATGATTGTGTGATCCACTAATATTGGTTTCTGGTTTGGGTGTTGTGGGACCGCAAGTCCCTCGTAGTTCCTAATACCCACGATACAGGGTAACCTAGTGTGGGGTCAGGACTATGTGTGTGACTGTTGGGTGTATTTATTATTTATTTATTATTATTTAACTGCATTATGAGAGAAATCTCCTATTATATTTGTAGGCATGTATCGAGTATCATGTCAGCAACACTAATTACGCTGTGCATTAAAAGAGTTTTTATATATCTTTGATTACGTTCGGTTGATAAGAACGATAATATCAAATAACTACTGTACATTACGATTTACATATCAGATGTTATATTGATACCGCTGTAAACGAGGAAACAAATTAATTAAATGCTGGGAGCATTCGCTGTTGGCACTTGTCGCACATAATCCTGTACGCCTAGTACAAGTTTTGATAGTTTTCTAAAACGATGACAGTTTACATTTTCTCTCCATACATCGAGTAGTATTAGCCACCAGTGGGAACTAAGATAAATTCCAATTTTTAATATAATTAATATTATATCATATTAGTCGAATACGAAATAATGTTTCGGACGATTCTTTCTTTTTCTACAGTATGAATTACTAGTATGACACAGACAATAGTAATTTTATACGCATTCGAAAACTGTGAACGTATTTGCATGTCGTACTAGACTAGTCGTAATAGGCGAAGAATTATTATACAAAACATAAATAAACATTTTAATTTTATTTGTGTATTACCTTTTTGGGAAACCATTATATGTGAATGAATAGTTTGTTATCCTTATCTCATTCCAAGAAGGCATCAAACTGTGATTCATTCTCACAAAATAGATTTATGCATAATCGATTAATTATTCCTAGTAGGTACCTTTATCATTCTTAATAATATTAGATAAAAAAGTGATGGTAGGTTATTAATTTTGGCATAGCATTTATATCACTACTTATAGGTACTATAAGTATTATACTATTACTAAATACCTGGAGGCCAATTCTCGTAATTTTAAATGTGAGACCAATTCTCGTAATTTCAAATGATCAAAATATCATTCCGATCTAGTCTCAGCGTCAAGAAAGTTGCAAATCTTAAACCAATAATCAACGTCAAATGTGAACATAGATCGTAATGAGATTGAATGTAGAATAAAAGTTGTATGAAGCCAAAACGGTAAGATGCTACTGCTAATGCTAGGTGCATTTGACGTTGATTATTGGTTTAAGATTTGCAACTTTCTTGACGCTGAGACTAGATCGGAATGATATTTTGAACATTTAAAATTCCGAGAATTGGTCTCACATTTAAAATTACGAGAATTGGCCTCCAGGTATATTCTACTAGTATTCGTTAAAAATGTCCTAAAGTGTCTATTCTAGGAGACCTAACTGTCTAGTCAGGTGTCGCTTCGGCAGGGCTTTAACGCACATTCAGTTTATTATACGATATTATACATCATATTCTAATGAAAAATTATCATATTTACATTCTGACATCATGTATCCAATAATTGTATGTGTACCTATTATCCTTCCATGTACATGCCTACCCATTTCGTTAACGTTTTATTTATTATTAATCAGCGTGTATGAATAATAAAATCATGAGCCTGGTAACAAAGGATTACCTTCCATTTTAACTGACGAGAAAATATGGAGGAGGTTTTCAACTCGACGTCTATACATATTTGTTTTTTATATGTATAAAACCCGATGATAACACCAATTTTTCGCAGAATAATCCGATTTGATGATAATTTTTGGATTCGATACCTACTATAACCCAAAGTGGGTCCCATATTTAAGAGCGTGAAATTACATTATTTTTATCATTTTGATGATTCTTTGACTTAAAGTTGTGAATTAATAACTTTATAACAATAAGTAAACCGATTAGAATCAATTACTTATTTTTGTTCTTCCACCTGCTCGCAGTGGGGTCGGGGCAACATGCTTTTAACACATATTACAGAAAGATTTGGCTTGTTGTTTTTACACCCGACCACCTGCCTCAGTGCCTGACATCAAATCCTCTGGGGAGCTAAAACAACTAAAAGCTTAAAGTAAAATTAACAAATTTTGAATCGTCGATCGTTTTGAACCCTCGTATGTGAGAGGCCGTCTGGGTTGATACCGCCGCTTTGTCTATTTCTGCCGCCGAGCCATAGTGTGTAAGCACTGTTGTGTTCTGGTTTGAAGCACATTGAAGCCAGTGAAAGTACTGGGCATTGTGAGATTAAACACCTTATGTCTCGGGGTGACGAGCGCAGTCCAGTGTCATGCAGTGCTTTGTTATTTAAAGTTCTGTGTGGCGTTACTTTTGTTTATGAGCAGGCGTGGCGCTTACCATCAGGAGAGCTACCTGCTCGTCTCGTCATTCAAGCTAACGAAAAAGAAAAATAAGTAAGGGATTTTACGATTTCTTCTAGATCCACTATATTTTACACACTTCATACATAAATGTGTATTATCACACGTCACATTCATAAAATCTCCACCAATAATCTACTTTATAGCAATTATAACCATATTTCACCGCATTATCTTCCACGCACTATAGTAAGTAGGTACTTCTAGAAGTGTAAACCTTATCAACGTCGGCGCATCGAAGCTCGACTTATCTGGGCATACGCAAATAGTACCGTTACATAACCGAACTATGTATAGCTTGATAGCTGGTGAAGTGGTGACCGTTATCTGTCCGTATGTTTGTCTTGCTCAAGGGCAACCCGAGTACCGGGAAACAAGTCGCGCGGAATACTTTTAGATTCCGCGATAGTGAGTTTGTTTGCACTTTTGTTTTAGAAAAGATAGGGCCATAATGTGACAGTGCTGACCAAAAGTTAAATCCATGGAGTAATTGAAATTTCAGTCACTCACCAAGGCGAGCCTATGAAACTACTCATATTTCATTGAAAATAAAGTATATAGGTTGTAAAGAATCTTTCTTTTTTCTGCCCGGCTTAAAGCCAGAATCCGCCATCTCATATAATAGATTTGTCGTCATTTGGTACATTTTATATGGGGTGACCCGCCACGCCGTCTGCCCCCACAACCCACAACGGGAACCAAATTTTACCATTGCGTCATCCGTTAATCAGCTCATAGTTATATTAGGGGCCTACTTATACTACAAATATATATTGTAAAGGGTAAATAGAACATTAACGTATGATGTGCATCATGTTATTGTAGAGAAAATAACTAGTGATTATTTTATTATACTGAATATTGTTATGCTCATAGGTATGGTGAAAATTGCAACTAATAAGAAACCGTCCAAAAGGGCATTTCAAAACAACCAGGATCATACATTCAATCAAATACGGCATCAACACGAGAATATACTAAAGCGAGATGCAGACTCGATCGCCGATGACGTTGCGTCAAATCATACAGTTAAGTGATGGCAGACGACTACGTAAACAAGCGTTGAGAAACGTACAGGCGCGCCCACGAGGGTCCCGCGTGGGTGATAAGTTATCACTGAGGAAAGTTTCCACGGACTACGCCGCGCCGCGCCGCGCTGGTCGCCGCGTGCCCACCGATTCCATTCGGCTGTTTACATTACAGATAATTGTGGTTAAGGTTCGCTAAGAATTCGCTTTATATATATTATGTTTTTATCGTTTTCATTACGCAGTCGATGACTCCATTTTCCCATGCATTTATAGAGTTACTAAGATATATGATATCTTTACCTTTGAACTTGCCGTTCTGTACGAAAAAAGAAGTAATTTTTGTATCTTGTTTATTTCTATTAATCAAAGTTACCACTCGTGCTATCTCGATGCATCTTTGCCAGCGCAGTGGAAATTTGTCGATGCCATTCTTAAAGAAATCGGCTTGACAGGAGGTAACAAATTCTTCAAAGGCATTTTGTACTGCCTCTCGGTTATTGATTCCGTTGCTGCCAAAACAGTTGTTTAGTTCGTCAAATCATTGTATGCTTTGTGTTCTGATGGAGAAGCTGCAGCTAGCTTTGGTCACTCGCTCGTCCCCGACGCTCCTCCACAGCAACGCGCGACCCCATATTACCCATCAGACGATCTCCAAGATACAACAACGGGGTCTCGAAGCTCTCTGTCATCCACCGTATTCACCAGACCGTGCGCCTACAGTCTTCTACTTTTTCCAGAATTTGGGTAATTTTTAGCGGGAAAGAAATCAATACCCGGGAGGCATTACAAAATGCCTTTGAAGAGTTTTTTGCCTCCTGTCCAGCCGATTTTTTCAAAAAGGGCATCGATAGCTTGGTGGTTACTTTGATTAATAGAAATAAAAAGATAAAAAAAAAATACTTTAACTTTTTACATATAGAACATAAATTTCATGGGTAAATATTATTATGATAGAAGAGAGATAATTTAGCAGGCAAATATAGTCGAACGACTCAATTGCCCACTGTGCTATCTGAGTGGACTAAGAAAGACGCCACCTTCTATGTTGTGGGAGGAAAAGTTAATTAACACGTAGGACGTTATACGACTTTCATATCTCATAATTGCAAGAAAAAAAAATAAAGAAAAGGCTCATTGCAATCAGAGAGAAACAATTTAGTTTGCACATAACATAATAACAAATACAAACAAAATAAATTGTGATCGCCCGACCTGGGAAATGAACCACTGCCACTAGACCACCTTTAGATAGTTTGTACACGGATCTCCGAAATAACTCATCACCTGTCAAAATTCAGTTTTACGCACAAATATACAAGCACGTGATCCTTTACACGTACGTACATCATTATCGCATTATACATAACAGTTAAATATTTACAACGGATGGCGAACTTTATCGCAGTCGGGCTATACGAGGTCACCCAATTAACAACCACATTGCACGTTCACGATTCTGTATTATCGTGTTTGTTTTTTTTAGCAGCAGCTATTTGCAACGTAAGAAAAACTGTGTATTGATTTACAAATTACCCTTAGGTTTTTTTTTAATACACCCAACAGTCACACACATAGTCCTGACCCCACACTAGGTAAACCTGTATCGCGGGTATCAGGAACTACGAGGGACTTGCGGTCCCACAACACCCAGACCCGAGACCAATATTTGTGGTTCACACAAACATTTGTCCCGGTGTGGGAATCGAACCCACGGCCTCTCGCTGCGCAGCCATCTACTCGCCCGCTGCGCCACGGAGCTGTCGGTCAATATAGTTGGATAATCAGACGCTCTATAGATTTTTTCTTAAAATGCAGATTGGTAAATATGTTTTGTTACTATTATATAATGAATAGTTAGAATTCTCAAGTCTCGAGGTTTAAGTTTAAAATGGTATCACAATTTAAATAATTATTACCAGCAAACGAGTATGTGGGGCACATGGTAGTAAGTGATCTACACTACCCATAAATACCCACTATATCAGAAGAGTCATGAGTCTACCTTAAACGAAAGGTATGGGGATTAGGAAGGCATTCTAATCTCGAATCTATCTTACTCACCGTCGGAAACGCAAATGCAAGCTGCCATTACACGTTTTTCTGTGAAGCCGTGGTCTCGGTCATCATTCATGATGTAGACAGAAGTATCTAGATACTTCTGATGATATTGATGATAGATCTAACCGTGTAGCTTTAAATTACTCAGATCATTGCTTGACTTTCATAATCACAAGAGAATTACAACTCAATTGCAGCGGTCACACGCCAACGTTCCTAATTGAGCTATGAACGTTATTCCCACAGCGCATTGCATAACGATCGTCACATGGTGCGACGTCATCGCTCCCATCCATCTTCATCAATTAGAGCAATTAGGTGTGCATGACCTGACACTGCACGCCGCTTTGACTAATTCTAGCACTAAAACAGTATAAATAGCTGCTTAAATATCAGTATAACGTAAACTTGTTGATTACATCATTAACCAGTTTGCAGTTTTCGGAATTTTTGCTGTTCAGTGGAGTCTCATCTGCCATTTTACTTGTTGCTAGTTTCTTTAGAAGTGTCGTCTAGATAATTCAATCTTAAAATATCTAATTCAATCTTATAATTTCCAAATATTCGAGTAAGTTTTAACCAATTCATTCGCGCAGCATCATGTTTTGATACACAAATTCAACGGTTCAACTCACTATATCGTTAAAATAATCATTTAAATCGATTTTTAAATAATGTAAATGTAATGCTACGATGAGATGATGACGCTCGGGGTTAGCGGCCCGAGAAAATGCGCGAGCGGTGCGTGCGCGTGATCATAAAAAGAATAAGCAGTTTTATTTGCCAATTTTTTTATGGTATCTGTCTCAGTTTTCGAAAGCGTTTTGCTTACATGCAGTATTTCAGAGTGTGACTTTTCTATTTAAGCGTGTCACCTTTATACCTCTACCGTATACCTCGTGAGAGGTTGTGAAACATGTTTAAAACGATCTTAAATAGCGTTTCAACATTCGGGCGTTAGTGTAACTAATTTCCTTATCTATTACAACTATATATATATATATACTCTTCGGTCACTAACTAACATTACAACTAGAACAATAACAACTCCAAGTCACTATGTCTACAATATTGTCTGAGTTTATACCGTTTTTGACCGCAAACCACCGGACAGGCAATATGGTTGTTTACATCTTTGTTGCAGAAACTAATTAAATGAAGTTGTTATTACGTGGTTATAAGACATCTGTAGTTAACCTCTATGTCATATCGATAACAGTACCACGTAATTTGCATGTGCATGCTTTTACGTAAAATAGGTATTTATTTGCTTTTAAGTAGACTTCTTGCTGAATCGTGTTATGACGGCTTGAAATCTTCAAATACATATTTAAACTATTTCTCCTATAATATGGGGTCCTTTAAACGGAGTGTGAAGAAGCAATTAGGCAGGCCGGCATAATTTTGCCGACCTACGATAGACACATCGTCTGTCGTTGGTCGACAGTATTCTTGGATTGCGCTGCACTTAACATCAGGTGTAGCGTAATCACTTTGCTGAGTCAGTATAAAAAAAAAACAGTTTCCATTCAAGTATTATAGGTATTTAAAATTTATATTTCCAACCCTATAGTATCTTTCTATTTAATATTTTTTGTAGAGGCCGGACACTCCTATGGTCGTTCTATTCTCTTGTGATCCGCTACAGTAGTGGAATATAATAGCGTCTGTTTGTCTAATTGTCCGTTCATTTTTCCTAAACTATGCAACGAATTTTAAATCCCGTTTTCAGTATCATTTAGAGAATTTATTCCGGAAGGTTCATGTATACATCGCTATGACCCATGAAAGCAGGACAGTAACATGACTGCGTTGAAACGGCCATGGACAGCTAGTACATAAATAAAGTCAAAATACACAATTTGTTGCTTTTATTTGACTCGACATTGGTTTTTCGCAACGCTTGATGTATGGTAATTGTATTTCTAAATCCCCACGGCAGTTATAAAAGTGGGGTAATACATTAGGGGTATTTATGATTTCAATAAACTGATGTAAAATAATAAAAGTAAACAAACAATGGCTTACATCTTGAAAATGTAGGAATTGGTGCAATGAGTAAACTCACATTCCGCCAACGACTTTTCATCTCGTGATATATTTCTTATCCTATCATCATAAATCAATGTGTTGGTGAAACACATCAAGATCTATGAATTTAACTCTTACACGCTGTGACGCTATCACTATACCATTTGGAGATATAATGGCGTAGTGTGACATAGTAGACCTTACTAGTCACATGGATCACCAATTCTTAGAATACCCTGCACACGTTCTGCTAATACCAGTTACATCCTAACTTAGCAAAAGGACAGCGAATTACTTATAGAAAAAACCTATTATAACTTTCAGATGATCGGTCTTTTTACAGATAAAATTGATACTTATATCAAATCTGATTCTCAGCTTCTTAATATTGACTGATGAAAATATCCCTCTCCTTAAATTCAATATTCGCCCTTAAATATCTATTTATGATCGCCTCATCCTGCCGCCAGTTTCCTCGAATTACATTCCTTATGTCTCCATTACGTTGGGCTAAAATATCCCACTATGCATATGCAGAGATGTAGTATTCATCTGTTGAATTTATTTTGTATATCATCATGGGTATTTCCCCTGTGCTTAAATAGTCGCGTATAGATCTTCGCAAAACTTCGTCTCCACCAGAAGACTATGAAAAATAAAGTTTCATGCTGTTAGTCACTTACTTCACTTGTTAGTGCTTCGACACTGTGAACATCGATTCCTATAGAATATGGACATCACCTAAAGATGACGAAACAACAACAGAGAATATAACTCGTTTATCGACAAATTCCGTTACATTGGTGTGCGCATGTAAATAGATGTCAACTGTTATCGGCGAGGTGATACCGCTCGAATCACCTTATCAGTTGTTTGCTGAGCCACAACGAACATGCCCCGGCCTAGCACTTTTATTATAAATACATATTTAAATATCAATTCCATTACCCGATGTCCACGCAGCGACTAAGTGGGCAAAGAGAATGACAGTCAAGCGATACTACACTTTGATATCACTCATCGTATTATTAAAATGTACTCCAAAGTTATTAGTTATATTGTACCTTATTATGCAGTACACTTCAAAACAGTGTGTATACGGTATTAGATAAATATGCAACGTATTTATGTTTCTGCAAAAATGATTAGTTCACGCATCAGCTAACCTGCAAAAATTTTCATGTTCTTGACCAGAAAACCAATTATGGACAAAAGCCAACTCAATATCTATCCTGCCCTATCCTATTTGCACACACTTATCTCTACTAATTATGTTGATTAAAAACCAGGGCATTTTGATTAACGCCTCTTCTACAGTCTTCTACTGGATTGCATAACATGAAAATTTACTGATATGCGTTTACATTTAATAACTGTACTTATCTATCACGATTGTCCTTTTACGCAATGACCAGTTCCACAATTGACTGTCTATAATCTACATTAAACCCACCAATGTTATCAATTACCTTCACAACAGCAACAAATCTATAAAAAAATGACTATAAATCAAACGCGATCACCACGCCACTCATTGTCATCGGATGGTGGATTAATGTGGTGTGCTGATAAGCTGCCACTTGCGTCAATAAGATACACTGCGTTATCTGATATTATCAGGCGAGTGATGTCACGTACCTTCGTGCATATTGTCCTTAGTACTATCACGATATACGAGTCTACGCTAGTCGCTGCTCACATGGCACGATTGTTAGGGAATTTTCGATAATATGTTATTCGTTTTTAGAGTTTAGCAGTAAAGGTATAATGTCAAACCTTTGTAAGTTTGGACAAGTATATTTTATTCTATTTTTGCCAATAAAATCCTACTGCTTACTAATGTTATAAATGTGAAAGTTTGGACGTCTGTGAGTTTGCGAACTGGAATGTTTGTTAATCGATCACAATTCACACCTTAAGGACTGAACAGATTTGGACGAAAGCAAAATAATCTTTAATAGTTATTTTAAAAGCTATGTTTCTAAAAACTAAAATTATTTTTGAGCAAGGGATACTATTACTTGTAAACCTTCCTTAAAGGTGGATACGAGCACACAACTTCTTTTTATATCAATTCAATTAATCTGGATATTGATTTGAGATTCTGAGAAAACCCATCAGGAAAAAGAAAGCCTGATAATTAGTTGCCAACCAACATTTATTTGATAGATTAAGCCATAAATATTCAATTTAGCTGTAGGCGTCATTACATACAATGACTGAACATTCTTGATTGTTGCTTATCTGACTGCCTCAACGGTGGCAGATAAAAAATATGATTAGATTGACTACACCCCGTTGTCATTTGATATCCAAACTCCATAAGTCAAAGTTATCGATTGAAATATCTGGATAATCATAAAAACTTCCAAGAAACCTTGAGATAGGTAATCAGAATTCATCTTAGAGCCTTAACAGACTTAATATTACGAAAGGAAGAATTTCATGGATTGGTTCAATGAAGCCGTGTTGTGATGGTTAGATGGTCAGGGTTAAAGCATAGTAGCCGCAGGTCCCAAGGGGTCAGTCGCAATAAAAACTTCCACAACGCAAATCCACAGTAGGTAAGCCGATGATTTTCATGTAAACATGACAGAGTACTCGCACACTGGTGTTTACTTGCGCATACGGTACGTGATACCACACTATCGCCACTTCCCCCCCCCCACTCGCCCTCTCTCGGCCGCCTCTCGTTGCGTGCCACATTATTTTTAGTCCGAGTTCACGATACGTTACCGGGTCATCAGCTATTGCGTCGTCTGTAATTTTTATAGTTTTAACAATTGTAATTATGAAAACTTCGTTATAATAATGAGTAATGTTGCAGTTGTAATATACATTTCACTATTTGTACATTTTAAGGTTGGGGACATTTGAACAGAATTTTAGTTTGTTTTTGTTTGTGTACAAATTATTACACAATAATAATTACGAGTATTAAATACATTATTCTATGTTTCTGTTCAAAGAACACAAAACAATGGTACCGGCAGTAAAATTGGAAATCTTTAACACCTGCTTAATTCTATGCCATGATTACAAAGTGGTAGGTCCCTCGTATGCGAGAGACCGTCTGGGTTGGTACCAACGCTTCGACTATTTCTGCCGCCCAGCAACAGTGTGTAAGCACTATTGTGTTCCGGTTTGAAGGACAATGAAGCCAGTGAAATTACTGGGCATTATGAGACTTAATATCTTATTTCTCGGGGTGACGAGCGCAGTCCAATGCAATGCAGTGCTTTGTAACTCAATCTCTGTGTGGTGTTGCTTCTATTTATGAGCAGCCGTGGCGCTTAACATCAGGCGAGCGACCTGCTCGTTTCGTCACTCACGCTAATAAAAAATAAAATGTAAGTTAGCTTAAGCATTAAACGTATTTTTGACTAAAACAACTTTTGCGGTCAGTTTGCTGCTTGAGAAGAATATACTTTGCATGAAACAACTTTGAACAACACATTATCTTACGAATTGTTTATATTCGCTTTATGTCATATTTACGAAAGGAGACTTTACGAAAATGCTTAAGAAATCTTTGTCCATTAATTGACTAAACCACCATTGAAGTGAACATGATTTTTCAAATGAAGTAAAGTTACCGGTGACTAAGCTAACATAACTGTACCCTCTTTGACAGTACGGTCTACATAACCTACCTAATCCTAAGAGGAAAAATATATTGCTATAAATGCAAACCGTATATCGAAAAAGTACATATGTATATATTGTATACCTATACAACCTACAGGAGGAAAACAAACAGCGTGTTTTCCAACAAGAAGAATTTCGAGTATTTCAAACGGTCGAGTCGTAAAACTTGTGATGCCGCTTGCGGAATCAATAAAATTGTTATGTGTACATATGTAATACAGATAGGTACCTACAAGTATTGTCTTTGTAGTGATGATTCATATCAGCGATACAAAGATTATGGGAGGCCCAATATTACCACCTCCGCCTGCTTTTGCCGCATTTATTTATTTTGATTTGGCAAAGTGACCTCATGTGATGGTAATTACAATGCAGTACGAAATGTAATAGGTACTGTGTCAGGAGATGCATCGTCTATCTACAGTGCCTATTACATTTCGCCAGTATTATGCCGGCTTGAAGTAACTGGATATACACCGTCTGACCCCGGAACGGGACTCGTTAGAACAAGCCAATATAGCGGGTTCTTCACCGTGAATAATGTGTACGTTGGTAGTTATCCAGTCAGGTACAAATATCAGGTATAACTTAGCTTTAATAGTTTCCTTCATATACTATCACAAGACTTTAGGTATAAGTTTTAGTTGGTGTCAGTATACAGATATTTATAGATTCACACCTGTTTCCCATAGGGGTATGCAGAGACAACAGATTTCCACTTGCTACGATTCTTGCATACAAATTTGGTCTCCTTCACTCTCATTACATTCTTCATACATCCACCGTCGATTTAGAGTACTTCTGACCTGGCCTTTCCAGAGAATATCTCCCACTTCATCTGAGAACGTTCGCGAGTTTGCTTACATCAGTTTGCTTTCATTAGATAAATTTCTCTTTATTACGTATTCTTGCAATAGTGTAGGTCATAAGATGTTAACCCACCAATAATTCCTGGGGTGACAGTTCTCTTGGTTGTTCGAAACGGTGAACACTTAACATCAGACAAGCCTATTTTATCGCTTCTACTATCTAAAAACATCGGAATGTTGTTGTTGGAGATTTAGACACTATTATGTCTTAACTTGGTTTTTTTATTTATATCATCACCATCATGGTAAGGAAGGGTCATCTGATGGTAAGGAATCTCCACCACACTTGAATTACCACAGTATTAGATGAACATTAGCTTCACTGCCAATCAGAAAAGGAATACGAAATTGGAAGGGGTGAAGGGACATTTGGATCACTGGAAAACATTCTTCCTCACGAAACGCAACAGCTAGCTGTCAAATCACCTTGGTTTGATGTCGAACCAATAAGCCGATACTACCACACAAGAATGGGAGAAATGTGATCTCTAACTATATTACCCATATCTACTATGGATTTGATTCTGAAAATTTATTTACCAATAAGTTACATTATCCCCGAGTGCATATACGCTTCTTCAAACGCTGTAGACAGTTTTGTCTAAGGCATGATTGGGTCGGCTCATTCCGGGTAGTACCACCATTCCTCAGGCAATCAACGTGAAGTGGGACTCAGTGAGATTTTTTTTTACTCCCCTCTTTCCAATATTTATTAGTTTCCTTTAAGGTCAGCAACGCATCCATGATTCTTGTGGTATTGATTTTTGCGCTAAACATCACTTACTATCAGGTGACCCACTTGCTTGTTTGACTGCTTCTGCTATACATTTTTAAAAGTAACTGACAAGGGTGGTCGTAATATTTTATGTTTAATCGATTTCATATTTACGTCACTGAACATTCTAAAATCGTTGATAAAGTTATTGAGATAAATCATAAAACTCTATAGTCGATACCATAATAGGTCACAAAAACATATTCTATCAAAAATGCACACAAATCGTGTAACATACAACAATTGAATAGGACGTTTTATAAAGGCCATTCCATAATAGGTGTATTAAAATTATCTGCCAAAAAAGGTATAGCGCGTAACGCACACAAGCCAAGTAATTATGCAACGCGCGTCGCGGATGAGCGACCACACGTTTGACAATCCAATCCAAATGTCAAGGTGAAGGCGACGCGAAAGGAAACGCACGGTGACGTCACGGCCGCCATCTTGCCGCGGCCTGCCCGCCCCACACTGCCACACCGCGCCGCGACTCGCGAGTACCTCTCTATAATAGTTTATATTTGGGACGCTAGTTGACGTTTGGATGATACAGCTGTTGTTTGAATGGATGGCGTGTGTAATTAGTATTTGCTGTACACACGTACGATTTAGTTTGGCAGTAGGGAATAGTGCTCTAATATAAATATGACATAATTTGTACTCTTTATGACTGAATTAAATTAAGACTTAAATTCCACTGATGATTAAATTGAAATGTTTCCATCTCGCACTTATCACAAATAAAAGACAGTTGATAATTATAACACGTGTTTTTTATTGTTTTTAAATGTCGGGTGTTAATAATTGACGTCAATGGTACGGTACCTATCATGATAGTTATTTTAAAAACATTTCAATTTATTTTAATAACGTTTACATTTACCTATTAAAGGTCATATTTATTTTATAATAGTATCAGAACTTGTATTTCTATGTTATTATTTAAATGTATCTATGCTTTGGATATCGGGCACCAGAGGGCCAATTCTGCTATTTTAACTGACACTGCGAATGAATTTTAACCGAACTGAGACTACATTTTGAATTAATTAAAAATATGGCATTCTGCTCGTTTAAAAATTCGATATCATCTCAGTTAAATTGCATATAAACTGTCAATTCGATCAACTTTCAATGTCTTTCTTTTGTTGAAAATATGGCTTCGCATTATTATGCATTTCGCCAATGACAAGTATTTTACCGAATTTTACGTATCAGCTGCCATAGACTAAATTCTAGAAATTAAAAATGACCTAAGCGACAAAATCAATGTTACCAACTCACAATAAAATACCCACAATATGACTAATTTCAGTGATTAAAAAATTACGTAACTGGAGGTTATGATTTTTTAATTAATTGATTTGACTAATTCCATGTATTTTATCTATTCCATGGCATAACTGAAGGAAAACGGCACAACAGCACCACTCAGGCAGTCCTTTCCGGAAATAACCACAATCGCGATTATTTTATTGAAATTTGAAATTCTACCGAATTGCGGTTTTTTTATTTTGCAACACTGCTGAGGACATATCTATACTAAATAAAAATTGTGCGAGAGTTTTGGCGGGAATTTTGACAGTGCGATTGCTCTCATAATTTTATCTACACTAATATTCTAGAGAGGAAAGATTTTTTTGTATTTTTGTATGTAACAAATAAACTTAAAAACTACTGGGCCGATTTCAAAAATAATTTGGCCGTTAGAAAGCTACATTATCACTGAGTAACATAGGCTGTAAACTCATTTCTAATACTTTACTGAAATAACGAGCACACAAAGTCGCACAATTTTGACTACTATTAGTTGCTTGCAGTAAAAGAGAATAAAGTTAACTGAATTTGTCTGCAGTTAACTCACAGTCACTTCACCTCAGTGTTGCCAAGTCAGATTTTTGAAAATACCGTGTTGTCCACATTAAAATACGGCCAAAATACAGTCTATTTTACAGTGCAATAAAATGTCATACAAAAAAGGAAATAATTAAATTATTAAATAAAATATAAATTTATTTTAAACTTTATATCCTAAACTAACTTAACATTTTATTTGTATATATCGATCGCTGCAGAAATGGATGGCTGCGATGATGATGATATCGGTTTTTTTTTAATGTGTTTAATCAAAGAGTTTTATGTATACTACTAGACAAGCTGCGCGGTACATAGAAATTGTAGTATAATAAATTGTAGTATAGTAAATTAGTTGTATTACTAAGTTGCAGTCAATTGACCGTAACTCAATATTATCATCTCGCTTACTCTCAACTAGAGCCCCTATTGCGCTCCCTGTTTGTGAACTGTCAAACTCCCGCGTTATGTGACGCAGTTTTACTTCTAAATAACCTGTCTAGTAGTATACAATAATACTACGAAATTTTTACTGTAAAAAAATACTGTGTCCAGTAGATGGCATGAAAATACGGCAGATCTGCTGTAATTACAGTGCACTTGGCAACACTGCTTCACCTTCAGTCACATTTCGTTCTCAATATTTTGACGTTTGTCTGTAGACGAAATGCATTTTATATAGTTAAGTGTCTCACAATGGACACTGGCGAAATCACCAATCTACGGTGGAGCCAAACACAATTAAAAGAAGAAGAAGATAGTTAAGTGTCAAAATTGTTACCAGAATGCCGTTTTGGTTCAGTCAACTTGTATTCTACTTTCGATATCATTGCGTTCTAAGTTCTTGAATATTGGTTTAGCAGAATACCATTTGCAACTTTCTTGTCGCTGAGATTAGATCGGAATGATATTTTGAACAATTAAAATTACGAGAATTGGCCCTCAGATATTATTTAGCTTCAGTGGTTTCCTTCATATACTTACTTATCACAAGACTTTAGGTATAAGTTTTAGTTGGTGTCAGTATACAGATATTTATAGATTCACACCTGTTTCCCATAGGGGTAGGCAGAGACAACAGATTTCCACATGCTACGATTCTTGCATACAAATTTGGCCTCCTTCACTCTCATTACATTCTTCATACATCCACCGTCGATTTAGGGTACTTCTGACTTGGCCTTTCCAAAGAATATCACTAACTTCATCTGAGAACGTTCGAGAGTTTGCTTACATCAGTTTGCTTTCATTAAATAAACGTCTCTTTCGCTACGAAAAAGAACCCCTTCTAAATTCTCTTTTACCCGGTTATTATCCTCAGAAGATGGCTAAGCTGTAACATGTCCCTTCACATTGAAATTTCGAAAAAAAATCTCACAAACCTAAACAATTCAAACACGCGTGATTCAGCGTTTGCAAAAAGCAACAAGTTGTGTGTACAAACGAGCCGGTCGACCTTGGCAACGTCGGCGTCTAATTGACGACGTTTCACGTTAGTAGCTCAGTGTCTTTCATATACTTACTTCTATCCAGTAGTCTGACTCGGCCCTGTCCATGAAATAATTACCTATAGCCGCGCGGTACGTAAACACACCATAGGGCTGTCCGCTAACAGTATTTTAATTTCATCTACCTACTTGAGTTTCTTTGTAGTTTTGTCATTGTACATATTATATATTAAAAAAAAAACTGAAATTAGACGTGAATGAAATATGAAGTGTACAATAAAAATACATGTAGTGTTTTTTGATTAGTAGATTTAATTAAAAAAGAACATCCTTATAAATTTGAGACTGTAAAATATTTGCGCCTCGACTGAGACGTACGAAAAGCTTTATTATTAAATTTAATAGTATAAAAAATCCGCATTCGGATAAAAAGTTTGTTTAAAAATACTTTTGGAAAACATAAACAAGGAGGAAAAAAAGGAATATCTTTCACTTGGTTATAAATACCGGCAGCTACTTTACAATTGATATGTTTTGTTTTAAATGACGTTCGGAATATTTCCTCCATTTTTTCTACATATTCTACGAAATCAACACTGGGTACTATTAAAAAAGTTTGTGAATTATTCTTACTGTAGTCCCGGTACCTTAAATACCGATTCTCTGCGCTGAAATTGTGGCTTCTTTGATGGGGCTTCACGTACGACCTAAAAGCCTGACAATCATCATGTTTTTCCAAACAACGATTAAGAAGATACCCACAAATATAAAAAAGTGATTTGTTTTCTGGAATGTCTAGCTGATTATAATCAGAACTAGTAATTTGGACGCTGGAAAATTCTTCATTACCTGTATTTGATATTGCGTTGGATGGTAATGCACATTTATTAACTTCTTCACAAGTCGTTTGAACAAGATGTTTTCCGTAATCATTTGCACAATTTCCTCCTTTTGGGGCTTTTATGATGTTGCAGAAAAATAAGTTTTTAAATGCTGATGCAAACTGTCTACACGTTGGATTTAGTGCCGTGCCATTTTTTAATCGTATCTGTCCGAATAAATTTTCAAGAGCGTCTTGATTGCATCTTCTTGTCATAAGAAAATTATATCCTTCCACCCGCAAGTCATCAAACAAGAGCATTAAGGATTTGATAGTAATTTGGAAACCTTCAAGGAATCTAACACTTGATGTGTGTTCACGGCCATTCTTTGGGTTTATTAATTTTAACTCTTGAAAAAAACTTATCATCTTTTTGAAAAATGCCTTTTGTGATTCATCGCCAGTATACGCTCTTTTATATTCATTACTATGTCTCAAATTAGATGTATTCAAAGAATCGAACAAATCATTCATCATCATTAAAAAGTTAGCCGTATCTCTGCCGGATTCTTCAATTTCATTGTTATCTATATACGTACAAATACCATTTGCAACGGACCTACTAAGAAGTTGTGTTGCAAAGCAAACCTTCATCTTTTCAAAGTTTGTGGGTTTGATATGGCTGTTGGTAAGATTAGGTGCAAGCCTGAAACTGTTTTTTATGTCCCGATTGTAAAACTGTATAATATGATCGTATTTCGCTATAGAATTTCCGAAGTGAACATCATATTGCATCAGGTTATTTCGAACGTTTTTGATTAGATGCCATGCATCAAAAATATAATATATTTTTCTATTATTAATAAAAAAATAAGGTGTTTCAATAGAGACTGTTATTTTTTTGGAAGCTTTCCATATATCAGACCCTTGATCGGACACAAAAATACGGATGTTAAGACCAATTTCGAATAACTTTTGTAGTACTTTATCAATCCATTTATTTATTTCATCATAGTTATGACATTCTGAGATTAATGCGTATGCTATAGGCTGTTTCCAGTTCACATATATACCACGAACCATTATTACTAACGCATTTTTAGCTGGTTCAGGAGACTGTAATCCTTCAATTTCATGGAATCCGTTAATTTTGTCTTCTTTAATATTAAAGAATAAATTTGCTTTTAATGACAAAGCATCAATCATAACTGAACAATTTTTTTCTACTTCCGTCATTTGTGCAACTTTCATTTTAAGAACAGACATAGCTCTTTCATTAATTTCAGTTGTGATTGGGAAACAATGTTTGTACAATGTTGAAGGACAGGGAAGCCATAACGCACTTTGCAAAAACCGGTAAGCTTCTGGGCTGATGTAGTATAAATTTAAGCAGAAAATGATGTAATCCTGGTCGTATCGATTTCTTTTTCCATGTTGCTTTAGGTTACTTTGTGCTTTTATTAGGAGAGCTAGTTTATTGGTTAAATATTTATCGCAAAGATGATGGAAAATACTTTCTTCAGTTTTTTGTGTTTTATTTTCACTTTCATGCAGTTTTATTTTCTTTCTGCATTGGAGGAGTTCAGCATTCAATTTTCTTTTCCTTGGTGTGTTGTAAGAGTGACTCGTTAAGGTTTGAGCATAACTTTCATCGTCTGCATTTTCAGTCTGTGTACAATTTTCAACTCCAATCGACAGAGTAGTTTGAGTTTGTTTGTGTTCTTTCCGAGAACCTCTTGGAACGGTACTTGGCACGCTTGGCAGCATCAATAATGGAAGGGCATTCTGTTTTAAAAGTTTTCGATTTGATGATTGTTGTATGTCCTCCACATTAAAATGTTTTTCACAAATCCGGTAGGCAGCAAAGTTAGGTTTGTTTTCTAAATCATTTCGACAGATCTGTTGCAGCCATTCAAGGCGTCTGAAAAAAAATAGAGTTCCCTTTATTTTGGGTAAAAAAATTACTGCTGTCGCCGAAGGTTACCAAACTTCAACTCTTACAAACTTCAACATCTGCCTACTCAACCAAAATGTAAGAAGCAGCAGACGAGTAATTAAAATGTCTTTTTTCATTTCAGGTTATTCACGTCCCCATTACCATTACAGCACGGAGCAACTCGAAATAACATTTTTATTGGTCACTCATCCGATGTCGTACCGCGGCAAATGTTACTTAAAATCAACCATCTCTTCGCGTTTCCGCACCTATAGGTACCTACAGCAATAAAAAAATCTAACCACCTAGTATTAATTTATTTCTTAAAAAGTAAATTATAACGTAAATCTTACTACTTATGCATAATATGCTACTTACCTATATTACTAATTTTCATAATGATATTTTGTCTAATTCAATAATATATGTAAGTAGCTAAGTACATAAATAAGTAGATAGCATGGCCAAGGAAAGTACCTACTAATTACTTTAACGAGAGCGGAGGTAGATTTATTAATCCGGGTATTTTACTCGGTGATAAAACGGAAAACCTACCTATTTAAAAAATAAACAAATTACGTACTAGTAGGTATATAAACATTATTTTAGAGACTTACCTTTCGGAGTCTCCAGGTAATTTGAAAAATGTTATCTCTGGGTGCGTTATTGAAGAATTCAAGCAACCAAAAACAGCACAATATAGTCTATAATTCCTCTTGGCCATATTGAGTAAGTACTTGTACTTTTTCAACCAAATATTTACGAATCACAAGCTTACTGTTTAAAAATCATCACACCGTTCGTTCAACAGTGCGGCGCATTCGCGACTGACTGTGTACCGAGTGCCTACCGACCTCGAGGCGCATAGGTATAACTGGCGGTCTGACCGTTTGTATGGAGATAGAATGCTGTATACTGTATATACCATTACCGTGACTTGGCTGTGTTCACTATCTGATCTTTGACTGACGATGAGATATTTGCCATTACTTAGTAATATATAGTAATATAAATATTAACAGAGAGCATAAAATAAGTTATTTAAAAGTTTAAAAATGCTTTAGATTAGTTAGGGCTAAAGCTATTACAATAATAATTTCTATTAAGTTTTTCATTTAATACCTTATGTAATATAAACATTTTGAACATACTTAATACATATTTATTATTTGTAAAAATAAATATCAGTAAATACGTTAAAAAGTAAAACATATACTTCTAGTACAGCAGTAAATGTATATTGATTATTGACATATCCCGGGGACAATACGTACCAAATTGTTTAACATGAGAAAGACAACTTTAGTCGTCTTTAAATTCTAGGGACACAGTACAGTTTGCGTACAATTACAGTTTCATAAGTTGTAAGTAATCATTGAAATAAAACTAATTTATACGGATATTATCGCGGTTTAATTTTTTAGTCTCGATGTTTCGAAAGCTTTTCAGTCTTCGTGGTCACGGGAGAGACAAGAGAGAAGACGGAAGAGAGAAGAGACAAGGGGTGGTTGTAAGTAATCGCTAAAGCTCGTCGACGTGGGCCCAATCCACTCGTTAACCTTCAACTGTTTCCTGCAACCTTTGTCGACCTATCAGGCAATCAAATGGAAATCTGTTACACGCGTCCACGCTGCAAAACACGTTCTGTTTTACGACATCAAGGACGAAGCTTCCACCAAGTCTATTTCAGATCAAACAATGTATTGAATTAAGTAACAACTGATTAAAGGTTATATTTGCAAGTATAATAGATTTCTTTATGCGTATTTAACCTTCATGGCACGCGACTTATGCCACCGTTATGTCAGTTTGTGTCATATTTACATCTTTACTGTTTATAGATTTACGATTTGAAAATAAGAAATTTTGAACAAGAGATAGATGTATGAGATGATTTTGTAAGAGGCAATTTTATTCCAATTTTGATGTTAATCTATTACTCTACTTATCTATTTATTTATATTAATCTATTCCATTTACAAGTCTTTTTCCTTTTCTACAACTTATAATAAGGCTTAACTTAACCGTGGTAACTACCAATTCTTATCAGTCATCAATCAAATTCGATCCATAAGTTGTTCGCCAGGTCGATTGCGTGTATTGTTACGATGAAGGTGACACAATTTAGCATAATGTGCACAGAGTGTGACAGATGTCCAATGTGATTGATAATAGGTAGTCGGTCACGCGAGCCGGCCGCGGCATCTCGTTGAGCCACAAATGTGTCTCTGTAACGGTGTATTGTGGCCTCAGACTTGCACGTATATGTAATTACAGATTCTATGAAACTTGACATTAATGACAAACATATTCATACTATTTCTAAAGATGAATTGCTGTGTCGTGGAACCTTTGTTCGCGACGTGAATGTGTGAGTCATTGTGGGCCAAGTTCGCGGTCTGTTAATACATACACTATAATAGGAATAATGCGACACGTCTAAGATCTAGATTAATAGTTTGTTTTACAGACATCTTCAATACGTTATTACACAACACTTGTAAGTATATCAGTCTGTTAAACTGAAGCATCCTAGCTAATCATACTAATATGAAATGTGAATGTAAGTTTGTTTGTTACGCTATCACGCGAAAACTACTTAACCGATCATCATGAAACTTTGTACACATATTCTTGGAGGTATAAGAAGTAACATAGGATACTCTTTATGAAAATATAAAATTATCTATTTGTTTGTTACGCTTTCACGCCTAAATCACTGAACCGATTTTGATGAATTTTGATGTAGAGGTAGATGGAACCCTGGAGACGGTTATAGGCAACGTTTTATTACGGAAAAGTCTATTCACGCGGGCGGAGCCACGAGCAAAAGCTAGTAGACTATAATAGGAATAATGCGACATGTCTAAGATCTAGATTAATAGTTTGTTTTGCAGACATTTTCTATACGTTATTACACAACACTTGTATATCAGTCTGATAAACTGAAGCAACCTAGCTAATATTGTAAATTCGAAAGTGAGTTTGTATGTTTGTTACACTGTCATACTTGAATCGCTGAACCGATTTTGTAAATTTTTGTTACAGTGATAGATATAATTCTCAAGACGGTTATAGGCTACTTTTTATCTCGGAAAAGGTTGCTCACGCGGGCGGAGGCGGAGCCGGGAGCAAAAGCTAGTACTCAATTATAATAAACTCTGTAAAACTTATATGGTGTCACAAACCGTGCCATTTTAAAGAAATCAGGACAAAACAGAGTAGCTATTCGAGAACTGTAGACTAGACAACCTCCATGGCGTTGCATTTCGTACGGTTTTTTTATAGTATAGGCCGGCAAACGAGCAAGTCGGTCACCTGATGGTAAGTGATCTCCACCGCCCATGTACGCCCACAATACTAAAATAATCATGCCGACCTTAAAGGAAAGGGATAAGTAAGGGATTGGGAAGGGGAGGGGAATTTGGGCCTCCGGATATCTCACTAACCGTACGAAACGCAGCAGCAAGCTGCTACTTTACGCTGGTTTTCTGCGAGACAGTGGTAACGACCCGGGCGAGCCGGCCCATTCATGTTGTAGACAAAATTGTCTACAGCGTGGCTCTACCACTCAAATCTTCCGAGTGCCCATATCGGCCCCCACCCCCTTCCCTCCCCCATTTCTTTTATAATATTAGCACGAACCCATATTTCTACTGGTACTATGGAAGTTCATTGACGGTGGAGTTACTTACCATCAGGTAACTCATTTGCTTGTTTACCGGTCTCTGCTATAAAAAAGCTATACAACATTTATTAGTATTATCCAGGGTTTTTAGATTTAAATATAAACACTGTACATCGTCTCATTGCTCTAGTCGCCGTGTACTTCCGTGAGCTCCTGGGTTCAATTGCCAGTCACAATTTGTGTTGAGTTTTCAATAGGAAAAATCACACGTGGATTGTCTGGGATTGGAATTTGTGCCTAGTATGGCAATAGACTCTTATCACATCATGGAACGGAAGTAAGCTCGGCGAAACGTTGATGCGCTAATTCCCTCCAACGCCTCTGTATTCTCCTTCGGAGATAAAGGCGTGAGTTTATTTATATTTTTGCAATGATCACCCTCAAGTTGCATGTAGCATAAAATAAAATGACCTTCTCATCAATTTATTTTTCATCACCACTTACGACAATGACGCACAATTCAGTCCTGTTAAAGAATGCAAGCTGTAACCAGACAATCAACCAAAACCACGCAACGAAACGTATCACTATCAATAAACTAAATCAGAAATAGCTGAAGTAAATTAAAGAAATAGAACATACTCATCGCCTGGTTAATAACGATAAAATTGTTTGTAATGAAACATTTACTGCGGGGAAAATGAAATTTACTGATACCTTCCAACCCTCACAGAGGAGGAATGGCTTAGCCTTACGCGCCGGCCTTTCAACACAATACTGTACGGGTGACTGCGGGATCGGGGCCCTGGTCAATTGTGCTACGCCAACATACCAACTAAAAACCTTGCCTTCTTCGGTGTAGGTGGGGAGGTCCCGAGGATCAGTAATTTCTGGATTGCAGCCAAAACCGCCACTATGCGGTGCCTTTGTGGCCAATGTTCGACAGACACCCAGGTATTTTAATTACCAAATGGAATGTCATTTGATAATTAAACATCTGGGTGTCTATTTCGAAAGTAGAATTAACTTAAGGTAACATTTTTTTATTATCTTGTGTGAGGAAATGAACCAGCCGCTCGCCTAATAGTGAGCGCAATGCCTGCCCATAAACAGAAGCAACACCATACATAACTTTGAATTATGAACACGGAACACTGTCTCGTCATTCCAGGACATAAAATGTTACGTCTCATAATGTCCAGTAATTTCAGTGTACACGTTGCCGCTACCGTTTGGCGGCAGAAATAGACAAGGTGGCACCAACACTTGACAGCCTCTGGCATTCGGGGCACTTCCTACCTTTTAAATTTTCGATTTTTAGCGTAACCAACTCTTTAATCGATATTGTCTAACGGATTCTGATGAAGTAAAATAAATTCCTTTTTACTATTCTGCAGCTGTACAATAATCAACGCTCAACACAAATCTTTACTAGTTTAAACACGTACATTCACTTAATTTGGATCAAAACGTGCGAATATTTCTCCGTATCTGAGCAACGTTTTAGAATAGTACCACAGTAATAAAAAGCTAAGTAAGGTAAGGTCGTGTCAGCCACGAAGACTAGTAAACAGCTAAGATCAATATCTGTAGTTTTTAACGATGTAATGTAACGGAATAAGTTAAAATAGTAAATAGATTGGTATAACTTAAAATAGTAGTGCATTCATTAGATGTTTCATGTTCAATCCAGTGACTATCCCCTGAACTGGTTCGTAACTTGTATCTCAGGGGACAGTACTCATTCATAAATTTTATCCTGATAGATATATCCCATAGATAACAAGTGTGCCACTGCTGCTATGTAATATGTTTACATATATTATCAACTTGCTGCTGTAATCCAACTCCAACGTTGGCGCTTTACCCATTGTGTAGAAAGGATTTGGCTGAGTTTTTACGACTGGCAGCCTGACTGACGTCAACATGCAAAATCATCAATTAGAAACTGACACCAATTATTGCCTGACTTACTAAGACCTACTTACTTCAGCTTACCTTCCTGCTGCTAGGACCAAGGAGCCGATCATTGCTCACATACATGTTTAAGTCATCACGGATTTGGTATACATATATGTGTATTTGAAAAGATGCGCACACTCCGTGCCGCACCGACTACAGAACGTGATTTTGCTTGCAATTTTTTCCTATTGCTATACATTACATAGTTTGCAGAAGATGTATTGTAGTACATAGCAAGAACAACAACACGTCGAGTTGAGTTCAAAATTACAATTATTTTATAGCAGAACTCGACAAACGATATGAGAGGTAAGTGATCCATCTTCACCACCCATAGGTGTGTTGTCGACTTTAATGATAAGGAATGAGTATTGGGAAGGGAAGAAAAGATTTGTGGCTCCGGAAATCTAAGCCAGACCATTCAGGCTGTAGACAAAACTGGCTACAACGTGGCTCTACCAAATGCACTCATCTTCGTGATGTCCATAAACTCAGATCTCTTATTCCCCAGTACCCATTGAACGAGACCGTTCCGTGGCGGAGCAGAGTATAATTCTCACGTACTCCGGCGCTTGCGTGAATGCTGATTGTGTTAAATATTAAATAGTTCCCGAGACCATTGTGTCGGGTGAACTGAGTGGAAAATCTCGCCACCAATTACCCTCCGAAACGGGCTGAGTGATTTTTTTTTACAACACAATGGTTGAGGTTCCCAGACGCGTTTGCGCCATCCTTTCCGCGTCAATTAATTCTGAATTGCACCAGTAGATTCCCACTTCCTTCGGTAAGATGCGAGGTTAATTGTTGAGTATTGTTCGTAAATCATGCCTCAGTGTTGGTATAACACAGTATACTTACTTCAGATTTTTATATCAAGATTAAATTTTATTTTCTTTAAAATATGCTGGCAGCGTACCTAGGTTATGAAACCTGCCTGCCTGGAATTGCGATTTGTGACCGATATGGTGATAGGGTCAACCTTTTAACGTATAATAGAAATAAGCTCACTGAACCGTGGATGTTACAGAAATATTTTTTTTCCAACTTACAAGAATGTGTTGTATAAAAAATCTATTACGATCACACAATATGCCCCGTTTTCAAACCCGTCTAATTCAATAAAATATCAATAAAAGTCAGTCTAATGGTTTTTTAATCGTTCCCGCGTGAGTTTCGTGGAAGGGTCGTGCGAAGATTCCCACAGTTTACTTTCAAGGGCCCGTTCTTTTTGTAGTTCAAGCGATCGTCTACCGGTCCTGCAAGTATCGCGCAAACTGTCTCTTCATCAATCATGTCTGATGGGTGTTGATTTATATTGATTGATTCTTTTTATCTTGTGAATAATACATTTTAATTACATGCCCAACAGTATCTTATATCACTCTCGTTGATTGGTTTAAAGTTTAAAGTCCAAGTACTTCTGTACTGTGTATCCGTTGCAAATCCGGCAAGGCTAAAAGTGTAATCGCTAATCTCAAGAGAATTTGGAAAACCGTTTTACGGCAAATACCAATATTTGCCGTAAAACTAATCGTCTAGATGCCTTGGAGTTCTCGGTCTTTTTGTATAATTCCAAATCTAGGTGTACCAAAACTACGACATTAAAAAAATTATGCCTTTGTAATGTGGTACCAGCGAATATAGCTACGTATATCGTGGACCCCCATGAAGATTAACTAATCAATATTAGAAGAGCTGAACATCACAAAAAGGCTGTCCTGTCTGTTAGGCACGGTCTCTTAACTTCTTCGGATACTTCTAATACTGGGCCAAATGCAAGGGAACTGCCCCGGAAGACCGTCAGCTAGACGACACACCGTGAAAAGGTTTGTTAGAAGCACCATATACGAAGCGGACCCGATTACATAGTAGACATCTTATGTGGTCGCGATCCGCAGTACTAAGAGAATGACGAAAAAGAGACATCTATATTTTAATTTTGAAGAATATATAAGATCTAACGTGTAAAGGTACACGTGTGTTGAATGCATGAAATGATGTAATTCCTATCGTCTACAGTTGCTATTATTATTAGTTACCTACATATTGCAATCATTTAGTGTCTCTAATGACTATTTTCGAGTATATGATTAAGGATATGCGTAACGATATTTCTTAAAATAAAACGTGATTTTTATGTAGCTTGGTCACGGAAAAACCTACTGTAGTTAATACTAAACATTGTGGAATTACCACAAAACTTTGAGTAGATAACCAACCACAAATAGACAAAAAATACTCACAAATATTATTATAATCTGAGCAGATTTAAGACATTGGTTTTGTACAAGTTTTAAAACGAAGACCCTGAGTTACCTACTTGAAATAAAATATAGTCTTTTGTATGACGAAGTCTACTAAATCATGCAAGAGCCAGTCCAAATAACAATTCGACTACAATACTCCATTCCGCATTCTACAAAAGTGAACAAAGTATACGAGGGAAGCTACACGAATGTTTCCCAGGACATGACAATGGAGGCAATTCACCGGTCGACCTTCGGCGGTCCAGTTTCGGCACACCGCAATCCGACGTGACGAAACTAGACATGTAGTATTCAGGTCGATTAGTCTACAAGTAGATTATTTTTGGTAACAGAATAGATTCTTAACTCGATTTAAAAAATGTCGAACCTTTAGTGAATTGAATTTAGAACTCGATTCAGATTGATTCTCATGAGGATTAGATGACAAAATAAAGGTAATATACAATATAATAATAAACAACAGATATTTTTATTGCCATTTAATTATTGCATTTTGAGTAGATATTCAATTAAATCTTGGACAATAGAGAGTATATTTTGCTTTAGATTGTTGTAAGTCATTAATTGATTACTAAAAAAGTTAAGAGCTTTGATAAATCCTAACTCGACAACAAATCGAAAGTAGTGTCTTTTCGCGATTAACTCAAAATTTTGTTTTAAAATCGATCATTAATATCGATTCGTCCTTTTTTCAGGACTTCCTTATAAGAAACGTGACCAATGGGTACGTGACTCTGGTTTTTATTTATTATGACCATAAAATTTTCATTATTTTTGGGTAATTGTTGCGATGTTGTGTATTGAACTGAATATTGCGATTATTGTGTTGTGTGAGATACCTACGTCACAGGGTACATACATTCATTTTAAATGCCGTTACAAGGTTTCTTGAAGGCGCTTTAAAGTGTGATCTATGTATGTAACTTATATAGCTGGTGTTGTCATATTTTCTGTGGGGAGGAACGATTTGTAGCTGGAGTTTAGAATTTGTAGAGCGACAGCTTATATTGTATGACTTTATTTATAACTTGACACAAGAAAAAACTAAATATCTAACCAATTTTGAGTCGGTGCTATGACCACTAAGGTAAATTGTTGATTTTTTCACATTTTTTATTCGGTTTTAGTTATGTAATAAAAATTATTTTACTATTTATTTTAGTGAAAGATACATAAAATCAAGAGCGTCAAATACACTTGCTGGAGTTATACGTGCTTCTACATACAAAAACAAATACGAGAACTGAGAACCTTCTCCGTTTTTTTGGTCGGTTAATAAATTAAAACATATATACAACATTAATGGTCCTCATTTTTGGTTACGTTTTGCAAACAGGTGGTATGCCATTTTCGCGAAATAATATTAAAATGTGTTAAATACGAGGCTCTAATATTTAAAACTTGTTTCTTCATGTTAATGAAGAATGTAAATAAATATAAAGGCAACCTTCCTTAAATAGAATTATATTCAAGGTGAAGGACAACCGAAATGTCAACAGCTTGACGTCACGATCACATACATAATATTTATAAACATCTATCAAGTTTACCTTAAAACGTCTTGTTGTTGAAACAACATTTTCGAAGCATTTTGTAATCCAAGCATCAATATAATTCATTAATTAATGCATACTAGCAACCATTTCAAGGTCCTTACAAGATATAAAATCAGATCAATTTACTAGGTGGTAGGACTCCTGTATGCGAAAGTCCGCCTGGGTAGGTACCACCGCATTGCCAATTTCTGCCGTCAAGTAACAGTGTGCAAACACTGTTGTGTTCCAGTTTCAAAAACATTGTAGTCACTGTATGTATTGTTGTAGTTACTGGGCATTATGAGAATTAACATCTTGTGTCTCAGGATGACGAGCACAGTGCAGTGCTACGCAGTGTTTTGTAATTCAAAGGTCGTGTTGCAACTGTTTATGGACAGTTGTGTCACTTACTATCAGATGAACGGCTTGCTCGTCTCGTCGTCTCATTCAGTTGTCTAAAAATAAATGATATACCTACTCATATCATGTGCCTCAATAGGGTAGTTGACTAGATGTTTTTTATTATTTAAATCAATAAGTTCGTTACCCAAAATCTATTGCAGAAAGAATTTTATAAATCGGACCATAAATAAATAAGTTAGAAACCATTCAAATCCTGTAGAAGGGGTAATTGTCAAATGACAGACAACGCAACTTTTGACGTCACTGTGTAAAATGTTCATTATGGTGCACGCGTGCAAGCGAGATAGTGAGATATCCCTACTACGCACCCACTTTTCCTCATACCAACATTTAAAGTCATAACTGCGGACACATTTCTGAATTGATTTTGATTGTGTTTTAATAAAAGGGTTTCTTTTGCGTATAATTTTCTGTTGCTTATAAAATAATGTATAAAATTCAATATAGGAAAGTACCCTATTACTACTATGTACGTGATTGTATAATGTATTCGTCAGTCGTTATCGTACCTACAAGACGAGGCCCAACGTGGCCACTTCGACGTGCTCCCTATTCTGGGTATTGATTTAGGGTAGTCTAAATGAATTGAGTAAATCCGATAAGCCTTGTTGGTTGTTGGTATTTTGTATTTCTTCGTAATTATCTATAAGTCGAGATTGAAAGCATAATCCTCCACGGATGAACAAAATTATATTTTTTAAGTAGTTTTTTAGTAGTAGAATAATAATTCTATGAGGAGTATTAAATTTTTTTTTTTATTAGTTCTATTTTTTTATAGCATAGGCTGAGAGACGAGTAAGTGAGTCACCCGATAGTTAGTGATCTCCACCGCCCATTTACGACCACAATACTAGAAGAACCATGGGCGCGTTGCCGACCTTAAAGGAAAGGGATTGGACAGGGAAGTGCGATATAGGCCTCCGGATATCTCACTCATTTTAGGAATACGAAATAGCAACAAACTGCTACTTTACGTCGGTTTTCTGTGCAAATCTGAGTTCTTTGTTTAATGTGGTCACCGAAATGCATAAACTCAATTCTGAATTATGGTTCTTGAACCGTGTTCCAACCCCCTCATGCTTACTATTATCACTCCGAGGCTGTCACAAAATCAGCCTATTTGCTTGTTACCAACTGTACCAGCTGTAACATATTATGATAGAATATTTTAAAACGTTATAACAGTATAATCAAAGTAATAATACTTACCTGGCAAAAACTCACATCAAATTCAGTGAACCCCAAATATAATCGTCTCACGGTATTCTATTGCGCGTATAAAGGTCTCACATCTGCCGTGTCACAGGATCCCGAATAAAAACTATATAAAACAACCCGAGAAACACCGAAGGGGTTCGGGTTGATTTTAAGGAGAGCAGAAACAAAGGATTTCCTCCGCTTACCTGCAACAAAAGATGATCGTACTATTACTCATTTGCATTTTTAACTCGCGTATGGAACATGCATAATTACGACGAGCTATTCACATCGTCTTGATTAATGTTATGACTGTTTTACTCGGTACATAGGTGGGTAGCAAGTAGCAACAGTGAAAGGCATGAGATACAAATTCTTTTTACGACCAATTCACAAACCATCGGTCAACAATTTATAGGGCAATTATATTTTTTTTAATAAGTGGTAGCGAATTTAGTCTTCACAAATGCAGAACTTAATGGGCCAGCTCGATCAGATACCCTACTATCACCTCTAGTTAGTATGTTTCGGTCAATCAAATCTAGTGTTGCCATTTCATAGTAATGATCACGTCAATCCTACATGAGTAATATTCGTCAAACAATTTCATTAAATTTGTTATAAATATTATTAATAGGCAATTTGTAACTTTATCATTAAAATTTAAAGGTAAATGATTTACATTACTAACTTTTCGTAAAAGCTGACAGGTGTTTGATATTTTAGCGTTGAGTAATGAAACTATGAGTCTTAATTCATAATAATTGACAGGTAAATTAAATTTTGATGAATGCCCACCATTTGTGAAGTACCTAACTAATTGTTACTACAAAATATAAATATTACATTTGCCCTCTTCTTACATCCTAACTGTAAGTTTGCACGTTCAAAACATTGAAAATAAATGTATTTTATTTCAATGTGTCGACCGACCTTGTTACATAAAACTTTGAAGCGAAACATGTTTGACACAACAACTTTTTCAGTTCGATCAGAAAACCCTGTTTTTGGTTTTACGACTACGAGCGCATTCATCAACATAACATGTACGAAATAGGTATGTATGCGTTTTTTTATGATATGTTTGTGGGGTTGAGAAGATATTATATTTCATAGTTGACCATAAAATAGTAGACAAATTGAATACCAATACAAAACTAGCCACAACAACCGACTATCCATACCAGAAGTGCACAAAATGAATGGATGCTATATATACATCGCGGATCATATCAAATGGCCCTAATATTATATGATCTTTTTTTTCATTGTCCGGGAATCGAACCCGCGCTCTCTCGCTTCACAGCCGACTACTCGCCTACTGCGCTACGGAGTCTGCTGTATACTTGTATACCTATTGAGATACAGTAAACAATGAAAATATACTATCTTTTTTATTAGCCTGAAATAGGAAATATGCCCTGAATAACGAAACGCGCAGGTCGCTCGCCTGATGGTAAGCGCCGCGCCTGCCCAGCAACAGACACAACACCACGGCATGGCACTGGACTGCGTCCGTCACCCCGAGATATAAGTTATTAAGTCTCATAATGCTCAGTAATTTCATTAGCTTCAATGTCCTTTAAACCGAAACACAACAATGCTTACAGACTGTTGTTTGGCCGCTGAAATAAATAAAGTGGTGGTACCAACCCAGACGACATACGAGGGACCTGCCACCTAGTAAACCTCTGCCGTTTTTTCAAATTATATTTTAATTTGTTTTATTATGAAACGTTACATAACAACTAGATTACAAATATTTACTGTAGGTACCCCTACTAGAAAACGAGGACGGAAAATATCTGCGAAACGTGAGAGCTGCACTAGTTGCACATCTGCTTACCCTTCCGTGATAAAGGCGTGAGCTTATTAATTAAATAAAATTTTATTGATTGTGATTAACGATAAGTACATTCATATTAAGTGACACAAACATTAATTAAACTACTACAATTAAAATTTTACAGTAGATTATGATAGGTATGATATGTTATTTAGAGTTACTTATCTGACATTGAGTGAATACAATCTTCGTCAAAAATATAAATTAAATAACAAAACTACACTGAATAATGCAGATAATTCTAAGTTTTAATAACTCCAAAAAGAGTTATTAAGGAGTGACGTAAATTAAAAAGAAAACTAAGATTAGACTAGAGGCGCCGAAGAGATTAGCTGCAAACAATATTGACAACAAACAAACAATGGCCAGTGTGAAAGCAATAAAAAAATATCTAAACGTAAAAAAAAGTTTTAGCTTACAGATCAATATAGGTGGTCAATGGGATTATAGACGTAACGGGAACTCTTTGGGTCTTAACAATTAGTTAAAAAAAGTGGTTTACGAAAAAGCAGACAAAGGAATACAAGAATGGGATACTTATTGACGTGCTTGCACCGTAGAAGGCAATAAATCGACGAATACAGTTAATGCGAAAATATAATATTTAAAGCTGTTTATTTTTTAGTACCGTTTATAGTTAATATTCGGTTGCACAGATTATTCATTATAAACTCACAAAAAGTGTGAAGTCATTACAAAGAAGGCTAACTTGCAATTAAGCGGCGCGGAATATAACTTAGCTAAGAAAACATAATTTTTACTATTTAATATTACTGTTGGAGGTTAAAATATAGATATAATGATAGGCAATAAAAAAGCAGAAATTCGTGAATTACGTTGTTTTGCATGATAAATCTTGTTTCATTTAGTTATAGCTATAAAAGCTTATCTAAAATCTAAGACATTGCCAGAAGGGTGTGCTGTTGCGCCGGTTTTATTACATCCGTATTTATAATAGTAGGTGCAGTTTTTTTCAACTACGTCATGGCGTATAGGATTTTCAAAATATATTTTTGTTTTATAGTTTTGCGTCTGCAAACGATAAATTTTATTTCATTGACACGAGTTTTAAAATCTCTAGTTTTGTATTCGCAATATTATTTTTATATTAATTTTACTATTGTGATCTTTTGCTATAACTCTCAAAGATATATACAATATAATAATTAATACACATAATTTTTTGATTGTGTGGAATATAATTCTGAGTTTTAATGTTTTCATTGTTATAAATGAACGTTGCTTTAAAAAAATGCAATTTACTTTATAGAAATAGCATTGAACATGGATAAAATTCCCAAAATGTTATCTACGAATTCGTGGCCTGAATTTAACACTTTTACGACTCTAATTACCTTGGCACAAATAAATTACTGTTTTTGGAGCATTCATAAAATTCTTTCAAATACTATTGTGAAGTTAGGGTTCTCCGTCAAGATATTTGCAAAAATCAATACGTAGCTAAGTTAACCAGAATACGTAACGACAGGGCATTCCCAATGATTCAGTCCGAACTCCCCCAACCATTAATGTGAATACATATATAACTTAAGTGTATGTTTAGGGTTGACAGTAGTTTCGTCTCTGGTTATGATATCTAAGAACTTAAAAATAAGCTAAAGATTCGCCAACTTAGATACTAATACCTATATGTATATATTGTCTTGCGTTTTAGGACATTTTGATATCAGTCAATTATGGATTTTCGGTGAAGGAAACATCCTGAGGAAACCTACCTGAGAACTCTCCATAAGAATTGTGAAGAATTACTATAAAAATATATCTTCAAATAGTAATGAGAAACGGTGTCAATCTTCGCATCAGATTTTTTAGAGAAGTGACTTAATTGAGTGTCGGTGCGATTTATTTTCATTTCTAGACATTAATTTTATACATGGAAAATACGCACTCACGCCTGTAATCCCCGAAGGAGTAGGCAGATGTGTAACCAGCACACCCATATTTCGCCGAGCGTATCTCTGTGATATGGGGCGAACCTATCGCCTTACCGGGTACAATTCCAGATTACGGGCTGATACTGAGCATTTCGTAACAGAAAACCCAATATCACTTTTACCCGACCCTAGAATCGAACCCGAGACCTCAGCGTCAGCCTCAGTCGTAACGCGTACGCATTACAACTGCGCCATCGAGGCAGTCAACACGGAAAAGTTGTACATAAAAGGCCCCTCACCGGAAGTAGTTATTATGATATGGCTTCTATGAACGCAGAAGACAGACAAAGTGTATAGCCTGGAGGTAAGTGAGTATCACCACTCACAGAGGCAACATGGATGCGTTGTCCACCTTATAGAAAAGGTATAGGGATTCTGTAATATTAGCGCCTTTGGAAACTAACACACCGTATGCAACAGCACTTGACGCCGACCGAGCTGGCTCATTTATGCCGTAGACAGGTCTGTCTAAAGCGTGGACCTACCACATGAATCTATTTTTATTTCCCAGGTAGACAGACAAGCGTGCGGCCCACTTGATAGTAAGAGTTCACCGCCGCATATGGACTTTGACAATGCCAGGGCACAACCAAGCCGCTGCATGCCATAATCATATCAGCTAGAACCATACCATAGTTTATGCCAGTTTTAATTAATATTTCGCATTAGTGCCACTATCACACTTGCCAGCCCTATCCAAGAGCCTGTGGCTGTTCGCGTGTCAGCGCAGCGTCGCGTCGCGTCGTGCGGTCACGCAAGCGAGCGGTTTCCGCGCCGTTCGCGTGCTGCACGCCAACATTTCTATCGGCCTGATAGAATTAGACACACGAATGCTCTGTCAACGGCTATCGTGGGACATGCCCCATTTTCACGATGGCAGCAAGGGAAGTGATATGGGATGTTTTCATGACACTTTTATCATTAACTTACTTTTTTGTATATAATTACGTTAAGTAATCGATTTTAAAGATATGAAAAGTCCAGTATGATAAATGGGAGGGGAACATACTACCGAAATAGTCGATCAGTTCTCAGCCTTGAAAGAACACAGCTCTGACTTCTCAAAGCTACGTGTGTATTCATTTTTAATTATTAGCTTTTGCTCGCGGTTCCGCCCGCATGAACGGCTTTTTCCGGGATAAAACGTAGCCTATATTCTAATCCAGGTCATGGTCTACCTATGTGCCAAATTTCATCCAAAATCATTCAGTCGTGATAGACGAACAAACAGCCAAATTCACAAACTCACAAACATCCAAACTTTCACATTTATAATAGGAAGTAGGACTATCGTTTGAGTGAAAGAAAATATCGTGAGGAAACCTGTATACCTGAGTATTCTCCATAAGGATTTCCAATGTATATGTAGTCTACCAACTCGCGTTACGTCAGCGTGGTGAACTAAGGTCTAACCCCTCACTTTTGTAGAGGAGGCCTAATTGCCAGGCAGCGGGGCGGTTAATAATACAGCCCATATTATTATTACTTTACATCAGGAGCCAAATCTTTCCATATTCATTGGTATATAATAAGGTTGCGTATGCCCATTTTTATTATAGAAGCCGGCAAACGAACAAGTTGGTCACCTGATGGTAAATGATCTCCAACGTCCATGAACATCTATAATACCAGAAGAATCATGGACGCGTTGCCGATCTTAAAGAAAAGGGATAATTAAAGGATTGGTGAGGGGATATCTCATGACTGTATAAACTGTGGACTGTATGAAAGACAACAGCAAGTTACTTCCTCCGTCGACGTCCCAAACATGTTTTGGCAGATCCCAACGACTCCATCACAGTCGCTATCGAAGCAGCACTTTCCTTGCCCAATCCGACAATAATACGCGACCCCGACATAGGACACGCCTGCGAGTCCGAAGAGCTCCCACAACTTGCCCTCGGCATAATGATGTGCAGAGGCGGCCCTAAACTATACTCCCCAGCGATTGCTCACCCTGAGGTCTGAGCCTTCTAAAAGGCGCCTCTATGCTTAATCGCTACTAAATACACTATACATATTTCTGGCTAGAGCGCCTTAAACGCCGGCTTTATTTTCAGGTGAAGCTGTAAAAACAACCACAAATACATTCGAAAAAAAATTACTATTTCACGTCGGTTTTCTTTGAGACAGTGGTAACAACCCGGTCGAGCCGGTCCATTCATGCTGTCGACAAAACTGTGTACAGCGTGGCTTCAACTCTTACGATGTGTTTGTGTTATTATATGTCTATTCTGTTTAACAATGACCTAGAAACCATTATTTTACCAGATAAATTTCAGGCAGGCACAACACATTAAAATGATTATGTTGTCAATATACACAAAGTAGCGTATGTCAAACTGGTACTTGCTAAATTGGCTGCCAAATGCTTTATAGGTGCTAATAGGCTCTGAATCTAAAAGGTTATACATACATACGCACTCTCGGCTGTAATCCCCGAAGGGGTAGGCAGAGGTGTAACCAGTATACCCACATTTCGCCGAGCGTATCACCGTCCCACGATGTGATAGAGGGCGAACCTATCGCCAAACCCGGCACAAATTCCAGACTCCGGGCTGATACTGAGCATATTGTAATAGAAAAACCCAATACCACTTATACCCCCACCCCTCGGGGATCGAACCCGAGACCTCAGCGTTAGCCTCAGTCGTAACGCGTACGCATTACAACTGCGCCACCGAGGCAGTAAAAAGTTATATTCTATTATTATACCAAGAACCCCATAATATGGGGTCCATATCATGTCTCAATATACTAAACGTTATCACGCTACTCTTAACTCTAGTCACAACCGCACTGTCGTGTTCAACCGACGTTAGAGCAAGCACGCGACGCATTAAAGAAAATTACCCAGCTCGGCACCGAACACGCGACCTGTAGAAAGCGTGCTAGCAGTTAGCACGCATCGCCCTCAATGATCTGTCTAATGTTCAATATGAACGGAATGGAATTTTAAAGCTGGAGTTGCGGTACGGAGTTAATTTTAATGTTGTGTCTTATACAAGGTTAGTCAGAAAGGGTGTACTAAGCCATGGCCAACTTAAAGTATCACTGATACGGATTTCTACCATGAATATCGCATCTAATAAAAAAAATGTTTTAGTATCATACAAAAAAACAAAAATTTAAGAATTTTAAGCTCACGACGGCATAAAATACAAAGGAACTGCACCCTCGCGTCGCGCAGACTCCAAATGAAAATATAGCTGATCATAGGGTTGTGGGCATAGTTTTTATAAAATCTTGGATTTATTAAAAATGTTGCAAGTACAAAAGTGGATCAGGATTATGCGTGCTTCCAGCTTAGTTCACCTTTTCTGACTAACCTTGTATACTGTAGCGAATTAATGGTGTGAGGGTCTGTACGGGCCTGTATAAGAATCCGTCTCAACAGGTACCACCGCTTTGTCGAGATCTGCGGTCATACAATATGTGAACACCGTCGTATTCCGGCTTCAAGGAAACTGGTGAAATTCCTGGGCATTATGACATAACATCTTATATTTCAGCAGTGAATGCAGTACTATATGATTACACGTTTTAAGTGTGTTACCATACCATACTGGATATACCATAATGGATTTAATGGGATGTTATTTCTGCAATAACAAAAGAATGAGGAAAATGTAAGTGCAATGGAATAGTACAGAAATAATCAAGTATGTTACAATATAGAAGCTCTAATGCGTGTCTATTAGCATAATTTACAATACTAACAGTTAGACAAATGTTTAGGCATTACGAAAGTTCTAGGCGCAATTACTAAACATGAAACTCTATAATGCAGCAAATAGGATGACAGGCAATTTAGACAGCATCACGTCACGTCGCTATGCTCAAAGAAGTAAGCAGAGATTCATCTAGTGCTGCCACTGTTATAGGTACGAGGTTCTTTTTCATATGATAGGGGGCGAGCCTATCAATTTAGAACGAATTGAAAATGTTTTTATATTACTCGTAGCATGAATTCTGAGTGGTAGAGCAACGCTGTAGACAGTTTTGTATACAACATGAATGGGCTGGCTCGACCAGGTCGTTACCACTGTCTCACAGGAAATCGACGTAAAGTAGCGGCTTGCTGCTGTGTTTCGTACGGTGAGTGAGATATCCGGAGGCCCAAATCCGCCTCCCATTCCCAATCCCTTAATTACTCCTTTCCTTGAAGGTCTGCAACACGCCCATAAATCTTCTGGTATTGTGAGCGTACATAGGCGATAGAGATCACTTACCATCACGTGACTCAATTGCTCGTTTGTCGGCCTGTGTTATAAAAAAAGAATAACAAGACGAGCAGATCGCTCAACTGATGGTCAGCGCCGCGCTTGCCCATAAACCAGAACAAAACCACACAGAATTTTGAATAAAATAATACTGTATGGCAGTAGACTGCGCTCGTCATCTCAAGCAAGACATGGATATTAAGTCTGTAATGCCGTGTAATTTCACCGTCTGTAATTCAACCGGAACACAACAATGCTTTATACACTGCTGCTTATAGAAATAGACAAAACGGTTGTACCCACCAGGACAGCCTCTCGCACAAAATAAAAGATACAACGACTTTATGACTATTTCATTTCATGATAATCGAGATCACTGATCAGTAGATTTACTAGACAATCAGATTATTGCGAGATCTATTGATTTTCGTAAAAATCAAGTGATCCACAGGTTTTGTTACGCAATATACTGATATTAATGGCTCCGTGGAGCAATGGGCGAGTAGCCGGCTGCGAAGCGAGATGCCGTGGGTTCGATTCCTACACCAAGACAAATGTTTATGTCATCCACAAATATTTGGTTCGGGTCTGGGTGCTGTTCGACCGCAAGTTCCTCGTAGTTCCTGATACCCACGATACAGGTTAACCTAGTGTGGGGTCAGGACTCTGTGTGTGACTGTTGGGTGTATTTATTTATTAAATCTAAAGCTTGAACTCTCTCGAAAGTTGTGGTCATTGAAGTAAGTTTTGTGAATGTATTAACGTTTTTAGACTTTTTTGGTTGGTCTCCTGACTTTAGGACCTAATTTCTTCTGGTATTTTCATTTTCCATTTGGCAAAGTTGATCGAGAATTAAAATCGACAAAGTATTGAACAAAACCGCTACTTAATTTTACTAACTTATCCATGATGTAACATAGGTATCTGTTGTAGTCGCTATCAATGCTAATGTGGTATGTACTGAGCAGATATCTAGCACTAATGGCGGATAAGCTATGTCGATAATGGCACTAATGGATCGTGGACCGTGCTTATAATTAACTCAAACATGTTGCTGCAGAACGTGCATCTGATTATAATACTGGTAATGGTGTATTGAGATGAAATCCGATTAATTCCTCTCAATAAATACATCTTATTATGTTCTGGAGGCAGCATAGTTTATTTGTTGATCCTTTGTTTGAATTCAGGGTTATAAGACATGGTCTACTGATAGACTACCTCGGTGGCGCAGTAATACGTACGCGGCACGACTACTGTGCTTAGGTCGCGGGTTCGATCCGCGGGTCGGGTAAAGTGATATTCGATTTTCTATTACGAAATGCTCAGTATCAGCCCGGACCTTAAATTGTGCCCGGTATGGCAATAGCTTTGTCCAGCATTCTTACAACTCCTGCAGGATCGTAAGTGAGTTAACGATGAAGAGATATTTACTTAGGCATATTTTATAACAGGCTGCAAAAGCCAACGGCCGAGTTACCTAATGTTAAGTAACTAATCTACACCGCCCAAGAAAACACACGATTCCAAATATGGTTAAAGAATTTTATTTCTCAAAGAATTACAAATTCACTTACAGAGAAAATATACTAAAAATTAAACAATATGTGGCATTAGACATGGCGAGTTTTTATGATTAGTTTCACAACAAGTAGTTAGCAATCATAATATTTAATAGTAAGATAGGTAGTGGATACGTAATTATAAAGATTAGGTGGGTAGGAAGAAAACTAAGGCCTGTGTCACAGTGCGACACAAGACAACGATTATTTATTGGTATATTATTGAATTGTAGTATTATTTATTTTATTACCTAAGGTTTTATTCTGTTAGAAATATTTGTATGTCTACTTGTGTACGTAAAGAGTTATGGTGACAATAATGTTAAATCTTTTAATATATGTGTTTTTAATGCTCTTTTATAAGCTTGGAATGATTTAATTTCTTTAATACACTTAGGTAGTTTATTATAAAATTTCGCCCCTTCATACAAAATATTTTATTGTCCATAAGAAGTCCTAGGTGTTATTAAAGAAATATTGTTACTTTGTCTCGTGTTCTTTTTTTGAGTTTGTATCTTTTTTGTAAATACCAGTTGTGATTGTATTTCATTAGTTATAATTTTTCGAATAAGAATACATGTGTTACATTTATATATTTGAGATATATTCATAAGTTTTGTATTTTTGTAAACTTTTGCGGAAGGTGTTAAGTAGTTAAATCGAAATAGTGTTTTGATAATTTTATTTTGAGCAGTTTGTAGCACTTGTAAGTTTGTTTTGGCAGCGGCCCCCCAAACCTCAATCTTGGATACATTGCCGAACATTTCGTCCTCTGGCAAACCTATTTGATCTGAATTATGTATATGCACATAAGTAACTGTTATATTTATTATTAACTAATTTCACAACATTAGTATATAATATCAGTAATACATGGTCATTAGCGCCACACAAATATATAAAGTGTACGAGTGAAGTCACGTCCCAAATACATTAAATATTTATATTGCAGTAAATGTGTGTTTCATTTAGATATTGTGTGAATTGCATCACTACAATGTTATTATAGTTGTGTGTAAGTGAGGCTACGAGGCTATACGAGGCTTGTTGACCTGGTGTGCATAGTTATAATACTAGCCTTGTATTATATACGTCCCACTGCTGGGCACGAGCCTCCTGTACTGAATGAGAGGGGTTATGCCTTCTTCCACCACGCTGGCCTAATTCGGGTTGGCAGACTTCACATACGTTCGAAATTCTTATGGAGAACTTCTCAGATATGCAGGTTTCCTCAAGATATTTCCTTCACCGTTAAAGCAAGTGATAACTAACAATTAATACATGTGTCTGACTTTTCTAAATATGTACCTACTTAGAAAAGTCAGAGGTGTATGCTCTTGGGGCTGGTTTCGAACCTGCGACTTTCGTCTCGACAATCTATACCACTCCCTGCTGAGCTATCACTGCTATTGATATGTGTGCATATTATCTCGTTTCATTTTTAGTTTTTTTTTAGCCTGAATGACCTAACTAACGAGCAGGTCGCTCGCCTGTTCGTAAGCGCCCCGCCTGCCCCTGAACAGAAGCAATATCACACAGAATCTTGATTTACAAAACACTATAGTCTGTATGAGTATATCGTCATATTGGGGACAAACTCTAATCCTCGGCAACACATGTGTAATTTTTGCGAATCGAATTACTGATACACAATTTATGAAAATCCGATCTAGGATTCCAACACAGAACTTCACTAATTTCTAGGCCTAAGTACGCTGCCACTCGATCAGTGACTGTGGACTATTAAATTATTTGGTGTAATTACATATAAAATTCATACGAAAAAAGCACGGTTTGTACAGCTTTATATAGGGTTACTATTAATTGACTATGTTAAATTAAAAAAAACTATTTAAAATTATAATTATACAAAAGTTATATAGTACGCTCATGTTGCCCGGTAGTAACCCTCAAATGTATTCAGTAAATGTTGACATTTCGTTTCGTTAATCCACAGGAGTGACGCACAGTCCCTTAAGAGCTTCCGTAAGGGTGGTGACGACTGAGGCGCTACCACCAAAAACGAAATCCGTACTTTCGGCTGTCGGATCGCACATTTTGTTACTACGAAGTGTTACGGATCCGATGACGGATTCGAAGACGGATCCGATGTCGAATTTTGACACTAATGACATTATTACGTTCGTCGACCCTACTATGAAAACAATTTGACATAAAATACATCGTTTTTTCGTTCGGATCTTAACCTCAATTACACGAAAGCTCTAAACCTTTCGTTTGATATTCGTTTGGATATTGCGAGTTTCTAAAATGGCTCGATTCCTCCTGTTTCAAGAGTTGTTGCGAGAGGAAAGTGCTGAGCGAAGTCGGAAGCGTCTCCGACTGCGTGAAACCTTCGTTCACCGCAATATTCCAGACATGGTTTTTTTTAGAAATCATAGGGTTTCGCCATCCCTTTTTGAAATAATCTGCGAGGATATAGTTCCATTGCTTCCTCCAAAAATACGAGGAATTGATCCCACCACTAAGGTAAGTTACAGAATAAATATTACTTTCTACCTTTCTCAAGTACCTAGCTGGGAGTAATCTTAACGCCTATATAATCTTATCTGGTTTTGTTATTATATGCATTGTATACTAAAATGACCTATATTTGTTATATAATTTCGAGCTCGAAATGACTTGATACAGTTACTCAATAGAAATAATAGGTGAATATTTTACATCACTATTATTAACTAGCCTCGTCTGCATTATTACTGTATAGGTATATAGCCTACAAAGATTTCGTCTAATACTAGTATAAGTACACAAAAAGAAGAATTTTATGCTATCATTTGTGCCTATGTCTTTGAATTTATTAGACTATAACATATTTTTTCTTGTTTCAGAATAGAATATTAATTATAAGACTTCCAACTCGCAAGAGCACCCATGACCAACAATGTTCCCAAGCAAGGAAAAAGATCATCTTACAAATATATGTATTTAGGTCTCTGTCCTCTCTACCTACCCCGTCAGGGCATGGCGTGATGATAAGTAATAATAATAATATATGTATTTAGGAAAATAAAACAAATTTTTACAATTTTTCCAAAAGATATTAAAATTTTTTATTGATCTCTTTTAGCTCCCCCAGAATCCCCTCCAGTACTTCCATTTTTTCGGCTTCAAGGCGAAGTAGGCGATTGCGCAAGTCCGCTTGTGCCGCTGGGCGCACCCGTCGTCGTACTCTCCTAGAAGCTGTTAGGTGAAATCATTAGAAAAATGTTAATTATTTATTGAATGAACCTAAACACACGGTACATAAACATATAGGCGCTTATTATTACTGGGATGAAAAATACAAAAAATTCATAAAGATTTAATAAATTTTACCCGAATAAGTGGTGCTGGTGCTTGGTTCTGGGTAAAATGACTAGGTTGTAAGGCTATTAGCTCAAAATGAGTCAGATTATGTTTGTTTGTTACAATAAATTTTAATATGTTGATCTCTAGTGACTACAATACAAACTTTTATTTAATTTAGGCATATATTATTAAAATCACATAAGAAAAGCTGGCACTCTACAAGTGGGTATGTCAGGCTCACCAAAGCCTGCCCCCATTATCAAGACGACCATTTGGTCATCAACCAATAATAGGTCAGCGGTTGGTGGCCCACCCCCAGTAGCACTAGCTGACCTAGCTGTGCTGTTGGCCTTTTTGGCCAAATATTTTCTGTCAGCCCACACCTAAGCAGATAGGTTAAGCTATGCACACACATTCAAAGCACATGCTATGTTGATGGGTAACAATAGGCATTCATGCATGCATGTCTGCACCTGCTTAAACTCACATTTTGATGTGTTGAAGGCAGATTGTACTTATGTTAATTATAGTGTATTTTAAACATGGTGTATTGTAATAGATATAATGTTAATTAGATGAATTGTTTTTCTACATGTATTGATTTTGTAATTTTGTTAAGTCCTGACTACTCTAGAATTTAGTATAATGCTGCTGGCATTAGCTGTTAAGGGGTTATATTTTCCATTACGAATAAATAAATATTTCTAAAGTGCATCCCATTATTATTCTAGTAAGCATAATATTACCTTCTTCCACTGCTCATCGTTTTGACTGCACCCTCCATGCAATTAAAGTGGGACGTCAAAGTTTCCCACAAGCGTTTTGTTCTAGCCCGCCCCTCTGGGCCATGTACTAGCCCGCGAGCTAGATCGGGGTTTTCACTCATAAACCCTAGGAGTGCCTCTATTTGCACGTTTGTGGCAGTCATCTTGAGCTGAAATGTTCTGAAAAATAGTCAAATGATTATTTTTGTAATAGTTCAAATCACAGAAATTGCATTTTGTTACACAATAACTGCCTTTGCAATACAAAAGATCATTCATATAAAGCGAGTAAATAACAGTTTAATGATAAACTTACCAATAGAATGAATAAAATTAAATAACTATATGTTGTCAACAAAAATCTTTGCGATGTTTGTTGATGTTTGTCAAGCGCAGTGCTGCCAGATGAACACAACAAAATTACGGTACACAGAAGTGCAAAATTACCTGAAATACGGTGTTCTAGCTTAGAGAAATATGGTAGATTTAAGGTGATCCTTACTCTGCAGCTTTTGTTACAGCGATAAAAAGAAACTTACAAACAATATTTAATTTATTTATTTGACTATGATTTACTGAGAGTTGCTTTCAATTATTTCAATGGAAGTTTTTTTTTTATATAAATATAATCATTCATTTTCTTAATCATAACATTATTTGGTTCAAAGTCATTTCGGACCGACGTTTCGACGATCGTTTTTGGTAGTAGAGCAGCTGTTCCGCCCACAGACAGAACTTTAGCCTTCGTGTCAAGGAGTAATGACGCGCGCCCTTTGATCATTACGAACATGTTGAGTTCATTCGTTTTTGTATTCGGTACTATAAGGTTTATTACTATTATTTGTATGGTAAATGAGTAAGACTGAACTATATAAAACTGTTCATACAATTGGATATGAGTAAGTGGAATAAAAAAATGTTTTAATAAAATTATAAACAATTTGATACAAGACGGGTGACGTTAAATCCTTTAAAAATTAGAATACATACATAGACTCACGCCTGTTTCCCATAGGGGTAGACAGAGACAACGGATTTCCACTTGCTACGATCCTTGCATACCTCTTTGGCCTCCTTCACTCTCATTAAATTATTCATACATGAACGTCGGTTTAGGGTACTCCTAACCTAAAATTAGAATGTCTATAGTCTAGAATGAAAAATAGTAGCATTTAAAGATTTACCCAATTTATCCAAATATTTTGTAGTTTCCCCGTAGTGTTACAAATAATACTATCACAAAATGTAACTCCAATCAACCAAATCATATTTGCCAACGATCGAACAAGCTAAACCATAGATATTTTTTTTTATAATACGTAAGCACGACTAATGCATTTTCTGATTTATAAAATAATCGCTAGATTAGAGAATATGAGGAGATTGCGGACGTAGCCTGGGCAACCCTGGGAAGTAATCTTTAAAGACCATGATTTATTACTGAATGAACATAATTACTGAAGTAATCAAGTTTTTTTTAAGGTTCTTCAAATTCGCCAGTTTGTGCTACTGTCTTTTGTACCTTTTCGGTTTTGTGACTATATGGCCTCTTGCCATCATTGCTCATCATCCTTTGTTCGTAGCACCTACACTCGTTACTCTCTCCCCCTTTTCAAGGATAGTTTCATTCAGTGAATAAACAAACCATTGAAACATAGTTCCGTCTGACCTATAACTGTTGACACAACAGCGTCTGACATTTCATGTATAACGACTGATGCTCGTCGACCGTGGCGTGAGTCCATGACGACGCCATTTAAACCAATCAAAGTTTTCATAACAATCGCTATAGAGTTCGTCCAATTTGGGAATTGTAGAGGTTTGTGGAAGATAGTGATTTTGGGGTAGCGTCTTTAATAAATATTAACTTTAGTCGTGAGAAATAATAAATCTTCGCTGTCCTTTAACCTATCATACTCTTTGACTAATTATATGAATGTTAATTGGTCAATTAGTAACTAGCAGTATACATCTACTGTCGAACGGGACATGTACTTTAGGAACTACCACAAAGTACATTCTGTAGTTTGCGACTGAAACAGGAGACAGCGACGCGCGACGCGAATCAAGCGACAGCGACATGTCTGGTTTGTATGCAATTATATGGGAAGTGGAAACAATTTGGAGTGCAACTCAGAGACCCACCTATTTACCTTATTTTGTCGTTTTACCATACCTTTAATGATATAAGCTAAGATAGTTGTAAACCGTATCATATTCAATGATATAGGATAAGGATTAATACAAAAATACTACTTTTCCAATAGGAAAGAATTCGCTCACATTCCATACGTGACATGTAACATGGTGGTATATCATCATAATCATCAGTAGATACGGTCTGTTGGATTTCGGTGGACTTTTTACATCAGAAGACTACTTTATCTTAAAAACCAATTAAAAAAATACCTCAATGAAATCGGTAAGGTATTCAGTTTATACCGATCTTTTGGCTACAAACCCTTATCATTTCTAAAGGCCAGGGCTTCGTACATGTTTATTTACTAACCCATCTTAGCCGCGTCGCCGGTTTCCTAATGCTAAATTAACTCGTGAGAAGCGATTTGACAGACTATCTTGAACATTTCTCATACAGATATCAATGTTTATGAAATTGTTACGCCTTCTCTCACAAATCATCGATACGCAACAAAATCATGACTACGATTTAAACGCCACGAATTAAATTACTTCACATCGGGGAAAACCAAATCAATACAACTTGATAACATTCGTGTGTCTGTCTGTATTTTGTAACTGCCTTCTAAATTAGTCTAGTCGCATTAGGTCAGCGTGGTGGTCGAAGGTCTAACTACTATCATTAAACAGAGGCCTGTGCCTAGCAGTGGTATAAAATACCTATATGTATAACTTACAAAATTACTGAACCTATTTTAAGGGGATTTTCAGGAACTAATTAAGATTACTTTTGTCCTGAAAACGAAAACGGATGCGTTCCGACAGAGATTGACTTTTCGTTACCTAGTACTGCCATACCCTTGCAAGGTCAACTTAAAAAAGGTCACAATGAAAACTTATGTAATAGGGACTTTCACGCAGTCAGGCAAAAGCTATTACAATAGCTTCAGCGATTTTGCTCTTACGTTAGGTAAACCCACACCTGGACGTCATCTAGCCGACTCGGATCGTTAATTAAAATTCTGTTTATGGACTGAGGTCAAACAGATCTCGCAACGCGTGACGTAACTGGGGACGCTGTTGTAAGTACAAGGTAATCGTGTAAATTCATCTTGAATTTAAATTTTAAGGCCCATGCTGATGTCAGATGTTATCTTACTTAGTATAGACATCATTAGAAAAAGGTAAGACAACTTTCATATTCACATTGATGTACCAAATCTCAATAAAAAATTTAGTTAATGTCATCACACAAAATAGGGGTGTTTTAAGTTCCTTTTGTTTGCGTTTGGGTTTGTGGTCAGTTGTATCGTAGCGCCTAATCGAATGGGACCATGTGAATGCTGTTTTTGTTTGGAAATTGATTTAATTCGGGTGGTTCTTAGCTATGTTTGAATAAAATCTGTTCAGCAGATAAAAGTTATAAATATGTTTCTGATTGACGTCGGGGGTTTTACTGTTAGTTTAATTTATAGTAAAGGAGGTAAATAAGTACATAAATCACCTGATAAGTAAGTGATCAGCGCAGTCCATTAGCACTTGCAATTCCAAGAAATTATTAATGATGCTACTGCCTTTAATAATAAAATAGTTGGGTCTGTTTCAAGGAAAGGTCCTTTACACATTTTAATCCTAATTCTACTTCCTACTAATATTATAAATGTGAATGTTTGTATGATTAATAATAATAAATACACCCAACAGTCACACACATAGTCCCGACCCCACACTATGGTAAACTGTATCGTGGGTATTAGAAACTACGAGGGACTTGCGGTCCCACAACACCCAAACCCAAATATTTGTGGATCACACAAACATTTGTCTCGGTGTGGGAATCGAACCCACCGCCTCTCGCTTCGCAGCCGGCCACTCGTTAACTGTGCCATGGAGGCTGTCCAATTGTTTGAATTGATTGTTTTGAATGTTTGTTTATCAATTACGCCTTAGGCGTAAAAGGATTTGAATTACATTTAACACACAGGTAGACCATAACTTGAATTAGAACATAGGGTTCTTTTATACTTCTAGCAGGTTCGATTCTCACGACGGGAAATTTATTTTTTTAGGCATATGTTGGAGCGATTTATATTTGTATCCTTTAATCTAATTACGGAAACGCAGCAACACACAGAAGCTTCTTGTGTATAAAAATCCAGCGATTCCGTACATCTCATTCTCAATACTAAATACTATAACATATTAAACTAAGTAGAACATAACATTAAACAACTTTTATTTAAATATATGATATTAAATCCTGAAAAACATGTTTATTGATTTGGTTTGTCGACCTCGTTTGCTGTCACAGCAACATACGTTACACTTATAACAAGATTGATACGTAAATATTATGTAAACGAGATTGTACTTAGGAAACCTTGATAAACTCTTTGAATCATACCTACACATAAATCCAAAGGACATAATCATTTCATACACAATATGTATTGTAATCTTCAAACATATTCTGTCAATCTATCCATAGCAGATCTTTTAATTCTGGTTATATTGTATTAGTAATTCTAGATCTCTTCTTTGCCACTTCGATTGTTTTTGCAAGTTTATGTTATTAGATTTTTCGAATACAACTCATTATGATCACCTTAGTATTTGCTTACGGTATCAGTAAACAGACCCCCATGCCGAAATACTAAAAAAACTACTCTATGATATTTGAGTAGTACCAACATCATCGAGGAAGATTCCTTGACCTTCTTCAATAAATTAAATCTTTAGCAACCAATAGCGAAATTGACATTAAACAATCTATTATTTACATAACTTTAACGTATTATGTTATGACATTAAATTCATATGTTACCAACCTTGACAGCAACTTGATCACCGCAAAAATTCCAAATTAGTTTAAAAAACCGTTTAGAATCGGTTACACGTGTATTCTAAGCTAATTCTAAGGTCATATTAAACAGATATCTAGAATAACTAGTTTGCGAAAAACATGTAGATACTAAAACGCATAGACACATGGAATTACATTATGCGCCATTTAAACTAATTACGCCCGGTTTCTTAAAGGCTGATCAATGTAAAATGAACTAATCAAATGTTAAATCTCATGTCAAGTCTAAATTGAGTTGCTAGAAGCGTGGTCAACACTTTTGATTTGGCACACATGTTAGTTAACATAACTTTCAAGTTAATATGAAAAAACGTTACAGACGCTCAAATTATTCTAGTATATTTTTTTTTTCACTAAATAACGTTTCAGCAATTCGAATTGATTTGACAGCGGTATCATAATCAAAGTTCTGTTAGTTGAATGTTGATTTAATCAGCCTTTCGGAAACCGGGTGTTAGTCTTTAATCTTCTTAGGGATAGAACTTCGTCTTGAAATTTAAATAGGACCAACTTTGACTTATATTCTTTCAAATGAAAAATAATTATCAAAATCAGATCACTCTGTAAAAAGTTGAGCATGGTTGTGGCAAACACGGCGATCCGCAAATCCAATTATTAACAATGATTAACTCCATAATTACTATAAAACGTGTTACAGAAAGGTGTGGTCATATTTTAGGGTCATTACATACACCGTACAATTAGTACTTATGTACCGGATCTTTTCAAAACCAAGACATCCAAAAATTTCACGTAAAATTTAATCACTCGTTTATTAAGATCGATCAGATTGATGACATCACTATTCATTATTATGAACGATACTCACTTTTTAATAAACTTGAATAAGATGCACGTAATTCTCCGTACATACGTACGTAACTTGTAATTTAAACACAAATTAACACCTGAAAGAGATTGTGTGTTGAAGACAAATAGGTACCATCCTTTAGAAGCATGTTAAAGACTTCATTCACGGGTCTTCCATCTATGAATTTGGCTTATTACAGTCGACGATCCTCTTAAAAACTTTTATCAGGTACACCAATCCATAATACTTATTTTTAGTCAATTACAAGATATTTTTTAACTCGTAATCATAGTTCATAAAATCAGAACTTGCCGAACTGACTGCGTCAAATAAATATTGACATTTGACAACTGTTTAATGTTTTTTTAATTATAAAATAATTAAATGAAAGGAGGTTTATAGTATCATTGTTTATCATTTAGTGTTGTCCAAAATTGAAAGTCGATATCGACATGTTACTCATTCGATAAAAAAGAAAATTCTATAATTATTGTACTAGCAATGCAATCGGATTTGGTACTATGGGAGATAAATACTTATACCCTACACTATACATTGCTTAAATTTGCCCGCCCCTTTCCATAACACGTTGTATATGTTTCTTTTACTCTCCATCATTTGACGTATGGAGAACAGTATACGCACTCACGCCTGCAATCCCCGAAGGGGTAGAGGTGTAACCAGTACACCCACACTTCGCCAAGCGCATCTCCGTCCCATGATGTGAGCCTATCGCCATATCGGGCACAATTCCAGACTCGGGTTGATAATAAGCATTTCATATCAGAAAAACCCAATATCACTTTACCCGACCCGGGAATCGAACCCGAGACCTCAGCGTTAGCCTCAGTCGTAACGCATACGCATTACAACTGCGCCACCGAGGCAGTAAAAATAATGATTCGTAAAAATACTTATTAATAATATTTATCAGTGAATGAGTTTAGTCAAGCTAACAAACAATGTATGGTTGGGTTATATCTTAAGTTCAATGTTTTCGCTTCATCTTCATTAGTTTAGTTAAGGGAACTTATGAATGACGGGACCATTATATTTTACGACACATTATAACCGAATCGTGGTACTCTGGCATTGTTGAGGTCCATGGGCGGCGGTAACCACTTACTATCAGATGGGCCGCCTGCTCGTCTATCAGGGCAATGAAAAAAAAAATGGCCAAACAAACCCTAAACTCCCTTTCCTTTTCTTCAAGGTCGACAGCGCATCTAACACTACTATAGTATTAATTATGTTCATAGACGCTATTCTGATATTAAAAAAAAACACGTATACCCAAGGATATTATACTACTTCAATGAAAAAAATATCACAGAATCGATCATCATCATTCAACAGTACGGGAACCGTTGGGCACGTGATAGCACCGGTGCCAAATGACGTCACGAGGCTTGCTGTCAGCGTAATGGTAAGTTAGTGAAAGAGTAGGTATAGCAATGTCAAGGAATCAGAGGAACGTTGGCGATGCGCCAGCGATGTGCGATGTTACCTTTCGGTACCGCTTGAGTAATGTTCGGAATATCCGACTTGCTGAAGTGTCTTGATTCAATAATATATGAGAATGTTTGCGTGTTATATAAAATCATCTTGAGTGATGAAACGAGCAAGTCGCTTTACTGATGGTAAGCGCCACGCCTCACCATAAACAGAATCAATACTACACAGAACTTTGAATTACAAAGCACTGCATAGCATTGCAATTATTTCTCAGTTCTAAACGTATTGAAGTCATGTTCATAGAAATTATTAAAACGAATCGTTTTGAACCCTTTTCCACCCCCCAACTCCCAAAATAGTTACGTTATAAGGTTGAGTTTTCATTAAAGTGACCAAAAAAGTTGCAACATTGCAAATTTCACACGTCTAGATAAAGTGTTAATTATTCTTAAGTCCTGAGACGTGCACCACATAGAGACCAGTAAATAAGATACACATCCTAGAAAAGAACAAAAACTGCACCAAACAGATGCATAATATACGCGCAGAAAAGAGATTGTCAGCACGCATTTATGCGAGATAAATTAAGGAAACGAAACGTTTTTTGTCGACGCACGTTAGCCGAGTCGGATCAAATGCTATTACTAAATATAGAACGGTCCATGAATAAGCGAATGCCCAAACGTACGAGTAGCTTATGTCCTTGTTGATGAATGTAACTAATGCCAACTTGACTCCCGACAGAATCGAGAGAACTCGTTCCAGCGCCATTAAACCGAAACTCGTTATTTTTAAACAGAACTCGAGTTGAGACTTAGCGTTTCTGGTTTTAATTGTGACGGTGTATTTGTTATTTTATTTTTATAACCATGTTGTGTTTGTATTATTAATCTTGTTATATGTTTAAGTTAATACCGCGAAGTGTGAATTAGGTTAGGCAACTGCGAGGTCTTTTATGAGCGAAATTGCAAAATTCAATAGTTTTGAATGAAAAAGTAGTTACCGTCAAATTAAAAAAAATAGGGGACTAGATTCATCGGGTCAGACGGCGAATCACAAAAACAGATGCAACGCCACACAGAACTTCATGTCTATCGAAGCTAACATGCTGGCTCAGTAGTCAAACCACGAGAAAATGTTGTCCCTCTCTCTCTCTTCTCATGCTATCTCTATATCTTTGTCACTCTCTCTATGTTGTCATGTGCACGTTATGATACGAACGAGGAATTAGTCGATAACGACAAAATTTTCTCACTGATGTACAAGATATCTCTTGGTGTCATGCTAAGTGGGTAGGAGGTCCTTTCTAGACATCGCACACAAGACGGTCCGTTCCCAAATAAGTTAGGAAAAAGGTACGAAGAAGTCTAACTAATCCTCACGAGCAGAAAATTTTGGTCTTAACGATACATTTTCAACTAGTCGATAGTTTTATAATTCTCTATATTTCAGGTATTCTCTTTAAATTTGCTATGATGTTATGATTTTCTAATACTTCAAGCTTTGGTATAGAAAATAAAATCATTTACAATGAAGATAAAGATAACGCACAAGCAGATCGTAGCATACTAGCTCGAAAAACTAATATGGCTGTAAAAAGTTAATCTATTTTTACTATTTGAATTGTATCGACGCGCGACGGTAAGGTACTAAATCCTTCTGAGCTAGTTTATAAAGCAAAAACTATTGAATGTAATTGAGCGGAATTAAAATATATTGTGCTTGGATACAGCAGTCGGATAATAAATAACAGGTTCCACCCACACATATACATATAACACCACACTTGACATTAAGTTCAATACAATTATTCTCCTGTTTCTGAATTCCAGAGGCATTAAACACAACGCTTAAAAAATAAAATTTCGGGGTTTTTCCATGTGAGATCATATAGGTACAGATCTTAAACGCGTTATGATGAAATGACAGATATACATAGTTTAAAATAGACGACGTAAGTAATTCAATGAGTTTGAAACCTAGCGTGCCGTATTTTTTGTACCTGATGTCACAAGACTCACTAAATAATGAGTAACACCCCTGATCCACTTTTGAAGTGTTGGTACAATACTTTACAGTACGAAGAGACATTTTCGTGTGTTCAGCTGACGTATTATTTCTATAACATCGAGTGCAGACTAAATTAGAGTACTTAAGCGTGCCCAAGATTTTGCCCAGAATTTCGTTTAGATTTCGATTCTGATGTTGAAATATCAATTACAACACCGATCCAAAGATGTTTATAATGAAGATGTATACAAATATATCATTTTATTTTAAACCTCTAGAAATTAGGTCAGAATGAGATATGAGCTATAATCAGCAATTGGATCAATATCTGCCTAGTCTTACCTGTTAGGTCCTTTTGATTTTACCCCAAATAATGGGTATGCGTACAGTATCTTTATATCTCAGGCGATTTATGGCCGTTCCCAATATTAATCTTCACGATAGATAGCTATCGTCAAACATCCGTATGCACGTCGGATACTATGATAGCAATAGATAGGCCGTCTATCTGGGCCCTCTTGTGCGTTATGTTCATACAAGCTGAGAAAGAGGAACTATTGTTTAATTTATGTTAGAAAATATGAAGATATGATTTAGATTAGAAATATAAGTTTTAATTTAGCATTTATCTATAATTCTTATTTTTTAACACTGTAAATTAAATATTAATAACGAGAAATACTTATTATGTTGCAAAACACAATGTAATAACTAAACGTTTTACTGTCAATTGATTACGGCTCTGAATACAAGTCCTTTGAACAACAATCTCAAGCGAATTTGGGGGATTTTACTGAAGTGGGGAATTATTTTGTTCGCATTAACAAATATTTATAGGTCTCTTGCACTTAATTTAACTATCAAAACGGTGCATTATTTTTATTTATGGGAATTTTAGATTTTTTTTATATTTTCTTTTAGATTTTTACATAATTTATTTAGTTTTTTGTATTGCAGTGCAAGTGCCATGTAAGCCTTGTATACTCATGGCTATTTCTTCAAAATGCGTTATTTATTTCGTTTTTTTACAGCAGAGGATATCTGTATATCGGTCAAAATCTACCGATAAAGAAAAAACTAAATAACTTTATCGACAGATATCACATAAAAAATATTGGGTCGCTTGAACTGTCATTTTCATAGTGTTGTATATCTGTAGTCAGCTATCAGTCCTCTCATCAGTAGACAGCAATGAAGAATAGGAGTACCTATCATTAGTAAGTTTATTGGGACGGTAAAACGGAAAATAGATAAAAATTTTCTATCGCCGGTATAGCAAAACTAGAGATAGACAGAATATAGGGAACGGCAATTATAGGTAGTAGAGGTCGTCTTGTACTAACGATGCCTTCTCAAAACGGAATAAGATGTTGACTAAAGTAAAATCGTCAGCCATCGTCAGTATAAGCTGCACAGTGCGCACTCAACATTATTACACTTACGCGGTCACGTAACCAGTTAGAGACCAGTTTTTAAACAGGCATCCGCTGTGAACCGTCGATATATCACCAAGTTTTTGCTCGATTTGCTGATTCACAGCTTCCATAGGTACAGGGTATTATTAAACTTTACAAGCAACGTAGTTTTTGGATAGCCTATTTAAAACCCAAATTAATTCAGTATATTTCCGTATTTCTGCATTTTATACATTTATTAAAATAACCGGTTTGTTCTCGAGATAAATTGTTTAACGTTGCCGTCAAATGACAAGTTGGACTCTTAGTTTTCTTAGTAACAGCTATATTTTTTTTTCTTTCTTTACATTATCATGGTTTTAAATTTCATTACCTACAATTTCGTCCTTCACAATTAATCTTTTCTGTTTTCTTCTGTACGCTACTACATATTTTGTGCTTAGCACTTTTTTATACGTACATAACGTTTAAAGGCCGACTTAATGCCAAATGCATTCTCTACCAGTCTACCTGTGGGTGATGCAGAGACGAAATACTATGGGTGTATATAAATCGTCGAAAAGAACAAACTAGCAAAAAATGCTTACAAACTCCACATTCAGTATTTAATGTCGTTTCTCTATGACATTTCCTACGGCCTTGAAGTTTGTTAATTTGTCGGTGCACATCGCTGCACATGAATCTACAACTCTATAATTAGTTTTATTGAGCCTTCATTTTATAAAAACCTCGAATTTATCGCAAGGACATCTGACTGTAGATTTATTTAAATTATGTAATACGTATTCATGACAGTCATAAAAAGACTGTAAAACTTCTTGCATACGTAACTTATTTAAAATAATGTTGATGATATATAGGTCAGCATTTGATTAGGGTGGTGAAAAGAAATGAGAGCGAAATATAGTATCTGTAGCGATCAAAATCTCAAATCTCTTCCATCATACATGTATCATAAGTTATAGCAAATTGTTTTGTATGACTAGGAAATACACATGTTTATGAGGCAGCGCTCAAAAATAGCGTTCGATTGACGTCATGCCACCACTGTCAAGGGCATTACGCACGGCGAACCGTTATAGTGGATATGAATATCAGGTTAAAGGTGATGTGATGAGATGTGTCTATTTGGATATAGATCAGATGAAACACTCATCAATCAAACCACACGAGATGTCGAAACGTTTCGTATGGTTGATGATAGCACTTGAATTTTTGAAATGGAAGCTAGGCTTTTCGACCACCACACTATGCGAGTTGATAGAATTTAGGTTCCTTCGATATTCTTATTTAGAGTTAGCTTATGCTCGTGGCTCCGCCCGCCTGAATGGCTTTCACCGGGATAAATCGAAATCCAATGCAATTTATAGGTGACTTTTCGAATCAAAAACTCAAACACAAATTGTGATTGCCCGACCTGGGATTTAAACCCAGGACGTCACGGTTTCTTATACTAAATATCTGCTACTGGATCAATGAGGTCGCCTACTTACTATTAAAGTTTCATCAGAAGCACCAAGCGTCTATTATAATTTATCTACATTTACTCATTGTCAAAGCAGGACACGTAGTAATCGCATTTTCTTCGTGTTACCATCTGAACACAGTTTACATTGACTCTATTTATTAGCCATGTAAATATAATTCGTAAACACATTACAAAGTGGATGACTCGGTGAACCAACCGTGTGGAGAACTACACTGATACCTAAACTAACTTAAGCATTCAAAGAAACACTGTTTACTTTACGCCAAACTGAATCGATTCCTGATCTCTTATATTTGCGGTGATCATTAACATTGGATCGGTGGAAATCTGTTTGTCTAATTAACTATTGTTGACCTGAAATTACCTTTCTACCATTACAAACCAGTGTTAGATGAAATAAACCAAACTGGTGAATCAACGTTTACCCTGGCTCCAATCATAATACACGCTCACAGAAAACAAACATTAAAAAGTAAATGAGGAAAATTAATAATCCAGCTATAAATTATAATTATTGTATCTAGAACGAGTTATACAAAATAGTATGAATTGACAATATGACAATCACATTGTATTTTTATACAAATCTCAAAGTTTACAGCATTATTCACCAGCTGACATTAACTAGAATTCATCAAAATGTTAAACACACGAGAAGTGGACGTTTCGTGGAACTGTGGAACTTAATGATGAATAATATTTTCAGTATGATCTGATTCATTTAGACTGTGTTGATGTGTGAGACCGGGTAGTGTAGATTGGTCCAGTGTGGTCAAGTTGCATTATAACACGCGATATAATTCTTAAGATTTTTAAGTCATTACTATTTCTGCAGTCGGAATATGTTCTATACACTACTAATATTACGTTTTTAAAGCTAGAATAGAGTCTTCGATCAGCGAAGACCGTGGCAGAATTTTACGAACGTTTTTTAACCGACACAAAAAACAAAGGTTCTTAATTCGTCTGTATATTTTTTATGTAGGTTCACGCATAACTCATAATATAGTTCATAATAGGGTTTAATGCGGTAGTGGTCCCATTTAAATTTGAAGAAAGTATTCCATTCCAAAAGGGGTGAAACCGATGATAAAAGGCTGAAACACATTTATGCTTAGATTTTGACGATTCTTTCACAAACATAGAAACTTTATAACAAAAAATAAAACACTCAAAAAAATAAAAAGCTAATAATAAATCTAGGATCATTTTGAGTCGGTAGTACCATTATCAAAAATAAAAACGCTAATTTTGTAACAAGGCCATTGCGGGGTTTTTTAGATATCAATATTTTTTCTGCCCGGCGTGGACCCGACTAAATGCCAGGGTCCGCCTTCCTCAATCATGATTTGACGGTGGATTAGCTATTATGTGGGGTGACCCGCCGCGCTGTCTGACCAGCACAACCGCTTTGCGGGAGTCAAATATCGCCATTGTCTTATCCGTTAATCAGCAGTGACCCTCGTGCAGGTGCGGTTGACTACGTGGCTAAAATGTTAATAGCCCATTTATACTACTACTATCTTAGTTTTACATATCAATATTAATGTAATTAAATTTGCCAGGACTCGATGTTTTTTTTTAAATTGTAGCTATAGGTAAGAGGGATTTACGTGGAGACGGCCAGGCTGAATAGTAATAGCATAAGTAAGCTGATGCCAATAGAATAGGACGACGACAAACAAAAAAACATGCTAATTTTAAGACACAATAAAATTCAATCACAAGTGAATGGTAATGTTTTATCTTTTACATAACGCACGTAATAGAAGGAACCAGGTCAAGAACCTTAATCAGAGTATAATAGAGTAGCCGTGAGTGAGGCCGACCTTCTGATGGCGGTGTACTGTGGCGGCGTGACGTCACGGCGTCGGCGTCCAGTGCCAAGGCTCCCGAACGTAAACACAGGCCACAGACTAGCAGGGTAGTTGAAAAACTGCGATGACGCAACACAGCTATAGCAGAATCGTACGATGTTGATAATAGAAGCGTTGAGAGATGTTAAACGATTCCGCAATATATTCGTACGTTACGGATTTATTGATCACAAATCAATGTCAACTATTAAAACTGTACTTTGTTATATAATTTTCACTATGTACGAACTTTCAGATGGTACAAAATAAAACTGTAAAGTCAACAATATCAATTTATAAAGGTCTCTTTGGAGTCGGTGTCGGTGCTGTTGGCGGTCAACGGAAATTGCACCGCGTCCTAAAATAAATATAGAAATTATTATTTTTATTCTTTATTCTTTATTCAGAATTTTTTTTTTTTATTTTTATGACTCAATTTTTTTATTCCGTACTCCGACATCAGATCTTAACTAAATTTATATGGGACCACAGCGCAGCTTTTTTTTCCACAAAAAACGGTTCACCATTGGCGGAGAAATCGATACATAAAAAAACAACGAAAAAACGCGCCGAATGAATGAGAACCTCCTCCTTATTTTGGAAGTCGGTAAAAATACTATCTCATGTACCAGCTATTGCACTCAAACATTAACAACTCTCTAGGTGGTAGGTCTCACATATCCGAGAGGCCGTCAGGGTTGGTACCTCCGCTTTGTTTATTTCTGCCGGCAAGCAGCAGTGTGTAAGCACTGTTGTTTCGGCTTGATAGACATTGTAGCCAGTGAAATTACTGGGTATTATGAGACTAAATATCTATGTCTTGGGGTGACGACCGCAGTCCAATGCTATCAGGGCGTTGTAATGCAAGATTCTGTGTGATGTTGCTTCTGTTAATGGGCATGCACGGCGCTTACCATCAAGAAGCCACATGTGAGTGGTACAGCCACGCTGTAGACACTTTTGTCTACACCATGAATGGGTCGGCTCGTTCGGGTCGTTACCACTGTCTCTCAGAAAACGGACGTAAAGTGGCAGCTTGCTGCTGCGTTTCGTACGGTGAGTGAGATATCCAGAGGCATAAATCCCCCTCCCCTTCCCAATCCCTTAATTATCCCTCTCCTTTAAGGTCGGCAATGCGCCCATAATTATTTTGGTATTGTGGGCGTACATGAGCGGTGGAGATCACTTACCATCAGGTGACCCGCTTGCTCGTTTTCTGGCCTATATTTACTATAAAAAAACGGTCATTCAAGCTAGTAAAAAGAACTAATGTTTAAATCAATACTGCTAATATCGAACGGTTCTCCATTATTTTTCTATAGGGGCGGCCTGCTGAAACTCGTCTTCCGGGTAAAAAAATACTACAATGAAACACAATACACTAATTCTATGAATCCATATAAGAGCGAGCTTTCCCTTTTAGCACTAAAACAATGGGCATAGAAAGCTTTATTGCAGTGAAAGCTCCAAAAAGCTTTATGACGTCAGTATTGAATCCACAATAATATATTTCGTGTAATTTTGGATTACGCACGTCATCAAGCCTCAAAACTACTCTATTTTATGAGCCGCAAGGTTCAAAGTTGTGTGGCGGAGCGCGTCTTTTAAAATCACAAGATCTCTAAACGATGTTGACCGTTGTAATTGTTGAACAATAGTTGTATAGTCGAGTCCAGTCGTAACTCACTGTTAGTTTGCCCTTTTGTTTAAATTATTGTTTGAGGAATGGAATTGATTCAATGCCTTGTTTCGATACGGGTTTTCAATACAGTAACCTTCTTCCTTTTGTTAACGTGTGTGATGAAGGGGCTGAAGAGTTATAGATGGTCCGACCGATTCTTGTATTAAGACAAAGGGTTCTATTCCGTGTGTACTGGTTTATAGGACATTGCCAGTGAAATTACTGAGTATGATAAGAGTTAACTTTAGAAATGAGCAGGTCGTTCGCCTGATAGTAAGCGCAACGACTGCTCATAAATAGAAATACCACACAGAACTTTGAGTTACAAAGCACTGCATGGTACTGGACTTCGCTCGTCACCCCGAGATGTAAGACGTTAAGCCTCAAAATGCCCAATAATTGCACTGGCTTCAATGTCCATTATATCGAAACACAACAATGCTTACACACTGCTGCTTCACCACAGAAACAGACAAAACGGATAACATCTGGCATAAGCCTGCCTCGGTGGCGCAGTTTTAATGCGTACGCGTTACGATTGAGGCTAACGCTGAGGTCTCGGGTTCGATCCTCGGGTCGGGTTAAGCGGTATTGGGTTTTTCTATTACAAAATGCTCAGTATCAGCCCGGAGTCTGGAATTTGTGCCCGGTATGGCGATAGGCTCGCCCCCTGTCACATCGTGGGGCGAAGATACGCTCGGCGAAATGTGGGTACTGGTTACACCTCTGCCTACCCCTTCGGGGATTACAGGCGTGAGTGCGTATGTATGTATCTTATGTCTAATAGTAAAAAGCGCAATGAAGTGGCATGTAGTACGAGTACAAATTAGAGTATTACTTAAGTTTATGGACAAGCTAGGCGTTTAGTAAATATTTTCGTCTGGTGTGGATGGTGTAAAAGAGTAGATACCCAATAGTACTTGATACTCGTTGTTTGTTATTTTAGTTTTAATATTTTTTGTTTTTATATTTATATATCTTTCATCGACATATTTGATGTCGGTTTTATGCGCGTGACGTCACAAACAGGTCTCAACTGAAAATCAGTGCTGACGTCAATGTCAAACGCTGAGGTCCTACTTTTAGGTTTTATAATTAGTTGGAACATTTTTCTTGACGTCAAATAAATAGTCTGTTGCTTTATGATTTTATTTTCGTGTAAACTGTTTGTGTTGTGAAGTCAGATAATAAATATATTTTTTTTCATTTGACTCTCTTCTTAGCACCTGTATTGTAAATTTAAGTTATAGACTAAAAAAATCGTTACGAGTTTCATCAGCGAATATCACTCGTCCCCGCTGATCCTGCATGACAACGCACGATACTGTACTGCACAACAGCCGATCTCTAAGCTACAAGAGCTGGGGTTGGAAGCTCAAAGTCTTCTACCGTACTCACCAGACATTGTGCATACAGACTTCTACTTTTTCCATAACTTGGACAACTTTTTTGCGGAACAAAATCAATACCCGAGAGGCAGTACAAAATGCCTATTAAGGGTTTGTTGTCTCCCGTCCAGAAGATTTCTTGAAGAGCATCGATAAATTGCCACTGCGCTGGTAAAGAGGCATCGATAACATGGGTGGTTACTTTGATAAATAGATATAAAAAAGTTGGACAATAAAATTTTACTTTTTTCGTGCATAACGTCAATTTTATGGGTAAAGACCAATTATATAAATAGTATTGACGTCGTCAAATGCGTCACCACACTATATTAATATTTTGCCCCATATTACTAATTTAGATACAATTTCCTTTAAAGGTAGTTGCCGCTTACTGTAAAAGGATAGCGGAATGTGAAAGGATTTGTGTAAACAAATACTTTACACAACTCACTTTTACCTTCGTAACGGTTTTTAATTTGTTTGGTTTGTTTGTCCCATTTAAAAATGTAAAGAAATTTGGTTATTACACCGGCCTTTCGTTTTCATCTATCCCTTTAAACTCAAAATAAGTAATAAAATGCAAAATACGAGACAGCAAATACTATACTTTTACTTTTTGGAACAATGATTTATATCTTAAAATGACAATGAAATAATAAAAGATACTTCAGGTCTACGAGCGTTCAATAAGAAAGGAGACATGGCGTCAATGTTATTTTATTAGCTACTAGCGTTTGCATGCGGCTCCGCCCGCGTGAATAGACTTTTCCGAAATAAAACGTAGCCGTATAACCGTCTCCAGGGTCCCATCTATCTCTACATCAAAATTTATTAAAATCGGTTCATTGATTTAGGCGTGAAAGCGTAACAAACAAATAGATAAATATTTATTTTCATAAAAAGTATCCTATGTTACTTCTTATACCTCCAAGAATAAAAGTTAAAAGTTTCATGATGATCGATTAAGTAGTTTTACGCGTGAAAGCGTAACAAACAAACTTACATTCACATTTATAATATTAGTATGATAGTTAACTTCGGTTTTATTTTACGTTTGACTTTAATTTTTATTCGAGTAAGGCGATAAGCTCGCCGACTACCTCTTGGTGCTAGAAATAGACAAAGCGTTGGTACCAATCCAGATGGCCTCCCGCATACAAGAGACCTATCTACCACCTTTTGTGTAACTGTTTGGTGTTATATCCGTGACTACCTCCGTGGCGCAGCAGCCGAGTAGCCGGCTGTAAAACGAAAGGCCGTTGATTCGATTCCCGGACCCAGACAAATATTTATATTATCAACCACTTATATTTGTTTCTGGTCTGGGTGTTGTAGGACCACAAGTCCCTCGTAGTTCCTTACATACAGGTTAACCTAGCGAGGGGTCAAGACTACGTGTGTGACTGTTGGGTGCAAAGATTTTAATGTATACTACTTAGTTAGTTACGGTCAATTGACCGGAACTCAATTAGTCACCGCGAGAGAACGACAAAAGCAGTTGTTGTTTGAATAGCTGTGAACGTTAAATTCAATAAAGTAACACGAAATTGTTTATTGTGACCCATTAAACATTGTCATTATTTACGTGCATATATTATTCATTGAATTTGAAGTTATTTAACGGAAGTAACTATATTATTTCGTGGTTTTGATCGAAAAAAACATTTATTGTGAATGAAAACTAATAAGTAGCAAACAAAACAGCCGTCTCAATATTGCCATCTCGCTTACTCTCAACTACTCTCGCTCCCACGCCTTAAGACGTCATTCCCGCCTTGCCGGCCGCGTTTGCAACACAATTTTACTTCTGAACAGCATGTCTATGGTATTAAAGTCTTTGGTTGGGTGTGGTATCTTATGTATGATTGTTTTGAGGTCAGTATTGTCGATGAGTCAAAGCAGCTGATATAATACGCCGTGGTCTGTGTAATAGTGGAACGACTGATACAATGCACCGAGTGTTACGCAAGCCGCACCTGATCCAACATCATTTGCGCAACCTGCTGGTCCCATTGTGGTTGGACGTCACGAGACTTGGCATTCACATGGTAACATAAGGGTTTAGGGTCGTAGTTGTTTTAATTTGGCAGTTGGCAGCTGAGGATACTGATGATAGTGAGGTCCTGCGTTCAATAGGGTAATTGACTAGATTTTTTTTATTATTTAAATCTATTGCAGAAAGAATTTTATAAATCGGACCAAAAATAAATAAGTTAGAAGCCATTCAAATCCTATAGAAGGGGTAATTGTCAATATAATATAATTATAACTGCGGGCACATTTCTGAACCAATTTTAATTGTGTTTTAATAAAAGGATTTTCTGTTGCTTATAAAATAATGAATAAAATTCAATATAGGAAACTACCCTATTCCAAGGGGGCTTAGTATATGCAACACGACATATTTCGCGCGGGAGAGAGATAATTATCGATGAAAATATCTCGGGTAAAATGATCAATCTACACTAATATTATAAAGAGAAAAGATTTGTAACAACACTGTCTACAGCGTGGCTCTGCCAATGTAAATTGGTAGAGCGATGACTTGATAGGTTAATTGTAGTATATTTGTGGAAAATTATGGACTTCTCCACAGACAGGTTGACGTGAGACAGGCGGCCAGTCGTAAAAACTACAAGCCAAATCTTTCTGTAACATGTGTTAAAAATAAAAAGCAAGGGATAAGGGCAGGTGGAAGAAGAAATTTCTCTAAGAGTTAGTGTAAATATAAGTAAATAAAACAAATTAAGTAATAACTTATTGAAAATGTTTCAATTAGAAGTTAGTACACTATATCTCTGCTAGATATTAAAGCTTTGTCGGATAAGTTAGGTTCAGCGTTCTGATCAGAATATTTGGGAGCGAGAGATTCAAGAGCATGTTGATTGTTGATAGATTAGATTTGAGCTTGAACCGAATATTTTATATTTTAGGGAAATTATGCTTCAACTGGTTAATTTACTGAAGGCCGAAAGCACGTATTACAACGGTTGCATTTGCAGTAATGATATCATTATTGTGTATGCAGTATTCACATTACAAAAATAACACATTGATTTGCACCCACCATAATTCCAGAATCATTATAACTTACTGATATAACTGATAGTCGCGTGAAGCGTCAGACGCTGGCGTCAGATCGCGTTACGTGATGTGAATCAGTTGTTGCGCTTTATATAAAATTGTATTGAAAAGGTCGCGCGTCGCGCTCTCCTTTCTCGGTCACATATCTCAAATGTACCTAAAATAAATTCCATACAATAGCGTTACTCAAAACGCACCAACACGAGCAGACGCGACGTCACTGATGAGGACGCCCGTGAATATCGCGACCATTGGGAGTCTGCCTTACGACATTTCCATATGATTTAGTATCTCTATTTCTTTACAAACGATCTATTTTCTACCTGCGCAATCATCGTATCATTAAATATAAATAAACTCGCTTTACATGCAATAAACACTTCATTCGAAGAACAAAAATTGCATCATTATTAACGGAAATACGTTACAGAGGCGTTTTGATAGATATACGGGGTCATAAAATCAAATCATACGTGATCTCGTCGAAATATTTACTATGCTTTTTGAATATTTGTATTAAATACAATTTTGACATTATGTAGGAGCTCTTTTATTGCACTCTCTCTATCTCTGCCTGGGCGCCAAACATGACGCCTTGAGATAATTTTGTCGACTAAAATTTCATCACGTGCAATCTCTATATGTCTATTGAAATTTATAGCGGGTTCACACGATTCTATTTTAGTTAATCAATTGCTAAATCGCATGCAAATCTAATCGTTTGAACAGTCTTTCAAACGAATTCTTATTCTTAACGCCGTAGGTATTCTGGTGTTATTCGTAGTTAATGCCAGGGTAACGTCTGTATTTGACCGTATTTGGTATTATACGTGGCGACCCGCCGTCCGACCCCAATAACCCGCAACGGGAAGCAAGTTTCGCCATTGCATCGTCCGATAAGCAGCAGAGTGTACCACGTGCAAGTGAGGTTGGCTTTGGGCCTAAGGTATCACCTAAGTTGCCTACGTACACTCCAACAGAGTTTCAATCGTTGATCATTGTACTCGTTGATGCAAATAAGTTGATCAAATAAAATAGTATCGTGTAAACCCGCTATAACCAGCCGGGTATTCAAGCCACCATAAGATGTTGTGGTCTCGTTTTCTCGTTCTAACTCTATGTAGTGTGATGTACGGTGCACAAATTTATCGTGGGTTCATGCTTAGCGGACAGGTCTGCAACTGGTTTGTCTACCCTTCTACGACTATTTGCACAGCATTTCATTTTTATGTACTTTATTATTTTTCATTAGTAGATTGCGTTGCGTAATGAGTGAGATATCCGGAAGCCCCATTTGCCTCCTTCCCAATCCCTAAACCCTTTGCTTTAAGATCGGCAACGCATTCATGGTTCCTCAGTATTGTAGATGTTCATGACGTGGCATATGGCGAACGACCTGCTCAACTCATCAGGCCGAAAAAATTTTTTTAGTGATGTCACCATGTCATCTGTGTCGATGACGGTAATAGTGTTGACACAACGTGATTGCGTCACCGATGATCCCGCTCGTTGTGAGATCAGCTCGCGGTTGACGACATTCCTGTGGTCGATGTTTCATTTTGGTTGTAAGAATTGAACTTAATATCGTCAAGTTCTTTAATGCGATTGGGAACTTAATTGTAAAAGCATATACAAGACCCCTTAAAAGAGTTGGCAATTTTATGGAGCGTGGTTTTAAAACTAACAAAGTAGAGGCCGATGGCTGGCACATGGTCATACTCGTGAACGGGTGCTGCTTGTGTGGACTGGTCTGCTCGGACTGTTATTTTTTGTTATAACCTTCATAGGCGTAATTTATTCACCGTGATCATTGGGATCATGCACAATAATCATTATTTTATGTTATAATGTTACTCATTGGTATAAATTGAGCTGCTCTAATTCAAAATAAAGTCTAGTAATTTAGTGAATCAGTTTCGAAAAGAGCAACGTTGGGAATTTATTGCCCGTCTCTAGCGAAACAGCCATCCAAACTGGCTGTAAAATTACAATTTTACTGAATCTAAATGATAAAATAATTTGATTTTAAAATAAATTAATCCAACAGTCACACACATATCCTGACCCCACACTGGGATAAACTGTATCGTGGGTATCAGAAACTACGAGGGACTTACGGTCCCACAACACCCAGACCCGGAACAAATATTCTTAGTTCACACAAACATATGTTTCGGTGTGCGAATCGAATCGGCCTCACGTTTCATAGTCAGCTACTCGTCCCCTAATAATATGGCTAATAATTAACAACTAACCTTGTTGCTAAACGGTGAAGGAAACCTGCATACCTGAGAAGTTTTTCATAAGAATTTCGAAGGTATGTAAAGTCTGCCAACCCGCATTAGGCCCGCGTGGTGGACTAAGGCCTAACCCCTCGCATTCAGTAGAGAAGGCCCGTGGCCAGCAGTGGGACATGTATACAGGGCTAGTAAAAAAAACCTTGATACTTATCAAATATGATTTGTGAATGAATGACTCCTAAAACTAAAAATCGACCAATGAGAGTTTAACAACTCATTTCGGCAACTTATAGTCGTCACTTGTCGCACTGTATATTATTACTAGCTTTTGCTCGCGGCTCCGCCCTCGTGTAAAGCCTTTTCCGGAATAAAAGGTAGCCTAGAACCGGGGTAAAAAGTAGCATATAACCGTCGCCAGAATCCCATATATCTCTGTACCAAAATTCATCAAAATCTGTTCAGTTATTTTGACGAGAAAGTGTAACAAACAAATTCACTTTCGCATTTATAATATTAGTTAGGATTTGACATAATATGTATTGACAGGAAAAACTGTTACCGGGAAAAAATATTTGGCTAAAATGTGTGCAATATAAATTATAATTTAAGGAGCGGCATTATAACAAAGAAATAGCATCACGATTGAATCATCATCGCGTGTTTTGTTATTCAATTGTATAGTTTCCTTAAGTTTTCGACAGCGTACGATGTCGTGGAGTATGTTTCAGTGTACAACATGGATGCGGCATAGAGATAAAATAAATACATCCAACAGACACACACATACACCTGACCCTACACTACGTTAACCTGTATCGTGGTTATCAGGAACTACGAGGAACTTGCGGTCCCACAACACCCAGACCCGAAACAAATATTTGTGGGTCACGCAAACATTTATCTCGGTGCGGGAATCGAACCCACGGCCTCACGCTTCGCAGCTGGCTACTCGATACGGAGACTGACAATATAAACAAATACGTTTCGATTTTGAAGCGCTATTCATAATATTATTTGGATAATATAATTTGGTAGGTATATCTGCTATAAAAACTAATTTGAAACAATAAAAAACTAACTTTTTGTTACAAAAATATATGTTAATGAAATGAATCAACAAAATCAGATTATCCCGATTGAACCAGCTTTCAATTAAAAAAAACAACTTTCAAATCGGTCCATTCGTTTATGCGCTACGATGCCACAGATATATACGCATACACTCACACACAAACACCCAACCACAGAAAGTCAAAGGTCAACCTTAAAAAAACCCTCTTTTGTCGGTGTTTAAAAAGTAAATACGCGTGTCGAGTTGAGACCCTCCTCTCGTGTGTTTTTTCGTCGGTTAAAATAACAATAATGAGAAATTTTACTAGGTGGTACCTCGTCTGCCAGAGCACACAATGTGAGAGACATTGTCGCTATAATGCTTGGCCTGTACTGTACTTACCATCAGGTTCATTATACTCATTTTGCCATGCCAGGATTAAAAAGTACCACATCTGAAGTACTGCAGTAGGTGCCGCCTTCGTACTGCCATTCGCCTTATGATGTGAGCGTCGGGTGACGCCATCCGTGCACATCTGCCGCCGCAGCTGGGCCCAAGGTTAAGTGCGCAGCCTTGCGCCTTGCCGCGGCGCTACTCCTATATGATTGGAGGGTTGTTGGACTGACGTGGTCTTTTTTCGAATGTGACCTCATTTCTTTTAATACATTTTAAATACGTTTCTTTGTGACCAGTTACATATGTTTTTTTATAGCAGAAACCTGAAAACAAGCAAGTGAGTCACCTAATGGTCCTAACGCCCACAATACCAAAAGAATCATGGGCGGATTGTTTAACTTGAAAGGAAAGCGATTATTAAGGGATTGGGAAGGGGAGGGGGATTTGCGCCTCCGGATGAAACACAGCAGCAAGCTGCCACCTTAAAAACGGAGGAAGTTCCAAATTCAACACATATAAGTTTTTTTACGTATTACCACACTTAACTATCCCCAGTGTTCCTATTTACTCGTAGATGATTCTTTTTTCATTTGAAAGAGTATTGCTCAAAGTTGGTCCTATTTAAATTTTGAAAAGTAATTATTGTACAAATATACCAAATTCCCGAAGTATTACAACGACTACACTATACAGCATAATATAATAATCTGAAATATGTTAACCAAAACATTTCGTATGCCGAGTATTGTGCACCACATACCTCGGGATCTGTTATCATAATCATAAGTTACGGAACGCAGCTGATAAAATAATTAACGCTTGAGATATGCGACGCACATGAGACACTGTTTCTTAGTTAAGTCATATCCTTTATCCATAATCCTTTATATACACAACAGTATCTATAACTAACCGTTTAAAAACGCCTGAGATCAATAGAATTCTATTTATTATATTATATTCTATTCTATTATACAATTTATTTAAATGCTAATCAATTTAATCTAGTTAAATTAAGTTAAGTAATTTTACTTCGTTTAGTGTTTAATTAGGAAAAATATATACTTAGACTCATGTATTGTTGTATACACCTGTAAGGGGTTATCACCTGGAAAATGTATTATATATATGTAATAAGTTATAATTTTGTTAGTGGTGAACCGATGGTGTAACTGTGTGTGTGAATAAATAAATAAAATAAAATAGATTAGAAAATATATCTGTAATTTCTAAATGACTGAACAGATTTTCTTCAAACACAGCTAAGAACCACCTCGAATAAAACAACTTTAAAATTTAACAAGACCTATTCAAATCGGTCCATTCGTTTAGGCGCTATGATGCTACAGCAAAGATGACGATGAGTCTGACTTTTTTAGGAATAATCTTAATAAAGCATTATAATAGTAACATAATATATAGATAGATGTTCTTAAATGATGAACATATTAATGCCATTGCAATGGAAACTCCCTAACATTAAAGCTTAACTAAAGCAAGGAAAAACTATAAAACAACAATGTAAATAATTCCAAGCGCGCGTCACTCAACCAAAGATCATTATTATAACGGAATAGACATACAATGATGCGCTCACCACCAGGAAGGTCCGATTCAGACCCGAATATAAGTGAATTATGTGTATCACAAAGAAAACGGAAGCACGGTGATGATTTCTTCCAGCTTTTTAAAGAATTTACCGAAAATATTACGTCTAAATTAGCTGTTTGGAAAACTGATGTTTCTGCTGAGGTATCCAAAATCACTGGTAATATAACGGATGTAAAGGAAGATCTCTTAAAATTAAAGGAAGCATCTCAGGATCTCAAGTCTGAAATTAACGGTATAAGAAATGATTACATTGAAATGATAAAACTAACGCAGAGTGTGATAAATGAACATAGCAAAATAAATACAGAATTAGATACAATAAAATCATCAGTACAATTTCAATCAGCTAAATATGATGAGTTTAATACAAAAGTAAAGGTTATCTCCGACGATATAAAGAAAATTAACATCCTAGAATCCAAATTAAGGGAATTGCAAACCCAGAACAGATTGCTTACACTCCAAATGAATTCTAATGACCAAAGAGACAGGCTTATGAACCTTGAAATTATAGGAATACCAGAAGTGAATGACGAGCAACCAGTTGAGATTGTTAAGAAGATTGCTAAAATCGTGAATGTTGAGATTGTACCTGCGGATATTATCTATGCAAATAGAATTACACCAAAAAAGAAATTCCCGGGACGTCCTAGAATCCTGATCGTTAAATTGTCGTCAAGACTTATTAAAGATAATATTATCGCTGGAGCTCGCAAACTTCGCTTGACTACTAAAGAAATAGGCATGAGTGGTGAAATAAAACCTGTATTTATCAATGACAATCTAACGCCTCAAAACAAACAACTTTTAAAGAAGACTAAAGAAATGGCTAAAACTAAGGAATACCAGTATGTTTGGTCAAAAAACGGGAGAATATACATAAGAAAGTGCGATACCAGCCCTATGATTCAGATATCGGACGAAGAAGACTTGAAAATGAAATTTGTCTAGTGTTATTTAATATCTCAAAAAAAATTTTTTTTATAATATTTTACTTAACATCATATTTCATCAAACTCAGACATTTTTGTACAGTAAGTGTGGAAGTCATAAACTTTTGGTTTAGCACTTCTAGTCAATCTATTTCTTTTACACACACACATTATATTATTATTGCATGGCGGTACTCTAAAAAAAAAATCTTTCTCATGTCCATTGTATTTCTTATTTTAGTGATTCAAAGCAAACATGTACATATATACATAACATGCACATCGTCAGCATTTTTCATAGTTTTTATTATTGGCAATAATCTATGCGTACATATAAATAAATATCCTGCCTACTTCGACTGCATAATACGAAACATAGTTTATGAGGGTGTCATAAGTGTCGATTTCACAAGTATTAATCCACATTATCATTTTGTCGTTTACTTAGTGGGACTTAAAATGAAGTGTGTACTTATGTATTCGTATAATATGGTGTGGTTGCAATATTTTTGTTTTATCAGAGTTGTGTATGGTCTTCGATACTATAGAAATCGGTATTTTTGTTATCTCAATAGTTATAATGGCGAGACCTAGTTTAAACATTTTCTATCAGAATACTCGCGGCCTAAGAACAAAATGTTCGGATTTCAAACAAAGTATTTTGAGTTGTGAATACGACATAATAATAATAACAGAAACGTGGTTACATGACGGAATATTCGATCGTGAATTTAGTGATGACAGGTATGACGTTTTTCGTCAAGATCGTGACTTGACAATTAGTAAAAAATTGACCGGTGGTGGTGTGATGATACTGACGCGACGCGAACTTTATGCTATACGAGCGGAATGCAATACATCGCCACCATCCGAGATGTTAACCGTGACAGTACCGGCGCGTGCGCTTGCTACCACACCTGGCGTTTCTTGCACCGACCTACATATTAGCGTTGTTTATGTTAATTCGGATAATCTGCCTTTAGAGATCAATTCTATAGTTGATGAGCTCGATACTATGATTAGTCACCGTAACCCACAACAAAATTATTTATTGGTTGGCGATTTTAATTTACCGTGCATTTCTTGGACTACGGATGGCCCTAGACATAATAAAAATGGGTCTATTAATTCTCAGAACGCCGGAGCGAAATTAGTAGAAGAACTAAGTCTATTGGGTATGACTCAATATAATACCCTACAAAATTACGCTGGTAATACTTTGGATCTAGCTTTTTGTAATTTGCCACTCAGCATAACCCAATGTTTCTTTCCCTTGGTTCAACTAGATCTAGCTCACCCTACATTTACTATAGATATAAGCGATCTTTCGGTGTCGTCACTTAAGGAGGTCACATCCCCAAAACGTAACTATAGAAAAGGAGATTATTTCTCGTTAAATGAGTATTTTTGTAATTTTGATTGGCGATCGGTATTTTCCAACAGAGACATTGAGGATGTTGTCACTGCTATGTATGAAGTTATTTATGATGCGATCAAAAAATATATTCCATTGAAAAAATGTAGTCATTATTCATATCCATTTTGGTATAGCCGAGCTCTCATTAAAATAATCAAAGAAAAGTTAAAAGTACACAGTAAATGGAAAAAAAGTGGTAACAAACGCGACTATGACGAATTTTCATTATTGCGTAACAGACAACGAACCATTCAAGCTAGCTGTTTTCATAAATATACTACAAACGTCCAAAAAAATATAAAAAGTAACCCCAATTGTTTTTGGTCGTTTGTAAAAAAAATGCGCGGTGGCTCTAATTACCCAAAAGTGTTTACTCATGGAGGCTCTAAATACACGGATGGCAAACAAATCTGTGAAACTTTTAACGTATTTTTCCAAAGTGTATTTGGAACACCCTCCACCATAGCACATACCCCCCAGAATTTAACATATAGTAATGAGTGTATTTCAAAGTTATTCGTCACGGAAGCCACGGTGGCAAGATTTTTAAAGGCACTTGATACATCTAAAGGCCCCGGTAGTGATGGTATTCCATCTTTATTCTGGTCTTCGTGTGCTTCTTCTTTAGCATTTCCAATCGCTTATATTTTTAATAAATCCTTAAATTATGGTTTATTTCCATCCATCTGGAAAGAAGCACATATAATGCCTATCCACAAAAAAGGATCCAGAATGAAAATTGAAAACTATAGAGGTATTTCAATTTTAAACACAATTGGCAAGGTCTTCGAGAAAATAGTTTATAATTCCATTTATCCTACAATTACTAAAGGTATCACTACTCACCAGCATGGGTTTCTGAGAAACCGGTCAACTACAACTAATTTAATTAACTTTTCTGACTTTGTGTTGACACATATGTGTAATGGAGGACAGGTTGATGTGGTCTACACGGATTTCGAAAAAGCTTTCGATCGGGTGGACCACAGCATTCTGCTAAAGAAACTTTATGAGTTAGGGATTCATGGCGATTTGTTAAGATGGATAAAATCCTATCTCACAAATCGATCGCAAGCTGTTGTAATTGGGGGATATCGATCTGATTTTGTTGAGATTCCTACCGGAGTTCCACAAGGATCTCATTTAGGTCCATTATTATATAATGCGTACCTTTATGACATATCAAATAGCATTAAATTTTCTCAATATCTCATGTATGCAGATGATAAAAAAGTTTATTGTAGAATAAATTCCGAATTAGATTGCGTTAATTTACAATCAGATCTTAATAATTTGGGTAATTACTATGCCGACAACCAAATAACAGTTAACGTTCAAAAATGCCAATGTATTAGTTTCACGCGTAAAAGAAACCCTGTACTTTATAATTATAATTTCAATGAAATTATAATTGATAGGACCACTATTGTAAGAGATCTAGGTGTCTACTTTGATAAAAAAATGCTGCTTAGAGATCATGTAGATAATATAGGAGTTAAAGCATTTAAAAGTCTAGGTTTTGTGATTCGATGTTGCAAACCATTTAAAGACGTTGCAGCTGTTAAATCGGTATACTATGCGTACGTACGCAGTATTTTGGAATACGCTAGTCAGGTGTGGTCACCGCAATACGCCGTTTACATAGATCGTATTGAGCGCATACAAAAAAAGTTTATTAACCATCTCAATTACCGTCTACATATACCTACAGCATCCTACATAGAGGATTGTCGTCGGCACGGTCTTCTGACCTTAGAGGAAAGGCGTAAATTAATGGACATGTGTTTTCTTTACGATATTGTAAACAGCAAAATTGATTGTGAAGAGCTGGTGGCGCGTGTGGCGCTTCGAGCACCGTCGCGGCGCACTCGCCACACGCCTTTACTAAATGTGCCCGGTCGTACGACAAAGTACGCTGCCAATTCCCCGCTAACTAGAATGCCTCGTATATATAACTCTGAATTTGCTGACGCTGATTTATTTTTCTGTAACTCTAAATCTACATTTAAAAAACATATCATAAAACTAATCCGAAATGAATAATAACTTTTGTACCTTATAGTAACTTAAACTAATTACAAATTTACACATATACGCACACCCACACACATATGCACATACGCATGTGCTTGCACATGCACTTACACTTGCAAATACACATACACATGCTCATGCATATACACATACACTCAAAGATACACACATATACATGCACATACAGTCAAAGGGGTCAAAGACCACCTCTTACTACCTACAGTAAATATATTCTATTGAACCCTTCCACACTTACTACTTTATTAAATTGTTAATGTTCTTTTTATTGCGCTTATCAACATACTAGTTGTTATAGATAGAAACCTATTATTAGCCTTATTATGTATTATGTACTTTAAGGAATCTTACATTTGTAACGCCGTTGGTTTCTTAATAAATAAATAAATAAATAAAAACAACTTTAAAATTTAACAAGACCTATTCAAATCGGTCCATTCGTTTAGGCGCTATGATGCTACAGCAAAGATGACGATGAGTCTGACTTTTTTAGGAATAATCTTAATAAAGCATTATAATAGTAACATAATATATAGATAGATGTTCTTAAATGATGAACATATTAATGCCATTGCAATGGAAACTCCCTAACATTAAAGCTTAACTAAAGCAAGGAAAAACTATAAAACAACAATGTAAATAATTCCAATAACCTAACATGAATGACGAATTAATGAATCCAAAACAGAAACATCCCAATTTCCTCACCACCAAAACGCCACGATTATAGAGGAAAATATTCGAAATCTCCACAAAGGGGCTCACGACAATAAATCCATCGGGCTCGCATTAACCGCCGTTTGGCAGTCGACACGCGTCGCCCCAAGGACCCGTGTAGGCAGTTCCATTCGCATTCAGTCCTCAAGCGGAATCAGTATTCCGAACGGCATTCAGGTTTAGCATTCGCGAAACGTACTAACACTACGTCATGGTTCAGTCAAGGTGTATGTATGTGTTCGGCTGCAGGGGAGAATTCGACATTTTTAATTAATATTTTGGAAACAGGCATGATTTAGCCATTCTCAACAAAGACTTCAATGTATACTACTAGACAATTTGCGCGATACATAGAAATTGTACCCCTAAGTTGCGGTCAATTGATCGTACCTCAATATTACCATCTCGCTTACTCTCAACTAGAACCCCTATCGCGCTCCCTGTCTGTGAGCTGTCAAACTCCCGCGTTATGTGACGCAATTTTACTTCTACACGGGCTGTCTAGTAGTATACATTAAAGTCTTTGTTTCTCAATGATATTTAAAAATGTTGCCATGTTTTGTAGAGATTAGAAGCATTAAGCTCACATGATTTCATAATAGGATCACCGTACGAAACGCAACCGCAAGTTGCTACTTCAGTCAAAAGTACCCAGCGGCTGTTATCCTTAAACATGAGGTAAGTGGTAGCATTGCGCATTATTGCGCATGCAAAAATGCGCAATAACGTTGCTGTGGAAATACGTCATCGGCTTTTATTAATTTGCGTATATACCTACACGGGATTAAAGGTAGAATACCCAAATTTATCAGGATTATGATTATCAAAACGCAATTACGTTGGTTTAATCTAGACATTATAAAAACGTAACCAGAAAGAAAAGATTATAAAAAACGTAACTAGGTCATGGTTGTAAAAATAAAGATATTTATTTAACGACGACAGGATTTTTCGAAGTATAAAAGGATATTAGTCAAACTTAGCAATAGAGATAAGTTGGATTAAATTCGTTTGGGTAGTATTCAAGACACGTATTGACTTCTTTGTAATATGTATGTAATATTCACGCTGCTAATAATAATGCTGTGAAGAATTGTTTAACCTTATTCCTTCCTCACCTTTCCTTAACAGAACCACGCGTGCTGGCTTGCGAAACCATAGCTTCGTGGTCTCTTGCATCTCGGCTCGGACCAAGAGGCTCGCAAAATCTAATTTCTATCGGACCATAAAGCTGTGGAATAGTTTGCCGACGCACGTGTTTCCTTCTTCCTATAACATGGGATCCTTTAAACGGTGTGTGAAGAAGCAATTAAGTAGGCCAGCATAATTCTGCCGATCTGCGATAGATTCAGTGTCTATCGTTGGTCGACAGTATTTATGAATTGTGCTACACTTACCATCAGGTGTAGCGTAGTCACTTTGCCGAGCCAGGATAAAAAAAAATGTTCCATGACAAAAAAAATATTTCTAAGGTTACCAGAATTCCATTCTGACAAAGTGGTAGGTTAAGATTATTAGGATAAATTTAAGGCTTTTGCTAGTTCTGTTGAAATACACCACACAGTACAAAACGACATAAAAAAAATATGAGTATTCAATACTTAGAATGGTAGATACCATATATTTCATCGTTTATGCCAATTTTGTCAGAACACGCATATCGTGGAGGCAATCGAGGCAAGTTCCCAGTAGTTTTTTTTTCTCATATCTATTGAGATCCAGTGGAGTAGTGTTTACATCTATCCTTTTAAATGAAATAGATATTTTTTACACAAAAATGCACAATACCTTATCTACTATTACATTGTCTTTATTCATGAATTTGGATTCTGTAATATGTTAAACTTTATCTGTTACTACAGCAATTTCAACTAGTAAAATTCCCACACCTAGATTCTCCGTAACATTTTCACGTAAATTCGTGATTGAGTAATTGAAAATTAACACTAGCAAGCGTTAAGTGTATTAATAAGATTGACGCAAGGCGTTCGATGGTGAAAAATGGCGGGCGTAGATTCGCGCGCGCCCGCTAATCTGTGTGCACACACGTATTGACGTAAATGTTTCGCGTTTGCAAATACTCTGCTCGTGTCACCGCGTTATCAAAACACTGTGGGGTTATTTACCCAGCGATCATGTGATGTTCATCGACACTTCAGCGCGTCCACGCTTCCGCTTCACCTATATTTTTATTTACCACGACGCGACGTGATAATATATGAGCAATAATAAAGTACTTACTCATTATTATGTTTTAATAATGTTTCTTCCTTTGAATTGTTCTATATGTATATGAGCAAACTTTGATACTTCGAGTTTAGTCATGTATAACCATAAAGACAAATCGTCTTTCATTATCTCTTTAATTAAATTATTTAAACGACATCATCCCACTACAGACCAAACGTCTCCTGTCCCTCCCCCACGTATCGCGTTTTAATGGTTCTACAGGTTATTGTGGCTCAAATGCATGCAGATCATCTCATTTTTTTCCAATTCAGTCGCGTCGTTGTCCTTCGCCAACCATAAAGTACCCATTGACCAAAGAGGTTTTGTCCAAAGTTCGGTATGGATTCAAGTCACGGGGCCATTGGCCACGTACTGTATTTATAGTGCTTAAATGAAAGCATACTTTTCAGTCTAGTAAGGCAATTCAAATACATTTTTGTACGACGATCTTAAATCGAGATTAACCACTAACTTAACTTATTTACTTATGCCAAATTTTCATACCATTTGACGTTTCCTTAAACTGGTTTAGTGGGTTAAACTCGATTTAGGATCGTCGTGCAAGTGGGCCGTAATAATTATAGATATTACTTTCCTAATATTCCTATATTAATACTATAGGAATTCCTAATATTAATACTTTCCTAATATTTCTTCCAAATTTTTCTAGTGTGAAATGTGTAATTACAATTCTAAAGTAAATATTAATACTAGTCCTAAATCAACCAGTTATCACGATGACAATGAGATTACTAGTATAATCCCAGCCTTAGACATCAATGTTATCTCGGTCAACACCCACATTCCACTACTCGTAAGTTCATCTAATCTATTTCACAAGGTTTGAGTATCTCCACTTTTGATATCTTCATTAATCTTGGGTGTATCATTTTTTTTATTCATTACATAGTATTAGGTAATTTTAGATTAGACATATATTTTTTCCTTTCTGCTCATTATAAGTTTTTTTTTCTTGAAAACTACATGTGCCTGTGTGCTATCAAGATACATTACATCACATTACAAATCAATCTATGTTCTGTAAATCCACCTGATCTACAACTTCCTTATAGATGTTTCGTCTAATTTGTTATTTTGTTTTTAATAAGAACTGTCGAAAGTTGGTACTTCCCCGTTTATGGCTACGATGAATTCTTAAGACGAAGGTACATTGTAACCGCGATCATACTCGCTAATAGTTCAAATACGGCGACAAATATTTTAAGCACTTACGCCATGGACTCCTGAGTGCTTCTCAAACATAACAAACAGTTCGAATTTATAATACAAATATTCATAATTTTTTCTCACTTACAGATCTACTAAGCACGAACAAATCATCCTGAAAGGGAACCTTAGCAAACAAGCATTAAATCAACACTATTGGTGTATTTTTAGTTGGAATACATTTCATGTTTCCATTATTTGTAGCTAATTTTATTCGTGGCGTAAAGTTAACCTACAACATAAGCCCATTCATTGATCCGGCAATAAAACAGAATTGTTGTGGCAGTTGTCTTCTGGCCGTCAATAGTGGTTGATTGTGATGGTTTTATAGTTTTTGGCAAATTCTGTGGTTTGCCCACGCGATTCCTTAACGCTATTGACGTTATGTTTAAACTGGGTGTTGTTTTTCTTGCCGATTCTTCCGTAACTATTTTTAAGATTAACAGAACTGTGTCAGTTTTGTTTTCAACGCTTGAACATTACTAATTAATGTTTTTGTTTTTATGCGTAGTTTTTGTATGTTATCTTTTCAAAAAAGCTATGATTCATATAGCATAGTTTTCCATATAGTTTCTTCTTATGCCAACTCATTAAGACACTTAACATTCTTCGGAATAATAACTAACAACTGCTTTATTTTTGTTACATGATAATATACGTAGCCATAAGACCTTAATCTGACCTGACTCTATTGCATCAGTATAGTTATATAAAACAGTATGTTGTAGTAGATCCATGAATCATCTTCATTACTCGGTAACACATTGCCAAGAATTCATTATGTGATATTAAAGCATATTATCATGAGATTCCAATATATATCTGTTATTGAATTAAGCTGCGTTTTATCATAATCGATTCTATAAATATGGCTTGTATTTTTTTTTTTTTGTGATAGTCGCAGCCTCGAAAAATTCGGACTCGTCATCGCTATCAATTATGGTAACTAGGTACCAAGCATTCCAATCTGAGTATATTGTGACACAAATTTATATGGTAGTACCAACACTGAAGTCAGTTTTGCCTACAGCAAGCATGGGTCCGCTAATATCCGGTGTTAGTTATATCAAATCAAATCAAATAATTTATTTGCAAGAATGTAGGTATAAATAACAATGATTCGGAAATACCCATCGTCGCCATATCAATCCTTTTCAAACTAAATATGCGGCTTTGTATTTATTACCCTTAATAAATTGAAGCCCCTCTAAAAACAAGCACACTTAGATTGACTAGCTGACTCTTCTCAGGGCTGGGTCACGCCGCGTTGAATCCGGTGGTAAAGTTTGTTTCTCCGCGCCGGTACTTCTTACGCTGCGTCGCCTTGGATCCGGTGCTAGTTTTAAAAAAACGTAGCGTATCGGTGATGCTCATGGTCCATATCGACAGTTCTTAAAAAGTATTGGGTAATGGTAATGTGGGACGTTATCCTCAGATAATAAAAATATTGTAAAATGTATAAAAATACACTGGTTTAATGTAATTGTTCTGTGTATTGTTGATGATGATGAATGATGTATCACAGTCCCACGGAAAACCGTCGTGAAATCAGCTTTGCTGTTGGTTTCTGTAAATCAATGAGATTGTCAAAGACTCAAAGAGTAATCTCTCTTCCCTATCTTAAACATTAGTCTAATAATAACGGTAATTAGAACTAAATCTACTTATTTACACTAAACCCATGTTTGTTACTGAATTGTATGTACTATTGAAGCAATAAAATTATTATTTTATTATAGTCAACCACGATTTCTCTGGTGTTATGTAAAATCAGTTAGTATCACCTAATAGCGCATTAACCTAAACCCTGCTATATCAAAAACGTCAGGATAGTTGTACTATAAAATGCAAGTCCCCAAGTCCGTACCCCATTCTCTTTGATACCATATTCACAGCGCGTACCGCCGAAGGACGCTTCACGGTACAGATGCGCCCGAGTGAACCGTGATCTGAAACCGTTCCCTCGCCCCACCACCTCCCCTTTATCGCAGTGTATTGTGCCGGCATAATAGTAACACATGGTAAGAAGGAAAGCGCGCTGACGCGGTGTTGAATTATAATGAGCTGGAGGTTATTCTTGATTTGAGAGAAAGGAGAGGCTGGTATCTGGCTAAAAGTAGGCGGCAGTCGAATATGTTTGTTTCTATGAAGTTGGTCAAAAAGTTAACTAGAAAATGTTCAAGGTAGTATTAATTTGATGTTGATGCTCCAAAATAGAGTTTTGATGTATTTATGACTTCATGTCTTAAACCAGGTAAAATTTAAATTTATTTATGATTGCAATAGGTTTTACAACTAAATTCAAAATTGGACCACATTTAAAAAACGCTCTAGAGGAGAGAATTTAACAGGTGTTCCTTTTTTTACTATGAATTATAATAGGTAGGTATATAAAATTATTTTCCACTTAAGAGTACAAATCACACGATTCTAGTGATAGTCAACACATTCGACTTTGATTCTCCCTATGATAAAAATATAATCTTTATAATTGAAACAGTAATTTACGATATAAAATAAATAGCTGACGCGAAATCCCGCACGTGCAAGCGGCATTGTAAAGGCGTTTCCACACCGTCACGCGCAGCTGAGTGTCGGTCAGTGGCGTGACAGCCGCTCGCGCGGGACGCTCGACGGACGGAGCGACGCGCTTTCTAACGTCCCACTGTATTCCACGCATAATTGTTACTTCGCAAGTTAAGTGCCATTAGCAACTCGTGAGACTGCTTGACGTCAAATAAGCAGGAAATGTATTTCATGGTTTGTTCCGTATATTTCCTATTGTAACCCACTTTCCTTATAAGGTCACTAGAGAACAGAGTCCGTCCGGGTAGGTGCCGCTGTTTGCCTGTTTCTGCCGCCAAGCAGCAATAGTAAGCACTGCTTCTCGCATACGAGGGACGTACCACCTTAGTCGTTTGCGACCTATGATATAAAAATATGAGGCTTAACGTTTTACTCCATGTTTCGGCATTATGAGCGTAGTGCAGTGCCATCCAGTAATTTGTAATACAAATTTCTGGGTGGTGTTGCTACTGCTTATGGGCATATAAAGCTTACAATCAGGCGAGCGACATGCTCATCTCGTCATTGATACAAAAAAATAAAACCAACATCTTTCAAGGAGGTATATTCCATATTACAATCCTATACAAATCGTCATATCTTGAACCCAAAAAACCTTTAAAACTTCACACGTTGTAACATAAAGCGAAACATTTTTTACGCTGTTGTGATTTCTTGATAATATATTCAAGACGTTACGCAGCGTTGCTGCCATGGCTGAGGTCACGCTCCAAGTGTCGAAGACAATTAGTTGCGTTTTCGTATAGATAACAATTTATTGCTAACATTAAGTAAATAGCGGTGAACGTTTCATAAGGAATATTTGGAATATGTAAAATTGAGACATATTTAAATATTTAGGTTTGACGGTAGGCAGCGGCTTTGCTGTGCCCTGGCATTGCAGAAGTCTATGGGCAGCGGTGACTACTTACCATCAGGTGGCCCGTTTGCTCGACTGCCTATCCAGGCAGTAAAAAAAAACTTAGGTAGTTAGATTTTAAAATAATGTGATTTTATTTTATAGTCTGTCGGCAAACGAAGAAGTGAGCCACTTAATGTTAAAAGATCAACACTGCTCGTAAACACTCAATGACAAGGGAATCGTGGTGGCATTGCTAACCTTTAAAGTAAGGAACAGAGATCTGCTAGCTATCGGCATTCTCACGGGACCTACAACCAACGGACTGATCGTGCGTATTTAGACAGCGACATATTGTTATATCATAGGTGCCAAGAACTGAGTAAACTTAGTTTTCTGGGTAACTATTTTAGCATAATGTATTACAAACATTATACTATGTGGTAGGTCGCTCGTATGCGAGAGAGTATCTGAGTTGATCCCACCATTTTGTCTATTTCTGCAGCTCAGCAGTGTTTAAGCATTGTTGTGTTTCTGTTTGAAGAGCATTAAAGCCAATTAAATTACAACTTAACATTCTATGTAGCGGGATGGCGAGCGCAGTCCAATACTATGCAGTGGTTAGTAATTCAAAGTTCTGTGTGGTGCTTCTGTTTATGGGCAGGCGTGACGCTTTCTACCAAGCGAGCGACGTGTTAGTTTTATCATTCAGGCTAATAAAAAAAACACATAACATAAAAAATCCATGACAAGCTTAATGTGGTAACTTTTTAGACAACTTTACATTACTAACATAACATTAATGACATTAAGTTTGTATAAAATTCATGTGATTAAATATATACACACATTGTGTGGTGCGTACCTATAGCTAAATTGAATTTATTTATCATTAACTTTTTATTTTTTTCCGTTATCTTTAAGAAATATCAAAGTAACACTAACGTTGCTAACACTAAGAGAGAAAGCTGGAGGTGTATACAATTACATGTGTATAATCGTAGAGGTTACCGGTTTAAAAGCGAGTTTCCAGCCGCTAGACAAAAAGCGGCAACTAATAAATAAAATGAATTAAATGCGAGTCATCGGGCCGTCGTACGGAACCGTCACGCGCGGCGGCCAAGCGTGGCGTCACGGGATGTGACGCTCTCGCGCTGAACGGCGCGGCGCGGCGCGGTGCGGTGAGAGGCGGGGGAGGCGAGCCGTGCTCGTCACGCGCTCGCACCCGACACGCTCCACCGAGCGCGCCCCTGTGTGAACGAGCCTTTATATTTGCATAATTTGATCTCTTGATTGGCGGTTGTTTTTTCGACGGTAAGTAATACGTATAATATTAACTCAACCTTGTAAGTTGCTAGTCTGTTGTTTTGCAAACGAGTTTCTTCAATTTATAAATAAGTATTTTGAAAACTTTAAAATTAAACTTAAGGGTTCCCGATAGAAACAAGCGAGACGGCGGAACGGGAATCACGACACAACACGGGCGACCGAAATATTGTTACATGGAATAATTTTAAACATCGCGGTCGCAATGTACTCATTTTGAGGTATGCGACCAAGACAAGAGACCGGGAAGCGAGAGAGGCGGAAGCGACACGTCGTTTTGTATGCAATTATAAAGCATCATTTGAAACGCAAAAACCAGAGATACACAACCGCGACCTTAAGTTGCTTGGACCAATACTATATCGTGTCTCCCGTGTGGTATAACGCGTCGCCGTCACCTGTCTCGGTTGCGGACGCCATTAGGAGGCCCATTGAATGGGTCGTGCAAATACTAGCTCATCTAATCAGACCATATCCAGCAACCATCATCAGTTCATTACGACTTATCTGAATAAAAACAAACCCTTTAATGGTAAAGAGGATGTTACTGTCCATCAAATTGGAATAAACAAATTATCGAGTAGTGTCTAACCATAATGTTTAAATACCGGGTTCCTCACATTCTGTAATATACTTGTAACTCCTGTTAGAATTTTTATTTATAGCTATCATACAAACCTATCCATTAACAGCCTCTTTGGCGCAGTGGACGAGTAGCAGGCAGTGAAACGAGAAGCCCTGTGTTCGATCCCGCACCGAGAATGTTTGTGTGATCCACAAATATTTGTTTGGAGGCTGGGTGTTATGGGACCATAAGACCAGTGTTGGTTCTGATACCCATGACACATGTCATGAAATGAAAGATAGGGTGAGTTGGCAATATAAATTCACTCCTCTTCGTAACAAAGCGGGAGAGAAAAGAGTGAACTAAGGAGGTATTAACCCCAAGTATAAAGATGCATTAGCATGCTAGTCAGCAAGATACAAGATACTGATAGCGCCGCGAGCAATGACAACTGAACACGTCACGACAGAATAATTAACAAAATCCACAAACGTTGGAATTCGACGAGCAAACACTGGCGAAACTTCTGATACGTTATCAACGAGATTACGTCGCGATAACGCTACAATTTGCGTTGATAACATGTATAATAAACGCTGGTATCATATGCCCATGCGTCATTGACGGATTAATATATTCGACTGTATTGAGCGGTGAAATTAAATAACGATGCCATTTAATCTATATATCTGTGGAAAATTTTGTTTTGATTAAAATAACAAAGGATGTCATACGATGATATCTCGGCCCTTATCTGGATATGTAATCGGCATAACGTATTTTTCTGTTAAATTTTCTGTACCAACCGTTTGCTGTACGCTGTCACTTACTCTCCCTTTTTACAGAGCCTATCCAAAAAAAATTTCGGCTGAATGCTACCACAGTCACTAATCAGTTTTGTTTTAAATTGTCCCAGAGATGGGCACGGGCCTCCTCTACGTATGAGATGAGTTATTCCAGCATTTTGGCAGACTTCACATACCTTTTTTATTAAGCTCTCACAGATATACAGGTATCCTCACAATGGTAGATCGGGTACATATTTTGAAAATTTTAAGTCGGAAGATCACTTACCATTAATCTTGCTCGTTTTTCGATCTATGCTATTTTCCTATACAAAAAAGAGTTCTGAAATCCAGTTCTTCAAAATATTACCTATAAATAATTAATTACATATGAAAGAGACATTCTCCGGTCGCATTCCGCGTCCACCACGTCAGTTGAGCAAAATGTATAATGAGGTAAACTCTAAAAATAACTTGCAGTTAGATCACCTACCATCTATAGAGGAAAAAGGCTCACACGACGACAAGTATTCTACTGTTTTGCTGAGAGTATTTCAATAGTAAATTTAATACAATACCTGAATTAGCAAGCCTAATGTTAGCATATTTTTTCAGTGTCTAAATCTAGTAAAGGTATGTAAAGATCGCGTAAAAATACCAAAGTAAAAAAATGGATTTCCCCATATAGGTATACTAATGCAAACCCAATGAGAAACAGTACATAAGATTCGGAAGACCGTGTGTACGCAGAACCAACTCTATATACCTATGTTTGGACTTTGGTGATTAGAGTTAACGAAAAAGTTTTGACTTCGTATGGTTATAATCTTTGTCATCAGCCTACTGAGTGCACTAGTGGAGTTTTTTTTTCATCTTTATTTATAATTTAGAGGGTTTGATCAGACATGACAAGAGGGTGGCCCTTGGGAAATTCTAAAATATCATTATCCACACTTAAGAGCTACCTGAATAGTGGAGATAATTTGAAGACTACGTCATCTAAGGTTCGTTGTATCTAATTACTAGCTAATCCCTCATGTGGATCACCGCCCTATCCTGTCCGGATTGTCTCCTATTTTACGTATCTTTGACCACCATCATATTTAATATACTTACCATCATGAAATTTAATACCCTTTCAGATAATTTTACTAATAAAGATAATTACTTACCTATCGAAGTTGTTCGTTTGGCAAGAATCGTATTATAGTAACCAAGGCGCGTCAAGAATCAATTTTTTTTCTTGTAAAAATAGATGTTTTATCTATTACAAAGATATGTGAAACGAGGTCGGCGAACGTAATCTTATCACGAAACGCTTGCTATCTGTTAGCAAGAACCGTGCTCGAAGAGACAAAGGATGCAACGCACTGATAATGCGTAATCTATGATTATGTGCTCATTCAGATAGGACTATATAGTATTCTTAAATTATACCTACGTGCTGACAATTTTAATAGTAGGTACCCATGTATTTTCTGGTGTCGAAAAGCATGATTACTTAAGAGAATGTCTCCTGAGTTTGATGGTAGAGACCACTATATATTAATTTTATCGAAACCGATTATAGTTGCTTTTGAGACTGGCGCTTGGGAATTAGCTTTTCTATATCGATGAATTGGTCGTTGGTAAAGTGGCAACATACTTAGACTGAGAAACCGTGAGGTCCTGGGTTCAAACTCCTGCGGGCTTAGCACATGCAACACGACATATCTCGTGCTCGAGGGAGATACTTATCGACGAGAAATAGCTCGGGTAAACATTCGACAAAATTACGTCGTCATGTTAGGGTTCGTAGACGAAATATCACAGAGAGGTTGAAAGTATTATTTTCTCTACTTTAGACATAACGAACTGAGTGTTCTATGCAACTATGTTAGCTTCGATAGACATATAGAGATAACCATATAAAACAGGTTACTCACGGCAAATCGAGTCGATAAAATCACCTCGTGAGTTGCTTATGCTAAGCCCTCAGGTCGGGCAATCACAATTTGTTCGGTTTTCGATTCGAAAAATTATACATAGATTAATAGATGCGATGCCGAACTTCAAGGGAAGGAATAACTAAGGGATTGGGAATTATGGTTTTTGGGCCTCCGTATATCTCACTCACCGTTCGAAACGCAACAGCAAGCTGCTACTTCACGTCGGTTTTCTGTGAAGCAGTGGTAATAACCCAACCGAGCCGGCCCATTTATGCTGTACACCAAACGTTTACAACGTGGCATTACCACTTATAAAAAGGTACAAAGAGAAACGCACAAACTAAATGGTCATTCGCTGAAATTAACCTAGTCCATATGCTATAACGTTGACAGTCACGCGCATACTACGTGTTAAACAGAAAATGTAAGTACAATGTGAGGTTGGAAAAAGAAAGTCCCGCGGTACCGTTGCGCGACCCACATGGCGCAGTGGCCACGACGTGACTCAGAACGTAACGCGCAACGTAACACCACGGGGAGACACTACGGCATGAATTTTGATAGACACCGACATACTGCCAAACTGGTTGGTGTTTCTCGAAACTGTACGCGATGCGAGAGTGAATTTGGTAAATGTGAGGGACAAACCCAAAAAAGTCTCTTATATGAACAAAAGCGTAATGTATAACAATATAAGATTGTAAAAAACAATATCTTAATATTTTTTCATATGTAAGTTCGTATTGAAAGATGGCTTGTATCCTGCATAATAATAATATGATTCAGTCTGTGAATATAATTGTGATGTAATTTGACAATGTTTAACGTAACTGAATAGAAAGTATCTTGCTCGCTCTTCTCTGAGGAATCTGGTTTCTGAGACGGGTGAGCAGCATCGTAATTTTTTTTATGCATATTTTTACTATTTAAACATTGTAATTAATAACGTGGCAAAGAAAGAACTCAGTGCACAACCAATTGTAAATATCTAAATAACTATGTCCCTAGTAATGCAACATGTCAAAAGTAGCAAATGTACGGTGATCCAAAGACATACGAAAAAGACAACGACTATATCGAGCAAACAAAAAACGATAATTATGAATGCAAAATTAGGTACTTTGATGTTTCTAACACTCCTACAGAAACATTGATGACGTCTTCGGATTCAAGTATTGTCTTCGATGACAATACTTGAATTAAACTATAGCTAGCCCTGTTTATATAACCAGTAGTTTCTGTGACATACAAATGTAAGATACTTTTTAGAAGAAGGTAACTAGTTCATCCTCATACACCATTACAACAATTTCCTAGAAAGATGTTGTATGCCATATTAAATATGTTTATTGAAGTCGTTCCAACAATATGTAGGTAGGTTCTCTTACATTTTTTCCTTTCTTATTAGAGCGCCATACAGTGCCTGACACAAAATAAACTTTCAAATAGCCAATAACACTTGTGCTGGTTTATTAATAGACTTATCAATGAAAACAAATCGACTTCCGATGTGGCAATTACCAGATGTTCGTAAGAGCCATGTTTGAGCGTAGTTTAAAAACATCGCCTGTACCAAACCAAATTACACCCGTAAATAGCTATTCAGGTCGATCCACTTGAATTCGATAGATGTAATTAATCCGATAAAGTGTATCTTTGGATAGAAGCCATTTTCTACTATACCTAAATGCCTAGTCTAAAGTGGAAAGGCAGTAACGTTACGAAGTATAGTGCATTTAGTTACAATAGCTTACATTCTTAGTCGTTCAAACGAATAAATAGATGTGAATTATTTTTATAGTTCAACACTTTTGATCACTGATTCTTACCGAACATACTTAATTCGAAAAGTATAGAACAGAATAACCATATTTATTTGTAGCAATTTTAATAAAGCAATTGTAATGGGTAAAGTAGAGGGAAAGCGACATGTCGGTAGAAGAAGGAAATCGTGGCTCAGGAACATAAGGGAATGGACAGCAATCACCAGGGTAGAAGAGATATTTAACCTGGCAAGAAATAGAAAGGAATTGCGGGGTTGATAGCCAACATTCAATAGTGAATAAGCACCGCAAGAGAGCAAGAGAACTTTAATGAAACATAATGAACTACTCTATATTATCTTTAATTTACGAAAGAATTATCGAATTACGAGTAGGTCGACAGCTAGACAAAAAACGGCCACCTGTAGTGGAGAAGACATAGGTAGTTAAAAATACACGCCAAAACACGGGATCAACGGCCGCATGGAGCTATAACACCTTCGGTAGAAGTGAAGGTGCGCCGGCGACCGTCCTTAACCAAAATGTCGGTGATGTGACGTCGTCGGTTAGAAAGTTGCCGTGCTTGCGTCACGACGCATCGCGGTCGACGACCTGCCGCCTTTGCCAGGGTTGCTACGGTTGCTATTATCTATGACTTTTCTAGTTTTAGATCATAATATGATGTGTTTTTCTCACATCTCATAAATTCAAGGCATTTTTAGTGGGTTTGAGTCAAAATGATGTTTGTGGAATGTTAAATTCCAGATCGATCGTTGTTGATTACCTTTAGGCTATTATCACGATTGACTTAGATCAATGCCTACCTTAACAGTAGAATATTTATCTGTATCGGAAATTTAAGCCAATATCTTCAAACTTTTCAAATAATTGCTTTATTATTATGTTGTTATCAGGCAGGCAGTTTTTACAACTGATGTGCCTGTATCTGGAAGATCTCCACTATGCTATCATTTTGAGTTGGAATATTAGGACTAGTAAATTACATAAAATACAATAAGGATAATTGGAATAGATAATAATATTTGGTTACATTTCTGAAAAAGATATATCGAGTAAACCTTAGACAAAAATAATATTGATAGTATAGAATACATGTACTAGATTTGTCCATTCGACTATGAATTTCCACTTTATATATTCTTGACATCATTATTTCGTTTCCCTCCTCGATTATTCATTTCACTCTTTCAATATTCAATTAAATTAATTCAATCATTGTGGTTCAACTAGTTACTGTATTTTTTTAATATTTGCACCAGATGTATCTTCGGTTTAATAAACTAGTTAGAATCCAATCATTTAGATTGATGAGGATTACTTAATCACATAATTTAATACCAGAAATGGATTAATTGGATTTATTAAAAAAAAAACTAATTCGTATAATAATACAAAAAAGCAACTTTTTAGAAGTTATAAGAGCTTTTCGGAATCTATTTCCAATTCAATATCTTAAATATTGTAGATCTTCGCCGTAAAATTGGAAATTACGTGATCGGTATATTATTTTCTGTGAATTGCCGGTGCCCAACGAATCGCCTAAAACTCATATTTAGTCTTGAAGGTCGACGCGCGGCCGCAGTACGCACCCACAATTCCTCGTGTAGTGGGTGTTGATATGCGTTAGTGATCACTACCCATAATTAAGGTTGTCTGGAAGAAATCGCTGTTTGCGATAAGACCGCCCATTGTATCACCCTTACTGAATGATCCGCGTTTATAAGCTACCTACTTTATTTGGTGTGCAATAAAGAATATTCTATCTATTCTATCTATCTATCCATCAGGTGACCCAATTGCTATTTAGCCGGCTATCACTGGAATTAATTTTACAGACGAGTACGGCAATTGCTAAACTCTGATAAAGAAAAATATGACTGAAAAATATGAAACACAAACCAACATGCGACACACACTTGTAAAACCCTCTGAAAATGACGATGACTAAAGATCTAAGAGAAGATCTATGACAAAATAGTCATTAATAATAATTGTTTTAGTTATAACAGACGTTGAGTCAACCCTGATTGTAGAAGGTAGCATCTCCGTGCGAGCTCGTCGAGCCGCAGACGCGGCCACGGCGCGGCCCGGCGCGCTGACGGCCGACGTAACGCGGAGCCTGACGAGCCGACGCGCGACGCCTGGCGCCATTAACTGTTCACTTCATCTGAACGTGCACCAAGATACAACACTGGATGCATTATTCGACATACTTGCAAGGTTTTGCAAATTATAATTAATTTTTGCTGTAAGATGTTTTTTCAATGGTATAACTTGATTGAGTTGATTTGGGAAAATAAGTAGCATAATTCCTGATTTCAAGCACCTGCACTAACTGATACAAATAACTAATAACTATCAACTGCCTCGGTGGCGCAGTTGTAATGCGTACGCGTTACGATTGAGGCTGAGGCTGAGGTCTCGGGTTCGATCCCCGGGTCGGGTAAAGTGGTATTTCTATTACGAAATGCTCAGTATCAGCCCGGAGTCTGGAATTTGTGCCCAGTATGGCGATAGGCTCGCCCCCTATCACATCGTGGGACGGAGATACGCTCGGCGAAATGTGGGTGTACTGGTTACACCTCTGCCTACCCCTTCGGGGATTACAGGCGTGAGTTCGTATGTATGTTAATAACTATCTTATAAAATTTATTAAATCTTCGTACCTACATGGAACTGTTTAACCAAAACAGACTCATGTTTTACGAAACTAGGATAACATATCAACAGTTATTTACAAAAATACACACTTACATACGCACTCACTGACCTAACCAGTGCACCCATATTCGGGAGGGCTTATTTCAGTCTCATGAGACGAGCCCATCGCCATGCTGGGCACAACTCGAGACTCCGGGCTGATGCTGAGCATTTCGCAATAGAAAAATCCAATATTACTTCTAACCGACCCGGGGATCGAACCCGAGACTCAACACAGCAGTCGTACCGCGTACTCATAATAACTGCGCCACCGACCAGTCACTTATTTCATTTTGGAGTATTACAGTTTGGATTCAAAAATATATTTTATTGTAATTACAAATTCAACAGAACTTGTATAGGACGCGTCTACATAATATTACAGTAATTGGATTCAAATTAGATGCTTTTGCGTCTTGGTCGATGCGTAAACTCATCATACTTATATAACAGATCGAAGTTTGACTATTTTAAGCATTATAAAAACAACTTCTATAGAACTACAAAAGAAACAAAAGCCAACTATAAAAGAACAACAAATTTTGTAGCTAAGATAAATTTTAATTAACACTGTCGTGAGACTGCAGAACCTTCCAACATTTATACTTCGATAAATAAACATTCGTACACCATATTTCCAAGACGTCGCAGTCAACACGTCAGACAGTTCTTAAGCACCATATAAGCTTGTGTATCGATATTCCATTGTCAATTTAGCAGAATAACACAAAGCGACTCGACGTGGTGTTTCGAGCTTGCTCCTGTCAGTTACTGTTTAGGATATTTCATATTTTGTACTATGTATTAGACTATACAATGTATTACAGAAAGGTGTATGTAAATTTAAGTAATGTATACTGTACGATATAAATATTTATCCCCCATAGTACCAAACCGTACATCATCATAGGACATAATTATAGAATTTTCTTTTTTATAGAATGAGTAACATGTCGATATCGACTTTCAAATTTAGACAACACTAAATGATAAAAGTGATACTTCAGACCTTTCATTTCAATTTTGTATTATTACAAAACACATTACGACATTACGTAGTCAGTTCGGAAATTTCCAAGTATTTGAAGTATTATTACGAGTTGAAAATATATTGTATTTGACTAAAAACAAGTGTTATGAATTGGTGGTTTGTGTTCGTGCAGCTGATAATAGCTTATACGAGGCTCATAGATGGAAGACCCGACAATGAAGACTTTAAAGTGCTTCTAGAAGATATTATATCGTCTTCAGCACACATGCTCTTTCAGGTGTTAATTTGTGTTTAAATTACAAGTTACGGACGTATTCGTATGTCCTTAGAATTAATTATGCACACGTTGTTCACGATTATTAAAAAGTGAGTGTCGTTCAAAATAATTAATAGTGATCAATCTTATCGATCTAAACGCGTGATCATTATTAACTTGAAAATTTAGGATATCTACTTATCTGCGGTACTTACTATAAGGTGTATGACCCTCAAATATGACCACACCTTTCTATAACACGTTGTATAAAGTCGAAAGAACAAACGAATCTTGGCTATATTGCTAGGTATTTTTCATAGTAACTGAACATGCGTCTGGTTAAGCGCAGACTTTTTGATTCGTCTCAAGACTTTTTTCAGAGTTTTTATAACTAGGGATTCATTCGAATCGCATGAATTCTTTATTTGCAAATAAAATATGACGTTGAACAATATTAATATATAGATGATTAACTACATGATAAATAATCATATGAAATAATGATTATTTATAATTGAATATGTAGAGACAACCCTGACGCCTGTATTCATTTCCGTAACCTACACTTTTGTAATGACATCGACAACAGACTGACGCGACGTGTTGTGATCCAATTGGTGTACCAACAAAAACATTTCATTTATGAAACCATTACACTGATAAATGTTTTATATTATCTATAATAATGTCAGGCACGATACGCTCGAAATAACACGCTGATATTATCAATAAAACTATCCAAAACGTTCGCTTTGCGTTTTCGTGAATGTAAAAACAATCCGGCTAGTTACTGTCGGCATTATACTGAACAGCAGCTTCGCACGCACATTGACACGTCAAAGATAACATCTTTATCGAAGACAGATAACGATCCGATGGATTGACAGCCATTATCAGATTTATTACTTTATTTCTAGATATAAACACTTGGAAACGATAAAGTAGCTTATGGCGGATCTAAGTGTTTGAACGTTAAATTTAGCACGACGCACAAGGCCCCGAGATCAGAAAGTGGCTAGTCATTGAACTCTGCAAACAGGCAAAAAATAATGGTAATCTTAAAGGTCGCATTCAATTTGAATTGGATTTACATTATGCATTGTGTTGTTGAATAAGATAAATTTGTTGCGAATTCGATATTTAAGTTTTGTAAAGGTTTAATGCTAGTTTGTACGCACACAGCTTGAAGTAGTACAGTAAAGTCTTCTTTCGTAGATTTCAGTAGCAATTTGTAAATTGATATTAAGCCATTAATCAATTAAATGAACAATTCTTTATGCTACAAAAAGCTCCTGATTTGAGATAAATCAAGGATACTTAATATAAAAGCACAAACTGACAAAAGTCTAACTGACAACTCTCTCAAAAACAGTAGGTACATAATAAAGCCAAATATTCAAAGGCCTCCAAAACATCATCAACATACCGGCTCCAATTATTCCGGTTCTATGAACAAACCAGCTCTACTGGTGGTACATTCATATACCTTTCTCTTTTAACGATTCCTTTCGTGTGCTTAAAAATAGCAGCTGCTATCCTGACCGCCTGTACAGAAACATGTGAGCGTCTGACCTTACCGCTGAGGTCATTAGAACAAGGATTGTTTGTATCGTTTTTCCATTTATTTGTTATAAAGTAGCGCACCTCTTGTAATATTTGTATTGACAAGTCAGTGATCACGGAATATTAATGGGCGTAAAGAAATAGATTAATTAAATGTTAAAAGGCTACAAGCCACAAAGTTAAGGATATTTTGAAGCCAGAATTATGTGTTGAAGTGCAGTAAAGTTGCTACTTTAATAACACCACTTCGATTAGTCTCGGATCGCTTAAAATAATTTGAAAATTAAAAGGATTTGAAATGATTTGAGATGATTTTGAGGTAAATCTTTAAACTTATAAATGTTTGACCATCAGCGGCAAAATATTAGGCAGGCGGCAGGTAGATTTAACGTCGATAATTTACACACAGATGTGGAAATGAATTGAGCTTCCATTTCTGTCATGTCAGTTCGACGGCCGGCCTTAGCCCGCTTTAGTGACGTGAAGGGGCCTCGATCGCTGGCTCTGCCCCCTTCCCTCTCAGCACCTCACAGCACTGTGCACCTAAGAATATTCTCAGCGCTCAAAATGCTTGCAATTCAATGGAATCTGTCATGCAGGCTGTGTGAACTCGTGTTTTGTCACAGACGTGGGAGGCGCCGCAAGCCTCCCGTGCGAATGCAATGCGGAGATTGTGGCTTTGGGAATTCGGACTAAACTATATAGAATTTGCATAGTTGAAATAAATTTATTTAGTAAGGCAATGCAGATATGATATTTTGTTATTAGTTTATTGGAAAATCTGTGTAGTAGAACTTAAACACAATTAAATTTCAAACTTCATGACCATAGCTTTGAAGGCTATTTATTTATCATCCTATATTTGCGTGTTTTTTATTAATCCCTCAACACTGCAAAAGGAATTTTAGGCTATAAATGCAGTGCAAAGCTTACGGAACTAATGGAGACTATCAATTTATTTGCTTTACGTGTCTCGTTATTTCTTTTTTTCTGCATGGCGTTATCCCGGCTTAGTGCCTGGGTCCGCCTTTCTTAAACACTTCCACTTCGCATGATCTTAACCATCCTCTGTAGCATGCCCATTGGCTCTAATGTCTCCCTCTAGTACGTCAAGTTCAGAGCTTTTTAGGAATCGGACTCCAGGTAAAATATGGCATTCGCTGACCGACATACTCCTGCGGTTTTCTCAAAACGTTACCAAACATCCTCCAGAGACATTCTTGAAGTTTGTTTGCTACATTGCCTGCAACGGTACGTCGGTCATTATTTACCTCGTTTAAAAAATAAAAAAAACCACAGTCATTTTAAATGCATTCAATTATCAAGCATCCTCTACAAAAGCAATTGGAACTAAAACAGCACAAATGATTGTTGCCAACATCGGCAAACATTTGCTAAACAAGATGGGCAGTTGTTATGTAGCAGTAGGCATCGCTCGTGGAAGATGTTACATAACATACGTTGCGCAAATGCAAACGAGATGCATGTAACGGTTAGCTAAGCGATGACAAAAGAACCAACCGTTTTAGCACCGGTCGGTTGCGTGATATTAAATCTTGTGAATAGATGCGTAAATAGTAGTGCTGATAAAATTATTCTAAAGTTGAAATTGGTTTTGAGCATATGTGTGCAGATTTGGTTGGTCCATTTAAATTAAGGTTCTGTACTTTTAAAGTTATCATGATTATAATGCAGCTACAACGAAGACGGTCAAGTAGTAACCAATAGATGTTAGGGCCCAAAAATATACTCATCATTCTTGTTTTTTTTTTTTTTTTTTTTTTTTTTAAAGCACAACCACGGCATATACATACATTGTTGTTATATACAATTTGGTTAAGTGGTATATTATCTGATGTATTTGACAATTATGGCGTACCTAACGTTACAATATATCTTGGCTGAGTGACGGACAATACACTATTTAATAATACGGGATAAACATTACTTATCTAAGTACAAACAAAATTAAATTGTAGTGAAATAAGGTTACACGTAAAAAATAAATAAAAAACTAAAAAACGAAATAAAAAACAAAACACACAGACTACACTAACACTAGTACTTAAAACTAAACCCAAACATTAACTAAATAATTTTATTTTAGGCAATTCCGGCTGAGCCCTTAAGCTGCAAGAGTATGATTTTCTTTTTAATTTGTTAAGCCATTATGATCTTAATGTATCCAAGAAAAACCTTTACAAGTACAAGAACTTAATAAACTGGATGCATTAAGTAACCAATTGATTTTACTCATAGAATTCAACGTGGGTAAGGTTGGTTACCCGTAGGTTTATATGTAACTAACTACATATTAAGTTATATCTGTACGAGTTTACTCAGTTTATAAAACTCCTATTTTAGTGACAGTAAAACAACTCCAAAATTATGGACAGAAGTGGTATTGTTGTACGATAAAGTTCTCCAATATTTGGCGATTTGGCAACGTCATTACAACATCACCGGAGGCTTAAATCCCGCTCTACTTCCCAATCCCTTAATTATTCCTTTCCTTTAAGGTCGGGAACGCGTCCATGGTTCTTCTGGTACTGAGGGCGTTTATGGACGGTTGAGATCAGTTACCCACAAGCTCGTTTACCGCTCTATGATATTAAAAAGCATGATCGCAACCATATCGAATGAAGATATTCCATGCTAAAATTATATGAGATATGAGAAAATTCCATGAGCAATCTTAGACCATGTACTGTCAAACCAACATCACTTTTGAAAACAACGCATTACTCAACGCTTACTATCGTTATACCAATATATTCAGAAGAAGGCTGGCGATAATGGCTCTTCTGATAAATGCTCCTTAAACGTAACAAGAGAAAGTAAACACGACTGGTTCAAAACATAACTATATAAAACTTGTTAGGAATCGTCTAATCAAAATAGCGAATGACGATGACGGTATTTTAAATGGTATTCAATTATAAAAGTAGTTAGGACGTGAGTCACATCCGTCCGACCTTGAACAAAACAAAGAACACGATGTTGCCACTGCCACTATAAACAGTAATGTAATGGCGATAAAAGCACACCTAAACAGGTAGCAACGTGTGCCAGCTGAATTATAATTATATTTACATGTACATGAAGGAAGAGTGATGAGAACTGTGCAAATGCAGAATGATGTCATTTTACATTAATATACTCTTGCTCTTAAGATTCTTATTACACTCTCGAATATTCGGTAACAATAAGAAACATTAAATTAAAAGATGTTTTAATTTATGTAGCAACAGAGGAACACAAAATCTGAAATACATTATACAACACACAAACAATCCACAGCGTTATGATAGAACTGAAAAAAAAATTTGTCTAGAAAACATATACTTAGCTAAATAAAAAGGCGAAACAAAACCGTTTGTATTGAAAATAATTACGCATAAAATAGAAAAATCACGACACTCGTATGGCAATGTCAAGTGTGTTTATGTAACCAGTGGAATTAATTACACGATTCTTTTGGTACGGCCAGACCACGGCATTGCGACTGCAATTATTATTTCTTACATGCGATCTCGTAGAGTTCAGATATTACACTGATTGAGAATAGCACTCATTAAACTTGGTGGTAGGTCCCTCGTATGCAAGAAGCGGCCGTCTGGGTTGGTGTCACCGCTTTGTCCATTTTTGCCGCCAAACAGAATTGTTTAAGCACTTTTTGCGGTTTGAAGGTCATTGAAGCCATTGATTTTTATCCTGGCACGGCAAAGTGATTACACTGGACCTCATGTCAAGTACAGTATGATCCAGTATAATGTCGACCGATAAGAAACAATGCGTCCGTCGAGGGTCGGCAGAATTATGCCGGCCTGAAGTCACTGGATATACACTGGCCGACCCTGTATCGCGACTCGCCTGAACGAGACACTATGAAGGGGTTTTCACAATGTGCATGGATCGCTATCCAGTAGGGTACAAAAATGTATTAGGTACTCTCCCACCAGCATCGTATATAAGTAAACTAGGATGGTGTTAGGTTCTAAATATTATGCTGATGCCGGCGGCGCCAACACGTGACCATAGTTTGGGCACATTTTCAAAACATTCAAAATATTTTGTGTTCCCAAATAGTAACACACACAATGCAAATACATACACGTGCATTTTGCTTTAAAATTTTCCTTGCACTCACGTTCAAGTCACTACTCTTTTGTATTAATTTGCTTTGTAGGCACTAAGTACTACTTTGAAGTGCGCTGAAAAACAGATTCTACATGGCCAAATAGCATATATGTGCTTTAACTTTTCACACATGCGCAAATGCCCGTGCCTGCCACACTTCGTGAGTTTGTAGGTATATGCTTATTTGAAGCGAAGTCTGGCGTTCCCAGGCTCATATTTTTTTTTTAGATTGAATGACGAGACGAACAGGTCGCTCGGCTGATGGTAAGCGCCACGCCTACTCATAAACAGAGGCAACGCCACACAGAACTTTGAATAACAAAGCACTGCATGACACTGGACTGCGCTCGTCACCCCGAGACATAAAGTGTTAAGTCTCATAATGCCCAGTAATTTCACTGGCTTCAATGTCCTTCAAACCGGAACACAACAGTGCTTACACACTGTTGCTTGGTGGCAAAAATAGACAATAATTACTGTGTTCTTTCTAAATTGGATTAGTTTTTGATACTATGCAGTGTGAAATACCGTCACCAAAACGCACTTCGGTGACTTGTTTCATGTTTCGCGATCACCCAGGTAAGTTTTGAATAAGTAGACAAATGTAGTGATTCGAAAATGGTTTGTTTTTTTTCTCTTGTTTGTCATTGATCCTTGACTTCCCCTCACTCCATTACAAATAAAACGTATACATATTTAGTTATATAATTTAATTCCTTATTTATTTTTTTATAGCATAGGCCGGCAAACGAGCAAATGGGTCACCAGATGGTAAGTGATCTCCACCGTCCATGTACGCCAATACCAAAAGAATTATGGGCGCGTTGCCGATCTTAAAGGAAAGGGATAATTAAGGGATTGGAAATGGGAGGAGGATTTGGGCCTCCGGATATCTCACTCACCGTACGAAACGCAACAGTAAGCTGCTACTTTACGCCGGTTTTCTGTGAGACAGTGGTAACGACCCGGAAGAGCCGGCCCATTCATGCTGTTGAAAAAAATGTCTACAGCGTGGCTCTACCACTCTCTAAAATTACCATAATTTATTTAACATTACCAATAACACGGCATGTGAATGGTCCCGTTTGCATCAATGTATCTGAGAAATCCGAGAAGCGTTTATGAAGCGTGTAAACACTCTACCCACATGAGTAAACAAACAGTTTGCAGTCAGTAGTTCAAGAGACGATTGTAAAATTCTACTTTGTTTGGAAAATACTATTTTTGTAGTCGATTCAGCATACGTAGGTACATAAGCTCACTCCTATTTCCTTAAAAGATGGGCAGATGAGCAACTAGTATACGCACAGTTCGTCAAGCTTATTTCCATCTATATTCATTATTATATTACGCTTATTTATGTTGTCATAGGGGGCACGCCAATGGCCATAACGGGAACAAATTTCGATCCCAGTCAACTCACTTATGAGTTGTAGAATCGAAAATCTCAAACACAAATTGTGATTTCCTGGCCTGGGATTTCAACCCAGAACCCTAGTTACTCAGCATAAATCCCTAGACCACTGAGGCGATTAGTATTAGTAGGCGATTCAAGATACCTTAACATATATATATACATAGCATATAGTCTTCTGAGCACTGAAAATTGTTCCGACTGGTTCCACATTTAATTCCTAATCTTTTACTCTAGTTTCAACATCATTGTCAATACGTGTATTTGACCGTTGTCAGTAGTGTACAGTAAATTAAACTACATTATATACTTACTATTTTTTATATAAAACTATAGATATACTAAAACTAAAACTAAATAAAATAAAAAATAAAATAAAATAAATAATTACAGTTATTTTTATAATGGATACGTCATTAGAGTTTAGACTCGTGTAATTATAGAGTGGACCACCGCCCACAGACAAATTAAGCTATCGTACAAAACCAACTAATAGAACAATTGACGCAAATTGTCAATATCGAGTTATCGCAACATATTAGTTAACGCAATAGTATTTTGGTTATATATGTAATATGTGTAATGTGACACGCGGTTACGAAATAATAAACACCGCACTTCATCTTCCACAGGCCGCGTGAAATCACTCGTGTTCGTGATGATGCAACCATAGATAACTTATCTGCTAAGAGCGAACCAATATACTGTCAATTACTTCCAAATGTAGGGCAAATGAATAACGGTGTTACGTAACTGTAGGTATATTATCTATTTGTAGTAGCTTGCTAGCAAACGTCTGATAACCAGTCAGCTAGTTTCATCTAACTAAGATGGAACATTATTTTTGCACACCATCTGGCAGAATGTAACGGAACTAAATGTTGTGTCAACACCTTATTATTGTACCTACATTTTAAGCAAATAAATTATTCTCATTTTGACACTGATTCTGAAAAATTAATTACATAGTCCCTTCCATGAATGTGGAAGGTGAAATGAATTCTGCTGTTGGGGTGGTATTTTAGATACATTTTTGCATTTGACTAGATAGTGAGTAGCAATCATCGTAAATAAATAACCTGCTATAGTGGTGCGTTCAAACGAGTCATGTTCCAGGTTCAGCCAGTGTATATCTTCTATAGGCCGGCATAATTTTGCCCACCGTCAAGGGAGTCATTCCTCTTGACGGTAGACATTATATTGGTATCCACTGTACTTAACATCAGGCCTAATAAAGTCACTTTACCGAGCTGGCATAAAAGAAATATTAGATCAGCGTAGTGGTTTTAACTCTCTAATGCGAAGAAATAATCGTGAACTCGTGCTGATGCCTCGAATGAAGCAATGAAATACGTAAAAGCTGATGATACTACATCTAATAACCGGATGGGACTTCTGGATACGTTGTTGGAGAACTTGATTGTGATTACATTCCATTCGTTTATTTAAAGTAATTTGGTTTAAGGCACATAAGTGTAGACTCTGTTTAATTTTGTGGATCACATTGAAAGAATAAAGTATTTCGTGTATCATCCATCAAATTTGTAGACAAAGCCTCACACTCCTACGTGTCTACTCCAATAGCACAATATTCAAAGCGAGCAACAATGGTGTCGTCACCACGGCCGCCGTGACCGCCTACATTCGTTCTCGCAATGTCAGTGCCAAGGTTAAGGCGATAAGGCATTCGTCACAGAGCGACACGTTTAATTGCATTCCAACGATAACGCGGCCGCGTTGCATCAGCAACATGATCAAGGCGAAATGGTTGCCTTTATCGCTACCAGCCGGCAGCCACCAGCCGATGTTGTTTACATTACGTTTTCGTCATGCTCACTATAGGGTAGTTGACTAGATTTTTTTTATTATTTAAATCAATAAGTTATGTTACTCAAAATCTATTGCAGAAAGAATTTTATAAATCGGACCAAAAATAAATAAGATAGAAGCCATTCAAATCCTGTAGAAGGGGTAATTGTCAAATGACAGACGATGCAACCTTTGACGTCACTGTGTAAAATGTTCATTATAGTGCACGCGTGCAAGCGAGATAGTGAGATATCCCTACTACGCACCCACTTTTCCTCATACCAACATTTAAAGTCATAACTGCGGGCACATTTCTGAACCAATTTTGATTGTGTTTTAATAAAAGGGTTTCTTTTGCGTATCATTTTCTGTTGCTTATAAAATAATGTATAAAATTCAATATAGGAAACTACCCTATTGTATTGTTTTGATATTACGGAACACTGGCGATAGGTTACACTGCTTGTATCCTTGCTCCATTATTATCTTCTAATAGATATCAATTCCTTATTAACGCGAAGAAGTACTTCTAAAAGAATAGAATTTTCAATTGGGGGTAATAATGCTTTACAAAATATAATAATCAGTTAATATTAGGTCATAATAATACATGAAGTCTATTCGCAATGCACTCAACGTTCAATATGTTACTAAACGACTCGATCGACGATTATACGATTATTCTTTGACCAACGTTTGACAACTTAATCACCGTCACAAACGGTTTCAATGTTTTTATTTCCTTATCACGTATATGTGTGTAGAGGAAAATTACTGAGTGAAACCGGTTATTATGACCAACCATAACCTGAATCAAGACATCAACTCACATACAGATTTGGGTAAAAAGGCTTGTACTTAAGTACTTCACCAGCTCTCTACGCTTCTTCATATGAATACCACTGTGTCTCAAAAGGAGTAAGCAGCATATAGCGAACTTATCGCTATATGAGGCACAAATAAAAATCCCAGGAAAAACAATTATGGTTTACGAATCGAATAAATTAAACACTAATGTGATTTCTCGACCTAGGATTTAAATTCAGGCCCCATCGGCTTCTCAACTTCTCTACGCTTCTCTAGTAATAATAACTGCGATGCCTCTCGTGACAAGTTCAACCTACTTCGACCATAATGTAAGATACTTGTACTCGCCTCGATAGCAACAAATATTCACAGGAGCTCTATCCCTTCAATTAGCCAATCACGCTTACAGCACACGCAAGCTTGGTGTCAGCTGAAAGTCACCTTCACGTTACACATGTTATGTAACCCATTCACCACGCATTCCGAGCGATAAAAGCCATAACCATAAAATAATATAGAGGTATGCATAACAATGTACTTTATTTCCAGGAAAAGTATGTGTTAGGTGACTACTGTGTTATCAGAATGTTTCGGGTAAATGTCCCGCTGAAGTAGCACATAAACGGCAGACTGCTTGGCTTACTGGCTGAGTTGGTTGATGACGAATGTATAAACGCAATTGCTATTTTTGAGTTACCTAATTCAAAAGGAAAACATTAATTTTAAGTTTACTACCTACTAATATAATAAATGCGAAAATTTGGATGTTTGTGAGATTTGACGGTTGAACGGATTCAGATGAAATTTTGCACTCAGGTAGACCATGCCTTCTATTAGGACACCGTAGAATATAAACACGCTTATAGGCAGATAACTAGTACATCTACAGCTTGCCGAGCTCATGTCCGTTACATTATAGGTGGCAAGTATATCGCCATACAAGCCACAAATCCCAGGCACACATACGTAATTTTTCGAATCGAAAATTATAACACGAACCACTGTGGCAATCACTGTTGCCTAACCTGTGATTTGATGGATCCGGCCTACGTATCTCCGCTCCCAATCAATCAAGCAATTAGACTCCTTGGTTAACAATGATATTCCATCACCCTAACCATGTCATCGTCTTCGACTTTCAGCAAATGGAACCAAAGACTTGATGACCTTTAACGCACACATCGATATTTTAATCATGTAACGTAGTAACTGCCACTTTAGATAACAAATCCACAAAGCACGAGCATCCAATAGTTGACATACTCAATTTCAGAAATGTTAATAACATCACAATAGGTTTAGTCGTCAATAACATTATTTGTTGTTATTCAGTCTAACGTTGACTGAAACGTTGTGACCTAGACACAATTATCGCATCACCAACGTTACTATTACAAGGCAATATAGGATTACCAAGGTTTAACCTGAAACTAAGCAATTCCTAGCTTAAATACACAGTATAGTTATCACCAACGCCATCGACGTTAAAATTCAAACGACCTTCCACCAGAATGTGCCCAAAAGGTGTCAGTATCGTCGCCGGAGCGCTGCGCGTGAATACAAACGGCTCATTATTTAAAATGACAATTGAAATTGAAATCAAACGTCACGCGCGCTAGGCCGTTTTATAGTTGGTGGGTTCGTGAGCAGAGTCTTAAGCATCTATTGACGAAACATCTCGGAAGTCAGATTGTAATGTGGAAGTGGCAGCGACACTCGCGCTGACTGGCAATAGGTTTTACGCAACCTTCGTGACATCGGCGAATGAATAATTAATTGAGAAATGGGTCACATTTGCATGCAGCGCGTTCGCTGTCTACTGCGAATGCTCTTGGGTCGCTCGAAGGAATTTTTCAACGAATGCCTGCAGTTGCTCAACCGTGTGGCATACATAACTGCATCCGTGACTGGCTTATATATGCTTATGGCACTTACCACTGCATCAATATATTTGATAAAGAATATGTCAGCCCTGTATTATCAGTATAACATCAGTAGGACAGTTCCCTCCTCTGCGAATGAGAAGGGTTAGTCTACCACACGGGCCTAATGCGGCTTGACAATCTACACACACCTTCGATAATCTTATGGAGAATTCTTAGCTTTCCTCACGTTGTTTCCTTCACCGTTACAGCAAGCGATAATTAACAATGAATACACACGCGTAACTAAGAAAAGTCAGAGGAGCTACTCTGCGACTTTCGTCTGGGCAGTCAGTCCGTGTCAAAACACTATAGTAAGCAAATCTATCTTTAAAAAGAATATAGGCAACGGCCATTAGTCCACCACGCTGTACTAATGCGGGTTGGTACCTAGTACTCAGATACTCATACCTGCAAAATGTTTTTGTGGATAATTCTCAGGTACTTATGATGTTATTTCTTAGCCGTTAATGCGATCCATAATAACAATGAATACACATGTAATTTAGAAGAGCCCTAGTTATTCCGCGACTACTTTTCCGATAGTCCTTTGCAAACTCAGCTATCTAGTAAATACCATATCACAGTAGAAATATATGTATAAAAATACGTACTAAGAAATTATAAACATATACTCCCAATGATCACATGCATATTATGTATGTATACTGGAATCAGTCATTTATTAAAGACTATATAGATATTACAAACTAACGATCCCTAAACATTAGAAGAAAATGTAACATAACACAAGTTCCCGCCTTCATCCCCGAAGGACAGAGGCACAACTAGTGCACCCACATTTCGTAGAGCTTAAGAAAAACAATGTATGCACATAAATAGCTGTTTTCCGTATAGATTTTCCTCAAACTAGAAATCTTTGTTTCTTCCTATTACTCATTGGTACAGAGTACAGACATGATTGGTCACCTATGCAAAGCAGTGACAGGTCATTGTGTGCCTTTAAAAAAATGCTAATCTCGCTGTTTCTCGCCTGTTGCCGAGACAATACTGGGGAAACCACACCACGCTTTCAACTTTAGAGTTTGGGAACGAAGCCAACTTAAGGAAGAAACATAATGTTGGACGCAGCGAATTGATTCAATGTTGCAAAATGTTTTTGTTTCCATTTACAATAATTTTCAAAATATTTTCTACCTAACACTGAATTTTAATTCGACTACTCGATAAATCACCTAAGTTATTGCTTACAGATCATCTCTCATTCATTAATTGTATTTATGTGCGTGTTCTTAACGTTTTGATATGATACCGCAGGGAATAGCCCCTGAAGAAACAAGGCAACCTTTCCTTCTTTCTTCCATAGAGCAATTTTTCCTGACCAAATGAGGCTGCCTCAACCTGAGGCAAGTTGTCTCATAACCCAATTCCCATGAGGGAAATTAGTCGCCGCGGGTCGAGGAATTTATTAACGGATTTTAGTCGTGCTCTAAGAGCCCGTGAGGACGAATCCATATGAGCAGCATCAATATTTTTTTTATTTTTTTTATGGCATAGGCCGGCAAACGTGCAAGTGGGGTCACCTGATGGTAAGTGATCTCCACCGCCCATGTACGCTCACAATACCAAAAGAATCATGGGTGCGTTGCCGACCTTAAAGGAAAGGGATAATTAAGGAATTGGGAAGGGGAGGGGGTTTGGGCCTCCGGTTATCTCACTCACCGTACGAAACGCAGCAGCAAGCTGCTACTTTACGCCGGTTTTCTGTGAGACAGTGGTAATGACCCGGACAAACCGACCCATACATGCTGTAGACAAAAGTGTCTACAGCGTGGCTCTACCACTCATAAATATGCCTCAAATCGAAGCTGCTCGTCCTGAGGCAAATGGATTAGCGACTTTTGGTATACTTTAGAACAACGCTTCGTGACTCGTGATTCAGGCGGCCACGATCCGTTCATTATACAATTTCAACGCTGCGCCGAATCTGTAATTAAAGTATAGTTGAATCTAAACCACGTGAAACACTGTTGAAACACATTTTTTAAATATTAGGGATTAACATGAAGCTATTGTAGATCCCAGTATTTTTTGCTGATGACGGATTAGACGTAGATGGTGAATATTTGTTAAAGATCCGGGTTTTTTTAAACAAAGCTGGTAAATGTGCGATTTTGATAGTACGAGTAAGTAATCTCCACTGCCCATGAATACCCACAATGCAAGAAAAACCATGAGAAAAACAACCGCCTCAAAAAACCTTAAAACTAAAGGAAAATTTACCAATTTTGAGTATGTGCTATAAGCTATCAAACCCATAAACTGTAAGAACACCCACTTATGATTGGTTATAAGTATAAGATGTGATGGATGGATGTTATAAGTAACATCATTGTTTTTTTTTGAGTCGGATTTATTTTTTGTTCTAAAGTTTTTTGTATCGAAAAGCTCACACAAATTGTGCTTGCATGACCTGTGATTTAAACCCAGGACCTCAATAAAGTCAGCCTAGGCCCTAGGCGATTACATAGCATATATGACATATGTAATATTGCTGACTGCCTCGGTGGCGCAGTTGTAATGCGTACGTGTTACGATTGAGGTCAACACTGAGGTCTCGGGTTGGATTCGGGTAAAGTGGTATTGGGTGTTTCTATTACGAAATGCTCAGTATCAGCCCGGAGTCTGGAATTTGTGCCCAGTATGGCGATAGGCTCGCCCCCTATCACATAAGGGACGGAAATACACTTGGCTAAATGTGGGTGTACTCGTTACACCTCTGCCTACCCCTTCGGGTATTACAGGCGTGAGTGCGTATGTATGTGATATTGCTGCAGTTGAGCAAACACACAACGAATTACTTATGTTAAGATCTCACGGTGATTATGAATCGTGCGGCACGCCAGCGCCTCAGTACACACGTGAACACATTAGAGAATGTACCATTGGTATTCCCCTGTGCGAACAGGCGCCGCGATTATTGATGTAAATGTGTCGGGATTGCACACGGGACGCTTTTATGTTCCTTTCCGACGAATTGATATTGCATTTTTGGTCATAGCTTAGGTTGACCAAGAATAGTAACCGCCCCGTGGTTTTCCTTGAGCTTGAAAAGGAGACTGTTAGAAATTTAGCACAGGCCGGCAAACATGCAAGTGGTTCACCTGATGACTTGTGATGTGCACTGCTTATAAACACTCACAACACCACACGAATTACAGATGTGTTGCTGACCTCAAAAGAGAGGAATAAGGAGAAAGGAGTGCGGATTTGGGCGTCCGGAAATCTCAGTCACCTTATAAGACGCAACAGCAAACTGCTCCATGACGGTTTCATCCCGATCGAGCCAGCTCATTCATGATGTAGGCAAAACTATCTACAATGTGACTCTTATCACCTGAAATGGTAGGATACTAGCACTTGCCTATTAGACATTTATTACCCCTATCCTTACAAAAAGTTAAAACAGAAAAATAAAATATTAAGTAAGGAATGTCCCCTCACAATGTCCACGAAGTACCAGGGAGAATCTGGGGTTCGAACCCCCCATTTAAAAAAAACAGTGATGGCGATTGCGATCGATGATTCCCTCTTTTAATTGATCATCGAATGTTGGCCGCCTTTGTCTTATACACAAGAAAGGGAAAACGAACACGTAGGTCACCTGAAAGTAAGTGATCACAGCCGTACATTATTAGGTAGGCATTTCATTTATTTACCCAATGGCTCTTTATATTGTTTGTGAACACATTATCCCGTATACATTCGTGTGTGCGAATATAAATCGAGTTGCGTCGACCTCTCGTCGCCGCTTCGCCACTACGCTCTGGCGATGGAATAACAATTCCACAAGGAACGTGTTCGGGGTAAAGTCCACGGGTCCTCTCTCCGCACTTCAATTATACGCTGCTGCCCGCCATTATACCACCTTTGTGTGGGAGAGAATGTGTGTACACAGCCATACATATTTCATTTTAAGTTCTGTAGCTATGTAGCACATACTGAACTACAGAGGTAATAAATGGGCATGAGAATTTAAATTGATGTTTTTTGTGTTCATAATAATGTAGCACAAAAATCGAGAGTTTAAAACAGCACATTTAATAATGGAAATGATTTAAAAAATTAAAGGAATTTAATGCTAATTATAGGACTGCCTCGTTGGCGCAGTTGTGAATTGTAATGCGTTCGCGTTACGACTGAGGCTGACGCTGGGGTCTCGGGTTCGATCCCCAGGTCGGGTAAAGCGATATTGGGTTTTTCTATTACGAAATCCTCAGTATCAGTCCGGAGTCTGGAATTGTGCCCGGTATGACGATATGCCCGCCCCCTATCACATCGAGGGACGGAGATAAGCTCGGCGAAATGTGGGTGTACTGATAACACCTCTGCCTACCCCAACGGGGATTACAGGCTCGCGTCTGTAGAATGTAGTAATCCCCTTCTTTAGTCTGCCGTCATTTATTACTAGATATATGTATATATAACTACATTTCATACCATTCCTGCCGCCTTTGTTTCTTCACACAATTCTTCTTTCTCCATACAATTATTTTACTGTATCGTCACTTCAACAGGTGGCTAGATCAATTTTATTATTGTACGTCATGCAACATAATAAATCTTTGGTAAAGATACATAAAGTGTAAACAACAGATCAAATGTTATCTTGGCAACATCGTTTTATCATACGGTCTTTGGTATAACATAAATAATGGAACATAACATTATAATGTAAACATTCATCAATTGACTGCCTCGGTGGCGCAGTTGTAATGCGTACGCGTTACAATTGAGGCTAACTCTGAGGTCTCGGGTTCGATCCCCAGGTCGGGTAAAGTGGTATTGAGTTTTTCTATTTCGAAATTCTCAGTATCAGCCCGGAGTCTGGAATAGGCTCGCCCCCTATCACATCGTGGGACGGTGATACGCTCGGCGAAATGTGGGTGTACTAGTTACACCTCTGCCTACCCCTTCGGGGATTACAGGCGTGAGTGCGTATGTATGTATGTACATTCATCAATAAAACGCAATAGCCGTTGGGTTTCTCAAACAAGACGCGGCGATTGACAATGACATTACTAACGATAATATTACTGCTCATTTCACTGTTGACAATGAACTTGAGTTTCGTCGATAACGTATTTTCGCTGCGTTCGTATGTATCAATGTTATTGAATCATTTTTAGCTTGAGCTAAAAGTGAAAAGCTGAAATGATTAGAATACTGTAGGTATTTGAAATGTAAAATTATTACAATATCACAAAAACTATTTAACATTTCAAAATGATCCTTTAGTTTGTGTGGAAAAGTTTAGGAATAAATAATTAAAATATTTTCAGTTATATTCATTATAGATAAATGGCTTTAAATCTTTTACATGGATACGATACAAAACATATTTTATATTATGGTGTATCTTAATTAAATATAATATAACACGATGGTTCAAGTCATAGGTAAAAGTACACTAACTCTACGTGCAGAGTGAAGAAAACTGAGAAGTGAGTAAGGATCGTATCAAGTGGTAATCCGTTGTCTCTGCCTACTCTTATGGGAAACAAAGATTAGTATATTTTTTTTTACTAGCCCTGTATTATGGATGGGATTGTACTGGACAAGTGCCTCCTCCACTGAACGAGAAGGGGGTTAGGCCTTAGTCCACCACACTGGCCTAATGCGGGTTGGCAGACTTCACATACCTTCGAATTTCTTATGGAGAACTCAGGAATGCAGGTTTCCTTCACCGTTAAAGCAAGCGATAATTAACTTAAAAAGAAAGATAAGTTATATAGAAAAGTCAGAGGTGCATGCTCTATTGGGGTTGGTTTCGAACCATCATCTTAAGTCTCGACAGACTCGACACCCCGCTGAGCTATCGCTGTTATATCTATATCGACTTTATATATGTATGGAAAGGTCGTACGTTGCGGTCTCCAGTCTAGGTCGGGTACCACAAAACATAAAACAAATCACTAATACCATTCAAATGCCGAAGAGAGCATATCTAACTCACTACAGACTCAAATGACTATTCAATATCCAAATCACTACAGACTCAAATGACTATTCAATATCCAAATCACTACAGACTCATATTAATGATTCAAATTGAACGGCAGGAAACGATCGATGCGGTGATGCTATCACATAAATCACTTATGACGATTTCCGATCCAAAGCGGCACGTGTCACTGTTACCGCGTATTTGATCCAGCCAAGGTCGTGTGCTATCACCGTTTACATACTACGCCTCGATATGAGCACACATTATTGTTTTTTAACATTGACCGACTGAACATACTTACATTTATATTTACCGCTATAGGTGTTAGGATTTAAATGTTGCGGTCTGTCACTGGGAAGTCTCATGATCGTTGAATGAATCAGGTCTAGATTTTCAGTTTCTAATCTTTATAAAACCTACACTAGACTAGTTTTTTTTTTAATGGATTTGTGCTGTTAGCTTATATTGCTTTTACAGCTTCACCTGACAATAAAGCCGGCGCTTATGGCGCTCTAGCCAGAAATATGTATAATGTACTTAGTAGCGATTAAGCACAGAGGCGCCTTTTAGAAGGCTCAGACCTCAGCTTGAGCAATCGCTGGGGAGTATAGTTTAGGGCCGTCTCTGCACATCATTGTGCCGTCGGTCAGTTGTGGGAGTTCTTCGGACTCGTAGGCGTGTCCTATGTCGGGGTCGCGTATTATTATTGCGATTCGGATTGGGCAGAGAAAGTGCTACTTCGATAGCGACTGTGATGGAGTCATTGGGATCTGCCAAAACATGGGACGACGACGGAGGAACTAGACTAGTCCGGAGTGCCGATTTTAGAAAGCCTATTATGTATTCACAATTACCTAAAACGTACGTATCACCATTATCGTCAAAGCCACATAATTATTTATATAAAGTAAGTATTTTTGTGTTGTCCTCGATATTTATTTAATTAGCTGTTAACCCCATCTTTTCAAAGTTTCCGGCAATATTAAGGATCTAATGATTCGAGTAGGTATCATTTGGATACAATAAAATAATTAATCTCAATAATATTATGAATGATGATGTTTATTAATCGTTTTGTGACAAGAGTGAAAGTATATTATGATAAATATTAAGAGTGGTAAAGCCACACTATATACAGTTTTTTTCTACTGCATAAATGGGTCGGCTCGACCGGGTTGTTATCACTGTCTCACAGAAAATCGACGTAAAGTGGCGGCTTGCTGGTGCATTTTTTACGGTGAGTGAGATATCCGAAGGCCAAAATATCCCTACCGTATTGTGGGCGTACATGGGCGGTAATGACATATCATCAGGTGACCGTTGACCGTGACCACCTGCCCATTTACGGGCCTATGATACTAAAAAAATACTTTTAATTTTATTCGTACAAATGGCACTATTTCGGAAAATTACCGGTAGCAGATAAGCTTCATCATGAAATCGATAACACGAGGGAAAGTTTGTTCATAATAATGATAAGGGAATCAATCAAGTAAAAATCAATATAGATAAAATATAAGGGAACGCCGACATTGGTACTTATTTCATACCATATACTTGGAATAAAAATATTCAACAGTCCTTGATTAAATCTCTAAAGTACCATAAACATAGATAATGGTAATATCAAATTATGTAATTTCACATTAGTAGACACATTGCTGATAGTTTTGTCTAGAGCATGAATCGACTGAATTACCCAGGGCAATAGCGGTACCAATGTCTTACAGAAAACCGACGTACATTTTTTCTTAAAGGACGACAGCACACAACTGATACTTCTGAAGTTCATGGGCGATGGAGATTATTTACCAACAGATGACCCGCTAGTTTGTTCGCCTGCTTTCTACGATAAAAAGGAAAGTACGTAGTAAGTAAATCGTGTAATGTAACACAATAAATGCCGAATTACAGTCCGCAGTCATTTGTAAAAATATAAACGTGACAAGTTTTTTTGACCTTAAAATGTTTTATACTTCACATAGTATAAAGATCTGATAATTTAATTGAATGGCATCAAGAAGATTTACGCCGGGTTTGTTTCCTTTTTGGGTGTGTTAATACCAGTTGGCATTTTGCGGTGTCTTCTCCGACAGCGAACTGGTTGAACTTAAGCTGATCGCAAAAACAGGAATCGTATGAGGATAACATTTGCAATTTAAACATGTTTATTTTAAAGATAATGTTCCAGACTCCTACACAGAAATAAACTGCAAAAGCGAAACGGTTGTTAGAGATGAAGTAAATCATAAAATGTTGTAACCTTTAGGTGTTCTTTATTGCCTTTTACCACAAGAAACGTGGTCGTAATGGCGGTAATAAATGCTATAGCAACCACAAGATGTTCATTTATATTATGAGCACGTGATGGGCCCTCACAAAAGCAGCTCACGTTGAATCTTCCCAATTTCTTTGTGAACATTTTGCAAAGTTTTCTGAGAAGTTTTGAGTGAAACTCGACAAAAATCTCATGAGGGTGTCAACCAAGGAAATTATTAAACTTCCATTGTAAACTGCAGACGTGGAATTAGATTAGGGTGTATTAAAAATTGCATTCTAGCACTTATTTATGTACTATTCTGCACTAACATATTGACTGGTAGTTTTGTTTCAACTGTTTCATTTAGATTTCTTAACTTGGATCTCGAATCTCGATAGTTTTACCTGTATAAAACTATTTTATCGCGTTGAAATCGTTTACTACGCAAATATTATTTGCTGTATATACTAGCTACTATATACTACTATAACCAAATCTTATCAACAAGCAACCATCGCACGATTCACGAAATCTTTTTAACCTAACCACCAGATTAGGTGCCACTAGAAATCATCATTGGGAGGTCAATTCTCCCGGACATTTGTTAACAGACGGTTCTGTGGCCCAAAGTACCGGCCTTCTGCGGTTCGTGCCCGTGCATAATCCATAAATAGAATTATACAGACGTGACCAACTCCGAGAAAGTTTAACACTCGTGCTGTGATTTTTAAAAACTCCCGAGTCGCATTGTTCAAGGTTTATTTTATTTTTACAAAACCTATAAAATTTGAAGACTCGCGTCGCGAATAATGGTACTTGAAATTTAAATGTGACGATAAATTACATTTGCTTTAAAACACAGTGCAAATGGCAAATCATCTACTTGACAAATGTGTGATTATTAGAAATGTTTGCTTTGTTCTGAAGAATATTGAATGGTAAGTTTAGGAACTATATTATGTATATTCATGTCTATTATGATAGTTGATTTAAATAAGATAAATTTAAAATACATACGTACTTAAATATTAGTATGGAAACAAGGCCAAGGTATACATAAGCATAAGTAAATTCAACCACTTGTTACTTGAAGTTTAATATGTCCGTCTTCATTAATCAATACTGCTTCTCAATTCTCACTTTCACATATTATCCATGCCCGTAAAAATAACACTCCCGAATGTTGAGTTCGAACAACAACAGACTTTCATTTCATGCAGATTTCATCCAAATGCAAAATTGATAAAATTTCTGAATTATTGCATATAAGCAGCATAATCCACAACATCATGAACAAGGAAACCTCGCCACGATCAAGGTAACGACTTACGGTGAAGATGGAGGGGCATGAGGAGAGGGGAGGTTTGGAAGCTGCGCAGACGCAGGGCGTCGACCCGATCGGCGACCGCAGGGCATGCCCTTCGCGCCCGGCCTATTGTAACCCAGGACGCGATTAGAAAGTTCAAGAAAAAAGCACAAAGCACGCCCACACAAATTCCCATGATGGTAACAGTCGAAATAACCCGTTATGTAAGTGTAAACACGTTATGTAGTGCGTTACGACGGTTACGTTCTCACGCATTTGTATCCTGTTGGAGTCAGCTGTCGTGTAACGTAAAGATTGAGTCCGTGATAAAATGACACATGTCACGTACAACAATATTGAGAATCTATTTTTTAAGTTACTGACACATAAAATTAACTACCAGCAACCATCGAAATGCAGCAACATATTAAAATAGTTGGGAGAAACTAACAACTATTGATGATTGTTTAGCAGACTTATTACCATTACGTACAGTTCCTAATTTATTTATTTTAAATTCTAATCAACTAAACATTGATATACATAGCATTTATAATTAAGCATCATAATATGCATATTAATTGAAGGTAAGCACAACATTTCAAAATGGCTTTCAAATGACCAATGATGTCAATATAAATCACCTTTACATGCGGCCGCACAGTTTCATCTTAGCTTAGTACAAGATGTATGTCACTTGTATGTTTCCAACTGGAATTATCTTTCGTTATTTAGTTGCTCTATATTCTATAACATAAAAGTCAAATCATTATTTAATTTGCCTTTTAAGTTAATAACTTTACAACCTAAATAACGATCCATTTGCTGTTTTTCATTGAATAATTTCCCATTTCCCCTCGTACTCCGACGTCAAATCTTAACCACATTTATATCCCAACACCCTCGGAGTAAATCCAGCACGACAGCCATCATCAAATTCAATCAACATTTGGTGGATATATTGCGTAATATCCAAAAAATACAGGCGAATTAAGAATATACTCCTTTTTATGTCGGTTTAAAATTACAGAATAGAGACCATGAAATAAAAAAGCCGCAAGCATCTAATCTAGAAATTATTATTTAAACTTCAGCTTTAAAGAACCTAAGTACTTTACTTTCTCAAATCTCCAAGCTCGATAATCCACTAAATCAATCAGCCATATAAGTACGCATTGCTATATGTACCCTTACCAAACCTGTACAATATAAAGTATTCCTTGCCAGTCCGGTTAAAGTATACGGTGAGGATCGTGACTCGTAGGCCTGTCTTGTGCAACTCGACGCGGCGTACGTGCCTGCAATGCATGCCACATCCCTTATATAGTTTACATTATGTGGGTGTGTAAGCCAGATTATATATTGGAAATATATATCCGAATCAATCGCAATGTTTTCACGAGTGATACCATATAAACTAAATATGTAGTGGTAAATGAACAAGTTAAATCGCTGTGCCATTGTCTCAGAGATTTAGTATTGCATTGCGTGCGATGAGTGAATTTAACAATGGTCCAACAGACAAGTTCCATCTACTAACCCCTTTTTGTTTTCTCAAAGATCGGCATGATGGGCATCGGTGTTGTTAGCGTTCGCCGAAGTGATAAACATACATCAAGTGGCGACCACTTCTCCGATTTGCCTCCTCTGCCATGAAAAAGTATAAACAACTCGGGAGAGGGATGCCAAATAAACACAGTTAGGTGCATATTTTAACATAATCTCACTAAAGCACACCTAAACGCATCTATCCACGAATCTAACGTCAACAAACTCACAGAAGACTCGTAAATCTATAATTTCCACGTGAAACGGCGTGTTAAATCAATGAATCACTTAACCCAAAATACACAGCGTGTAACGTGCCAATTCAACATAATGCATCTTCCAAATGCACGTCAGCTAAAGTAACGGCCGATTTAACTTGCGCAATCTGGGAATCTCGTGCCCGAATTGATTTCGTCATTTAATATTTAGGAATATAAATTGCGGGAAAATAGCTCTGGGAATGACACAGTCACGATACCAGGAATGGGTAACCAACCACAATATACAAATGAATGAACTTAGTGTAGCTAAATAAAATGAGTTCAGTCGTAAAAGCAATATAGTCCAAGAAGATATGGGAGACGGTCTCACTGCCGAGGATAACAGAGACCACACTGAAGCAAAGAAGGCTTTATAAGAAGAATTCGATAGCTTTATCTTTTATTTTAATTTAAAAAAACTTACCAATTACATTTGATTTATACAGAAGTACACACAATAGATACAAGATGTCAAAAACCGAATCGCGGTTCGTTTGCTGTTTTCTGTCTTTGTTCCACGATAAATATAATCTGGGTGTCTTCAAGTCGCGAGTGAATCGTTTTTTGCTAGACAAGCGTGCTTCATCTTAGGCCACATCATCTCTTACCATCAGATAAAATAAATAAAATATATGAAGAGTTCTCCATTTTCCTTTTTACTCCATATTCAAGTCTTAACCAATATATGGGACCACTATCAGAGTAAGTTGTATCGAATACAAAAACACATCGGAATTTTAAATACCTTAAAAAGAAAATATTCAATAAATTCATCGCATGTGGGTAATCGAAACTGGTTGTTATTGTTATGCAACAACAAATACCTCATCATCGCATTTATATCCGATCTATTGGCAGCACAGGTGAGCATTACATATTAGTATGACGTCAAAGACGTTGTTGACGTCACTCAACAGTAATGCCATACTGCCAACTCCCTAATACGGTCAAGTTCGCTAGAGATGTGCCCGTAACGTGACATTCACATGTGTTTATGGTTATTGATGTGTTCTTTGTATTCATACCACGTTTCTATTGTGTTCAATGCAACGCAGTATGATATTTTTATATGAGTGGAAAGTTGGTGATGCAAATTACGACTTTATACTGTACTTCATAATTGATTGATCGCACATTGAATAGGTGAGTGACACGATCCAAAAACTCAATTATATACAATCACAGTTGAGATTTACGATTTATTCTCTTCCAAAGAAACTTAAACCGTTTATAGTTAATAGTATTGTATTTAGACAGTTAACTAGAATCAAAAAAAGGACTATAGCTCAAAACTGCCAAACTTGGATAGTGTTATTCTTCTATTCAATATGCAAAATATAACTTGTTTTGACACTATGGGTATGGATAAAGCTGATGGTATGTTTTAGAATATCACCAATCACCTCTTATGGACCGTAATCACCACGCTGACCTTCTACCTAGTACATACGCACATACGCACATACGTACTCATGCCTGTAATCCCCGAAGGGGTAGGCAGAGGTGTAACTAGTACACCCACATTTCGCCGATCGTATCTCCGTCCCACGATGTGATAGGGGGCGAGCCTATCGCCATACCGGGCACAAATTCCAGACTCCGAGCTGATACTGAGAATTTCGTAATAGAAAAACCCAATACCACTTTACCCGACCTGGGGATCGAACCCGAGACCTCAGAGTTAGCCTCAATTGTAACGCGTTCGCATTACAACTGCGCCACCGAGGCAGTCTACCTCTACCTAGTAATTGCGTTTAAATAGAGTGCCCAAAATGGGCCTTGAAGAAATGAGTCACAGTAGCAAGTTTTTCGACAAACACCTGGTTTGTAGATGGTCGCTAAGAATATATTTATTATTTGTTACAACCCACCCAGGATCTTAGTCCAGGACCCTAAATCCTAATAAAAAATATTCAAGGTCCTCCCACTAGTAACCCCTAGGTAGTAGGTAGTACAATAACGCCAGGATTCACCGGCCTATGCTTAATGTGGACGGAGGGTTTTAGTGGAGCCCTAATTAGAAGTCAGCCTATTTATACGTTGCGACATCGCACCACTTTGATTTGTGTTGGATATTAGTAATCTACCTAAGTTAAGTAAAGGTCAGTGAAAAGAAAATTAAAGTCATAGCTTATGTAAAAACACCCTTTACCGAACCCGATCTCGATCTCAATACACGTGTGCATCAATCAACCGAAGTTAAACATTGGAAACGAGATGCACATACGATCCGGTGCATCAGCACGATGCGAATAGACTGGAGCTGTGCCAGTGTTGCACCACGGGAAACGGAAGTGACGACGCACGACCTCTCAGATACTTATGCGAAGAGTGGGGTGAGGGTTACTCTTGTTGGTGTTGACGATCATAAGCAGTCAGAGACTACGTCATGGAGGATATTTATAAAGATTGCAAGAAACGCTTTGAACAAATAGAAATACCAGCCTTAATATGTGAGAAACTAACTTCAAAAACTCTTCACCTAAGTTTATAATAGCAGTCTACACAGTAGCTACACTGTAATCTAGTCTACACTCTACCCTAATATAAAGAAGTAAAGTTTGTGACGTTGTAAGTATGTTTTAGGGAGTAATTAATCTCTAGAAGTACTCATCCGATTTTCAAGACTCTTTCACCAATAATAATTGGAATCTACATTATGCTTGAGTGCTATAGGCATTCCATTCTAATAAGTGAGGTTTTTTGTAAGAAAAGTACTTTTACGATAGCCGCTAATAACAGCTGGTCAACTGTGAAATAATTTATTACAAACGGTGTTAACTGTCGAGACGACTAATGTGTTGATAATATTCATAACGCTCAAGATCGGAAACATAGCAATGAAAACGTGATAATAATTTGCGCCAGCGCATCGCCACGCGACAGGAATAGCCTGGATGGTTGCCAGGCGAGGCGGGAAACGGAAGTGACGATGTACCGACGTGGCCCCTGCGCTGTCCACCCACTTTTAGTTCACTTGAGTATGTAGAATTAGATGTTACGTTAAATAATGAAGCATAGTTATTAACTACAGTGCAGCGGTCTGTTTGTCTTGACCTATGGTAATAGAAAACTTCTTTCCTTTTTTTTAAGGATTCATTCATTCTGGATACTGATAACTCTGCACACAACTATAAGTTAATGACCTAAGAGATTTCAAAGTAGATCAGATTATGTCTGTACTGGAATTTGACAAATAAAAAATACGTTGTAAATTAAAGTTCTGAGTGGTGTTGCCTGATCTGCTCGTTGTGTGTATACCAACTACCATTTTCAACAAATATAGGTTTATTTTGATGTAATAAGTGAAATTTTCAATCAGATATGCAAAAACGAATCATACAATTGATCAATATTTCAATATTTGTCTGATCCACAAATATTTGTTTCGGGTCTGGGTGTTGTGAGACTGAAAGTCTCTCGTGCTTCCTGATTCCCGCGACACAAGACTTGTATCATCTTACTGTGGGGTTAGGGCTATATGTGTGACTGTTGGGTGTTATTTGTTTATTTATTATTTATTAATATTTTTATATGTACTGCTATAGTTCTTTTTTCTGTCTGGCGTTATCCCGGCTAAGTTCCATGGTTCACCTTTCTACTTGACGATTCCACTTCGCCCAATCTTGAGCAACTCTAACGTCTCCCTATAATACGTCAAATCAGCGCTTTTGGGCCTTCCGCGGAATCGTACGCGTAATACGTTTTGGCACCGGCATTTGCGTCTGACGTACTCTTGAGGTTTCTTCAAAACGTGACCAAACAACATCAAGCGACATTTATATACCACGTCATTTATACAGCTATTGTAGCCTATTTAATTAGGAATACGATTTCAACATATAAGAAAACCCGCAGACCAGTGCGGCGTGGTGGACGAAGCCCTTATTAGTAGAAGAGGTTCTTATTCAGCTGTGGGACAGATATATAAGATAGATATTATTATTAAGTAATTCAGGGCTGTTATTAGGTACAATTATTAAGAATACCTTAAAATCTAACGCCTTGAACTAGAATAATAGATTTAAAAATAATTGACAGATAATTTAATGGCGTAGTTGTAATCGCCCAGGATTCCAGGTCGGGTAATCACAATTTATGTATTATTTTTCGATAAAAAAAACACATATAGTGTCCGGGATTGGACTCTATGCCCAATACCTATGACAATAGGTTCGCCAGCTATCACATCTTTTTTTATCTTATCTATGTTATCTTCCTTCCAGTGCAAATATAATGTCCACCGGCAAGCGACATTACATCCCTGGATGAGCGGTAATTATGCTGGCCTGAAGATAGTTTATATACACTGACTGATCTCAAAACGCGATTCGCTAATCGCTATACAGTTTATGTGATGGAAATGAGCTCGGCGACCCGTGGGAACACTATTTGCATCTCTGCCTACGTCTAAGTTATTTTAGTTAAAAACATTAGACCTACATCCACATTGCAAAATATTTTGACAAGATTTTATGGCTAATTAAAATATTAATTTGCGGATAATCCGTTTTAAAATGGTTCCGTCCATCACCTTGTGAACTGTAACAGTATATTCTCACGGTAAAATTCGTGGGAATCTACAAAAAGTGATTTAATCCTGGCATTGCGGCTACGTCAGAGGCGAGAGGCGACCGTGTGGGATCACCTAACGGGATGGGCAGGTAAGGTAACGGACCGGGCGGCTGTAACTGTATTCCAGAGACAGTACCTACTACGACAGTACTAATTTCCTTGTACGTATTTAAACCGGATCTTTCATATTACATACTGTAAGCCAATAACATTTAATGTTTCTTATTACTGTAAGCGAATAGGTGGATAACATTTAAAGTTTCTGAGATTCCTGGAATCGAAGGAAAGGAATTTTCTAAATGATAGTAAGAACTGAATTTAAATTCGTTAAATAATTTAGGAGAAATAAGCGGACAAACAGACAGACAGACGCAGCTATAGCGACATTGTTTTTAAACTATGTATTGATAATAAGCATAATTCCAAAAGCATAACATATTGCATGTTATTTTGAACTTTCCATGTCTTGTAAATCTACGTCATAAGTCTCGTAAGCGACAAAGTGCAATTTAAAATACCAAACAGTATAAAGTTTAGATGTAAAATCAATCATTTTATCCGTACTGCATCATCCTCAGACAACTTTCGGAGCAGTATTACGAGCTGAAAGAGCAGCTCCCGTTTTTAATGAAGCCGTTCGAAAGCCTTTGTTCGAGCTATCGACCGCACCTACCAGACTGTGATGTATACAAAAGTACTCAAATCACCCGTTTTGATCTCTTTTTTTTATCCAAGCTTGATAAAGTGACTACGCTAGACGTGATGGTAAGTGTAGCGCAATAGTGTCGAACAACGACAGACACTGTATCTATAGTAGATCAGCAGAATTATGCCGGCGTGCTTAATTGCTTCTTCACACTCAGTTTAAAGGCTCCCATGTTGTAAAAAGGAGGAAAGACGTGCGCCGGCAAACTATTCCACAGCTTTATGGTCCGACAGAAGTAGGTTTTTGCGAACCTCTCACTGCATTTACTGATATGATTCAAAATAGATACAAAGCCCTGTATTGTACTGTCCTACTGCCGAGCACCGGTCTCCTCCTTGAGATCGGTTAGGTTAGATTAGACTAAACATATCTTCGAAACGTGAATGTTTCCTCAGAATAGTTTCCTTTTCTACCGTTAAAACGAGCGTTCATTTGTAATCGCCGCCGCAACAATGTTTCTTCTTTTACCAGCAACTTTGGTCACTGTCCTTCACTCCACTCCCCGCTTATACCTATCTTTCTTTCTGCCTGGCTTCATTAGCGGATCCAGGGGACGAGGGGCTTAAAGACCCCCCAAAAGCATTTGGATCCACTGACAAATTTCAAATTCTTGATATTATCCTACTTTCTTAGTACTACCTACAATATAATTTTCATCGCTTATCCTTACGTACTTATTTCATTTTAAGTAGGTATAGTAGGTTGTTAAATTTCTAATTTTGGATCAAGCCCCCCCAAACCAAAATCCTGGATCCGCCACTGCCTGGCTTTATCCCGCCTTCATGTACCATAATTTTGACGGTATTTGGTATATTATTATTTATTTATTTATTTATTTTTATTTATTGATCACGTAGGCATATTAAAAAGCGCTTATGATAAGTCAAAGTACAATATTAAATAAGATTAGCAAAAGAAAAATAAGTTCTCTAATAAAATTATTTCCAATATTAGTGCTCTATAAGCAATTCAGGTAAAGGTCACAGTGTCTTGGTGCAGTGTGCAGGATTATATGGGGCGATCCTCCGTTTGACCTCCACAGCCCGCAACGAGAACCAAGTTTCCTCATTGTCACGTTCGTTAATCAGCCGAGTGTACCACGTGCAGGGAAGATGGCCTTTAGGCTTAATATGTTAGTGGCCTACTTACGCTCTAATCTTACACTTATATTCCTTGCTTATACATTAAAAGACTATAAATAATTGCCTAGACCGCAAGTCCCTCGTAGTTCCTGATACCCACGATACAGGTTTACCTAGTGTGGGGTCAGGAGTATGTGTGTGACTGTTGGGTGTCAAAAAAAATTGCCAAAATTATCCCACGCGAAATATATATTTTTTGCTTCCTATCTACACCGAACAGCCATAACCTAAACCACTTCTTTCCGGTTTGTGTGCGTATTATTCTGATAGTAACCGAAGGACACCTAAACGAGACGGCACTATATCATTCTGCTGAGGAGTAAGGAGTGCAGAACTATTAGTGGATAGGGCAACAATTACCAAGTCTGAATACCGTTACATATCAAAGAATACCAGTGAAACTGGTTGCTTTCTAATTGTGGTCTGAATATCTTGCTCCGACTTATATTGTCTGACATTTCCTTTCTTTATGTGTACATGGGCCTCGGTAGCGCAGTTGTAATGCGTACACATTACGACTGAAGCTGACGCTGAGGTCTCGGGTTCGATCCCCGGGTCGGGTAAAGTAGTATTGGGTTTTTCTATTACGAAATGCTCAGTATCAGCCCAGAGTCTGGAATTTGTGCCCGGTATGGCGATAGGCATACCCCCTATCACATCATGGGACGGAGATACGCTCGGCGAAATGTGGGTGTACTGGTTACTCCTCTGCCTACCTTCGGGGATTACGGGCGTGAGTGCGTATGTATGTATGTATGGGTACATTTTATGGTACACGACCGCGAGTCAGGCGATAGCGATTAGCGAAACGTCCGCTTTATATGAAACGTATGGAAACAAACGCGAGTCGCTGTCTCCTATCTTGGTCGCATATCTCAAAACGGGCCTTAATAGTTAAAATATTGTATGGCCAACAACTGCTGCTTCGATAACAATTTATTGAGTGTAGAGCCACACTGTACACAGTTTTGTCTACAGCATGAATGGGCAGGCTCGTCCGGGTCGTTACCACTGTCTCAAAGAATACCGGCGTAAAGAAGCAGTTGTTGCTGCTGTTTCGTACGGTGTGTGATATATCCGGAGTTCCAAATACCCCTCCCCTTTCCAATCCCTTAATTATCCCTTTCCTTTAAGGTCGGCAACGCGCCCATGATCCTTTTGGTATTGTGGGCGTTCATGGGCGGTGGATATCACTTACCATCAGGTGACTCACTTGCTACCCGTTTGCCGGCCTATGTTATAAAATAAAAAAAAATCGGCAGATATATTCTAATAACTCAACAGCTAATAAAAGCTTACGATTTGTTCATAATAACAACGTACATAATTAAATAAACTAAAAATAATGTGGACACAGTAAACAATAGGTAGGTACCAAAAATATGGCGTCATTCTTAGTTCTCACGATTAATAAAATTCCAAGATGAATTTTAAACTGAATCATTTCAAACAAAACAATAGCATGTACCTATTATACAAACGACTTATGGAAGGATCTCGTGGAATAAAAACTTTTTATGGGTAACTATGTATACATATGCACTCACACCTTTAATCCCCGTAGGCGTAGGCAGAGGTGGAACCAGTACACCATTTCATTCGATTTCACCATTTTACCGTAGCACCACCCGATACCGCAGTTCATCCATATTACCTGGAAACAATCCCGTCTAGCACGGTACGTTTCCAGCGTTCATTTCTACCACGCACGCAGCACATGCAAGCTCTGGAATGAACTCCCGGTGTGAGCGTTATGGCTTAGGAAACACCGATAAACCTGTCCTTCTTTAAGCGAGGCTGAAAAATAGTATTCTTTCAACGTAGCGTCCTGGTTGTGCTCTGGCATTGCTTAGGTCCATGGGCGGCGGTAACCACCGCCCGTACCATCAGGTGGGCCGCCCGCTCGTCTGTCAGTCTAGGGCAATAAAAAAGCAACACCCACATTTCGCCGAACTTAATTCCATCCAATGATGTTATAGGGGGCGATCCTAACGCCATACCGTACACAATAGGGTAGTTTCCTATATTGAATTGTATACATTATTTTATAAGCAACAGAAAATGATACGCAAAAGAAACCCTTTTATTAAAACACAATCAAAATTGGTTCAGAAATGTGCCCGCAGTTATGACTTTAAATGTTGGTATGAAGAAAAGTGTGTGCGTAGTAGGGATATCTCACTATCTCGCTTGCACGCGTGCACCATAATGAACATTTTACACAGTGACGTCAAAGATTGTGTCGTCTGTCATTTGACAATAACCCCTTCTACAGGATTTGAATGGCTTCTAACTTATTTATTTTTGGTCCGATTTATAAAATTCTTTTCTGCAATAGATTTTGAGTAACATAACTTATTGACTTAAATAATTAAAAAAATCTAGTCAACTACCCTATTCCCGACTCCGGGCTGATAGCATTTCATCATAGAAAACCCCAAATCACTTTACCCGACCCGGGATCGAACCTGAGACATCAGCACAACAATCGTAAGGCGTACGTATTACAACTGCGCCATTGAAACAATATATTTACTCCTTGTTTTTTTATTATTTCCATAACGTCAAGAAGGACACACATTCTGTAAAAATGTCAGCTGACTACATGTATAATAGAGAGTTTTGGCGGGAATCTGACAATGCGGTCGATCGGTTCTTCCCACCTGCCCTTATGCCAATAGCAGTGGGATCGGCGCAACATGCGTTTGCAACATGTTATAGAAAGATTTGGTTTGTAGTTATTACGACCTGCCTGACGTCAACCCCTTTGGGGAGAAAACACAACACACACATACAGACCCGAAACAAATATTTGTGGATCACACAAATATTTTATTGCCTTGCTGAGGCAGCATAATATATTTATTGTACATTGTAGCACATGAGACTATCCCGCCCACACCCGCCACTGTAACTCCTGTGCACCAGGATCGACAGTGGCACGCATTTTTGTTGACACCGAGCAGTGAAGCTCCGCGAGTCTCTGGGAGTGATAAATTGTCTTTGTCCCGCAATTAAATTAATCAAATATAAAGTTAGGGAGGAGTTGGAATAATAATTGTCCACTTCCCTCCATAGCAAAACGGTAGACAAAATAATGAACTAAGGAGGCGTTAACCTCAGGCACAAGGACATTTACAACTGGAGAAGCCAGATGTAAAGCACCACTGATGTCATTAAGTGGGTCCTATCACGCGAGCTGTTAAACTTGATTCCAATAATATCTATAGCACGTGAGTAAGAAAATTATCGACGACAACAAAATTTAAGAAGTGTCTCAGAAGATAGTCACGGTTTTCGCTAGCGCCCGAATACTAAAATGCTATTTCAACGGCCACGGCCTACTGTCTAACGGTTACTTATTTCCATACAATTTTGACAGATAATAGGATCTTAACGTGTTTAACAGTGATTTATTATGTTTACGCGAATATTACACATAGAAATAAAACTAGTTTATACGGATTTTATCGCGGTTTCATTTTTATTTTAGTCCCGACGTTTCGAAAGCTTTTCATCCTTTGTGGTCACGGGAGGGACTAAAATAAAAATTAACCCCCATTAAATCCGTATAAACTAGTTTTATTTCAATGTTTAACACAATCACAAATGCTTCAATTGCGTTCCAGTATTCGAGTGCTAGTGCATGGAACAACAACCAAAACTATTTGTTATAACTGTACTTTCAATAGAACAGGGTTGGAGTGCCTAAAGCATTCACCCGAAAGCCCGGTGACGCTGACCAAAGCCGACTCGCGTCAGGCTATCAGCATGCTCCAAAATAATAATAATAAAAAATAAAAAAATACTTTCAATAGCCATAATTTTTAATCCGATTGTTTTAGTCCATAAGCAAATGTGATATGTATATTAAATTTATCATTTATTTATAACTAGCTATAACTCGCGGCTCCGCCCGCGTATACGGCCTTTCTCGGTATAAAAAGTAGCCTATGTCCTAATACAGGTCATGGTCTACCCGTGTGCCAAATTTCATCCAAAACCGTTCAGCTGTTAAGACGTGATTGACTAACAAATATCCAAATTCAGAAACTCACAGACATCCAAACTTTTACATTTATAATAGTAAGTCTGCTGGTCGCCAATGTAATTAGAATATACGTTTAAAAGTTTATCAATAGCGCAATGGTAGACAAAGTTACATAAATTCCAGAATCTAAAGAAAATAAAAAATATCCAATTCATACTGAAAGCATTACTAGCAAATATTTTAATATACAAATAACAATAAAATTGCAAAGATAAAGCAAAAAAAGCATGTCGATGCCTCCTGTGAGGATTGAACTCACGACCCCTGGTTTACGAGACCAGTGCTCTACCACTGAGCTAAAGAGGCGATGGAAAGACTTGCGAAATACCCATCCACCTTCTATAGCCGTATATTATGAATCATTATGAAACATACTAAATGTTTTTAACCAACCAAAAAAGAGAGAACGTTTCTCAATTTATCTGTATTATATTTCTTTATCTTATGCATGTTCCTATATAACTCCACCAAATGTGAAACTATTTCGATTATTCTTTTTGTATTCAATAGGGTTTACCCTCAAGGTCGTCCCATTTAAACAGGGTGAATTTTAAGGGATGAAATCTTAGATGAAAGACTAGATTTCGACATCTCCGATATTGATGATTTTTTCTTTAAAAATTATAAAATAAAACTTTTTAACAAAAATATAAAACCTGCTTAAACAAAAGCTTAACTTTAATCTTAAACTTTAGTCTTTATTCACTTTTGTAAAAAGCAACATAATATCAACAAGTTCAAGTAACATAAGACAATTGTTTATATGAAATCTGAATGAAAATTACTTACTCATTTAAGTAAGCATAATATATTGATGTAAAATATTAGAAAGAAAATAATAATAAGTATGATATTTTTCATAATATTGATAGAAGACATATGCGTATAACTTGAATAATTCACTAAATCTCGAGAAAATAAAAATGAAAACATTGTTTAGAAACCCACGATCCGTAATTACGATGTTTGCCCCAAAAAAAGCCCCATTTCATAATAATAAAACATATATTTTTAAGTAAAATAAAAAAGTATAGGTCACATCCTACACTTAAAGCTATTAAGTATGCTGAATTAAATTCCTTCAGCTAGTTTTAATTTGGTGGTATAAATGATGCACCAAGCCCTGTATTGATGTATAATGTGAAGACATTGAATCATCCAAGACATTTCCCTTCAATAAGAAGTCTTGTAAATAAAATGTACTTAGAACAAACAATAAAATAATACTACACACATATAAATAGTACATACCTTGTATCCATGTGTCCTTTATCTGTAATAAAAACATATATTAAAAATGTAAATTATTACACTACTTCAAAAGTTTGAGTTATTTGGGTAGGTATTTAAAAAGCTAGCTATTTCTCCAGCTATTTCTCCACCACCTACTTCATTAAACAGTAAGGCAAAATTATACAATTTATAACATAATATATTAATTACGACATCACAAAAACTTTAAAATGATTTTTATGGGTTTATTTATATAAAGTAAAATCTCAACAAACCTCTTAAAAAAAATCACCACTACAAAAATCTTAGTCTAAGATAAAAATTGTGTATCAGCGCCATCTGTGTCACACACATTGTAACTTTAACAATGGTGGTTAAGCACAGAAACAAATAGTAAAAAGTTCAGTATTTGAACACCTGTTTCACCACCTCTGAGTAAATGCTACTTATCATATAATATACAAAAATCACTCTCTAACTAGGTATCTTCAAATATAACTGTCTTATTAGTTAATTTTGTGGTTAAATCTTACTTGAATATTGTGAAATAGGCCCTAAATGTTAGTTGTTTTTTATGTTGTTTATTTGAGGCGATGGATGAAATACCATAGATTAGTTTTAAAATATTATTTAATATTACAGATTGTTAAATACTGTCCAGTGGACAATTGCTGGATACAATATCTCCTTCACCAATGAAAGGGTTAATGCAGTACTCGCCTTACCTATGTATTTAAACATAATTAAAAAAAACTTCCGAAATATTCTACACCTTTATAATAAAAAATAATATCAACCAAGTGAAGTATACTGACCAATCTCCATATCCTCGACCTGGACAGCCTTGTCAGCAGCCACATGTCCTGAATCATCAAGCACAACCCCACAGCTCTTGTACAGATGACTGCGAAGCCTCATCATCTTATCTGTGTTGTGGTAAGCTTTGATTTCATCCTGGAACATTAATACAACAGATATTAGGTAAAAAAGACATTATTTATGTTTACAAATTAACACACTGACTGCCTCGGTGGCGCAGTTGTAATGTGTACGCGATCCCCAGGTCGTGTAAAGTGGTATTGGGTTTTGCTATTACGAAATGCTCAGTATCAGCCCTGAGTCTGGAATTCTTACCCGGTATGGCGATAGGCTCGCCCCCTATCACATTGTGGGACGGAGATACGGTCGGCTAAATGTGGGTGTACTGGTTACACCTTTGCCTACCCCTTCGGGGATTACAGGTGTAAGTGCATATGTATAAATTAACATATTGTAGATTTTGTTATATGATCACTACACAGTGTATTCTGCATGTGATGGTAGGTGCAGTACACTCCAAATGATTAGTTCTTTTTCTTCTTCCACCCTCCTTTATCCCACTCGGTTGGCACAACATGTGTTTTAACACATGTTACAGAACAATTTGTTTTGTAGTTTTAATGACTGGCTGCCTGCCTGACATCAACGCCCCCTGGTAAATTATTTAATAATTAATTCATAATAAATATACTATTATAATATCGACCAATAAAAAAAACAATATATTTTTATACAATTGCATGACAAGATAAGCATATCATGCTAATACACACATACTGTTCAGAATGCTTTATAGCTCTATCTTGCTGTATCTCTACATGGTCATCAGAATTTTGCTGTACTGCCCAATTGCTTCTTCACACTCTGCTAGAAAGAAGGGAATTTGTGAGCTAGCAAACTGTTCCATAGCATAATAGTGCGGCAAAGGTATGATGTACCCCTTCATGCGTATGCAGATAAACATCACGATAAATTGTATAATGTAATCTATTTACCTTCAGTTCTTTTAACTTCGAATGAGATCGACTGGTTAAACAGCGGTTAAAATGCGTGTCAGACCATTTCTCGCGTTCATGGAACATAACAGAAGGCGCAGAGCTCTGAGACACTAAGTTAGGAGCCCTTGTTCTCGGCTCACTGGCTTTAACTTTTCGATGCGGCGATAGTGCTGGGTCCAACGATTTCAAAGTTTTCCGAGGTTTTACAACTAATGTTTGTCTAGCAGTTCTTTCCCTACTAGATTCAGGCACATAGTCATTCAACACCACTGGAAGTTCTCTAAAAACACTGGAGCCAATGTTTGAAACAGAAGGTTTCGCGCCAATTCTGCTAGAACTCGGCATTTCATGTCGAGTTACCGTAGAATGTGATTTTAAACTGGACTGAGACCGATTATTTATCCGCGGCATAACTCTATCGTACTTTTTGTTGATATTCTTAATATAATTTTCCATTTTAGATTCCGAAATCCGAATAACTTCTTCTTTCTTTCTTTTATGGCTTTTGCGGCGTTGCCCTACCACAATTCTGCCAGTGTCACGTAGATATTACGAATCGAAAATAATACCGATTATGAAACAGAAAATATGTATTTTGACATATAGTTTCCAAGTTGACTTTAATATACAACCAAATAGACCTACAACAAAGAGAGACGAACAAATAAGTACAAGATGAACACCATATAGGTACTAAAATGTAGATATATAACATATAACCTTAGAGTTTGATACCATTAACCTTAACACACTTACATAAAAAGGGAATAACCGAGGGAAAGGTAAGAGAAAGGAGGGATTTCATACAGGTGGGACGGGGGATTTCAGAGGGGAGGATATCATATAATGAAAGCCGTAGATTGGGACAATTAAAAAAAATATGATCAAGGTCGCCATCATCTAGACCACATTCACAAAGAGAATTATCCCTAACCCTAATTTTAGCCAAATGAACAGGAGTGCAAGAGTGATTTAGCCGCATTCTGCAGATTATAGAGGTGTCAGGAAATCCGAATAACGTAATGTTTAGAAACGAACAATGACATGTGTCACTTGTATTTGTCAACACAACATCTTTTTAATTTTTTTGAGCTTCATATATTTGGTTCGCGAGATGGACTATTTTACCATGATATTTTATACCACTAAAATAAAATAGGGTATAATATAAATGGATTTTACGCTTAAGAGACCGAAGAAAGAAGAAAGAAAAAAGCGTAGAAAAGAATGTGGTTGGCTCGTATCGTGGTTGGGCTATTTACAGGCCCAACCATAGTTTGGTCCTTCGAATTACCGGATAGTGTCCCAGTGCTATTCATTTACGGTTAAAATACGTAATTTTTTTGGTATTGTAGCATTTTTCCGCATCAATTTTTTCAACATGGCTTCCTTCAAGTTAAGATGTTTGAAATCTAAAAAGGAAATTATTTTCCAACATATGCACCGCCTTCACGCGTTGTCTATTAAGGTGACTGGCTTCGACATAATATCGAACGAGCATTTTATGGCTGAATCGGAAACCATTGATGATTTACGCGAAAGGTTTGAGAACATTCTAGTCCGGATTATAGAAATTCAATTAAAAGAAAATCCAGGACTAGAACTTCATAATCATCTAGATTCATCTGCGTTTGAAGTTTTGTTTACACAAATCAAACGAGTGCGCGATAATTTTACCAGCGTCTCGGGCTTTCAGTCAGTGTCAGGTTCTACTCAAACTATGGTTGGGCCTGTAAATAGCCCAACCACGATACGAGCCACGGGGCTCGGTCGAGCAAAACCACCTATACGTTCCCTCTAGGCGAGCACAACGAAGGTATTGGTCTGCGTGATAGAAGTGTACCACCAACCTGCAGTCCAGAGCCGGGCACACCACTCCGTGATCGTCAGGCAGCTCGCTGACGGCGCTCCGCTGATCTACCACGGGCCGTGCGCCGGGTGAAGCGTAACGAAGTCGATGGTGGCGACGAAACAAACTATGACGACTGGTACATACATACATACACACTCACGCCTATGTCCCATAGGGGTAGGCAGAGACTATTGAGTACCACAAGCTACGATCCTGACACACCTCTTTCGCCTCTTCCACATTCATACATCTTCTTATACATTTTCGTCGGTTGAGGGTACTCGTGACGTGCCCTTTTCGGAGAATGTCATTTATTTGATCCGCATATTATGTTCTCCTCGGGCGCCCTCTTCCAACCCTACCATTCACATTCGCACGATAAATACCTTTCGTAAGTCGTCTTTCATCCATCCTCATATGACGACTGGTGTCGGTGCATAATGTCTCCGTGTAGCGAGAGAAAAGTATAAGGAAGAATAGTGTATTAAAGAGAAAATGGTAACTCGCGAGAGCGAAGAAAACCGGACAAAAAAAGATGAAAGTAATTTTTTGAGAATTATGACAAGAAGTGACAAAAGATGAGATTTTAAAAAAGATGTTATGTTTGCCTGCCCGTATTAAATCAACGGAGCACGCAAACGAGGCCGGCGGCCAAGGAGGTGATACGCCTAGCTCGCGCCAAGCAGGTTGGATAAACAATTCCACCCAGACCATGCCCACGCCGATAAGTCAACCTAGAGGAACACTAGGCGGCTCCACCAGAATGCTTGAAAACAGCAACCTGAAACTACGAGTAAGTGTGACAAAGACCGAATACTTGGCCTAGGAAAGGAAGGAAGGAACCAACCGTCAAAATTAACAAATTGAAGTACCTAGAGTCCATAACTATAGATAATGCATAAGGCCTAGAAAAGGAGAAGCGTCTCAGTAGTAAGGCGGACCCTGGGCCCTGGGCCTGGCACTAATCTGGAACAACACCAGTAATAGGCTGTATAGTTTTTGAGATAAGTACTCAGTCATCTTGACTACGGGTTCTTCATTGTGCGTAGTCAGACGCGCACTTGGCTGATCCAGTTAGTAACTTAGGTTTTTTCTATTAGTCAGAATGTCAAAACTACACGAACGTACCGTTTGATTGTGATTGGTGAACGTGTGACGTTATCTAGCCCTAATAAAAAAAGAAGTATTTGTTTGTTTGTAAGTAGGTGGTATTCTTTGGAACTACTGAAATTCTTTCACTAATAGTAAGCTACACTATCCATGAGTGGCATAGGCTATTTATAATTCATTGCCATTTGTGGCCAAGGGTCCTCGCAGATAGCGATTTTGTAGTATATGTAGATTTCTATATGTAATCTCTGAAACTACTGAACCTTTAAAGAAAGGGATAATGAAGGGATTGGGTAGGGGAGGCGGATTAGGGCTTCCGGATATCCCACTTACGTTACGTACGAAACGCAGCAGCAAGCTGCTACTTTACGGCGGTTCTCTGTGAGACAGTGGTAACGACCCGAACCATTCATGCTGTAGACCAAAACTGTCTACACCAATATAATATTAAAAACGCAAAAGTAAGTCTGTTAGATCGCAAAATTTGGCTGCCATTTTATTTTTCTTTGTTTTAACACCCTCTGACTTCAAAATTCGTATCTGGGTCGTCCCGTAATCAAAAATGGTAGATTCGATGTTAAAATTCAAATAAAGGACTGCCTTTTTGTTTTTCTTTGTTTTAAGGTCTATTGACTTCAAAATTGATATATGAGTTTCTGGGATGCCTCCTGACCACCCCAATTATCCTGCTATCCAGTCCTACTTTCTGGCCGAATAGTACATAAAATAAAGTTTTCCGTGTAAGCAAAGTTACGCGGGCAGAGCCGCGCGCAAAAGCTAGTACGATATAAAGTTAGAATGCATTAAGACGGCACGATTTTTAGCATTATAAGGGCGCAGATCGCTCGCCTGTTGGCTTGATAATCTTAGCATATTAATATGCAATGTGATATGACTCGAGTGCGAGAGAGATAATTACTAGAGCCAAAAAATAAATATTTTGGGTAAAAATATCAACCGTTGACATGTTAGGATTCTTGAACAAACTGGTTTGTACGTGAATCACTCCTGTGCCATTTGTCATGGAATTGTGCAACAGTGAACATGCATAAATGGGAAGTAAATTGTGTTCTAAATGAAAGAATTATATTTACTAACACAGGAATAAAGATATATTATTATGAAGCCCAGTCTCATGTCCCGTAAACCAAAACACAATAGTAATTACACACTGCTGCTTAGCAAATAGCAGCAGAGTAAAGTGGTAGTACTACCATAGTACCATGTTATTTGGTAACTACAAGGACTCCCAGATATCTGTAGATTTTAGAACATTTAGTTGTGAAATGCCTTTTTTAAGTACATTCCAGTTTAAAGAGCACTAAAAATAATATATTATAATGAATAAGTTTATAATTGTATTTGACCAACAAACAATTTTATTTATACCCCTAGAATATGCTTTCCATTCCAAGTTTGAAAAAAGGAGCAAAATAAAACGGAATGATACTGTGAAACATTAAAGTTTATATCCTAATTTCTGTTTCAGTACATGTAATTATAAAATATATATTATTTGCCAACTAATTCAACATGTTTTGCATCAAAAACCCTCTTTGCTTCTACCATATACTTCTCACACATTGCATTTATTTGCTTTGTGACATTGAAGATTGTGTCTTCAGACACACCAGTTTGTTTCTTCACTTTTTTAATATAATCATTCTGTACATCTTTCAATGCATCCCTACATTTGATGTACAAAGCTTTTGCATTTTTTGCCAGTGCCTCCCTATGTTCCTTTGTGACTTTAGGCACAGGAACATAAAGCGTAGTGCCATCTTGTTGCGGATTTACATTAAGACCAGAACTATTTATAGATTTCAAAGCATCAGGGATGGCTTGAGGGAAAGAAGCAAAATTTATGACAATAGTTTTAGGATTCTTTCGTACGATCTGTGCTAGTTCCTGTAGCTCATAATCTTTGCCTTCAAATTTAACTGGCAGTGTTTCTATAGATCCCGTTGTTGAACGTAAAGAAAGGTTTTTTGCAAAGTCATCTTTCATTTTTTCTATTGCAGCATTACTTCTTTCTTTAAGTTTTTCCAGTGGAACGAGTTCTGATATCATTGCAGTATTAATTTCCACTTTGCCTTTTCCTTTTTTATCTTTACCTCTATCTTTACTTTTTGCATAATAACGAATATTAGTGAAACCTATGCTAGGAGCGTAAACAATTCCTTCGTTTAGTCGGATACTGAGAGGCTGGCATTTATATGAATTCACGAGTGTTGGCACAATTAGCCGCTGTAAAATTCTTGTCACCATGATGATATAGAATCACATTTAATAATCTTCGAATATTTTTTAATTCTACAAGAGCTAACCTGTATGTTTTTGAAGTTTATCATTTTTTTTTAATTTTCCCATTTTGGAAAGGCAAAGGGTTCTAGCGCATACGGCCGCGTAATAATTTCGATGCCGTCATACGTATTATTTATTTATTTTCCAAGAACCAAGATGTGGTCGATTTCAATGTCTTGCCAGAGTTTTGCTATTAATTTCTTTCAAGCTGCTTATAGACGATTTTCTCAAAGCGGATCGAAGGACCTTCCCGCCAAAAATCATTGATAATTGACAATGTTTGACAATGACGAATACCGAAGCCGATTTTTCGTCCAGAATTGGTATATTTACTTCAATAAAGCAATACAACATCTAAAATAAAGTTGAGCATTTTAAATTATAATATATTGTGTCCCTAAGACATATATTTAAAACCTACGTAATAAATTCGATTAAACGATATTTTTAAAAGAAGTATAATATTTTCTTACAGAACAGTTTTTATTTTATTTACACTGGGATTATAAACGAATTATCCTTGATTTGACAACTGGGCCAAGGGAAAATGTCTGTGTTATTTCAAACTGCAATAAATACAGGGAAATTAAATTCATTTAGGAAAATATTAAACACGTCTTTCAAGACGTGTAATTGTTTGCTTGTCAGAAAAAAGTCAGGTAGATTTTTCTCAATAAATATGAAAAATGATTACGAACTTGATTTCTAGGTTATGTTTTTATTTTAGATGTTAACAAGAGGTTTGTGTCTTTCGACGAGGTTGTGGCCCAGAGGAGAGCCGAAGCAAGGCGTAGTTTCGTCGTTCAGGTCAATTCTGAAGCTTCATTTGATGAACTGTACGGGTATTGTTCAAAATATGCCAGTATTAATGGTGTTCATCACTACAAAAACATTAGTGGAGAGGTAATATTTATTACTGTGACTTATATTATTTCAGTGTTTTTTTTTAATGTGGCATAGCTAGTGGGCTTAACAAATGGGCAGATATATTTACTCTGGGAAATCATGTTAGTACTTATAGAACTTACCATCTGAAGCATTATAGTATCTGTATCAACTGTTGGGAGGCCGATGCTAAGGCACGAATTGTCAGTTCATCTTCAGTTCAGTTGACAGCCTCCGTGGCGCAGCGGGCGAGTAGCCGGTTGCGAAGCGTGAGGCCGTGGGTTCGATTCCCACACCGAGACAAATGTTTGTGTGATCCTCAAATATATGTTCGGGTCTGGGTGTTGTGGGACCGCAAGTCCCTCGTAGTTCTTGATACCCACGATACAGGTTTACCTAGTGTGGGGTCAGGACTATGTGTGTGACTGTTGGGTGTATTTATTATTTATTTATTTATCTTGTAGAATTATGTTTATAAATAGATATAATATACTAGGTGTAAGGAAAATGCTTCCAAAATGGAGGACAAATGGTAGTGGTAGTGATTACAGCCAATACCACAAAAATGCAAATTAAGCCCTAATTTTTTTCACGCATGACTAATTTATTTGGATATACAGTATGTAACAAAAATCCTGTTGCCCCTTTCTAGGTCGTGAAGACAGACATATAAACAGCTTAATAAAAATAGTTTAATTAAAATAATAATAAACAGAAGTGAGGTATTATCCTTACACAGGTAGCTTATAAAAATATTTAAAAAATGATATTTTCATCTGAAAAGTGATGAACAGCTGACTGATGCCGGGCGCGCACGCGGCGTGGCGCGTTTCATGTACATAGACGTCCCAACTTGCTATATCGCTCCGACTCCGAGTCATCGCTCTTGCAGACGTAATCAATCGAACTACGGTTTAAAAACAATAAATTCATTCAAGTTAAAAATATATATACGATTAACTTTATAGTCCAATTTTCGTATGCGAGTTATTTCATTACGTTTGAATATCGATTCTGAAGACCAATTCTCGTAATTTTAAATGTTCAAAATATCATTCCGATCTAGTCTGTCAAGAAAGTTGCAAATGGCATTCTCTTAAACCAATATTCAACGTCAAATGCACCTAGCATTAGCAGTAGCATTATACCGTTTTGGCTTCAGTCAACTTTTATTCTACGTTCAATCTCATTACGATCTATGTTCACATTTGACGTTGATTACGAGAATTGGCCTTCCGATATCACAGTTAAAACTCCCAACAGGATTTTTGTTACATATACATACATACATACACACACACACGCCTATGTCCCATAGGGGTAGCCAGAGACTATTGAGTACCACAAGCTACGATCCTGACACACCTCTTTCGCCTCTTCCACATTCATACATCTTCTCATACATTTTCGTCGGTTGAGGGTACTCGTGACGTGTGATTTTTGTTACATATTGTATAATACACAATATCTTTTAATTTTTATAAATAATAATCAAAATAGTATTTTTCCTCTTACCGTATAACTATGTAAAAACAAAACCAAAAAATGACATATAATTTTCTTTTACCATGCTGGGCTATTAGCCAATTATTAACCAATAGCTTTAACCTTTATTTCAGCATTTCATGCTCATTGAATTTGCATCGGAAGACAATCTCAAGGAGATAATTAGCTCTTGTAGTGCACATCAAAAAGATATTGACGTTATGGCATTGCAATCCCCATTTGTATGGTTCCGTGCAGTTAATGACAAAAAGGACACTAACTTAGTTTCCAATACAACACTATCCTGTACCAATGGATCTGAGGAAGTTGATGAGGATGCACTGTTTGAAGAGCTGACAAATTGTAAGAATTTATCGGAACAGATACAAACTCTTTATGATAAGACTGCTTTAAATGATTTGGGTGTGCGATTGAGGTATATGGTGGCACGACAGGTGAGTTGTACATTTTTAGAAATCTCACATTTTTCTATGTTGTTTTTTTAATATTTTACATATATAAAAAGCAGTTATAGCTCTGTGGTGAGTGTTATGGAGTGACGAGATAAGACGAAAATTAGTCGATTTTGCTACCATTTCAACTCACAAGTTTTTTTATATTTAAGCATATCCAGCTGCCTGTTAAATGTATGAGAAACAAAGTGAACACTTTCAACTTGATTATTATTTATTCAACACTCAAACCATAGAATTATTATGAAGCTATTACATTTCAGCTAGAAACTATATTTGAGAGCATGTATGCAAATGTAGCTGTGAGGCCGTTTGGATCATCGGTCAATGGATTTGGAAAGATGGGATGTGATTTAGATTTGGTTCTTACAAATGTTGTACCTGATGAAATGGTAATTTTTCTTATTACATTAGCTTTTGCTCGCGGTTCCGCCCGCTTGATCAGCCTTTTCCGGGATAAAAGTAATATATAACCATCTCCAGGGTCCCATCTATCTCTTTATACTCATCAAAATCGGTTCAGCAATTTAGGTGTGCAAATGTCACAAACAAAATTTCGCATTTATAATATCAGATAAGTGCACAAATTACGTTTTCACTGGTAACATACAATATTAATGATAATTATTATGTGTATTGCTTGAAACTTGAAGGGCACAAGGCCTTACTATCCAGGTAAATTGTAGCATTTCTTCCAAGCTAGATTAATTTGAAACATTTAAGAGTCTATTTCACAATACTCATTGAAATTGTTTCTGCCAAATAAGGCATTTAACAGCCAAATTAAGAAGTACCAATTTGACATACACAATTCGAACCCTTAAGTTTTGGCAATGTTAGATTTATACGAATTAGTACAACAGATATGGAACGAATGCCCGGCAATCTGGTTCTGGTCAGTCACTCAAGAAAAAATAAGCACTTATTCAAGAAAAAATAAGCACTTATTCTAATGTAAAATCTCTGCATTAGGTCATAATCACCACGCGGACGTATTTCACAAATATAAAAAGATTGACGAAGCGTATAATTTAAATCGTAATACTGTATGTAGCCTTTCATAATGTTGCTTAAATTTTATTTGATAAGTAATATTAACAGGGGGATTGTGAAACAAGTGCTTAGTTATATCTCCTAAACTTGTAGAAAATATTGAGTAATAAATTTGTTTTGTAACATATATGATCTCCACTTTTGCCATTTTTCTAAAATGATATCCAATTGTAGAGTGATTCCTCCAAAAGACTGGTTTTCCAAGAGAAAAAATGCGAAGGCGGACGCAGTCCGTGGCAGCGGCACATGGAGCTAGTGGCAGAGATACTGGAGCTGAGAGTACCCGGCGCCACTCGTGTGCAACGGATACTGCACGCCAGAGTACCGATAGTCAAATACGCGCATCACTTCACTGATGTCGATTGTGATCTCTGTTATAATAATATGTAAGTAAATGCTTATATGCAGTATAATGTATAATGTATATTATAGGTACATATTTTAAGAATTATCCGTAATACCAGCTTTAAATCTGCTGAAAAAGCTAAAGAAATTAATAAACACTTATTACACGGAAGTTACCTGATACATACTTGTAGTGATGTTGTTTATGAAAATAAAACGATGTTCAGGACTTGTAATCAATTAATAATCAATTATTTCAACCAAGATATATTATTTTCTTCTTAGCTGGTGTACGTAAGCACAATCCATTAGCACAAAATGATGAGATGAGAGTAATATTATATATACAAATATTATTTAAATAGAGGCTTAGTTTAATGTTATATTTAAAATATAAATAAAATTTTACAGTTCACATTCCAAGCCGTCAGGTTAGGGAAACCGAATCACAATTTGGCATGGACATTGATTTAATTATTTTCTATAGGATTTAACATTTTAATGTGGACCAAATCACTGTGTATGTGTACCCAGGATTTTCGGCATCCGAACTAAGCTGTAGCCTCCATCTGTTAAACTATTATGGCTGGAATGAGTCTGCAAAGCTGGACCGAGAGAGCGCTGATCCCGCTCGGAGTCGTACCCATAGACACCGCGCGACACGGTAATAGAAATAGTTCTGGTCCCTCTGCCTCTCTGCCTAGCCACAAGATAGGGACTTCCTTGGAGGGTAATTATATATCCCCTTGGCGAGCGATTATAGCCTTGCTTGCGTTGATACGGCATATTTCTATTGAAGGTCCCAAAACCTTTTACATAGTACTGATGGGGGCAACCATGGGGTTTTTAACTGCTAATAATCCAGCATACTTCGATGACCACTAGCGGGCGGCAACCCCAGGAGGATTTTTACCCATGTAACCAAATTTCCTGCTGGCTGTTCGATCAGTCAGTACGCGGCTAATCATTGGGGTCCATCCATTATTTTAGCTACAATAATTGTATCATAATATTTCAGATCCGGTGTATACATGTCAGAGTTACTGTGGCTGTATGGTTCCTTAGACCCACGGGTACGTCCTCTAACATTCGTAGTGCGACGCTGGGCTCAGACAGTGGGACTCACCAACCAGCATCCTGGACGGTGGATCACCAACTTCCCTCTCACCCTGATGGTACTGTTCTTTCTACAGCAGAAGACCAAGGATGGAAGCATCCTGCCGTCGTTTAAGACACTTATTCGGAAAGCAGGTGGGTTTTAGTTAAGTATAGGAAATTGAATTACCTATGACAATATATTATTTGTTTTTAATAAAGTATGTTGCGCCGACCCCACTGCGAGTGGGATAAGGGCAGATGGAAGAAGAAGAATATTTTCTTTATAACACCCCACTCAGAGACATCAATTGACTCTAATTGTTATTTAATAATTGAAAGATGGGAAAGAATCAAAATCGAAAGAAATTAGTCAATAACAATAACTATTAAAGGATATTGATTTCTCTGAGTTCAGCAGTAAGTTGCTGCGAGGGTACCTGATCATTTTTGTACCCGACTGGATAGCAAACACCTTACACATAGTGAAAACTCGAAACTTAGTGGCTCGTTCAGTCGAGTCGCGTTCCGGTGTCAAATGAAATGAAATAGTTTTATTCATCATGTAGGCAATTAAAATAGCGCTTATGACAAGTCAGTACAAAATAAAGAAACATAAGTAATTATAGAAATCATATCAGCTAATATATACATAACATACATAGCATCGTCAAAATACACTGGGCAACTATAAATTTTACAATATTTTTACAGTGTAGTGTAGAGTACCTTGCCGTGCCAGGATTTAAAAAAATCTATGATTATTAATTCATGTTTTCGGGTGAATAAAATTAATTTATTCTCGTTTACTTAGGTAAAGAAGACATGAGAATAGCTGAAGAGAATCTCAACTGTACATTCCTTCGCGACTTGAATAAACTGCCACCAGACATGTACGGACAGAATGAGACCAGCCTAGAGGCCTTACTACTGCAATTCTTTGAGTTCTACTCTCAGTTCGACTTCCAAGACAAGGCCATATCTGTCATAGAAGGCGTGGCAGTGAGGAAGCCTAACAACTTACCAATATACATTGTCAACCCTTTAGAGCAAGCGTTAAATGTCAGTAGGAACGTGAGCTATGAAGAATGCGAAAGACTTAAATTAGAAGTTAGGAACGCGGCTTGGCAACTAGACTCTGGGTATGACCGACAGAAGTCTGATGATTGGGGTCTTGTAGCACTACTCGAGAAAAAAGCAGCAAGAAGTCTCAAAAGATTACTCCGAGTTGGGAATACTCATCGGCTTGTATCAGTCAAAGATTTGTTCAAAGAAGATGATGAACAAAATGGATCAAGAAAACAAAATAAAAGCAATAAACAAACAGAGGAAAGTGTGAAGGAGTTTAAAGAATCAATATCACAAATTAACGGTAAGAGTAAGGAACAGAAGATGAAATTCAAAAACAGTCATGTAGCAAGTGAAGTGTATAGGATACGGCGGGATAAAATTGTGTGACGAGTTTATGTATAAAATTTAGATATAATAAATTAAAAGTATGTTTGTTTTTTTGCTTCAGGCAATTTGACTGAGGGCTCTGTAAGTGTTTGGTGTCTTTCATGTATGTGTACTCCCGCACTATAAAATCTATGCGAACCGCGTGACGTCAGTCTACATAGTAAAAATTGGCACGCTTGGTGTACAGATCGACAGATATGTCATATCTACTATAGTCATGATCTGGGGTTTCAGCGTAGTAATTACAACTAGACCTACCGAATATTAGCTAGTACTTCTTAAAGTATCCATCTGCAAGTCACGAGCCCGACGTTTTGTGAAAAACACCAGATGCCTACAAATGCTTCACTTTTACTGATAAAAAGAAATATTGGAAATGTGTGAAAAGATATTGCGTGCGATTGGACGATAAATTTTCTAAAAAGTAATACAAGGTACACCAATAGCATATTTTAATTTATATTTTGCTGTTATATTTTTAAATATATATCTGTTTATTTAAAAACCCCATCCCGTTTTGCTGTAGCGTAGTTTGGTTTGTCTATATTTTATTTAGAATTTGTCTAAATTGGTCTCCATTTGATATACTGTGGTATAATTTTTCAACTATTTTTGTAAGTCAGTTTATTGCCTTTGAGAAATGTTGGGTTCTTATGTTATTTAGCTCGAATGATTGTATAGTAAGGAATTATACAAAATTGATCATTTGTTGTTATTTTATTTAATAGATTTTTGTAAATAAAGTTTATAACTATACAGAGTAACACTGTTTAATGGTCTAGTTAATCGACGCGTGATGGCGCGAGCCGAGTCATGAACAAGCGTAACTACTCGTGTACACGACGCGGAACCTCATCAAAAGTACAGACATTTTGAGAATGACTCGGCTCGCGCCATTACGCCTCGTGTAACTATACCCTAAACCATCCCCGGGAGTGTTACGCATTGCATCCGATTCGAATTCAAGATTTGCATGTATTTACAGCAATATACTCTTATTACAGTAATAAAATAATCTCAAATAACATGAAGTTTTTATAAGCAATTTTACAAAATGATTAACTTTTAAAATTCTCTATAGTTTCTAAATCTTGAAGATTTACTTAGAACGTAGCATATTAATAAATAACCGTATTTTAGGATTGATTGCATCATTACTATATTCATTTCCATCCACCAACATCTTCTTGAACAAAACAATATTGTTACTGCATAATTTGTCGTAAGTGTTCGCGTACACAGGGTTGTCCATAGTCGATAAAACTTCATCGATAACGTTGGAGTTATTGTGAATCTTTATAATTTTCTTAGCGCACTCGCTGGTCCATACAGTTTCTTCTAAAAATATATTGTACCGCTCGTTTTGATCGAAGACTCGACACTATAAATATTAAAGAATAATTTAACTCTGCTTTCGATAAGCCTCGAAGAGACTTCTCTTTCCAATAATTTTCGAGATAAAGTGCTCTTCAATGGCTACAAATGGAATATATTTCGAACCCAGATTTTCAATTACGATGTACAAGCCTTTGCCCGTGGTTTCAACCGCAACCAAGTTTTGTTCAGAAAGTTTTAATCTGTTGGTGGGAGGGTGGTAGCTGATCATTTTGTACCTGACTTGATAGCGACCATCGTACACATGGTTAAAAACCTACCATAGTGTCTCATTCAGGCGAGTCGCTATCCGGGGTCAGCCATTAGCATCTGCCATTTCAGGCCGGCATGATTCCTTCCACCGTCGAGGGACATAATGTTTGCCGTACCAGAAAAAAGAAACTAACAACTAGTAAGTCATCCCTAGCTATCAGTTGGTAATCAATAGCTTAACGAAGTACTTCTTGATAATTTTTGTTTTTTATTGACTTTCAAAGTAGACCATTATTCATAGATTCAATTTAGTAGGGCTACTCCCATTGCTGAATTACGAAATATACGTTATTATAGATAATTAAACTCATTCTTACACATCTTGCTGTGTGTGCGTGATGCGTTTGTGTAGACACAATGACTATGTGCCATGAAATGTACAGCATCAATTGTCTATATCATACAATAAAAAAAGCAAAAAAATATATACGTGCCGAATTGAGAAAGTTTTTTGAAGTCGGTTAAAAGCAATAAACTATACAACGACGACATAAATTTTACGCTTCGGTAATGTTTGGTTTTTACGGATTACTATGAATACACGATGAATTCCCGACCATCTTGTTCCCGTCAGTCATTCAAGAGAAAAATAAATGCATATTGTAATGTAACAGGTTTATAATAGGTCATTATCACAATCCCATATTTTAGAAATATCCGAAAATTTCCGAAGCGCATATTTTCAACTGTATTACTGTACATATTTACAAGTTCATGTACACCTGATGACGTGCAAAAATTCTCTGATGTAACCATTATTAAGTAGCTATGTATAATTGTAAACTCACCTCATCATTAAGTTCATCAGTGACACACACTTCAGACCGGAAGTCCAATAAAGCGACCAACACATGCAACGCTATTCTATTCTCATATTTGTCTATATAATCTCTGAGTATTTCGGCACATTTGCTCGATATTACTTGTGTATTTATTCCGAGCACAGATAATACAGTGTTGGCCGTTCTTTGTCGCAGTGTGTCACTATCATCTTCAAGAGCTGTTATGAGTGTAGCCAACAGAGTAGCTGTATATTCAACTGTGGACAATGTAGAATAGGTTTGACTTTACAAATGACAGGTTTAAACAAACATGTTTGACTTTAATACACTCAAAATATAAACTTACATCTATGTTCTTTGCTCAATCCAATCAAGTTTAAATTCATTAACTGCATGGCATTGTTCTCCAGAAATGCAACAACGACACTTCGATTCTCGTCCTTATTATCGGGTGTGCTACACGCGAATACATTCCTCAACACATCCACAATTAAGTTCAAACTTAAATGCTCTAAATTATGTGTTACGAAATTCAATAGACTCTCCAAATAAATATGCGTTAGATTCTCATGCGAATCGTTGATACAATCGATTAATTTTGTCACGATATCATCGATAGAAATTACTCCATTTTCTTCATCGATATCGATAATCGCTTTCTGCGTGTCGCCCTCTATCGTTAAAACTTTCAAACACTTCTGCTTGCATTCCAAATAATTTGCAGTTTTCATTATTTTACATAGTAATTTTATGTATTTTTCATTATTTGTGAGTTTAAGTAATACTGTATCATTTCTGATGGCTAATAAATGCTCTTGAAACTTGTTTTCCGGTTCAAAATTTTTGTGCAGTATTAGAATATAATTTAATGTTGCTAATACAACGTCGTAGGACTTATGTTCAAAGGAATTAAGTACATTTTCGCATATACTATCTATTTTATTTAATTTAGTTAGTACTATGAGATATAAATACAATGAGTTAGCAAGACAAATATCTCTGCCTGCTGTTATATTTGGTATTTTATCGTTGAAAAGTAAGTTTCGTAGTAATGTAAGAATTTTGTCAATCGTTTGTTCTTTAAGAACTGATGGAAATCTGAAACAAAGAATACTATCTCATTAAAATCAAAAAACCATATTATACTTTCGATAAACTCATAATTTTCGATATCAATTTCGTCGATGTAGATTGTTTATATCAGCATCCATGACGTCAGTATTGATGAGGTAGATATGGATTATATATCTGTCAATGTCTTTACAGATAAGACGTCGATGAATTAGTTATTGTTTTTATTGATATCGATAATGCCGATAGAATTAATTATTGTTTTTATCGTTATTAATGATGTCGATAAACTTGTTATCGTTTTATTTTATATCGATAATGTCGACATGACGATGTTGATATCTTATTGGTACTAATATTACTTACCTCCATAGTAACAAGTTAATCACTTTAACAAATTCATCTGCGATGACATAACAAGGCATGGTTCCTACAGCTTGTTCCAACACCCATACACTGCCATCGACACTGCGTGCAAGTCTATCGACCATGTGTTTGTCGATGATCACTTCCGGTTTAGCGTCTAGTAATCTTGTTAACTGTAGGAGTATTCCGTGGCAGTGGTTGCGTTTTATGTTGGTACTGTGAAGGATGTCGAACATCGATTCTAAGTGGGAGATATATCTGAAACAATCGATAGCTTTGTAAGTTGAATCATATGTGGAGAGTAACAAGTATATGTTTTGGCCATTATGATATGAACATGAACCTAAAAGGCTCACGCCGCAACTTATATTATGCCTCAGCTCTTCTAATGTGTCTATGCTCAGGGTGACGATATAGCCATGCAGTACTTTGTAATTTAAAGTTTTGGTGTTATTTCTGGTTTTAGGTCAGGTCTGGCCTCTACCAGCATGTGTGCTCTTCCCGTAATTGATTTGTGTAAAAATTAGGTAATTTATAATTAACTTACTGTTCGGGCGAAATCAAAGGCACCATGGCTTTGGCAGCTAACTGTCTGGTTTTCAGAACACTGCTTTTAGCACAGGATAGCACGTGCGGGATGTATGCCACTAGCTGTAAAAGACAAGTATAATATTATATATTTTTGGCGTGATTTTCCAACTAATAGATTAACAGGACAACAAATAAAAATGTACTATTGGGTTTAGGAATCATGGCTGAGTGATTGAAAGATTTTGGTATCGATTTCTAGGTTGGGCAATACTTAGTGGTACTAAATTGTGATCTAGTGGTGTTGTAAAAGTGGTGGTATTTGCCGGGACTATTGTAAGTATGTATGTAGTATAATTATATCAAAGAGCAATGCTGTACAGTGTGAATGGGCTAACTGGACCGGGGCATTACCACTATCTCACTGCTTTTTTTAAAGATTTTAGGCTTGTCGTACGATATTACAGATTTCCAGAGTATGTAATAATACATACGCACTCACGCCTGTAATCCCCGAAGGGGTACACACCCACATTTCGCCGAGAGTATCTCCGTCCCTTATGTGATAGGGGGCGAGCCTATCGCCATACCGGGCACAAATTCCAGACTCCGGGCTGATACTGAGCATTTCGTAATAGAAAAACCCAATACCACTTTACCCGACCCGGGGATCGAACCCGAGACCTCAGCGTCGGCCTCAATCGTAACGCGTACGCATTACAACTGCGCCACCGAGGCAGTCTACAGTCTACAGTCTGTTGTAATAATATAATCGAAGTATAATAATTTTCTGTAGTTTAATGATTATTTATTTTACTCAATGGCATGTGCTGGACGTTAAAATTTAAACAGTAACATTATATAACTTCAATACTGATTATGTATCGATACACTATCGATTACCTTAAGATTGGATACGGTTCCTTCTAATGACGATGGATACAGACGAGCTAGTAGTAACAATATAGGATATAAAGATGGATGAATAGTTTGCTCGTTTACACTGCGGCTTACTTCTTGTAGCTTTTCCTGTAAAAAATACATCAAAAGATTGTGTAGTCAAATATTGTACTAATATTATAAATGTTATTTTTGGATATCTTCAAGATTATAAATTTTGACCGTTGACCATTGGGAGGTCATAGACAAAAAATATTAATTATCTGAGCGTGTCGCTAACATAGAAACAGAATTGCATACAGCATATTTGGTAAGGACGTAGACCATGACCTGGATGGATTACAATATAAGGTATCTTCATGCAGACAAGAGGTGCAAGCAAATAGCTAGTACGTAAAGTGCTTATGGCAGTGACGTGCACAGTCATTTTCAATACGGTAGACAAAAAATAATTCTTACCAATAATAATACTGCAAACAAAAGTGAACGCATTTTGAAATTTGGGCGTATTATATCTCACTACAGCCAATAGCGTTCCAATTAGACAGTGCCTATTTTTTTATATTAGTGTGCGTGTTTTGAACTAAATAAATATCGACTACTACATGCTCACCCAACGTGTATTTACATGTAGAATAGCTTTGTTTGTGTGCAAATTCAGACTCGCTCGTTTCGTGTCTCAGTCGCGGGTCAATGACGCCGGTCGTATTAAATCGACGTGAGCGCGGCAATTTTGAAAGTATCTGTTTTTGATTGCGGTTTATTTATTTATTTTTAGTTTATTTATTAGCAAATTCTCAGGGTATGCAGTGTCTCTTTGTCTCTATGGACTGCACGCAACTGGCGTATGGTTTATTATCATCAGTTATCTCTCGGCGATCGACATTATATTTGGAGTGCACCATATTTACCATTAGGTAAAGTGTAATCCCTGCTGGATAAAAAAACATCATACCAGCATATAGTCGTAGAGTCGTGGGTATCGCAGGAAGAATATCCGTCCGGTCATCTTGTTCCGTACGCACAGAGCCTCGGGGTCACGGGTTCGATTCACGCCGAATGTTCGCACCATCAGCGCTGAGAAGAGGAGGGTCGATGAGTTGCGCTCCTGGGAGTCAGACAATTATAAAGTTATTGTAAAAAAAAATTACGTCAAAAAGGTCCTCAATAGGGTAGTTTCCTATATTGAATTTTATAAGCAACAGAAAATGATTCGCAAAAAACCCTTTTATTAAAACACAATCTAAATTAATTCAGAAATGTGCCCACAGTTATGACTTTAAATGTTGGTATGAGGAAAAGTGGGCGCATAGTAGGGATATCTCACTATCTCGCTTGCACGCGTGCACCATAATGAACATTTTACACAGTGACGTTAAAGTTTGCGTCATCTGTCATTTGACAATTACCCGTTGTACAGGATTTGAATGGCTTTTAACTTATTTATTTTTGGTCCGATTTATAAAATTCTTTCTGCAATAGATTTTGAGTAACGTAATTTATAGATTTAAATAATTAAAAAAATCTAGCCAACCACCCTGTCATGTAATGTCAATGTCAATGTATGTCAATGTCAGTCCCACGATGTGATTGGGAGCGAGCCCATCGCCATACCGGGCACAAATTCCAGACTCCGGGCTGATACTGAGCCTTTCGTAATAGAAAAACCCAATAACATTTTTCCCGACCCGGGGATCGAACCCGAGACCTCAGCGTTGGCCTCAATCGTAATGCGTACACATTACAACTGCGCCACCGAGGCAGTCATAATATAGATTTCTCCGCTAAATATGGACAGATTATATTTTTTTTGTCCAATATGGTTTTCCTACCATTTGGTCTGGTATACTAAATAGTTAAGATCTGATAACAAAATGCGATATAAATTTTTTGGTTAAATATTTCAGTTGGCTACCTCCTAGAGTTCAAAAGTTAGAACCATTAAAAAGTAGGGAAGGACAGACAAACGGATAAATACGGCGTAGTCTTTTTAATAGGGTTTCTTTGTTAAAAGGTATTACTTTCCAAAAGGTTGAAACATATATTAACACAGTGCTCACCGTCCAGCTCCGGCCATGGAATCCATCCAGTGCAGCCAGTAGAGCATCCTGCACATGTGGCGACACTGCAGTGTGTAACGCAGAGCCTCTCACAAGTGCTCGCAACACATTACTGCAACGAGACCACACTTCTGCTTCCATTTCATCGATGTTTACTTCATCTAAATCTTCACTCTGTGTTACTTCTGAAAATGTTTCTGCTGATTTTGGTTCATCTATGTTAACCTCTAAATCTTTCTTCAGTGTTACTTTTGAAAGACTTTCTTCTATATTTGATTTTGCTATTTTCAAAGATTCTGCTTCACTAGGAGATTTGTTGGTCGGATTTGTGTTTTTATATGTTTTTGAAGATTCCATGTTACTACACCGTTGGATAAGTCGAGTAACACAATCGTTAAAACATCGAGAGCTGCCGAGTGCTTGCACTTCACTTGTCACTAGAGCCTGCAAATTAAGGATATATGTACAAAATGACTGAACTAAATGTCTGTACTGACTGACTGAGACTGCCTCGGTGGCGCAGTTGTAATGCGTACGCGTTACGATTGAGGTCAACGCTGAGGTCTCTGGTTCGAACCCAGGGTCGGGTAAAGTGGTATTGGGTTTTTCTATTACGAAATGCTCAGTAACAGCCCGGAGTCTGGAATTTGTGCCCGGTATGGCGATAGGCTCGCCCCCTATCACATCATGGGACGGAGATACGCTCGGTTAAATGTGGGTGTACTGGTTACATCTCTGCCTTTCCCTTCGGGGTTTACAGGCGTGAATGCGTATGTATGTACAAAATGTTGCATAATATACAAAATTTTCACAATTGCGACCATCTAAACTTCTTATACCAGGATAAAGGTATCGATATGTCCTAATCTTGGTTACGGTCTACCAGTGTGCCAAATTTCATCCAAATGTATATCCAATAGCCGTTTAGACGTGATTGATTAACAAACATTCAAACTCTCATTTATAATAGGAGGTAGGGGTGAGGTGGCGCCGCTGGTGTCTTACCCATGAACCATGAAATACACACAATGATACAAGTTCTAATGCCGAATTCACGTGTTTTAACCGACTTCAAAAAAGGTCCTCAATTCGGCGCGTTTTTTTTTTGCTTTTTTTATTACGTATGTACATCGATTTCTCCGCCAATTGTGGACCGATTTTGTTGGAAAAAAAATCACTCGATATAGTTTAGCTGCGGTGTAGTCCCATATATATTTGGTTAAGATCTGATGATGGAGTACGGAGAAAAAAAAACTCCTCAACGGACAACAGTACACTCGTCGCGATTGTGTTATTGTATTGGAATTAACAATTGGAAGTCGATTTCTAAGTTTTATTAAACAGTATGATGCTATTTTAAATGAATCTCATTGTGATCGCCAGACCTGGGATCCCAGAACCTCAGCGGTTTCTCAGTTTAATTACGCCATTACACCAATGAGCCGACCCTAAGTACTACGAAATATAGAATAACCAATAAAGAATTCTTAGACTGAAATAATGAAATTTCTACTATTATTATCAATGTATTATTTAATTCCATTTGTAATTTTTAATATTTATGAATTGATTTGTATTTTTGTTTGACATGTAATTTTATTACAAATACAGGAGTATGAGTATGAGTAGTATGAGTAGTATGAGTAGTATGAGTAGTATGAGTAGTATGAGTAGTATGAGTAGTATGAGTAGTATGAGTAGTATGAGTAGTATGAGTAGTATGAGTAGTATGAGTAGTATGAGTAGTATGAGTAGTATGAGTAGTATGAGTAGTATGAGTAGTATGAGTAGTATGAGTAGTATGAGTAGTATGAGTAGTATGAGTAGTATGAGTAGTATGAGTAGTATGAGTAGTATGAGTAGTATGAGTAGTATGAGTAGTATGAGTAGTATGAGTAGTATGAGTAGTATGAGTAGTATGAGTAGTATGAGTAGTATGAGTAGTATGAGTAGTATGAGTAGTATGAGTAGTATGAGTAGTATGAGTAGTATGAGTAGTATGAGTAGTATGAGTAGTATGAGTAGTATGAGTAGTATGAGTAGTATGAGTAGTATGAGTAGTATGAGTAGTATGAGTAGTATGAGTATCATATTGAACCTTCAGCTAATCACCTGTATCATGAAAGGCACCCCGGCACTCCTCCTAGTGGCGCATAGAGTTCCCTTCTCTTTGGACATTATGGTGTCCATCAGCTGTGACAACCAACACCGAGGGAGAGAATGCAGTTCTGGGGTTCTACAACGCCATAATCTGCACAAACAAAACTTATATATTTAATGACATCTTAACTAAACGCTAAAACCATTTAATCACTTATGATATTCCAAGAATGACTGCCTCGGTGGCGCATTTGTAATGCGTACGCGTTACGATTGAGGTTAACGCTGAGGTCTCGGGTTCGATCCCCGGGTCGGGTAAAGTGGTAATGGGTTTTCCTAATACGAAATGCTCGGTATCAGCCCAGAATCTGGAATTTGTGCCCGGCATGGCGATAGGCTCGCTCCCTATCACATTGTGGGACGGAGATACGCTCGGTGAAATGTGGGTGTATTGGTTACACCTATACCTACCTACCCCTTCGGGGATTACAGGCGTTAGTGGGAGTGCGTATGTATTCCAAGAACTATAAAACTTTAAATCGATACATTCAAAAAGGACATAATAGGTTTATGTTCTACAGATCGATTGGTCTACTGGCTTTCTGCTCAACAGGCAACTAGTCTACTGGTCTGAGATCTCCTAGGTTACTGGTTCCTTGGTATACTCGACTACTAGCCTATTGGTCTACTGAGTTCTTCGTATGCAGGTCTGCAACTAGTCTACTGATCTGAGATCTCCTAGCCTACTGGTCCCTTGGTCTACTCGACTAGCCTACTGGTCTACTGAGCTCTATGTATGCTGAACTTGTGATCTATTAGTGTACAGATCTCATGTTCTACTGGTCTCTACGTCTATTATTTCTAGGCTACTGGTGTCCTGTTCCACTGGTACCTTGGTCTACTGGTATAATAATGTTGGATCCGTCACCTGTCCAAGAGTCTCGTGAACCCGACGTATGCCTGTTCGAATGCGCCGCGATGTTTGGTCTCGGCCAGTAGAGTGGTGAAGTGTTCGCCCACAGCAGACAGCTGGCTCGCGCGCAGTGTACCGCATGGGTGACCCTCGTTACTGATGCTGAGCCGGGATGATATACTGCCCACGAGCAGGGATACCTAGGGAGGATACGTGACTCGATTCATTTGTGGCCAAAATTACTAATTGATATTATACAACTTATATATGTATTTTTTTGAGTGGTAGAACCACGCTGTATACTGTTTTGTCTACAGCATGAATGAGCCGGCTCGTCCGGGTCGTTACCACTGTCTCACAGAAAACCGGCGTAGAGTGAGATATCCGGAGGCCCAAATTCCCCACCTCTTCCCAATCCCTAACTTATCGCTTTCCTTTAAAGTCGGCAACGCGCCCATGATTATTTTAGTATTATGGGCGGTGGAGATCACTTACCATCAGGTGACCCACTTGCTCGATTGCCGGCCTATACTATAAAGAAAAAAGTACGCAGGCCCGGATCTATTGGGGGGGAGGCAGTTTCAGGGAGCGCCAAAATCATAATATAATATGATTAAAAATAAAAAAACTTGCTCCACAAGGCGCCTAGCATACGGAAGCCTGGTTGGTTCAACGTTGACTTGTAAGAAAAAAGCGCCACACAGGCCTTTTGGACATCATTCTTTTGTTTTGAACGTTTGAGAGAGGGGAACCATCAAGTTTCTACCCCGGTTCAAAATAAACGTAGATCCGAAGCTGTCTCGGTGCAGTCCAGTGTCATACAGTGCTTTATAATTCAAAGCTCTGTGTGGTGTTGCTTCTATTTGTGGGCAGGCTTGGCACTTACCATCAGGCGAGCGAACTGCTCGTCTGGTCATTGAAACCAATAAAAAAACAGTTAGTAAACATACCTCTTTAACAGATCTCCAGGCACAGAGCAGCACCATCTGCGCCGTCACCTGCCGTCCGTCTGCCAACGATACTCCGCTAAATACATTACAAACATTATACGATATGGTTTATACATTTTACGAACCACTCAAAAATAACAAAAAAAAATATCTCTTATATATAAAATTCTCGTGTCACAATGTTCGTTCCCATACTCCTCCGAAACGGCTGGACCGATTTGTATGAAATTTTGTGTGCATATCGGGTAGGTCTGAGAATCGGCCATCATCTATTTTTAATCCCCCTAAATGTTAAGGGTGGTCCACCCCTAATTTTATTTTTTTATTTTTTAGACAACATTGTTTTAATTTTTTTATGATATAGCATTAAAAAATACATACAACCCTAAATTTTGAACCCTCTACGATCAACCCCTAAATTTAATAGCGATATTAGTATTTTTGTCAAGCGCGTTTCTCACCGGGAGCGCCCACTAGGCTACTTTAATCCTGGAAATAGGCATGCACGCGGGCGGAGCCGCGGGCAACAGCTAGTATCTATATATATAGAAGCGAAATACCACTGACTCACTTATTCATCACGATTTCTCAAAAACTACTGAAGCTGGGATCATGAAATTTGGTCAGATGATAGTTTGTGTATTGTAGACGTCAACTAAGAACAGATTTCGGAAATTCCGATTTTAAGGGGGTAAAAGAGGGGTTTTTACGTTGTATGCAACTTTCTCATGGAAGGGGATACGAAAGTGAAATTGAGCGCAAATATTGCTTATCAAAAATAATGAAATATATGATTCACATTTTTGTAAAATTCCTCTTGCAAGGAAGGGGGAAGGGGGGTTGAATTTAGTATGAAAGTATTTATTTTAACTTTTGAACAACTTGACCGATTGGGGTCATATTCACACCGTACATTTGTTTTGTGGAGACAATGGTTTATAACTATAAATCATCACGCTACGACCCATGGGAGCGGATCAGTAGCCTATACATATATATCAAAGATAAATATTTAAAAAAACTACTAAAGCTAGGATCATGTTTGGTCAGAAGATAGAGTGTGTAATATTTAGAAAGGGTTTTCGGAAATTTAGATTTTAAGGGGTTAAAGGTGGGAAGGGGGATAAATTTTCTATAGAACGAAGACCGGCTTGGATGTTTGGATGTTTGTTGATCAATCACGCTGAATGGATTTGAGTAAAATTTGGCATACAAGTAGACCAAGACGTGAGATACAAAATAGGCAACTTTTATCCTAGAAAGACTTTTACGCGGGCGGAGCCGCAGGTAAATGCTAGTAAATATTATAAATGTGAATGTAAGTTTGTTTGTTACGCTTTCACGCCTAAATCACTGAACCGATTTTGATGAATTTTGATGTAGAGATAGATGAGACCCTGGAGACGGTTATAGGCTACGTTTTATTTCGGAAAAGTCTATTCACGCGGGCGGAGCCGCGAGCAAAAGCTAGTATTATATTGTTGTGTTCTAGTGTTGGAAGCGGCCTGCATCCATCGGCTTCCTGCAACCCTTGTCATGTCGGTATTATATATTACGCAGTATTATTTTTTGTTTGTCACATATTCAGAAAAATTAAAAATAAATGTTAAAATATTCAGTTGACTCTCACCCAGAGTTGCCATAGTCTCCCACAGCAACTCCGCACGTGTCCATGGGCAGATGCCCCTCCGGAGACGAGCTGTTCACCACACACGCCACACTCGCGTTTACTCTCACACATGTCTCTATCATCTCCTCTATTAATCGAGTCCAGCTGATGTCTTCGCGTATTCCTCTGAAATAATATTTTTTTTTATTGCCTACATAGGCAGACGAGCAGACGGCCCAGCTGATGGTAAGTGGTTACCGCCGCCCGGCGACCATGGACCTCAGCAGTGCCAGAGCACAGCCAAGCCGCTGCCTACCGTTGAAGGAAAACTCTTTTTAATATTCACCTTTATAATCATTTATGAATTACATGAAATAATCGGTAAGTCGTAAGTGAAAAATGTATCGATATTTCTAAATAGGTACATCGGTATATCAGCTTGGTATTTAAACGATATTTTTGGCATCTTATAAAAATAACGTTTTTGATAAAATTTCGATACCTGATAACAAAATTCAATAAAATATATAGCTATAATATACGATATATCGATAAATAAACCATATCGATAAGTTGTCAGGCCGCTTACAATAGAAATTCCCTATTTTTAAATATACTAGGTATTGAGTCATACATGCTCTTTACTGGATTTTCCGCTGGCCACGTAACCGGAAGATTATTCTATATCATCCAACCTTAAATTTATACTTTTGGTTTTTTGATTATTTTTAATAAAGGCATGATAAACAGATGGCGTAGACTTAGTGGTAGGGGTTCATTGGACCACTTTGGGTATGGAATCGTAAAAATAGTCCCATCACAGTGAAGGCTACTGATTTTTTTTTAATAGTATAGGCCGACAAACGATCAAGTGGGTCACCTGATGGTAAGTGATCTCCACTGCCCATGTACGCCCACAATACCAAAAGAGTCATGGGCGCGTTGCCGACCTTAAAGGAAAGGGGTAAGTAAGGGATTGGGAAGGGGAAAGGGAATTTGGGCCAAGCTGCTACTTTACGCCGGTTTTCTGTGAGACAGTGGCAACGACCCGGACGAACCGGCCCATTCATGCTGTAGACAGAATGATCTATCATCATTTTACTCACTCAGGATGCACGTATTGGATAAGATGTGCCATACAATGCAGCACGCCGTACATCGCGCCGTCCCTGGCGCCGCGCACTACGTCACGCGCGCACATGTCCAGCTCAACTGATAACTTGCTCAGAACGCGTCTTAGAAGAGTGTACATTATTGGTTCTGCCGTGTTGCTGTGAATTATATTTTACTGCATACGGCAACTGAGCAAATGGGTCACTTTTTTATTAACGAGACGAGCAGGTCGCTCGCCTGATGGCTGATATTAAGCGTCACGCCTGCCCATAAACAGAAGCAACACTAATTAGAACTTCGATTTATAAAGTACCTACTGCATGGTATTGGACTGCGCTTGTCACCCCGAGACATACGACAATAAGTCTCATAATGCCCAGTAATTTCACTAGCTTCAATGTTCTTCAAACTGGAACACAACAATGCTTACACACTGCTGTTAGGCGGCGAAAATAGACGGCGCAGTGGTATCTACCCAGACAGACTCTCGCATATGAGTGAACTAGAACCTAATGAATTTGATGGTAAGTGATATCCACCGCCCATGAACTTCCACAATACCAGGCGAATCATGGATGCGTCCCCGATTTTATAGAAGATGAATAGGAATTTTGCTGTCCCGCCGGAAATATCGCTCAGTGGTGACAACGCAACAGCAAGTTAAGTTACCCCGGTTTTCTTTAAAACAGTGTTTTTGTATGCAGTGTTAAAATAATTAGACTGCCTCGGTGGCCAGTTGTAATGCGTACGCGTTACAATTGAGGCCAACACTGAGGTCTCGAGTTCGATCCCCGGGTTGAGTAAAGTGGTATTTTAATGAGTTTTTCTATTACGAAATGCTCAGTATCAACCCGGAGTCTGGAATTGTGCCCGATATGGCGATAAGTTCGCCCCCTATCACATCATGGGACGTTGATACGCTCGGCGAAATGTGGGTGTATTGGTTACACCTCTGCCTACCACTTCGGGAAATACAGGCGTGAGTGCGTATATGTATATGAGTGCGTATATTTAAATAATGTATCAATTTTAAGGAGCACCTGTAAATACTTACCACACCGTTCCTTCTAATATATTATGTGGCAATTTTTTTCTCAAGAAGTCGAATTTATAAGCGGCTGAAGTGCAGTCTGTGGGCTTTAAAGACGATGCTTGTCGAAGGATATCTTCAAAGTTTGTACTTATTGTATAGGTGTTTTCCTGCAGACGAAAAACATAGAATAAAATAAGTTGTTCTGTTTGTCCAAGGCTGCCAGTTAAGTAAAGCTGCAAGGATAGTTCAAAATTCACGAGAAACAGCCACAATAGGGTAGTTTCCTATATTGATTTTTATACATTGTTTTATAAGCAACAGAAAATGATACGCAACACAATCAAAATTGGTCCAGAAATGTGCCCGCAGTTATGACTTTAAATGTTGGTATGAGGAAAAGTGGGTGCGTAGTAGGGATATCTCACTATCTCGCTTGCACGCGTGCACTATAATGAACATTTTACACAGTGACGTCAAAGTTTGCGTCGTCTGTCATTTGACAATTACACCTTCTACAGGATTTGAATGGCTTCTAACTTATTTATTTTTGGTCCGATTTATAAAGTTCTTTCTGCAATAGATTTTGAGTAACGTAACTTATTGATTTAAATAATTAAAACAATCTAGTCAACTATCCTATTGCTGTAAAGAATTCCATTCAGGATTTCGTTGAAAACTGTAAGTTATAATTACCTTAAATAATTCAACAGGACACTTGTCAAGTATTTCTAACGCAAACGCTTTGTTGTTCTCGTAACTGTCCTCCAAATGCAACAACAATTTGTCAACATATTCACGCTTCCAAACTCTGTAAAACCGAATAATAATTTCATAAGAAAGAGACCTCATTAAATAAATAAATAATAATAAATACACCCAACAGTCATACACATAGTCCTGACCCCACACTAGGTAAACCTGTATCGTGGGTATCGGGAACTACGAGAGACTTGCGGTCCCACAACACCCAGACCCGAACATATATTTGTGGATCACACAAACATTTGTCTCGGTGTGGGAATCGAACCCACGGCCTCACGCTTCGCAACCGGCTACTCGCCCGCTGCGCCACGGAGGCTGTCTCGTTATAGAAATATTATTTTTGCTCTAAAATATATATATTTTTAATCGATCTCATTCACCCAGCCCACTACCGGAAATTAACAGATCTTAATCGAATTTATATGGGATTCCCTTTTACTATTATTTCACCTTTGAAGTGAGCACAAAAATAGGCATAAAAAGCGGTGCATCTTTCTTGACTATATAGCGCGATAACAAAAATAAATCAAGCAATTCACACGCGGTAGAAGTGAAACCTTCAAAAATTTTGGCTTCAAGATAATGAGACGAATGTGAAATTTCGGGAAGAGGGTAATTGTAGGTTTTAGTAATGATCATAGTGATACAAAGTTTGATAATTATTTTACATTTTATTCGTATATATAACATAGATTTATTCAGACTCAGAGCTCACATTTTCGATAAATGATACGATGAAGAATTTTATTATAAAAATGATGAAAAACCTCTACAAACGTATAATACGTACACGTATACAAAACACCACGGTTGTTGTGATGCCTTTTCTCAAGCTTTGTACTACGCATGCGCGCACAACTGTATAATGCTTCCTATCTCATTTTCTCCCACGTTAAATCTTATGAATTTATGTGTCTGTCTCTTTTTAGTTTCACTTTTTCGTTTCATCGACTTTCAAATCACAACGATGCTAAAGAAGTTTTCACTTCAAAATATAGTCGAATTGAGAACGTCCTTTTATGCAATCTGATAAAATAATTTAATATACATACCTGTCACAATCAATCTGTTCACACCAGACAAGCATTTGTAACGCCACAAACCGCCTGCTGTAGTTAGCGCCTGGCATCAAACTGTCGAAACATAACGTTCGCAGTTCCTCTATGAAACGTATATACACGGCGTATTGTGGATGTTTCGTTCTTTTTAACACATTACCACTGTCTTCTAAGCGTTTCATGAACTGAAAGAGTGACAAATAAATTTGTGATTACTGAGCCAAACTTTATTTATCTTACAACGACAAAATAACTACACTATGCCTTTTTTACATCATAGGCCGGCAAACGAGCAAGTGGGTCACCTGATGGTAAGTGGTAGAGCCATGCTGTAGACAATTTTGTCTACAGCGTGAATCGGCCGGCTCGTCCGGATCGTTACCACTGTCTCACAGAAAACCGACGTAAAGTAGCAGCTTGCTGCTGCGTTTCGTACGGTGAGTGAGATATCCGGAGGCCCAAATCTCGCTCCCCTTCCCAATCCCTTATTATCCCTTTCCTTTAAGGTCGGCAACGCGCCCATGATTCTTTTGTATTGTAGGCGTATATGGGCGGTGGAAATCGCTTACCATCAGGTGCCCCACTTGCTCGTTTGCCGGCCTATACTATAAAAAAAAAAAAAAAAAAGTGATCGCCACCACCCTTGTAAGCCCACAATACCAAAATAATTATGGGCGCGTTGCCGACATTAAGGGGGATTTGGACCTCCGGATATCTGACTCAGCGTACGAAACGCTACAGCAAGCTGCTACTTTACGTCGGTTTTGTGTGAAACAGTGTTAATGACCCGGACGACCCGGCCCATAACACTTTTGTCTACAGCGTGGCTCTACCACTCAGGCCTGATGGTAAGCACAGATCAATCTAAATACAATGAAAGGTGTGATCATAATATTAAAGAGTTGTTACGTACACCTGACAGTGAGTGTGTATGTACCGGACCTTATCAAAATCTAGACACCCTAAAATTTCATGCTAGTTTTAATCACTTGTTTATTATAATCAATAAGGTTGATTACACCCTTATAAATTAACTGAAGTGGGTGAGCGAGAGTAACAATGTTGGAGTAAGACAAAAGCTCGGTTGTTTATAATTTATTGTTGTCCAAAGGTGCAAGTTGAATATCGACATGTCACTCTGTGATAAAAAATTGCTTTATTTGCAATGCAATTGGATTTGGTACTATCTGGGGTCAATTATTATATCGTACACTGTACGTAGCTTTTTGACCACATCTATCTGTAACACGTATGATATAAACCGTGGAAAGATATTGCGTGATGCGGCCTTCGATGGTCGCCGGAATAATGCCGACTTGAAGTTATACACTAGCTGACCGCGGAACGAGCCTTTACTATTGGTTTTGGACACTGTATGTTGGTCAACATAGAACCAAATTTATAACCAATATTTATAATTAAAATTGGTCTACCTTTGAGCTATACTCTATCGAATCATCAAAATCGGATTCTGTGGTAAGACATGGGTGGTTACATATATAAAAACACACGCGTCATATTGGGAAACTCCTCTGTTGTTTTTGTCGGTTAAAATGCCACTTCAGTTGATATCGTGAATGTAAGAAGTAGGTTAAAAATACTATGTTCCACACCTAAAACAACTGCTGTTAAACAACTTAAATACTTACCTTTTTTAATATAGAGAGCGTGAGTTGCCTAAAGTTAGGCGCTTGAGCGTTGATATTGTACTTGAGGTAGTACAGTATGAAAGATAGATCGCCTCGAGTAAACGCTTCTGTGGACTTTGGTGATTCCACGATTAGAGATAAAGATAAAATCCTCGTCTGGAAAGAAAGGTAGCTATTAGTTTTTTTTTTTATTGACTTGAATGACGAAACGAGCAGATCGCTCGCCTGATGGTAAACGCCATGACTACCCATAAACAGAAGCAACACCACACAGAACTTTGAATTACAAAGCACTGCATGGCACTGGACTGCACTCGTCACCTTCAGACATAATATGTTAGGTCTCATAATGCCCAGTAATTTCACTGGCTTCAATGTCCTTCAAACCGGAACACAACAGTGCTTACACACTGCTGCTTGACGGCAGAAATAGACAAAGCGGTGGCACTAACCCAGACGACCTCTCGCAAACGAAGGAGCTACCACCTTCTTTATACCCCGGTAAAATAAAACCGCGAGCAATACTAGTAAGACATAATATCATTTATACATCCTAAGACAACTATTATTTAAATTATGGTTATAATTTTTCCTACTCCTGACTGCCGCAGTGGCATAGTTGTAATGCGTACGGGGTACGACCGCTGTGCTGAGGTCTCGGGTTCGATCCCCGGGTCGGGTAAAGTGATATTGGGGTTTTCTATCATGAAATGCTTAGCGGTATGGCGATGGGCTCGCCATGGAATGGAAATAAACTTGGCGAAATGTGGGTGTACTGTTTAATTATTGAATTATTTACACTTTATACAAAATATGTACAGGCGGACTTAATGCCAGAGGCATTCTCTACCAGTCAATCTTTGGGTGGTGCAGAGAATAAACAAGGCAGATGTAAACAAGAAGAGAATGCTAAGAGAGATATAGAACTTAATACATAATATACCTATAAATATAAAACACCTCTGCCTACCCCTTCGGGGATTACAGTGGTGAGTAGGTATGTATGTAATATTGTGGTTACCTCGTCAACAGCATCGACGGCGGTCATTTCCAACACGTGGTAACTGACCAGCCCCTTCCATTTGTCGCAGTCGGTACACAGCTTGCTGCTGACAGCTGACTTGCGCACCACGCTCAGCAACATCAGAACACATTTCAACTCACCAGTTTTGGATGATATCTCGGTCTGTTTTATGTACGGCAAGCTGGAATAAAGAAAATCATACTAATATTATAAATGTGAATGTAAGCAGAGAGCCTCCGTGGCGCAGCGGGCGAGTAGCTGGCTGCGAAGCGAGAGGCCGTGGGTTCGATTCTCGCACCGAGACAAATGTTTGTGTGATCCACAAATATTTGTTTCGGGTCTGGGTGTTGTAGGACCGCGAGTCCCTCGTAGTTCCTGATACCCGCGACACAGGTTTACCTAGTGCGGGGTCAGGACTATGTGTGTAACTGTTGGGTGTATTTATTTATTTATTTAAGTTTGTTTGTTACGCTTTCACGCGAAAACTACTTAACCGATCATCATGAAACTTAGTACACATATTCTTGGAGGTATAAGAAGTAACATAGGATACTTTTTATGAAACGAAAAATATCTATTTGTTTGTTACGCTTTCACGCCTAAATCACATAACCGATTTTGATGAATTTTGATGTACAGATAGATGGGACCTTGGAGACAATTATAGGCTACGTTTTATAGTCTAAACTCTACTACCTATTATGTTAGTACCTACCATTATCCTACTAGTCCTACTAGTATAATAAATGTAAAAAAAAATATGTTTGTGAATTTGGATGTTTGTTAGTTAATCACGCCTTAACAGCTGAACGGTATTGGGTGATATTAGGCAGACAGGTAGACCATGACCTGGATTAGGACATAAGCTAATTTTTAAACGCTGAAAAAAAAATTCACGCGGTCGTAGCCGCGAGCAAAAGCTAGGGATTTTTTCATCAATCTATTGATACTAAATGTAACAAGTTGTATGTGCAAGTGGTAGAGCTAAGGTGAAGACACTTTAATCTACAGCATCTCCACAAATCCCCTCTCCCCTACCCAGAGAGGTATTGGGATTTGGGCATCCAGGAATCTCACTCACCAAACACAACAGCAAACTACCACTTAACGTCGGTTTTGTATGAGGCAGTGGTAATAACCCGGTCGTATCATTCATGCTGTAGACAACACTGTCTACAGCATTGCTCTACCATTAAAAATACTCACATATAAGTCATAATATTTTCATCCCATTTTACAGCTTTTACCAACAAACTCTCCAATATATTAAGCACAGTTGAATCGAGAGTGTTGGTGGTAACATGGGCCATTATGGGCTGAATCCATTGTTTGTGTATCTCAATTGTAGAACATTCCCTTATGTGCTTCTGTAACATTGTCTCAAGTGCTGTGGTGGCCTAAAATATTAATAATTTTCGCTTATAGTGTAATGGCCATGGAATTGAAAGGCAAACGAGCTGACCGCCCACCTAGTACCGTCACCCATAGACATTGGCAATGCCAGGGGCACAGCCAAGCCGTTGCCTACCGTGGAAATATGTAAATGAAAATAATGGAATTCTTGCGTCTACAGACAGCTACTTTTTCCAAAATTTTATCATTTTTTTTTGTCAAAAATTACGTTTCACTTTGTCAATATATTATTAAGCGTATGCAGCGGTTCCTAAACTTTCAAGGTCACTTTAACTTGAAATTTATTATTGTGGAATTGTTTAATACTAAATGCGTCTAAATCAATCACATTTGGCATTATATTTGACAAAAAAATTTGGACTCCACTGTATTTAACATAAGGCTTAGAATAGTATCTTTACCGTGCCAGGGTATAAAAAGAACCTTTGGGGTTCTGCGGTACCCACTTTAGGAATCGCTAAACTAGCGCACCAAACTTATTCGGACAGAGAATAATCGGCACTAAAGGTTACTTAAAACCATCAAAAGACCTTTTAAACAAGAACAATTTGTGCACATATAAAATACAGAGTTTTAAAGTAAGTCCTTCTATAAGGAAGTATGTAAAGTTTCTACATTATGTCGTCAATTTTAATGTTCAAGGCGTTATAACGTTTTCGAAGACACACGTCAACTTTAACATTGTTTTTCATATAACAGGCCGGCAAACGAGCAAGTGGGTCACCTGATGGTAAGTGATCTCCACCGCCCGTGTACGCCAATGCCAAAAGAATTATGGGCGCGTTGCCGACCTTAAAGGAAAATAATTAGGAAGGGGAGGGGGATTTGGGCCTCCGGATATCTCACTCACCGTACGAAACGCATCAGCAAGCTGCAACTTTACGTCGGTTTTTTATGAAACAGTGGTAACGACCCGGACGAGCCGGCCCATTCATGTAGTAGACAAAAGTGTCTACAGTGTGGCTCTACCACTCACAAAAAATAATCAACTTAATAACTTTAATTTACTTAATCGTTTAATTATTTAAGGAACTAAATCTTGAGCGCACCAAACGCCTCTCTTCTATTTGCCTGCATCGAGTACTCCAATACTTTGGACATGTCTCGCGAAGAACTGCCGACAACTTGGAAAAGTTAATAATAACAGGGAAAATAGAAGGCAAAAGACCAAGAGGAAGGAACCCGAAACGTTGGTCCGACCAGGTGTCAGAACAGCTGGAGAAACCAGTCAACGTCGCAGTCCGTCAAGCCGAAGACCGGAGCAAATGGAAAAAAACCCATTGCCAGAATCCTTGCACGGAGTCACGCTCCTCAACAATGAGGGAACGATATAGGAGGAGGAATCGTTTAATTAACTTCTTAGTTAAGATACATTTTCAAATAAATATAACTCACACTAGCCTGTACAGCTTGTAGATTCAACGCGTCCAATAATTCAGGTATAACACTAGGCAACCTGTCCATGACGGACAACGCTCCCAGCTCAGTAGTTAGTGAACTAATGCTCAGGTAGTAACTCTTGCGGGCCTTGTCTAGTGATAGGAGTGCACAGAACAACTCGTTTAGGGCTTCATCGTTACCTGTAATAGAAGAAATTACGTTTAAATTAAACTGGTTGGGTATAGGGTAGTTGACTAGGTTTTTTTATTATTATTTAAATCAAAAAGTTACGTTACTCAAAATTACAGAAAGAATTTAATAAATCGGACCAAAAATAAATAAGTTAGAAGCCATTCAAATCCTGTAGAAGGGGTAACTGTCAAATGACAGACGACGCAAACTTTGACGTCACTGTGTAAAATGTTCATTATGGTGCACGCGTGCAAGCGAGATAGTGAGATATCCCTACTACTTACGCACCCACTTTTCCTCATATCAACATTTAAAGTCATAACTACGGGCACATTTCTGAACTTTTCGTTGCTTATAAAATAATAATAATTCAATAAAGGAAACTACCCTATTGAATAACCTAACCGTTAGAAACCCGAAACGTCAATTAGAATAACATATGTATCTTTATAACAGATTTTCTTCAAACATAGCTAAGGACCATCACAATTTAAATATCTTTTAAATAAACCTAAAATTTATTCAAATCGGTTCATTTATTTAGGCGTTACAGTACCACAGACAGATAGATAGATAGATACACACACACACACACAGACATGAGGTGTGAGGTGTAACCAGTACACCCACATTTCGCCGAGCGTATCTCCGTCCCATAATGTGATAGGGGGCGAGCCTATCGCCATACCGGGCACAAAATTCCAGACTCCGGGCTGATACTGAGCATATTGCAATAGAAAAACCCAATACCACTTTACCCGACCCGGGGATCGAACCCGAGACCTCAGCGTCAGCCTCAGTCGTAACACGTATGCATTACAACTGTGCCACCGAGTTATATTTTTTAGTATAATATATAATTAGACAACACAAAGTAAAAATTTATGAGGGTTGATACGAAACCCTTGGTGCATGAATCCGACTCGCACTTGGCCGGTTCTTTATATATTATATCACATACCTTGTTTCTTTAAATGACTGCAGTATCTAACGACACACGTCATCATTTGTACAGTGAGGTGTCTCACACTATCCATGTAATGTTCTAAATGCGACCATATGAACACAAGTAGTAATTCTACCATTTTCAAACCCACTGTTTGGTCTGTCACCTTATTTAACATTTTACATAGTTGTAACAATGTACGGGACACTCCCAATATGAACACGCACTCGGATGAACTTCTGAAAATGGAAACCCCCGACATTAACACACCATTTTTTTTTTATGGCATAGGCCGGCAAACGAGCAAGTGTGTCACCTAATGGTAAGTGGTCTCCACCGCCCATGTACGCCCACAATACCAAAAGAACCATGAGTGCGTTGCCGACCTTAAAAGAAAGGGATAATAAAGGAAATGGGAAGGGGAGGGGGTTTGGGCCTCCAGATATCACACTCACCGTACGAAACGCAGCAGCAAGCTGCTACTTTACAACCGGTTTTCTGTGAGACAGTGGTAATGACCCGGACAAGCCGGCCCATAGATGCTGTAGACAAAAGTGTCTACAGAGTGGCTCTACCACTCAAAAAGGTATACCAATATAAAAATACCAAATTTATTCAACCATAAATAAGAACTAGGTCGATTAAACTAGCTTTAAAGATATCCGTATTCAAATCAGATCATTCGTTTAGATGCCACAGACAGATAAAAAGGTCAAACTTATAATACTATTTTTTGTTGGTTGATAATACATTTTGAAGTAGGTAGTCAGGTTGTAGTTTTGTTTTATTTTTTAAGGCATGATTGGAACTATATCAAGTGTAAGGGAATCGCTTCCGAAGCCGATACAGTAATAAATTACTACCTTTACATAAACGCTATTCCTCTGTTTTTTTAACCTGCTATTTGGAAACCGTAAGCCCACAATGTATTGCGTACTTATGTTAAAAAAGGGTTCAATGACCGGCGCGCCAATACTCGCGCCGCACAGCTGATTCCGAGCGTCAGCTCACTTTTTTATTGGCTTTACATTGCGTTATTAAGAAGGATACAATTTTAATTACTATGTGAATATAACTTCATTGTATTACCGACTACAAACATGATTGTCCGTGCAAAGTTAAAAATATGTAGAATTATTTCACCATACCATTTTTAGCGGTATCGTGTCTGTAATCATCAGCACCACCACCTGTCTTCGTTTTAGGAAGCGTTTCCCTTACACTCGGTATATCATATCAGGCGATTAGTAGAATTACCAGAGGCACTTAATTTGTTTTAACAGAAGAGGAATTGTGGGATCCTTATTGCCATTAAAGAATAGAAATGGGGAATTCGAAACGTGGTAGTTTTTGGCCCCCGGTAAATTAATACGAGTGGTAGAGCCACGCTGTTGACAGTTTCTTCCACAGCATGAATGGGCCGGCTCGTCCGGATCGTTACCACTGTCTCATAGAAAACCGAAGTAAAGTAGCAGCGTGCTGCTGCGTTTCGTACGGTGAGTGAGATATCCGGAGGCCCTATTCACCCTACCCTTCCCAATCCCTTAATTATCCCTTTCCTTTAAGGTTGGCAACGCGCCCATGACTTTTGGTATTGTGGGCGTACATGGGCGGTGGAACAATTTTCCTGCCGCCCATGCATGCGTTTCGGTACTGTTTTTTTAAAGCTAAATACTTATATCATACCTTTCTCCAATTTCCAATAACAAGCGAGTAAGTACAAGACAAGCCGGCGAGTTCGTTATGAGTTGCGACTGTAATTTATCCGCCGGGACCACTGTAGTTAAAGCTGAGTATAGGGACAGTTGTGTCGCCTCATCTTTTATTAAATCTACTAGCTCGGGGTCCGAGTCGGGTTGTAGGATCTGAAAATATGTTATTATCATGTTTAGAAGATACCATTGATTTTATGGCAATTCAGATAAATAAAAAATAAATGTTTATTGACACGTAAATTACATAAACAGTAGTATTAACTAGGCCAAAAGTCTGTATCTTGAGGGGCATTGTTCAGTCGCTCCAAAGTTCGCTATTTATGCGTTATTTTGGTAAGTCATTGATTTTGATTATATATTTGTGGTGTGTGTGTGTGTGCATTCGTGCGTGTATGTATGTGTGTACGCGCGTGCGTGTGTGTGTGTGTGTGTGCATGCGTGCGTGCAAGTGTGTGTATGTTTATGTGTGTGTTAATAAATTAGTGGGATTTATGTTAGGTAATAGATAGATAGATATAATTAAATTGCTGACAGCAGATAATCTTGATTTGAAATCAGGTTTGATTAATAATTTTAACGTAAAAAAAAACTGCCGTCATTTATAAAAACAACTGTAACTTTAGAATGGCTGAGCAGATTTAGTACACAAAGGTACCACTTTTTTTCAGGGGTTAAAAAGTGAGGCAGAAAAATACAATAAGTGACATTTCTGTTAGGTATTTTTTTTTACTTGAGTGACGAAACGAACAGATCGCTCGCCTGATGGTAAGCGCAACGCCTGCCCTTAAATAGAAGCAACACGACACAGAACTTTGTATTACAAAGCATTCAGAAAAAGTTTCTCAGGGTTCTCTGCTATCGTTTGGGCTTGGGGCGTGTCGTATCTTCTTACGCTGAACGTCTTACTAGATTCAAAGTGCAAAGGCTTACACTCAGACGCAACTACATAGAGCTATCATATCTCCACAAAATTATACACTCCCACATTGACTCTCCTGAATTACTCGCATTACTAAATTTTAACACTAGATTCATAACCCGTAATCCTAACATCTTTGCACTGCAAGTTTACCGGAAAAATACATCTTATTATAACCCGGTCATCCGTATGTGTCGTTCGTATAATGAACTGGCGAATAAATTAAATTGCATTGACACAATGAACGGCAGTTATAGTACATTCTCAAAGGGCCTACAAAAATGTATATTGTATCACAATATGTAACTAAGCTTAAGTTATCCAGAATTTGACTATCTGTTTCGATGTACTGTGTATTATTAGCTTTCTAATATCCTAGTCCGCACTTTATTGAATATATATATATAAAAGGGCGCATGTTTTGGAATACAATCTGGTTTTAATGATTGTATAGTTATAAAGTTGTACTAATGTGTTGATTGTACTCTGTTTTGCGTCTTAAATAAATAAAATAAATAAATAAAACACTGCATGACATTGGACTGCGCTCGTCACCCCGAGACATAAGTTGTTAAGTCTCACAATGCCTAGTAATTTCACTGGCTTCAATGTCCTTCAAACCGAAACACAACAGTGCTTGCACATTTCTGTTTGGGGATAGAAATAGACAAAGCGGTGATAGCTACCCACACGGCCTCTCACAAATGAAGGACCTTGTATTTACACTAAATAGTCTTCCTAAATATAATAATAATACTAGCCCTGTATCATATACATTCCACTACTGTGCAGGGGCCGCCTCTAGTAATGGGAAGGGTAGGGAAAGCCCTACCCTTCCCAGTAGTAGTAGTCCACCATGCTGACGCTCGGTGTTAATGGCCGTTAACCATACGCCAGCGGCGCATTCACGTGGTCGTAAAAAAATAAGTATATCTATTTCGCATTTTTTTGCGATATCTTTTTTCTATCTGTTTTCCTAACACCCCTATAAATGAAATAATATATCCATACTTACATTTACCCATGAGTCAGCACCATGCTCAAGTAAATGCATTGCTAGATACAGTATACCACAAACAGACTTGGTGTCCATAGGAGCATCACCATCATACAGAAGTTGGTGTATAAATCTCCGTATTGTACTGAATAATGATATTAGCTTGTTGACATTAGCACTGTCTACTTTTTGGACAATGTACAAAAGCAATCTTGACGCTAAGTGTGCTAGGTTGAAGATTTCATTCTTTTCTGTCGGTGATAGTGATGAGTTTTGCCTAAAAAAATGAATTTTACATTATATTACTTTTTAAGAGTAGATTAGGTGATGAAAAAAACCGGGCAAGCGCGAGTCGCACTCGAGCACTGAGAGTTCCTACGAGCCTACTATTTTTTTATTTGTGTTTTTTGGTACTTAATGAATTCTGCCATAATAACATATTCTGTAATCATTTCAGCCAGCCGGCTATTATGGTTTAAATGGACATTATTATGGACAGACAACAGCATACACTTTATAATAGGGTTCTGTTTGTTATTTGATACTCTTTATGGAAACTTAAAGAGCGTCTTTCCATTAATGAGTTGAGAAGTTCTAGTCCGAAATTCAGTCACAAAGTTTGACCCACACATACTAACAGGTGAAGTTAAATAAAAGTAAACATGCCTTCATAGTTTGTGCCAGGATCAGGCATTGTATATCCAGTTAAACAGGCCAATATAATTCTTGGACACTGTTGAGAGATGCACATCTGGACAGGTCTTGGACTGGAGTGCTCTTACCATCAGGTGCAGTGCAATTGCTGCCATGTCAAAAAAATATATGTTTTTCAAATAATGTATTTTGGAAACAGAAAAACTACCAGTGAGCTCCAAACATAAAAATATGTATACAAAAATATCACAATTCCAAATTTCCCTCCTCATTCAACATGTGTCATTCCAGGCCAACATACATTGTTGATAGATTTCAAATATTCATGTAAATGTTAGCATTCGAAAAGTTAATTTCTGTTCTCTCTTTCTCTCTGTAGTCGGCCCCTCATGACTGAGGATCGTGGTCATCATCGAATGGTCCACATTTCGATCGGATGATATCTCTTCATCGGCTTCTGTTCATCGCATCTTTCACAACTTTATGGAACCCGGCGGCTTTAATTTCGGTTAGAACAAATCAAAATAATAATTACCTTAATGTTGTTATACAACACTCCAAACAATCGTTAAAATAGATTCCTAATGGTATTTCTAGATTTTTAACCGCAATAGCTCCTGCAGGGAAATTTTCAACACAAGCAGACACCTTCATAACTATATCTATGTAGGTTTTATAATCTGTATGTTCACTTATAATGGATGATTTTATTTCTTCAGACAGTATTATTGCAAATGCATTTTGGAGGTCAATCCTTTTCGTTATTTGCCTGTAATTTGATGTATTTTTTAAAACTTTTACAGTATGATTAGGTATTTCTATATTTTTAGGACACCCTTATTGAAAGACAGCAGCTGCAATACACTTTTATGGTCATACAACATACATTTGCCAGAGGTTAAAAAATACCATTTCTTCTAATACCCATTATCTACTTCTTAAAGGTATATACCACACCAATATATCTTCTAGAATTGTCAGTCATGGGCAGCAATTACTTACATCACTTGTTTGTTTGCTTATAGTTCAGACCCCACCCTAGGTTAACCTGTATCATGGCCATCAGGAATTAAGGGCTTATGGTCCCACTACACCCAGACCTATAAAAAATATTTTTAGTTCACACAAATATTTGTCTCAATGTGGGATTCATGTGACCAGTATTAATTTCAATGTATTTTTTTCTATAATTGATGTGTAAATGTTTTGATTTAGATATTTTTGAAACCATAATTTCTCATTTCACTAATGACTCTTGCCCTCTGTGCAGAGGCTGTTGAAAAGTAGATTTGTTGTAGTTTTCACATAATGTTAAAGGAATGTGAGAGAGAGTATAATCTCTATTATAAGCAATGGCATAAGTAAATTGTAATCATATAATTACCCTGTGGGATAAAACACTTAACAGGAGGCATAGACTCAGCCTGTAAGACCTATTGTTAATTATAATATTAAACATTAAAATTACCTTGATTCTTACGACTTGTATTAAAAGACCTATTGTAAACTGTAATCTTAAAATTACCTTGTAATAAAACACTTGACAGGATGCTTAGACTCAGCCTGAAAGAACACCATCACTAGGAATCTGATCACATCTTCATCTGGAGCATTCTCTGGTTCATTGAATACTGTTTTTAAGATTGCCAACTGGTCATCTGAACTTGAGGACTGGTTAAATTCATCAAATAGCTTATTTTTCCCACCTACAATCAACAAAGATAACGTTTTTATTGTCATCAAACTGCAAATATAGTTAGTAATTTGTATCTATATTAACTATTTAAAGTATTTTCCGAGATATTTCTGCCAAGTGTAGATTAATTTTGGTGATTCTTTTTATGTTCATTATGATTTACTCTGAGTCCATAGACAAAATATGATGGCACAGTACGAAGGAAAATGAAAAATATTCAACAGAAAAAACCCCTCCTTTTTTAACTCGGTTAATAACAGCAAATACACCGCGATTCGGATTTTGAAGTCGGTTTTTGAAGATTTTATGGATATTACAAACACCAAGGAATATTTTTTTTAATACTAGCCTACTGTTTTATTATTTAGTAGTTTTAACATAAAAATTTATTTGCTTTCATACCAAAATCCTTAGTGAAATTTGCAACTACTGGTGCAAACCCAAGTGATGTTTTAGTTTTTTTACTGCCACCACCGGTAATTCTTAATGTTAAACCATTCATTTTGAGAAATTAATTATATTTTAAGTCAAACAAAACGGTAAACATTAAAATCGGTGACAATAACATAACATAACCTCACAAAAGCGTAACGTAAACACATGGATTCTGTCATTCTGACAGTTACTGTTTTTTTGTTTTTTTTTTGTTTGTTTGTTCCTTTTTTTTTATTTTTTTTTATTGTTTGTTCCTTAAGGAACCGGCTAAGATCAGAGACCATGCTGCCAAGTCATTAATTATAATATTCTTTTCTTATATTCCAATAACAATGAAACGGGGGTGTGACCGAATTCAAGGTCTTGTTGGAGTTTTGGTGTTAATTCCTTTCAGTTCAATGCTTTTTAGACGACTTTCTTCAAGCGAATCGAATGCACAAGGTCGACAATACCCTTGATCAAATATCACCTAAATTCACTTATTTCAATGTTTCCATACACTATTCATCAGCGTTAATGATTATTGCACAACACCACACCACTTTTATACAATAAACACAACTTTAAACCAGTTTAGGAAATAATTAAAACAAGAGAGCCACCGCACTGTGAGAATTCCCGCCAAAAAACCTTGTTTGTTCCTTAAGGAACCGGCTAAGATCAGAGACCATGCTGCCAAGTCATTAATTATAATATTCTTTTCATATATTCCAAGAACGATGAAACGGGGATGTGGCCGCTTTCAAGGTCTTGTTGGAGTTTTGGTGTTAACTCCTTTCAGTTCAATGCTTCGTAGACGACTTTCTTCAAGCGGATCGAACGCACAAGGTCGATCGATACCCTTGGTCAAAAATCACCTAAATTCACTTATTTCAATGTTTCCATACACTATTCATCAGCGTTAATGATTATTGCACAAAACCACTCCACTTTTATACAACAAACACAACTTTAAACCAGTTTAGGAAATAATTAAAACAAGAGAGTCACCGCACTGTCAAAATTCCCGCCAAAACTCGCCTTGTTTGTTTCATAAGGAACCGGCTAAGATCAGAGACCATGCTGCCAAGTCATTAGTTATATTAAATGTATTTTCTTATTTTCCGAGAACGATGAAACACGGGTGTGATTTCAGTCTTGCTGGAGTTTTGATGTTAATTCCTTTCAGTATGATTCTTCTTAGACGATTTTCTCCCAGTGGATTGAACGATGTATTGTATACGGCAAAACACAAAACAACGATACCTGCGAGGGATTCGCAACAGACACCTGCGATTCGTTATCCGCCAGTGGTTAGCAGCATAGTTTTTACTCTAAGGTTAGCGGATTATTGATATTTTTTTAAACGACTGCAAAAAAAGGAGGAGGTTCTCAATTAGACTGTTTTTTTTTTTTTGTTAAATATGTAGTAATTATTTCACTATTTCTATTGAAGGAATTATCAAAATTGGTGCATAAATAACGAAGTTTGAATCTTTCACCCTTGATTTCACCCTTTTAGGGGTAAAATTTCTTCTTAAAATTAAAATGGCTACTACCAACTTTGAGATATAATCTTTTGATTGAAAAAAAGAATCATCCAAATCGGTTTACATTTGGCGGAGATATGTGTGGTTATACATACAGAAAAAAAATATAGGCGTCGAATTGAGAACCTCCTCTGGTTTCGTCGGTTGAAAAACCGTGTAGCCTGTAGATAGTGGATACCAAACTTTATAACTCCGGCCACTACATAATAGTTAATTATTCAGTGAATAAAGTTGTAAGCTCGGCAGAGGAAAAATTGTTCTGTGGCTTTATCACATTTAAGTTCCATGTAGTAAATGTACTTATTTAAAAAAAATACCATTTAAAAAAATATTTATTCGATTTATTTCATCACGTTCGCTTATTTACATACAAAACCTTAGATTAAAATTATCTAATTGTCGTATCACACTACCGACTTATTCAGTCTTATCGGAAATTTGTTCTGTGTCTTTAACTTCTTCCTTATTTTCTGAGACCTTTTGTGATTCTTCTGAAGGTGTTTCTAACCGGCCGCTGCTGTCGTCAGTACCCCCTGGAATTAAATAAATATCTTAAATGCTACAGTTTTCAAAATAAGGTATACATTGTTATTTTAGCAAGTGGTTCACCTGATGGTAAGTGATCACCACCTCCCATGTACGCTCACAATACCAAAAGAATTATGGGCGCGTTGCCGACCTTAAAGGAAAGGTATAATTAAGGGATTGGGAAGGGGAGGAGGATTTGTGCCTCCGGATATCTCACTCACCGTACGAAACGCAGCAGCAAGTTGCTACTTACCGTCGGTTTTCTGTGAGATAGTGGTAACGACCCGGACGAGCCGGCCTATTCATGCTGTAGACAAAAGTGTCAGCGTTTAAATCCCCGTAAAAATAATTAGGACTCGATTAATGAACATAATAATATTCTTTAAGCATACATTTGTTAATAAAATTATTCTAATAATGATAATTCAGTGTTTTAGTTCCTGATCAATAACCGTTAGCAATGACCAAAAGTAAGATATTGCTTTGCTATAACATTTTATACGTAGTTTAATAATTTCAAAAAATAATGTCTAACTAGGCTCATAGCCTTGTTTAAATAAATAATTAGTTATATTTATAAAAAACATGTTATTTAGTTCGACATTTATCATCATAGTGCCCACTTCGTAGACGTGCTCTAGCATGGTTTTTATGTACCTACTAACTGTGTTACTGACAAGCTTTTTAAACACATTTTCCTATTCTAGAGTTTTCCAATCGGCCGCCTCCCTGAAAAACAAATTTTGGTGGTGATCGTACTTTAAATCTTAGGAAAATTATCTTTACCCATCCTGGGAATCGAACCCATTAGTTATATGACACTTTACCTAGACGATTTTATTAGATGTTATGCTTTAAACACTCACCGCTCTTGTCGGTGTTTTCGAAACAAGAATAAAATGTATAGATATTAGGCTAGCAAATCGATAATGTGGCAACTGGCAACGATTCACAATCGAGTTATGTTACGAATTACGAACACTGAACGAGTTAATGTGTTATGCACGTATTACAAACGATTACAAGTGTAATTAATGTAAATTACACGCAATGCTGGGTTAGTGGATTACACGAGTTATGTTAGCTTGTAATACCTACCTAATATTTGTTCAATACATTAAATCTATTGATATTAAGAATCTTTATTTAATATTATTATAAGGGTTCCATTACACTAATAAGGAACTGAAGTTCAGCAGACATTGCGTCTCGCCGATATGCCCTTTTTAGTTTTTCTTAATTTTCCCATTAAAAATTGTTATCGCCTAAATGGTCTCGTGGCAGATTTTATTTCGGCTTTATTTACTATTTCAGGTCGGTCAATCAATCACAATACGTGTTTGATTATTCCGTTCGAAAAAACACACGAGTTACCCGGGATTAGAATTTGTACCAGGTATGGTGATAGGTTCGCCTCCTATCATATCATTGGACGGAAATAAGAGGTCGTAAAATACCCAGACTCGAATCAAATATTCGTGGATCACACAAATATTTGTCTCGGTGTGGGTATCTAATCCACGGCCTATCGCTTTGCAGCTGGCTTATCGCCCACTACGCCACGGAAGCTGTCAACATCATCAAAATGCATAATATATCATTGACTATACGTACCTACTTACATAATATAAAAGAGGGGAAAGCCTAGCCGGGAGTGGTATGGACTGTCGAGACAGAAGTTGCGGATTCAAAACCAGTCCTAGGTCACACACTTTTCGAAGTTACGTCTGTATACATTGTGAATTATCTCTCGCTCTAACGATTAAGGAAAACATCATGAGGAAACATGCATATCTGACAAATTTCCTTCTCAATTTAGAAGGTATGTGAACTCTACCAACCCGCAGCGTGGTGGAGTACCTACGGCCTAACTCTCGCTAGTGGAGGAGGCCAATGCCCAGCAGTGGTACGTATATATACAATTAGTATTATTAGATAAACATGACATTATCTTGTATTCCCGCGACACCTTACATGAAGATATATATTATTTATATGTTTCTACCGTTATAAGAACTATTAACTTTGTTCTGTGATTTAACTTTACAAAGTAAAGCTCTCTTTGGTTTATCGGCATTCGGCACCCTATTACATTGATATGTTAACTGCGTTTTAAACATTTAGGCCCATATTCAAGATAAACACTCAAGTCAGCAATTTTTTAAGTGTCGATTTCCGTACACGTGATTGGTCCGTTTTGTTAGGCGCTAAAAAGAGACCAATCACGTGTACAGAAATCGACATTTAGCAAAGAGCTCACTTGTGTGTTGTTCTTGAATATGGGCCTAAGCCTAGTACAAGTGTTGATAGTTTTCTAACACGATGACAGTTTCGGTTTTCTCTCCATACATCGAGTAGCAGTAGCCACTAGTGGGAACTATGATGAATTAAAATTTATATTAAGGTTAATTTCATATCATATTAGTTGAATACGAAATAAGTCTACGGGCGATTCTTACTTTACAGTATGAATTATTAATTTGCCATTTCGATAATGATGTTAGTAGACATGATATAATTGGTACTAGACCTACTGGTGTATAGGATTTATAATGACTTTAGTTGCCTTCAAAATAGCGTTTTCTTGTGAAGTATATAGAGGTTATACCTAGGAAGAATTATAAACAACATTGCAATCGATTTCCGAGTTTGGAGCAAGTCGAAAAATATTTTAAATCTTTTTTATTTGCTTCGACTTCGAAACAACTTTCTAAAGCAGATAACAGCTTACAATGTCAGTATTTTGATACAATAACATCATACCAATGGTAATCACATCCCAGTGTTATTAGGCAAAAATGCTCTTAACGGCAGATTTTGACAACTTTAAAAATGTTATTGACCCGGTCCTCGGTTTACTTTTTGTGGTTTACATACTTACTTAGGAAGGTTTTTTTACAGTATTTTATTATTTACACTAACAAAAGCAGTCGCAAAAAATTACGTATTTTTCACACCATGACAACAACGAGGGCATCATGTAGGTAGGTATAATATGGCCTAACGTTTCCTAAAAATATAAAAAAACCCATTTTACCGCTTATAAACAACAAATAAACCACATACCAAACAAATACCATGTTAGAACAACACAAAGATATCATCGATCATTTTCGTAACACAAAAAATCATCAAATATTTCCACGGTCCACCATAACGACAACACAAAGAGACGTAGCCAAATATATACTCTACCATAAATTAGTCTACTAATTTTACAACACAAACTGTTACATGTGAACACAAGACTCATCGCCGAAACCTCAGTTCTCCTCACTATAAAAAACAACAAAATAATTTGGCTGGGTTGAAATTCACTTCACCCGCTCTCTGAAAACAACAGCTGCGACGCATCTCAATTTTAACATAGCCGAACCAGTCAATGGCCTTAATGTAAACACAATACACTATAAGTAACTATTTTCACCATGTTAAGTACAACACAATTAAGGACAGGACGGCCTTGATACCTCAATGTTGGTGCCGAGAGTGTTTATGGCACTGTTTACCGCCGTCGATGCAGTCGCGATGCTACTGTTTACCGTCGCTCCTATGGTGCCGATAAGGGTCGTGATAAACAGACCCCATTGTACTATCGTAGAACATAAAATAAATAATAAGTACCACCCAATAATGTAACATAATTTCAGAATTAACAGTTTTGTGGAGTCGTCGTCTCCACAGCCTTTCTTTCTACCAGGTTATTCACGTGACCTCCATAGTAAGCTATGATTATTAATGATTGTCTTGTTTCGTGGATATCAGGATCTACGAGAGATTGTCTCACTATACACGGACTCGAAAATAACATTTACGGATGTTGTAAAATTATATTAAATCGAGACCGTGTTGCCATCAAATAATTTACTTTGCGTATTTAATAAAATTGACACAAGGTTATTTAGTGCTCAGCCTGGGAATTGAATCTAAGTTTACAGCTAAAACGAAGCCGCGCTTTCTATTTATTGTCATTAAATAACAAGTACCTACAAAGGAAAGTGTGTGGAAAAACCACTTACCAGAATTGCCACTAGGTCTCGGAGGGCCGTAGAACCAACCACCTTTTTCCTGTTCTGTTTCATCTTTTTCCACCTCCTCTTTTTCAATTTCAGGTTTGGCCTTTTCAACTTTTATCTCTTCAGGCCTTACCTCTTCAAGATTGAGTTCTTCATCTTTTATCTCTTCAACTTTTGCCTCTTGAGGTTTAATCTCTTCAGATTTTACTGCTTCAGCTTCTTCAGTCGTATCCCTTGGCTTGTCAGGGTTATTGGCAGATTGTATCCTTTGCACGGCTACGTTAATTCCCTGAACAATAGGACTATTTTCTATAATTTTTCTGATAGGATTAATACTTGGCTCAGGCTTCTTTTCCGGTTCTGGCTTAACCTTGATTTCTTCCGGTGTGACGGGCGCTGGAACTGCGTTGGTTCCTTCCGGAACAGGGTTTGAAGGTGGTGCCACTGCGGGAACAGAGTTTGACTGCGAAGCTTCTGTGGGTTTCACAGTAGAAGTACCAGGCCTCTGTATCAGGTTCACAATACTTGTAATAATCGGTAACTGTGGGATACCGAATGGACCGGTGGGAGCCTGCGTAGACTGATCATTCTGCACATTTTGTGGTGTTTGGTTCGGATTAAATAAGTTGTTGAAGGATGTCTGGATGTTCTGCCATGGCGATGGACGGGCTGTGGTAGAAGAACCGTCGACAGGCGTGTCGGCTAGAGGAGCCGCTGTAGTCGGTTGGAATATACTTTGCAGGTTCGGGAGAGTAATGTTCGGTTGGTTTTGAATGACAAAGTTGTTGACAGCTTGGCTCATGTTACTTAAACCCGTGGTCATCGAGCTTTGGAGATCACCTATCATTTGTATGAAGAACTGGAAGGGGTTTGACACGCTTGGAGGTGCAGCTGTGCTAGAGGAACCCGAGTTACCAGCCCCACCCACTCCTTCTTCTCTAAGAGTCGCAACCACCTGAACACCTTCAGACAAACTCTGGACTCCGGCCTTAAAGTTATTTTCTAATGTTTTAAGACTGGTTTCTATATTTTCGAAATTAATTTTAGTCGACTTTTCCTCTTCGAGACTAAGTGGCTTGGAATCTGGTTTTATAAAGTTTTGAAGAGTATCATTGAGTTTTTGGAGTTGAGATGAAAAACTTTCTTGTAAACTGTTGATACTGTTTTGAAGACTATTGATCTGTTCATTATTGGCATACCAGTTTTGGATGCCGTTGGCGACACCCTGGATGCTTTGTCTTAACACGAATTTAGATTGTTGTATTTCCTCTTTAACGGATGATGCGGTGCGCTCGACATCTTCGTAGTGTTCAGGGTTTTGGGTCTCGTGTTCCTGATGCTGTGGCGGGCCAGGGTTGCGCAAGTCTACCACCGGCCTCTTGATCTCTTCATCGACCACTTCATAGGCAGGTTCAACCTCAGCACTCTTCACGACCGGCTGCGCTTCCTCAACGATGACTTTGACTGGAATATCCTCCGGTTTCAAATTATTCCTGAGGTTGTTTTCGACATCTATAACGGTGTTTGCTGGGTCGATGAGTACTGGCTCGCTGGAGACGTTTTCCGCAGGTGGTTTCTCATCGTCAATGACAAATTTTTTTTCCAATTCTGGTTCTATTTTATCAGGGATGGATGCGGCGTGCGCGCCAACGAACAGCGCGAGTAGTAAGGGCGCGTACTGTCTCATGGTAGAAGCGCGGCACACTAAGGCCTTCAGGTGGGGTTCAACATTTATACGAGAAAGCTAACGGTGCCCGCCGCCGCACATCCATGTTTACGCTTTCCGCGAGTATGGACCGCGCTAAGTGTTTTTGTCACTATTTGTGTTGAAATGAACAGCATCGTCTAGGTGTCCCCGAGTCGAAGTCTTCTTACTGTCGTAAAATCACATTGACCAATGGCACACTATAAAACAGGTAATAAAATGTTTGGTGGACTATTTAACTGCTTTTGTTATTTCACTAAATCGAGGGAATAGGCAAAAATGTTCTTTCTCGTACTTAGTTATCAAAAATATATGTTCTTAACACTTGAATGAACGGTTAATATCAATGTTGACAGCAGTTAGGTACTTATAATAAAATATAATTCTTAAGTAACGTGGGCTCAGTTACGGAGAATTACGTGAACATAAAATTAAAACAAACTAAACCAGTTTGTCGGTGTAAATACCGGGGGACAGGGCCCAGCCGGCCCTACAAGTTTTTGTGCTGCGTAAAATACAAAAGATAATGCAGTACACAACATTTCCTTCGCCATTTACAGAATTTTTCCTTGTTTACAACAAGCATTTCACTTTGAATACACAAATAAATATAAATAAATAAATCAGCCTTGTGTTATATTGTCCCGCTTGGCTCTCGTCCACTAATAAGAAAGGTAAGAATAAAATAATACTAAAATATCAAAACAATTTAATTGATTTGTTCAAAGCTTCTTACTTGCTTATATTTTTTGAATTATTTAATTCTTAAGACATAGGTATGTTATGAATAAACATTATAGAATTAAGGTTGTACCTGGTCAATGACCTTTACTGTAGGACAGGTAAGAAAAAACAAATCATACTCAAAGCGGTAATTTTTACTCAACGAAGATACCAAAACAGCATGTCATAAATATTGCTATATTTGAAAAATATTTTTAAGTCGTTACTGTCTATACCTTATCAAAAATGCTATTAAGTACAAGAATAAATAGACGTCGTTGCGACGCGGTTAACTCGGTCTGTAGGTCTCAAGTTCGATTCACGGTCAAGGATAAAATGTTTAGCTTGTTCGGTGTTTGTTATGCGTCGTACATATCAGTGACGTCACAAAATAGAACATGGTCCATGAACTTGTGAAAAAATGTCCGTAGATTTGTTCGACGCAGACATGAAGCAAGGCGTAGGAATAAGATTTTTCTGGGCTAAAGTGGTAGCTCGGTGTTCCATTTCTGTGCTGTGAATCATAAATCATAATCATGTACAGGCTTTGCCTAGTTTGGGAATCCCTGCAGTAAATTTAGTATATAAATTTTCTCATTCTGTAAAAACATCTTAATTTGAAGTCTATAGAAGTCTGATGTTTAATAAATTACTTGGAATAAATGAATTCGCTTTCTGTCTTTTATCGTCTGTATCACGGTGAATGCTCTGAAGAATTGTTTGACCTTATTCCTTCCTCACCTTTCCTTAACAGAATCACGCGTGCTGGCTTGCGAAACCATAGCTTCATGGTCTCTTCTATCTCGGCTTGGTTCGTGAAATCTTACATCTGTCGGACCATAAAGCTGTGGAATAGCTTGCCGGTGCACGTGTTTCCTCCTTCCTATAACTTGGGATCCTTTAAACGGAGTGTGAAGAAGCAACTAAGCAGGCCGGCATAATTCTGCCGATCTGCGATGGATTCAGTGTCTATCGTTGGTCGACAGTATTCATGGATTGCGCTACACTTACCATCAGGTGTAGCGTAGTCACTTTGCCGAGCCAAAATAAAAAAAAAAAAATCGTACGGTAGGTAAGTGAGATATCCGAAGGCCCAAATCTGCCCCCTGACCAATCAACATTCATTTGTTTTAAAATCGCAACTCAGGTGACTCACTTGCTCGTTTGCCGACCGCTACTATATAAATACAGTTGCCATTACCACAAACCGAAACACAACAGTGCTTACACACTGTTTCTTGGCGGCAGAAATAGACAAAGCGGTGGTAGTAACACAGGCGGTCTCTCGCGTAAGAGAGACCTACCATCTTGCATCATGGTAATAATTAGTGTCGCCATTTATCAATGTAGGTACTTACTTAAGTATATTTTTTTTTTACATCGCAAAAGCATTTCACCAATAATTTCGGTGATGGTATTGATATTTAAAAATAATGAGTATTATTTTATTAGTTCACTGCCTCGGTGGCGCAGTAGTAAAGCGTACGCGGTACGACTGATCTGCTGAGTTCTCGGGTTCGATCCCCGGGTTGGTTTAAAGTGATATTGGGTTTTTCTACCACGAAATATTTAATACCAGCTTAGAGTCTGGAATTGTGCCCGGTATAGCTACAATTACAGACCTAAGTGCGTATGTATGTTAAAATGGTCTCAAATTCATGGGCTCAGGGCCCATGACCTAAGATATACATATATGTAGGTATAAGACTGTTCTAAGGATCATTTCCAAACGTTCACTAGTCTATCAGAAGGATTGACTCAATAAGGAAAAGTAAAAAACAACATCGAAAAATAAAAACAAGTTTCGATACAATCTGGTGTATCTATTCAGTTTCTAGCTTACAAAGGCACCTGTGCAAGGAGGTCAGCGTGGCGGCCGCGGCTGGCGCGTCTCCACTGCTCTATTGAACTAGATACAAACACAATCAGGTTATCTCCATTTATATTGAGACGACAAATACTTGATACTGTTTTTTGCGTGTAGTTTTGCCCGCGGCAATCTGTGCGGAAATTCCCAAACGACTTTGGGTTCCGCACACAAATGGTGTCAAGCAACGCGAGTTACACGGTTGACTATTCTGTCTGACGTTTAGAGCTGTTTTTTTTAATGGCAATGGTGGGTACTCCTTTTGGCTGGACCGCTGAAAATCCTAAGGCCTGGCGTAGGGCTATCTTACATACTTAATAACATTAGCGTAACGATTGAGTCCAACGCTGAGGTCTCGGGTTCGATCCCCGGGTCGGGTAAAGTGGTGTTTAGTTTTTCTATTATGAAATGCTCAGTATCAGCCCGGAGTCTGGAATTTTTGCCCGGTATGGCGATAAGCTCGCCCCCTATCACATCGTGGGACGGAGATACGTTCGGCGAAATGTGGGTGTACTGGTTACACCTCGGCCTACCTCTTCGGATCCCCGCACTCCTACAGGCGTGAGTGCATATTAATGACAACATAGATTTTAAGTCACTGTAACTAACAACAATTATGATATGGACAAAGTCTATATTCATAAGTGATTCTATATATTTTTTTATAAATAAACCCACCCAGAAGTTCCGGTCGCAGGTTCCACAAGCAGATATGAAGGTTAAATTAACCTCCTTAGAATATGTGACCTTTTGGGCCAAGCAATTTTACAAACTTTCAAAAAGAAAGAAAAAAATATACTTACACAGTACCTACTTATTAAGTGTATATGTTTACGGAATACCCGTTTAAAATAATCGATTCAGGATTTCACTTGCCTTTTCTTTGTAAAGAAGCAGTGCATCGACGAATCTTAGATATTGTGACTGTTTATTTATTTATTAATTTATATACACTTTACATATATATACAATGTATAAAGGCGGACCTAATGCCAAAGTTGAAAAAACAGTTAATGAGCAGCGCTGATCACTTTGTGTTTAACTGTCCTAAAAGTAAACACGTGAATAGACCGGGGTGGTACTACTGTCTCGCATAAAAATAACGTATTTTTGTTTTAAAAGAGGCCCACAAATGAGCAAGTCTGTCACCTGGTGGAAGGTGATGGTAAATACAGCTTTAGTGGCATCTCGCATGACAGTGGGACTATCGGATGCTTAACAAATAGCTCTCTCTATCAGCAATGAAATGAATTGATATGAAATGAAATAGTTGTATTAATCATGTAGGCAATTAAAATAGCGCTTATGAAGTCAGTACAAAATAAAGAAACATAAGTAAGTACAGAAATCATATCAGCTAATATATACATAACATACATAGCATCGTCAAAATACACTGGGCAACTATAAATTTTACAATGCAACTACGATTCCTTTAGTATATTATCGGTGTTTAGTTACCATTATGTGAGCTACATTTTTTTTATTATTTTATTAGCTTGAATGACGAAACGAGCAGGTCGCTCGCGTGATGGTAAGCGCAACGTTTACTTATACACAGAAACATCACCACACAGAACTTTGAATTACAAGCACTACATGGCACTGGAATGCATTCGTCACCCCGAGACATACGTTTTAAGGTCTCATAGTACCTTGTAATTTCATTGACTTTAATAGCCAAAGCGTTGGTACCAACGGACTCTCGCATACGAAGGACCTACCACCTAATCAAAGCAAATTGTGTGTCAAAATCAAACTGATGCCTGTTTGCATGTCTCTAGTAAAATACTCTTATTGTTATTATCGAGCCTGAGATTGAGTGGGGCATCCACTGCAGGGTAAAGTCATCTCTTCCTTTTACCATTAGTCCCAATCGATGGCTTTTGTGTCCTCAATTTTTCTATAGAAGTCTAGTCGCATTGTCCTGTCCATACTCCCCCTTCCTTCTAACTTATTTTTTGTGTACCATGTGTATACAAATTGTTCTCTATAATTTAGCAAAACGTTGAGTAATACCGCATTAAAAACTATTTACTAGGCTAGTACCGGTTTCCTGCACACTGTACGCTCAATTATTACAATTAAACTAGGGTTGGAACATCACGTGCATACAGTCACGACTTTGTCTATCAGATAGTCTGTGTTACAGAATATTTTTGTGATAGCTTTCGTCTTACCCTTCCCATAGTTATAATAAACCTGAGTAATCAAATCACGTCGCTAACAAGCTAAACCTAAATCTGTTGTATTTTTGTTTGTAAAACGTCTAGATATATATTTTATTATTTAAGTATATATTATTGTATGTTTATATATTTTATTCGGCATTTTAGCTTTTATTATATACTATGTAAGTAATATTTTTATATTATGTATTTTCTTTTTTTTGCAGCTACTTTGTTCATGTCTGCATCGCCCTAAGGTTGACTTTACGCCTTTATACATTGTATATAAAGTGTAAAATAAAAAAATAAGGTATAAAAATTGGCCGAATGCGAGACGAGCTCGCGTGAGGGTTTCGTACTTGCTTACTCTTAGTTTACTTTAGATTTTTTAATTATTTGTAAGGATATGTGCATAAAGACACATATATTTTTAATAGCTTAGGTGGGTCTGGGTGTGTTTTCTCCCCAGAGAGGCAGACGGCCAGTCGTATAACTTACAAGCCAAATCTTTGTGTAACATGTGTTAAAAAGCATGTTGCGCCGACCCCACTGCGAGTGGGAAAAGGGTAGGTGGAGCAAGATTTCTTATAGCTTAAGCCGGCAAACGAGCACGTCGGTAACCTGATGATAAGAGGTCTCCACCGCCCATGTACTCATGTAATATCAGAAGGATCATGGATGCGTGGTCGACCTTAAACGGACTTTTACAAGGTGGTCTCTCGTATGCGAGAGGCCGTCTGGGTTGATACCAACGCTTTGTCTATTTCTGCCACCAAACAACTGTGTAGGCACTGTTGTGTTCCGGTTTGAAGGACATTGAAGCTAGTGAAATTCTTGGGCATTATGCGTCTTAACAACTTATGTCTCGAGGTGATGAGCGCAGTCCAGTACCATGAAGTGCTTTGTAATTTAAAGTTCTGTTTGATGTTGCTTCTGTTTATGGGCAGACGTGGCGCTTACCATCAAGCGAGCGACCTGCTCATCTTATCATTCAAGCTAATAAAAAAAAGGGAAGGAAGAAGGAATTTAGGGATTGGGAAGGGGATTGGACATCTCACTCATCGTACGAAACGCAACATCAAGGTGCTGCACGAATGTGCTTTAAACCAATTATGCGGTCATTAACACCATCTCATTTATTCAACCGTACATAATTTCCCCATCATTTAAAGTAGACTGCATAATTTATTTAACTCAACTTTAATGGGTAGATATAACTTAGTCGTCATTTTGAACCATTGCCCAATCTACTGATTGGTAGAATTCATTAGCATGACTATTTGATTTAAATATTAAGAAAGTACCGTTGTACGCCTTATATTTTTCACTCGGTGGCGCCGTTGCAGTGTACACGGTACGACTGCTGTGCTGAGGTCTCAGGTTCGATCCTCGGGTCGGGTAAAAGTGATATTGGGATTTTCTATGACGAAATGCTTAGTATCAGCCTAGAGTCTGGAATAGTGCCCAGTATGGCGATTAACTCGCCTCCTATCACATCATGGTGCGGAAATGAGTTCGGCGAAATATGGGTGTACTGGTTACCTACACCTCTGCCTACCCCTTCGGGGATTACAGGTGTGAGTGCGTATGTATGTACTATGCATGGTATCGCCTTCTTGTTCTATCAGCATTTTTCGGCTGAGATACCGATGATGTCCTAGATTCAAATTTGAAATTTGAGAAATCACAATTGGTTTTTGAATGGTAGTCAAAACAATGTCTCCTATAATTATATTGTTCAATCTCAGTTTTTTTTGATACAGACGTATAGTAGAGCAGCTTGCTGCTGCGTTTCGTTCGGTAAGTGAGATATCCGGAGGCCCCCCCTGATTCTAAGGTGTGGGCGTACATGGGCGGTGGAGATCAGTTACCATCAGGTGACCCTCCTGCTCGATTGCCGCCAGCTATAAAAAAACATGGTTAAGAATGGGAAATGGTAGGGGTAGGTAACAATTTTGTTGAACCTCCATCCTCCGACAATTCTATTAAAACCAAGCTGCCGTTTCTATGAAACAAAAGGGCAGCTCGATAGGGTATCGAGCTGCCCTTTTGCTGTTCCAGCCGAAACTGCCTGTTGCTCTACTGTTTTATTTCCATCCACAATTTACGTACACCTTAACCAGGTGGCTTTAAAAAGTAAATTAAAAAGTAAACACTTATGTGGTCAACGAACCGCGCGCCGCGGCCTGCGGACCCTAACCGGTAACAAAGAATTCCCAATACGTATTATTGTAATTTAAAAACATGTATTTTTATTTATGCACCAGATCCAGAGATAAATATATCGAGAACTGATAGTTTTGTGTTTGATTATTTCTACCGTTATTGAGACATCAATTAGAATCGTAAATAACTTTGTTGGTGTTAGCAGGCCATTATCTCAGTGCTACATACGTAAAACTTGTTTTGACTTTAGAATGATGGCGCTTAGAAATTGTTTTATTATATGTGGAAATAATACGGGAAATAGAGCCATAAACTCAAGTCAACTGTGCTTGAATTTAGTTCCGAACCTCTTCAATTTGGCCGCTATCTTCGTTCATTTATATTGAAAACTAAAAACCCGATTTCAAAAAATAAAAAGGAAAATAATAAAACTTCTTATTATTTTTGGAATCAGTACGGTGCCGCTGTCGGCTTTAAAGTGAAATTGTACCGACGCGACGCCAAAAATACCTCTAGAAATTGTTATTTTCGACCTTTACTGATATTTTTGAGGCCGGTTTTTAAATTTTGTTTAAATACCAGTTGATTTTTTATATCGTTAGGGGCAGGTTCAGCTATAGCACGTAAATTCCAATACAATAACACAATCGTGACGTGTGTACTGTTATCCGTAGAGGAGTTTCATTTTCTTGCTTTGTACTCCGTCATCAGATCTGAACCAAATTTTGGTATATGGGGCCACATCGCAGCTAAACTATATTGAATACAACTGCGCCACCGAAGCATTATAAACAATAATAAATAAATACACCCAACGGTCACAGTCATAGTCCTTGTCTTGGTGCAGAAATCGAACCCACGGCTTGTCGCTTCGTGGCCGGCTACTCGACCACAATGCCACAGAGGTTGTCATATTTTAAGGTTCTGCTTAAGCACTCGTGTTCAGTATGTTTGGGCGGCTTTGGTCGTTGACCTTGCGCGGGCGTACAGACGGACAAGCAAACATCATGGCATTGATAATATACCGTTATTTCGACGTTGTTATACAAGCTGTTTCTTTAATTGCTTTTTATTTGGGCTCCAATGCCCGATACTCGAATCTGATGGTTTTTGAGAACAAAGTAAATGAAGCGCTTTTTTATACTTTTAAATTTAACATTCACATGCTGTGAAAACAAGATAAAAAGGGGTCATTTCTAGGTTAGTATGTGCAGCGATTTTAACTTATTTATATACATTTAATTACTGCCTCGGTGGCGCAGTTGTAATGCGTGCGCGTTACAACTGCTGTGTTGAGGTCTCGGGTTCGATCCCCGGATCGGGTAAAAGTGATATTGGGTTTTGCTATCATGAAATGCTTAGTATCAGCCCGGAGTATAGGATTGTAGTCACTCCTTATCACTTCATGGGACGGAAATAATCTCGGCGAAATGTGGGTGTACTAGTTACGCCTCTGCCTACCCCTTCGGGGATTACAGGCGTGAGTGCGTATGTATGTATAAATTAAATTAAGCATGTAACAGCACTAATGGCCGGTTGATGAATGGTACCACTGCAGCACTGTCTTACAGAATACCGACGAGAAGTTGCAGCTTCCATTAATGTTTCATAATTGCTGGATGACAAAGAAGGTCCTTTCCAATCAATCTATTACTCGGCAACGCTCGTTCAGCGGTACATGCTTTTGGCGCTGATTTGAAGTTGTGACTTTCGTCTCGACTCGATAGTCTGAACCACTCCCCGCTCACCTAACGCTGCTTGAAGTAATAAATTAAAAAATAAATGACTACACCCAATAGTCACACACATTCCACACTAGGTTAACCTGTATCGTGGGTATCAGGAACTACGACGGACTTGCGGTCCCACAACACCCAGACCCGAAACAAATATTCATGGATCACACAAACATCTGTCTCGATACAATCGAACCCATGGCCTCTCGTTTCGCAGACAACTACTCGCCCACTGCGCCACGGAAGCTGTGAATAATATTGTCTACTCTTTTTAGAATCTACATTGCAAATGATTGTCAGATGGATTGCGTCTGTAGACCATTGCTCACGTACAGTATGTCATGACGGCTGACAAAGGAAGATAAATACAAGCTGATCGCGATACCGCGTGCGGCAGCCTACTTTCTACTACGTTTTACGAGGAGGTTAGAGGTAATGGCAACATGCATCATTCGCATGGCTAGATTACTATTTTTGTAGGTATTTAAAAGAGGTAAATGATCAAGCAAGATCGTTAGTCGTATTCGCTCAAAGACCAACAACTCCAGACAAAATGTACTTATTTGAAGTGTGTCCATTCAGTAGAATCCTCAAAGCAACTTTGTCTGTGTCACTGCAGAAAATATTCTCTAATTCTTACTGATGATACCAATATAAGCGTATGTATGTTTGTTTCTATGTATTGTTACAGAAATCCCTAGAAGGCTCACATAATATTTGTTATTTGTAGGCAAAGACTTTAATGTATACTACTAGACAAGCTGCGCGGTACATAGAAATTGTACCACTAAGTTGCGATATGTTGATGGTAGTGTCAAGTCTGCCCATAAACAGAAGTAACATTAATCAGAACTTGGAAATATGAAGTACTTACTGCGTGGCACTCGACTGCGCTGAGTTTCATAATGCCCAGTAATTCCACTGGCTTCAATGTCCTTTAAACTGGAACACAACACACACACACTATTGTTTAACGGGAGAAATAGACAAAGCGGTGATACTACGTCGACGTGACGTCTCTCGGATATGAGGGACCTACCACCTAGTTAATGGCACTCAGTTCCATAAAGTACCTTTACATTAAACACCGACAGATGGTACTTGAGCATCAAATTTTAAAACCTTCATAACGTTTTAGTGGTTTTAAAAACAACACCACTTATAGAATTTATTTTAAGTTATTTATAAAAACATAAATAAGTTGTAATCGTAATATTAAACAGTATGTCAAAGACTTTAATGTACACTAAGTTGCGGTCAATTGACCGTAACCCAATATTGCCTTCTCGCTTAATCTCAACTAGAACCCCTATCGCGCTCCCTGTTTGTGAGCTGTCAAACTCCCGCGTTTGTGACACAATTTTACTTCTAAACCGTCCATCTAGTTTAGTATAAGTAGCTACATTCATTATTTTTATCTCCCACCTTGTAGTTTTGATGTCAGAAGTCGAATGTATTCTGCATATGATGTGGTTTCCAGATCAGAGTTTTTTTTATTGCATAGGCCGACAAACGAGCAAGTAGGTCACCTGATGGTGAGTGATCATCACCGCCCATGTACACCCACAATACCAAAAAAAAGGGATTGGAAAGAGGAAGGGATTATGGCCTCCGGCCACTCACCGTACGAAATGCAGCAGCAAACTGCTACATTACGTCGGTTTTCTGTGAGACAGTGGTAACGACCGGGACGAACCAGCCCATACATGCTCTAGACAAGTGTCTACAGCGTGGCTCTACCACTCGTAGTTGCAATTAACTAATTCATTTATACATCTAGGTACCTCCTAGCTATACCTATCTTGTTAATTGTGAACTCAGTTGGTAATCTTTAAAATATATAAGTAAATGAATCTCTAGACTGGCAATTGAAAGACCCCTTACCGCAATTCTGATGGGCCAGCTCAGTGGACGAACGCCTTACTCTTCTCATTAGTAGAGGAGGTCCATGCCCAGCAGCAGTAAGGATAAATTACATACCTTTGCTTATATTTATTTATTTATTTATTCATAGTTATATTTGATCCACCAACAAACGATACAGCAACTAGCTAACAAAGATAGTATAAAACAATCTTATGTTACTGCTCGCCTAGTTATAGGTGGACCCAGCTAACACTAGAGTAGCTACTCTATTTACTACAGTAGCATGAGATTTGTGTCTTTCAGGTTGTTATCTTCATATCAGTTATCCGTTATCCGGTTATTATCAGTTATCCGGAGTCTCAAATGCTTATCCCCTTCACAATTCCTTAATCATCCCTTTCCTTCAAGGTCGCATCCATGATTCTTTGTGTATTGTAGATGTTGATGGCGGTAGAGATCACCTACCAGCAGGTGACCCACTTACTAGTTTGCCAGCCTCTGCTATTTCTAAAAATATATTTATTTAAATTTAGTGAAGCCGCAATAAAACAAGTGCAGCGCTTACAGCCGCTGCAACGGTTACTTGACACGGACCGGCCTGTCCAGATATGCCGTTACGTGTAGGGTTGCCAACTTTTTATTTAAGAATTAAAGTTTAATCGGGTCGGAACAGGAAAATAAACAGTATTGTATACCTATTTATTATTTTATATTTTGAAACAGAGTTAACAGATTTTGTCTACGAGTGGTAGAGCCACGCTGTAGACAATTTTGTCTACAGCATGAATGGGCCGGCTCGTCCGGGTCGTTACCACTGTCTCACAGAAAACTGTTTCGTACGGTGAGTGGGATATCCGGTGGCCCAAATCCCCTCCCCTTCCCAATTCCTTAATTATCCCTTTCCTTTAAGGTCGGCAACGCGCCCATGATTCTTTTGGTATTGTACATGGGCGGTGGTGTTCACTTACCATCAGGTGACCCACTTGCTCGTTTGTCGGCCTATACAATAAAAAAATAAAAATAAAAACATATTATTTCTTAGTGCTCCGCGCCCGCGCCCCGATGAACCAACATGAGGATGAACGTTTATTTTCATTTATGGATTTGAATACCAATGATGATTAAACAATATTTAGTATAATTGGATTTTATTAAACAGTGGACAGAAGTAGGGATAAAAAGTAGGTCTATTGTTTTTTTAACATCATAGATGGCAACCCTAGATATGTGCGTGAACGGCCTCGTGTAAACATTGTGTTGTAAACTCAATGGTACTTCAACGTCAGTTCTTTCTAAGTAGTCTGTGGGTACTACATCAACACTATAAGTCATTGTACAGTTTCTATGTGGCAGAGCTTCTCGCAGACAGTTTTGTCAACAGCATATTGGCATCATGGACGGTAGAAATCACTTACCATCAGGTGTTCCACTTGGTGGTTTGCTGGCCGGTGCTATAAAAAAGCGTATACATTTAATCGTAGTACATCACACGTAAAATAATTTGGCCGGGCTGAAGACAGTCGCTCCACTCGCTCTCAACTCCTCCCGTCACATTGTATATTCTTAGTGTATACTATAAATTATACTGTCTCACTGCAGGACACGGGCCTCCTGTATGATTGAGAGAGATAAGGTCTTAGTCCAACACGCTGGCCTAATGCGAGTTGGCAGACTTCGCACACCTACGAGATTCTTATCAAGTATGCAGATGTTTCACGATGTTTCCTTCACCCATAAAGCAAACGTGATAATTTAACAATAAATACACACGTAACTTAGAAAAGTCAGAGGCGCATGATCTTGGGATGGTTTCGAACCGGCGACTGTCTAGACGAACAGTCCGCACTACTGAGATAAAGTACTCTGTGCTACTGAGTCCCGCTGACCTATCGTATGATACTTGTCATCACACTTTACTCTCTGTAAACAATAGCTACGACGCCACTCGTGACCAACTTCAGGTCGGCCAAGTTATTTTGCGCGTATTGTACGGTAGTATTTAAGTGGTAATAAATACTACTTAGATTGCTATGTTCATGTAGAGAAAGCCAGAGACAGAAAGAAGGTAAGTCCTCATAAGCATCTATTTGTATTCACGGACCTGTTTCCTTGGCGTCCTATTTTGGGCTATTTTTAACATCGAATATGTTTTTTTTTATTGGAGTGAATGACGAGACCAGTAGCTCGCTCGTAATATACAAGTTGGCTCACGAATTGCACTATTATCGCTGCGGCTCGGATCGAGTGCGTCCTCGTCAAATGCACAAACTATATGATTCCCTTTCAAATACTTTCACCTTCTTTAGAAGTTTATCCATATCATTAAAACTATGTTGGTACGATCTGAAAGCTGGATTAACACCTTTCTTGATCCTTTGTCATGCAAATTACTTTACATAAGTTTCCACTTTCACTGTACTTACTTTCTTTCAGGGGCACTGTGCTACTTAAACATTTTAATAATATGAAAATAGATATAAACATCAGGCAAGCTGATAGTACTGACTCCTGACTCCACACTAAAAATGAGTCTTGTGTCGTAGGCTGTGTATCAGGAACTACGAGCGGGTCTCAGTACTACGCCGCCAAGAATCTGGTACGACATTACCTGATAGATGTTTGTACCCTACTGGGTAGCGAACACCGCACACATGGTGATACACCCGCCATAGTAGCGTGTTCAAGCAAATGCGTTTCGGGGTCAGCCGAAGTATATCCAGCAACTTCAGGTCGGCATGATTCTGGCGACAGGTGAATTGTTACTTTTCCATGCTAAGATAAAATGAAGAACCGATGCAAATATTATTGCATTAATTATATGTACTTATTTAGGTACATATTTTGCCTGAGTGCGGGGATTCAGTGGTCTCATGTATCAGTCCGCTACTCGCCCACTGCTGCGCCACGGAGGCTATCAAGACATTACAGCCACGGACCAAGGACTAAAGATTTAAATAAATATATGACCGATAAATATATAGCCGGCTGTGAAGAGAGAGGCCGTGGGTTCGATTCCCACACTGAGACAAACGTTTTTGTGTTCCACAAATGTTTGTTTCTTGTCTGGCTGTTGTGGGACCAAGTCCCTCGTAGTTCCTGATAACCACGATACAGGTTAACCTAGTGTGGGGTCAGGACTATGTGTGTGACTGTTGGGTGTATTTCTATTTGTGACGTTATCCTATTGACCCATCAGCCGAAGACAACTGGAATCGGACCTTCATTCGTGTTTTCATTCAATCACTTCTTTCTTTAGCAGAAAGTCATACAACGAAGTAAATCATGCTTAAAGTTTAAAGCTAGTAAAAATGCTTGTAAGATTGTACTGCCCATAAATTTCCACAATGTTAGAAAAGACCAGCAATGTCTTTAAGGACAGTCGTGGGAATTAGGGGGATATTTTTTTGGGTTCCAGTAATCTCACTGACCATACCAAACGTTTCACTTTATGACGGTACTATTTCTGATGCGTAAAATGGGAGACTATTCGATTAGTGTCACTAACGCCCGGCGTCATTGGCGCCTTCAGTAGGTCGCGCATCGTTGACAAACAATAACTTCACTGAGATTCACGTCTCGGTTGACGCGGTCATTTAGAGTCGGACTTAAGACAGTGGGCCTGAGGCTCTGCCTCTTCTGATTAGCTCAGGCTTCACAAGAATTCATTAGATATTTGAATGTATAAAAAAAAGATTCAAGATTCAAAAGATCCCTACTTCAAAATATGTAAATACAAGATTCAACTTTTTTTTTCATTCTTTTGTTATAGACCGACGACACTGATTTTCGTGCGTATTCTTTAAATTTGAATTGCTGTGTATAGTTGTAAGTGGACTTCAGACTTAATTAAATAACAGATCTAATGCTGAATAGTCTGTAGTCTGTAACTGTACCTTATAAAATAAAATAAATAAAACTCACATTGTGGTAATAATTAAATATATTTATAATACTACGATTAAAGTTACGCGCTTCGTCAGTCTTACAAAAACAAATTAGGTAGTATGACGCAATCAATCTTCGGCCATTCAAGCCTTGTCAATCTCCAGAGCAAATTAGTTACATTGTCTAACAGGTTTGCATCTGGTAATCATTAACACATGTTCATATTTCAGAAATAGACGAAGATTGCCGAAGCGTATAAAATCGTAGCAGTTTACGAAGTTTTTAGACTATGTGAGTCTATTTGTACACTTATATTAGTTAAAACTAAGTTTCTAGTAACGCGCTCTCCTGCTCTTGTTGCGCACGTGACTGGCGAGGCACAGGCCAAACACCACGGCTACCAGCTGGAAATAACACAACATATTATTAATATCAATCAATCAATCAATCATTTATTTACTTGTGATACACAGGTAGTTGAAATTTACATAAATGAATTAGTGCTGTATGATCATATCAAAATAATATCAGCCCTGTATATTACACTGTCCCATTACTAGGCACGGGTCTCTTCTACGAAAGGGAAGGATTAGGTCTTATACCCGTTTTCACCATCAATCCCTAAGTTTAAGTGGGTTCCTAAGACATTTTATGTATTTATGTTTTCACCGTCACTTAACTTTACGGGCCCAACTACTTCGGCTACTTAACGCTGAGTGACACTTTGCTTTATTGTTGAACGTGTTTATTTTTAGAGAAATTGATTTTCTTGAGAGTTTAAAAGCCGTCGTAACTGTAGTCCACTACGCTAGCCTAATGCGCGTTGGCAGTCTTCACATACCTTCGAAATTCTTATGAAGAACTTAGGTATGCAGGCTTCTTCATTATGCTTCCTTCACCGTTAAAGCAAGCGATAATTGCAAAGAATACACATGTAACTTAGAGAAGTGAGTCTTGCGACTCTCGTCTCGGAATTCCCTACCACTTTATTCTAAGCTATCGCTGTATTAAAACAATATCAGTATCGCGCTCGTCACCCTGAAGATATATGATGATATAAAGACTTGTTTCATAATATTCGAGTATTTTTTTTCCTAAAGTTATTCCAGCTTAATGCCAGGGACCACCTTCCTATCATAATTTGACGGATTTGGTATTATGGTATATTGGATATGTGGGGGCAACCCACCACCGTCTAACTCCCACAACTATGGGAATCAAGGTTCACCATTGCCTCTACCATTAATCAGCAGAGTGTTGTGCCACGTGCAAGTGAGGTTGGCTTTGGGCCTAAGATATTGGTGGCCCACTTACACTCCACATATCCACTCAAGCTAATAAAAAATAGAAAGGCAATTTAAACTTATCAGTTAGGAAGATTTCTTCAAATTGAACATTCAAACTGATAAACAAGATTTTACAAGGTGGTAGGTACCTCGTATGCGAGAGGCCGTCTGGGTTGGTACCTCCGCTTTGTCTATTTCAGCGGCCGAGCAGCAGTGTGTAAGCACTCTTGTGTTCCGGTTTGAAGGACATTGAAACCAGTAAAATTACTGGGCATTATGTGACTTAACTTCTTATGTCTCGGGGTGACGAGCGCAGTCCAATGCATAGTTCTGTGTGGTGTTGCTTCTGTTTATGGTCAGGCATACCATCGCTTACCATCAACCGAGCGACCTGCTCGTTCCGTCACTCGAGCTAATAAAAAAAAATGAAGTATAAATGAGCTTATATGTGAATATTTTCGTACCTCAAGAGCGACGACAACGATTGCAACAACTCCGATGGCCATGCCGAAGGTCTCGAAGAAGGTTTGCACGATGGTATTGCAACCGGGGAAATTCTGGTTAGTAAGGATGGAGCATGGCGGCGAGGCGCAGCAGGTGTCCGGCAGAGGGGAGGTCATGTACGACAGGGGACCCGTGGGGCCGCAGCATTGGAACTGGAAATGAACATAAGCTCACGCCTGTAGTCACGAAATACTAGGCACAGATATGACTAGTCTTTACCGTTTGGATGTTTTTTTTTTATGTCATAGGCGGAAAACGAGCAAGTGGGTCACCTGATGGTAAGTGATCACCACCGCCCATGTACGCTCACAATACCAAAACCGTTGCCGACCTTAAAGGAAAGGCATAATTAAGGGTCTGGGGAGGGGATTTGGGCCTCCAGATATCTCACTCACCGTACGAAATGCAGCAGCAAGCTGCTACTTTACGTCGGTTTTCTGTGAGTCAGTGGTAACGACCCGGACGAGCCGGCCCATTCATGTTGTAGACAAAATTGTCTACAGCATGGCTCTACCACATTTATATCTGGTGATCATGATCTGGTAAGGACATGGGATACTCTTTATTGCGGAAAAAGACATTCAAGCGGACGTAGCCGCGAGCCCAAACTATTTAATATATAAATTGAGCCTCACCGTCTTTTCGATTTCCTGGAAACCAGCCTGATCCCTATTGAAAGCCTCGTTCAACCACCTTGGTATCGCCGTCACGACGTCATCCAACTTCACGAAGATCAGCACAGCCAGCGTCAGTTTCAGGATCATAAGCACTAACATGAAGATAGAATACTGAAATGAGGAAATTTCGATATTAGATATAATGATAGACGTGTTTTCTAGAACATAAGGTCCGCTTCTGATAACCGCGTCAAGCGTCAGGCGCTGGCGTTCTCGTCTGTCTTTCAGCCAAGAATATCACAGAAAACTGTAATTTAAAAAGACGCGACATAAGATTCCTATTTTCGAATTACATAATGCGGCTTTGTAAATAACAGTTTTCTGGTAAAATGGTATTTCACCAATGGCGTAAATAGTACGCCTTATAAGGAGTGAGCTCCACTGAAGAAATTAAGAATGGTAGCTGTATTGCCGACCATTAAGTACAATAAAATAATTTTGGATTCTTCAAAAGGCAAAGGCAATTTGCCACTTCAAGCTTTTCTTCTGTAAGACCGTAGTTTCGCCACGATGGAGTCAGTCTATTTACGCTGTAGATATAACTGGGTGTAGCGTGCCTCTAACTCTTAAAGTTACATCTTTCTAACACTAAGCGAAGCTCATCTGCGTGTTTTTTTATACAATTGAATAACGTGACGAGCAGGTCACTCGCCTGTTGGTAAGCGCTGCGCCTGCTTATTAACAGTAGTGACGCCACCCATAGCAGCAGCTTATTATTGTTCAACACGAACTCGAAGCAGCACTTTCCTCTCCCAATTCAAATCGCAATAATACGCGACCCCGACACGCCTGCGAGTCTGAAGAACTCCTACAACTGGCCCTCGGCACAATGATGTGCAGAGGCGGCCCTAAAGCATACTCCCCAGCGATTGCTCAAGCTTAGGTCTGAGACTTCTAAAAGGCGCCTCTATGCTTAATCGCTACTAAATACATTATACAAATTTTCGCCACAAGCTTTAAGCCGGCTTTATTGTCAGGTGAAGCTGTGAAAACAATATAGGCTAGCAGCACAAATCCATTTGAAAAAAAATAAAAATATAGTACATACATACGCACGCCTGTAATCCCCGAAGGGGTAGGCAGAGGTGTAACCAGTACACCCACATTTCGCCGAGCGTATTTCCGTCCCTTATGTGATAGGGGCGAGCCTATCGCCATACCGGGCACAAATTCCAGACTCCGGGCTGATACTGAGCATATCGTAATAGAAAAACCCAATACCACTTTACCCGGCCCGGGGATCGAACCCGAGACCTCAGCATTGACCTCAACCGTAACGCGTACGCGTTACAACTGCGCCACCGAGGCAGTCAAAAATACTAAAAAATATAGTATTTTATTTATCCCTGTTTTGATATTATCTTTAGCAACTCACCGTGACGAGCATGCAGTTGCTCTCCCTAATAGCTCCACAGCATCCGAAGAAAGCGACGAGGAATACAATCCCACCCACTACCATAGTACTGATTGGCGCCACTTGTATGCTGTTGCTGTCTGCTATGTCCACGATCTGTGATATCTGGAGCTGCACCGCTATTCCAATACCGAGGAGTGCCAGGCCTGCCAGCTGGAATCATTTCAAGGATTATATTAACATACTTCATTTGTACCATTAATCTTTGGCGAAATGTATGCTGCATCGTAGGCGTGCACATGGCTAATTAAAATAAGTTTTAACAAAAGTTAGAAACCAAATTCAAAATAAAAACACTGAAAAGAAAAAATATCGTGTAATTATATTTAACCGGCAGCGATACAGGCACCGACTCTAAAAAGACCTATAGAAATTGTTATTAATTTTGACTTTTCAATGTTTTTATTTTGAAGTCAGTTTCTATGTTTTGTTAAAACTTATTTTCATTTTAAATTTTAGTGGTAGTTACAACAATAGCATGTAAATCCCAATACTATTAACACAATCGCGGCGAGAGTATTGTTGTGCGTTAGGAATTTCATTTTTTTACTCCGTACTCCGTTATACCAGATCTTAAACAAATTTATATGGGACGACATCACAGCTAATCTATATCAAATGTTTTTTTTCCACATAATATAATCGGTCCACTATTGGCGGAGTAGTGGATGTAATAACATAAAAAAAGAAATAATTATACGCACCGAATCGAGAACATCATCTTTTTTGAAGGCGGTTTTAGAACTGACTTCAAAATGAAAAAGTTATCAATTCATCTGTAAAATGTATTATGTAAACAGAGTATTATGTGAATTTGATGGGGTGTACTCCGTGATGGCGGAGTACCGTAGAATGGAAACTCCATAAACGATAACAGTAAACGCAACGTGATTCAGGTTTTTAAGTCGGTTTTTGAAGTTCTATATCATCAAATAATTATTATTTCGAATGTACCTACAGTAGGTACTATTTATTAGAATTTTTCGAATGATTATCGAGTCGACATTTATTACCCCAGATTTCAGTAACCCAATGTGCCAGATCTAAATATCTGGACGTTTTTAAACGACGAAAAAAACGGAGGAGTTTTTCAATTCGACACATATTTGTTGTAAGTATAATGTATAAATAATAAATAAATACACCCAACAGTCACACAAATAGTCCTGACCCCACACTAGGTTAACCTGTATCGTGTGTATCAGGAACTACGAGGGGGTCCCACAACACCCAGACCCGCGACAAATATTTGTGGATTAGACAAATCTTTGTCTCGGTGTGGGAATTTAACCCACGGCCTCTCGCTTCGCAGCCGGCTACTCGCCCACTGCTATGTATTATTATTATAATTGAAAACTAAGTAATGATGAAACAATGATGTTTTAATATAAAGTTGGATGGAAACAGTTGAAACATAATAATACACGAGTTCGTAAGTGGCGCGACGCGACGCTATCAACATTGTGATAATGGATTATTGAGAACCAAGGCCACTTCTCTAATTGGGTTTTATAATGCGTCCATGCGCTAGTTAGTATGAACGATGGCAGTGAAATATAATATATATTTAATTATTTATATAATATATATCCTCCTATTAAACTGCCAACGGAGGATAGTTTGAATATTTGGTCGGGTCTCGGGAACTAGTGAAAATTATCTATGTCGGGAAATTACTATTTGTTTGGATATTTGGCAAATTATAATTTAAATCTCGGGCAAAAGTTTGTGAAGTTAATTTATAAATGAAGAAATACAACCAGTAGTCACACACGTATACCTGACTCACCACTAGATTAACCTGTATCGTGGGTATCAGGAACTACGAAGGTCTTGCGGTTCCACAACACCCAAACACGAAACAAATATTTGTGAATCACACATACATTTGTCTCGGTGTGGGAATCGAACCCATGGCCTCTCCTTTCGCAGACAGCTACTCGCCTACTGCGCCACGGAGGCTGTAGAACGTAGATATTTATCGACCGTATTAGAGTTCATCAAAACCACATGAAAACAAACACGTTGTTTGCACTGGCATTGCCTAAATTCATGAGCGGTTTGAATGTTTTTTTTATAGCCGAGGCCGGCAAACGAGCAAGTGGGTCTTCTGATCCATCGCCCATGAAGGTACCCACAAGCAAATCTGCCGGTAAAGAAAATATTGGCAACGGCCATAACTGGGCACAACGATTATTTGTCCTCAAGCAAAGTAAAGCTATCGTCATTTCCTGAGTTATTATATGCACAGTTTATTTAGCAGTACCAACGCGGCAATCATTATCTTGCAGTATATCGGGGTTATCTTATCACTTCTCGATAAGACGCGTCCGACTCGCCCGCGATACTATTTTGTACACTAATATTACGATCGAACTAATCGAAGCTTAGTACCTAATAACAAGGTTTTGCTTAGAAAATTGGTCATATTTCAGACAGTATATTACATTTTACTTATAACTGTAAGTTATATGCATGTAAACCAATTTCATAATCCGAATTACAGACTTTAATCTGTATCAACAATTGATTTGACGGTATTTGGTTTTTATTATATGGGGCGACCCGTTGTCTGACACCCACAACCTGTAACAGGACCCTTGAAAGCGTTGGCTTTAAGGCTAAAATGATAATGCCCCATTTCCACTCCAAAGTCGTGAATACTTAAAATTTTATAAAAAAACGTCTATGTTTTTCCTATAAATCTCATACTTTGTATAGCTACCTACTGTATGAGATTTGTAGAAAAAGTTCCTAACTGCCCCATTTCCTAACTAAGGGTCCCTCAAACTAAGGAACTCCCTATATCTACCTGTTACCTAAGTTTGTCTTAGTGGTGTGTCAATGTCTTAGGGGCTCACCTAAACTTAGGGATTGATTGTAAAAGCAGGCATTAGTCTTTCATCTCCGATTTAATTCCCTTAGGGATGGAAGCTCTTCAATTATGCCAATTTTAAGCTATACCAGTTTAAATAAAAATAATCATCACAAAAATATACACGGTTATACATATAAAAAGTCATATAGGTACGCGTCGTATTGAGAACCTCCTTTTTTCCTCGTTTAAAAATAAAATAATATCCACCCGCAGAACGTATCGTAATGAGTCATTTCAATAACAACCTAATGATAGGTCTATCAAGCATAATCAAAAATAGATATAAACACCAAGACTAATGTATACTACTAGACAAGCTGTGCGGTACATAGAAATAGTTCTACTAAGTTGCGGACAATTGACCGTAACTCAATATTACCCTCTCGCTTACTCTCAACTAGAACCCCTATCGCGCTCCCTGTTTGTGAGCTGTCAAACAGCCCGTCTAGTATACTTACATTAAAATTTAATTAACTTTAAAGTCTTTGGATAAACAGTGGAATTTGGAATTAAATGGAATTTGGACTGCCTCGGTGGCGTAGTTGTAGTGCGTACGCGTTACGATTGAGGTCAACGCTGAGGTCTCGGGTTCGATCCCTGGGTCGGGTAAAGTGGTATTGGGTTTTTCTATTACGAAATGCTCAGTATCAGTCCGGAGTCTGGAATTTGTGCCCGGTATGGCGATAGGCTCGCCCCCTATCACATAAGGGACGGAAATACGCTCGGCGAAATGTGGGTGTACTGGTTACACCTCTGCCTACCCCTTTGGGGATTACAGGCATGAGTGCGTAAGGAATTTGGACTAGGTGGTAGGTCCCTCGTATGCGAGAGGCAGCTTGTTTCTTACTATAGTCATAGACACATTAGAAAATGTATCTATGCTATAGTGCAATGCGACGCGACGTTAGTAATCATAAGCTTTACAGATCTATAAGATTCCTGATTTTACATTAAAAAAACGTATTTTTCCTTCTAGCTATTCTTTTTTTAATACAGCCTCCGTAGCGCAGTGGCCGAGTAGCCGGCTGTGGAGCGAGAAGCCGCGGATATGATTCCCGCACGGAGACAAAAATCGTTTGTGTGATCCATAAATATTTGTTTCGGGTCTGGGTGTTTTCTCCCCAGTATTGACGTCAGACATGCGGCCGGTCGTAAAAACTACAGGCCACTGGAACACGTGTTAAAAACCATATTCCGCCGACCCTACTGCGAGTGGGATAAAGACAGGTGGACCGCTAATCTTCTTATAGTAGAGACCCGGTAAACGAGCACTAAGTGGGTCACCTGGTGGTAAGTGATCTCCACATAAGTGAATAATTTAGGATCTCCACCGCCCACAAACATACACAATACTCGACGAATCACGGACGTGTTGCCGGGATTGTGAAGGGGACTTCGATCATAAATACTCAATGGAAGGGGAAAGTGATTTGGGACTACGGATATCACACTCATCGAACGAAACGCAAGCTGCTAAGTAGGTACTTCATTTTCAGCGAAAAATTGGAAACTACTCGGTGACTACCCGGTTGAGTCGACCCGTTCATGCTGTAGACAAAACTGTACAGAGCGTGAAACCTTTTAACCCAGATATAGTTTAAATACATACATATACACTCACGCCTGTAATCCCCGAAGGGGCAGAGGAGTAACTAGTACACCCACATTTTGCCAGGCCTATCTCCGTCCCATGATGTGGTACGGGGCGAGCCTATCGCCATACCGGGCACAATTCTAGACTCCGGGCTGATACTGAGCATTTCGTAATAGAAAAACCCAATATCACTTTTACCCAACCCGGGGGTCGAACCCGAAACGCGTACGCATTACAACTGGGTCACCGAGGCAGTTTATATAGTTTAAATAACTTCAAATATGGGAGATATGTTGCTTAGGTACGTTTAAATTACATATTTTACAATCTTTTCCCGGCAGCCGGGTATACCAGCGGACGCGGACGTGACAATAATTTCCCAGGCTTCTTGCATACGAAACAACCGGTAATATAAAAAACCTATTCGGTAGTTTATTATTTATATGATAATTAATGATAAGAGCAATAATTATGAAAATACGATAATTCTGTGAAAAGACATGCGTCATTATAACCTACATAAAAAAATACACAATAAAAAATTTGCGTCGTATTATGAACCTCTTTTTGCGTGGATTAAAATAGATTTTGGAGTCAAACATTATTAGAATATTTCTTGCACCTTAAATTAATCATTAAAATGCGATTAAAATTTACTATATCACTCAGGTATTTTTGTAACATATTTTTCCAAAAAATCGGGTAGAAATATGTTACACACAAAGCGTTATCTATTTGAGTAGTCTATCAATAACACATAAAAAGTACTTACAGCAAAGGCCAAATTGGCGAAGAAGAGTATGTACTTGACCAAAAATTCACCACACCCCATTTTGATGATTATTATGTTATTCTTTGCAGTAACCACGCGTCGTGACCGAACGAATATTATCTTTACACTGGTGGGTAGCGCTCGATGTCACTCACTGATAATAGGTGTTATATCTAATAGTACGATTGTCCCGCGTACTGTAATGACGAATTTTTACAATATCTGCCGGAATAAAACGAATATTCCACATCGTAATACCCTGGAGATCCGCTTCGTGTGTCATATTAGCTTCTTATCTCAAAACAACGTTCAGTGAAGTAATATCACAATTCACAATCTCTCCTCAAGTCTCTCCTTCTCATGATTAGATGGCTGAGTAAGTTCATAAACTACACTATCTTCTAGGATAGCTCTTATCCAGCGGAGACCTCTTTTTTATCTTGGGTCGGCGAGTCTCGGTGCGGGGTCCATGCAGTTAGACAGGACTCATGAGTTTACGTATAAAAATCTCTTCTGTGATTCTATCTACCATCGAAACGTGGAACGTCTCTCATTTGACGATTTATTTGGACTGCATTATTTACTATAAGCGCTGTAGTACAGCTAAAGTAGTATTTCACCATAAAGCTGAATGGGGAGTCCTATTATTGGTCTAACATAATGCATTATGATGTATTTTGATTTTGTTTATATTTGTATGTAGTCTAATAATATTTTTTTTTATTTTCATTAATTAGCTGGTGCAATGAAGTCACATTGCATTGAAAAAAAAAACACATCATCATTCATTGTGTGGACTACTATTCTCATCTCTGGGTAGAGGCGCCCCAGCTTCTTCCATTTGACCATATCGAACAAAGAACAATTCCAATCCACGATAGCAGGATCCTTCCAATCGCCTTGACTTACTGGCACTGCGAAAGGCGTTACTTCTGTTTTCATCTTTTATTATCTATGACTTTAGGTCATTGGGAGTGTTTTGAGGAGTTGTTTAGATTTACCAGTCGCTGGATTTCGTCTATGCCCAATGCGGTTGCTGTGCACAAAGTAAAAGTTGGGATTCCATTTCACTATCTAGATGGATGGCGCTCTTCAACGATGCGATTAATACGGAGTTTCCTTCCCCGTACAGTACCTTTGTAGAACCAGTTTGCGTCTGCGGTATTTTCAGACCGATACGACTCAGGGACATTCAAGAAAAAAGCCTATTCAAATGCCGGTAACGTACTGACGATCCCTTTGGTATTGACGGTGTCCATGAGCGGCGGTGATCACTCACCATCAAGTAACATTCTTGATAGTTTCCCCACTGTTTTATAAAAATACAATATTGTTTATAATTTTTATGTTTTCAGAGACATCTCATGAAAGATCCGTGATAAAACAATGGTCCGTGCGACTTAGGTGTCAGTTCCAAGGATGACGTCAACAATGTGTTACCAGTTTACACATGTCTGGTAATAAAGTTATGAAATACATTTATTTATTTCTGGTACAAATACTTCAATACTTAAGTGCAGTACTCAGAGACGTACGTCTTTAAAATTATTTTTGTACTGTAACAGTACGGAGAATAAAGCTTCTACTGGCTCCGAGTATGGAAATAATCGAATAATAAATGTCTATATGGCAACGTCTTTGAGTAAAGTAAAAAATAAGTTTTAACCAAACTTAAAACCGACTTTAAAATAAAACTGAAAAGTCAAAAATAACAATTTATATAGGTCGGTGCAATTTTATTTGACCGGCAACGCGGTAGATTCAGTGTTTTTATTTTCCTTTAAACCGAAACACTGTTGTGTTATATGCGGTATATAAGGAAAAGCGGTGATACTATAGATGGACAAGTTCGTGCGCGACCGTCCTGCGGGGTACAAGACGCATTCGCCCGAAAGTCCGGTGACGCTGACAAAAGCCGACTCACACATAAAAAAAAAAAAAAAAAAAACAGTGTTTCGGTTTAAAGGACATTGACGCCAGTGAAATTACTGGCCATTATGAGACTTACCATCTTATGTCATTGCGTGCAATGCCACGCAGTGCTTTGTATTTCAAAGTTCTGATTATGGGCAGGCGTTGCGCTTACCATCATGCGAGCAACCTGCTTGTTTCGTCACTCTAGCCAATAAAAAAAGAACTTATGTATGTATACTTATATGCATACAATATACATGTATGTAAAAATAGGTGGTTATAATATATTATGAATCAACGGATCGATGTTGTCATGACGCCGAGCAATTGTGCGAATTACTTTATCTAGGATTGTTTCAAACTGTTATCATGTTGGTTTGCTGGTGGGAGGGTTTTACCTAATAAATATTTACATACCTGACTGTACAGCAACCGATAGCCTCCGTGGTGCAGTGGGCGAGTAGCCGGCTGTGAAGCGAAAGTCCGCGGGTTTGATTCCCACACCGAGACAAAAAGTTTCACGAACACATGATGTGATAGAAGGCCAGCCAGATGTTGAGCCTATCGCCATACCGGGCACAATTTCAGACTCCGGGCTGAGACTAAGCATTTCGTAACAGAAAAAAACAATATAGAAAGAAAGATAAATAATAACAAGAATACACAATATTGAAATAAAACTAGTTTATACGGATTTTATCTCGGTTTAATTTTTATTTTAGTCCCGACGTTATAAAATCCGTATAAACTAGTTTTATTTTAATGTGTAATACACAATATTATAAACACACAGAGTAAAAAAAAAAGAAAAAAAGTAGTATAAAGGGACGGGCAGTGTGTCTTGTGATATGCTGCTGAAAGGGTCTTAGTTCGCCATAATGCCAGGCAAGGTACATTGCCTAGCGCTGGTTTTCAACTAAGACCCCCCGTAGTGACTCACGGATATAGTTCGAAGATTTAAAAAAAAATATGGCGATAGGCTCGCCCCCTATCACATAAGGAACGGAGATTCGCTCGGCGAAATGTGGGTGTACTGGTTACATCTCTGCCTACCCCTTCGGGGATTACAGGCGTGAGTGCGTATGTATTAAAAAAAGCATGCTATTTATTTTAAATACACGTGTACGAGTGTAATCGAATGTCCTAATCGCACATAGACGCAGCGCACAGTGCTCACAAGTCACAACAATATCATTTTTACCCGACCCGGGGTCGGGTAAAAGTGTCACACCTCTGCACAACAGTCGGAATGCATACGCAATACAACTGTGATACTGAAGTGTGACGAAATGTGATATACTAATATTCCATTTTCACTGTATTCATATATTGGTCACAGCGGGTATGTCTGCGGTGATACAAGCCAGAATATTATATTTGTTTATTTAGTAGGAATGTATTAGATTAGTTAACGTCAGGCAGGCGGCCGGTTTTACAAACTACAAGCCAAATATTTCTGTAACATGTGTCAAAAAGCATGTTGCGCCGAACCTACTGCAAGTGTGATAAGGACAGGTGGTAGAAGAGTAGAATTGTATTAGTTACGTAATATTCCAATAAACTTATTATACGAATATAATGAAATAAAAATAAATACCTATGTTGGGTAACATTAACTTTTCGACTTTTCGAGACGACCTTAGTCTCCCCCGTGACCACGAAGGGTGAAAAGTTTTCGAAACGTCGCGTCGGGACTAAAATAAAATTAAACCGCGATAAAATCCTTATATAAACTAGTTTCATTTCTATGTGTAATATTCGTGTAAACATCAGAAATCACTATAGTGATATTTTTTTTATGGCATAAGGCGGCAAATGAGCAAGTGGGTCACCTGATGGTAGGTGATCGCCACCGCCCATGTACACCCACAATACCAAAAGAATCATGGGTGCGTTGCCGACCTTCAAGGAAAGGGATAATTAAGGTATTGGGAAGGGGAGGGGGTTTGGGCCTCCGGTTATCTCACTCACCGCACGAAACGCAGCAGCAAGCTGCTACCTTACGCCGGTTTTCTGTGAGACAGTCGTAATGACACGAAAGAACCGACCCATACATGCTGTAGACAAGTGTCTACAGCGTGGCTCTATCACTCATATAGTATTAACACAAAAAATAATAGGTATGTCAAATGTAATTATGCACAAATGTGTCGTCACGACGCGTCGGCTCCTATTGTAAAGTGTTAACTAAATAACTACCAATGGAACCGTATTACCAAGGAATAATAATAATACTAGTTCCACTGCTGGGCACGGACCTCCTCTACTGGATGAGAGGGTTAATGCCTTAGTCCACCACTAATGCAGGTTGGCAAACCACTGAATATTTAACTTGGTATTACTACCTACATTGTCTTTCTCTATGGTCTGTCTGATAAAGCTATATCTTTAGGACCGTAATTATGTTCACATAATAGGTGTTACAAAGTTTTTATTAATAAACATTTCCAATTGAAAACCATTAAAATACATGTTCTCCAAAAACAAAATAATCTGCCATATAGTGGATCGATCGCTGACATTTTTTCGTAGAAATATTTAAGATAAGATATGAATGCTGAATGGGTAATGCATAAGAAGGTAGATTGTGCATTGTGTAAGGAAGCGATTCCTCTCATTGGCCTGAGACGCTGAACTTGCGTTGTCGATCACAGTTCTTAGAACTTCGTCTTTGTTTAGAATTGTTATTTGTTATTGCCATAAAATAATGTCCATTAAAGATCATCGAAGGTATGTGAAGTGATGAGCCACGCTGTTACACACTTAGGTCTATAACAGGAATGGGCTGGCTCGACCGGTTAGTCCTTCTCAATAGTAGAGAAGACCCGTGCCTACTTGCCTAGTAGCAGAACACTATAACACAGAGCTGGATATTATATAGTGTTTATATCTCATCGAGCTATAGGTTGTATAATTATCCAGATGTTTTTTTTAGTTTAAATGACGGGACGAGCTAAGCGCCATAAACAGTAGCAATACAACGCGGAATCTTGAATTAGAAAGCTATCCGTGGCATTGGACTGTGCTCGGCATCCCGAGACGTAAGATGTTAAGACTCATAATACCCAGTAATTTCACTGGCTTCAATGTCCTTCACATCGAAACACCGTTTCCGTTCTTACACACTGCTGTTTGGCAGCAGAAATAGAAAAAAGCGGTGATACCAACCCAGACGGTCTCTCGCATACGAAGGACCTATCAAGTGTCAATTGAAGTCATTATTTCACGCCTTGCTATATATATCTCTAGTTACATATAATGTAATGACTGTGTAGGTACGTGTAACTTATCAATAAGTATGACGACGCGACAGCTGACACGTCACCGTCACACAAATGAAAACAATATTTTCAAGCGCATGCACACATGCAAAAGCATACAAAATAACCTAATTATCTGTAAATGAAATGAATAACTTAATAAATAACTTAGCATTAGATATCGAAATTGTTTTAGTTCTATTCTGATTGATTGACTGATTGTATGTAATGTTTTTATAGAGAAAAAATTGAAGTTAATTACGGGCAGCGTCAGGATTATTGTTTTCAGAGACTAACGAAGACATAGATACTAGAGGGCAGTGAAGATATTATATTAATGTTATTTTTTGGGTCTTTTCTTAGTCGTATCCTTCATTATTGAAGGTCGTGTCCTTGAAAGACCTTCGTTGTTCGTTGTATTAGCTGTTTTCACTTTGTCCGGTTCTCAGCTTCCTTCAGGGCGGTTATCATAGGAAGACCAGTGAGGGTTGTTATTTGGTCACACCAACGGCTAGGCGATCGGCCGCGGGGTCTCTTTCCTTCCACCTTACCCACAACAACTAACTTATCAAGGTTGTCCGGTTGTCGACGGACAATATGACCGAAATAACCGAGGATCTTTTGGTAACAAATTGTCGAGAGTCTAACACTCACATGGAGTTGGTCCAAGATAAATTTGTTAGTTTTTTCGGCAGTCCATGGGATACGCAATATTCGTCTCCAACACCACATTTTGTAGGCGTCTATCTTTTTGCGCTCCGTTGCTCGAATCGTCCACGACTCAGATCCATAAAGAAATATGGAGAAAACAAGTGTCGGGACTAGTCTCATTTTGGTGATTTTAGAGATCCTCCTATCCTGCCAAATGCGTGTCAGCTTGCTCATTGCAGCTTTGGCCATTTGCGTCCTTCTTCTGATCTCTCGTTCACTTCCTCCATGATCAGTCACAAGTGAACCCAGGTAAACAAACTCACTGACAAATTCCAGGGCAGAGAGTTCTCCGGTTCTAGAAAATTGACCGTTTCTGTCGACGAGCATAACTTTCGTTTTCGACTTATTGATGGTGAGTCCAACCAGTCCACTCTCGTACTCCACTCTATGAAATAAATCAGCGAGCTCTTTCTCTGATGATGCAAAAAGCGTTGTGTCATCCTCATATCTTAAGTTGCTGATCTTCAAACCACCGACTGAAATACCGCCCTCCCGATCTTCTAAAGCTTTTCTCATAATATATTCACCATATATGTTAAAGAGAATAGGAGACAGTATACATCCCTGTCTTACGATGTCCTGAGATGATGTTATTTACCCTCACCATGGAGATGCCATCTTGGTAGAGACCTGCGATCAGTGCTACGAGGTGTTGGGGTACGCCCATTTCCTGTAATATGTTCCACAGACAATTCCATCTGACACAGTCAAATGCTTTCGAGTAGTCAATGAAACATATGAGCATCGGTTTATTGAACTCGAGGCTTTTTTCAATGATTTGCCTCACATTCACAATTTGCTCTCTTGTGCCTCTACTCTTCACAAAACCGGCCTGTTCACTGGGTATCTGCCATTGAAGGTAGGAGCGTAGTCTACTATTAAGTATATAGAGCATTATCTTACTGGCATGAGATATTAGTGCAACTGTGCTATAATTTCCACATGATCTAGTTGACCCTTTTTTGTGCAGTGGAATTAACAGGGACTCCTTCCAGTCAGTAATCCATTTCCCATTTTCTGGGTATTGTATTATAATTACTTATTTATGTACTTAGGTAACATATTTGGATCGAAACAGGGTATCTAATCTTAAATCGATACACAGGCTGATATCTTTGTTCTGATTTACAATGTTTTCTATCACATCGCCTTGTTTTAAATTTGAATTGGTTTCGTGGTGAATGGCAGATTACTTAGGCCGAGAAGCCGGTGGGGTCTTGGGTTCAACTCACAAGGCATTACAAATATTGTGAGAGTTTTTAAAATATAAAAATCACACATAAGGTATGATTTGACTAGGATTGGGAAGTAGTGCGTGATTATGGGACGGAAATACATCCACGACAAACACATATCTAGGGGTGACGAGCGCAGTCCAGTGTCATGCAGTGCTTTGTTATTTAAAGTTTTGTGTGGCGTTGCTTCTGTTTGTGAGCAGGCGTGGCGCTTACCATCAGGCGAGCGACCTGCTCGTCTCGTCATTCAAGCTAATAAAAAAAAACACAAAACTCGTATGTTACTGGCCTATGTGAGTGATTTCTGATACTTATCTTTCATTTATTTTTGTACTTGTTGTCTTAAGCTACAATGTAATAATAAGCCTACATGATCAATAAACGATTACATTTTTTAAATGATTATCCATTAAGGTTTTTATGAGTCAATATACACTACAATGATAATAAAGCCAACGCAAATATTATAAAATAATGTGGTTGGCTTTTTGAGAAACAAAATATTTATACATTATAAATGGTTACGCTGAGACGCAGGCAATGAAGCTCTAAGCGACGTAGATTTTCTCATGCACATTCGCCCAAAGTACCTCGGCAGGCATGATGTTAGTCACAAGCGAAAATCAAATATTGTTATTAAATAACTGTCTGTCTCGTTGGCGCAGTTGTAATGCGTACGCGTTACGATTGAGGCCAACGCTGAAGTCTCGGGTTCGATCCCCGGGTCGGGTAAAGTGATATTGGGTTTTTCTATTACGAAATGCTCAGAATCAGCCCGGAGTCGGGAATTTGTGCCCGGTATGGCGATAGGCTCGCCCCCTATCACATCATGGGACGGAGATACGCTCGGCGAAATGTGGGTGTACTGGTTACCCACACCTCTGCTTACCCCTTCGGGGATTACAGGCGTGAGTCTATGTATGTATGTATTCTTATGTATGTACAATACAAACGCGCAGGCGCGGTGCCACTGCACTGATGGAGGTGGTAATTATAATTTTTATTTGCTTAATCTACATACTTTCAGGAAGATCTCAGTGGAGTAAGTATACAGTATAGTGCAGATTGTTTTACTATTTCCATAATATTAATTATTGCCTACTCACTACTTATCAGCAGAAAAATATGAAAGGATTTTTGCTAATGATAAACTACCAGGCGGTGTATTTCGATAAATAAGCAGATTTATTAGATAAACTTAAAAATAATAACTTATAATTAGTTATTTGAATAAATATCGATAATTTAATTTCTTAAAAAAAAAAAGTCCGCTTGGCAGATCACTTTCCGACCAGATTGGAATCATTTAGCGAAAGACAGAGAGAAGTGGAAGGAATGGAGGGAGGCCTTTGTCCAACAGTGGGACAGTGAAGGCTAATTAATAATTAATAATTTAATTTCTTAAGCTGCCGCTAGACGGTTTATGGTCGGGGGGGGGGGGGTTACTGGAGTGTTTAACATCCTATGTCGAAAGTTAAACATAATATTGATTTATTTCACTGTTTTTTATGTTTATACGTAAACATAATTGTATGATAAAGTTATTCCAAAGTTATAAGCCGTGAACCATAAAAAAACCATATTGCAACACAAATTTTCATGCAGTTTTTGGTATGAATAAATAAAATAAAGAGTATAAAATCACCGAAACAAAATTCGTACAGGCATAATTTATTTATCTAATGGTATAAATAACTTTAATTTGAATCACTAGGGGCTTAGTGTGTAAATCACTAGGCTCGCTCCGCGAGCGCTTACATTTTACGAGTAAGCAAAAAGGCTTACTCGTAAAAAGTCTTAATAGAGAATATTTTACTCGTAAATAGGGCTTACTAAAAAAATTGTTATAGCAATGTGATATCAACGTGACGTTTTTAACGTAAACAAACGAAATTAAAAATCAAAATTTTAAGATAAAGACTTCAAATGAGGTTCATATCAATCTGTTTTAAATTATTTTTAAACAAATGGGATCTTGTTTGAAGGAGAAATGTCAAAATTCTACGATCCTTTTTTGGCGAGTTATCGTAATCTGAACATGAAAAAGTCAATATTTTTCCACAAAACATAAAATAAAAAAAAAACTTAAAGTCCGACGAATATGAGACATAATATCTTACTTTCTTCCCCACATTATTCTGCATCGATTGGTATCGGTATCGACCCCATACCCCCAGCGGTTTCGGAGGAGATAGCGTGACAAGCTTTTGGCAGCGGCGGCGGCGCCAGTTACTTTTTTTAGAATAGAGGGATAATACCAATACTGTAAAATATCCAATATACTGTATAATACCAGAGGAATCATGGGCACGTTGCCAACCTTAAACGAAAGGGATTGGGAAAGGGAGGGAGCCTTGGGCTTCCGGATATCTCACTCACCGCACGAATCGCAGCACCAAGCCGCTACTTTACATCGGTTTTCTGTAAGATAGTGTTAACGATCCGGTCGAGCCGACCCAGTCTTGCTGTAAGCATAATTGTCTACAGCGTCCCCCTATTACTAAAAAATCTTTTTAACTTACTTGCTATCGTCTGTGTTTTTCTATTACTTCAATATCCGTAGTATTTTTTCTAACATAGCATTTACCCGCGGCTCCGCCCGCGTAAAAGTCTTTTTCTGGGATAAAAGTTGGAATATCCATGTCTTGGTCTACCTGTATCTAAAATTTTACCCCAATATATATAGGCTACTGATCCGCTCCCATGGGTCGTAGCGTGATGATATATAAATATATATCTTACTTTCTTCCCCACATTATTCTGCATCGATTGGTATCGGTCTCGACCCCATACCCCCAGCGGTTTCGGAGGAGATAGCGTGACAAGATTTTGGCAGCGGCGGCGGCGGCGGCGGCGGCGGCAGTTACTTTTTATTAGAATAGAGAGATTACATTTAGTGAAATTTTCATATAAACACCGATCCCAAAGTCTATTTATAAATTTTAGGCGCTTGATTTTATTGTGCATTTCACTCGAACACTTCACGCTGCGCGATGTTAGAGTGAGATAGCATGGGGTTTTAGCTATCGAGTAGCGTACTCGTAAATAAATTAAACGATTTAAAACTGAAATAGACAAACAGATTAGTTGAAATACCTAATTAAAAAAAGGTGTTATACTTATGTAGATATTGAGAGGAAAATGGTGCCTAATCATTTACATTTAGCAATATTTTATTTCTGATCAATTGAATATTGTTAAAAAGTAGTGAGAATGAATATTAAGAATAAAACAAAATATATATACCAGTATACGTCCAAGTGCGTTTACAGTATGAATGGGTCGGCTCGACTGGGTCGTTACCACTCTCACAGAAAACCGACGTAAAGTAGTAGCTTGCTGCTTCATACGGTGTGTGAGATATCCGGAGGCCCAAATTCCCTTCCCTTCCCAATACCTTAATTATCCCTTTCCTTTAAGGTCGGCAACGCTCCCATGACTCTTTTGGTATTGTCGTACATGGGCGGTGGAGATCACTTACCACCAGGTGACCCACTTGCTCGTTTGCCGGCCTATGCAAAAATAAAAAATAAAATTAATACTCAGTGATATTACTGGCTTCTATGTGGAACTTCAAACTGGAACGTCATAGTAGGTACATACCTAATTGGCTAGCACGTTGATACACAGAAATATAAGCAATAAGTAAATTCGTATTTATATTTCTAAGGCACAAACACTGATTATATTTTGAATCAGATGCAAATAACACCTATCCTTTGAAATACAACTAGTTTATACGGATTTTATCGCGGTTTAATTTTATTTGAGTCCCGACGTTTCGAAAGCTTTTCAGCCTTCGTGGTCACGGGAGGGACTCTAATCTAAACTAAAATGAAATCAAACCGCGATAAAATCCGTATAATCAATTTTTATTTTAAAGTGTAATATTCGCGTAAATATAAGAAATCACTATGTAACACCTATCCTACTACTAAATATTAATGTGACAGTTTGAATGTTTGTGAGTTCGTGTATTTGGATGTTTATTAATCAATCACGCTTTAACAACTGAACGGTTTTGGATGAAATTTGGCACACAGGTAGACCATGACCTGGATTAGGATTTAGGCTACTTTTTAGCCCGGAAAAGGTCGTTCAAGCGGGCGAAGACGCCAGCAAAAGCTAGTTATGGATATAGTTCGAGCATATAATTCGATAAGGGTACATTATGTAAGACATGCGGGTAAATATGCGATGGCGAGGGGAAGGGCACTTGAATAGGCGTGGTAGATAGAATAAACCAATAATGGATAAATGGCCACGCCTCTACAGGCAGCCATACGAGGTGATATATATCGACGATGTAAATTTCGGGCTTATTTTAGAGTTTTACCTCTACAAACAAATGCATCGATCATTGTTGAATAACCGACAATTTTAAATTGTCTATAGCGTGGCTCTACCACACACATACATACAAATGTCATGTCGTGTGTGGAAAAATACCACGCAGCATACGTAGCATAAACCTCTTTTTTATATTGCATATGAAAAATGCAAACGTATATAAATATCATATATCGTTTGCCGGCAAACGAGCAAGTTGGTCATCTTATGGTAATTGATCTCCACCGCCCATGTACGCCCACAATACCAAAAGAGTCATAGACGCGTTGCCCACCTTAAAGGAAAATGATAATTAAGGGATTGGGAAGGGGAGAGGATTTCGCCTCCGGATATCTCACTCACCGTACGAAACGCAGCAGCAAACTGCTACTTTACCTTCGTCGGTTTTCTGTGATACAGTGGTAACGACCCGGACGAGCCGGTCAAAACGGTCTACAGCGTGGCTCTACAACTCGTGACGTATATTTTCTAGATCTACATTACCTTGTTCATCATCGACTAAGCGTCAGAGTAAGTCTACTGTAATTATTTGCTAAGTGAGACAATCCAAAACAATTTACCGAAAAGAAATTATTACATCACATAATGATTAGTCATGACGAAATTGGGCATCCTAAATACAGTTGTGCAACAATGGTTCTTGATTTAGTTGCGTAATTATTTATCATACTATCGGGTTACTCACCATTTTTCTTTTCTTTAAACAGACCTAAATATATCGAGTATTTTACGAGTATTTACTCGCAGCTAACAGAGTCTCGTCCGTGGCGCAGTGGGCAAGAAGCCGGCTGTGAAGCGAGAGACCGTGGGTTCGATTGCCGCACCGAGACAAAATGTGTGTGTGATACCGAAATATTTGTTTCAGGTCTGGGTGTTTTATCCCCAGAAAGGTTGACGTCAGGCAGGTGGCTGGTCGTAAAACTATAAGCCAAATCTTTCTATAACATGTGATAAAAAGCATGTTGCGCCGACCCCACTGCGAGTGGAAGAAGGAGAAGAACAGAGAATCTCTATAAGAGACCCAACATTTAAAACACATGAAGCATCTTACTTCATCATCATAGCTGATGATAATCATAGCATCGAAAACACACTAACTTATATGGTAACACAATTCTATAGATCGCTGTATGGATCGCGGTAGTATGTGTAAGATCGCGCGCAACCCCATACAAAATGTACTAAAAACAAAAGTCCCAGATCGCGGATCGCACGGACACGTTCCAATTGGGATCGGCGGCGTCTAGATCGTGGCAGTGTGTAAAATCACGCGCGATCTCATACAAAATATACTTGAAACATTTACTGCGGCCAGAGATCGTGATCGAAGATCGGTGCAGTGCGTGGAACGCTTCAACATGGGTTGACACCCAACCGGAGGAAAATACGACCAGCCCCCGTCGTGCCTTTCACGTCTGCAGGTTGACGTGACGAACACGGCGCGGCACGGCGCAGATGACGTTGCGGTCGTTGGCGCAGCGCGAAGCCGGTGACGCCGTGTTACGCATTTTCAATTTGGATATTCATAACATTGTGATATAACGTTCTCTGTGTAACATGCATCGCTCAACAGGTCGGGACACGCTCGACCCTGCCGGTTGTTACGTTCGCAGGTTGGCGCCACGCCGGTTGTCCTGTAAGAGGCGTAACTACTGTAAACTAGGATCGATAGTAGCACGCTCTTTGTTGGCACCGATAACCGAGCAGAAGCTCAGTAGGTTATTGGAAATTACAAAATATTTAAATGTCTCTCTTTTTCTATCGTTGAACTCTTTCCTATCAAAGTTCTGAATAAATGAAAAAAAAACTCTTTTCTATCATTGACTATGGCTATATTTTTTCCATTGTTGCATTTTCATATCCTTCATAAGTGATTACACCCTTTGAAAGGCGTGTATTTTGTCCCTCTATCGATGGATGTATTTTAATCACTTATTTTTTAATCTTCGATAAAGCCAGTATTCACAATTTTTTAAGAGTTATAATCAAGGAGCCTAATTTCGTTTGTCTACCAAATTAAAACCCTTAGATCATCTTTACCAAATGTAGAAGGCATCGCTTTGGTAGAGATAAACTTCCACTTGACTAAGCCAGTTCCATTTTAGCTCAGCGATGTTTTTCCTACGGCATGCACCAATTACTTTAGTATTTAATAATTCCCAGTATAAAGTAAGCAATCTTATTACTCGGTCAATAAACTATGTTTTTTTTTATATATCATAGGCCGGTAAACAAACAACTGGGTCACCTGATAGTAAGTGATCTCCACCGCCCATGTACGCCCACAATACCAGAAGAATCATGGCTTCGTTGATCGACTTTAAAAGGAAGGGATAATAAAGGGATTGGGGAGGGAGGCCTCTGGAAATCTCACTCACCGTACGAACGCAACAGCAAGCTGCTTTTTCATGTCGGTGATATTATGAGACAGTGGTAACAACCCGGATGAGCCGGCCCATTCATACTGTAGACACAGCTGTCTACAGCGTGGCTCTTCCGCTATTATCTTGTCTTAATTCGTAGGTACTAAGATCCACATGAGATTTTTGTTCTCACTTCATATAAATCGGGCAAAAAATCCGGGGCATACATTTGTCTCGGAGCAGAGTCGAACCTGCGGCCTCTCGTTTCACAGCCGGCTACTCGCATAGTAGAAAAGTTAAAAAAAATACGTTATTATTACATAGGGATGATATAACAATTACGTATTATATACTTACGTAATTTTAAAACAATGTCTCGATACGATATGAATTGATAAGATGTCTGAAACATACTATTTCTTATCATCCATACTGAATTTCGACCGCCTTTCACATTTTGCGTATTGGAATTTTCTTTCATGAGTAAAAAAATAAAAATAAAATTTTTTTTTTAAATATAATCACGCCTGTATAAACGAAAAGGTAAGCAGAGAGCAACTAACTTCCGATGTGATAAGAGGCTACAGGAAAATTGGGCACCAATGAGCGCTTTATACATTTGTTTTATTATACAAAAAAAATCAACCTACTACTAGTGTACTACTAGTTACACCTATGCCTACCCCTTCGGGGATAACAGGCGTGAGTGATGCACGATGTGAGAGCGATCATGTTTCCAGCGCGATAGATCTCGCATGCAACATCTTATTTTTGAATTTTTCCGTAGTTATCCATAATCATAATTTGCTTACGCCATTTTAGTTCAAATTTCGACTAACCAACATAAGACAAAAATCCATGCACCGGTGCCGGCATTGCGTAATATCGGGAGTGGTGGGCTAGTTCATACGTGTTTTATATGGCTAGCATATAATTTAACGAATAGCGATATCGCCGAACAGCTACGTAGGTATGCGGCTATAGTAAACTATCAATAAATAATAAATAAATAAATACACCCAACAGTCACACACATAGTCCTGACCCCACACTAGGTAAACCTGTATCGTGGGTATCGGGAACTACGAGGGACTTGCGGTCCCACAACACCCAGACCCGAAACAAATATTTGTGGATTAGACAAACATTTGTCTCGGTGTGGGAATCGAACCCACGGCCTCTCGTTTCGCAGCCGGCTACTCGCCCACTGCGCCACGGAGGCTGTCAAAATACTTTAGCAACGTCTTCTAGTGATCGGTAACGAGGACGGCATTGGTCGACAAACACCCCGATGGTGTCTCTATGTTGCCACTAGATCAACTGCAACATCGCAGTAAGTCACTATAACTGAAACCCGCACCAAGTGTACCTGTAGATACACGTCTGTAGGACTGATTAGTCAATACATGTTAAAACATGCAAGACTGCAATTCATCCTGGATTTCCCAAATTTGTCGTAATTTGCAAAGAGTTTTTTAAGACTTTCAAATATGTTCGGGTTAAACCCCTATTTCTTGGAGTTCGAAAATTAGTAATTTAATAAAAGAGTTAGAATAAATACATAGAATAACTACTTATAGAACACGCACGAAATTTATGCAATATATGGCTCCAAACTACGATCACCGTGCTGATTATGTTTATGATCCTCACTTATAAATCAATGTATGAAAACATTTTGCCCATGTATAAATTACAAATTTTTCAGGAAAATACATTTAAGCTGACATTTCTCTTGCGTTTGTGTGCAAGACGTTGCAAGTTAACTCATCACACTGCGAATTTTCAGCTTACGATTGTAAGTAGCTATTATAAGGCCATAATCATCATTAATTTTATTAGTTCAGTTGTTCAGTGCTAGATACAACATGTACAAAGTACTTAGTTAATAACATTCAATACTTATTCAAAAGTAATACGAACCAGATATACCCATACAACGTGACGTGACGTGACGTGACCACTGTGGATGTAGGTCAGTTATAATGAACAAGTACGATTCTTTTCTTAGCTTAAATGATGATACAGGCAGTTCGCTCGCCTGAGGGTAAACTCCACGCCTGCCCATAAACAGAAACAACACCACTGAGATTTTTGAATTGCAAAGCACTGCATGACAATAGATTGCGTTCATAATGCAGGGATTATTTTATTATTGCAGGTGCAGTTTAAAATTCAAAGTTCTGTGTGGTGTTGTTTCAGTTAATGGGGAGGCGTGACGCCTACTATCAGACGAGCGAACTGCTCGTTTCGTCATTCATGCTAATAAAAAGAAGCCAGTAAGTAACGTTCAGTATTCAGACATTAGATAAGATGTAGGTAATTACTTATCATCCAACAGTCATATTAAAGTTTTTCCTGTGAGGGCGTGGTTCCTCGACATTGGAATTGTATCTATAACACGTTTATGCAAGTATTGTGTAATGATGAAATAAGCATGCCACTTGTTACGTCTATATACATCACACATGCGAGTCAATGAGCTGGCGACGCGTACGGCACCCTCATTACACGGACTATCCCAATAAGGAACAGACGCAACTGAATAAAGAAGTAACATTTCTTTTATTAAATATTAATTAAAATCAGTTATTGTGACGCCGTATCTCAAAAAATATAATTTATTTTAATAAATATTAAATACAATCAGTGATCGTGACTTCGTATCTCAAGAAGTATAATTCTTTTATTAAATATTAAGTAAAATCAGTGATCGTGACGTCGTATCTCAAAAAGAATATTTTTATTAATTAAAATCAGTTATTGTGACGTCGTATCTCAAGAAGTATAATTTATTTTATTAAATATCCATTAAAATCAGTGATCGTGACGTCGTATCTCAAGAAGTATAATTTCTTTTATTAAATATTAATTAAAATCAGTTATTGTGACGTCGTATCTCAAGAAGTATAATCTATTTTATTAAATATAAATTAGAATCAGCATTGTGAATGAAGATAATGGCGCGACGACAAACGAAATTCCAAATTGTGAATGAAGTGGCGCGGCCGAGAAGAGCGCAGCGTCCGTTGACAAAAAAAATTGTAACACGGCCACGGCAACGAAGCAACGCGCCTGTTATCCAGCAAAATGGAAGGCGAAAATGTAAATTGGTGAGTGAATTATTTATTTTTAAATACGATAAAGGATATTTATTTTTAAAGTAGGTACGATTGATATTAACTGACACCCATTTAGGAAATACCAATTTGACATGAGTTTCTCCGTTATAGACACCGTGATATTTGGTATTTTGGCGTCTTGAATGTCATCTGATAATAAAAGGGAAAAGATAATTAAGAGGTTGGAAAAGGAAGTGTATAATTAGGCCTTAGGATATCTCACTCACCCAAAGACTTTAATGTATAATGCTGTACACAAGACTGCGTGGCTCTACCTACTATCTAGTTGCCTGTCTGCAATCCTGTGCAATAAAAAAAACCAGTGACATGTACTAACATGAATGGAGATTTTTGCACAAATCGCAGGAGATATAATATGGAAATGTTTCATAAAAGAATGGCGGACTTTGATGCGGAGCTGCACAAAACATCAGGCACTATATCCAATTCTTCCAGTTTGGAGTCGGACTTTTCTTTGTTCCGTACTTTCATCACGCAAGCACTCTGTAATCTTCATCAGCAGGTCGAGATGCTTGCTCGCAACATAGATAATGTTGAGATGAGAGGCCGGAGAAAGATTTTTCTGCTGCATGGTGTGCCAGAGGACGACAAGGAGGACACTTCACTTGTGGTAGCAAACGTCATCAGGGATCGCTACTAAATATGACCATTAGGCCAATTCTCGTTATTTTAAATATTCAAAATATCATTCCGATCTAGTCTCAGCGTCAAGAAAGTTGCAAATGACATTCTCTTAAACCAATAATCAACGTCAAATGCACCTAGCATTAGCAGTAGCATTATATCGTTTTGGCTTTAGTCAACATTTATTCTACATTCAATCTCATTACGATCTATGTTCACATTTGACGTTGATTATTGGTTTAAGAGAATGCAATTTGCAACTTTCTTGACGCTGAAACTAGATCGGAATGATATTTTGAACGTTTAAAATTACGAGAATTGGCATGCATGTCTCTGAATTTCGAATTAAACTCAAGTGGCTCTCTATACGCCTCCGCCGAAATACTCGAATTCTCTCGATTCTTTACTGTGTTCTATTTCTTCCTACTTCACCCTTTTATCTCAAAGAGCGCTTCCACTTCTTGAGTTGCACTCATGCACGATCCCTGCGCTCTTCACTGACTCTAGAATTTGAAATCCCCAAGCATACCACCCAATTTCTTGACAAGTCATTTAGAGTCCAGGCTGCTCGTTTATGGAACGACTTACCTGTGTCAATTAGGATGGCAAAGTCACTACCCACTTTTAAAAGGCTCCTTACGCAGCATTATTTATCACTGTAATTTTTATCATACATATATTTATTTAAGTATACATTAATAGATACCTATGTATTTCTGTATGTATATTTATATTTTGTATATATAATATTTATGTATACATTATTTTCGGTTTTATTTAATTTATGTATTATATTATATGGATTATTTTGCTTATATGTTTCAATTAAAATTATCATTAATAAATATTCCTAATATATGTTCAAATTATGTGTTTATTTATTTTTATTTTATGTACATCATTTCTACCTATCCCCTGTTTGTGACGATCGCGGGCGATCTTCTTTTTTCTTCTATATCGTTTTCCATCCTAAGGTTGTCTGGAAGAAATCGCAGTTAGCGATAAGACCGCCATTTGTACTTCGCTATAATTTTTAAGGTTATTTTGTTTTTCATTTTCTTTTGTTTTGAAGATGTACAATAAAGAGTTTATAAATAAATACATATAAATAAATACGAGATATATACATAGATACGCACTCACGCCTGTAATCCCCGAAGCGGTAGGCAAAGGTGTAACCAGTACACCCACATTTCATCTGATGGTAAGTGATCTCCACCGCCCATGTACGCCTACAATACCAAGAGTCATGGGCGCGTTGCCGACCTTAAAGCAAAGGGGGTAGTTAAGGGATTCGGAAGGGGAGGGCCTCCGGATATCTCACTCACAGCCAATCGTGCATCCAGTTCACTAATGTGGAGGATTAATTGTCGATTTACTGGGACGAAAAAAGTATTTTTGAAAATATGTACTTTCATTTTACGTGAGCCGTGGTATCCTTTGCTACACCTTCCCCTGCCACGCCCAGATGTATCTGGGCGTGGCAGGGCGTATCAACGTGTACGTTGATACAGGTTTATAAACAAATCTAGTTTATAGTCTTATCTGTACTCACTTGTGTTGATGTATTTTATACCTATAAGTTTTTCTCTGTCCAAAGATGTTCGTAGTTTACTAATATTGTTACACATTTTCGTGGAAATTTAATTACCTACAGACATATAAATTAAACTCAAAAACCACACAAAGAAACGACTACGGAACAACACGTCAATAGAGCAGACAATATTAAATAATATAATATATAAAAAAAGAGAACTATGTACAGCCAATTTTGTAAGGAGTGGGCGGCTCAATTCCAAGCTGTTTTGTCTTCCAAGTAATCTTTCACTTTCTTTCTTTCAGTAGTATACATTAAAGTTTTTGGAACTATGCAACTAAACGCAACTGCTACAAAACTAACATTCACTAATATATGATCTGGTATGTTTATATTATATATATTTAGATTAAACAAGCGCCTGATGCAACAGTTACAGAGCACTGTACGTTGAATAGTGTTTGAGGATAATTTAATATTGTAAACTGCAAGGAAAGAAAATATTAACACGTGGTTTCAAAATTTCATAATCGTTCAAGTTCAAGATATTTTTACAATGTAAGTAATTTTTTTTATCGCAAAAGCGACGAATAAGCTACCTACCTCATATTAACGTCACCGCCTATAGAAACCTACCTAAAGAATGGGGAGCGGGGATTTGATAGATGCGAGAGGTAAAGGAAACAGTGTCCCATTCAGTCGAATAACTTGACATATTACAGCTCACGCCTGTATCCCCAAAAGGGTAGGTAGACGTGCAACTAGTGTACCCACGGTTCGCTGAGCATATATCCGTTATAGGGGCGAGCCTTTCCTCACACCAGACACAAATTCCAATCCAATCACTCATGTGTGATTTATTTAATTGAAAACTCAAACACAAATTGCTATTGCCCGCTTTGATTGGAACTCAGGTCTTCAGGGTCTCAGCCTAAGTGAACAGATCAGACACTAGATCAATGAGGCTTAAGATATTAATTACGGGATTATTTACATACATTTTTAATGCATCGGTGGCGCAGTTGTAATGCCTACTGAGACTAACGCTGAGGTCTAGGGGTCGATCGCGGGTCGGGTAAAAGTGGTATCGGGTTTTTCTATTACGAAATGCTCAGTATCAGCCCGGAGTCTGGAATTTGTGCCCAGTATCGCGATAGACTCGCCCTCTATCACATAAGGGACGGAGATACGCTCGGCGAAATGTGGGTATACTGGTTACACCTCTGCCTACCCCTTCGGGGATTACAGGCGTGAGTGCGTCTGTATGTATGTATGTATTTTTAATATATCATGAACCATCAGTCTTGGAATGCGTCATTCGTTTACAGAAAGCGCGCTATATTTTGTATATTTGTTGGCTAGGTTATGGCTTCTTGCAAGAGATTGTTTATACCGGGACTACAGAGAATTGCATAATGAAGAAGGACGTGTGGGAGGAGAGAGTCTTACGCAATATCTTATACTATTAACTAACGAAATTTCTAATCATCCACGGGATACTGTAACGCTTTATTTAAATGAAGACAGTTTATTGTATGACATGGTCGAAAATATATTAGGTAAAACTTAGAATAACTACCTACTTTTTTATATAGCATAGGCCGGCATACGAGCAAATGGGTCACCTGATTGTAAGTGATCTCCACCGCTCATGTACGCCCACAATACAAAAATTATGGGCGCGTTGCCGACCTTAAAGGAAAGGGATAATTAAGGGATTGGGAAGGGGAGGCGGATTTGAGCCTTCGGATATCTCACTCACCGTACGAAACGCAGCAGCAAGCTGCTACTATACGTCGGTTTTCTGTGAGACAGTGGTAACGACCCGGACGAGCCGGACAATTCATGCTGTAGACAAAAGTGTCTACAGCGTGGCTCTACCATTCATAAAATACTTACTTACAATAAAATAATAATATAAAATAGGTACTTACATATTTATATAAACTAAGTACGCACACGAAATCTATGCTGTTCAAATGTCGCTATATATGGCTCAAAACTACGATCACTATATAAATAACTACGTCATCATATTATGTTTATCCTCACTTCAATCAATGTATGAAACATATTTTGGCCATGTATAAATTACCATTTTTTTTGAAAATAATTTTACTTTGCGTTTGTTTCCGTCACGTCTGGTAACGTCACGCATACTTAGCGAATTTTCAGTTTACGATTGTGAGTATGCGTTGCTTGGACATCTATCTTCTGTAAATAGTTATTCTTAGAGTTAAAAACTTTTTAACCAAAATAATACTGACTCCAAAAAAGCTTAAAAATAAAACTAAACAATTTTGAGTCGGTGGTACCTATTGTAGTTGCGCGTAACCGAGAGTAACACTGTGACAAAAGCTCAGCTGTTTATCATTTAGTGTTGTCCAAGGTTGCAAGTCGAATATCAACATGATACCATTCGATAAAAAGAAAATGTTTAATGTATGTCGTACTACGGGACCCCCCGTATTACTATTAATACACTTACATTAGTAATACTTATATTGTACACTATACGTTGCTTATATTTTACGACACCTTTTTGTAGCACGTTGTATCATCATCATCATGATCATCATCAGCTTGAATTCGTCCACTGCTGGACATAGGCCTTTCCAAGTTGGCGCCACCCTTGACGGTCCTCCACCTTCCTCATCCAGCCGCTTCCCGCCACGTCTATCAGGTCGTCGGTCCAGCGGGCTCGAGGTCGGCTTACACTGCGCTTGGATAGACGTGGTCTCACACTCTAGCACCTTTCTACCCCAACGGCCATCGTTGCGGCGACAAATATGACCAGCCCACTGCCACTTCAACTTGCTAATTCGGCGGGCTATGTCATGTTATATACACGTTGTATATTACAGACGAATTGCGAACCTCTTTGTTTTTGCGTCGGTTAAAAACTCATCTTTACACAGCTGTGTAGTTTGCGAATAAGAATCTCATGACGCGTCCTAGTAAACGACAGTAACAGTTTTCTGTAATAGTATCACATGTGTCGTTCGAGAAATGTCGTAGATACATACATACATACGCACTCACGCCTGTAATCCCCGAAGGGGTAGGCAGAGGTGTAACCAGTACACCCACATTTCGCCGAGCGTATCTCCGTCCCACAATGTGATAGGGGGCGAGCCTATCGCCATACCGGGCACAAATTCCAGACTCCGGGCTGATACTGAGCATTTCGTAATAGAAAAACCCAATACCACTTTACCCGACCCGGGGATCGAACCCGAGACCTCAGCGTTAGCCTCAATCGTAACGCATACGCATTACAACTGCGCCACCGAGGCAGTCTGTCGTAGATGAATATCTAAAAAAAGATTTAATTTAACGTAATTTAAACAAAGATTTTAATGTATACTATACGGGCTGTTTAGAAGTAAAATGAGCTGAGTCACATAACGCGGGGGTTTGACACATTGAGCACATATTAAAATAAGGTAATTTAAAAATATAACGTACCTACTACATATACATACGTATAAAAATTAAGTGTATGTCTGTGATTTAGAAATAAAACCAATACTGAAACATGTTAAATTTTGTTGTCGATCTGTTTTCTTAGTTTAGCCAATCTCTGCAACGGATAAACCCATTTTGAAATGACTATCATTGACAGATTCAAGGACTTTTCAGAGTCATTTAGGTATTCTTTTGTCTCGAATATATTTCGGGAGCCTGCGGGGGCAGAGCCACAGATATGTCCCGAAGAGTGACATACATAGCCTACTTTCAACCGACTTCGAAAAGAAACATAACCTCCAATTCGTTGCTTTTTTTCGCGTAACACGCGATATCTCCGCCTATAGCGATTCTGATGATTTTTTGTGCCTCCGGATATCTCACTCACCGTATAAAACGCAGCAGCAAGCCGCTACTTTACGTCGGTTTTCTGTGAGACAGTGGTAACGACCCAGTCGAGCCGGCCCATTTGACAAAACTGTCTACAGTTTGACTCTACAACTCAACGAAATTATTACATTGATCGTAATATTCGTACTGGTGCCATCAATGGTATTTTATCATGTACTTTGCAATGTTGTAAATTAATGGGGACATACAAATCAATCATATTTAGGATAAACCTAATTACTTAGTAAGCGCCCTACATTACCAGTGTCTGACGTAGAGTTAATGAAAGCGTTTTAACCGGAATGGTACAGCGGACTGCGGAGGCGTGACTCGCAAGCACAGTTCGCGACGAACCATTGCACGGGACACTCGTGTGGTTGAAGTTTGTGAATATAAGCAAATATTTGTGAGTGATGGCGCGTGAACACACTAAACTGGAAGTGATCAACGAATCACCCAAAGACTCAAAGTCTGATAAGGTTCTGAACCGTGACGTGGTCGAGATGATTTTCGGGACTCCAAATTCGCCAAAGAGCAACGGAGCCGGTGTTCACTTAATAAATAGCGAGAGAAAACATGACAAACTGGAGGTAAGTTGTTTTACCCGACTGCCCAAAAAGAGAGTTATATTTTTAGTTTATGTATGTATGTGTTAATTTATTCCACAATAATTCTAAATTACTGAACCGATTTAAATGTAACCTTGTAAATGGTAGAGCTATGTTGTAGACACTTTGTTCTACAGCATAAATGGTCCGGCTCTACCGGATTAGTGTCACTATCTTACAGAAAACCGACGTGAAGTAAAGGGGTGCTGTTACATTTCGTATGCTGAAGATTTCTGGAGGTCTAAATCACTCGTCTCCTTACCAATAGGATTTTTTTTTCATTTCCAATCATATCCATCATCTTCTTGTTTTAAGGGTGGTTCTTCCATGGTGGAGATCACTTACCGTCAGATGACCCGCTTGCTCATTTACCGACCTCTGCTATAAAAAAAGATGTGGTATCGCTAGAGTTCTTACATTATCCCGAATATCTTGCCATTTTTATTTTATTTATCCGGGCTCGGCAGTGTCTACGCTACACATGATGGTAAGTGTAGCGCAATCCAAGAATAGTGTCGACCAACGATAGACACTGTATCTATCGTAGATCAGCAGAATTATGCCGGCCTGCTTAATTGCTTCTTCACAATCCGTTTAAAGGATCCCATGTTATAGGAAGGTGGAAACTATGTTTTCGGGTAGTCTTGTTATTTCCTATATTTTATTTAGTAACTGCAACAATTAGTATTGGATAATATATGTTGGAAATGTGTTTTACATAGTCTTAAGATTGTTAAAGTGTTAACTCAGACGCACCTGTATTTAGATTGCAAATATGTATTAAAGCCACTTCGCTTGCTGTGATGTTATCCAATTGAAATATTATTAATTTACTTCTGAATTATGAAAATGAATCTACACATCACGCATTGAATAGAGTCACTCTACCCAATACCTAATTCAATTTTATAACACGGATGTTGGAAGTTTAGATTTATAAAAAAAACCTTTGGTTGAAAAAAATAAAAACCTTAGATCAATAAATAAATAAATTAGATACAATAATAAATTGGTTATTTAGGTAAATAACAAAGCTTAAAAGTAGGTCAGAACTGGTAATTTTGTATCTAAATCCAAAATATTCATTGAATCCATAAAATGTTATACAATATTTAGATTCTTCCAAAACTCTACCACCAGTACGGAAGTCTTTTTCGCTAGAGAAGAACAGGCAAGAAACTCCAGCGTTGCTTTTTTTAAAACTAGTTTGCAATTAGTATTTAGTGCACAAAGGTTTTGGAATATAAAATTGGAATTAGAGTAAAGTTGTACTCTTCTTTCTATTCAATGTGCGACACATATAAAACATTTTTTTTTCTAAATATGTCTATTGAATTGTTGCGAATCGCGTAAAATCGGTTGAACCGATTTCACTAATATGTTAAACGAAGTAATAGATACATTTTCAGTAAAGTCACGATGAAATAGTCAAAGTACTATGTAAATAGTGCTTTGACGTCAAAATGTTTGAAACTTATACTTTATTTATTCGTCATTGAACTTATAAGGCCAATGTAGAAGATTAGTCATGTACTATTCTATATTATGTAAGTACAGCAAGTATGTACATCCTTGAAACCTCAAATTTTTTGATGCGCCATTTTATCATAACCTAACGGTATGTACTGGCGCAATTTTCATTGAAAAAGATATTTGTTAGAAAAAGACCTGTAATTTCTAAAATATTATGTTTCCAAACATTATCTTCTTCTTCCACATGCCCTTATCCTACTCGCAGTGGGATCGGCGCAACATGCTTTTTAACAAATATTACAGAAAGATTTAGCTTGTAGTTTTCTACGACCGGCCGCGTGCCTGGTCTCTGGGGAGAAATTTTACAAAACATTTACGTAAGGGAAAAATTAAAACAATTTAATTTTGTTCGTTTAGGAGCTACGATGCCACAGACAGACAAATGGGTCCAAGTTATAACACCCTTCTTATTTGTCGGTGGTTAATACTATAAATACGCATAATTTCGCAAGAACTGCGTTGTTCAGGGTATTTTTACAAAGCACGGGTAAAAACCCTTAGTAATAACGTAAAATACATTTTTTACTTAATCTCTTCATCAGGTTGACGTTTAAGGTAATAACTGGTTAAGGTAGGTAATTATTAGTTTAATTCTGTGTTAGTTAACTAGACTGATTACCTGTTGGACATACAGGATTTCCCTTCTATTGTTCATTGTTTATTTTTATTACCTTTCATTATCCTCTCTACCTCTCGAAATTAGGTCGTCAACTACTCGCCTGGCATTTGAAGCCAGAGTTCGACAACTGTTGTTTGATAGAGTAGCAGAATCAACACACTAGAAAGATGTGTATTTATATAATTATGTATGCAGTTTATACGTATATATTAGGGTGTGCCAAAATAAGACGATATATTTTTTTCATAGTTTGCAGGACAAAAAAGTATTAAAAACCATGTTTGGCTCACCCTAGTATATATACATATATTTATATTTAATTTATGTATGTACTTTGAGTTATTTATATAACTGAATTATATTATATTATTATGTACGATAAGTTTACGTATTAGTATGTATTTCGATATATATAATAATTACCTCCCCACCATCTTTTATTACTTTTATACACCTGCCTTGTTTATTCTCTGCACGGTGCACCACTCAATGGTTGACTGATAGAGAATGCCACTGGCATTAAGTCCGCCTGTACATATTTTGTTTGAAAGGTATTAAATAAATAAATATCCTTTATTATATCTATACCTATCTACACATAACAAAAACTCTCTGTGTTCCCGAAGGGTTAGGCAGAGGAGCAACTAGTGTTGCACCCACGTTTCGCTGAGCTTATTTCCGTCCCATGATGTGATAGGTGGCGAGCCTATCGCCATACCGGGCCCAATTCCAGACTCGGGCTGATACTGAACATTTCATAATAGAAAAACCCAATATTACCTTTTACCCAACCCCGGGGATCAAAGCTGAGACCTCAGCGTCAGTCTTAGTCGTAACGGTTATGCATTACAACTTCGCCACTGAGGCATGCTCTAAATTACTCTACATATTTTCTTCAAGCTAAAAACTATATCGGTTTAACCAGATTTCAAATTAAAAAAACCGCATCCAATTCATTCCATTAGCTGAGGCGCTACTGAAACAGGTATTTACAGGCAGCCAAAGCCACAAGGCGAAACTTATAACGCTCGTCTTTTTTGGGGGTTAAAAAGGGGAGCCAAGATCAAAGAGGACTTGAGTTACAAGAAGTAGGTAATATATAAAACTTGTTTCTGAGAATGTAAAGTATTACTTTAGATATCTTAATATATCATAATGTCCTGTATTTTCAAACGTTTGATTCAAAGTGGATACATAAGGAGCATTGTTGCCAACTAAACCGTGAAGTAATGTACAAACGATTTCTCTGTTCATTATCACAATTATACGCGGCACGAGATAAATCTCTAAATGTTTCGCGGGAAACCATCCACTGTTCCATAAACATTATTCATGGATATCTTAATATTTTTAATTCCCGACAAAGCGTAGGGTTAATATACATTTTTTAATTTTAAAAAACAGGGGTATGATAATTTGACCTCCTTATGGAGTGTGCGTCTGTGTATCAGTTTCTAGCATCGTATTCGTAACGTCTAATAAAATAATTGTAAACAAAAAAACAACCGACTTCAAAAAAACTATTTAAGCTAAAAATCCTAAACCAAATTAAAAAAGTAGGTAATGCCTTTACAAAGTATAAAATAAATATTTCTGAACACAAATTATATATCGAACTCGGGCGGGGCCAAGTATAAGAAAATGCAGGCGAGAACGAGTAAAAAATTACTAATTTTGAATTTCGGCGGTGTTAATTAGTAATACCAGTCCTGTATTACTAGGTTATTTACTAGGTGGTAGGTCCCTCGTTTGCGAGAGGTCGTCTGGGTATGTACCACCGCTTTGTCTATTTCTGTCGCCAAAGAGCAGTGTGTAAGTACTGTTGTGTTTCGGTTTGAAGGACATTGAAGCCAATGCGATTACTGGGCATTTTATGTGATGATGTCTTGGGGTGACGAACGCAGTCTAGTGCCATGCAGTTTGTAACTCCAAGTTCTGCGTGGTGTTGTGCCTGTTTATGGGTAGGCGTTGCGCTTACCATAAGGCGAGCGACCTGCTCGTTTCGTCATTCAAGCTAATAAAAAAACACGTCGCTCTGCTCGGCATGAGCTTGAATGAAAGGGGCTAGTACTTAATTCACCTCGCTGGCCTAATGCGGGTTGGTAGACTTCACATACGTTCGAAATTCTTATGAAGAATTATCAGGTATGTAGGTTATCTCACGATGTTTCCTTCACCGTTAAAGCAAGCTATAATTAACAGTGAATATACACGTAACTTAGTAAAATCTAAGTTGTAAATCTCGGCAGATTGTAGTATTTATTCCCCACTGCGCTATCGTCGAGCTAGGACGTTTTCCTAAGAACTTGACGTCGGGGATTTTATTTCTTTGGATTTTTACATACATAAGTGTTAAGTAACTGTATTTAACACTGATGTCATAATAAAGAACACATATTTGACATTCAATCGTCTCTTATATCTAAAAGCGGTTTGTTACCGATATATCAAGGTTCTTACGTCATCCTTCATTCACTTAAATAGCATGGTATCTACAAGAACTAGACATACGCGATCTACAACTATAATGAGTAAAACAGTTTAATATAATAATATTCAGGCCTATACAACCTGTAACAAAAACCCTGTTGGTCCTTTTAGCTGTGTTATGAGAATCGATATTCAAACATAAGGAAATATCTCTAATGAGAAAAATCTAACATAAAAATGGGACAGATGGTGGGCCAGCAGATCAATGAAAGTGGTATTTTAAATGAAATACTACTAAAACCTATAATTGTATGTGTTTTACGTGCGTATTAGTAAAGCAGCGACTCGTTGTAATAGTAAAAAGGTGCCGTACCGAGTAACTACGACTTTTCATAAACCACCATTGATCGCCAATCGTTATTTTTATGGTAGAATTGTCTTAATTGAGATATTTCTTTACGTTTGAATAACGATTCTGATAACGTGGTTAAAAGGAACAACAGGGTTTTTGTTACATATTGTATACTGACCTACTACTAGGCATAGACCTCTTCTACTAAAAATAATTAGTTTTAAACACAAATATTTCTTTCATTCTGCCTGGCGTTATCCCGGCCCGACTTCTGATACCACAGATTTGACGGTATTTGGTATTATTATACGGAGCGACCCGCCGTCTGACCCCCAAGAGGAACCAAGTTTTCCATTTCAAAGCTAAAAAATAAAGTAAAATAACCAACGAATATCTAAATTAAATCGGTTAAATTGTCTTTTAATATTTCATAATACCTAATTATTTAATTTAACCAAATTCGCCAAATAGTTGAAATACAATGTTAAAGAAACTATAATTTTTGAAGTCATACATGGACTACGGTGCAAGTTACTGCAGTCACGTGCGTGTTTAACTGTTCCGAGGTAAATACTGTAATTAACTTAAATAAAGTCTAAAGGAAAATGTTTACTGCGGAAACCTTGCTTGATTGTGATTTATTACTTTAGTTTTTTATTGTTTTTTTTAATATACTAATATATAGAGATGCAGTTTATTAGTTTGTGTTTATTTGTAGAGGCTAATTTCTGCAACTACTGATTCTGAAAATTATTTCACCACTAGAAAACTATACTACCCCTGATTGATATGGGACTTTCACGAGAATAATTATTTTATTAAATAATTGAGAAATTGTGGTGTTTTGCTTCTATAGCATCATTATTTTGTTATTTTTGCTAAAGTCAGTTACTTTGTTAATAAAACATTCCATTACAACGAATTTCATAATGTTACAGGTTCTCTCATCGACATTGGCCTGATTTTCAACCGCAGGTCATTAATTCTCAGTATGAATTTTAATGCACGCATAAAAAACGTGTCCTTATTGAATCACGAGGCGCCTGTGACGCTATAAAATAATTTGAGGAAGTAGCATTGTCATTGCTACCATTGTTATTTTATTATTTAATAAGTCTTATAAGCAGGAAAACATTGTTTTCTGTATAAATATTTTAGTGGCGGCAAGTTTCGAATACACATTTCGACATTACCGTACGCATTTGCAATAACTTTACTTTTCAACAGAGCGGTATGTATTTTTTTAATCATCGTCAAATGTACCTAGCATTAGCAGTAGCATTATACCGTTTTGGCTTCAGTCAACTTTTATTCTACATTCAATCTCATTACGATGTGAATGTGTTCACATTTGACGTTGATTATTGGTTTAAGAGAATGCCATTTGCAACTTTCTTGACGCTGAGACTAGATCGGAATTATATTTTGAACATTTCAATTTACGAGAATTGGCCTGCTGACCGCGACACACATTTTGAAGAAAGAATCGTATAACACAGCTTTGTAAATGACGGTGTTCTGTTATATTCCCGTCTATGCCATACAAGAAACTATCTCCATTTATATGTCATTAATAATGTAACGGATACCTTATATATGTTGCATGGAATGTGGTTATTAAGTAAATTAATGCATAATAATATAAACATATTATAACTTGTGTTTTTGCTGTTGCAAAACATTAATTCGACAAAAAAAATGTTCACTCGAATCACTAGGTACGTAATCCTGCGTGGGTGGGTACTAAAGTAAAATATGCATGAACCAATGTCGTCACCGATAATAAACATTATGATTTATCAATGAGTAGGAGTAAATTACTTTACCTAACATTATACACAGAGTGTAATGACAAAAATACAAATTAAAAGTCCCTAAACGGCTGGGCGATCAAGAAATAACTTCATAGAGATATTCTGGAAAAAAAACGGCTCAGACGATTCGAACAATACACGCAAAATAACTTGGCTGGCCTGAAGTTTACTATTGTTTTAAGAGAAAAAGAGGTAAGGTTTGAAGGACAGGTGAAGTAAATAACTTCAGCCCGGCCAAGTTATTGTGCGCTTGGAGGAATACTTTGAAAACTGATGCCAAATCTTTACATAGAAAAAGAATTTAATGATTAAGGAAAACACAAAAATATTTTCATAATATGATGTAGGTATAAGGCGATCAAAAAAACAAATTATACAATTCCAAAATAATATCACATGCGTGCCAATAATTGACGCTTGTGTTGTGAGATTGGGACTTTTCATGAGTAATGGTTAATGCGAATTTTGTACATTCTTTAGAACATTTAACTTAATTATTAATTAATTATTTAACAGTATACACATTCAAAGTATTACGTCAACCGAAGGGCAAAGAAAACTCCCTTCATGACTCATGCTATTTGCACTTTGCATTCTACAATCGAGTTGGGCAAGGTAAGGTAACAATGCAATACACAGAATATTATTCACTTTGATTCCATTAAGTATTCATTACCTACTTTGGATTGCTTCCAGTGACGTCTAGGTACATATTTTTTTAGCCGAGGTCGGCTAACGAGCGATAGTGTCACCTGTAGGGTTGCCAAATGTAAAAATAATCTGAGTAATTATTGTTAATCGTTTTAAATTTTCTAGAAGTGACAAAAACCTTAAATGCAGTCGTTTTAATAAGGGTTTATTGCCTGAAATGGCGTCCTTGAATTCAGTGCGAGTAGCACTTGTTTTAAAGAAAATGCACATTTAACTTTTTACAATGATAACGGTGAGACGATTTCTTTTGTCTGTCCACACATTTCCCATGATGCTAAAGATTCGTTCCATAAAAGCATTATATTTTTGTTTTATCGTAGGGACCATAAACGGTTACATGTTAAGAATATGCAAACTTATCATAGCAAATGAATATGTAAACATACAACCCACAACATTGCCCACAATGTTATAGGAATACACCTAATCTTTTTCTTTTTCAGAAGAAGCATGAAAGTAGAATAAATGCGGTGGAAATGCGTTCCCTACGTAGTATGTGTGGAGTCACCCTTGCTGACCGGATGAGGAATAGTGTGATGAGGGATCGCTGTAAGTTGAAGAATGATGTGGTGACTAGGATCGAAAAGGGTATGCTGAAATGGTTTGGGCATATGGAGAGGATGGATGAAAGACGACTTACGAAAGGTATTTTCGTGCGAATGTGAATGGTAGGGTTGGAAGAGGGCGCCCGAGGAGAACATATGCGGATCAAATAAATGATATTCTCCGAAAAGGGCACATCACGAGTACCCTCAACCGACGAAAATGTATGAGAAGATGTATGAATATAGAAGAGGCGAAAGAGGTGTGTCAGGATCGTAGCTTGTGGTACTCAATAGTCTCTGCCTACCCCCATGGGACATAGGCGTGAGTGTGTATGTATGTATGTATATAATCTTTTTATCCGGTTTACCAAAATTTTCTTGACTGGACAGAAATAAAAAAAACCGAACTGTCCGATCGAAAACCGGACATCTGGCAACTCTACCTGTAAGTAAGTGATATTCACCGTTCAGAAACATCCTATTACGAGATGAATCATGGGCGTGTTGGAGAAGGGATGTATTCATTATCTGGATATTCACAAAACCGTCTACAGTGTAGATCTACCACTTACAACTCCTACTTCCTACTAGGTACTATTATAAATGTGGAAGTTTGGATGTTTGTGAATTTGGATGTTTGTTAGTGAATCACGCCTTAACAGCTGTGCGGTTTTGGATAAAATTTTACACCCAGGTAGACCATGACCTGAAGTAGTTCACCGTCTACTTTTTATTCCGGGAAAGGCCGTTCACGCGGGCGAAGCTAGCAAAGCCTAGTATAACACAAGCTTACTCCTACATCTCTGGAGGGGGAGACAGATTTACCCACCGTTCGCCGAGCTTATTCCCATAATCGCCATATTCCAGTCCCAGACAACTCGTCTGTAATTTTTAAAAACTCAAATATTTGTTTGATAATAAACTGAAATATTAATTCTGATTGACCAACCTGGGATTTGAACCCAGAACCCCACCGGTATTTCAGTCTTAAAGCGCTGCCACTAGATACTATTAGATCATATAGATAATTCAAGAGATAAAATAATATGTAGTTACAGGACGGTTGCTGATTTTCCTAAGTATAGTAGATTAATAAAGAATGTTTAAGGCGTGTACATAATTAAATAGAGACATTGAACACAAAAAATCATAAGTAATCGAATCATAAGTTGTTTGGACCCATAAAGTGGATATTAAATAGGAAATACTGTAAATTGTATAACTCTAACTGAGCTTAGAACAAGTTTGTAAAAACAAAGAATATATTTTCTGACATAAATGAAATAAAACGTTGTCAGATAAAAATGATAGATTCAAGAAATAGACTTTGGAATCATTCCTAGAAGTTCCATAACGTTATGTTGTAAACAATGTATTGAAAAAGTTCATTGACTCAGCCCACGCGTTGACTCAGCATCGGCAAATGAGCTTCAATCAACAGATCAATTCGCACATGACTGATCTAACATTATAATTACGCAATGTTTTTAAACATCTATTAAAGAAGGCGGGAAAAATCGAGGCCGCGAATTTGAAACTGCTTCGTACCTGAATCGATGAAGTGAATAGGACCGCTTTATATATTTGGGATGCCTGTGTAATTTACAGTGGTAATAAGAAAAAACATTGTTTTTTCTGATATGGCCCACTACCGAAGGACGTGGCCAAGCGCCAGACGCCGCGCCGCGCTGGCGTCAATGACATCTGTCAACACCACAGACCACGAATAATTTATTATATCTCGTAAGTAATACAATTTGTATGGAAATTAACCGTGCCAAATTATAACTCCCTTATGTTCTGTCTGATCTTAACAAAATTAAGTACTATGGGACCATCGTAGGATTACTCCTGTAGTTCTATAGGGTTTACACCCTATAGAACACAAAATAATCATCAAAATTGTTCAACACTTGGCGGAGATATAGTGTAAGTTATAACATACATAAAAATACAGATGAATTAAAAACCTCCTCTTTTTGGAGTCGGTTATATATAAACTGACTAAATTGCTAGCTTTAAAATACATTTAACTAAAATCAAACAGGGGAAAAACATTCAATCATAATTATAATTGCAATAAAGTATTTGCGAAATGAGTCTTTGATATAATACTTTTTGTGGTGAGAAATATCAGTACTGCGGTTTTATTATTAATGTTTCACATCAGCTTCTTTTGTAGGGAATAACATGTGTAAAGCTCCATTTATACGAAAGAGTGTAGTTTACGACATAAATAATAATAATACTAGCCCTGTATTATATACGTCCTACTGCTGGGCACGGGTCTCCTCTACTGTATGAGAGGGGTTAGGCCCTAGTCCACCACGCTGGCCTAATGCGGGTTGGCAGACTTCACATACCTTCGAAATTCTTTTGGAGAACTTCTCAGGTATGCAGGTTTCCATCACCGTTAAAGCAAGTGATAATTGAAATAAAACTAGTTTATACGGATTTTATCGCGGTTTAATTTTTACTTTAGTCCCGACGTTTCGAAAGCTTTTCAGCCTTCGTGGTCACGGGAGAGACTGAAGTGTAGGTCGTCTCGAAGTTAATGTTACATTGGCTACCTTCATTTTAAAATTATACTTTTATTTTTATTTATTTAAAAAGTTAGTTGACACTAGTCCGATCTACGCAGAAAGAGCTCACGGTGTCTTGAGGCCTGGCAGTTGGTCTTTTGGGTTCCGATTTAATTAAATCTATAATTGGATCCCAGGCTTGTGCAAGCTTCCAACCATCTTCTCTATTGAAATTTTGGTGTTTCTTAATTTCAATAGCCTCGCGAATCATCCTAGGTAGGAATCGGTGTTAATTAACGTAAATAACGTACAAACATATTGTAAGTGATAATTAACGATTAATACACATGCAATTAGAAAAGTCAGAGGTGTATGCTCTTGTGACTGGTTTCGAACCTGCGACTTTCGTCTCCAAAGTCCATACCACTCCCCGCTGAGCTATCACCGCTTATCTTACGACATAAGCGAGAAAATTAGAGAAAACAGTCACATACAAGGTCGCGTCACACGATTCTTTTTTCAAACTGTTGAATAAAAAAAACAATATATTTTTTTAAAGCATAGACCTGGAAACCAGCAAGTATGTCAGCTGATGGTAAGTGATCTCCATCGCCCATGTACGCCCATACTACCAAAAAAATACTACAAGATTCGGATGAGCCGGCCCTTTCATGGTGTAGACAAAAAAAAAACTGTCTACAGCATGGCTCTACCACTCGATATGCTCAAAACATCCCAAAACGGTTCTTACTTGATGCCCTACTGCATAAAATAATAATAGTACGGCTTGGATACCATATTACGTCAAGTGTACATAATATTGTATGTTCGACCGAGCTCCGGTTTAACCGGTTTTGTTTACCTGTGCTGCGGCTCGACCAGATGCCCTAACAAATATAAATTGTTTCCAAAATATCACCAATTTATCAATCGAAAGCTCGAGTAAACTTTGTATACAAATAGAACATTGGTCAATCGTCTGATCGGTCCAGTGGCATCGTTCTTAGAGATATCAGTGAGGTCATGGATTCGATTTCAAATCCGTCTCAATCACAATTTACGTGTGAGTTTGCGTTTAGAAAAATCACACATGAGTTGGCCGGAATTAGAATTTGTGCCCAATATGGTGATAGGCTTGCAAACATTACGCTAATCATGGGTCAAAAATACACCTAACAGTCACACACATAGTCCTGATCCCACACTAAGTTAACCTGCAGAGTGGGTATCAGGAACTACGAAGGACTAAATAAGCTCGACGATCCGTTGGTGGACTAGTTGCGGCTGTGCCTATACCTCAGAGGATACAGGCGTGAGGATGTGTTACGTTGCAACTAAAATAAATACTGAATATTATAATCAAAATAGTTACATCAACAATAGTTTAATCCATAAAGTTTTAATTTCCTTTGTCCTGAACTCCGTAATTCACTTATTTATGTGATTGTGAACATTTTTTTCCGGGATAAAAAGTAGCCTTTATCCTAGGCCAGGTCATCTACATGTGTGCCAAATTTCATCCAAAACCGTTTAGCCGTTAAGGTGTGATTGACTAACAAACATCCAAATTCACAAACTCAGAAACATCCAAACTTTCACATTTATAATAGTAGTAGGAAGTAGGAAATACAAAAATCCCAGATCATTAATTTTGTTTAACAATGCATGCACAAATAGAAAAATACTGTATAATATATGTTTGTTTTACTAACAACTCTATGAATGTATAAAAATAACATGAGTGTTCATTTGGAGATTCCCAAATGTTTAGTTATAGAGAAAGTACACACGTCATCAAAATTACCCAATGAAGTAGTTAGCTCACACAGATATTGGATCGCACTTCCGCAATCTCCATAAATGAAGACCATGTCCGTTTGTGGTTATGACGCATATTTAGCAATTTTATTCACTGACGGTGCATAGGGGTGACCCCTTGGCGAGTAAAACTGCTAGTACGCCGCATCGGCGAGCCAATAAGCCACATGTCTATGGGACACATACGCAACCATGGTTTATTAAACTGCGGTAGCCGGTATAGCACGCTGGCTCGTCGTGCATGCTTGATATCCTAGGTCCGCGGTATTCAAAAACCGTGTGTTCACCAGCTGTGGATTAGTCGAGCCGGCTAGGCGAGATTTTTTCACAACCAAGATGCCAATGATTTATACCGTTGAATTGCCGGTTTACGATTGACTCAGCAACGAGAATCGGTAAACCAAAGAGCGGGCGAGCCGATAGGTTATACCGTTGGCTTGGCTAGTTCCCTAAATAAAATCTCCACGCTGTTCAACTAAAAACCGCGGTGGCCTTCTTCAGCGCAACTGATACTGTGCCAGGAGATCCTGAGTGTACTTTGTATCGCAACTGGAACCTTGCGCTGTGCCGCGGGCCCATCCCCTAAAGAAGTCCCTCACAATAAAGAAGCTTTTATGCGTCTCCGGCAGCATAATGTTTTCGCGCTGCCGCAGCTGTCCATCTCAAGTTCGCCCATAATATCTACAGGCTGCGCATCCTCCGTTTCGCGTCCACGACTCCCAGTGGCCTGAATTAGTCGCCTCTTACAACAGGCAGGGGATACCGTGTGGGAGCAGTTTTACTTGCTGATTGATCAACAATTTACAGTAGTGGGCATGCTCATGAAATTTCGTAAATGTTGGCTACTAAATGTGTAATTACAATAGCCGTATTTCATTGTAGGAACCACAACTTACTACTGGAGCTATAATGTGTCGAAACTACAGTTTACTTGTAGGTTGTCACCTGTGATCTATTTATTCACATTTCGAGGCCAGCCCGTAAATATACAGCTACTTTGATGGCACGTAGACATTCATTATCTTCACCAGGCATTGCGACCGATAAAATCATAACAACTATTTTTTTTTTATTAAACTTTTTACATTTAAATTAATGTAAAGGCGGACTTAATGCCAAAGGCATTCTCTACCAGTCTACCCAAAGTCTACGTCTATTAGACGCTATCACATTTTCAGTCACCGTTGACTCGAATATGAACACCTTATCGTTTGAAAATATAACGCAGCCATTTAATTTGCTAGTGTTATTTAAATTGCTAATCTGTTTATTCAGTTCAAGTGCAATGTAATTGGGTCGTAATGGACGTTACCTTGTGCTCTTTGACTTCTGTTATCATTGTTTGTGTTCAACTTATACACCTAAGTAAAATACTACGCTTAAAAGTATGGTGTTCATCATCGGTTATTAGGAAAATACGGAATTTTATGATGATGGCTTAAAACAAACTCGTTACAAATTACAATATTAGATTATGTACCGTAAAACGGAATGAATAGGGATAGCTGGGTGAATCGGGACGAAACTTATATTGAGTCTATTACATAGATAAATAAATACACCCAACAGTCACACACATAGTCCTGACCCCACACTAGGTTGACCTGTATCGTGGAAATCAGGAACTACGAAGGACTTGCGGTCCCACAACACCCAGACCCGAAACAAATATTTGTGGATCACACAAACTTTTGTATAGGTATGGGAATCGAACCCACGGCCTTACGTTATGCAGCCGGCTATTCGCCTACTGCGCCACGGAGGCTGTCAAGAGCCAGGAAAATAATATTGTAGCGTGCTTCCTATTTTATTATTCTATTCTATATCGAATTGTTAGCGGAGCTGTGTCAAAGTTTAGAAGCCGCCCGAAGGTCTGCAAATGCTGTCAGTTGATAACAGCTGGGAACGAGGTTTTACGTGCCCTCCAAAACACGGAGACACTCAGTTGAAATACTATGCGGTCATCCATTCATAGACTGACCGCGTAATTTTTTTGTGTGGCGTGCGGATAGCCTAGAGGTAGCCGGCAGAGATAGCCGGAGACCCAAATTCCCCTCCCCTACCCAATCCCTTACTTATCCCTTTCCTTTAAGGTCGGCAACGCGCCCATGATTATTTTAGTATTGTGGGCGTGCATGGGCGGTGGAGATCACTTACCATCAGGTGACCCACTTGCTCGTTTGCCGGCCTTTACTATAAAAAAAGCCTGTCGAGAGTCGGCTCTTTTCAGCTTCACCGGTCTTTTGGGTGAGCGCTTTAGTTTTAATTTAAGCGACCACGCTGAAGGCACCCCCTGTGGGGTATGAACTTCGGCTCCGAACTGTCGGTGGGAGGAGGGCAGACACACCTACGATGTTTTGGGTGACCCCGTCAAGGGTTGCTCTTGCTGTTTACCTGGTAAACGATAGTAATCTAGTGAGTGAACGCCTCTTATTATTAAAATTAAAAACTAACGTTTGAGTCGTGTGAAATAGAGTCATTGAAAATAAATATATTCATAATTCTCTCACATTATAACATATTGTAACCGATTTATTTTTGTAAAACCGTGTTTGTGTTCGGTGTTCGTAACGAGGTTAAAGACCTTGACTTTGAGACGTTTCGCATACATTAGTATTTGGTTTCGCATACTGATCTCATCAGTCAACACGTGACTAGTAACAGTTTTTCGAAGTTTCCTTTCTGTTTTCCTCTAACTGTAAGAATTGTATTTCCGCATATTTTCATAAGGAAAAATATAAAGTTTTATGCCATCCCGTGTGCGTGTTTTTTTTAATCAGTAGCAGCGGTATCAAACTTCCTGAGTCATGTGCGGGAATCCCAGGCTATCTTCACCCGTGACATGGCAGTTTAAATGGGGGTTGCACCATCCGTCGGAATTAAAGTTATTGTAAAAGGCATTGTTTTTCTCGCATTGGTAGTGACTACACATGATGTAAGTACACTACAATCCAAGACGAGTATCGACCATCGACGGACGCTGCATCTATCGTAGGTCGCTAGAATTATGTCGCCCGACTAGGTATCGGCTTCTTTACAATCCGTTTAAAAGACATTGTAAAGAAACTATTCTACTGCTAACGACATCTACAGATTTTGTAATTTTGATATTAGGTACTGAAAAAAAAGATCAAACCTTTTTTTGTTAACAAGTTCTCAATTCGTCTGTATATTTTTTTATCTGATTTGCATGATTCTTTTTGTATTCGATAGGGGTTACTGCGATGGTAGCCTTTATATATAAATTTGAAAAATTATTCCACCCCTATAAGGGGATATAATGAAAGACTAAAACACTGCATTATTACTTTACACATTACTGCATTATTACTTATGCACTGATTTATGCACCAATTTTAGAATTCCTTCACTAAAGAATAGCAAAAAACTTTTTAACAATAAATATAACCGACGAAAAAACCTCACTCATCGACTATTAAACTACAAAGTTACCACCGACTCAAAACGGTTCAGGTGATTTTACCTTTTTTTAAATCGGTTTTATTTTTTGTTACAAGTTTTAACTACCTAAATAATGTGAACCATTACTGTTACAATAAATAAACCGACAGATACTGCAACCCACACTTAATTAATTACATTGCTTTTGAACAATGCAATTTATTAAACACGAAAACAGTACTTCATTAGTCATTCAAATTGAAACTCAAATTATTTATAGAATCCATGAAATGTTATACAATATTTAGATTCAGTAAAATTTCAACTCTACCGCCAGTTCGGAATGCTGTTTGCTAGAGAAGAACGGACAAGAAACTCTAACGTTGCTCTTTTCAAAACTGATTTACAATATTTACACTAAGCGATACTTTACTCGATATACCGACCATTATACATGTTATTCTTAAAGGTTAATGTTATTAGATTGGATAATTAGATCTTCTGAAAACCCATAAAACACCGGAAATCAACTGCTGTGTCGAAGGGGTAGGCAGAGATACAACAACTGCAACCACCGTTCACCGATCTTATTTTCGTCTCATGATGTGTTAAAAGGCGAGCCCATCGGAAATACTTACTCATAAAGCCATGATAAATAACAATTTCAATTTTTGTTTTTGTTCTAGCCGAACCTACCGGGAGTGCACGGCCATGAAACCGAACTATCGCGACAACCACTACTGGAGCCTGACAGAGACAAGCAGAAACCGCCATTGGCTGGTAAATACTACCAATTTTTCCTTTGATTACGTATATCATGGTTCAAATACTTTAGTTAACTACATTTTCCTCAACGGAAATACAATTAATGAATCATGCCAATATTATGTAAACATGATATAAATTAGAACTAATAAGTAAAACACTAAAGACATCCAACTAAAAAAACATGTTAATACAGACTTTGAACCTAAATTGTTTCTTTCTGCTGGCTAGTGTTATCCTGGCTTAATGACAGGGTCTGCCTTCTCATGCCATAGATTTGACGGTATCTGGTATTATATGACGGGACCCCCACAACCCGCAACGGAAACCAAGTTTCTTACTTACATTATTACTACATACGTACGCACTCACGCCTGTAATCCCCGAAGGGGTAGGCAGAGGTATAACCAGTACACCCACATTTCACCGAGCGTATCTCCGTCCCATGATGTGTTAGGGGGCGAGCCTATCGCCATACCGGGCACAAATTCCACACTCTGGGCAGATACTGAGCTTTTCGTAATAGAAAAACCTAATATCACTTTTACCCGACCCGAGGATCGAACCCTAGACCTCAGCATCAGCCTCAGTCGAAACGCGTACGCATTACAACTGCGCCACCGAGGCAGTCACATTAATACTAGTAAATGTTAATTAAGTGTTGCTCAAATTGTCGGTACATTTTAAAAGTAAGGCCCCATCTACACGGAGAAAGTTTCACTCAGGTACGATTTAAGTGTGAAAATAAACACATTTTACTTGTATTTTACTACGTGGTAGGTCCGTAGGTATGCGAGAGGCCGTCTGTGTTGGTACCACCGATTTGTCTATTCCTGCCGCCAAGCAGTAGGGTGCAGCAGTTGTGTTCCGGTTTGAAGGACATTGAATGAAGCCTATCAACTCAATATTTTTATTTACAAATATTTTTTCCAGGGCCCGAGATCGACGACTTGGATGATGAAGTGGAGAAAACTCTTGACACCGGTCCCTACCCAGGCATCGATGATGGACTACTGGAGACCGATGGTCACAAACAACCAGAACTTCCACATGGTAAACCATCTTACTAGTCTTGACTCACACTAAGATATTTCTAGGTTCCTCGTACGCGAGAGGTAGTCTGGGTTGGTACCACCGCTTTGTCTATTCCTGCCGCTAAGCAGCAACTAACAGCTAACAGACACTGAAGCCAGTTAAATTACTGGGCATTATGAGATTTAACATCCTAAGTCTCGGGGTGACGAGCGTAGTACTTACAGTGCCATGTAGTGCTTTGAAATCCAAAGTTCTTTGTGGTGTTGCTTCTGCTTATGGCCAAGCGTCGCGCTTACCATCAGGCGAGCGACCTCCTTGTTTTGTGATTCAGGCTAATAATTAAAAAAAATGTGTTGTGGAACGACGAGAGACTATCGGCCAACAAAACATATATTTGGGGATCACCCAAATATTTTTTCGGTCTGGTGATTATACCCGCAGACTATCGTAAAATATAGTACTACAACTTAAAGGAATTCTTAGCCGTCCTGAAGGCCAATTCTCGTAATTTCAAATGTTCAAAATATCATTCCGATCTAATCTCAGCGTCAAGAAAGTTGTAAATGGCATTCTCTTAAACCAATAATCAACGTCAAATGCACCTACCATTATCAGTAGCATTATACCGTTTTGGCTTCAGTCAACTTTTATTCAACATTCAATCTCATTACGATCTATGTTCACATTTGACGTTGATTATTGGTTTAAGAGAATGCCATTTACAACTTTCTTGACGCTGAGACTGGATCGGAATGATATTTTGAACATTTAAAATTACGAGAATTGGCCTGCTGAGCTGATTAGAAACGTTGTTGAGCACCTTTTATGCGGCAAAATAATATGAGCGCACATTCTTGTTTTTTCAATGGTCACCAGCCATTTTATTATGTCATCGACCTTGATGTGCTTAGACTTAACATACGTTATTTAGCTAAGTATATGTTATTTGTATGAGTACATTTACACTCGTTTAATGCACACTCATTATCGAGATGACATAAATATTATAATTGAGCAGTACCATAAAATGTATTTAATAATTTATACTTAAGTTATATGCTTAGGCAATTTATTTTTACATCGTAATTTGTGGGACCGCAAGTTCCTCGTAGTTCCTGGTTAACCTAGTGTGGGGTCACGACTGTGTGTGACAGTTTAAAAAAATATATTTAAACCATCCTTACATGAAAAAGATCTCAATTCGATACGTATTTCATGTTTTATCAATATGTAAAGCAAAGTTCTAGTGATACTAAGTATATGCACGAGTAGCTAACTTTACTTACCTTCACCGATTATATATTTAACACCTCATTATTATACTACATATACGGTGAATGAATAATGATGTTTGTATGTAAGTGTAATAAGGTTTTGCGGGCCCTTTCCATGTCGCGTTTTTTCTCCGAATCGACTTTGAATGGTAAAACACGTTGAGATACCAAGATTAGTAAACCTTTTATAACAGTAAAGAAAGAACACATCTAGGCTGGACCCAATCTAGATTTTTCTGATATATAGGAAAAATAGGGCCAACGTATAATTCAATACTGTGCTACATTGTATAAAATCGCAAAGGTACTGATTGCTAGAGACCTAGGCAGCCCCATACATGAATTTATCAGCAACACACTCATGTACTTCATGGGCAGCGGTGCTCGCATTATGAGATGATCCGCCTATACTCGGATGCCCTTCTGCCCCATACACACCGTGTTACAGAAAGGTGTGGTCGTATGAAAGGCTCGTTACGTACACCTGACAGTGTTTGTTTATGGATTTTATCAAATTAATCCCATACCTTAAATTGCACGCTAATTTTAATCACTTCTTTATTACGATCGATAAGATTGATCACATCCCTATAAATCAAGTGAAGTGCATGAGTGAGAACAACAATGCTGGAGTAAAATAAAAGCTCAGCTGTTTATCATGTAGAGTGGTCGAGAGTTGCAAGTCGAATATCGACATGTTACTCGTTAGATAAAAAAGAACATTATTTATGTCCTGGCACTACAATTTTGATTTGGCATTACGGGGGCTGAAATACTTGTATCGTTCACGATACATTGCTAAAATTTGACCACACCTTTCTGTAACACATTGTATATTTCCTTGGTTAATAAAAATATTATTTTTACTAGCTAGGTACCTAGAGTGCAAAAGGCCGCCTGGTTAGTTAAAACCACACATTAGGTACCACTGACTTGGCGCTTACTATTACGCGAGCGTCTTGCTCGTTTCGTCATTCATAATAATAAAAAAAACAAAACTGACATAAAATAAGGCTAAGCCCAGCTAAGGATATAATTATACGTCATCACTTGTGAAACAAAGAGCGGTTATAGCATTGTTTGGACAATTACATGCAAACATCGAAATAAGATAACCATGCAAATGATAACAACCACAATGTACACGAAGGCCGAAAGATAACATGTGCAATTGATAACGATTGTGGTCAATGAACATAATATAATTATTTTTGGAAACTTATCATGCGGTTGCTGTTACTGTTACAGGCGGTGATAATCATTTTAGGTATATTTTGGGTTATTTTCACGATAGCTGACATGAAACGGACTCAAAAATAAAATAAAATAAAGAACACAAAGAAAATTTACCACTTTTAAGTCGCTGCTATTGTAGTATGTTTTATTTTTTAAAATTTTAGTGTTTTGTGAAAAAAATTTTTTTTTTAAGGTATCAACAAAATCGGAACTTAAATTCCGAAATCATGTCCACATCCCCAATTACACCTCCCCGGGGTGGAATTACTTCTTATTCTTCTTATTACTTCACTCTATTGAATACAAGAAGAATTATCAAAATTGGATCACTGAGTGAAAAGATATGCGTGGTTAAAAAAATCATATATGCATTGTGGAATTCCTTCAATTTTTTTCATTGTTTAAAAATAATAATTTCAACCCTGTATTGATCAATCTCTTAGTTAGGCCTTTCGTCTACCACGCAGCAGTAGTCTAAATAACGGGTTAGTAGACTTCTCATATTTTCAAAATTATTATGGGGAACTCTCAGATAGGTATGCAAGTTTCCTCGTGATGTTTTCTCTCACTGTAAAAACAAGTGATAATAATAAAACAGTGAACACACACGTTACTTCCAAAAATCAGAAGTGTGCCGTGTGCGCTGACATCCAAACTAAGACCGCTCTAGGCAGTCTGTTTCACTACATCTAGGTTATATTAAAACTGCATTAAAATTCATTTTTTTCTACTTCCAAAACAATTTAGGCGTCTCCCTTCATACTCAATCTTCAACTTATAAAAAAGAAGATCTAAATCTTTATCTTCTTATTAATTAGTCTTCTTACGCTACTGAGATTTTTTTTATCATTAATTTCCATGATTGCTAAATTGTTCTTTAGTTTTTTGCCTATTTAATTTTGAGTAACTGTTTAACCATGGCCGTGGCAATGAGAGTTCGTTCACCGCTATTCAGGCGACGAGCAGCGTCAAGGAAACTTCCTAACCAATATGTCATTGTAATGTTCTAAATAAACTGACGAATCAATGTCTACATTTCACGGCAAGTATTTTATGTAATAATAATAATAATAATCTTTATTGGTACTTACAGAAAACGTTACAAAACTTGGTACAATTTTAAGTTGCTAACGGCAGTAGTTATTAATCTAACTGAGTCGCAGTTCACAGCGCCCACCCCTGGATACAAACAAAATTATAAGGCACCGTAGATAAAAATAACAATTTATAAGGAAGGGATAAAACTAGATTAGTAAAATGTACCTGTGTACTGTACGTGTGTGGGTGTGTGGTATGTGGCCGAACATAATTTAAGTGTTGTTGTTGTGCAAACTAGTACATACTCCTTAAGAGTGTCTCAGTCGCTAAAATAAGATGGGAGTTGAAATTGTGTTTAGTAACTTACCGTACAATTTAGTTTGTTTCATTCGTGTGTATCTTAATTGAGGTAGATTATTTTGTTTAAATCTAGACTGAACTAACAAACATTAAAGATAACGATGGAATAATATCAATGTATGTCAACTAAACATTTACATAACTATATCATAATTACAACGTTTATGACTCTTTGGACTCTACAGAAAGAGAGGTTTTTTATTGAAATGCGAGACGAGCTGGTCGCCCGCTTGATGGTAAGCGTCGCGGCTGCTCATAAACACAAGCAACACCAATTAGAACTAAATGGCAAAGGACTGTGCTCGTCACCCCGAGACATAAGATGTTAAGTCACATACTGCCCAGTTATTTCACTGGTTTCAATGTCCTTCAAACCGGAACACAACAGTGCTTACACACTGCTGCTTGGCGGCAGATATAGACAAAACAGTGGTATCAACCCAGACGGCCTCTTGCATACGAGGGACCTACCACCTTGTAAAAATGTTGTCACATTGTTGTTAAATCATATTTATATAGACAAATGCATGCTTCTACAATAATCACACATATTGATTTAACTTTATGTGTATCACAAACTAGGAACATTTTTGGTTATTCAATACCCAGACCAGAAACAACAGTCTATCCCACAATTATACTGACTCAGAATCTAACCTGCAACCACCCGTGTGTCAACTTAGAACTACTCGTATACAATGGATGTCGTCATGATAATGGATCCTATTCTTATCCTATTTCATTAAACAACTTGCTTTTAACATATGTCACAGAAAGATGTAATTTAGTATTAACGATCCACCTGGCTGACCTCAATCTTCACTGGGGAATCTTGGGTAAATCGCTCTAGAAAACACAAGACTGGCGTAACGGGAACCTAACCCTCCTGGGTTCGATTCAGAGAATGTATAATAGTTTTAGATGTTACACAAGAAGAGTGTTATTTTAAAAATACAAAACGACGGTTATCAAATCTACAAATGGTTTATCGAGTCATTTCTACAATCTTACTGCTTTACAGACCACAACCCCATATCAGGATGGTCTAGAGACCGTTCTCTAATTAATTATAAACAAGACAATTAAGATTGAATAATAAACTGGCAGAGCTACCGCGTAAGAAACTCTTGGACTATCGCCCGAGTACTGATCACTAAGAACTAGACTACGACTGGGCCCTAGGCACTGGCAACTGGCAAACGGGCTCCAGTTACGGTGGCGACCTCTTTTATACGATTTTTCCATCATTCTACCACTGTACCGCACAGTTATTATTCCAATGTACCCAACGTTGTTTTCTCAAACACCCTAAATTCACCAATAAAAAGGGAATACCTACCCTAACAATAGAATATGAACTGTAAAGGCGATAATGATGATGTATTGAATTCCAGGAGGAGACGACCATGGCAAGTACCCGGAGAGTGAGGATGGACTGACAACGCATGATGATGGCGTGGGTAATGACGATGGTAAATGGCTGCACTCTGATGGCGATGAGGTTGATTATCCTTACGGTGATTGGTCCACGGCGCATAATACGCCGCACACTTTTCATGGTAACGCACTCACTGGTTGCTATTCTGTTGCCACTCGACTAAACTAAAACTAAATTAATTCATGGTAGTTTAGTCTGGTTAGTTTAAAGTCAACCACACACGCTAACTTAACTAAAATTAAATCCATTATGTATAATTTGAGTTCTAAAACTAAATTTGTCATGTTCGCTCGTTACAGTACCGTTTGACAGGAGTAAACTAGTTTAAGTTAAGTTTCGTTTAGTTGGTGACAACAGAATAGACAAAAATATCTTAAATGCCTATAAACAGGATATTTCAAACATCGGAGTATTTAGGATAATTTTTCCAATCAAACTCCCAAGTTTTAGAGCCTACCTACTTTGTATTTTACAATCTCTTCACAGACACTCGGTTATTGCGTTGAAATAATTACTTATTTATAATTGGGTTACCCCAATTTCTATGTTTAGGTTTAAAAGTCGCCAATGAAGTCTGTTAAAAAAATTGTTGTTTCGAGAATTCATACACTTATTTTTTGTGTTTCTGTTTATTATTCCACCATAACTTCTAAACGCCTGAACTGATTTAGAAAGGTGTGTTTGGGGCAGTTGTGTTTTTAATTATAAATTACTTACTTTATATGCGACTTTCTCAAGAACCATGTATTTCCTTTATTAAAATATTTCAGTATTTCTCCTTTATGGATAAAAATAATGAATTCCTATCAAAACTTAATAACTAGATAACTTGATATTGAATCAAGTTTTTATCATTGTTACACAGTTTACTCAATCTCATGTGTATTGCAAAATAATATCTCTATAATGGAAAGCCTAAGTAACCGACCTCCTTATTTAAAGTGCCAATAATCGATGTCTACGAATATTTCAACAAAAGATACACCCTGTTTAAAGGTAGAGATTTTTATTAGAGAAGCTATAGCCATATTAAATATACTTTTGGATTGAAACTTTTGTGTGAGGACCTCTTATTCCCATCACCGCTATATTTCTCCCTGAAAATAAATTTGAATAAAGTGTGAGTGACAAAATGGCACAGATTAATTAAGTTGCTTTCTGAACTAGCCCTTGCTCGATGTGATGATAATTGATGAAATCGCATTTGCTGCACTGGTACTATTATATTACTACGTTGAAAAATACGCGCTTCAGTAATCTTCGTCTATTTCAGAAATATAAATGCGTGATATCTTATACACTTGTTACAATTTTATATTAAGTATTTATTTTCTTTTCAATATCTAACCAGGCGCAGAAGGCCGGCCATTGTTTACATATTCGTAAAAAACGAAGATCGCTGAAGCGCATATCTTTGACTTAACACAAGGCTGGACCATAATACATACTTACCCTTTAATATATTTTATTCACTGCATGTAGAATTCGACAAAAAGAGATCAAAATTTGCATGATTGGAAGCTTTGCACTCAGAAGTTCATAGTGTTTTAGTTCCCTCCTAGACTTATTTGTTAATACAGAGATCGGCAAACATACATGTGGGTCACCTGATGGTAAGTGATCACTACGGTCTTTAAACACCCATACAAGAAGAATCATGAATGCGTCGCACGAGCATTGGGGATCGCGAAAGGGTGGGGGTATTTGAGCCTCCGCAATTTCATGCACCGTACGAAAAGTAACAGCAAGCTGCTAATTCACATCGGTTTCTGTGAGACAATGTTTACCCCGGTCAAGCGGGCCCAATTATGCTGTAGACAAAAGGGTCTGCATTTCACAACATGTCTGCCATTTGCGTTCATAACCGCTTTTTATATTTTTAATATTTTTTTGCATTAGATGGGGGTAAACGAGATATTGGATCACGTTATGGTAAGTAATAACCATGGCTCATGAACATCCAAAATTTTAAAGAAAGCTAGCCAAGTTGCCCTTTCGATGCATATAATAAATATATACTTGTAACTTGTAAGAATATACTTACTTCTGAATTACATTTGTAATTTTTACTCACGTAAGCATACGTGGACTTACGAAGAAATTACTAATGTAAACAACATTGTAAGTTGCTTACTGTAAATTTCATTAGATTACGTAAGCTTAAACATGTATGTAAAATTTAGAAGTTTAGGTGTAAACGTGCATAAGTAAGTTATTTAAGCACATTTTACATAAGCTCGTAAGTAAAATGTATAAATGTAATTCAAGCTTTAGCATTTTAAACGTGTTTGTAATTTTGCATCAAATACGTATTCTTTTTTTTCGGGTTGTTAAGTCTCTGGCAATTTCGTCTTTAATGTATTGGAAGAATATTTTATTAATTTAAGTTATATGATTTCAGATGGAATGAACGGAATCGGCACACGATTTGGCGATGACCCCACTTCGCGACCCATTTCGCCTTTTCCGGGGGTATGTACATTATATTTATATACCTAGTTATTAATCAATGTACCTACTACGTATTAATTCCTTCATCGGTCTACAACATGCTTAACCGGAGACTTCTATCTACATAGTAAGTCTCTTGTATGCTAGAGTCCGTCTGGGTAGGTCAGGTACCACCGTTTTGTTTTTTCTACTATACAATTATTTTGTACCAGTTTGAAAGACATTGAAGCTACTGAAATTACTGGTCATTATGGGACTTATCATCTCTGAATAATGGGTGCAGTACAGTGTCATGCTGTATTTTATAATTCAATATTTGTTATGAGTGGTCTACTGATTATGGGCGGGCTTACTATCAGGCGAGTGACCTACATACATACATACATAATTAAAAATATCGAAAACCCGACTACAAAAAAGACAATCTAAAAGTAATGCATTAAAAAGACCGAAACAAGATTAACGGACTATATTATGAGCTGAAAGCCTAACGCCCGATTTCTGAAAGGCTGATCAAATCACCATTCAACTAACAGAACTTTGAGTTGACATCGCTGTCAAATCAATTCGAGTTGCTGAAACGTTATTTAGTGAAAACAATTATAATAATATATCTCTCTTAAGTACCGTTTGTCATAGGATTTTTCATATTCATTTGAAAGTTATGTTAGCTAACATGTGTGTCAAACCAAGGTGTTATCACGCTTCTAGCAACTAGCGTAAGTGAAATACCCGCAATAAGTTTAGTTGCAATCGGGGCCGACACTAGGAGTTCTACCGACACACCGACACTAGTTCAGGAACTCCCGGTTTTTCGGTCTAAGTGGACTGCCACTAGACAATCGAGCAAACTATGGACAGACTCCGTGGCGGAATGGGCGTGTAGCCAGCTGCGAAGCGAGAGGCCGTGGGTTCGATTCCCACACCGAGACAAATGTTTGTGTGATCCACAAATATTTGTTTCGGGTCTGGGTGTTGTGGGAACTCAAGTCCCTCTTAATTCCCGATACCCACGATACAGGTTAACCTAGTGTGGGGTCGGAACTATGTGTGTGACTGTTGGGTGTATTCATTATTATGGAAGTATAAAAAATACATTATCCGTACCCAGGTGACTCCAAACATGAACACGTACCAGCAAAAGAAGAACTTGGCCCAGGGTATGATGGACCTGGCGTTACTGTCAGCTAACGCGAACCAGTTGCGATACGTTCTAGAATCATCCAGCACCCACCCGTATTACTACCCCAGTGTGACGTTCATCTCTCTTAGCATCATCCTTCAGGTATATTCTATGTTTATGTATGAATTCTTTTATAGCAAAGGCCGATAAACGAGCACGTGGGCCACCTGATGTTATAAGACATCCGCCGCACATGGACACCTATGATACCAGCAAATCATGAAGGCATTGCCGATCTTAGAGGAAAGGGATAATTTGGACCTCCAGATATCTTCAGAGGCGTTAATTGCTTAAGAGGACAACAAGACTTCCAGATCCTTTCAAAAATAAATTACGGTCTTTCAGCTTTTTTACAAACTGAGTTGCATACGTTAAATATTTTAATTTACCATTCAATAAAAAATACAGTCATTAAGTTTAGGCATTTCAAGGCCTAAGAGCTCTTGTCTAACGCTTTGCGTACCTGTTAGAGGCTGAACTACTCGTATTTACTATCTACTAGGTTCCGAAACAAATATTGTGGATCACACAACTCTATTCTAAGATCACACAAACATTGTCTCTAATTGTGGCTAATCGCCCGCTGCGCCACGGAAACTGTCAAATTATTCAGAATGTTCATAAGGGAATATATCGGAAGTGTATAATTTTACAGATCGCCGTAGGAGTTGGCCTCATCATGAACAGCCGATACGATGTTAACGAAAAAGAAGACATCTGTAAAGCGGACAAAATAAATAATATGACAGTGCTGGGCGTGTTCCTGGTCACCATCGTGAATGTGTTCATCACATCGTTTAGTGTGGCCTCAACAACGCCGGCAGTAGTAGCCGGTCCATAATGGCCGACTCGGGATGTCTGTACAGCGACATCTAGTGACAGCAAGCTCAAACTTTTTTAAGTGAAGTTTTAGATAAATATGTTCCTGTAACGTATATTAAGCTTATTCACATTTTGTATCTCAGGTGCTATGTTTAGTGTTGAGATGTGTTTGTTTCACATTATTCTTCTATACGGCCGTGCCTGTCACTGCCTCACTCAGAGATATCAATTTACTTTAATTGTGAATTACTCATTTCATTAAAATTGATGTCTCTGAAAAATAATCGAATTCTAAGAAATTACCAATTGTCAGATGAAGTTAATTAACTCCCCTTACTGCGGCAGTAGTGTTTATTATACTCGTATTTCAAAATATGTAATCTTAATAATGTACTTACTGCATAACTTATAACTGGCATATGTCTTAAATAATTTCGATATTCCAACAGGAACTAAGATAGGTATACTAATTGCTCGAAGATATGATTTTTTCTGGTGCAATACCTTTTTTATGAATCTCTACATGGGACTTCGCCAGTTTCCGAACGTGTCGCTTTTATCAGCCGGTCTAAAGCCCCGTCTAGATGGAGAAAGTTGACCGCATGAAACAGACAAGAATAATCTAACAGAAAATTCATGTTTAGACTGAGTTTTACAGTTTAAAAAAGAAACGTTTGACGCGGGCTCGTAAACAAGAGTTTTCAGTTATATTATTCTCGTTTGTGTTACTCTCCACAACTTCATCTAATTGAGGCTTTATCTTATAGTTACTTTTTAGTTTTCTCTCGAAAATTACCTAGTTGGTGCTATTTTAACTATAATGTAATCAATATGTTTTCTTTGGCTGAAAAGAGTTTTTCGATGCAACCAGGCTAATACGTCATAATGTAGAGCTAACTTTAGGCTAAATTGTCGAAAATTTATATGCAGTCTTAGAATCTCGACCAAGTTATTAAGACTGATTGCTCAACCACCTTGATATTATAAATAATAAGTAGGTACTTAAAAATATACTTAGATTCTAAGAATAGTGTGTTGATAAAAAACGCTGTATAATACTATTTTTAAGTGCCTTATATATTATGAATTTACACCAAGTCAAGAAAATATCTTGTTATAAAAAAATAATATAACACAAAATGGCTCGATTACACAGCGCGAGTGGGGTGAGAGTTGTCTGGTCAGTTACTCGCACTATATAGCTGCATTATTATCCCTTACAAGAAGAAAGTTTCTCGAATGTCTTATGTGAGAATATAACACGTTAGTAACTCTAAGAAGCTGCGCAATTTAAAAACGATAATCTTATGATGCGGCCTCGTAAACCAAAGAATCTCGAATTTCCGTTTAAAGTATTAGTGTACCAACTGCTATAGTACGACCTATTAGGTACCGACAATGTTCTATTAAAAAAAACCGGTGTAATAGGACGCCACTGTTCAAACTAAAAGCCTCTCCGCCTCCAGTCTCTTTTGACAGTCGTCTGAGTGAAACCTACTAACATGCGAGTTAACGATAACAGGAGCTGTCCACTATCAGCCTAGCAGCTTGCACTGTGTAACCAATCCTGAAATGTACTGCATTTAATTATTTTTAAGCTTACTTTACAAATAAATATGTTATGTATTTACGTAAAATGTACTTACGTAAATACTTAACATATTTCTTCTAACATAGTCTTAACTAAAATGACGCACGCCGTCACTCAATATTGAATCTTATAATATAAGTAGACAAAATAGAGTGATACGAGGCTTGATAGCGAGTGTCATTTCAGATTAGAAAAGGTATACTTTATTGCTATAGAGCTATAGCTATGTATTTGAGTGGTAGAGCCACGCTGTAGACACTTTTGTGTATACAGCATGAATATGCCGGCTCGTCCGGGTCGTTACCACTGCCTCACAGAAGACCGGTGTAAAGTAGCAGCTTGCTGCTGCGTTTCGTACGGTGAGTGAGATATGCGGATATAAAAAAAAAATACTCGACTGTATGTTGAATCTAAATTATGAATCCTCGAATTTTATGACATCCGCAAAATATTATTAACCAAGTCAATTAGGCCATAATATTGTAATTTAATTAAAGTATACGAAATTTTAAATAAGTCGAGTTAAACTCGCTTTTTGTAATTGATATTTGACATTGTTTGGAAATAGTTAAGGCAATTTTTTACAATTAGGTACCTAGGGTAGGTACCATTTGAATTTTACTTAATTTAAGTTGGTAAGTAGGTACCTACATTACCATTGTGTAGGAATATATAAACAGTGACATTTAAGTCTTATTCTATATGACTATTTTTAAAATTAGACTTAATTTTACCACCTTTAAGAACACTATTGGTTTGCTTAACGTTATTATTTATTAATATTAATAAAACAATGCAGAAGTTACCGTGTACAGGAGGTATACCTACAATGCAATGTACCTACAGAATGCCTAAAAACTATTTATAGACTTGTGAGATTCCTGTAATAACGAGCAATGTCCGAAATTGTTTGGCACAGTCCACATGATATTGACAAATAAAGAGTTTATAGAACAGTTCACAAATTTCTGATGAGATCTGGATGTGGATTCTGTCAAACAGTAACGTGTTAATTTGCCCGCTCGTTGTCTATTTTTCCCACATTGTAAAATCTAAAATCGTAAATATTTATACAGTTTTAAATATATTTCATTTGTACTAAAACTTTTTGTAAAACACCGAATTAAAAGAAATTATTAAATAGCGTTACCCTTATTTCAGTATTTTTTGTTGTACATCTGTACATATCAAAATAGAACCCTTATTTATGCTAAGATTCTGGCACAGTCGAAGAAATATTGTTTTTTTTACAACCCTAAGTAACGAAATGAGCAAGTAATTCATCCGATGGTAAACGCCACATCTGGCCATAAACAGACGCAACACCACACAGAACTTCGAATAACAAAGCACTGCAGGGCACTGGACTGCGTTAAAAAAACATCCTGAGATAAAGTTGTCAAGTCTCATGATGCCCAGTGTAATTTCGTCGACCTTAATGGCCTTTAAACTAAAACACAGCAGTTCTTACATACTGCTGATTGGCAGCTTTCTTGCATAAGCGGAGATACCAACTCACGACGGCCTCTCGCATTTTGTCTTACTAGGTACTTAGGTGCTGTACGTTCGTATAATAACTTGTCAGACTGAAGTGAAGACTCACGGCATCGTAGAGTGAGAGTATATCAGAGAGTAGAGTGACAGTACGCGTAGCTAAAATGAGTTGTCCGGCAGTTTTTTTTTAATGGTAGGTAGGTAGGCCGGCAAACGAGCAAGCGGGACACCTGATGGTAAGTGATCTCCACCGCCCTTGTACGCCCACAATACCAAAAGAATCATGGGTGCGTTGTCGACCTTAAAGGAAAGGGATAATTAAGGGATTGGGCCTTCGGATATCTCACTCACCGTACGAAGCGCAGCAGCAAGCTGCTACTTTACGTCGGCTTTCTGTGAGACAGTGGTAATGACCCGGACGAGCCGGCCAATACATCACTCAAAACCGGCAAAGTTTAAAAGGGTAGTAATATCAGTTTATAAGTGTACTATCTATGGTGGGTACCACCGCTTTATGTATTTCTGCCGCCAAGCTGCTATGTGTAATCACTGTTATATCCCAGTTTGAAGGACATTGAAGCCAGTGAAATTATTGAGCATTATGAGACTTAACATCTTGTCTCGGGGAGAGCGCAGTCTAAAGACATGCAGTGTTTCGTAATTCAAAGTTCTGTGTGGCGTTGCTCCTATTTATGGGCAGGCGTGGCGCTTACCATCAGGCGCGCGACCTGCTCGTCTCGACACTCGAAGCATAAAAATAACACATGCACATAATACAGCCCTTATCAGCTTCAAGTGAAATGCCCCATATGTCAAATTATGATGCAATGTAAACTGTTACTTTTTTGTTCATCTTTTAAAAAAAAATGGTAGGACAGGGTATTCAAAATAAAACTGCACATCAGAATCCAAAATGTATTGAATACAAAAACAAATCTAATAAACTGTCAGGTGGCAATTTCAAAGTAATCTATTTAATAATAGTTGATAGAGACGTCTGTCCGTCCCGCGCTAGCCTAATAAAGTACATATATATAGAGATGACGCTCGACTGAACAAACATTCTTGTATAACAATATTAGCGTAGAAATATTTTTATGTACTAATAGTCGGAACATATAACTGAGACAACAGCCATTTTAGGTTATTACCTAAAATGCAAATATCCCTACAGGATAACTTATATTGAATATTTATTATAGAAAATATAACAGACAATGAGATATAAAACCAGACAGTTTTTGCTTAGCGGTAAAAATGGCGAACCGCCATTTGCGATAGACTATTTTTCAGATTTGTCGTACAATTTGTCAATCAACAAATCGGGTAACAAGTTTACTAACTTTGGATTGTTATTTTAACCTTAAATACATACACAAAATACTCGAGACGCTAATATCGCTATCAGAAGTATGATGGACCAATGACAATTTCTTATCAATCAAATAGTACATTAGTGATTGTAATTTGATTTTAAAATCTTTTCATACGAATGTTATAATGATTGTAAAGATATTGTAACATATTTCATAGAAAATAACTGCTACAATACAAATATAACCAGACTGATGCCGGTCTGTCTGACTGGATATACACCAGCTGACCACGCCACAACGAGCTACTATGGAGAGTGTTTCAAAATATGCATGCAAATTTTGGTACATTTATTACACGTAGCAATCTTAGTTTATTAATTTTATATTTGGCCCAGCCCAGTCTCGCTCGTCTCTCACAATTAATTACATACAATATGCCGTACAAAACATATAACTATAGATCGAATAACATTTCATCGTATTGTTGTCACAAATCCCGCGCTTTTGTGACGTATCATATTGAGATCTTCAGCCACGACGCTTCGGTGCAAATAAACGTATCCAAATTAATCTGATTAATAATAATTTAAAAATAAAAAAAAAACTATACATATAGGAACATATAGCTGTTGAATAATAAAAAGAAATCGCTATTTATAAACTGCATATGTATACAAGCTTTAGATAAAACGTTACGTTAATGGAGAATAATTTTTGATTACGCTAACCGCTGTTTATATAATTTTAAAATATCCATTATGATTTTCATAACTTCACAGACACATTGAACGTTAGCCAAAGGAGGCATTTGTGTATGTTTGCTGTCTACCCTCCACAGTGTTGTCATCATCACGGCAGCTGTCGAGTGTGGAGGTGCCGTGTATTGTTGCAGACCATGATAAACCTATATGGTAAGTACCTAACACCCACAGTTCCAAGACAAAACACCCTCGTATTTCAAACTGTATGAAAACCAAGCGTGCCAATTTTTATAACGTACACTGACAATCGTGGTGCGCATAGATTATATTATAGTGCCCGTTGGTGCGTTACACAATAAGTTGCGCAAGATGTCGGCACGCCTCGTAATATATATATATGTCTAATTTAAATCTTTGTGGAAATGTATAGATTTGTTATCGAACTTGTCGCAATAAACTAGTTGAACAACAAGTTGACCAATTTACATATGAATATATTATTTTTACATACACAAACAACTCATTTCGCTATATATATATCTATTCATAATGTACATATATCAAATACACTCCCCCTGATAATAATAGCCGAGTTTCTGATTCTAGTATAATATACATATATATGGATAGGAATGTATCTAGACATAGTAATTAAAAATAGGTGAAAAAGGAGGTTCAACGCCGAGTTACATTTACGACACTCAAACATACTTTCCTCGGCAATTTTAAAATAGCATTTCATACTTTTGTCGTGATACATACGTTAATGTAATTTCGTCCTTATTTACTTTTGACAATGAAATATATCTAAAAGATACTCGACTATCTTCCGCGATGCAATCGATTTAATTGGTGTTTCGCTTCAATACATTATATCCAGTAACGCAATTTGTGACATTTTAATTGTTATACTACTGGATAGAATATTGATTCGGTAAATATTTTAGGAATAAATCAGCAATTGAAGAATTTCAAAGAATATTTATATTCTTATATTTCATGCGACAGTTTTATTGTTTCACTTATAATAAAGTTGATTTCAAAACTGCCGCATTGTAACCAATGAAATATGTATAACACCCCATTTTTGTCGGAGGTTAAAATTAGCGAAACACCAATACAAAGAAGTTATTGTGTTTTTGGAAATTAAGATCGTATTATTTTTTTCAATGTACTAATTTAATCAAATTGGTTACCAATTTTAATATATTTTTATAAAAAGATAAGAATTGTTATTAAAATATGGTATTCCTTGTATCGCATGAACAGACGTGAATATATTGGCAATAGTAAGATCAAAATGACGCGATTTTTTATGACCCAAATCGCTTAAACTTAATATCACCGCGATATTGCGTGATATATTATTAAAAAAATCCACAGAAGTCTGAACAAATACAACATAGCAACGGCCCACTTTTCGGGTATGTGTGAGAATTTACGGGTGTGTGTATTGACGTGTGTATAGCTCGTCTAATCTAAAATCACGCCTCCACCAACCCAAATGATTTTAAAGGGGGCAAACTTGCAAGTCATTCACCTGATGGCAAGTGATCACCGCCGTTCAAATACTAGAGAAAACGTCGGTGTATTTAGATGAATATGTGTTTTTCTTGAAGGGCTTTGTATGTGCACTAAATTATAAAATTGAGTGGCAATGGCCATCATTTTAGATTAGACGATGTCTGCGGGTGTGTGCGGGTGTGTGTGTGTGTGTGGGTGTATATGTGGTTATGTCTATATAGCGTCGATGTCGACATCATCAGCATCATCATCAGCAGGCGCGCGTGGTTTGGTGGCGGCGGTGGCGGCGCTCACAGCCTTGATGGGAGTCACCTTGGCACGGTCGTCGTACTCGATCTGTAATACATTATACAACATCATACACATTATTCATTGTTTTATTTCATTGACTGTCGATACGGACAGGCCACTCATCTGATAGTAAACATCCTGTCATGTCGTGAGTTCTTTGAAACTACTTTACGTTGAGTCGTTAAACTATCAAGATGATTTCCAGTCCTAAATTTATTATTAAGATAGGTTTGGTTTAAATCAGTGTATAAAATTAAACAAAAATATTTTTTACTGGATAAGTGGATAAAACGAAAATGCCGTCAAGCAATGTCACGTGTTGACGTGCTGCCGACTGGACCACGTCAAGCAATGTCACGTGTTGACGTGCTGCCGACTGGACCGCGTCAAGCAATGTCACGTGTTGACGTGCAGCATAGAGTACAGAGTACAGAGTACAGACCTCAATATCCTCAGCGGAGTCGTGGTCATCATCGCTGTCGTCCTCCTCTGCCTCCTGCAGCCAGTCGAGGAATGGTTGCGCTCGGCGCCGCACGTCCGCCACCACTTCCTTGGACGCGTACTTGCGTGAAGGCTTCGCGGCCCATTCCAGGATAGCCTTCTCCTCCACGATGTCCTCGTCGTACAGCAACTGGAACAGATGGTACGTGGTATGAGAGGGATTTTTTTATATATTAAGGTGATAGACGGAACATATTTGGTAATGTTATGTGAGTGTACCTTGAGTATGGCTGGTACTTTGGGCAGCAGTGTGGCATGATGTGCACACAGTGCAGTCAGGGCATGCAGTGCAGTGCGCTGTGCCCTGGTGTCACCGCGAGTGAACCGCACCAGCAGTGCACGATGTCGCCGCACATCTCCTGCCAGCGCTGAACCACGGACCAACACCTCGAAGATCACCAGCGGAGCTTTCGACTTCACGTCCAGTCTGCAAGCAAGCATATTCATTATATGTTCTGATGAATCACTGAACAGATCAATTTCTTTAATACTCACAACCATTTAAATAAATTAGTCACTGTATGGACTCAATTTGATCACAGAAATGAGCAACCAAGATTGTTTTCGCATTTTACTTCCATCATCCACATCATTCTTATCATCATCCTCAGATAAGGTACTTGTAATTTCCCTCAAAACAGTGTATTATTGCAATCACCTCTCAGCCTCGTGCAGAATCTCGTTGATGGCCTTGCCGCTGGTGAGGTCTCCGCTGCTGGAACGTTGCTTCAGGAAGTCGTAGAACAGATCCATGCGCTGCTTCTCATTCTTGTCATTATCCTCGGACACCGTCATGCTCTTCACGCCCTCCGTCAAATCTGAAAACATTAACTAGTTATAGAACGTTGTCAGGTCAGCGAACGACTAAATGATTGAGCACAATTTTTTTATCAGCCGCCAAAATAGACAGGAGCTACCATCGAAATAAGATAACAAGAGACGTAACTCAAGTAAAAAAATTACCCCACCAAAACTGAGTGCAAGGGGGCGGGGCTATAAAAGTATGTGCAGCTCGTTCATTCATCAATTCATAAAAATTTATTCATGATCATTGACACTTAATACATGTAATTATTTTCGCGGTGTAGAACATCGTATCTTAATTTATAAATTTAATATTTACGACATTAACTTTTCTGAAATAAAGTTGATTTTGTACGTTCATTTATTTATGTTGCGTGAATGAGTTTTACCTTTGCGTGTGTAAGTAAGTGGAGCCGTATTTTTTGGCAGATTCATATGAAAGTTATCGTTCTAGTTATCATATTTCGATGGGAGTTACTAAGCAAATTCAGCCGCCGTAGCGCAGTGGCGAGTAGCAGACTGAAGGCCGCGGGTTCGATCCCCGCACCGAGACAAATATTTCTCTGATACACAAATATTTATTTCGGGTCTGGATGTTGTGAGACCGAAAGTCTCTCGTAGTAACCGATTCCCACGACACAAGACTCGTATCTTACTGTGGGGTCAGGGCTATGTTTTCTCTCTATCTAAAAAAAAGTAACTGGCACCGCCGCTGCCATAAGCTTGTCACGCTATCTCCTCCGAAACCGCTGGGGGTATGGGGTCGAGACCGATACCAATCGATGCAGAATAATGTGGGGAAGAAAGTAACATATGTCTCATATTCGTCGGACTTTTTTTTTTATTTTATGTTCTGTGGAAAAACATGGGCAAAGCCCCTAGTTTATAAAAACGAAATTAGTAATGGTGACCTTGCATTCTGGCGCGGACCGCTTCCTCGCTAACGTCGACCGTCCATCCGTCGTCGTCTTCCTCGTGGTGCTTCTTGGACTTGTCCTTCTTGCTGGTCCTGGGCACCGGCGTCGTCGGGCTCACCGGCACGTCGCTCTCCTGCATCAACATTGTTTATATACCAACATTACCTTACCAACCAACAGCTCACCCACAACATCAGCGGGATGAGATTGTTACACACCACCATTGTTAGTTCTCGGACAATCCCACTGACTATACGATGCACAAACTATTTCTCCTTGGTTTTGCTGTCAAAATATCACGACCCCAGTCAAGAGCAATCATTCATGCTGTAGACATGAAATTATTAGTTATATCACTGACTTGAAACTACAAATAAAATAAATTATTCACCAAAATCATTCATATGCTATAAGTGTATTTATTGTTTGTAGTACAGAGTGCATACAAAAGCGACCATAGTCTTTCATATTAAAAGATATATTCCATTACAATTATATAGACCCAGAAACCACCATACTGGTAATAATACATACATTCTTGGCGTCATTCTCCTGTCCATCATGGTTGCCATTAGCGTTGGCACCGGGACCGGAGCGCTTGGATCGTTTCCCGCGGTTACCCTCCGTCAATGAAGAGCCCTGCATATACAAACCAATTGGTATAGTGATCAAAATAAATAATATGAAATTTTTTAAAGTTGTAAGTGCCTACCGGGAATTTCCTACAAAAATCATATCATGTCTGTAAATCACGCGATATCACATGATTACTAAAAATCACGTGATATTGCGTGATTTACAGACATGATGTGATATCGTGTGATTTGCAGACATCATTCGGTATTGCGTCTTTTATTAGAAATGACGTGATATCACATCACACGGTCCATTCCAAACTATACACATCATGTTGGCTATTTACGAATCATGCGATATCGCGTGATGTATTAGAAATTATGCTATTTCGAGTGATTTCGAAGGTATGTGAAGTCTGCCAATCCGCATTAGGCAAGCGTGGTGGACTAAGGCCTAACCCCTCTCATTAGTAGAGTAGGTCCGTGCCCAGCAGTGGGACATATATAATACAGAGCTAATTATATATATTATTTGGTATATAGTGACCTCTATCAAGCCATAGTGGGTGTATACCTGTACGGCAGGATCGGCAGCCGGCGGGTTCTTCAATATGAAGGTGTTGAGTTTGTGGTTAAACTCCAGCTGTCCGTGGTAGCCGCACGCCTTGCATCCCTGTGAGATGGTGTTGCGTTTGGTGGACACGATCAGCTCGGTCTCGGGGTTGTCACACTCCGGGCACAGCACGAACTTGCGAATGAACCTGTACCATCCGTCACATATAACACCATAACTTGCTTTTTCTAGTGATTTCTTAGGTTTACGCGAATATTACACATTGAAATAAAACTAGTTTATACGGGTTTTGACTTCTCTCTCGTGACCACGAAGGCTGTAAAGCTTTCGAAAGTTCGGGACTAAAATAAAAATTAAACAGCGATAAAATCCGTATAAACTAGTTTTATTGCTTTTTCTATTTGTATTTATAGTAAGGTGACTGCATCGGTGGCGCAGTTGTAATGCGTACGCGTAACAATTGAGGTTAACGCTGAGGTCTCGGATTCGATACTCGGGTCGGGTAAAGTGGTATTGGGTTTCTCTATTACGAAATTCTCAGTATCAGCCCGGAGTCTGGAATTTGTGCTCGGTATGGCGATAGGCTCGCCCCCTATTACATCGTGGGACGGAGATACGCTCGGCGAAATGTGGGTGTACTAGTTACACCTGTGCCTACCCCTTCGGGGATTACAGGCGTGAGTGCGTATGTTATAGTAGGGATGTCTGCGAGTAGCACAGACGGGTGATCAGCTCACTAAGTTGAACCATTTCTCCCTTGCTTTTTCTATAGCAAAGACGGCCAAGCGACTGGGTCACATAAACTTATAATTGCCACCTGTGTTTATATATACAACTACATAAAACGATAGTGTGTATAAATGTTTTTGGGCCTCCGAAATCTCACTGAACTTACAAAAAATGACAAATATCACAACGGTTTTATTTGAAACAGTGACAGCGCTTTGTTCAAGTTACTTATTCATGCATATTGTGTACGATATAAGTATTTCCTCTCCTTTAATACCACATCTTAAAATAAAGATTTTTCTTTTGTATCAAATGAATTCGAATGTTGACATGTTACATGTCAACATTCGAATTGCAACTTTAGACAACACTAGTAGCTACACACTAGTACCTAGTAGCCGGCTGCGAAGCGTGAGGCCGTGGGTTCGATTCCCACACCGAGACAAATGTTTGTCTAATCCACAAATATTTGTTTCTGGTCTGGGTGTTGTGGGTTGGCAAGTCCCTCGTAGTTCCCGATACCCACGTTACAGGTTTACCTAGTGTGGGGTCGGTACTATGTGTGTGACTGTTGGGTGTATTTATTTATTTTGTCTCAGTCCAGCATTGTTATTCACACTCACGCCTTTCACTTTATTTAATAGGGATGTGATGGATCCTATCGATCATAATAAACGATGTCTAGAATTATGTTTTTTTTTTATAGCATAGGCCGGCAAACTAGCAAGTAGGTTACCTGATGGAAAGTGATCTCCACCGCCCATGTACGACCACAATACAAATACAAAATATTTTATTTGGCACCAACTTAATCTATTTACAGCTTGCTGGGTTTGTGTCTCCTTTTAAGTATGAAATACCTGTGTTAGGAGACACTGCTATACTGCTACAATACCATAAGAATCATGGGCGCTTTGCCAACCTCAAAGGAAAGAGATAATTAAGGCATTGGGAAGGGAGGTTGATTTGAGCCTCCGGATACCGTACGAAACGCTACGCTACTTTACGCCGATTTTCTGTGAGACAGTGGTAACGACCCGAAAGTGCCGGCTCATTCCTGCTGTAGACAAAACATGGCTCTACCACTCATAAAAGATGTGTCACCACTGTCAGATGACATCTTCCTGTAACAAGTTGTGTAAATACAAGTTCTGTCGACTCACCCGTCTAGCAGGTCTTGTAGTTTGGCAGAGTCGTGGCTGCCGTTGACGATGAACCGCTCGTTCTTGAAGTCGAACTGGGTCTGAGCGCCGAGTTCACAACCGAAGTATTTCGTCGGATCTGTAATACATCACAATTTTGATCAACTATCGAGTTACGTATACATATATATATTTTATAATACATACGCACTCACGCCTGTAATCCCCGAAGGGGTAGGCAGAGGTGTAACCAGGACACCCACGTTTCGCCGAGCGTTAATTAGTGAATAAAAATATAATATTTGATCTCCCTTTAGTACCGTTTGACATACGATTTTTCATATTAATTTGAAAGTTATGTTAGCTAACATGTGTGAAAAATCAAAGGTGTTGATCACGCTTCTAGCAACTCAATTTCGACTTGACATTTGATTAGTTAATTTAACATTGATCAGCCTTTCAGAAATCAGGCGTCAGATGAATAAACAAAATAAAAGCCATTGAACAGAGTACTCACATGTGGCAGGTCTTCCGAGTGCCTTGGCCACCTCAATCATGTTGACGATGACGGTCTTGATGCCGTTACCCTTGCCCTCGACCTTGGCGCAGATCCTCGGCATCTTGTACCGGTAGAACGCATCCGACACGTTTCTGTTCACGTTCAAGGTCCCCATGGTGGCGGCCGGTATTTATTTATTCACTAAACTTTATTAAATATTAAATGCTACTTGTTTTTTTTTTGGGGTGACGTTTTGATTTTTACACTGGATCTGAAAAAAATCGTTGGAATTTAGTTTTGTAACTTTTTTACATGTTTCCTTAATAATTTAAACAGAGCTCTTAGTGCCCAAATTAATAAAAGTAACATCTCAAAACCCTACAGATATATATCAGGCAAATGCTGTTTGAATAAGGTAGTCGACTAGATTTTTTTTATTATTTAATCAATAAGTTACGTTACTCAAAATCTATTGCAGAAAGAATTTTATAAATCGAACCAAAAATAAATAAGTTAGAAGCCATTCAAATCCTGTAGAAGGGGTAATTGTCATATGACAGCCGACGCAACCTTTCGACGTCACTGTGTAAAATGTTCATTATGGTGCACGCGTGCAAGCGAGATAGTGAGATATCCCTACTACGCACTCTTCCTCATACCAACATTTAAAGTCATAACTGCGGGCACATTTCTGAACCAATTTTAATTGTGTTTTAATAAAGTGGTTTCTTTTGCGTATCATTTTCTGTTGCTTATAAAATAATGTATAAAATTCAATATAGGAAACTACCCTATTAGGTGAGTCATGTCATTAGGCCAAGTACGACAGCCAGACAGACTAATGGCTTAGTTATAGGTTAGAGGCATGGCATGTTTTGGGTATAGAACCCTAATAAGTTATCAACGTGGATTGGTCAAAACCCGTTCGTTGATCCTCACTTGAAGTTTTCAATGGAATATGGAGACAGAGAAATGCGACTGGATGTCGCCTCCATTGACAATTCATCTTGTTGAGAATTGTATAATTAAAACATGGGACCAATAACAGGCGATCTATTGTTTCCAGTTCAGAGTTTTGTCTTTCGTATGTTTCTTTTGACCAGCACTGTTGACTACTTTTATGAGTGATATCTTACCATCATATAGATTTAAAGTGAGTTGAACCGTGAAATCTGGATCACCAGCTGTGAAACCAACTTCTAATATACGGAAATTGGAGGTCTCGTCAATCTTTACTAGTGCTCTGAAGTTAATACCACGTGGCGTAGCAGTTATTGTTTTCAAGAGACTAAAGGGCGACATGTTGCGTTGAAACAATTAGGTCACATATGACCTTTTTATATAAGCTCTGAGGAGGTCCGGTCGTAAGAGGATATTATGGCTTAAAAATGTTCGATAATAGTTCACCATGAGCACAAGATCATCGTTCCATGCATGAGCTTCCAAAATTAAGATAACCAGAATAATCGTCGACCTCCGATAGATGATGACGAAAGATAGGATAACAGAAGGCGTAGACTGTAGAGGGTGGATGAAGTGAGTAGCTTCAGAGCGACCATAAACATTGTCGAGACTTCAACAGTGGTGTAACAGACCAGTTAGTCGAGAAGCGTGATGTCGCTGTGCACGAGGGCGGTAGAGCGGTAGGGCGGTGGGGCGGTGGGGCAGTACAGCGGTACAGCGGTACAGCAGGGGGGCGGAGGGGGCGGAGAGCGCGGGCTCCCGCGTCACGCGCCAGTCACGTCTGCCGCAGCGGCAGCAACTTCCGATGCCTGTTACTGCAAAATTTTGATGTTCTGCGAACAGACCGCCGGTGGTGAGGGATCGGTCGCGTCCGATGCAGCGGCCTACCCACGGCGACGGCTAAAACTGGCCTCAAATTGGCAAAATTCATACGTTGTATTCAAACATTTATAGTTACCTACATCGATCCTCGCGCCACTCACGTTTTGCAAGGTTAGAAGTGGCAAGGCGCGTCAATTTAGGTTTAAATCTCTATATTTAATAATTGAATATGAACTTTGACAATCGATGGGCATTGCCGTTGTAGCCGTCGCCGTAGCCGAGGCAGGTACATGGCCAACCCGTAAGACTGAGAGTATTCTGAGACGCAGACGCACCAGCGTAGAGCAGAACAATTTTTGAATTTGTATGGGGTCGCGCACAAAATCAGCTCTGTCCCGTGCTGCGTCACCAGCGCTTCAGTACACGCTCTGTCTAATTCTTGTGTTCCCGCACCACGTGCGGATCTGTGTTACGACCGACAAGCGGTCCACTTAAACTACATAACAATGCATGATCACATCTACGGACCGCTTTACAAAATATAAAGAACCGCCATTTATTTGTTAACTGTATCTATTAAATAGTACGTTACAAACACATTTCGCCGAGCGTTTTTCCGTCTCATGATGTGATAGGCGGCGAGCCTATCGCCATACCGGGCACAATTCGAAACTCCGGGTTGAAACTAAGCATGATGGAATAAACCAATATCACTTTTACCCAGCCTGAGGATCGAACCCAAAACATCAGCACAGCAGTCGTACCGCGTACGCATTATAACTGCGCCATCGAGGCAGTCGGGCAAGTTACAGATGTTTTTCTAATTGACATCAGGAGCTTTGAACAATTAGATTATAAAACGTTCACTTATCATTCGTTCGATGTAAAGTAAAGATGGTCGTGCCACCTGAATTACACCTAAATGCTACAACAGTACGCTGTTCAGCGTGGGCACCAATAAGTTCCCGCTTCACCGACGCCATTTACACTAGAAAGGTCACAGCCTCTGGTGTTGCAAACTACATTCATCACTTACCACCAGGCAGGCCGTACGCTTCATTTGCACTATAAGCTGTTACCGTCGACTAGCTGGTGGTTTAGTAGTGTCAAGTGTGGTGATGGCTAGTACCTGCGCGCAGTATTCCTTGTTGTGTGAAGCGTCATGCACGCTCGACGGCTGCCGGCCGCTGTTCTTGTGGCGACACACCGACTACTCTCCGCGCACTGTACTGATGTCTCTGCAACAACACACAATATTTCCATTAACACTCGGTTCTATGGTTATTGTAGAATTTCATTTCTAAAAATAATAGTTTTTCTCTATATTAGAGAATTTCGCATAGCGTATCTCCGTCCCAAGATGTGATAGGGGCGAGCCTATCGCCTATGCAGTAAAAGTAGTAGAGTAATGGGCGTTTCAATAAACGATCTTAGATTGATCCGGATAGATGCCGGAAATGTACCAATCTCTAAGTAATATGTACGCGTGACCTTTAAACTACGTTTAATATGATACATCCTTCGTATGCGACAGGTCGTCTGAGTTGGTACCACCGCTTTGTCTATTTCTGCTGCGAACCAAAAGTGTGTAAGCAATGTTGTTTCGGTTTGAAGGACCAATGTCCTGTCAATAAACCAGTGAAATGATTAGGCATTATAAGACTTAACATGCTGTGTTTTGTAACCCAAGTTCTGTGTGTGTTTGTTTATGGGCAGCCGTGGAGCCGTTTTGTCATTTAGGCTAGTAAAAAAAACGATTAATTCTCCGAATAGATACCACAAATGAGCCAAACTAAGATTGTTTATTAAAATCGGCCGTAAGAAGACAGGGCGGCGACACGACCGCGTTGTATGCAATTTTATGTAAACTCACACGTCGCGGTTTCCTGTCTCGATCGAGCATCGCAAAGTTTAACTAAAATAAAAATCAACGTGCCATATTGCCCCAGGTCTTTCGAATTAAAAATCACTACTATTGAAACTCACACTTTATCTAATCATGCAAAAACAATAACTCACTCCGTATGGATGTATATGACAATACAATAAAATCCAAAACAATAAGCGACGGCACGTATAGAACGTAAACAGAACGCGTTCGAGACCTTCGGGCGGTGCAATGTCGTGTCGGTGGACGCGACGCGTACACATGCAAGCCCGCACGCTGACACGCATGCGTGGATTACGTACGTATCGTTTTAGGAATGTTGCGTATCGTACGTAATAAAAGTGTTAGAAGAGATGGCGGGAACGCTGTATCGATATTCATCTATACTCTATAGGTTAACTGTTAATAGATTAATGCCCGGTTTCTGAAAGGCTGATCAATGTTAAATTACCTAATCAAATGTCAAATCTCATGTCAAGTGGAAATTGAGTTGCTAGAAGCGTGATCGACACCTTTGATTTAACACACATGTTAGCTAACATAACTTTCAAATGAATATGAAAAATCGTATGTCAAACGGTACTAAAGAGAGATCAAATATGTTTTTTTTTTCACTAAATAACGTTTTAGCAACTCGAATTGATTTGACAGCGATGTCAACTCAAAGTTCTATCACTTGAATAAAGATTTGATCAGCCTTTCAGGTAAACCGGGCGTTACTCTATCTGTTAATACTGTTAATAATCTGTTAATGGACTGCCTCGGTGGCGCAGTTGTAATGGGTACGCGTTACGATTTACGCTGAGGTCTCGGGTTCGATCCCCGGGTCGGGTAAAGTGGTATTGGGTTTTTCTACTACGAAATGCTCAGTATCAGCCCGGAGTCTGGAATTTGTGCCCGGTATGGCGATAGGCTCGCCCCCTATCACATTATGGGACAGCAATACGCTCGGCGAAATGTGGGTGTACTGGCTACACCTCTACCTACCCCTTCGGGCGTTACAGGCGAGAGTGCGTATCTATCTGTTAACAGCGCCTACTTAGATTTCAACCATTTTACTGATTATCGTACATTGATAAACTATACACACTCTACAAAATGATAACCAAACTCTGGCGAGTCGCGTTCCGGTGTCAGGTATGTATATATGTATATCCAGTATCCAGGCCGGGATAAATCGGGCGCCCATCGGTGCGACAGTGGATGCCCACTGTATATTTGGACTGCACTGTACCTACTTACCATCAGGTGCAGTATATTTACTTTGCCGAGCCAGGATAAAGGGTTTGTGAAAATTAACGTAACGATCTTTGGGGATGTAAAACTTAGCTCCAGGGCACTCTTTGCAATGAGCCACTGAGCACCCAGTTATTGCCTTCCGACCCGTCGCAGGTTATATGATATAAAAAAATAACAAAGAAGTTTCGCTTTTTTCATGTGCGCAGACGCAGAGGTGCATTCGTAATTTGTTAAAGCACTTTTGGATGAAAAGTAAAATCATTAGGTTTCAAAATTTCGGTTCCCTTCAACCCCACGGCTTTGGGATAGTGCCTGGCATGCCTTATGGCAAAGACGAAGCTGTTTAAGTTTTAATCCCAATAGTCATCAACATAGTTGTTGAGTTGTTGGTCAATAACACAATTTAAGGAGCTAAAGCCAATTATTGTTAGAAACTAAAACACATGATATAAAATGTAAATAATAATTGATCATATCGATTTAACTTATTAAATGATAATCGGTGAATGATTCATAATCGATTGTAATTTGTCGAGGTGTCATGATTAGGACCAGTAGCCGACACAAATAGGTATTGTACTTAGATTTTGGACAAGTTCAAGCCCAATTTTTTGGGTATCATATTAACATTTTGATTGTTTGATTGGTCTTCACACCCCATACTATAAAAGAACAGAAGTCAATAATATAAACCCCCAAAAAAAACAAGTTACTGCAAAATTTACGTAAAATTTTCACGCAAGTATGGACGTACCTTAACCGCGTCGGATCTCTATTCGCTCGTATACATTTTATGGGCGCATGTTACGAGCGACGTCGATATTAAATGTTATTGAAAATTGTACGGTTGCGGTGGCTATCGACTGCCAATCATACGCAATTCGTCGCGCTTTGAGTTCTCTTAATTTATAACAGACTTCAAAAAAGGAGGAGGTTCTCAATTCGGCGTTTTGTACATCGATTTCTCCGCCAATTGTGGAAAGATTTTGTTGGAAAAAAAATCACTCGATAGAGTTTAGCTGCGATGTGGTCCCATATAAATTTAATTAAGATCTGATGACGGAGTACGGAGTAAAAAAAAAAAAACTCCTCAACGGACAACAGTACACTCGCCGCGAATGTGTTATTGTATTGGAATTTATATGCTACTGCTGTTACTACCACCAAAAATTGTAAAATAAAATAACGTTTAACAAAACTTAGGAACCGACTTCAAACACTGAAAAGAGACCTATAGAATTTGTTATTTTTGGTTCATAAACAATAGCAACACCACTCAGAACTTTACAAAGCCGTGTAAGAAACTGCACTGCGCCATCTCCTGAGATATAAGATTTTTATTTTTTGTATTGGACCGCAATGTGGAATTCTTTACACGATCTACAGGACTGTAATGCGGACAGATTGTCTAATCAAACCATACAACCATCTTGGAATAAGTAAAGAAATTACAAAGGCATAAACAGCTATTCTAACGCCCGGTTTCTGAAAGGATGATCAATGTTAAATTAACTAATATGTAAAATTTCATGTCAAGTCAAAATTGAGTTGCTAGAAGCGTGATCAACACCTTTGATTTGACACACATGTTAGCTAACATAAATTTCAAATTAATATAAAAAATCGTATGTTAAACGGTACTAAAGAGAGATCAAATATGTTTTGTTTTTTCACAAAATAACGTTTCAGCAACTCAAATTGATTTGACAGCGATGTCAAATCAAAGTTCTGTTGGTTGAATGTTGATGTAACCAGCCTTTCAGAAACCGGGCGTTAGACTCCTGCAAGTCAAAAATCCGATAGAAGCAAATTGTTGCCTTGTTTCGTATAATGTGTGTTGATAGAGTAACGTCTCGGCGGCGGGAAGCCGATCGCGGTGCCCTCGGGTGTGGCGCATTGCGGCCCGATTGTGTATTGTACTGTCCGCAGCGACGCGGCTGGTGGCGGGCTTCTTCCGGTATACATACGCTTGTGAACAATGCAGTCGAGTCTCGACGGTGACTCGCTTATTGCGCAGTGGTTTGTTACTTGCATTACTGATACACGATGACGCGTCAGGCGACGATGGGGTCCTGCTGAAAATCAGTATGTATACTGAGCTGGACCCCTTCTACTGCATACTTCTACTTATGTTTCTAACATACGCAATTGTAATCATTACAACATTACATTTCGCCGAGCTTATTTCCGTCGCACGATGTCATAGGGTGCGCATCGTCATATTAGGCACAATTCTAAACTCCGGGCTGTTACTAAGCATTTCATTTTATTTTATTTTATAATACACAATACAGATTACAATTATTACAAAGATATGAGATAAAATTATACAGTTATGAGATAGATTGTAGTCCAAAAAAATATATGTACATAGAAAAGTAATGTAGAAAAGTGTCAGACATTAACGTTGTTAAGTTTTCTTTGTTATTTCGTGATAGAAAAACCCAATATCACTTTTACCCGACTCGGGGATCGAACCGTAGACGTCAGCACAGCAGTCGTGCTGCTTACGCATTACAACTGTGCCACTGAGGCAGTAGTCAGTTATTTTTTCTGTATTTGTTCTGTTACGTTCATATGCTTATATGATGTGTGTGTGTCGAAAGATAGATTGATTAAATACATTAGCTATACCGTTTTGCAATTATCCCTCTGAAATATGGTGTCGGCACATGTTTTTACATCATATTATGGACAGGATTTTCTTTCGTTTTTATGAATCTCTGCCTAAATAAAACTCCCAATCAAAATGTGTTAGAAAAACGCCTAAAGCGTTGCCCGGAGTGGGAATCAAACCCAGGAGCTCTGTCCAACACCCATATATGCTGCCACTAAGACCAAAGCGGCGATTATACTATAGCATTATTATCATTCGAAAATCTACACATTAAATAAAAAACATGTACGTCACCGGACACGATATAGTTAGGCGGTTTTCTATTCCTATGAAGATGATTAAAAAACAAGGTTAATGGGTGAAGAGGACAAATGACCTGTCGACGAACGCTGCATCACTTAGCTTATGATACATAAAACATTTATGGTCTGCGAAATAATTTATACATGTGGTCGTTTGGAGCTCGGTTGGTTGCAAAACCTATGTAGCTCATATTAGTATAGCTCAAGCACAAGTCTACCAAAGTCGCTGTATTCTGCCAAACAAAGGTCCACTATAGTATTACCGCTCATATTGTACTTAATAATACATAATATATGAATTTAGATTTTCTCCGCGTCAAAAAGAAGTCCCACGTGTCCGAAAGTTCGTCTGCGTAGTTCAAACCCGTTCTCTTTCTGATTTGCAGGACATAAAAGCCAGTGTAATTACCCATTATGAGACACAACATCTTTGTCTCAGGTTGACTAGTGCCGTGCTGTGGAGTGCTTCGTAAATCAATATTTTTTTAATAGTATTGTTATGGATTATGAGCGCTTATCGTCAGATGAACTCATTATATGAAAAACGTAATTTCGGCGGAGTGTTTAAGAGGTGGGGGAAGGTCAATTTATTGCATGTGTTACATAAGTACTTGCAATATAAGTTCGCGTGTAATAAGTTGGCCCATTTAATAATACCCGTGATGCTAATACTGGCTTTTTCAGTTGTAAATGTCTTTATGCCTGAGGTTGATTACGCTTTAGTCCATTATTTTGTCTCCCGCTTTGCTATGGAGGGAAGTGGACAATTTATATTCCCAACTCCTCCCCAAGTTTGTACTTGATTAATTTCGTCGCGGGACAAAGACAATTTAGCATTCCCAGAACTCTCAGTTTCACTGCTCGGTGTTAACAAAATGGGTGCCATTGTCGATTCCGGAGTACGGTGGCACGTGTGTAGACGAGATAGTCTCAATCAGTATTGTAGCCGCACCTACATCCCGCGGTTAACGGGACGGCTCGCCGCGATGCGAGCAACCGTACAGCGCGTATGGAGCTTGAATCTCGCCACCACGCTCCCAGACAATCTTATCAGAACCAGACGAGTGACGACAACTTTCTCCATCGCATGGTACTAGCGAATCGCGACGCGATTTCACCAACAAGCCGCCGGCATTTGCAAAAATAGCAAAGTTGTGATTCGCGCGGCAACACCCGACGCGACGATATGCGATCCGTTAACTAGTGTAGACCGAATTAAATACGGATGCATCCGATGGAACGTTTTAACTAACCGATCAACGTGCAAACGTGTAAACATGTTTTTATCCTAGCATGGTAAGTGGTAAAGGTTCGCTGGTGGGTGGGTACATACATTCGTACCAGACTGGATAGTGACCATTGTGGTTGTACCATGGTGAAAAATTCGCCATATTGGCTCATGTTAAAAGTAAAGCTGGAAGCTAAATTACAAAAGTTATATGAAACGACTAACCTATTATCAGCTTGTAGAATCCAATTACATGGCTCAACCCCTCAGTCTTGAGAGGTTTTTAGGCCACAGCATATTCTTGTCTAATTACGACCAGAGAATGGAGACCTCAGGTTATAATGGGCTTTGTGGCTTGTTTGATATATTATATATTTAAATTTAAACATTTTGTTAATTGGAATAACATTTAGCACATAATTATAAAGCAGACAGCGAAGCATATAATCGAATTTTTCAGGCTTATCTATTATGTACTTCTTTACCATATTTAAATTGATTTACCGTATATAATTTATAAAGTAAAGCATCGCTGACTGCTGACGAGAATTAGATATGTTGTAACCATTTTTTTTCTCTAATTGTCCGTTCACTAACCGAATTATACTTTTAAGGTTAATTAAGGAAAACCTGTTATTAGCCATATTTTTTTTTAAATGTAAGAAAATGTTATTATTTCTCTGTATCGCTGTTGGTTTTCTAAATAAATATTTTTTTTTAAATTGATCCAATAGTTATTTTTACGTTTTTAACGACTTTATTAGTTTGCTAAAATGCAAGCTGGTGCTTGACAGCAGAAGTGGACAAAACGGTGGTAGGTACCTACCTACCCAGACCCAAGAGACCTCTCGTATACGAACAAACTAGTACCACCTATCCAATTTAAATAAAGTTCAGTAAAATAATAATATCACGTGAGCCGTGCGCGTGTTTATCGCTATGTGTTTAAATATTTGTAACTTGAATTAACTAATATCACAAGCGTTTACGTCACACGCAATAATCCGCAATAAAGATAAAATAAACTAAACTAAAAATAGTCTCGAATCGACTCAAATGTATTGTTTACGTTCTGAGAATTTGAGATACGAGTAAAAAGAAATCACGACCCGTTCGCTTCGTTTTACTATTATAGACAAAATACAACCAAAGTTATATTTAAGAGGCATTTCACATTTTAGACGAGTAATTCATGATTTGGAACTCAAAATTCATCATCGTGGGAATAACTTGAACACTTTTGAATACATTCTAAAAATAATAGTTATCTTTAATAATAATTCACCTACACTAATATTATTATGTTTGTTGGTTGTAATTTTACTGTAATGTTGGTTTTGGTTTATAAGAGTTATATTATTAAAAATATTAATAATTAAACTGCAACATTTAGAGTATTTAGTATAAACTTTCAATTTTAATTATATTTAGCAATGAATGTAACTAATTATCAACATTGTAATCAGCTAAAAGTAGTAAAGATATATTTATACGTCTGATCATAGACACATAGAAAAGTATGTATCTATGGTCTGATATATTAATTAAGCAATTAATTTGCCTCAACCAAAGAATTTTCAACAATAAGGGCTATCGAAGAAATAAATCGCCTCTTTTTTTAAAGAATATACGGGCTGCGGGCAAGGAGATCCTCGATTTCCAGGTCAGATAATAATGTAAGAATTTTTGGGACTAATTTTTTGAAATTGGACTTACCACAGGGGTAGACGTCGGGCATCAGGCATGCTAACCTTACATGTCTTCTTACATCATATGTTGCATGAAAATGCAACTTATTATGTAAGAACATTTCACTCCACGTCGGGTTGGGATTATGAATAGTTAGGAATTTAATCTCTTGAGCAAATGCTATCTCTTTATAAATGGGGTCAAATATCTTAACTAGCTACATAAAAAAGACCAATAAATACACGACACAAGCCCGCATCTCGTATAACAACGTGTGTAACCGCAATCCTCGCGAGCGTGGCAGACAGTGCCATTGCAACCATGGACACAATGTGGGCCATCAGACAGCGTGTCACCGTTCATTCATGTCTGTGTTGTTTGAATTTTGTTTAGTTTGGTACGAGTTGCGAGCTGAGGCGGAACGTTGAGCTTATGAAACACGCCGCTACTTAGCATCATGATTACGTAGACATTTCATAATTTAGCGGGTCTGATGATTGTTCCGATGGATATTTTCGTCGAATGAAAAATTATCATTATTAATACGGGACTAAAAGGCCCAGATCAAATGAGTACAGGCTTTAATATATTTATTTTAATGCCTTCAACAAAAATGTTGTTAATATTTCCAAGCATCATTTCGCCGAAAAAATGAAATTTCGACAGATATATAGTTCACAATATTTTATCTTATTCGTTTTTAGCCAAGTATTTCCAGTAATTTTAAGCCGGCATAAATCTGGCGACCCTCAAGGAACGCAAGTCGCACGGTCTCGACGGTCGACATTAAATTGAACTGCACACCTGTAGATGTAGTGTGTAGTTGCCGTGTCAGGACAACAATGCCATGTTGGTCGAATGATATTCTAATTTCTAAGGTCCTTTGAGGCCTAATTAAAATATACATACATACGTACGCACTCACGCCTGTAATCCCCGAAGAGGTAGGCAGAGGTGTAACTAGTACACAGACATTTCGCCGAGCGTGTCTCCGTCCCATGATGTGATAGGGGGCGAACCTATCGCCATACCGGAAACAAATTCTAGACTCCGGGTTGATACTGAGCTTTTTCGTAATACAAAAACCCAATATCACTTTTACCCGACCCGGGGATCCCAAGATTTCAGCGTCAGCCTCAGTCGTAACGCATACGCATTACAACTGCGCCACCGAGGCAGTCTATCAGCAGTAATTAAAATATCGACACCGCTTTATTATAAAAACACGCGTCGCAACAGTACGATGCGGATCGCTGGCGTTGTGACTTGCGGTAACACTAGACACGTGCGTACAGGTGGCGGGCGCAACCTGATCGCACTCGATCTAGACGTGTGGTCACAGTCATTGCAGTCATGCATTCCATAATACAAGCACATTATCCAATAATTGACATTGTGCACATTTAGGTCAAGTGATTTTACATGACCATGTGCTCAACGAATGGAGAGTCTAGTCGTTTAACGGGCTGCGATCTGATTGATCCGGTGGATGTAAGAGTCATAAGTCTCAGAAGATTTGTAATACCAAACCAAGTAAAAGAGAAACGCAGGAACGAAGTAGCACCATTCAAGATTGAACTTAATTTGATCGACAGGCCAGACAGACCTATGAGACGGGGCGACCTAGACATAGAGCTTTGAACCGAAATCTGTGGCAAAGGATAGAGGACTTTGCTCCGTTGAGGAATGAATAGCAGATGTATATGCATAATCGATCCGATTACTCGGTGTAATTTTTTTATTATAATATGTTCAATTTTTTCTGTGCCATTTACATGTCGGTATTGTAGCGTTTTCATACTTGTTTTACTAACACAACCAGCACGTGGAACGTCAAACATCCGCCCGTCGCGTCCATAATGCGACACAAACATCCAAGTTGTATCGGCGACAACTTCCGTCACAAACTCACAACGCAAGTAATACAAGCCGCGCAATATTAAGCCGGCAGGCCGCATCACTCGTCACGATAAACATTACATTAATAATAATACTAGCCCTGTACTATATATGTCCCACTGCTGGGCACGGGCCTCCTCTACTGAATGAGAGGGGTTAGGCCTTATGGCAGACTTCACATACCTTCGAAATTCTTATGAAGAACTTCTCAGGTATGCAGGTTTCCTCACGATGTTTTCTTCACCGTTAAAGCAAGTGACACATAACTTAGAAAAGTCATAGGTGTATGCACTTGGGGTTGGTTTTGAACGTGCGACTTTCGTCTCGACAGTCCATACCACTCCCCGCTGAGCTATCACTGCTTCAACATTACATTGTATTGAAGCAATTGTAACTACACATTAGCATGACAGATCAAATTACAATCGCATACACATGCGCATAGCATGATACTCAGGTGGCTTTAGCTTATTCCATAATTCTTCTGACCCCTTCCCAAAAATACTCTCCTTCTCTATTTGTAATCGGGAGCAGTTACTTTTTTATATCTCTCGCGCAACACATTCAAGTAATTTGTGCCCATAACTTTTTTAAATAACGAGACGAGCAAGTAGCTCGCTTGATGACAAGAACCACGCCTGCCCATAACCAGAAGCAACATTAAACATATCTGACATAAACTACGGGCTACTAAAACTAAATTACTGAGGGCTGCATCGATGGCGCAGTTGTAATACGTACGCGTTACGACTGAGGCTGACGCTGAGGTCTCGGGTTCGATCCCCGGGTTTTTCTATTACGAAATGCTCAGTACAGCCCGGAGTCTGGAATTTGTGCCCGGTATGGCGATAGGCTCGCCCCATATCACGTCATGGGACGGAGATCCGCTCGGCGCCGGGTGTACTGGTTACACCTTTGCCTACCCCTTCGGGGATTACAGGCGTGAATGCGTATGTATGTATGTACGACATAAATTACAAAGTATTGCGTGGCACTGAGCTCACACATCCCATATGTAATATCACTGGCTTTAATTCCCTTACGGAACACAACACTGCTCCACATTGCTGTTTGGAGACAGATAGACAAAGCCGAAACTATCTATCCTGACGGGCTCCGCATACGACAGTCCATTATGGTTTATATTATTCATAGAATTTATCGTATGTATCATCTAATTGCTTTGCATTGCCTGTTTCAGTTTAACACATACCGGCTAATGCGAACTTGACTTGCCAGTTGTCACCCACGCGTATCGAGACAATGTTAATGATTGCTAACCATTTGCCATTACGAAACAATCATCCTATTTGAGCACCATTGAGATGGTTTAAGTCAGCGCAATACTGGTGGAAAACTACGCGCTAGCATATTATTAATAATTATTTTCGACATTACGCAATTATATTTGAGTTGTCAATGTAATGCAACAAAGAAATATACTATCATACGCCGCAGAGGTGACGCGACGTCAGCAAATATATTTTCACATCAAAATGTTTGTTGAATACACAAAATTTTATACATTACTTTGACAAATTTCAACTCTAGCGCCATTTTGGAACTCTGTTTCACAGAAGAGCGGGCAATAAACTTTTTGCGTTACATTATTAACTCTATTTAAAAATGAATTAAGGTTGAAATTGTGCAATGATCTGTTAGTCAATGCGAGAGGATGATCTCCACCAAGTCGACACTTAGTTCCGTCGTATTCCCTAGGTAACAATTGAGGTTCAAGATATTGGTTAACAGCTTCCGTGGCGCAGTAGGCGAGTAATTGGCTCTGAAACGTGAGGCCGCGGGTTCGATTCCCACACCGAGACAGATGTTTGTGATGCACAAATTATACATTATATTATCACTGGGGTCGCGTTGATAAAATAGACTTAAATATTATTGCGTTACTTATATTTATTTTATGACTGTAACTGTACAGTAAAATAATGAAACATTAATCATGACTAAGACTTGCTACCAACCGCACGTAATAAAGAAAGTGTCAGAGGTAAATCGTACTTTCATAAAAGCTTCATCTCTTCTTTGTTCAGAAAGAAATGGTGTCAGTACAAATCCCAGTGGTATCCATCAACAGTCGCTTACATATTACACTTTATAAACCTGTACAGCCGTATTCACTCAATTATAACCATATTTACTTTAACGAGTACAGGGAAAAAGCGGCGATGGCCTAGCAGGTATTGGTACGGACTGTCGAGACGAAAGTCGCACGTTCGAAACCAACCCTTACAGCGTACACCTCGTTTAATTCGAAGTCACATACGCACTCACGCCTGTAATCCCCGAAGGGGTAGGCAGAGGTGTAATCAGTACACCCACATTTCGCCGAGCGCATCTCCGTCCCATAATGTGATAGGGGGCGAGCCTATCGCCATACCGGGCACAAATTCCAGACTCCGGGCTGATACTGGGGTATTTCGTAATAGAAAACCCCAACACCACTACCCGACCCGGGGATCGAACCCGAGACCTCAGCGTTGGCCTCTATCGTAACGCGTACACATTACAACTGCGCCACCGAGGCAGTCACGGCAGTTCGAAGTCACGTATGTATTAATTGTTAATTATCGTTTGCTTTGTCCCCTGCAGTTTACATTAGTGGTATTACAATTGCCACAAACACGTGCAAGAATCTCATTAACTCGGAACAAAATCTATAGACTAACGACTATTTCACCCTCGGCTGGTCAACCGTGTATAAATTCTTAGACAAGTATAGGGTACAAGTTAGTAGTTTCTCGTGGGATTAAGCACTTTCCTTGCTCAACCCGAATCGCAATAATAATACCCGACCCCGACGTAAGACACGCCTGCGAGTCCAAAGAGCTCCCAGAACTGGCCCTCGGCATAATTATGTGCAGGGGCGGCCCTAAACTATACTCCCCAGCGATTGCTCAAGCTGAGGTCTGAACCTTCTAAAAGTCGCCTCTGTGCTTAATCGCTACTAAATATAATATACATATTTCTGGCTACAGCGCCATAAGCGCCGGGTTTATTGTCAGGTGAAGCTGTAAAAGCAATATAGGCTAACAGCACAAATCCATTCGAAAAAAAAAAATTAATCGTGGGATTAAATTGTCAATAAAGCTGAAAGATCCATATAACATAAGCTCACCACGCCTGTATCCACGGTGGGGTAGACAGAGGTGCAGCTGCGCCCATGGTTCGCCGCGCTTATTACCGTCTCAAGATGTAATAGGGGGGCAGACTTCTTTTAGTCTTTTCTTTTTAGCCTTGACGACAAGACGAGCAGGACGCTCGCCTAATGTTAAGCGTTACGCCTGCCCATAAACAGAAGCAACACCAATCTGAACTTCGAATTATAAAGTACTACTGCGCTCGTCACCCCGATGAACATGATGTTATGACTCATAATGTCCAGTCATTTCACTGCCTTCAATGTCCTTCAAACCGGAACAGTGCTTACACACTGCTGCTTGGTAGCAGAAATAGACAAAGTGAAATCAAACTTCTTTACAGCAAATTATTATCAATTATTTAATCGGCAATAATTTGTTTCAAAACTTTGTTATCAATACTATCTTATATTTATAATAATCACGTGCGCGTGATATTAGCAAAACTTTCGGCTGGATAGCGTCGATAATTATAATTATCATTAGTAAACTGCCTCGGTGGCGCAGTTGTAATGTGTACGCGTTACGATTGAGGCCAACGCTGAGGTCTCGGGTTCGATCCCCGGGTCGGGTAGTGGTGTTGGGGTTTTCTATTACGAAATACCCCAGTATCAGCCCGGAGTCTGGAATTTGTGCCCGGTATGGCGATAGGCTCGCCCCCTATCACATTATGGGACGGAGATGCGCTCGGCAAAATGTGGGTGTACTGATTACACCTCTGCCTACCCCTTCGGGGCTTACAGGCGTGAGTGCGTATGTAAAAAACCCCGACGACAATTTAATAAAAACATACATACATACGCACTTATGCCTGTATTCCCCGAAGGGGTAGGCAGAGATGCACCCACACTTCGCCGAACTTATTTCCAGCCCATGATGTGACAGGGGGCGAGCCTATCGCCATATCGAGCACAATTCGAGACTCCGAGCTGATACCGAGCATTTCGGAAGAGTATAACCAAATATCACCTTTACCCGACCCGGAGATCGAACCCGAGACCTCGTAACGCCTACGCATTACAACTGCGCCACCGAGGCAAATAAAAAAAAGCAACAATAAAAATTAAAAATAAATAAAATAATCGCTCTTCGTTCATAACTCAAACAGTAGCCGCGTCAAGGGCCAACACAGACAACTCGCTCCAAACACAGTTACGAATGAGATTTGGGATGTCGCCACAACACAGCTTTTATGCCGAGCTCCCAGATGAACGGGACGTTTTGTCCCAACTTATCGGCCGTTTAGGACCCGGCCAAGTTGACCTTTCGTTTAAATTGTGTAAGTTTACATATAAACAACTAGTTTGTCTGTTTATTGTCTACTAGCTTTTGCTCGCGGCTCCGCCCGCGTGAATAGACTTTTCCGAAATAAAACGTAGCCTTTAACCGTCTCCAGGGTCCCATCTATCTCTACATCAAAATTCATCAAAATCGGTTCAGTGATTTAGGCGTGAAAGCGTAACAAACAAATAGATTAAAAAGTATCCTATGTTACTTCTTATACCTCCAAGAATATGTGTACAAAGTTTCATGATGATCGGTTAAGTAGTTTTCGAGTGAAAGCGTAACAAACAAACATACATTTACATTTATAATATTAGTATGAAGTATGATGACAGTGCGTCATAGTTGAAACTTGAAGGGTATTAGAGATCGACGAGAACTGAATATAATAAACTTACAATATAATATAATAACTTTACAAGGTGGTAGGCCCCTCGTATGCGAGAGACCGGCTGGGTTGGTACAACCGCTTTGTCTATTTCTGCCGCCAAGCAACAGTGTGTTGTGTTCCGGTTTAAAGGACATTGAAGCCAGTGAAATTACTGGGCATTATGAGACTTAACACACCTTACGTCTCGGGGTGACGAGCGCAGTCCAGTGTCATGCAGTGCTTTGTTATTTAAAGTTCTGTGTGGCGTTGCTTCTGTTTATCAGGCGAGCGACCTGCTCGTATCGTCATTCAAGCTCACAAAAAAAGCCGTACGTACTCTAAATAAGATTATTTCTGTAACTGACCATTTTCTGTATTCAGTAACGGAGCTTGTTGTACTAACTGGCTCTGAGTGTGGAATTCAAATTAATCGATCAATACAAATTAATCGATGGTTCTGAGCGCAGTTGAAGGAGATCTATTTAGTATCAGAGGTTACACGAGGTTATGTTTAGTCCCTTGAAAATGTGAATTTAGAATCCCCGGGGTAGACATAGGTGTACCTAATGCAACTACGGCATGCCGAGCTTATTTCCGTTCCATCATGTGAAAGGTGACTGGCGAGTCACTAGACCAATAATGGCCGTTCCCTATATTCTGTCGTATCGATAGAATTGCTTACTGGCAGTAAAATTTTGACACTTTTTGTATGGAAGATCTGCCAAAACACTATCGATAGTAAGCAAATCTGTCGATAGATAGAATATAGGGAACGGCCGTAAGACAACAGAGCATTTCAACTAATCGCTCTGTAAGCTTTCATTTTCTAACACCCTCATCCCTGACCATTTCATCAGGTCATCGCAATATTTTGAACTATGGACGTCCAACACTTACAATCGTACGATTTCTTTATACGCGATATTTAAATCATAAATAACGCCTGTCAGGTGATCCAACCTGTTATATTTAAGTGAGCATAAGTCTTCAGTCTAAATATAAATTGTAATTTATGCACGTTTTAGATTTAAGCATACCAAAATTGAACGGAAAGACAAATATTCAACACGGGCTCATATCATGCGAGGAAGTAAACCGACGTAAAGTAGCGGCTTGCTGCTGTGTTTAGTACGGTGAGTGAGATATCCGGAGGCCCAAAATTCCCCTCCCGTTTCCCAGTCCCTTAATTATCCCTTGCTTTTATGGTCGGCAACGCATCCCAGATTCTTCTGGTATTGTAGGTATACATGGGCGGTGGAAATCACTTATCATCAGGTGACCCACTTGCTCGTATGTTATAAAAAATAGTATGTATATTTCACAATAAATACTAATGAAGTTCCTAAGTAACTTACACAATTTGTTATTGCATCCGCAATTACGCACCACGAGGAGGGTGCCACACATGTCACACACATACACAAAGCGACACGTGCTCTCACACACACACTGGAACTAACCTCTTCTCGCCACATATACACATCAGGACTTATGCCCCACTTTTATCTGGATGGATCCATATGAACTAAGTTCTTCATAAACTGACAGCTGTTAACACTAGAGAACATGACACGTAACTTCACAAAGTCATTTATAACCTTTTCCCACCACAAACACACATCAGGATTTATGCCCCAATTTTATCTGGATGGATCCATATTCACAAAGTTCTTCATAAACTGACAGCTGTTAACACTAGAGAACATGACACGTAAGTACAAAAAGTCATTTAACAACATTTGTAAGGCACGCTCGCGATTTTATATGCAAAAATAACCATATCATGTACACGTGAGGTTCGCGCGATACACATCATATGTGTAAACTGATAGCTCATCGCACAATGGAAAAAACTCACTGACAGGTAGAGGAGGTAGTGACGTCACACGATGCGCGGAACCAGAGGCGTCAAGCGACATGAACCAAGGCCGCGCAGTTTAAAAAGTAAGACTATAAATATATACTGTAAACACGTTTGATGTTGACAAAAAAAGTATTTATATTGACGCATGCCTGTTACAGTGCGACATTTATAAGTTTCCGATGGATCGAAATACTCATTAATCGATTTATAATTTTGACATATTCTATACATTCTTAATTTTTTCCACCACCAAGTTATAGTTGTTGTCTACGCATTATATCGCTCGCATCATTATGGAATTGAGTGACAGCTCATAACACGTGGTGATTCGAGAGGCATACGCACGAGAAGGGGACATGGACTATGACAGGTGCATACGAGTAGAATCGTTATCAAGAATCTGAAAGTCTGTACAGACAGTTCAACTACCTTGCGATGAAGCAGTTGATCAAATAAAATGGAACAGTGTGAACCCGCTATTAGAATAAGCGATTAAAACAGCTGATACACAATTGAGAATAATTGTTATAACCTGTAGTAAAGTGTGAAAGTTGGCAAAAGGAACTAGCTTTTAATACAATCAAAATATCTAAACATTATGTTAACATTTCATTAAGTTGTGATGTAAACTCGAACATTTTATAAATTGCTATCGTATTAATATTTTTTTACAGAAGAGTATTTTTAATTACAGTATCTAGCAGCAGCTGCAGCTCATCTCCTTTTGCCACTGAAAAACAATATAGTTGTTACAAAGCGACAGTGCGTATCGTCCACGTTTCACACACTGCACTAGTCCACACAAATGTCCCATCTAGACGCTTTCGTTGACAGGCTCTATTTATGTTTAGACTGTGTCAGATGTATGCGAATGCAAATTGCGAATTGAAACATCGCCGGGGGACGAGTTGACTGACACCGATTTATGGACTTTTTGCGAATCGAGAGTAGAAATCACGAGCGCTCCCCGAGGCCTCCATTTACAAATGTCATAATGACAGCTTGCTTACAAATCATGTTGAGAGCCAAACGCCAATTGGTTCGAGAGTCGCGAGCGTTGTCGCGAGCGCTCCCCGAAGCCTCTGCATAATGTCATCATTATGACAGTTTACGATTTATGTTTAAAATATTATGATGATAGAATTACATACGTACTCACGCCTGTAATCCCCGAAGGGGTAGGCAGAGATGTAACCAGTACACCCACATTTCACCGAGCGTATCTCTGTCCCATGATGTGATAGAGGGCGAGCCTATCGCCATACCGGGCACACTTCCAGACTCCGGACTGATACTGAGCATTTCGTAATAGAAAAACCCAATATCACCGACCTCAGTCTGTCAGCCTGAGCCTCAGTCGTAACGCATACGCATTACAACAGCACCACCGAGGCAGACAATCGTTTTTTTTTTTTAATAGTACAGGCCGGCAAACGAGCAAGTGCGTCATCTGATGGTAAGTGATCTCGACCGGCCGTGCACGCCCACAATACCAGAAGAATCATGGACGTCGACCTTCAAGGAAAGCGATTGGGAAGGGGAGGGGATTTGGGCCACCTGATGGTAAGTGATCTCCACCGCCCATGTCATTGTACGTCAACAATATCGGAAGAATCATGGGCGCGTTGCTGACCTTAATGGAAAGGGATAATTATTAATTAAGGGATTGGGAAGGGGAGGGGAGCAGCAGCAGCAAGCCGCTGCTTTAGTCGGTTCTCTGTGAGACAGTGGTACGGTAACGACCCGGTCTAGCCAGCCAATTCGTGCTGTAGAAAAACTGTCTATAGCGTGGATCTACCACTCAAAAGTTTCACGTTATTGTGTTGTGTGTAAAATAAATGCTGCGTAGTTGTGTTCGACCTTGAGCCGAAATTAAACATATCCTATGTTACTTCTAATGTAGTGAATTATTGAATAGCATAAGCTAATGTTTCTAGTGTGCGGTAGTTTCTAGTTTACAGAGTACGCGTTTACGGTTCACAACGAGAAACAATGTGGGAATTAACAATAGCCTTGCTTATACCATAAATGTGCAAATATATTTGTGCTTCTTCACAAGGTTGGACTCTATTGCCAATATTTTATTAGTCAAATTTCAAGTATTACTACTCTGCTCCAACTCTCGTTTTATGCTCAATTCCAGTGGAAAAATGCCTTATGACCAAATGATGTATGGCGGCCCAAAGTTAGTGAATACACTGGCTGACCCGGATGTACGGTGACTGTACGGTGGCAGTGACCCAGTCGGGTACAAAAATGTTCCGTCCGTCTCATTCAAATTTTTTTAAATCCTTGATGATGGAATATCATAACAAGCACTTTAGTTATCTATGTAAATTCAGCATTTAACCAATGAAAAAATGGAGGTGATTAATTCGACGCGTATGTTTGTTTTTATGTATAACCAAATATAACTAACTACATATTATGATTTATCCGATTTAGATAATTTGAAAGCTCAAAGTTGATCATTATTACATAATATATTACACACCTAAGGGATGAAATGGGGATGGAAGACGACAGCTAAAAATAGAAAAATAAGAACCATTAAACAAAAATAAAACCGATATTGGCCGTCATGAAAATATGTTCATATTACATAAAAAGGATAGTAACCTAAACATCGGGTGACGTAGTTGCTTTACTTCCAAAAAAAGACGTTTAGGTCAGCAAACTTAACCCAAAAAAGGTTAGTCGTATAATTTTCGGTTTTAACGTACAACAAAATTCCATAGCGAGTATTATGTTAAAACCAGTAGTATGATATATTGCCATTGTTGAAATGAACAATACAAAAGGTATGTTCAACAAAATAATAATCATTTGCAAGCAAATGTGAATTGGAATTCCACTTTCATAACGATGTTTTCAAAATGTTCACATTTTTCTTTTACATATATGATTTTACATTAAAATGTTCTAATGCCGTGGATTAAATAATAAAACAGCAGTCTTGTACTAAAGCTAACGCCTTTATCTCCGTGGGGATAGGCTGAGGTGCAACTATTTCCGTTCCAGGATGATCAAAAACCTACTATTTTTACTTGAGATTAACATGCATGAGTTACATAATGAAGATCCAAAATTGTATTCAGTTACCCCATTTTTTGAGAACCGAATACTAAAATCAAGATAACTGGGACCAGACAGAGACTAGAATACCCATGGAAGCTAAAAGAGATCATATAAAGTATTACAATGCAAAATACAAAGTCAACATTGGGAATGTACGAAGCCCAATGTTGATATAGGCCGGAAGGTAATTAAAAGAAACTATTAGAAACTAAATAAAATAAAGATGAACCAAAATATATACTCGTTGTGCAAGCTGTAGCAGTGCTTGCCGTCCTGGTAGCTAAAAGCAGAGCAAAACCAATTGAAGTAAAATCAATCATAGACGTAATTTAAAAACTGTCACCGTTTTCCATTTTCCCGTAGACATCCGTTTATTTCCGAGTTAATACCGTCAAACAGATTTATAGGAAATAAATGTTCAACTTCGTTTTGCATAAATATTATATTTGATTTGAAAGCGAATTTAATCCTTGAAGCGCTCGACAGCTGCGGAAGGAGAATAATATTTGTCTTGTAAGTACTTTAGAGAGTTTCCTTGGGTGTGCCGTGAGCTTTGCTTGAACGTAGTCTTGAAATAATATTAAAGATTTAAGTGGAAAGTTCTGAAGCAAAATACATTCTTGATAATTATATTCGACATCTTAAACGGACGGTGATTTCAGCCAATGAAATATACATTTCATGCCTGTTTTCGTGATTTTTAAAATGTGCATATATGAAGTAATTTTTATAATAAAATTTGGTCTCTTGCTACCAAAGATCCAAAATCTTACTCAAATTCAAAATGTTTATTTATGAGATCAGAGGGGCTAGCACGGAAACTTGCGAAAAGTTATTCGAGCTGTCATCGACAACAATTTCTATGAGATTTTAGTACAGCGCCTCTATCGTACGTAAAAGAAACTAATTTATATGGAATATAGACCAATGATATTTAAGGAATTATCTATCGAGCCCTCGATACCTTTACATTACGATTTCGATAGTTTTCCGTGCTAGCCCCTCAGGTACATACATTGGTCTTAGGTTACAGTAGTGAGGTTCACCGAAATCTGCTTCTGAAGCATATAGTATAATGACGCATTTAGGATGCTGGTGGGGCTGCCGCGATACTGTAGCGCATCGTCTATGTTCGCGGAGGCGCACATCGATGGATTTAGTGCTATTATGCGGAAGCGAGTAGCATCGATGGTTAGAAGGGTTCGCGGCAGTACCAACAGTGTCCTAAATATGATAGAAAATAGGGTAGACTGTCCCTATATAAATAACATAGTCTTAGTAAAATAATTGTAATTTAAAATAATATGGATATTTGTAATCTGACATAAAGTATTAAATATTTAATAATTAGTTACATAAGTTGCTTTTCTGTTAGGTGTGTGTTGTCTTTTTTTAAAATGAGTGTATGTAAAGGTTTTTAATGTTTTCAGGTAGTTTATTATAAATTTTAATGGCCATGCAGTATATACTTTTAAGTTTTAATGTGGTCTTTACTTCTTCGATACTTAAAAGATTATCTCCTCTTAATTTGCGAATACTCCCGTGTAGTAAATACTTGCAATGTTAGATATACATATTGGAATTCAGAAGAAAGGCTCTTTAAAAGAAGCACAAAATGACAAACGACAACCATATAACATCCGTCACATTATTACTCCAAACAACACAACCAAGGTGAATACATTAAACGTAACTTGTGAGTTACGAGCTGACAAGAGTTATAGCCGCGTCATAACGTTCACGTCAGCGTCAAAAGTTAACGTTAAAACCCAGCGAGTCGAATAGGTGTGACTGTAAAAACGTCATAAAACACGCTCGCCGCTCGGGGATTTGGGATTAACTTCAAGGGATTTTGTAAGTCTCATGAGGAAGAAATGGATTTATATAGGTGGTTAGATTAAGGATATTTTGAAGATTTGATGTGTGATGTTTTTACATTAAAATTCATATACAGTAACGCGGTACGACATCTGTGCGGAGGTCTCGAGTTCAATCCCGGTAAAAGTAAAGAAACATTGGGTTTTACTATTACGAAATGCCCAGTATCAATCCGGTGTGGAATTGTGCCCGATTTGGGGGTAGGCTCTCTCCCTTTCTCATCATGGATCGAAAATAAGCTCGGCGAAATGTGGGTCTATGCCTACCCTTTCGGGAAATATAGGCGTGAGTGCGTATATATGTATGTATGTATGATATACATAAGGTATTGTCGAATGGTAACATCTCTTGAGAGGAAATAGCATAATTCAATGTACTTTATTTAAGCATAGTTGCTAACATGGTAGCAAAAGAAAAAGTGTTAATATTTTATGAAGCGGAATATTTGAAAACATATTAACGTCTGGTTAATCTAAATTGTTTAATGTATGATGAGGCTTCAATCATGCAACGGATGAAGTCGTTCCTGATAATGACATATATACAACGTGTTATAGAAAGGGGCGGGCAAATTTAAGCAATGTATAGTGTAGGGTATAAGTATTTTATCTCTCATAGTACTAATTCCGATTGCATTGCTAGAACAATAATTATAGAATTTTCTTTTTTATCGAATGAGTAACATGTTGATATCGACTTTCAACTTTGGACAACACTAAATGATAAACAATGATACTATAGACCTCCTTTTATTTAATTATTTCATAAATTAAAAAAAATATTAAACAGTTGTCAAATATCAATATTTATTTGACACAGTCAGTTTGGCAATCTCTGATTTTATGAAGATTAAGAGTTCATAATAATATGTTGTATTTGACTAAAAACAAGTATGATTTATTGGTATTTGTGTTGGTGTAACGAATAAGAGGATCGTCGACTGTATTAAGCCAAATTCATAGATGGAAGCCCCAAGAATGAAGTCTGAGTCCCAAGAATGAATTAACATACTTCTAGAGGATGGTACCTATATCGTCTTCAGCACACAGTATCTTTCAAGTGTTAATTTGTGTTTAAATTACAAGTTACGTACGTAAGTCTGTAGAATTACGTACATCTTATTCAAGTTTATTAAAAAGTGAGTGTCGTTCATAATAATTAATAGTGATGTCATCAATCTTATCGATTTTAATAAACGAGTGATTAAAATTAACATGAAAATTTTGGATGTCTTGGTTTTAAAAAGATCCGGTACATGAGTACGTGTAATGGCCCTAAAATAGGACCACACCTTTCTGTAACACGTTGTATACTGAAAATGTAACATAACATTTTCAACATATTACGTCATTTACAGCAACGACATTCACAACACAACTAAATGGCCACATCTAAATGGATTTTAGACTTGTAATGTGATCAAAATTGGATGCCACAATAGGTATTGTAACTAGTTTCACGCCTCCCGCCAACTCTATTTTTGTCTGATGATAATTCTGAAGACACACCACCTATTGGATGAAAATTTAATCCCAGTAAATCATCCTCTTTTGAAAAACTCATAGAAAGATTTGCCCGAACGGTTGCACTAGATCAACGAAATAGGCAACCGCACCTCGACACCCACACATATTACCACAAGACCCTAAGACCCAAATCGTGATCCCTTTTAAATTCATCATTCAACGTAATCGCTTATCAACGTAACATCAGTCATCATCATTCTAAATAAGTGCCTAGCGTATCCAAAGGCTTTGTAGACGCCTCGACGAGATCGGGGTCTGTTGGTGGGGGTCGGGGGACGAGGCAGGTCCGCGCATGCGTTGTCAACGCGTATCGATTGAACAGTTCACGGGTCTCAGTCTAGAAATTTAAAATTGCATCCCAGATAAACTGTAGAACGCGTTTAATAGGATGAAAATTACCGAAAAAATTTCTTTTTGAATTGTTTCGTGAGCTTTACACTTTTAACCCCGTCGCTCACAGACTATGAAGCAAATTGAAATTTCAATGTAAATAATGACAAATTATATTACATTGTCGTATTCCTAATTGGATGTTGTATTATGTTTAACGCATACTTGTGTTAAGACACATCACTGTAGCGTCTTATTTATATTAATTTTAACGAATCTAGATGACTGCCTCGATGGAGCAGTTGTAATGCGTACGCGTTACGACTAAGGCTGACGCTGAGGTCTCGGGTTCGATCCCGGGTCGGGTTAAAGTGATATTGGGGTTTTTCAGTATCAGCCCGGAGTCTGGAATTTGTGCCCGGTATGGCGATAGGCTCGCCCCCTATCACATCACGGGACGGAGATACGCTCGGCGAAATGTGGGTGTACTGGTTAGACCTCTGACTACCCCTTCGGTGATTACAGGCGTGAGTGCGTATGTAACAAATCTAGATCTTTAATAGTACCAACCTAGGTGTACTTTATCACAGCAGGGCATTGCCACCTGTGTGCCAAATTTAATGTGATTGACTAACAAACATCCAAATTCACGAACTCACAACATCAAAACTTTCACATTTATACTATTAGTAGGATAAATAGAATATCACGACCCACAAATAATCTTATTTGCGTATCAAAGTCTCAAAGAAAAAGTATAAAACGAACACGTAAGTCAATTTGACGTCATTAATTCGGGAAATGGATCAATATCGTAATGGGACAAAGATTGTTAGGTATTGGATGAGAGCGTTCAAAGTCGCCGGGGAAACTCCACGGGGTACAGATTTGGGTGACTGATCAATTCTCGAAATAACGTTTTTTTTATTGGCTTGAATGACGAGACGAGCAGTTCGTTCGCCTCATTGTAAGCGCAACGCCTGCTCATATACAGAAGTAACACCAATCAGAACTTGAATTATGAAGTACTGCCATGACATTGGACTGCGCTCGTCACCCAGAGACATAAAATGTTAAGTCTCATAATGTCCAGTAATTTCAATGTCCTTCAAACCGAAACACAACAGTGCTTACACACTGCTGTTTGGCGGCAGATATAGACAAAGCGGTGGTACCGACCCAGACGTCGTCGTCGTGGTCGTCGCATACGACGGACCTACCACCTTGTGAGGTAGGTTTACATAGGGATTAGTAAAATAATTCAATGTTATACTTAAATGAAATAATTATAATAATAAATACACCCAACAGTCACACACATAGTCCTGACCCCACACTAGGTTAACCTGTATCGTGGGTATCAGGAACTACGAGGGACTTGCGGTCCCACAACACCCAGACCCGAGACAAATATTAGTGGATCACATAAACATTTGTCTCGGTGCGGGAATCGAACCTACGGCCTCTCGCTTCGCAGCCGACTACTCGCCCGCTGCGCCACGGAGGCTGTCATATTAATTATATTCTTACTAATCTCGACGTAAAAGAGGAATAAATTTGAACTTTTGTCTGTCTGTCTATATGTGGCCAACGAGACACTGAGAACTACGATTAGCTCTCTAGCGAGTGGATAAACTATAATGCGGTTTTTTTTCATTTGAAAACTGGATTAATCGAGATGGCTCTTAGATATGTGCGATGAAAGTCTGTTCAACTAATTACTCATTACAGATCTTGTTCTAATTGATTTACCAAATAAACACTACCAACCGTTTGAACCATCTAAAAGAATCATCAGTACTGTACCACCTAAACGCAGTAGTCCATATAGACTCTAATGGTCTTATTCATAATAAGTTATCGGAGCTTTATAAGGCCGTTATTAGATGATTGATAAAAATTGTTATTCATAATCGTTCAATAACGCTAAAACGCTTATTAACTCTCCTATAAAGTGTCACTATTTTATAGACGCTATAACCCTTTTATAAACCTATTTTAAGCGTGCGATAGTGAAAAACATAGCCGACATCGGTCAGCTGTTTCATAATTGACGTATATTTTTACGTCTACTGTCATTTTTTTTAATTTATTAGTTTTTCTTTATTTATAACGGCTTCGCCCTATTATACATTTCGCCAATGACAAGTACTATATTATATATTTTCAACTCTTCCCAAGAACGACGAAATATCAGCGCAGCGGCGCTGCGGGTCAATTTCAAGGTCTTGTGGAATTTTATAACTCCTGTTTGTTTACCTTTCTTGACATTTGACATTGATGAGATGTCAATTTTCTTTTTTTTGTTTGTTCCTTAAGGAACCGGCTAAGGTCAGAGACCATGCTGCCAAGTCTGCTTTTTAGACGACTTTCTTCAAGCGGATCGAAAGCACAAGGTCGATCAATACCCTTGATCAAAAATCACCTAAATTCCCTATTTTTAATGTTTTCATACGCTATTCATCATCGTTAATGATTATTGCACAAAACCACACCACTTTTATACAACAAACACAACTTTACACTAGTTTAGAAAATAATTAAATCAAGAGAGCCACCGCAATGTCAGAATTCCCGCCAAAACTCCGTCAATTTTCTTTTTATTTAGTTTGTTTCCAGTCTTTCCAGAGACAAACCATATTAAAATCATTCAATCAATCAATCATTTTCTGTAAACTGGCAACTTTGTGTATGATAAACCTATTTTAGTTATCGGAGCTTTATCAAACGATTATGAATAAAGAATTTTATTGAATGTTTGATAGGCTTAAAATACGTTTTAACTAATGAAGGTTTATACCTTCGATAAGCATTTTATTATGAATAAGACCATAATGGACGTTTCCATATTACAAATATTGATACTAATGTAAAATGTAACAGACGACAAATAAATAATTTTGTGTAATTGCCTAGTGTATTTTGACGATGCTATGTATGTTATGTATACAGTAAGTTTCTTTATTTTGTACTGACTTGTCATAAGCGCTAATTTAATTGCCTACATGATTAATAAACTATTTCATTTCATTTCACCTGAATACGGGCCTGGCTTAATACCATTCGTAAAATAAATTGGAAATGTTGAGAGAAAATCTGTAGGTTTCGCGCACGGGTTCGTCGACCGCGTAGAAACCTCTCGGCGATATTAGATAATGGAAGGGAAATTGTTAAGCTTTCGCGGTAATATTCTGACGGCACGAGCCGTCTTTACTTCACATTTAATATTATATCCTTTATAAGTAGTACTTAGTACTTACTTACTGTTTTTACGAGAGCATAACACCCGGTTTCTGAAATCAACAGTCAACTAACAGAACTTTTCGAAAATCAATTCGAGTTGCTGAATCGTTATTTAGTGAAAAAATTATATTTGATGCCTCTTTAATAGCGTTTGACATACGATTTTTCATATTGAAAGTTGTGTTAACTAACATGTGTCTCAAATCAAAGGTGTTGACCACGCTTCTAGCAACCCAATTACGACTTGATATGAGATTTGACATACGATTAGTTAATTTAACATTGATCAGCCTTTCAGAAACTGGGCGTAAGTGTATCAAAGTTAACTAGAATCTTCAAAAGAACGTCAGTTTTGACAAGTCAGTAGGAACAAACGGTGGGTTCCACGTGTGGGTACAATTCCAATTAAATATTGTAAAACATTTAATAATTGTAAATTAGTTTAGAAAAGAGCAACGCTGGTGTTTATTGGCCGTTCTTCTTTAGCGAAACAGCATTCCGAACTGGCTGTAGAATTTTGATGAAATCTAAATAATGTAAACATAGTGATTTCTTATGTTTAAGCGAATATTACAGATTTAAATAAAACTAGTTTACACGGATTTAATCGCGGAAAATTAAAAAAATTAAATGAATAAAATGTATACTTAACATTTTATGGATTCAATAAATATTTTGATTTTGAATTTAAGTTGGTAGATTTAGCCTCGCCCGTGGTTCGCGCTATCATGCGTCGTTTAACTGCAGCATCATATAATCGGATCCAAGTCAGCTGGAATGATAACGAAATTGTCAATCATTGCCAGTTAGCAGCTAGAATGATAAACTGTCAATCATTGCCATGCCACGTTGGGAGGCGATAAGTGTCTTATCAAGTTGAAGGCTTAAATGTAAATGTTGATTAAATAAATATTTAAATATTATATTTATTTGCCGGACATACTCAGTGGGGTTCGTTGCTAGTACGGAACGGGCTAGACTTACAAACACTACACGTGATATTAATTTTAACTATGACAACTATCAGAGTTTGTAGCTAATGTACCGTATTAAGAGCAAGTAAAGCGATTAGGACGCAGATGTTTTAGATGGCTGCAGCGTGCCTTGTAGAATTAAATTCTGATGTTGTAGTTTCCTATAAATTGATCGTTACTAATAGCGGTTTCACACAGTGTTAGTCGATCAACTGCTAAAGCGCATGCGACTTGGAAACATCTGAACAGCCTTTCAATTGAATTGATCAACAAAAACCATACAGCTTTTGTAGATTCAAGACGGTCGATCAAATAAAATTGAATCGTGCAAACGTGTTTATGAAAATCTTTATAATCTTAACGTCAGTTTTGCCACCTCTGAGTAAATGCTCCTAACCGAATAAAATATGACACTTTCAAACGGAAGCAATGGCGAAACTTTCGTTTGGTTTCCCAAACAATGATTCCCATAGCGGGTTGTTGTAGGGGTCTAACGACGGGTTGTCTCATATAATACCAAATCCAACGTAAAATCATAATAAGAAGGCGGATTAAGCCGGGATAACGCCAGACAGAAAGAAAGAAGTCCAATACACCTTTAGTACTTTAGAATTGCCAACTATTGTACTAAACTAGTAATTAGATAATTAAACCTTAATTATTAAGCTTTAAACACAAAGCGAAAAGTATTTAATTACCTACTTATTATTTTTTCATAAAAAACGTCCAACAGTTGGTCTTCTCAAATATCACCAAGTTATCACATTACATTTTATAAATGACAAAACTCGAACAACATGGTAACAACTTCGAAAGTAGAAACCATTCCGCCTAAACAATAGACAACCAAATCCTAGCCAACGAAATAAAAACAAAACCGCTCACAGATTTAGGTGAAAAATTACTCTTCCCGTTGTGGTACAGCGACAAAGCATAATAGGCATCACAGGGTACAGGAGTCTCGAATGGAGGGCGGTGAAGGGCATTTATTACAACTAGTATTTTATTAGCTTCAATGACGAGCAGGTCGCTCGCCTGATGGTAAGCCTGCCTATAAACAAAAGAGTTAAAAAGCACTGCACGTCATCCCGAGACATACACGTTGTAGTATCATAATGCCTAGTAATTGTACTGGATTCAATGTCCTTTAAACCGAAACACCACAGTGCTTACACACTGTTGCTTGGCGTTAGATAGACAAAGCGGTGGTACTAACCCAAACGGCCTCTCGCATACCATGGACTCACCACCTAGGTCTCTTAGATTCATTAGGAGCGGCAGACCGTGACTCCTCATAGATCACCCATTAATGACATCGAGTTCGAGTGGTGAATGAATCCGACGAATATCTGCCATAAATTATACGCGGGACAAGACAATGCATATGAAGTCGATTTTACAGAACAATCAGTGCGCGATGTTCGTCTGGATGATGACTTTATTTGTAAGCCCCTGCCTAGCACTGAGGCTTGTACAATATTTTATTTTATAATACACAATACAGATTACAATTATTGCAATGATGTGAGATAAAATTATACAGTTATAAACTAGATTGTAGTCTAAAAAATATGTGTACATAGAAAAGTGATGTAAAAGAGTGTTAGACGTTACGAATATTTAAAATTACATGAAAACAGATTAAGTTACCAACAACAGAAATTGCTAATTGAATGAGGTTGTGTTTGAGGCAACGAGACTCGGTGCTGGTGGTGATGAGTCCGGGCCATCAGGTTTGGGATAGAGGAAAACCATTAGTGTTATAATGTATGATGCAAATGTAGGAGTGAAGATATCGAGTTCTAAGTTATTAATAGCCAATTCATTAAACTGACGAGCCACCCTGACCAGGGGATTAGTATTATTATTGCTTTGAAACCTTCAATCGTCCTTGGATATTTGCACCTGATATGACGTCAGCACACGTTGCTGATTTTTATTCGCGAATGAGTTTCCACTAACAAGCGTACGCGGCTGGCATGCCAAATGCGCTTTATCGCATGCACCATCTGCTGCGCTGACTGATGTTAGATTCGATGGAAATTGTACAAACTTTTGCTCTAATGAAATGACAGTGGTTTTATATTTGGTGTATGGGTACCCGATTGGATAGTGATCACGTGGTGAAGAGTCTCGTTACGGAGTCAGCTCGTATATATTCAGTTACACACGTTAATATAACTCTGGCGACCATGAAGAGATGCAACTCCTTGATTAATAATAATTACATTTGGACTCCATTGTACTGAACATCATGATTCATGTACAGTGTAGTCACTATATTATACCAGGATTAAAATTTACATAGCTTCACACATTGGACAAAATCTCATTACCTAGCAATATGACGAATATACCTTTTCTGTTTATTATTGCCTAGATAGGCAGACGAGCAGACGGCCCATCTGATGGTTAATTGCCGTTCCCAATATTAATCTTCAATTTCACAATAGATAGCTATCGTCATACATCTGTATTGCTCTATCTATTGCTTGGAATCGTCCCTATTTTTTAGATATACACGTCGGATACTATGATAGCAATAGATAGGCAGTCTATCTGGGCCCTCTTGTGCGTTATGTTCATACAAGCTGAGAAAGAGGAACTATTGTTTAATTTATTTTAGAAAATATGAAGATATGATTTAGATTAGAAATATAAGTTTTAATTTAACATTTATCTATAATTCTTATTTTTTACCACTGTAAATTAAATAATATTAACTAGAAATACTTATTATGTTGCAAAACACAATGTAATAACGAAACGTTTTACTGTCAATACATTACGGCTCTTAATACAAGTCCTTTGAACAAAAATCCCAAGCGAATTTGGGGGATTTTACTGAATTATTTTGTTCGCATTATCAAATATTTATATGTCTCTTGCACTTAATTTAATTATCAAAACGGTGCATTATTTTTATTTATGGGAATTTTAGTTTTTTTTTATATTTTCTTTTAGATTTTTACATTTTTTTTTTGTATTGCAGTGCAAGTGCCATGTAAGCATTGTATACTCATGGCTATTTCTTCAAAATGCGTTATTTATTTTTACAGCCGAGGATATGTGTTTATCGGTCAAAATCTAACGATAAAGAAAAAACTAAATAACTTTATCGACAGATAGCACATAAAAAATATTGGGACGCTTGAACTGTCATTTTCATAGTGTATATCTGTAGTCAACTATCAGTCCTCTCATCGGTAGACAGCAATGAAGAATAGGATTACCTATCATTAGTAAGTTTATTGGGACGGTAAAACGGAAAATTGATAAATTTTTCTATCGCCGGTATAGCAAAACTAGAGACCGACAGAATATAGGGAACGGCCATAAGTGGTTACCGCTGCCCATGGACCTCAGCAATGCCAGAGCACAGCCAAGCCGCTGTCTACCGTTCCTAACTGTGACTACCTAAACGCCTGTTCTGAAGTACGCGACTGTCAGTCGATAGTGACACGTCCGCTTTGTATAAAATTGTATGGAAACAGTCGCGCTCTCTTGTCTCCTTCATGCACCTCAAAACAGGCCTCAAGAGACCGTGCGAGGCGAGACAAGACAGCCTGCCACAACCCTCGTATTTGGTATTTCTCTCGCCTAATGTGTGGAGCGTACTGACAATGTAACTTTTAATGGAAATGTTGATTAAAAAGTGTCCTTACACTAGCGCAAGCCAATAAAGAAAATGAGTCAGATATTATATGAAATTCTTATCCTTATTTCCTGTATCATTAAGATATTCCTTATACAAAGATATTGTCAGTCCTTATACCAAGAGAAATAAAACAGAAATAAATCTGCCAATATACATAAGGAAAACATAATCAGGGCAGGATAAACTTCGTAAATGTGATTATTTAGTCTGTAAACTCAATTTGTGATTTCCTTCAGGGTGGTTATTTGCTACTCCGAGGGGAGATTTCGTGTGAAAGTTCATATTCTAATGGGAAAGTAATCTCAAAGTATGAATGCTGTTTGTTGATACTGACGGTGAAACGGGACAAAACTTATATTGAAATTATTACGAGATGGATCGACTAAAATGTTATCTCAAGCTAATATTTATTTTGACAAAACACCTAAACTAAGCCAGCTTTGTTCGTATTCAGCCCTGCAATCCACACTCCGTTTTACTGTATATCGACCATAATTGCAGCCTTCAATCAATTTGTCCGTCGATGAAATCGATAGAGTAGCAGAAAAGTGCGGCCCATAAATAACTCAAAACAAGGTCAGGTGTTAAATAAGAAGCAAGTTAGTGAAATCGTATCATCATCCACAGCCTGTAGGGGTCCCACTGCTGGGTCTAGGCCTCTCTCATATCATTCCATTTGCCACGGTCCTGAGCCAGTAGCATCCCAGGTTCGACCCGCGATCCTAACATGACATACGGTGCCGAAAAATGGACGCTCACATGCGATGTTTTACAAAAAATAAATGTGGCACAGAGAGCTATGCTATAGCGATCCATGCTGGGCATCAAACTACAAGACCGAGTCCCAAATACTGAAATACGACGACGTACAAAATTCAGAAAAATATTTTGATATAAAAGTGGATGCCACTCGTGGTAGATAGAGCAAGTAGAAACACTATACCAACTTTAATGGGATTTAGCTCCCTCGGATGCGAGAAGCCGTCTGGGTACTGGTATTCACTTTTGATAATTTTTGACGCAAAGCAGCAGTGTGTAAGCAAATTATCGGTCTCAAGGACACTGACGTCAATGAAATAACTGGACATTATGGTACATCTTATGTCTCGATGACGAGCGCAGTGCAATTTCATGCAGTACTTTGTAGTTTGAAGATCTGAAATGACCGAGCGACCTGCTCGTCTCTCATTCCGTTGTATATTATTAAAAACAAACTTAAGAAGGACACAGTAGATAGCCACTATGAACAAACATTTGCCAATAAAATAGTAACCGTGCACAATTATTTGTCTATTGACATTACAGAGTTGGAGCGCTAGTTTCTAGATTCGACCGGACACTACGCAACGCGGCCCAGACATTACTAAATCTAATATTTGTAACGCCGACTGCAACCAGTATAATGACGAGGTTCCGATTATTTATTGTCTTTTGATAGCAGAGGCAGCAAGTGGGTCACCTGATGGTAAGTGATTTCCACCGACAATAAACGGTCTCAGTACCATAAATAAATAGTAAAAATTTAAATCTAACAACCACACACATAGCCCTGACCCTACAATATGATCTTGTGTCGTAGTATCAATAACTACGAGAGTTTTGGTTTCACAGCACCCAGATCCGATAAAAATTGTGAATTCGACAAATATTTGTCTTGGTGCAGGGCTACTCTCCCACTGCGCCACGATGGCTGTCTATAAGAGTAGCTAATCCACAATAATATTATAATGAGGAAAGAAAAACTACTGGACCGATTTCAAAAAAATCTTTGGCCGTTAAAAAGACACACATCACTGAGTTACATAGGCTTTTTATCCCGGAAAAGCGGGCGGAGCCGCGAGCAAAGGCTAGTATCAAATATAACGGATACCCAGTGGTTACAAGTAGTAGAGTCACGCTGTACACAGGTTTATATACAACATGAATGAGCTGCTCGACCGGGTTGTCAACACTGTCTCAAAGAAAACCGACGTGAAGCAGCAGTTTTCTGCTGCTGCCTTTCACACGGTAAGAGATATCCGGAGGTCCAAATACCCCTCTCCTCTTCCCAGTCTCTTTACCCTTTGAAGGTTAGCAATGGGTGTTTAGGTGAGCGATCAACGTCACTTTACATCAACTGGCTCGTTTACCGGCCTAGGTCTTTCTCTTATCATACGCACTCACGCCTGTAATCCCCGAAGGGGTAGGCAGAGGTGTAAACCAGTACACCCACATTTCGCCGAGCGTATCTCCGTCCCACGATGTGATAGGGGGCGAGCCTATCGCCATACCGGGCACAAATTCCAGACTCCGCGCTGATACTGAGCATTTCGTAATAGAAAAACCCAATACCACTTTACCCGACCCGGGGGTGGAACCCGGGGGTCGAACCCGAGACCTCAGCGTTAGCCTCAATCGTAACGTAATGCGTACGATTACAACTGCGCCACTGAGGCAGGTCTTTCTCTTATGTCTTTGTAAAACAATCTATGGTTAATGATTTACAAATATTTTCCTATACTCGAGTATCGTAAGTACACTCACAACGTTCATTACGTAAAACACTTGCGCAATCTTTATGTTCAAAGGACAACAACCCGGCGTCACGGCGGATGACGTCACAGCACACGTCATCTCGTTCACGTGCACTGGTAAAGAGCAAAAACTATAGTAATGTGCAAGATGAAGACGTGTAAATATTATACGAGTACCTCTATTAGTCTAGTGGCAACATACTAAGGCAGAGATATCGTATGGTCCGGGGTTCAAATTTGTTTGTTGAATCGCAATTTGTATTTTTTTATGTAAAAATTTACACAAAGTTTAGCCCGAGATTTCAACGCCTTTCGCCATATTATTATGGTAGAGCCGGCCTTGATTATACCATCAAAACAAACGCCCATCATTAAGCCGTCGAAGAACAATAGCGTCAATGAAGTCACAAATTTTCTTGCATCCTCAACAAAATCTATCAGAATTTCTGTCTGACGAAACATTAGCTTTATCACCAGTGTCTGCAGGACAATGGTCGACATGCGTGACGTCATGCGGCATTGCCCACGTCACACGGTGTGCGTGTACTCCTCGTGAAAGGCGGGAGCATCGACCGCCCGCTGACATAACACCGTTTCTGCAACGTCTAGCCGCAGTCTAAAAACCACCCAGTGTGTCAGTGTGTGTCATTTGATGTTGATGAAAAAGCCGATATAGTCATTGAAGTCAGTGATATTCACCATAGTAATACGTGTATGCTGACGTGCGACCAAATACTGTGCAATCTAGATTTTGTAACGTATGACAATGAGATGCGCACACGCAGGCGACGTGTGTAGTGTGTACCACGATTTTAGTATGAAATGAGATTTAACTTCTGTATTCTCAAGTAGATTGTAAGCTTATCAACGAAGGGAAGATAGTAGTATAACTAGTATAGCCACGATTAGCTGTGCTTATTTCCGTCCATGTTTCGCTAGGTGGATACTAGCGAGCCTATCACCACATCGGACACAAATTTGAATCCCGGGTAACCATTATGTGATTATGATGCTCACAAGCGAGCACACAGTCGGAAGCAGAACAAAAAGCCTCGGTGTTTAGATTAGTCTTTTTTTTATTATATTAATAATGGCGATAGGCTCGCCCCCTATCACATAAGGAACGGAGATACGCTCGGCGAAATGTGGGTGTACTGGTTACACCTCTGCCTACCCCTTCGGGGATTACAGGCGTGAGTGCGTATGTATGTATGTATATTAATAATCTTATAATTATATTATATTAATTATATTAATAATCTTATAGCCTAAAACAGTCGCGGTTGTTTCGACAACGCATATTTCGATATGCTAGGAAGATATCATGTGAATTTTCGATTCGAAAAGTAAAAAATTAAGCTTGTTTGATCAGGGATTTAACTCAGCACCTCACCGGTTTCTCAGTCTAAGTACAATACATTACATATAAAATGTATAGTGATTATACCAATGAGGCGAATCATGTTAACCGCACCGCATTATTGGCCCGTCTAATTGCCTTCGTTGACAGTTTGTATGATTTTCAAACTGTAATGTAGCTTCGTCCGCGCCAGGACGTGCGGACGCGGCCGGAACTATGCCTATCAGATTGCTTGTTTGCGATATGTGTTTGCAAGACTGTCTGCGTTTCATGTAAACATTATATGAAACTTGCTGTGAAAATGACGGCCGTATAGGCGCCTCCACCATCGTTTATGATGCCATTACTAATAAATGTAGAATCACAGAGTTACCCTGATCATCATATTATAATTTACTAGACACCGATGTGTTATAATTGATACCCAATTAGTAATATTTTAAATTTTCGCTTGAGTGACCGAGACGAGCAGATCGCTAGTCTGGTAGAAAAAGTAACAACTACATGCCACTAGCACTACACTGTGATCGTAACTCCTGAGACAGCTGTTAAGTCTTATAATGCCCAGTCATCTCAATGTCTTCAATATATTTTAAACATGAACATAGCAGTGCTTATGTGCTTACTGACGGCAGAAATAGACAAAGCGATGTATGTATGAAGAATTCTCGCAGAGAATTATTATCTAGTTATAGTAATGGTTTATAACAGCAGGAAATACTGCTTATAAGAAATAACATATATTATACAACAATGGTCAATCCAAAAACTCAATTCCAAAGTACTTAACTAACTTTTGCATTAACATACCATTCGTGTACTTAGGTACTTGGGTACATTCGTTACACACAAAAAAATGTACCATACTTAAAAAACGCTAAAATATTCTACAAAATACGGTTAAAAAAGTAGTCCGGTACATTTCCAAAACCGACGAGACGTCCTAAACCAACAGTGGAACACTGTGATAACAAACGCGTGAGTTATGATAACGAATAGGCACTACCAATGTCGTGACGCCACTATTGCAAAACAAACGTGAATGGTTCGTGGCCGTGCGTTTATCGCGCTTTTTAACTTACGAGATTATCTAAATTGAGAAAAATATCGGACGGAGTTTACACAATCATTTTTAAAATGTTCTGCATAATGCATCTATGGTAAGTATGTATAACTACCGAATCGTGAGCAGTTGGACAGTAGTGTGGGCGTTCTTTGATTACGTGAGGTGTTCTTCTATTAATATGGAGCCCTCCCCCTTGGTGAGATGTGGTGGGACACTCCCATAACTAAATATAATTTCTTGACAGCTCCGCGGCGCAATGGGCGAGGAGCCGGCTGCGAAGCGAGAGGCCGACTCCTACACCTAGACAAATGCTTGTGTGATCCACAAAAATTAGTTTCGGGTCCGTGTGTTGTGGGTTGGCAAGTCCCTCGTAGTTCCTGATACCCACGATACAGGTTAACCTAGTGTGGGGTCAGGACTATGCGTGTGACTTGGGTGTATTTATATATTTTTATTATTTATGTACATGTCCATGTATTTTACTACATACACAACCTGTTATAATACTGATTAAATAAGAGGAGAAAATAATAGTAGGTAAAAAAATTATATGAGATTTTCGATGACCCTCCGCTTCCTTTGAATGAGATTCGATGAGGTTTTGCATTTTGAGCTTATTTTATTGATGGACGCCCCCAAAGAGCATCACATACACGACCAGCATCGACTGAGGACCCAATCTACTGAAGCATCAGATCGGAAAGAATGCGAGGACAAAAGTTTGTGCAAACACAAATGTACAAATTTACTTTATATAATACAAAAACGGCGATCATGAGTTTGCCCTCGTTTATCTTACGAGTTCTCATCATCAACAATGGGATTTAGATTCCCTTTATCCTGTACTGGACATTTATGAACACAACCTTGGTAATTTAATAAAAATATTAAATCAGTATAATATTTACACTACCTACAAATGTGGTGCTTTAAATCTGGCTTCTCCAGTTGTAAATGTCCTTATGCCGGAGGCTGAGACCTCCTTAGTTCATTATTTTGTCTCCCGCTTTGCTATGGAGGGAAGTGGACAATTATTATTTCCAACTCCTCCCTAGCCTTCTATTTGATTAATTTCGTTGCGGGATTGACACATTTGCATTCCCAGAGACTCGCGGAGATTCATTGTTTGGCGTCGAAATATGCGTGCCACTGTCGATCCTGGCTTACAGGAGTTATAGTGGCGGGTGTGTGGTGGGCGGGTTCGTCTCACTACCTACGAAAGGTTACAAACCTCATAAACCGAATCTCGGCGAGTTTGCTGTTATCCGTTTAAGAGTTTCCCATTATCCTTCGTACTCCGTCGTCAGATCTTAACCAAAGTCCACACACATGGTGGTATCATGACATCCATCACCATCGGGAGTAAATAAATACAACAATGATCGTCCCAATCGACACATTTGGCGAAGCTATGCGTGATTTGGTATACATTTTTACAATAAAGTTCCTAATCATATTAAAGAATTAAGTGTTAACAGCTTTAAAGCTACTATTAAGCGAGAACTATGTCTTAAAGCCTATTATAAAATTTCTGAATATTTAGATGATGAAAAGGCTTGGTCTTAAGCTATTCTATTGCCTAGTATACATAATGTAACTTATTAATGAGAAATGTATAATGTAATGATAATTTGTTTATTGAGTTGAGTGACCTCCATGGCAGGCATTGGGAAATAATGTCTGTACCTATCTTACATCTAATTGTGATCAGTCTGAGTATGTCATGCTCGCTCTAATGTCTGTGCTTGCGGCGGCGTTGTTAGCCGGGTCGGTCACTTCCCTTTAACATGGTTGAGGAGGCCGATGGCTGGCACATGCGTCATACTCGTGAACGGGTGCTCTTGTGTGGACTGGTCTGCTCGGACTGTTATCTTTTATTTGTTAACACTATTTTAAGGTCTTAATTTATTCGTCATGCTTATGGTGGTCATGCAAGTTAATCCAATGCGTAGATATCATTTCTGTAATTGCTTGATTGAGCTGCTCTAATTCCAATTAAATATTGTAAAACCTTATGCTGTAATAATTGTAAACCAGTTTTGAAAAGAGCAACGCTGGAGTTTCTTGCTCGTTCTTCTCGAGCGAAACAGCATTCCGAACTAGCGGTAGAATTTTGACGGAATCTAAATAATGTATAACCTTATATGGATTCAATAAATATTTTGAATTTGAATTTGATCATAAATAAAAACATATACAGACGAATTGAGAACATCCTCCATTTAAGTAGAGTTAAACAACAACCTTGAATCATACTATATCACTGCTGGTCAAACCTCTGCAGCTAATTATGTTAAGCTATTACAAGCCGTGTTGAAAAGTTCCCCGTTGTTTGGTTTGGAACAGTACGGTTCAAGTATCTTACAGTTAGGTTACATTCAGTTATTTTTAGATTCAACGAGAGCGGTTGATGCGTTCCATTAGAGAGTCCCACGCAGTCTGGTGGCGAGCGATACTTCCACAACAATACACACTGGCTGATGCGGTGTGGATGGGTTTATATGATCAAATTAATATCACGCACTCGAGCGTGTAATCCCCGAAAGGGTAGGCAGAGGTGTAAAGAGTACACCCACATTTCGCCGAGCGTATCTACGTCCGTATGGTGTAATAGGTGTTTCCAACCATTATTATATCCTATAAGTAGAGAGAACCTTCCAGCCATGTAACGTTCACGCGTACAAAGTGTTAATTTACTAATATAATTTTGTAACATATGTATATGATCGAATAAAATAGTCCAGCGCAGAAGATATCGATCCGTGCGGATATACATGGGCGAGGGTGCGGGAGGGTGTGGGGGGATGACGACGGGGTTGAGCGTAGCGGGAAGGGAAGCGCACGCATTCAACGTACACGTACATGCACGCCGCTTACTACGTTTAACTGCAACGTGATTTTATAACTATGCGTTTTATAGTTACGTATATTTTTTTGTAATAACAGTCTGACAAACCAGAAAGTAAACACAATAGAACGAGAAGAAAAAACTCACGATACTAAAAGAATCAAGGATGCGGATTGGAAAGGGATGAAGTATTTCTAACGAACTATTGTAAAATACTAGCCTTTGCCTGCCTGCGTGAACGGCTTTTTCCGGGATAAAAGTAGCCTATGTCACCCGGGGCAAGTGAAACAGTGAAAGGATTTTTCAAATCGGTTCAGAGTAGTTTCGGAGCCTATTCAATGCAAAAAAACAAACAATACAATCTTTCCTCTTTATAATATTAATATAGATATCGGTGATTGATAGATCGAAGTTTAAATGAAAAGCTGCAAACGGCAATGGCCTAGCGGGTAGTGGATCAGACACGGATTGCCGAGATAGATGTAGAGTGATCGAAATCAGCTCCCAGGTCACAGACTTTCGAACTTTCAAAGTTATGTGTGTATTTATTGCCAATAATTGCTTGCTGAAAAAATTGTGTGGAGATTTGCATACTAGAGAATTGTCCGAAAATAATTTCCAAGTTATGTGAAGTATACCAACCAAAATTGAGCCAGCATAGCGACCTTTCAGCTGAGAGACGTATTGGGAAGACCACATAAGTATGGTCAAGATCCTCGGCACCAAGGGACCCACGAATAATATGGCCTAATCCAGGCTAGGTAGATTAGGATGTATACGATAGATTATGGTCTACGTACATATAAATTTTACCAAAATTAGTTCATCCGTTAGGGCGTGATGGATTCACAAACACAGAAACTTTCACATCTATATTAGTAGCATGGTTAATTACATGGGAAAAATGATTATTTATTTATTTATTTTTAGGAAAACCAACAGCTAACACAATGTAAATATGTTATTGAAGTAACACTAGAAAGCCATTTATAGGTTTTCACGGATATGTACGAAATTATAAACTAGTAAAACACAGCGAGTAGAGCAACACTGTCCATAATACTGATAATAAATACTATAGTGGGAAACAAGACATAATTATTAATCACAATACTACAAATGTTACTTTGGAACAAACTAATTTTAAATAGAACAAAAAATGAACAGGTAAGGACATAATATGATATACAAATATAGTAAAGTCTAGTACTAATGACTTTCAAAAAACTTAAGTGTTAACTGCTTCCTTACTGAATGGACGGTCGCAGAGAATGGATCAAATGGACAATCTTACACAGTCTGTTAAAGTTATAAAATACTAGATTAGATATTATATCCGATTACTTTTTTATTATTTTCCATCAGTCTTACATATCATGCTAGGATTACCTTTGGTTATCACAAACTCTATAGAACTTTGCTCCCACAAGGACCAATTGCAGAAAATATATTACTAATCGTCTTTCACCTGCCCTTACACCACTCTCAGTGGGGTCGGCGCAACATACTTTTTAACACATGTTACAGAAAAAAATGGCTTGTAGTTTATTCGACCAGTCCCAACCAGTCAACACCCAGACCCGAAACAAATATTTGTGGATAACACAAACATTTGCCTCGGTGCGGGAATCGAACCCGCGGTCTCTCAAACTGCCGGCAACTCGCCCACTGCGTCACGGAGGCTCTCAGAATACAGATTTGCGCCTCTACAACAATCAAGCCCGCGATTGCCTGCCACTGATTCACCAACTACTACACAAAACTAGGAACAATAAATTTTACCGTTTAAATTACGGTAGCAAAGACTTTAATGTATACTACTAGACAAGCTGTGCGGTACATAGGAATTGTACCACAAGTTGCGGTCAATTGACCGTAACTCAATATCGCCATCTCGCTTACACTCAACTAGAACCCCTATCGCGCTCTCTGTCTGTGAGTTGTTAATCTCCGCGTTATGTGACGCAATTTTACTTCTAATCAGCCTGTCTAGTAGTATACATTACGTCTTTGTTCGGCAGTCGGCACCCACATCACATTACACCGTTGAAATTCCGAAAAGTACATTTTTCACATTTCACCCGTAAAAGGCTTTTAACCCAAATATGTAGGTAATTTCACAATAAAGCATTCTGCAGGCAAAACGTATTCAGATTCCGTCGCTCGAGCCCCAACGTATTTACATGCGAAACACGTAAATATCAAGTCTCCGTGTGAATAAATGTAATGTAGGCAATTCATATGAAGGAGTATAGACTAATCGCCTTTCTATAGATCATATTTTAAGAGGGTCGTGTGAGAATTACGTGCGTAGGATTCATGGCTGGTTGCTGGATTTGTTAGGTCCGTATATATGTATATCGACGTAACCCAATAAAAAGAGGACTCTGAACAAAGTTGAGTTTTTTGAAGCCTTATTTGTAAAGATATCGGCAACGCACCGACAAATCCCTTGGTATTGACGGTGTCCATGGGCGGCGGTGATCACTGACCATCAGGTGACCCGCTTGCTCAGTTGCCCCCTCTTTCATAAAAAAAAGATAGATCGATTCATTTTTACACGTGTTGCTATGAGCGTATGCGCGAACTTGTAAAATGTAATTTTCATTTGCGTGAAGACTAGCCGCATCAGCCATTGTCTCATAGCGGGTTCACACGTTTAAATTTTTAACCGACTTCAAATAGCGAGGAGGTTCTCAATTCGGCGCGTTTTTTTATTTTATTTTTTATGTATATGGATATCGATATCTCTGTCAAAGTGGACCGATTTTCTTAGAAAAATCACGCGATAGAGTTTAGCTGCGATGTGGTCCCATATAAATTTGGTTAAGATCTGATGACGGAGTACGGAGTAAAAAATAAAACTCCTCAACGGACAACAGTACACTCGTCGCGATTGTGTTATTGTATTGGAATTTACAAGCTATTGCTTGAAGTTTCTAAGTTTTGTTAAACGTTAGCTATAGTTTGTCAACTGCTAAATCCATCGATTTGAACCGTCTGAACAGACTTTCAATCGAATTGTTAAACAAAAACTGCTTTTAATTCAAGTCAGTTGTACAACTAAAATCGAACCACGTGAACCCGCTATTATAGGCATTTAACTTAATATTAACAAGGTCACAATCATTGTCTATACACGCACACATAGTCAGAAGTGCAAGAATGAGTTGAATTATCTATAGTATATTATCAAGTCTCCCTTGTATCCCAACTATCCGTTCGGAGAGATTTGAAAGGCGTCGCGGCCTTTTTTTGAGCGGATTTATATCCAAAATTCTATTTTAAATTATTAATATTAAACGTTGCTTGTTCCTAAAAAAAATACCTTATCTATACTATAATAATAATAATAATATAAAGAAGAAAGATTTGATTGTTTGTTTGTTTGCATTGAATAGGCTCCGAAACTACTGAACCGATTTGAAAAATTCTTTCAGTGTTGGGAGGCTACACTATCCCGGAAAAGGACGTTCGTGCGGGCGGAGCCGCGAGCAAATGCTAGTAATACATATTAATGTCGCGATTATTCCAGAGTGTTTCAGCAAATTACACCGCCCCATGGTAACACAATTACCACGTTAACGAGCTCGTATACATCAAACCTCGAACTGCTACGAATAATTCGATAAGCATCGCAGTTTTCACCTCAAATGAGCCATTACAAACGCGCCAAGGCCTTTATGTAGTCAAATTATCGTTTCGGTTAAGAATTAAGGTTTATTGCCTTCATTAATTTACGAACTAGAGCCATTATGACGCCATCACATTTCATGTTACATGTTCATTGTTAATTCAAACAAGTATTGCTCGATGTAATCTTATAATGCGTAATAATACTAACCGTGTATTATATACGTCCCACTGCTGGGCACGGGCCTCCTCTACTGAATGAGAGGGGTTAGGTCTTAGTCTACTACACTGGCCTAATGCGGGTTGGCAGACTTCACATACATTCGAAATTCATATGGAGAACTTCTCATGTATACAGGTTTCCTCACGATGTTTCCTACACCGTTAAAGCAAGTGATAATTAACAATTAATACACACGTAACTTAGAAGAGTCAGAGGTATGTTCTTGGGGCTGGTTTGAACCTATGACTTTCGTCTCGACAGTGCATACATATCTAAAAATTTACTGCCTCGATGGAGCAGTGGTGGTAATGCGTACGCGTTACGACTGAGGCTGACGTTGAGGTCTCGGGTTCGATCCCCGGGTCGGCTAAGTGATATTGGGTTTTTCTATTACGTAATGCTCAGTATCAGCCCGGAGTCTGGAATTTGCGCCCGATATGGCGATAGGCTCGCCCCCTATCACATCAAGGGACGGAAATACGCTCGGCGAAAAGTGGCTGTACTGGTTACACCTCTGCCTACCGCTTCGGGGATTACAGGCGTGAGTGCGTATGTATGTATGTGTAACTCAAAATATAGTAAACGGACTTTGACTTTGTTTTTTTTTATTTAATATTTAAAACGGCTAACATTGATTTGTACAAGCGATGTAACATAAACTCAACATACCTATCGGAAATTATTACGTAAACGGAATTCGCATACTTTTGAACATAATCTGTAGCCATTTTTCAATGCAAACAGGAAATAAGCAGACTGTAGTGGTATAACAAAACCTGCTTTTTAGGGATCTGTGGACAAATCTGGTAATAAGTAATTCGGTGTATATCGATAATGGTGCATTTTCATTGGAAAACGACAGGGTTACATGCTAGAGATGGGTTTAAAATATCGAAGGTTTCAATCGAGATTATTATTGTTGTAGAGGAACGGGTGGTAAATGTTCCTCTAGCAAAGGGGAAGATCTTTGGTCAGGCGGATGTTGGACCTTACCGGCCGCGGCTGCTCCGATGTCTGATGTTCGGAACTTTGCTAGCGCGATTCAGGATCGGTTGACGTTGCATTGTGCGGTGTGAGCTGTGTACCGCCACATTAGTATTCTATGCCATCATGTTAGCGTCGATAAACATATAAATAGAGATAACCAGATAAAACTAGTTTTTCACGATAAAACGGCTCGATAAAATCATCTCGTGTGCATATGCTATGCCTCGTGGTCATATATAAATTTCATTAAACAAAATATTAAAACGACTACAAATTTGGTTGAAACCTGTTTTTTTCCTCCTGAAACCCGTTCTAGAAGATACTCATATACCAATATTAATTATAAACAATTTATTTTTCTTCTTTCCGTAATTTCCGAACTTAACGTACTAGTATCAATGTATTGTATATATTGAGTTCTTGAGCAATACGTTCTTTACAGAACCCACGGCCTACAATGACGAGTCGCACCCGACCGATTTTTATTTTTAGCGTACGGAATGTAGAAAGTGAAACAGTTTTGTTTTCAATACACGTATGGGTTTCGTTTAAAATTTATTTAATTGTACGAGTACACAGGCTCGAAGTCTATATTCGTTTATTTATGAACACATTCCGAATAGTGAGAAATAGGTAAAAAATATCTACACCCAACAATCACACACTATTTGTATCTCCATGGTAAGATAAGATTATTATCTTGTGTCTTGGGCATCATGAATTACGAGTAGACTACGAGACTTGCGCATTATACACATTTGTTTAGGTACGAGGATTGAACCTGCGGCTTCTCGTTTCACAGCCAGTTATTCACACACTGCGCCGCTGAGGCTTTCCAACGTGCGGACGACGGAAATAATGATTCACGTGGAAGCGAAGCAAATCGAGGCAGTTTCAGGGGGCGCCAAAATCATAATATAATGTGATTAAAAATGAAAAAGCTTGCTCCACAAAGCGCCTAGCATACTGAAGCCTGGTTGGCTCGCCGTCGACTTGTAAGAAGAAGGCGCCACACAGGCTCTTTGTGCATTATTCTTCTCTTTTGTTTTAGTTTTTTTAAGTAATTTATTTCAAACGCTGGAGAGAGAGGCGCCACTAACGAGTTTCTGTCCCGGTTTGGAAAAATCGTAGATCCGGGGTTGGTTTCTGATGCCCCTAAAGACTGGATAATGAATTTACCTCCACTGTGTGTTCCAACGTTACGTCATGTCAATCTCCTAAACGAAGTTTAAGTGACCAATGTCTATCCACAAACACATGTCTCTCTGACAAATTTTCTCCCTAGTAGCTGACCTAGAACATCTCAATATTAAACTAGCACAATGTGAAAAACAGTTCAAGTAAACAGTTTTAAAACGTTTCACAAATTTCACCAACGAGCGGCAGTACCGATAGTAATAACCGCGTCGCGATAACGTCTTCGATTGATAACGTAAACGGAACAACAATTGCCTCACAATTAGTGTACAATGTACACTCTACTGTCTGTCCCGCTTCATATTTATGCAATCGCGTGTATTTTAAGAACTTATGTTAGAGCAACGGTTAATGATGGCCTTGTCAGTTTGACCCGTAGTTTGATTACACCTTTTAATATAACAGAGTACGTCTGTTAAATGGTAATTTGTTCGCGAATCATGTAACCACTGCTGAACGAATTTCTATTTAGATTTTACTATAATGTGAAGAGAACTTTATCCGTAAATATATCTCTCTATTCTAAAAAAAAGTAACTGGCGCCGCCGCCGCCGCTGCCAAAAGCTTGTCACGCTATCTCCTCCGAAACCGCTGGGGGTATGGGGTCGAGACCGATACCAATCGATGCAGAATAATGTGGGGAAGAAAGTAAGATATGTCTCATATTCGTCGGACTTTAAGCTTTTTTTTATTTTATGTTTTGTGGAAATCATTCGGCAAAGCCCCTAGTCGGATATAAAAAAAAAAATATCCCAGAAAGTATCTTGTAACAAATAATAAAGTAGAAAATTAATGAGTCCAGAGTATGTTCAAATAACTCGTGAATAACAATAACTAATAATAACTCGGTCTTTAACCAATCTGATTTTTAGGAATTTTATAGCTTTTGTGTAAATTTTTAGATAGTATGCAATTCAATGTAAAGGTTATTGTAATCCACATGGATTAACAGCACCATTGGTGATGTCATATAAAATTTTGTCAAGCTATTTGTTTACACTGAGCAAGTTCTATTGCAAACTACTCTGTTACCGTGTAAACAATAGGATCTATCAATAGAATGAGGTTTGAATCGATAATTATATTATCTAGTGTTTATAACTCTGTCCAGTATACAGTTAGATAATATCAATTAAACTGCATTGTATACATGATCTCAGTCATCTTAGTACAAGTGTATGCAAAATGATTAGTAAATATTGATCTAGATTCTAGACAATAATTATGTTTCACTTTCATTGAGTTATTACTTTACGAGAAAAAAGTGTTTGAAAAACTGATAAGCCGGTATTCAATTCAGAAAAATTACATAAATGTTAGCAATTTCATAAATAAATTGTCATTGCGGAACATGCTCAGCCTGTAGGCTGCTTAGTGATGTCTGCATGCATACTCTCCCACCCACCTACCAACCCAACTCCTCAATTAGGTTACTGGATCACTAGCCTTACCTTGGCTGTTCAAGGTAGCCTCCATCCTGAAGGACTAGCTTTACTGGGGCTCCTGCAGTGTGCCCCCTTCTAACCTTAGTGCTCCTGCAGTGAGCCCGTTTTTAACCTTGCAAATCTTTTTGTTGCCTAATAATGTTTCCCAGTTTAAATCCTATATTTGATGGAATACTAACATAACAACTTAAAACATACTTTTATTCAGCAAAACCTGATATTGTTATCTAAAAATAGATACATTTGCACCACTAAAGCTCAGAACTTGTAGAAAAGTTTCTGCTTTGATCTCCATATGAGTGGAAGTAATTATACATGATAAAAAGTAACCTGTCTTTTCTAGATACTGTTCATAATACACAAATAGAAGAGATGTATTTTAGAAATATCCTAATTATAAATGCAAAAATGAGTTTGTTACGCTTGCAAATCTAAATTGGTAAACTGATTTTAATGAATATTGGTACAGATATAAATAGATTCCTGGAGAAGGTTATAGGCTACTTTATATACCTGAAACGTCAGTTCCGCTGGCGGAGCCGCGAGCAAAAGCTAGTAGAGAAATGGTCTTCTAGCCAGTAATAATATATTATGAAATAAAAAGTCCATTTGGCTTTAATAATCTCTGTTTGAAACACTTATTATTTTAATTGAGTACAAATATTTTGGATCACTAATCCATATTTTTGTGCAATGGTTGGTGATAAGATAAATTATGTGATATTTTGGTTATATTAATTAAGCTTACTGTTGTAAGACATGGATTTAAAACAACTTTACCTAATATCCTTCCTTGCTTCAACACCTATCAGGGTACTTGTAGGATAGATTCCAAACTCAATGTGTAAAATTGCCCTTGGTGGCCTAATTACTGAATAAATGATTTGCTTTGATAGAAATAAGCGCAACATTGGGTGTACTTAGGGTGTATTGGGTGACTTCTGCCTATCCTTTTGGGAATGCAGTTGATGGTTTATGCTTCTGTTAATTGGCATCAAAAAATTATGACCATACTTTAACAAAGCCATCTGTGAGTAATATCCAAAATAGTATATAACTAAAAAAGCCATTATTTTCTTTATTGTAAACCTTATACATAGTATTCAAATTCAATGTGTGTAGTGTATAATACAGTATTGAGCGTTTTTTCATATAATGCAGAATAATATTATATTGGATTCAATTAATATGTAAATTATGACTAATTTAAATAATATAATGGTGTAACAATAATTAGTTTTGTGCCAAAGTGACTATATTATTTTGTGAAACTGGGTTCAATAAGCTGGGTTGACAGCCTCTGTGGCGCAGCGGGCGAGTAGCCGTGGGTTAGATTCCCAAACCTAGGCAAATGTTTGTCCCATTCACAAATATTTGTCTCAGGTCTGGGTGTTATGGGACCGCAAGTCTCGTAGTTCTTGATACGCACTATACAGGTTTACCTAGTGTGGGGTCAGAACTATGTGTGTGACTGTTGGGTGTATTTATTTATTTCTTTAGTTTGACCATGCTAGTCTTGTATAGTGGAATTTCATAGCTTTGTTTGTATGTTAGAAGGGTGGCAATGTACTGCTGGCTTGGGTTCCTAAAGTTGGACACTAACACCCATATTATAGGACAACACCCAAGCGAGCTCTTTGCTAAGTGTTGATTTCTGTCCATGTGATTGGTCCATTTTCGTATTGTCAAAAACAGATAATCACTTGAAAAAGCCACACCACTATGCTTGTGAGTACTATGAAACCTCATATTAATGAATATGGGAGTAAGTGACTACTATGGTATTACATCATCATCATCATGTATCATAGAATTTTTGGATTAAAAATAAGCCTATACTTTTGATAGTTGTTTTGAGAATTATTACACAGTATTAGCTATATGAAAAGAACTTTTCTTCAAACATTACAGCTGTAGTTGTCAAATTATGCATTACAAGTGTTACTCTTTAAAACCACACCAGATTTTAAACATATGGAATGTTTCCGATGTAATAAAATCTCACTACCCCAGTTTCTTACAAGATTTGTCATTGGAACTAGAGTTTGATAATAAACTAGCTAAATATTACGCTTTTATTTCAAAGGGTGTTTAGACATAATAATTTTAACTTTCTACTAAATAAATATCGCTTCACGTGTCGGCAACTCGTTGGAAAAATGTTCCGTTGACATTCTACCATCTTGTCAGTCCCGCATGAAGCACACCACGACGTAATGATTAGACATTATTGCCATCCGCTTTAATTTGCGAATCGATCGATCGATCCTGAATTGCGTAGGTTATTCGACAGGGTGTAAGGTTTATCATATCACGTTGGCAACGTACCCTCGTGATGAAATGATGTGAAATAATTAATGGATATTCGACTCACCTGAATATCGTGCTAAAGGCATATAAGACGGTAACGCCCCGATGGACGAGATCTCGCGAACGGGTAGAATTGTTGATCCTGGCTTCGATGAAGCTGCACCGAGGGGACTGGGTCGCGCGCACCGGCCGCGACTACCTGTCACACACACCACGCGTCAACTAAATAATACACATCACACACTTATGCATCGCAATGCTACAAACTACCGACTGAGCTCAAAGATTTCTACCACTGCAATGTTCACACCAGCTGGTGAAAACGTGGTCGCCAGTCGCCACCTACAGGCTACACCACACTATAGCTATACGTAAATATGGATTAGATATTCGACACTGTAAACGTCGCTACCTTCTCTTTCACTGTCTATGACGGTGCGCCTCGCGAAACTTCTTTGTAAAACGCGCAGTCACGGCACGATTCACTTACAAACACGAACGAACTTAAAATAAATGGTATTACATCAAATTCAACACGTTTCCACAGCTAAATATGACGAAAGAAAATAAATGAAAAATGTACAATACACTTTCTTATGTTTCATGAACTGCCTTCACACCGGAAATGAGCATTTTTTAAAATTGGAAACAAATAATATCACATAATTGGTAAAATATAATTTGACTCCATTTACAATGAAAAAATATTTCATTTCTATTTCTTTAGTTTAATAGCAGTTACAAATAATTTTTGACTTTATTTTCGACTTGAAAGTCACAAAAACAAAGAAAAAGAATCACCGAAAAAACAAATTGACAACAGGAAATCACAATTTTATTATTGTCTCTGGCCTATGAAAATATATTTTTTTGTACATTGATGGGCCCATTTTTCCTTTATTTATTTTAACAAAAATACACAGTACTTATTGCAAAACAAATGTATTTTTTATTTCTTTGTAAAAAACAGTGAATCTTATCATTCACCACATTTGTTTTCTTTGTCAAATAATATTGCTTTGTTTTGATTGGCCAATATAGATTATATTCTGTTTTGTGGTTGGGTATTATTCATAATAGTTATATCACCAATAAAAAAAGAGCCATATTTACTCCATGGCAATGGAAACAAATATGGTCCTTTGACAGTTGATAGCACGGATTTATGAATGAGTTTTCGTATATATGTCGTCATAAAATTTAAATTATTTTTCTTTTATAAATCTCTAAATACAGTAGATTAAACTGTGACGATAAAGAATCCGTGTGATCTGTGTGTTTTATTGAAAAATGGTAAATAATTTGCTTTGTAGGTTAGGTTATGTGAATCGTCCTTGGTGATCAGAACGTTTATTTTTCATTAAATTACTTTTTCAGCACTCGTGTAGACAGTTATTATACAGTCCTGCGCGGTGGAAATGCGCTTTGCCAGTAAATTTAAAGCCTACGGTACTCACAATCAAGTCAGACCAGGTAAGAAACATCCCTCATTCAATTTATAATTCATGATTTTTTATACAAATACATACAATGATTGCTATTGTAGCTAGATTCGACCTTTAAACACTTATCAGCATTACACTTTAAGTAAATAAAATAATGTTTAATTCATGATTATGAAGTTTATGTAAGCTTAGCAACATGTTTTTTTTCATAGTTATCATCTTATCATTCAACTGAAATACAATTTTACGAATTACGATTTCAACAATTTGACCAGTATGGTGACATTTTACATCTTGGTAAACTGTGTTGGTGCATTTTGTTTCTTCATGAAAAGAGCCTATTCTTTACTCAAAGGCCAGCAACGCACCGACAATTCCTCTGGTATTGATGGTGTCCAAGGACGGCGATGAATATTTACCACCAGGTGTGCCCCTCTTTCCTTAAATAATCATGGAAAGTAAATAAGCTCGCTAAACTGTGGGCGCACTAGTTGCACCTCTGCCTACCCCTTTCGAAGATACAGGCGTGAGCTTATGAGTGGTCGAAACATTTTAGAATGAAAGTGTAAGTTACAATATTATCAAAATATTTTTTCTAATTCCAGTACACAGTACAAGAATGCCGGCAGTACTCTGCACGGAAAGGTTTCTTCTCTTCAATCATAGAGAACATAAGGGAGGACATAGCCAAGAACAAGGAGATGAAAGATAACATCAAAAAATTTAGAGAAGAGGCACAGAAGCTGGAAAACTCCGAGGCACTGCAGGTAATTACTTTATCTTAATACAATGTTTATAATACTCAGTTGGATAGTGTCTTGATTGTGCCCCTGGCATTGCATTGTCCATAGGTGACTATAACAAAAGTCAGATTAACTACCTTTGGGATTAAGGGTGAAATGGTTCCATCAACGTGAGCCAATCACCCGTCTGTGCAACTCGCAGCTGTCTCCACCATAAATGCAAAAATACTAATATAAACTACCTTTGTAGAATAATAAGATTGTTGACAAAATATAACACAAAAATGAAAATATCTATCAGGATAACAGATGTTAATTGCACCCTATTTAAGTGTATATGGTATGCTAATATAAATTTTGTCAATGTTCCTAATATATGTTTGTTATTAGGCAGCGAGAAGAAAGTTCCATGCAGTGGAGTCAGAGGCCTCGAAGAGTTCCGAGGTCCTCAAAGATACAATTGAAGGCATCAAGGGGAAGATGGAACACGTCCTGGAGGAGGCCAGCAAAACTGACATAGCGAAAAAGGCTGGTAAGATTGATTTATTTTATAATTGGTGTTGAGCGCAATAAATCCTCATGTGCACACTGGATTTAAGTATACTGTCTATTGTTAGCTATTTAAATTTATGTATGTTTTTTTCAGATTTGTCTTATGGTTTAGTTCTCAGATTATTTCCCTTTTTTACAAAGCTAGCTCAGGACATCTGCATCATATGTACATGTATGGTTTTTGTGTATTAATGTGGGTACAATAAGATATTTACTTGTTTGACACTTTTTTTTTTAATATTTAAATCATACAATCAGTCAATGACTATGAGCAGATGTGTTGGAAGCTGTATTTCGTGCCAGAGAATGTCCCCACTGGGACATCTCTATAAGGTGTCATAGGCTAGTATCCAATTCTAGAATATGCTGTCTTTTTAATCTGCGGATTGTTTGACACTTAATAAAAATAAGTGCAATACTAAGTGGGTAGATTGTAATTACACACTGTATTGGCTACCTAGCCATTAAACATCTATGTGTAACCAGTACATCTATGTGTTTCCTTAAACTTAACGGTGATATAAAGTGAAAGGAAGAAACAAAAATAAACTTAGTAGCCAGTGTACTAACTCATGCTCAAATAAAGTGTCACTTAGGCTATTCTTGGGCTCAGTCATTAAGTTATTGTTTATAAACTTCATTTTCCTTTTTCAAGTTTTTGTAATAAAAATCGAGTTACCTTGATTTCTATATATAGGGTGAACTTTAATAGAAATACCATTTTCCTTATATCCATAATTTGTGATATTTAACCAGCTATAGTTTGTACATAACTAGTACATATCTACTATAGTCTATTCACCAAACTGGTTCCAGAAATGTAAAGAAAGACCTAACCACTTTACAATTCATGTAATTCCTTAGTTTGGAACTGTCTATATAAGATTGATTGTATGTTAGTAGCTAAAAGTCTTATTGCTGGCTGTTAAAAAAATGAAATGGTAAAACATTATGATTTATAATATTCATTTCTTCCGATAACATCCAAATTCACGACATATTGAAATTTTGACCATTTATTTTTGCCTTTCGATCTGGCGAGATTTGTACGTTTTTTTATCCTGGCTCGGCAAAGTGACTACGCTACACCTGGTGGTGTGTGGTTAAATTTGACGAATTTTAATGTCTTATGACTTATTTTCAGGAAAGTTTACAGAAGATTTTTCGAAGTCTGCCAGAGATGCAGCAGAGAGTATAGCTGACAAGAGTCAGAAGCTCGGCCAGACTTCTGCCTTCAAAACGATATCTCAAGTATGTAGTTAACTCTTCATCCCACAAAATAACTTGACTGGGGTAAAGGTAGGCAGCTGCTTGGATATGCCCCTGGTATTACCGATGTCCACGAGCGACGGTGATCGCTTACTATTATTAGGTCTAGTACGACTTGTAAATACGTTAACAGTTTTCGAATTCGTATAAAATTACTATTGTCGAAGTGTCATAATAGTAATTCATACTGTAAAAAAGAGAGAATTGTCCCGAAATTTATTTTGTATTCAACCATGATATAATATAATCATATTAACAATTTTAATTTCTATTTCCCATTAGTGGTTAATACTATTGATGTATGGAGAGTAAACGTTAACAGTCATCGTTTTAGAAAACTATAAAATTAAATACTTGTATTAGGACTACTCATGGGCCGTTGATTCGTCTGTCTCTCAAGGCAATAAAAAAAGCTGGAACGTCAGCATGGGCCGCGTAATTCATTGTTTCTTGTAAATTGTAGTTCGTTCTTTCGACATATCAATAAAAATAATTTTGAAAGTAATCACAATGGATACACGGAAATAACAATAAAAGCTATAAATATTTTGTGCTCCTGTTTATGAGTAGTTGTGACACTTGCCATCAGGCGAGCGACCGGCTCGTTTCATAATCCACACTAACTAAAAAAACACAATATCAGAGTAAACATGGGTGCGTTGCTGACAATTAAGAATTGGTATTTTGTATTGGAATTTGAGATTTTGACGATCTTTGAACCTCTGGGAATGTCAAAATACCTAAACAATAATTGGTTTTATTTTTGTTTGTTTTCAGGCTACAGAAGTAGTTAAGAATGAGATGTCGCCGCGCGGTTTAGAAGGACGCGTCTACATTTCGCCCCTCGCCTTGAGGAAACGAGTTGAGGTACTTATTAAAAAACTAGTTTGAATAATATTTAAAACTGTGTTAACCGCTTAAAATTTGAAGGAATTTAAATACCAATTTATTTATATTTCGTGGTTTGGACCAAATTGCATCGACCGTGGTCACAGATTGACTGATTAGTGATTAAGGCCAGTTTTAAACATGTGTAGTATGTATTAGAAATTACGAAAGACTAAAAACATTTATTGCATAATTCTTACTGACTGCCTCGGTGGCGCAGTTGTAATGCGTACGCGTTACGATTAAGGCCAAGACTGAGGTCTCGGGTTCGATCCCGGGTCGGGTAAAGTGGTATTGGGTTTTTCTATTACGATATGCTCAGTATCAGCCCGGAGTCTGGAATTTGTGCCCGGTATGGCGATAGGCTCGCCCCCTATCACATCGTGGGACGGAGATACGCTCGGCGAAATGTGGGTGTACGGGTTACACCTATGCCTACCCCTTCGGGGATTACAGGCGTGAGTGCGTATATATGTAATTCTTGTCATCATTAATCAAAAGAAGTTTTAGCTTCTCCAATAAAATGGTGTTTTGGCTATCTAATACCTTAAAATATTCAGATTGATATCTGAAACAAAAACAATAGAACTAAGTAATAACATAAGCTCATAAGCTGACGCCTGTATTCCTAAAGGGGTAGATAAAGATACAACTTGTGTTGCACCCACGGTTCGACGAGCTTATGAGGACGAGCCTGGTGATAGGCTCCGGATACAAATTTCATACCCGAGCAGCTCTTGTGTGATAGTTCGACGAAAACTCCAAATTGTGATTATCCGAAATAGGATTTGAACTCAGGAACTCATGGCTTTTCAGCCTAATTCTAGGCTGCCACTAGACCAATAAGGCGAGTTGAAGTGTTAACTTTATGTTTTCTGTTATCGTTCGGGAGATTTCGTTTAAAATGAATTTCGATAATAATTATTGGTCTATTTGTCCAATTATTATTAATCGATTATTATTAATTTTGCAAAAAAATAATTATCCAGCACAACATATCTATTAAAATTTTATGATAGCCAATATTTAATTAGTTTTTTCTTATTGTCGTAGATTGCTGAAGATGAGAGAACATTCGCTCCCGACACGGAATCGACTGGCGTGGAACTGCACAAGGACTCCAAATTCTACCAACAATGGGAAAATTTTAAGAACAACAATCAGTATGTTAATAAGGTACGTAACACTTACGCCAGAAATATTAATATTATTTTAAATATTTTAGAATAGTCGATAGTGGAGTAGTTTTCTCCCGAGAGGGGATGACTTCAGGCAGGCGGCCGCTCGTAAAAACTACAAGCCAAATCTTTCTGTAACATGTGTTAAAAAGTATATTGGACTGCCCCACTGCGAGGGGATAACACATTTTTTTGGGCAACGCGCCGACCCGCATTAGGCCTATAAATTAGTACTTACGTCATCTATATTATCAGAGTTCTGTAGTATTTATATAGTATTTGAAATATTATTTAATATCATGTATTTTAATTATAATGATACTTGAACCACAGGTATTAGATTGGAAGATAAAGTATGAAGAATCAGACAACGCGGTAGTGCGTGCCTCACGATTCGTCACCGAGAAAATGGGCAGCCTCTTTGGCAACATATTCGAAAAGACCGAGCTATCCAAAACATTAACCGAAATCTGCAAAATGGACCCCAACTTCACGGCACAGAAGTTCTTAGAAGACTGTGGGAATGACATTATACCGAATATTCTAGAAGCTATGGTTCGAGGTGATCTTGATATACTGAAGGATTGGTGTTATGAAGGTGTTTTCAACATACTCGCCACGCCTATAAAGCAATGCAAGCAGTTAGGCTACCGTCTCGACTCGAAGATATTGGATATCGAACAAATAGAGTTAGTTATGGGAAAAATTATGGATCAGGGTCCTGTTTTGGTGGTCACATTCCAGTCTCAACAGATCATGTGTGTACGAGACTCTAAAAACAACGTCATAGAGGGTGATCCCGATAAAGTAATGAGGGTCAACTACGTATGGGTTTTGTGCCGCGACCCTCAGGAATTGAACCCCAAAGCAGCGTGGAGACTCCTCGAGTTATCAGCAAACAGTGTAGAACAATTAATATAGGCATGTAGATGAATTAAATCGTTGACAGTTTGCGATTGTTTTTAATCGTCCCATCCACTTTCCCACTGTGATTTTATCGTGGTTGGTTATCGAAATATGAAATATCGATGTGTCGAAATAACTATTATACTTTATGTATAAAATATTGAATGAACTACCCAAGGATCCAAGACCGACTGCAAATGGTATCTAATGCATTTCGAATTTTATCGATACCAATCTTTTAGATATCGATATTTCTAGTTATGTACTTGGAACTGTAAGGGAACTTATCGACTGATTATGTTTTTACTTATTATTTTGACGACTTAACTTGATAAACAATAAAGATAAATCCGAGCAAAGGTACAACATGAAATAAAACATGCAGATTTTTAAATCTCTAAATATTTTCATATGTTGAAGAATGCGGTTTTATGAATAATTTCTCTAAAATATTTCATTGTAAGACTTTGAAATATGTGAAGGTCTGCAATTTAAATAAGATGAAACGATTGTTCATATTATGTACAAATATTGCCAAAGTTATTACGAATTCGATTCACATTTATGTTATTATAGCTCGATAGATATTTATTAGCACTGAGTTAACGCTGTCACATTTTTTTTTCGTTTTGTTTTTAAGTTATTTACGGTTTCGAAAAACCTGACGGTGTAGGGACCTTGGTTTTCTTACGTTTTGTAAGAAAATTTAAAGGGACTAACTAATTTGCTTTGTTCAAGCAGTGACATCGCTAGGTCGGCCGAGAATTTATTACATTTTAGTAAAGTTTTTTCATTTCCTATTAGTTTTATATCTTATGATCTATTTATACTTTAATAAATTGTTTTATATTCGTTTTTTTTGTTTTATTTGTATTATTTTGTGCCGGTTAGCCGATAGTGCTAAAACTAATCAAAATAGATTTTTTTGTTGGAGTGATTTATTTAATATTTAAATTACCTGTTGCAAAATCATATTTTAACGTATGGTTTTGGCGGTATAAAATCTTAACGCTTAGTTATACTAGAACAATTGTTAGTTACCTGCCTTAAAGATCGGTATTGCACTTGCGACAAATTACAATACGCGCAAATTGTCTTGCCCAGGCAAAATTAGTCTATTTATAGATGTTACATGTGACGAGTATTATTAAATAAACCAAAACGATGGTATGCACTTTGACTCATAGTTTATTGGTCACTTTTACAATGTTACTGCTTTTACAGACCACAACCACATGTCAGGATTATTCTCTAGAGACCGCTCTCTAATTAATTATAACCGAGACAACTAGGATTTGAATACCAAACCAGCAGAGCTACCGCGTAATGAACACTTGGACCATCGATTGATCACTGATTACTAAGAACTAGAGATTACGACTGAGCCCTAGGCACTGGCAACTGGCAAATGGCAAAATGGCCTCCAGTTATGGCGGCAACCACTTTTATAAGATTAGTCCACCTTTCTACCACTGTACCGCACAGTTAGATTTACAATGTACCCAACATTGTTTCTCAGACACCCTCAATTCACGAATAAAAAGGGAATAAATACCCTGACACTATATTTTCTAATAATGACTAACCTACATTCCTAGAGTTTACGTCGCGGGCACCAAGGCTGCTTTTTTATAGCTATCATAGGAATAAATAAAACACCAAATCAAATTAAGATTTATTAGAGGCACATTGAAAATGCGGTCCTACGCCGCCGTACATCGGTATTTACATAATAATTTGCTAATACAATATTAGTAACTCTAAATGACGAAGAAATGAAGCCTAACAGTGACTAGGTTACGAACTGCATGATTATACGGAATGTGTCCTGGAAATGCTTAAAACAAATAGTGTTGTGTGAAAATTACATCGTGGTTTAAAATGTATCGATTATATTTGCATATATGTATATTAAAATGCATATGTAATTATTATAAATAAGTAATCTGTTAAAAGAAGTGCTCATGCCTATTTATTATGAGATGAATATAATATTATAAAATTAATTTAAAATAATACAATTTCCACACAACACAAAAGCTTAAAATACAAAAGTAACCTAATTTGTATCATGACCATTCATTAAAAATTACAAACACATTCAAGAGTGCCATTAAAATTATTTATCACTAATTAAAAATATCTAAAAACTACGCATTCGTAAGCTCAATCACATAAATAACGATTAGCACAATGTTGCAAGTGTAAAAAATATGTTTAAAAATGTTAAAAGTGTTGCCGCAATGAAGCGCTAATGTTTAGACGGATTGTGTTCACGCCTTGTCCTAAAATTGGGTGAAATTTGGGCGGACCCACTTAATTCGTGAAAAAGGCGACACTTAAATTGTGTGTTGCACACAAATTACTAATAAATAATTGATAATATCTTGACCACCTTTATTTATAAACATTGTAAAATATCAAAGTTGCTATTTCAGAAGTGCTTAATAGCTAATTTTATGAGTTCTTATTAGTAACGAAGTTTAATTTAGCACCTGTACATAAGTTTAATTTATATTGAAAATACGATTTCGCATAACTTTGTCTCGGAAAAGCCCATGATTGTAATGATTATTCAAAAAGTATTATAAATATGCCAACGTTTATAAATAAAGATCAAATCTACCCTCCGCTCACAATCGTGCACCTAATCAAGTCTTCGTGACACAAAAATACTTTTTGGATCCTGTAGTATACGGAATAAAAATAATATGTTTTATTAATGGTACCAAGTAAATATGTAAAGTATTGAATACGATGAAATATCGACTTTACGACCATATACTAAAATTATGCATGACAATGTTTTAGTTTAAAAAAAAACAAATCCTTAGTACATATTTATTATTTGACGAGTTTTCAAAGATAAGACGTTAGGAATCGAACCTTCACCACTAGTTTTCATCAGTATTTTCGAGTCTTAATATTGCTGTTTTAATATTATTTTATATCACATCACACTTAGTACTATATGTTTAAGCGCCGAAGATTTAGTACCACATATTTACTTCAAAATCCAAAAAGTACCATACCTACCTACCCTTTCAACGTGAACAATAAGACGATACAAAATATATAGACGCAATGACAAATATCATATCGCACGAATATAGAAAATTACATATATGTAGAGGCATCATTAGGCCTGTAGTATATACGGTATATAGCACATACATCAGTATAACTCGACTATGCAATTATTTAGACACATTTGTACAATTATAGAAATCAGTTGGTGTAGCGTCCCTGTAAATATTTTGAATTTAATGTAATATTGAAATATATTGTTGAGTTTTAAATAATTAAAATAGTTTTCAGCCATAACAGATATCTGTGTCTAGGTACCGCAAGCGTCATATAATTATGTCCGGCCTGAAGTAAATTTCGTTTGCTCTGTACACCTTCCGCTACCTTCTTTAAAAACTCGATCGCTTGTGACTAACTTCAGGCTTGACAAGTTACATTTGGGTATTGTTTAACTAACATCCGTAAACAAAACTAAGTAAAGAAGAATTGTTCATTTTATCCTGTTTAGTACTAGTGTAAATAAGTAGCAAATGTTAGAAAGACAGTTGCCGAATACTGGGTAAAATAATTAAAATACTTTGACCATCGACACAATAAAATATAAAATTCACAAAAGCCAGCAATAATTGTACAAAGATGTCTAGTAGAGTAGTTCTGTTTCGGTTGAGTTCCTCGCTCAGTCTCGAACCCACTGCATGACGCTGGTGTCCAGTCCGCCGGTGGAGATGAGTCTCGAGTCATCCGATATGAACCGGACGCAGGTCACGTGTGAACTGTGACCTCCGTATTGATGACAGAGAGACTGGGGATAAAATATTATAATCACAAAAATGTATCACGGCTTGTATCTTTGCGATATCATTTGCTGATTAGAATTGATAAAGATAGTTGTTTTATGTAACTATGAATGTGATATTAAAAAAATGTAATCGCAATATCGATATTTTCCTTCTGTCTGGTAATATCCCTAGTGTCAGGGTCCGCCGCCCGGTCAGGCATCTGCGTTACCAACATCAACTAGTCCAGGTCACACAGGTAGACACCTGTGTGCCAATTTCCATTCAAAACCGTTCAACCGTTAAGGCGTGATTGACTAGCAAACATCCAATTTCTCGAACTCACATACATCCAAATTCTCGAACTCACAAACATCAAAATTTTCACATTTATAATAGTAGTAGGAAATAGAATATTATTTACACACAACGAACACGAAATGCACTACCCTTACCTTCGGTTGTGTGACGGGGTACGCAAAGAGTTTCACTTTGCCAAAATCGTCGCCAGTCGCTACCAATCGGCTGTCATGGGACCTAAGGAACATATTTTTAATTCATTATTTCACTATTGTTAGTTTATCTTATTTTACTACTGTAGTAAATAGTCGAGAGAATGATTTAAATTATGCGCTTCGGCAATATTAGTTTTTTCGAATATGAACTTAAAAAATAGAAACTTTGAAAATTATCGATATCGATGTTTTAAGAAAACATATCGATATAATATTTGGTGGACTTATTTTGACAAAATTGAAATATCCTTTTTGATAGGATATCGGTGCCACGTTGGCGCAGTTGTGGCAGACAAATAATACAGACAGTAATAATAATGTATACATTTACAAGTTGACGCGTATGTGTGTGTGAGCTTGCTTGCTATGTAGTAAGGTGTGCACAAATGAGTTGAAGTATGTCAGCCTCCGTGGCGCAATAGGCGAGTAGCCGGTTGCGTGAAGCCGAGGGTTCGATTCCCGCACCGAGACAATGTTTGTGTGATCCACAAATATTTGCGTCGTGTCTGGGTGATGTGGGTTGGCAAGTCCCTCGTAGTTTCTGATACCCACGATACAGGTTACCCTGATGTAGGGTCAGGACTATTAGTTGTGACTGTTGGTTGTATTTATTTATTTTATGATGGTATTGTCTGACCTGGTGCAGGAGTTGATGTCTGTACCGTCTGCATTCTCAGGCCACACTCCGATGGTATCGTATGTGATGGGACACGTGTTGGTACTCCACACTACGTCACGCATGCTCGTTGGTGACGTCACCTGACGACATGTTGTCGCGTTCCCTGTAACAATATATTTTTTATAGTATAAGTCAGCAAACATGGAAGTGGGTCACTCTATAGTAAATGACCTCTACAGATGGATACTACGATACCGGAAGGATTATAGATCCGTTACCGACCTTAATGTAAAGAATTGGGAGGGGAGGGGGGATTTAGCCTCCAGTGATTTCTCTCACCGTACGAAACACGACAGTCAGCTGCTACTTCAAGTCGGTTTTCTACGAGACAGTGGTAATAACCCAGTCGAGCCGGCCCATTCTTACTGTACACAAAACTATTTACAGCATGCCTCTATTACTTACAAGTTTTGAACTATATAGATTAAGTGCTAGAAACCTCATAGCCGAGTCCGTCTGGGTAGATACCAGCGCTTTGTCTATTTATGCCGCCAGGCTGCTGCCTATGTGCTTACACATTGCTATATGTAAGCACTATTGTGTTTCGGTTGAAATGGCACTGAAACCAATGTAAATCATTGGGGCATTATAAGATAATGTGGTCGATATTTTTAATATCATAAATCTCAAAATAATTAGTGCAGTGCCATGCAGTACTTTGTCATGCTTATGGGCAGGCGTAGTACTCACCATCAGGCGAGGGACCACGTCTCGTTATTCAGGTAAATAAAAAAAAAACAACAACTTACAGAAAAGCAGTTCATAATCCCCGGAGTTGCTCCTGATGTACTGACTGTCTTCAGACCAGTCCAGATGTGTGATGTAGCTCGAGTGACCCTGTTGAACGATCATTTATTGATATTAACTAAGATTCTTATTGTGTTGGCAATTACAGCATGCAGTGCGCGCAAAATAACTTGCCCGGTATGACGTAAGCCAATCGCGGCTTTAGTTTGCATTTTTTTGATTTTGTTTTGATGGTAAGTGATCTTCTCCGCCTATGAACGCCCATAATTATGTTATTTTGCGCATATTGTGAAGCGTCTACTTCAAAAAGCCAAGCTTAAATAGCAGTATTCAAAACATAATATACATTTTTGAATCGATATATGGATACGTTTACTAGCCGCTATAACAAAAAATTACGACTAACATTTTACCCGTCAATTTGACCAATCAATAAGTTTAAGACCATAAATGATATCCTGCATAGTTTAACGACAACGACTGCATATTAATCACATTAATATTATGCGATAGCAAATACGAAATAATATTTTTAAATAAATGCAGATTTCTATGTTCTACTGATTAAATACTATGCTATATTACTACTTTAAGCGAAAATGTCTTTACAATAAAACTTGCTTACAATCAAATATTTAGATAGCTGAGCTTATTAATCTAGAATACAAGAAAATCATTACACTATTGCTTATTTTTTTTTATTAATGTTATTTAGAGCAGTTAATTTATCTTTAATAATCTCTTTATCTCTTTCATGATGGTGTCTCAAAATTCAATTTTGAGAAACTACCAAACTAAAATAATGTAATAATATTTTTAGTATTACGAAATAATTATCGAAGCAATGAGGAAAATCCATAGGTTCTAATCAAAGATAAAAGTTTAACTTTAAATACAATAATTTACTTTTTATTACAGCATGAAAACATTATATGCAAGAACTTACAGGTAATGGAAGAATCTATAACTACATAATATCGACTATATTACTGTATACCATGCAAAAGTTATAGTTGTTACCCTTCTACGTTTTTTCTCCGTGCACTAGTAAGGCGTGAAATGTTCAATACAGTTAGATTTTATTGGAATATACTAAAAGTTAGGGATATTAGAACCACTATAACAATATAGCATTGGGTCTATTTTAAATTGAAATAGATAATTACTGGGGTTAAAAACCTAATCGATAATTAGTGGCTTATCGATTTATCGACTAATTGATTTTAATTAAATTTCGTAATCGTAAAATGAGGTTGGAGCCAGACAGAAAGAAATAAAGTACGATTGAAATAAATCTGGTTTATACGGATTTTATCCGGAGACTCTGTGACCACGACGGCTGTAAAGCTTTCGAAACGTCGGGACTAAAATAAAAATGAGACCGCGATAAAATTCGTATAAACTAGATTTATTTCAATGTGTAATATTCGCGTAAACCTAAGAAATCAATAAGTAAAGTATGATACTATTAATTAACACTAACTAAATGCCAACTTACACTTTGAGAAGTCGTAATAGCATAGTCCAATTAGATACTGGTAAAGGTAAAAATTGTTGAATGATTAATGGCCGTTCCCTATATTAATCTTCAATTTCACGATAGATAGCTATCGTCAAACATCCGCATTGTTCTATCTACTGCTTGGAATCGTCCCTATTTTTTAGATATGCACGTCGGATAATATGATAGCAATAGATAGGCAGTCTATCTGTGCCCTCTTGTGCGTTATGTTCATACAAGCTGAGAAAGAGGAACTATTGTTTAATTTATGTTAGAAAATATGAAGATATGATTTAGATTAGAAATATAAGTTTTAATTTAACATTTATCTATAATTCATAATTTTTACCACTGTAAATGAAATAATAATTACGAGAAATATTTATTATGTTGCAAAACACAATGTAATAACGAAACGTTTTACTGTCAATACATTACGGCTCTGAATACAAGTCCTTTGAACAAAAATCCCAAGAGAATTTGGGGGATTTTACTGAAGTGGGGAATATTTTGTTCGCATTAACAAATATTTATATGTCTCTTGCACTTAATTTAATTATCAAAACGGTGCATTATTTTTATTTATAGGAATTTTAGATTTTTTTTATATTTTCTTTTAGATTTTTACATAATTTATTTAGTTTTTTTGTATTGCAGTGCAAGTGCCATGTAAGCCTTGTATACTCATGGCTATTTCTTCAAAATGCGTTATTTATTTCGGTTTTTTACAGCCGAGGATATCTGTTTATCGGTCAAAATCTACCGATAAAGAAAAAACTAAATAACTTTATCGACAGATAGCACATAAAAAATATTGGGACGCTTGAACTGTCATTTTCATAGTGTTGTATATCTGTAGTCAGCTATCAGTCCTCTCATCAGTAGACAGCAATGAAGAATAGGATTACCTATCATTAGTAAGTTTATTGGGACGGTAAAACGGTAAATAGATAAAATTTTCTATCGCCGGTATAGCAAAACTAGAGACAGACAGAATATAGGGAACGGCCATAATACAATCAATGGACATCTGCTCTATCCACGTGCACAGACTACTTCGCAAAGTGTAAATAAGCCTTAGTAAATCAAATAAACCAAGAAACATAGTATCATTTTTAACATCCATTTCGAATGATAACGACTGGTTAATATACCTACATATTTTTTGAAAATCTATTATGTAACTAGCCACTGCCTCGGTGGCGCAGTTGTAATGCGTACGCGTTACAATTGAGGCTAACTCTGAGGTCTCGGGTTCGATCCCCAGGTCGGGTAAAGTGGTATTGGGTTTTTCTATTACGAAATGCTCAGTATCAGCCCGGAGTCTGGAATGTGTGCCCGGTATGGCGATAGGCTCGCCCCCTATCACATCGTGGGACAGAGATACGCTGGGCGAAATGTGGGTGTACTAGTTACACCTCTGCCTACCCCTTTCGGGGATTACAGGCGTGAGTGCGTATGTATATTATGTAACTATGGATTATATTATTATTAGATGTAAAGACTGTAGGCCTAGTACTAGTTACAAATACGTTCACAGTTTTCGAATTCGTATAAAATTACTACTGTCGAAGTGTCAAACTAATTAATTCACACAGTAATAAAGGAAAGAATCGCTTGAAAACTAATTTCATATTCGACTTATATGAATTAAAATGAACCATATTATAAATTTTAATTCATAATAGTTCCCAATAGTGGCTACTGATACTTGACGTATGGAGAGAAAACGTAAACTTTCATCGTTTTAGAAAACTGTTACAACTTGTACTAGGCATACAGATAATAAATGTTTTAAATGAAAATGTAGTATAGTAAATTTAAGAGCTGTTTAAGAGTATTTTGTATCAAATCATAATTTTCACTCTCAATTCGAACATAAATGGAATATCGAATGGAATAAAGTAGGTAGACTTATAGTTTCTATACAAACGTTGCCGTACTCTACGATAACATTAAATGCAGTATTACAAACTTTTTGCGCTCGTACGTGTTGCTTTAAACTATGAAATTATAGAAAAAGGAGTAAGTAAGTAGCACCATTTCCCACTACACGCATTCTCTACTACTTTATATAAAAATTTTATATACTAACTCCTGCCTCATTACAAAACCAACTTTGAGAGAAATAGAAAGGTTTGTTTTATTTGCTGTTAGGTAATTTAATACACGAAATCAAACACTGTCAACTAACAGTTTTGTCTACAGCATGAATGGGCCGGCTCGTCCGGGTAACGACCCGGACGAGCCGGACGAGCCCGTATAGTGGTAACGACCACTGTCTCACAGAAAACTGACGTAAAGTAGCAGCTTGCTGCTGCGTTTCGTACGGTCAGTGAGATATCCGGGGGCCCAAATTCCCCTCCCCTTCCCAATCCGTAATTTATCCGTTTCCTTTAAGGTCGGCAACGCGCCCATAATTCTTTTGGTATTATGGGCGTACATGAGCGGTGGAGATCACTTACCATCAGGTGACCCAGTTGCTCATTTCCCGACCTATACTATATAAATAAATAAATACACCCAACAGGCACACACATAGTCCTGACCCCACACTAGGGTAACCTGTATCGTGGGTATCAAGAACTACGAGGGACTTGCGGTCCCACAACGCCCAGACCAGAGACAAATATTTGTGAATCAGGCAAACATTTGTCCAGGTGCGGGAATCGAACCCACGGCCTCACGCTTCGCAACCGGCTACTCGCCTGCTGCGCCACGGAGGCTGAAAAAAAATACCGTAATATATTACTGACCAGACATTTCCCAAGTCTGCTGTATCGACTGCCGTTGTCATCGACTCTGTACACATATATGAAGTTGTCGCGAGACCCGAGCGCCACCATCTTGTTGTCGGGAGAGTATTGGATCGTTTGGATCGGTTCAGAACTGTGGAAAATAACACCAAACAGTCACAAATAATTCTGGCTAAGCATTTTAAAAAATATCGATAAACTTACCGATGTTTTTCTCGATATACCGATATTGATACTTTTCAAAATATTGATATTTTTAAACATATGTAGTCCTGGTGTCAGCCGTATTAAGATATGAATCATGTATCGTTTATATAAGCAACCACGAGATTAATTTAGGTCTCGCGACACTAGACCCGAAATATACATTTGTCTCGATGTGGTGATCGAACCCGCGGCTTATGTTTCATGGCCGACTATTCATCTACTGCGCCCACGAAGTGTTATAATATATGCAGTATAGTTACCCGTCATGATGTTGCGTGAGCATCTCCCTGGAGTGCGGATGGTAGACCATCCACTTGCCGGACAGACACCCGACCGCGATCACTCCGCCATCTGTCGACCACGCGCAACACTGCGCACGCTCCTACAACATACATATTCATTCAAGCTTCACAATCTGACATTAAAACTACAATCATTGTACGTTTTCCTCATAATCCGTCATCAGTGAGGCAATTCTTACTTCCCTCGAAATAATCTCGGATTCGAATCAGCGATTCTCTACTGTAAAATTTCGAATGTCAAAGTAATTTTCTCGAATCTTGTATTCTCAGCTACAATCGAAATAAAATGCGTAAAAATCTCTATTCGAAGGGGCAAAATGTTGCCATTATAAAACATAACAGCGCGCGACGCGTTCCGTTCAACGTAAGTAATTGGATTTTTAATTATTTATTTCGGAAAAGTCTATTCACGCGGGCGGAGCCACGAGCAAAAGCTAGTAAAGACATATAACATTTATAAGTACAGATATATTGAGATCTTTGTTTTTTCGATGGTTAAAAATGGAACCATGAAAACAGAGTGGATGCCTTAAGTGACCTCAATATCCTTGCTCCAGACGGTGGAGTGGCTGAGTGCGTCCCACAGCTGCAGCAGCCGGTCCCAGCCCGCCGACACGAACTGCGCCAGCGACGGATGCATTAACTGACCTCAATATCCTTGCTCCAGACGGTGGAGTGGCTGAGTGCGTCCCACAGCTGCAGCAGCCGGTCCCAGCCCGCCGACACGAACTGCGCCAGCGACGGATGCATTAACTGACCTCAATATCCTTGCTCCAGACGGTGGAGTGGCTGAGTGCGTCCCACAGCTGCAGCAGCCGGTCCCAGCCCGCCGACACGAACTGCGCCAGCGACGGATGCATTAACTGACCTCAATATCCTTGCTCCAGACGGTGGAGTGGCTGAGTGCGTCCCACAGCTGCAGCAGCCGGTCCCAGCCCGCCGACACGAACTGCGCCAGCGACGGATGCGTCGCCAGCCCCCACAGCTCGTCCACGTGACCTGACAAATGCAAATGTACACTCACTTTACTCAACATTACCTCAATGGCGCACTTGTAATGCGTACGCGTTACGACTGAGGTCTTGAGTTCGATCCCCAGGTCGGGTAAATGTCATATTGGGTTTTTCTATTACGGATTGCTCAGTATCAGCCCGCGTTGCCGACCTTAAAGGAAACGGATAATAAAGGGATTAGGAAGGGGGGATTTGGACCTCCGGATATCTCACTCACCGTACGAAACGCAGCAGCACGATGCTACTTTACATCGGTTTTCTGTGAGACAGTGATGACCCGGGCGAGCCGGCCCATTCATGCTTTAGACAAAAGTGTCTACAGCTCTACCACTGTAATGTATTTCACGATGGCAATTAACCTTTCTTTCTTTCAAAATGTTTGTAATATGTTACCAAGTACAGCTGGTGAGAAGCCAAGCTCCATGTCTCCATGCAGGATGCAGTTCTTGGTGGTTCCGATGAACAGTTGAGAGCCGCGACCTTCAGCCACCACGCGCACGCCGCCGTAATGACCTTCGATCTAAACAAATTACTTTTATACAATTTCAGAAATAAAATCCCATTTAACTAATTACGGCAGAACTGAATATGTTTACACTGGATTAAAAATTGATATAAATTTGAGTACGAGCTTAATTCAATCTAAAAAGAGGCGCTCATAGCTACACAATAATCTGTAAACGATAAGCTAAGCAACCCTTGGTTGCGGTCAGTCTATGGATGGGTGACCGCTTAGAAGTATTTCAACAGAGCGTCTCCGTGCTTCGGAGGGCACGTAAGATGTCGGTCCCGGCTGTTATCAAACTGATAGCAGTCGTTAAGCCAAGTAGGCCAAGGAGGCCTTCGGGTGGCTTCAAAAACTCTGACACTATGTTGGCCACTAACCATTCGATAAGAAGAAGAAGAATCTAAAAACAGGCCCTGGATCTAGCTGGGGCAAACGGGGGCACCAATTTCAGGGGGCGCCAAAATCATAATATAATATGATTAATAATAAAAATCTTGCACCACAAAACGCCTAGCATACGGAAGCCGTCAACTTATAAGAAAAAGGCGCCACATATGCCCATTGTGCACTATGCTTTGCTTTTCTTTTAGTTTTGATAAGTAATTTATCTCAAACGCTGGAGTGGCCCGGTTCAAAAAAATCGTAGATCCGGGGCTGTCTAAAAATTATGATCAACGAATGCTGTTCATACATTATAATAGATCGATAAAAGCAAATGAATAGGCGAATGATAAGAAAAGGTAAATAAAATAGGTATTATGAATTTTTTATATAGTTGAACTTCAATCAGCAAAATAATATTCAATTTGTAACTTGTAACTTTCTAAAAAAAGGTATAACTTTTTTTCATACTGGGTGTAATGGGAACGCTTCCGAAGCCAATGAAACAGTACTTTAACATACTCGGAAATCGCTATTCCTTTGCTATTTACTAGTCACTTTAGAAATTTGATACTTCGTAAACCCAACGCAATGTAAAGCTGAACTCGGTGTTAATAATACAAAGCACTCAATGACCCCGAGCGTCAGCTGATTTTATTAGCTGTATACTACATAAATTTAATTATTATTTTATTAAAAAGTCATTCTAGTTATTTAGCTGTGCACACGACTGTGCTTGGAAAATAAAAGAGAATTCGACGACTTCATTCGCGATTATTTTTAGTTGTATTGTGTTTGTAATCATCAGCACTACCACCTATCCTCATTTTCTGAAACATTTCCCTTACACTTAGTATGGCTGACTTCATAAATCATAGTGTTATGACAACATTCAACAGTATCGCGTAGCGAATCTGAATTTTGTAGTCAATTTCGCTGCTAAGTCAGTACAGACGGAGGAGCTTGAAATTGATAATAACTATTAATCTATCTTCCCCAATATCAGCTGTATGTGAAATATAGGGTTAAATGTAAATTGACATGAAAATTCAAATTCAACATCAAATATTTATTTAATAGAAAATAGATTTACACTTTGGTCTTAAACTACTAAAGCTTCCTCTATTTAGCCAATATAAATCAGCATATGGAATTGTATCATTTTACAATTTTCAATATTAATATATATAAAAAATGTATGTAAAGTTTAAATTTTTATGTTTACCTCATGAAGGAGAACAATGAGGTTAATATGAAGGAGGTACTCACCACAGTCTCCCTCACAGGCTCTTGTAGATGTGCGTCAAAAAGGACGAGTCGTCCATCTTTGCCGCCGGCGGATACGATCCCGCCGTCCTTGAGAGCTGCCAAACTGAACACGGCGCCGTCGTGAACTCCTCGAACTAGACGTGCCACGGTATTTGTGCCGCGCGCCCATACTGTGATGTTGCCGCTTGAATCACCGGAGAGTACGTCGCCTGCGACAACGATACTGTATTACCTTCTAGTAAATAGGGTTTTTGTTACATATTGTATATTATACGTATATTTATATATTTATTTATGTGAGTAACCTAAACCGACGTGCATGTATGAAAAATTTTATGAGAGTGAATGAGGCGAAAGAGGTATGCAAGGATCGTAGCAAGTGGAAATCCGTTGTCTCTGCCTACCCCTATGGGTAACAGGCGTGAGTCTATGTATGTATGTATGTATTTATGATGAACTTATATATATATGTATACATACTTATACTATATATATACTTATGTAATTAGTTAATATCTTATTTTTATATGTATATTGTATGTATACGCACTCACGCCTGTAATCCCCGAAGGGGTAGGCAGAGGTGTAACCAGTACACCCACATCTCGCCGAGCGTATCTCCGTCCCATGATGTGATAGTGGGCGAGCCTATCGCCATATCGGGCACAATTCCAGACTACGGGTTGATACTAAGCATTTCATGATAGAAAAACCTAAGAACACTTTACCCGACCCGGGGATCGAACGCGAGACCTCAGCGTTGGACTCTATCGTAACGCGTACGCATTACAACTTCCACCTTCTAGTAAATAATAAAATAAATACACCCAATAGACACACACATAGTCCTGACTGCACAATAGGCTAACCTGTATCGTGGGTATCAGGAACGACGAGGGACTTGCGGTCCCACAACAATAATAGGCTACAAATGGCAAAACTAAAGCAGCAAATTGTAAAATTGGGACAGGTATAATCAGATTCCAAGGTTTCCGTTTACTGATTCTTTAAAGAGGCTTTACATCTATTATTCCCTCCCTAAAGTGAGGTTAAAAAAACCCCGACAACGCCCGGTTTCTGAAAGGCTGACATTAACTAATGAAATGTCAAATCTCATGTCAAGTCGAAATTGAGTTGCTAGAAGCGTGGTCAACACTCTTGATTTGACACACATGTTAGTTAACATAACTTTCAAATTAAGATGAAAAATTGTATATCAAAGCCCATTAGAGTGAAATCACATATTATAAAAAAAAACACTAAATAACTTTCAGCAACTCGAATTGATTTGACAGCGGTGGCAACTCAAAGTTATGTTAGATGAATGTTGATTTGATCAGCTTTTCAAAAACCGGGTGTAAGTGTGTCACTATAAAAAAAACTTAACAAAATTAAAACATTAATCTACTCTAAAAAAACACGTAAATATCAAAATCACTCACCATTATGATTGAAAGCAAGGCAGGTGACGTATTTGGGCTTGTCTCGTGTCTCGAAGATGCCCATCCGTTTGTACAGCATATTGGTCTGGTCCAGCGTCCAGAAGGCGATGTGATTCTTGCCGCACGTCACTATCTGGTTGCGGTCTAACGGATGGAACTCCGCTGCGACCACTGTGTCCACTGAGCACTGGGGGTTTGTTTATTTTTATAGGTTACTAGATTTTGCTCGCGGATTTGCCCGCGTGAATAGCCTATTACGGTATGAAAAGTAGCCTATACGCGTCTGCAGAGTCCCATCTATCTCTGTACCAGAATTCATCAAAAGCGGATCGGCGATTTAGGTGTGAAAGCGTAACAAACAACTTACATTCACATTTATAATATTAGCATGTTTCTCTATTAGTAATTGCTTCAGACTGAATAAACAATGATTATACATGTAACTTAGAAAAACTGGTTTCGAATCTGGGACTTTCATCTCGGTAGTCTGTACCACTTCTCGCTGAGCTATCGTTACGTTCCTAAAATATTCTAAACAGTTAAACTATAATTCTAAAAACTTCACTTAATGTAATAAAGGTTATGTTTCGTAGAACTTTCTGTACCTTAAATTATATTACAACAAATTCTCATTTAATCCCCCATTTATTTATTTTTATATGCAACTAGCTGTCCCGCGCGGTTTCTCCCGCAACTACAACAACACCACGTACCGGGTCCAATTGTGAATCTAAACCATCCAGGACGCCACCCAAACACATACAAAAAAACTCATATCGGTCCAGCCGCTTAAGAGTTCAGTCACACACACGTACAGTAGAATTATATATATATATATATATATATATATAAATATATAATAATATATATATAAAGATATACACATGAAAATTATTATAAATTTAAAAATAATTACCTTAGTTTCAGTTAAGCAATGTCCCTTATCATTTCTCTGCCACTCCCACACAGATATAGTGTGGTCTGGTCCATCGTCCACAGCAGCCAGGAGTGTTCCACCATCAGCTCTGGAGAAGGTGATGCAGGATACAGAGCGCTCCATCTGGCCGGCGCCGATCACGGCCAAGGTGGCTAGGGAAACCGAGTTCCATACTCGGACGTGGGGCTGGTGGAGATATAAGAAATTAAGGTCATAGAGTCATGCAGTAGACAGTTATGTCTATGGTATGAATGGGTCAGCTCGAGCGTGGCGGTACCACTGTCTCGCAGAAAACAGGTGTCGTCGCTTGATGTTGCGTTTCGTGCGATTAGTGAGATTTCCGAAGGCCCAAATCCCCCTCACCTTCCCAATCCCTTAATTATCTCTTTTACGGTCGGCTACGCATCCATGATATTTCTGGTATCGTGGGTATACATGGGTGGTGGAGATCGCTACAAATTTTGTAAATAAACGACGGCATACTATTATTATGATGACTTGGCTATACCCCTGACATTGATGATCATGAGCGGTGATGACCGCTTACCATCAGGTGGTACTCGTCTGTCTATCGAGATAAAAAATGAAGAGGGAATGGAAAGGTTTTTCTTTCCTTTTAGACGTCGGCAAACGAGCACTGGGTCATTTGATGGTAAGTGATCTCCACAATACCAGGAGAATCATGGGTGTGTTGCCTGTCTTAAAAGGAAAGAAATGGAGATTGTTTGCGCCTCTGGAAATCTTGCACACAAGAGCAAGCTGCCAAATCTATGGGTGTCAGTGGAACTACCCCATAGACAAAACTGTCTGCAGTGTGACTTTACCAATTAGAATTCACTTATTGGTGCATCACGTAATGTACTATGAACATTAATGCCCTTGTTAAACAATAAGATGACTGTAATGATAAGAACACAATCACCAGCTGTTATCAACACATCATTCTCCAAACTGCAAGGTCAAATTTTGTTATCCGATGACACATTGTTAATTTTCGGAGAAAACCAAATGTGATAAAACCAGTTCTATTGTTTTTCGTGAATTTTTCATTCAATGAAAGCACATTATACGCTTGCTATAATTATCTTTGAAGGTATATTGATAATTTCCGTATCTTCAAACTTTCTTTAACTGGACTTTAGATAACTATATCCGTCTCAGGTACCGGCACAAGTCGAGAGCATAAACTTCATCCATCCTCTCCACATATAAGCTCTCACTCTCCTGTAATCCCCGAAAGGGTAGGCAGAGATGTAACCAGTACACCCACATTTCGCCGAGTGTATCGCTGTCCCACAATGTGATAGGGAGCGATCCTATCGCCATACCGGGCACAATTCCAGACTCCAGGCGTCTTCTTCTTTTTTAAGTGCCATCTCCTATCGGAGGTTGGCGATCATACAGGCTATCTTAATTTTGGAAGCTGCTGCTCGGAACAATGATCTTGTGCTCATGTTGAACCATTGGCGAAGATTTTTAAGCCACGATATCCTCTTACGACCGGGCCTCCTCCTGCCCTTTATTTTCCCTTGAATGATTAGTTGGAGGAGTTCGTACTGGTTTAAGTTTCTTTTAAATTGTATAACCTAACTGTGGAGACTTATAATTGGCTTTCAATACATAGTTTGTTAATGTCCGATAACCTAGCTGTTAGTTTCCCTGTAAGATTAAAATAAAATAAAATAATGTGGCCAAAATATTCCAATTTCCTTGTTTGAATTGACTTAAGTATCTCCTTCGACTTTCCCATTGGCTCCAGTACTGTGGTGTTTGTAATATGGTCTACCCAGGATATTTTGAGCATGCGTCTGTACACCCACATCTCGGATGCTTCTAACTTTTTACTTATGGCTTGTGTTAACGTCCATGCTTCAACGCCATATAGGAGTACAGAAAATACATAACACCTTACCAGTCTCATTCGAAGGGAATTTTTTAGGTTACGGTCGCAGAGAACTCTTTTAAGTCTAGTGAAAGCGGTTCTAGCCTGCTCAATCCTACACTTAATTTCAAGGCTGTGGTCACCCGTTTCATCCACTATTGCACCCAGGTATCGGAATTTTTGTATACGCTGTAGTGGAATACAGCTGGGATGTAATTGATGTTGGTGTTTTTGATATGTATATATTTAGTTTTCTTGCAGTTGATGTTGATGCCATACTTTGAGCTTGTTGATAAGACAGAGTCTACCAACCTTTGCAGACCTGTGAGGCAACTGGCGATGAGGATGGTATCATCAGCGTAGCGGATATTGTTATTTAACTCCAGGCTTACACTGAGCATTTCCCAACATCAAACACCCAACATTACTCTACACGACCTGGGTCCGAACACAGTTGTAACGCGTACGCAATACAACTGCGCCACCGAGGCAGTCTCCTTCATATGCCCAAACCATATCAGCATACCTTTTTCTATCTTAGTCAATACATCATACTTCAACTTACAGCGATCCCATAACACAATGTGTCATCTGGTCATCAGGAGTGACTCACATCCTATTTAAAAATTGTAGACTACATAATCTACATCTATTTATCTACAATCTACATCTTCATATCTACAATCTACAAGTAGCTCACCCTGGCATCGAGCCGGTCGTGTCCCGCACACTGTCCGGTCGCGATGATCAGCTTATTGGGATGTACGGCGAGACACTTGACGTCATCCGTGTGCCCCGTGTAGTGTCTCTGACACTGCTCCTCCACGTTGAACAGCACAACTACAGCCGCCACGAAGTATACTATCTCCCCGGTCGGAAGGAGGTATAGGTTGCTGCGACAGTCTTTGCCTCTGGAACAATGGAAAATCACACAACGTAAGCTTATGACTGTATACTCGAAGGGGTACACCGTGCAACTAGTAGATCCACTGTTATTTCAGTCCTATAATATAAATGACGATGATAGACGGCGAGCCTGTCGCCATATCGGGCACAAATTATAATCCTGGTGGTGTGTGATTTTTCGAACTGAATATCTTAAAACACAAATGATTAGGTATGAACCCAGGATTTATAAATAAATAAATAAATACACCCAACAGTCACACACATAGTCCTGACCCCACACTAAGTAAAACTGTATCGTAGGTATCAGGAACTACGAGGGACTTGCGGTCCCACAACACCCGGACCCGAGACAAATATTTGTGGATCAGACAAACATTTGTCAAGGTGCGGGAATCGAACCCACGGCCTCACGCTTCGCAACCGGCTACTCACCCGCTGCGCCACGGAGGCTGTCAATTTGAAATCAGGGATCAGACTTCTCAACCGAGGTACGCTGCCACAAGACCAAAGACCAAAAATCAAAATTGTAGTAGAATTGTATTATTGTGTTCTGTAGATTGTAGTACTAACTGTAAACAAATGAAATACGATCTATAATAATTTTATTTCTATAAATGTATGAAAACTTGGTGGCGCAGTTGTAATGCGTACGCGGTACGAATCCTGAGTCGGGTGAAAGTGATATTGAGTTTTTCTACCATGAAATGCTGAAATCAGCCCGGAGTCTGGAATTGTGCCCGATGTGGCGATAGGCTCGCCCCCTATCACATCATGGGCGAATAAGCTCGGCGAAATGTGGGTGTAGGACGTAGGTACTAGTTACCCTTTCGGGGATTATAGGCGTGAGTGCGTATGTATCAAACTTATACCCTTTTTTTGTGGAGCGTTAAGCAACTCTACCTACCTACATACGGAGCCGTGATTCAATGTCCAGTGGTACAGTCAACACGAAAAGTCGATGAACACATTCAAATTCTTATACATTGTAAAAACGAATCATACAGTTCGATTATAGTTGGTCATCTGATTTGAATCAACAAAAGTTGTATAGTGTTTGTTGATCAATTCGATTAAGTCTGTTCAGACAGCCTAGACAGAGACAGTGGCATAGCAGTTGATCGTGTTAACCCACTATAAGATATACAAGTCGCTCAACAAAATTAGCGCCAAATTAGATGAACATCGTAAAAGATGGAAATAAGCGGAAGAAAATTGAAATAAATTGTCAAAAGTAACTGAGCAACTCTTGTATAAGGTGTACAGAGTTGAAATAACGAGAAGATATTCATCCCGTGACCACGAAGGCAGAAAACTATTCTAAACGACGGGACTAAAATAAAATAAAATTAAACCGCGATAAGATCTGTATAAATTAGTTTTATTTCATTGTGTAAATATTCGCGTAAACATAATAAATCACTATGTTTAGGGTTTTTAGAAATCTAGACCTGTTCATCGTCCTTTGGTGTTGAGTATATAAGTTCTTAAGAATGACAGATATATGGGCATAGTAACAGATGGTCGGTGAAGCGTAGCGCTCTGGCTGACCTTGGATGATTCCAATTTACTCATCTTTACTTTGTTCGATAAGGATTCAAGACGACAAAAGATCGAAATGTTTGTTTCGATAGAAAATTCGATCGAAACAAACATCGACATCGAAACAAATTTATGTGTTACCAATTTTTAAAAATTAATTTAGGAACTAATGAGCAATACCATAGCACTTCAACAAACAAAGTATAGCACCTATTTAATTAAGTACATTACAGTAGCGGGCAGCGCACCGTATGATGTCGTTTGGGACAACTTACAAAAGCGTTGTAACACTGCACTTTCAGTTGTACTACAACCATCGAAATAAGATGACTACAACAGTAAAGTACAGTGTTCCTATTCCTAAAAATATATTGATATTATTTAAAGATTTTATAAGCGTAAAATCGTCACAAATGTCATCTCTCATCGATACTGTATTTAGTTTTTGTTCTAATATTGATTGAATTTACGTACAACTTAAAAAGTTATTTGATAGAGAACGGTATTGCGTGAGGTCGTGTTGTAAGTAATTAAGGTTGCCATACATACGAGTACATTAAGATTAGGGTTGCCAGGTGTGCGGCTTTAGCGGTCATGTTGGGCCTTTTACGGTTGTGTTTGACCAAATATTCACGTCCCGGCTTTTGTTAGTTTTTTAGATATTAGTAGCTGTTGCCCGCGGCTCCGCCCGCGTGAATGCCTATTTCCAGGATTAAAGTAGCCTAGTGGGCGCATCAAGCGAGTCCCGGTGAGAAACGCGCTTGACAAAAATACTAATGTCGCTATTAAAAATAGGGGTTGATCGTAGAGGGTTGAAAATTTTGGGTTGTATATATTTTGAATGCTGTATCATAAAAAAATAAAAGCAAAAAAATTGTTCAAAAAAATAAAAATTTAGGGGTGGGAAAAATAGATGTTGGCCGATTCTCAGACCTACCCGATATGCACACAAAATTTCATACAAATCGGTCCACCCGTTTCGGAGGAGTATGGGAACGAACATTGTGACACGAGAATTTTATATATATAAAGATATACATTAAAGTAATAAAAGAAATTAATATGATACGGGGTAAGTCTATCATAATACCGGACACAAATAAAAATCTCTATGGTTTGTATGAATATAGCAACCCTAGTTGTTACCTACTGCTTAGACCGTTAAAACTAGGCCTAGTAGTTCAGAGTTCAGCGACTGTGTTATGGTTTACCTAGTATTTCACTAACTATGTGAATTAGGTATTTTAACCTCGTTTTACTCGCAGCATCAAGCGAATTCATATTAGATCAGGGAGTAAGTAGCCTTTTTATCCTGGCAAGAATTGCTTTAGATACAAAAAAATATTAGGTATTCTTTCACCAGCCCACTATGGCGGGTTATTCACCATGAGTACGATGGTCTATCCAATCGGGTACAAAAAGTATTAGGTACCCTCTCATTAGCCTGTAGGGTAATAGGGTAGTTGACTAGATTTTTTTTATTATTTAAATCAATAAGTTACGTTACTCAAAATCTATTGCAGAAAGAATTTTACAAATCGGACCAAAAATGAATAAGTTAGAAGCCATTCAAATCCTGTAGAAGGGGTAATTGTCAAATGACAGACGACGCAAACTTTGACGTCACTGTGTAAAATGAGCATTTTGGTGCACGCGTGCAAGCGAGATAGTGAGATATCCCTACTACGCACCCACTTTTCCTCATACCAACATTTGAAGTCATAACTGCGGGCACATTTCTGAACCAATTTTGATTGTGTTTTAATAAAAGGGTTTCTTTTGCGTATCATTTTCTGTTGCTAATAAAATAATGTATAAAATTCACTATATGAAACTACCCTATTATCGTAGTAGAGCCATGCTGTAGACAGTGACTACAGCATTAATGGGCCGGCTCGTCCGGTTCGTTACCACTGTCTCACAGAAAACCGGCGTAAAGTAGCAGCTTGCTGCTGCGTTTCATACGGTGAGTGAGATATCCGGAGGCCCAAATCCCCCTCCCCTTCCCAAGCCCTCAATTAACCTTTTCCTTTAAGGTCGGCAACGCGTCAATGATCCTTTTGGTATTGTGGGCGTACACGGGCGGTGGATATTACTTACCATCAGGTGACCCACTCGCTCGTTTACCGGTGTATGATATAAAAAAAAACTTCTCATTTATTTGATCGACATACGTTCTCCTCGGGTGCTCTCTTTCGTTCGCTCTCACCTTTCCTATCCACATTCGCACGATAAATGCCTTTCGTAGGTAACTCGTTTTCCATCCGTCATGTTTATTATAATAATAAGAATACATACATACGCACTCACGCCTGTAATCCCCGAAGGGGTAGGCAGAGGTGTAACCAGCACACCCACATTTCGCCGAACGTATTTCCGTCCCTTATGTGATAGCGGGCGAGCCTATCGCCATACCGGGCACAAATTCCAGACTCCGGGCTGATACTGAGCATTCCGTAATAGAAAAACCCAATACCACTTTACCCGACTCGGGGATCGAACCCGAGACCTCAACGTTGGCCCCAATCGTAACGCGAACGCATTACAACTGTGCCACCGAGGCAGTCTATAATAAGAATAATTTGAAATAATGACGAGGAAATGCTCTAAAAGTGAAAGAATTTGTGTAAATTAGTGCAACGCTCGATCAACCAAGCGTGGCGAACAAAAAATAACCTTGGGTGCAACGGCTATGCTCGTAATAATGAAGCTGTTACAAAACAAAGGGGTAATTTTACGCTAATGGAATGAATTACGGAGGCAAATGGGTGACTAGTGCAGTTCTAGGTATTGTAGACTGCTTTTTAGTGTTTGGGAAAAATAATTGTGTGTAACATGTCGGTCAGTGATACTATGAACCCATGGACATATACAACTCCAGAAGACTTGTCAGTGCGTTGCAAATCTTGGGCCTTAGAAAAACGGTTTTCTACGTGTATCAGGTGTACGAAAGCCTTCAAGCCAGCCTACCAACGGTTCGGTCTGAAACTACCAACAGCATGGCTCTACCACGCAAATATACATCCTGCCTAATCTTAGAGGACATAGGTAGGTATTATAGAATTATTTTATTATCTACGTTTCTAAACCCAACGATACACATTTAATAGAACACTATTAGGTTAATTATCTTGGGAGCTAGTGTGCTGGGTCAGTACGCCCTTCGTTTGTAGGGTGTGGTAAATTACACTAATTTGAAAGACAATGTCTAGAGGTCGTACTTTACCTGACAGAGGCCACACCTACAATACTCAATGATAAATAGGTCAATTATATGTAGGTAACATGGACAATTGAAAGTGAATTCTTTCATGCCTCGGTGGCGCAGTTGTAATGCGTATGCGTTACGACTGAAGCTAACGCTGAGGTCTCGGGTTCGATTCCCGGGTCGGGTAGTGATGTTGGGTTTTTCTATCATGAAATGCTTAGTATCAACCCGGAGTCTGTAATTGTGCCCGATATGTGGATAGGGCCACGCTCGGCGAAGTGTGGGTGTACTGGTTACACCTCTGCCTACTCCTTCGGGGATTACATGCATGAGTGCGTATGTATGTATGTATGTATTCTTTCACCATAACAATAGGTCACCTGATGGTATCTGATGACAGAACTCAGGAACCCCATTGTGTAATCTTGGGAGCGTTACCGACCATTTTGGAAAGGACTTTGATTTAAGAGGTGATTCTTTTGGTCTCATGATACCAAACGCAACAGCAAAGTGGTCGCTTCACGTCGATTTTTCAACCGACATGACACGACGTCAAAAAGGAAGATTCTCAATTCGTCTGTATTTTTATATATTACGCTATATCTCTACCAAATGTGGACCGACATAGATGATTCTTTTTTTGTATTCATTACCCCAAGGTTTCTACTATATTTTGGTTAAGATTTGATGACGAGTTACGACGGAAAATGGGGAGTCCTTAATGGCTAGCGGCAAACTCATTACAAATTACAGGTTCTGAAGGGGGACAGACATAGTTTCTTATAAGTCGGCTTTTGAACATTTTACATATATGTATACATACGTACGCACGTATCCCTATTATTGATAAAAAGCACCGACTCAAAATGGTATTTTTTACTTTTAGAAGTACAGTTTTTTTATCGGTTTTATTTATTTTAAACCAACAAATACGCCTTACGCTGTGAAAACTTATGCGTGGTTTTACGTAACTACAAAAAAAATCAATCAATATTTTGATGATATCAAATGGAGACACCTTCCACATTTATGCTAGATGCAGTGTGATATCATTTTCAAACGCAAATTGTCGGTTCACCAGATCTTATTATGAATGGGACTGTTTCTGTGCTCCTGCGGATGTCTTAAAACTCGACTTTGAAACTAAATTGCTGTTACATTGCAATATTTGTACGTCATCAGTGGGATGCTGATATAATTTGCAACATTTTTATTATTACCTCGGTGCCTCGGAGGTGCAGTTATAATGCGTACGCGTTACGATTAAGCTAACGTTGAGGTCTCGGGTTCGATCCCCGGGTCGGGTAAAGTGTTATTGAGTTTTTCTATTACGAAATGCTCAGTATCATCCCGGAGTCTGGAATTTGTGCCCGGTATGGCGATAGGCTCGCCCCCTATCACATCGTGGGACGGAGATACGCTCGATGAAATGTGGATGTACTCGTTACACCTCTGCCTACCCCTTCGAGGATAACAGGCGTGACTGCGTATGAGTAATAAAATATTTCATTTCATTTCATGTAACGTTGCACATCCATCACATAGACCACACCAATATTTCCGTCCAATATTAAAATATTATGATAATCAAAAAGAATAGTTGAATGACTGGGCCGCCTTCATAAAGATTGTTGCCAAGAATACAACATTGAACGCCTGAGATTTAAAAAAAACTACTCATTTGGGTGGGTGTACTAGTTACACCTTCGGGGAATAGAGGCGTGGGTGCCTATGTATGTATGTATTTTATTATTAGCATGAATAACAAAACGAGCAAATTTGAAATTGCTCGCATGATGATAAGCGTAGCGCCTGCCCATAAACAAAAACAACACCCCACAGAACTTTGTATTACAAAGCACTGCGTGGCACTGGACTGCCATCGTCACCCCGAGACAACATGAAGGGAACAAAAATATTGAAACCTAATGATTTTTTCATCCAAAAGTAGCTTTTTTTATTTAGTGGCTTGAGTGACTTATGGTAAGCGCCACGGCATTCGTCTGCGCTCGTCACCCTGAGACATTAGATGTTAAGTCTCATATTGTCCAGTAATTTCACTATCTTCAATGGCCTTTAAATCGATACACAACAGACCTTACAACATGTTGGCAGCAAAAATAGACAAAGAGGTGGTACCAACCCAGACCACCTCTCGCATAGGAGGGGCCTACCACCTAGTAAGTACCCGGACGCTATGCCAACTGCGAGGAATCCATGGAAATTAAGTAACGCTAGCGATTTTGTAGGTACAAATTAAACGCTAGGTGGATACACAACCAAGTAAGACGTTTGAAAAGAACTTATTAAATAGCATTAGCTTTAAATCGACTAAATGTCAACTTGTTTTGGAAAAATACCCATTTAGTGCGTAGGTGGCTAAGATAGAATTGACGCTGAGCCACAAATTGGCCAATTGTCCAATACCATACATTTAATAGAGATCACAACCGCGGCCGCACAGCTCACAGCTGTGTTTAACAACCAATTGCATAAACTACACGTAGTCTCAGTTCTTCCGTGTATACAACGTGTTACAGAAAGGTGTGGTTATATTTAATCTACGTATAAAGTACGATACAAGTATTTCACCTCCCCACAGTACTAAATAAATAATAAATAAATACACCCACAGTCAAACATATAGTCCTGACCCCATACTAGGTTAACCTGTATCGTGGGTATCGGGAACTACGAGGGACTTGCGGTCCCACAACATCCAGACCCGAAACAAATATTTATGGATTAGACAAACATTTGTCTCGACGTGGTAATCGAACCCACGGCCTCTAGCTTCGCGGCCGGCTACTCTTCCACTGCGCCACAGAGGCTGTCATCCTACTGCATTACTAGGACATAAATAAAGAATTCTCTTTTTTATCGAATGAGTAACATGTCAAAATCGACTCGCAACTATGGACTACACTAAATGATAATCAGCTGAGTTTTTATCTCACTCGAGCATTCGTGCACTTCACTTAATATATAATAGTTATGTGATCAATCTTAACGATCTTAATAAACGAGTGATTAAAATTAAATTGACATTTTAGAATGTCTTATTTTTTATAGCATAGGCCAGCAAACGAGCGAGTGGAACATCTGATGGTAGGTGATCTCCACCGCCCATATACGCCCACAATACCAGATGAACCATGGACGCGTTTCGACCTTATAGGGAAGGGGATTTGGGCCTCCGGATATCTCACTCACCGTACGAAACGCAGCAGCAAGCCGCTACTTTATGTCGGTTTTCTGTGAGACAGTGGTAACAACCCAGTCGTGCCAGCCTATTCGTGCTGTAGACAAAACTGTATACAGCGTAGCTCTACCACTCATAATTCCTCTATGCTATGTGGTGTTTATGTCTAAATTATTACTATAATCCACGTAACATATTCGTCCCGCTGCGGTAATCAAACACGCGACCTCACGTTCGGTTATACACGCTTCTTATTTGTTATTAAAGTGTAATATTAATATCGAAATGTTAGGTTAGTGCGTGCTATGTTATCGTGGTAAATTTTTCACGCGAGACCTAGAGTTAAAATGTTTGCAACAACCAAATATTATTTTTAAAACATACGCACTGTATAGAACTTCATATTAATAATAATAAATACACCCAACATACACACACATAGCCCTGACCCCAAACAAGGTTAATCTGTATAGTGGGTATCAGGAACCATGAGGGACTTGCCAAACCAAAACATTTTTTTATTAGTTTGAATGACGAGACGAGCAGGTCGCTCGCCTGATGGTAAGCGCCACGCCTGCTCATAAACAGAAGCAACGCCACACAGAACTTTAAATAACAAAGCACTGTATGACACTGGACTGCGCTCGTCACCCCGAGACATGAGGTGTTAGGTCTCATAATGCCCAGTAATTTTACTGGCTTCAATGTCCTTCAAACCGGAACACAACAGTGCTTACACACTGTTGCTTGGCGGCAGAAATAGACAGAGCGGTGGTAAAAACCCAGCCGGCCTCTCGCAAACGAGGGACCTACCACATTCAGACCAGAGACCAATATTTGTGGATCACACAAACATTTGTCTCGGTGTGTGAATCGAACCCACGGCCTCTCGATTCTCGGGTTGAAGAGAGAGCTGTCAAACTTTGCCGTGCCGGGGTGAAAAAATGTTTCTTCTTTTTTACGTAAGAAATGTTGAGTCGACGGAAATAATATGATGTTTGAGAGCTCCTTATCAACAATATCATCAGTTTAAACAGTAAACAGTGAGTACGTGATACGACTAGTAAGTTCACATCGAACTTTATTTGAATAATTAAGTTGCAAAGTTTTATACGTTTTACTATAAATTTATGCTTTACTTAGTGGTTCAAAATACGCACAGTCTGACGACAGAGTGTAGCGACGCTTTATAACTTCAAAAGTACTATTATTTTGGAATTATAAAGATTACTTTTCTCGACCAGGAAGCTTCATATAATTTAAATATTGTTTTCACTCTCTGTCATGATTCTGTATATAGAATCATAAGACGCAAACTATACGTAAACGTATGATTGCCTCGGTGGCGCAGTTGTAATGCGTACGCGTTACGATTGAGGCTGACGCTGAGGTCTCGGGTTAGATCCCCGGGTCGGGTAAAGTGTTATTGGGTTTTTCTATTACGAAATGCACTGAGCATCAGCCCGGAGTCTGGAATTTGTGGCCGGTATGGCGACAAGCTCACCCCCTATCACATCGTGGGACGGAGATACGCTCGGCGAAATGTGGGTGTACTAGTTACGCCTCTGCCTACCCTTCGGGGACTACAGGCGTGAGTGCGTATGTATGTAAGACGTAAAGTATGAAACAGCGCATTCTACAACGCGTTATAGAAAGGGCAACGTATAATATAGGACATATTATTATTTAAGAATCAAGTCGTACCAAAACAAATTGCAATACCAAGACATAAATAAAGCATCTACTTTTTTATCGAGTGAGTACCATGTCGATATTTGACTTGCAACTTTGGACATCACTAAATGATAAACAAATGTTAATATTGTCTCACTCGAGCATTGTCATTCTCGCTCATGCACTTCACTTAGTTTATAGGGATGTGATCGATCTTATCGATCGTAATAAACGAGTGATTAAAATTAACGCTATATTTATTTCACACACACACACACGATGTTAATTTTTTTGTTTATTTTTAATATCTTATTTTTGTTTAATTTTTCGTTTTAACTTGATTGTATTTTGAAACTGTTAATTTTAAAATGCCTAAATGTTTATCTGATGTCAAACATCATTAAAATATGTATAAATTACCATTACCCTTAATGTCCTGATGTAATCGTCTTGCAACGATGTCCACGATACAGGCATAGCCTAGTGTGGGTATCACTGCTATTTGTATTATTTGTAATACGGACAAAGATGAATAAAGTTATTATTATTATTATTATTATTTTACGATGTCTATATTATATTAACGCTCACTATCAGGAGTATGTAACAACCCTTAAATATGACCACGCCATCATGATGGCATCTGTTTTTTCAATAGGGTAGTTGACTAGATTTTTTTTATTATTTAATTCAATAAGTTACGTTACTCAAAATCTATTGCAGAAAGAATTTTATAAATCGGACCAAAAATAAATAAGTTAGAAGCCATTCAAATCCTGTAGAAGGGGTAATTGTCAAATGACAGACGACGCAAACTTTGACGTCACTGTGTAAAATGTTCATTATGGTGCACGAGTGCAAGCGAGTTAGTGATCTCACTACTACGCACTCACTTTTCCTCATACCAACATTTAAAATCATAACTGCGGGCACATTTCTGAACCAATTTTGATTGTGTTTTAATAAAAGGGTTTATTTTGCTTATAAAATAATGTATAACATTCAATATAGGAAACTACCCTATTCTTGGGACATAATTTTACGATGACATTTACCATCTTTACCTAACAGGCATCGTTCAGGCCTAATACAGAATTAATGTGAATGTGCAGTTTAATCTTAAAATATGATTTGATTTTCTCTGAATCTTTCCTTATTGACATCTAATTATGATTTAATTGAACCTACGTGAAGGATTGCTTACAATAACATGCCTAGCTATGATCCATAATAATCTCTAATAACGTAAAATCCTTAAACCGGGTCTCATGGAACAAATAGTATGTATGTAATGTAATAGAATAACTAAACATGATTAATGATGTATTACACCACAATAATAAAAAGGTCTTTCATATAGGCCGCGCCTTTTATTTGTTAGAAAAACATTTTAGGTTCCACGTCTATCTAATTATGGACACAGGAGACCAGACTTTAGGCTCAATGTGACTACAATGTCATATAACAATATCATTATGTACCTACCTAAGTATTTGTAATCGCATGTGAATTGTGACATGTGTTCCATGAATATACAATATGTACATTGAACATATCGACATATACTATCTCCGACCTTGATTACCCATTCAACAATCGATACCTAGCGTAAAAGTACATAATAATACCCAATAGTGTATTCATATCTCTATTAATAGTTTATAACACAACGCTTACAGACTTGAAGTCCGCAATAAATGTATAAACAAACAAATAAAACACGACGACTGCCTCGGTGGCGCAGTTGTAATGCGTACGCGTTACGATTGAGGTCAACGCTGAGGTCTCGGGTTTGATCTCCGGGTCGGGTAAAGTGGTATTGGGTTTTTCTATTACGAAATGCTCAGTATCACCCCGGAGTCTTGAATTTGTGCCCGGTATGGCGGTAGGCTCGCCCCCTATCACATCGTGGGATGGAGATACGCTCGGCGAAATGTGGGTGTACTAGTTACACCTCTGCCTACTCCTTCGGGGATTACAGGCGTGAGTGCGTATGTGCATAGTTATCATGTTTCTTTACTTACACTCCCACTCTTTGTACACTATCGCTAACAATTTCTAAGTATTTGAGTTGATAAGGCGATTCAAATGTCAATTCAGAGAGTCAAACAATTTTCCTGCCTATGCATTATTTGTACCACATCTGAATAATTTATACGATGTATTTATTTATTTATAGATGCACTAAAACTGTACATATTAAATGTTATCAAAATGAAACACTAGGGAAAACGTCATGACATTGTTGCTGATATACGTATACGCTTATTGTAGCTGTATAACATTTACCGGGAACTTTAAAAAATACACACATGTAATCCCCGAAGGGGTAGGCAGAGGTGTAACTAGTACACCCACGTTTCGCCGAGCATATCTCCGTCCCATGATGTGATAGGAGGCGAGCCCATCGCCATACCGGGCACAATTCCAGACTCCGGACTGATACTGAGCATTTCGTTATAGAAAACCCAATATCACTGTTAGGTACCCGACCCGGGGATTGAACCCGAGACCTCAGCATCAGTCTCAGTCGTACCGCTTACGCATTACAACTGCGCCATCGAGCCAGAAAAATAACAAAATTACCGTTTTGTTTCTTATTTTTTATGTATACTGGCAGTAGGTATACTGGCGATCCACATCCTTCCTTCCACCTGCCTTTATCCCATTCGCAGTGGGGTCGGCGCAACATGCTTTTAAAACATGTTACAGAAAGATTTGGCTTGTAGTTTTTACGTCAACGTACGTTTTGACGTCAACCCCTTTGGGGAGACACCTCGGATCCGAAACAAATATCTGTGGATTCACAGTTATACTATAATGTTATTGATTACACTAACATTTTGTCCCGATGCGGGAATCGAACCCGCGGCCTCTCGCTTCACAGTCGACTATCAACTGCTTTTTCACATTGGTAGCCCCTTGTATGACTATTTATCTAAGTTGCTTGTTGCCATAATATCTCGTAGATGTATTTATGAACACCAGCCACACCGAGCCCCCATTATAACATCAGATATATCATGTATTTTCCGGAAATAAAATCTCACAAAATCACATCAATCACAAATCTCTGCAAGATCGAACCAAGGACCTCACACTCCACATAAAGATCAACATAAATATCACTCACCTGTATCCATATACCCATTCAAGCTTGAGTTTGTTTTGCGGCGGCGGAGCCACCTTCGCTGGGTCCAACGGGTCCTTGTCGCTTGGCCCGTAGAGGATCACCGGCCTGCCGCGGAGGTACATCCTCATGGAACCATCCTCTTCATTGTACTGACATGTATGCGTGCTGTGGACAAGGGATGGGTCAGGATGGTCGAGAATTGAAGGGTTGCTTTTTGGTCCTTCGAACCTTTTTCCACTATTATGTATTATTAGATTTATTTGTATAGTTTTTAAAGATCATTTACGGATTTAAAAACAACGGTAACAGTGTTTGCAAAACATGTAGTAAGTAAAAATGATATTTGTAAATAAAATAATCCAAATTTATATAAAGGTGCAGCTGTGTTAATATTATTTATTGTACCAGAGCCGCGTGGTTAATTTCTATACAATTAAACTGGGTATACTCGTACACTTTATGTCAAAAATAAAAAAAATGTTTTAATTCCAGATAGGATATACCTGTATGCAATATGTAATAACAGAGTTAATAGGTCATAAAAATATCAAACAATATCAATTCTGAAATATTTAATCTAATACGAGAACATTTTGTTAGTTTTTGAAAAAACGATAGAAAATAAATAACTACTTAAATGTATTTTCCTTATTACTCGTTAACTCTAGACGATGATTTCAATTAGTAATTGTAAAACTAAGTTCAAAGCCAAACCCATTGTTATGTAAACGGTATTATCAAAAGTCACCATGCAACAGGAAAATGGTAATTCTATTTATGTAATGTAATTAGGTATGTACTAGATTATCGGCGTATGAAAATATTAAAAAATTCATGACTATAGCTCGAGAATACAAATAATGTTTGTTAGTAATTTTTCAGTGAAGGTTTTGATGTAAGTATTTACTAATGTGGATACATAATAAACATTCATTTATGTACATAATTAAGATGATATTAAAATATATAATGTTTATATGTAAACTAGAAAAATATTAGTAGATACGAATACGACAACAATAACAATATAGCATTACAATTTTATAAATACCCACATGTTAGTATAAAGTTAGTCACAAAAAATAACAACGCATCTCCAAAAAAAGGCAGAGACAATGGTCACAAACAGCCAAATTGCAAAAACCACCCAAGCGACTTACATCGGTGTGAACGACATTGTATCCGAGATATTCTATGCATATATCAAACGCTTTTTATTTCCTCCCACTAAGCCACCAAACGTCCGATTAAACAGAAAGCGAGCTAAAAATGAAATTGCCAAAACATAGTTACTCGTATTTGTAAACGAAAAATATGAAATAGCTATCAATATCGATAAGATAAAACAATTCCTGCCATTACCTGTCATCCATAGCGCTAACAAAATGATTTTTACAAAAAGAAATTGATTTCACGGCCGCGAACTTTTTTAAAACCGGTCCGGTTGGGCACTGGTCACGAGAACATACAGCCAACTGGCAAGCGAGACTCGGACAGACTGAGTCGAGGATAAATACGTTCGCGTTCATTTCCAGTTTATTCGTACTAGTTTCGCTTTGTGTTATGTACATTGCTGGTAATCCTACAGAGAATTGATATACAACTCCATTAAAACACGCAATGAAAAGCTTTTAATGTTTATTTTGACATCGTTGTTTATGGATGTGTGCATCTACATCTAATGAGTCACCAAGTCACGCAACATGACGTATAATATAAAATTAAGGAAAATAGTTTCATTCAAGAACAGACAAATCAGTCTTGAGTATAAAATTGTATAGATCTGTTATCACTTTGTTTAACATTATTTGGATCATGCGTGAAGGTGATCGGTCTGTATGCGTTTACAGCAGGCTAGCAGTGTTTTCTCGATAAATTTTCCGTGTCCGATATGCGTTATCTTGGATATCCAATATTCCCTCATGATGTTTTCCTTCACCGTTAAAGCGAGCAATAATAATAATATTTAGCTATGAATATTCCCAAAACATAGACCATAGAACCTATTAATAAGGCTATCGCCACTATGTGCTTGGTATGGTGATAGGCTGGCCCTCTAGCACATTATGCTAGGAGCAGGCAGAGGTGCAACCAGTACACCCACGTTTCGCCAAGCTTATTTCCGTCCCATGATGTGATTGGGGGCAAACATATCGCCACACCAGGCACAACTTCCAATCCCGAACAATTCATGTGTGATTTTACAAAAATTGTGATTGATCAACCGCTAGGAATTGAACCCACGACCTCACGATTCTCAGCCTTAGTGCGCTGCCACTAGACCAATGAGGCGATAAACGTTTCCGTTGCACTCAAATTCAACTTTGATATTCTCATCCACACAAAGAAGTTTGACTTTGAAAGCTGTAAGCCAAAGTAAATTGATCGCAGTGGGCAATGAAAATAAGTATGAACAATAATTTAATTATTCGCAATCAGTCCAATAATATGATACGAGTACGTTGCATTTACAAGCACTTGCGGTTGAGTTTTTATTTATAAAACGCAAACGGATTAAAATATGACCAAAAAACCACTGGTAATGTTATATTTGTTAAGTTTTATGACCGAAATCCGGTCACAAGGTAATAAACACGTTTAAATCTTACACGTTTTAAGATGATGTAATTATAACTTCAAATTATTTGATACATAAATAATGATCCGCTAAGCCAGTGCCACTTCACGTCGGTTTTCTGTAAGATAGTACAGTGGAGTACCACTGGGGGTAGTAACCCCAGTCGAGTCGGATTCATGCTGTATCAAAGTCTAAATTCTACAGCATGACTGCTACTTTGACACGGTTTGAAGATGCATCCGGTGGCTACGCCCATCCCGAGCATAATTAGTTTTAAGTACCTACCTATGTTTAAAATATTATATTTTATGTTTCAATTAATATCTAATCTAATATATAAAATTCTCGTGTCACAATGTTCGTTCCCATACTCCTCCGAAACGGCTCGACCGATTTTTATGAAATTTTATATGCATATTCAGTAGGTCTGAGAATCGGCTACTATCTATTTTTCACCCCCCTAAATGTTAAGGGTGGTCCACCCCTATTTTTTTTTATTATTATATTTTATCCTGCCAGGGTAAAGTGGCTACATTGGAGCTGATGTTAAGTACAGTGCAGTTCAAAAATAATATCTACAAGAGACATTACGTCTCTAAAAGGTCAGCAGAATTATGCCGGCCTGAAATTACTGGATATACACCGGCTGACCCTGGAAAGCGACTCGCCTGAACGATCCTCTATGGCGGGGTCTTTAACAGCCGCCGTGGCGCATTGGGCGCAGTGGGCGAGTAGCCAGATACGAAGCGCGAACCCGTGAGTTCGATTCCCGCACCTAGACAAATCTTTGTCTGATCCACAAATATTAGTCTCGGGCCTGGGTGTTGTGGGACCGCATGTCCCTCGTAATGCCTGATACCCACGATACAGGTTTACCTAGTGTGGGGTCAGGACTATGTGTGTGACTGTTGGGTGTATTTATTTTATTTTTTATGTACGGTGGTTACTATTCAGTCGGGTACAAAAATGATCAGGTAACCTAACAATAAATTTAGTATGTAAGACTAGACAGTAGCAAATGCCATTAAACTCTTGGCGATGCATTGCGTGGGCTCCCGCCGCACAATACCGGCCCACCTAGGCCGTGAACTCCTAAATTGATTATAGGTACACCTTACATATTACAATTATTACAAAGGGTGTGCTTGTGAAGTTGTGATTTTGTTAAGTGAGATTATTTTTTTTAGAATTAAGATTTTTAAAGACATTTCTTGTTCCACTTGCCCTTATCCCACTCGCAGTGGGGTCGGCGCAACATGTTTGTAACACATGTTACAGAGAGATCACTGCGATATAGAGCTCCGTGGCGCAGTAGCCGGCTGCGTAGCGAGAGGCCGTGGATTCGATTCCCACACCAAGACAAATGTTTGTGCGATCCACAAATATTGATCTTAGGTCTGGGTGTTGTAGGACCGTAAGTCCCTCGTAGTTCCTGGTACCCACGATACAGGTTAACCTAGTGTGAGGTCAGGACTATGTGTCTGACTTTTGGGTGAATTTATAAAAAGTGATCATTCGAGTTTATGTCTAACCTGACTTTTCAGTCCATTACAGCGTTGTAATACCTACTCTTAACACATTTTTTTTATTACGGCACCCAATTTAAACCTACCAAGCTAGCTACTATGCTAGCCGCGCCGCCGCGACGCGTCTGTCAGTCGGTCTGTCCTCACTACTATATTTAAAATGTTCTATCTTTTAAACCGTAATAGGCAGCTCGCTTTTAAACCGTAATAGGCAGCTCGCTTTTAAACCGTAATAGGTAGCTCGCTTTTAAACCGTATTAGGCAGCTCGCTTATAAACCGTAATAGGCAGCTCGCTTTTAAACCGTAATAGGCAGCTCGCTTTTAAACCGTAATAGGCAGCTCGCTTTTAAACCGTAATAGGCAGCTCGCTTTTAAACCGTATTAGGCAGCTCGCTTATAAACCGTAATAGGCAGCTCGCTTTTAAACCGTAATAGGCAGCTCGCTTTTAAACCGTAATAGGCAGCTCGCTTTTAAACCGTATTAGGCAGCTCGCTTATAAACCGTAATAGGCAGCTCGCTTTTAAACCGTAATAGGCAGCTCGCTTTTAAACCGTATTAGGCAGCTCGCTTATAAACCGTAATAGGCAGCTCGCTTTTAAACCGTAATAGGCAGCTCGCTTTTGTCATATTATGGCGGATATGCTAATAAATAATAAAAAGATAAGAAAGTAAAAATATGTAATTAAGAAGTGGGTACGAAACTCTTGGTACGTGTGTATGACTCGAGCTTGGTCGGATTTTTTCTATCGATTTACTTATAAGGAGGTGATAAATCAAGATAATTTGGCTGTTTAGATAAATAGCCCTTTGTTGTGCACGTAAATATTAATATAAAAACCAAAGACTTTAATGTATACTACTAGACAGGCTGTGCGGTACATAGAAATTGTTACTCAAAGTTGTGGTCAATTGACCGTAACTCAATTACCATATCGCTTACTCTAAACTAGAACCCCTATCGCGCTCCCTGTCTGTAAGCTGTCAAACTCCCGCGCTATGTGACAGAATTTTACTTCTAAACAGCCTGTCTAGCAGTATACATTCAAGTCTTTGGTTATCTCATATTTGTTTACGTGCATACATTATAAAATATTCTTTGCTAGATTTTTTAGCCTTTTACTTAGTCGATGTAAAAACTGTAAAAGCTCATGAGCTTATAGAGTTTTGAAAAGGCATATCTTTATACCCGAAGAGCTTGGCAGATGCTGCATGCATAGTTTAGCGAGCTTATTTCCGTCCCGTGATGTGATAGAGGACGAGTTCGTAAGGGTATGACGGGTTGGCGACAGACAGGTGGTCAGTCGTAAAAACTACAAGCCAAGCAAAGACTTTTATGTATACTACTAGACGGGCTGTTTAGAAGTAAAATTGCGTCACATAACGCGGGAGTTTGAAAGCTCACAAACAAGAAGCGCGATAGGGGTTCTAGTTGAGAGTAAGCGAGATGGTAATATTGAGTTACGGTCATAGACCGCAACTTAGTAGTACAATTTCTATGTACCGCGCAGCTTGTCTAGTAGTATACATTAAAGTATTTCAAGCCAAGTAATTTCTTAAGTTTACGCGAATATTACACATTGAGATAAAACTAGTTTTTACGGACTTTATCGCGGTTAAATCTTAACTACAAGCCAAATCTTTCTGCAACATGTGTTAAAAAGCATGATACGCCGACCCCACTGCAAGTGGGATAAGGGCAGGTGGGAGATTAATTAAAAGTCGTAGAAGCATCTGGCACTCAATACATAATGCACATTGTCATCCACAATAATCTGAAGGCTACTCCGCTTCATTTATCTTTCATTCACGACGGGTTTCAAGTCCATTGTTATTTATTGTGTTATGACCTTCAGCCCGTTACGGGGTGGACAGCATTCGATTACAGTTTACCCATTTATGGTCATACCATGGTTCGACATCAATAAGTTGGTCGGTTGCGTAACAAGATGAGATCTCTTGCAATGTGAAGAGGTTTTATGAATTAAATATTTTGGACCAGTTGGTCCCACACGATTATTTTGCTTCAATATCCAAACTATATACCAATAATATATATACAATACTAGCTGTTACCCGCGGCTCCGCCCGCGTGAATGTCTATTTCCAGGATTAAAGTAGCCTAGTGGGCGCATCAAGCGAGTCCCGGTGAGAAACGCGTTTGACAAAAATACTCGATCTACTTGATCGTAGAGGGTTGAAAATTTTGGGTTGTATGTATTTTTTAATGTTATAAATATATAAAAAAATAAAAATAAAAAAAATTGTCTAAAAAATAAAAAAATAATTTAGGGGTGGACCACCCTTAACATTTAGGGGGATGAAAAATAGATGTTGGCCGATTCTCAGACCTACCTGATATGCACACAAAATTTCATACAAATCGGTCCAGCCGTTTCGGAGGAGTATGGGAACGAACATTGTGACACGAGAATTTTATATATTAGATGTAACAAAAACCCTGTTGTTCCTTTTAACCGCGTAATCAGAATCGTTATTCAATTGTCAAGAAATTTGTCAATAAAAAAAAATCTACCATAAAAATAACGATTGGCGATCACCCGGTGGTTTATCAAAGGTGGAAGTACTCGGTACTATTACAGTGAGTCTTCGCTTTACGTACGTATTAGACGTACGTAAAACTCATAAAATTATAGTTTTTAGTAGTATTTCATTTAAAATTTCTGCCGCCAAGCAACAGTGTGTAAGCACTGTTGTGTTCCGGTTTGAAGGACATTGAAGCCAGTGTAATTACTGGGCATTATGAGACTTAACACCTTATGTCTCGGGGTGACGAGCGCAGTCCAGTGTCATGCAGTGCTTTGTTATTCAAAGTTCTGTGTGGCGTTACTTCTGTTTATGAGCAGGCGTGGCGCTTACCATCAGGCGGCGACCTGCTCGTCTCGTCATTCAAGCTAATAATAATTAAAAAAAAAACCACTTTCATTGAGCTGTGTGCTGGTCCACTATATGTCCAATTTTTATGTTAGATCTTTCTCATTAGAGATATTTTCTTAAGTTTGTGTATCGATTCTCACAACACAGGTAAAAGGACTATATCGGAGGAGGATTATATCGGTAATTTTTATTTAACTTGTCAATGGATCTTTTAAAATTTTCTAATAGACATTAATCAGTCATAGTATTACGTTTTATGGTAAGTGAACAAATATCGACAGCCTCCGTGGCGCAGTGGGCGAGTAGCCGGCTGCGAAGCGTAGGGTCGTGGGTTCGATTCCCACACCAAGACAAATGTTGGTGTTATCCACAAATATTTGTTTTGGGTCTGGGTGTTGTGGGACCGCAAGTCCCTCGTAGTTCCTGATTCCCACGATATAGGTTACCCTGGTGTGGGGTCAGGGACTATATGTGTGACTGATGGATGATTTTTTTTTATTTTATTAAAATTAAATCCTTAAATTAACCTTGTGATTACCAATACCTTATGGAAAAGCAGTTCAAATTCATAAAGAATGAAGGTTGTAAGAAAAAGAACGAACTAAAGTCAGAAATAGGGTAAAACTCCATCACCACCACCAAAAGCATTAAGTCTTAAATCCCATCACCAAAAACTGCAATGTTAGTTCAGTGGCAATTTTACTGGTTGACAATAAAAATATCATCGAAATGTGCTACGAAATAAATTGAGAATCACAAATATTAATTTTTACCTAGTTTTAATAAAAATTTTGGCATAAATCTTGATTATTATAAATAGTTGGTATTTATATCAATCTTGTATTAGGTATTCCGACCACCGGTATTCAAGAACAATAATTAAGCTAACTCTTTGCAAATTGTAGATTTCGTATACCAGATTGGTTTTTGATTAACGCCAGAACTTTTGTTGCTATATACGGGCGTAAATATCTTTGTTTAACACCAGTAGTCTTTTCAAAATTTCTAGTGGGACCCTGAGTGGGATCATTTCTATACAATGGATAGTGACCCTGGGGTCACTAGTACTATGTTGTACTGGTACATATGGTGAAAAACTCGCCATAGTGGCTCGTTCAGGCGAGTCGCATTCCCAGTCAGTGTATATCCAGTAACTCCATGCTGGCATAATTCTGCCGACCGTCTGCCGGCTGGACGGCATTATATTTGGAATGCAATGTACTTAAGTCCAGGTCCAGTCTTGTGATTTGTAAATTAACACAACATTAGACGACACGCCAGATTCTCCCGAGGGGATGGCGTCAGGTAGGCGGCCGGTCGTAAAAACTACAAGTCAAAACTTTCTGTAACATGTGTTAAAAAGCATCGACCCCACTGCGAGTGGGATAAGGGCAGGTGGATGAAGAAGACATTAGATGACACACATTATTTAAGACTCGTCTTTTACTCAACTCGATACATTATTACTTTCAGTAGCATTAATGTTAAACGATATTGAATGTTATTCTATTATCAACCAGTTATACCACATCCCACCACCATATCCAAGAACCCACGTAAACACTTACCCATGCTTCAGTATGGGTCCATTTTGTGACGACTTTGAGTACAAGTTTAGCAACGACTTTGTGCTCGTGAATCTAAAGGAAACCAAAATAAACATTAGGAGAAATGAAATAAACGGTGCGTACAATAGATTCATAAAAATATCACAGAAGATGCGTGCGATTGAACACTAGCTAGTATGCTAAGTACAAATCACTGGCAAAATAATAATAAGCATGGTTTACTCGAAGCAACTACAATAAAGTCCCATTTACACGCGGAGAAGTTTTCAAACGCCTTAGACGAGATTATTATAACAAAACACAGTCGTTTGTGATGCCACAACATGCCGTCTTCGCTGTTAAATTGTATGACGCGTCCTCGTAAACGAGACTTTTCTGTTATAAATCTCTATTTATATGAAGTTTCTCGTATGACATATACGAGAATATGATAGAAACTGTCATTTAAGAAGTCACGTCATGACATCTAAAACCGAGAATCGTACATGCGCCCTCGTAAATGACAGTTAGAGCCACGCTGTAGACAGATTTGTTTACAGCGTGAATGGACCGGCTCGACCGGGTTGTTACTATTGTCACACATGTCCGACGTAAAGTAACAGCTCGCTGCTGTTTTTCGTACGGTGAGTGAGATATCTGGAGGTCCAAATCCCCATGGCCTTCCCAATCCCTTAATAATCTCTTTCATTTAAGGTCGGTAACGCGTCCATGATTCCCCTGGGCGAACTTAGATAGTGGAGATCACTTGCCACCAGGTGACCCACTTGCTCATTTGCCGACCTATGGTAGAAATAAAATATTTTCGCCTATATCGTACGAGAAACTTAACGGTATAAATAGGACTTTTTTCTCGCCTCTGTTTTGCGATACACCTGATTGGATAGGGTTGCCCCTGTAATCTAAATCGTGTCCGGGAAGATGTAGGTTACACGGATGTTTTTACTTCGGGCGATTTTGAAATTGTAATACAATTTCATTTTTAATTTTATTCCTATGAAATTTTCTTCCTTTTTCCATCATTTTTCCCTTAAGAGTGACGGCTTAGTTTTATCTTTCGAAACTGTGATTAGAACCACCATCACTGAGTGAATTTGACCTTTCGTAACGCGTTTCTCCTGGAAAATGACTTAAGCAGCACCTACTTCTTGCCTAACTGAGGCCCAATACCGAGGTCGATTTGCGTTGTTCCTAGAGCAATATAACCAACCCTAACGTATTTTTTTCTCCCCTAATAAGTTTTAAGGAGTAAAGACACAACCACTGACCTGGTATTAGCGATGAGCCCCTGCGCATTGAAGTCACCGGTAGAGTTCCATCGCTTGGTGAGGTTGAGTCCGGGCGACACGCTGTGGTTGCTCGACGTGGAGTTATTGCGGGACCTAGACATTGACTACTGCTAGCAAGCTCTACGTAACGCTTCTGATGAAGCGCTTGGGTTGCTGATGTTACGATTATTTTGGAAACGTGACCATATTTGTTTTTTAATGAGGTATATATATATATATTTTTATAGTATAGGCCGACAAACGAGCAAGTGGGTCACCTGATGGTAAGCGATCTCCACCGCCCATGTACGCCTACAATACAAAAGAATTATGGGCGCGTTGCCGACCTTAAAGGAAAGGGATAATAAGGGATTAGGAAGGGGAGGGGGATTTGGGCCTCCGGATATCTCACTCACCGTACGAAACGCAGCAGCCATCTGCTACTTTACGCCGGTTTTCTGTGAGACAGTGGTAACGACCCGGACGAGCCGGCCCATTCATGCTGTAGACAAAATTGTCTACAGCGTGGCTCTACCACTCGCAAGCATATTTAAAGCACATTAATATGAATATATAAGGAGTATTTAGCCACACTGTAGACAGCATAAATGGGTCGGCTCATCCGGGACAATACCACTGTCTTACAGAAAACTAGTGAAATGGCTGTTTTTCACACGGTATATGATATTTCTTGTGACCCAATATCCACCCTTCTTTCCAATTCCTATTTATTTCCTTTAAGGTCGCCAACACATACATGGTTCTCCTCTGCTCCAAAAATTACACATGGAACTTTACGTGACCTTTTTCTAGCAACGAGCCTTTGCTCTGGCAAAGGAGCAAATAGGTAGCCTCCTGGTAAGTAATCACCACTGCACAAATGACAAAACGAACTAGAAAAATCGCGAGTGCTTGCCGACCTTCAAGGAATGGGGTTTGGGGAGCGGAGGCAATTTTTAGTGTTTTTGATACTCTGACTGTAAGAAGCACAACAGCAAAGGTATCACTTCACATCGGTATTCTGTGAGACAGTGATATCACGAGTGGGACAGTACAGTGATGGAGCTTATTTATACATACATACACACTCACGCCTATGTCCCATAGGGGTAGGCAGAGACTATTGAGTACCACAAGCTACGATCCTGACACACCTTTTCCGCCTCTTCCACATTCATACATCTTCTCATACATTTTCGTCGGTTGAGGGTACTCGTGACGTGCCCTTTTCGGAGAATGTCATTTATTTGATCCGCATATGTTCTCCTCGGGCGCCCTCTTCCAACCCTACCATTCACATTCGCACGATAAATACCTTTCGTAAGTCGTCTTTCATCGATCCATCTTATTTATATTATAAATTAAATGGGCAACAGCATGGCTCTTATAGAATATTCGTAACATCACCAATGTATTTTGATTCTATTTTCTACTGTCTATTTATATGCTAAATCTACTATAAATATAATAATACTAGCCCTGTATGATACACGTCCCACTGCTGGGCACGGACCTGCTCTACTAAATGAGAGGGGTTAGGCCTTAGTCCACCACGCTGGCTCTTAGTGTTTCCTTTGCCGTTAAATCAAACGATAATTAACAATGAATACACACGTAACTTAGAAAAGTCAGAAGTGCTGCTCTTGGGGCTGGTTTTGTACCCGAGACTTTCGTCTCGACAGCTATTGCTGCTTTTATGTTAAGTATACATTTTATAAGTTTTAATACTTAATAATGTTTCCTGTGTACCTAGTGCGAGTTTTTCGATACTTGCCATCCGTATTTACGAAAATATATATGCAGATCAAATTGCAGCGATAGCTCAGGGGGGGGGGGGGGGGGGTTGGTACTGCTGAGACGGAAAGTCGCAGGGTCGAAACAAACTCCAAGACCATGCACCTCTAACTTTTCTACGTTACGTGTATATTCATTGTTAATTATCGATTGCTTTAATGATGTAGGAAACATCGTGAGGAAACCTGAGTGTTCTCCACAAGAATTTCAAAGGTGAAGTCATTATGCGAGCATGGGGTCTAAGGCCTAACCCCTCTAATTAGTACAGTATGCCCATGCCAAGCAGTGTATAAAATGTCTACAACGAAGATTATGGTATAAACAGAAGTGTTCATATAGTTTCAAGCACAGAGTAAAAGCCGGTGTAATGATTAAAGGACTCATCAGTCCGACTGGTAATTTAACGCATATAATCCTCGATCGGGGCGATTTTCCTTCTGTCGCGTCTTAGTACCAGGGTCAGGCTTGCACTTCACCCGATCTTGTAAGCAGCAGTGTGTAAGCACTGTTGTATTCCGGTTTGAAGGACATTGAAGCCAGTGAAATTACTGGGCATTATGAGACTTAACATCTTATGTCTCAGGGTGACGAGCGCAGCCCAATGCAGTGCTTTGTAATTCAAAGTTCTGTGTGGTGTTGCTTCTGTTTATGGGCAGGCGTGGCGCTTACCATCAGGCGAGCGACCTGCTCGTTTCGTCACTCAAGCCAATAAAAAATAAAAATAAACCTTATAAATCAGTCAAGTATTCGGTTTGAGGATTACCGTTCATTAGGTTCGTAAGTTCGCTGGAACATAACAAATAACTAGTCTATTGTTTTAGTTAAGATAAATGTCTTTTAAAAACATACATGGTATCCTAGTTGTGACATCATTAAAGCCAATCTCAGTATTCTTATCATACTTCTTAAGGTCACATCTGACATGACACTTAGTTTTGATCTACATGGCATATATTGTCATATATGGTCGCTGGTTTTAAATTACCAATGTGTTAACGTTTCATAGAAAAACTTACACCCTAAAACTGTACCTTAATTATACCCAATAATAGTAACGTTAAATGTTTAGTGGATGGTCATTACGCCGGAGGTTTTTATGGCGATTACTGTGTATCCGAAGATATATGTTGAAATCAAGTTATTTATATTGTCTTCGACATCAATTTCATTTTTAATATTGATTCAATGGTGATATCTATTGTTAAAAGATTGGCAAAGTTTTTGTAAATTGAAAAGTTGCGTGATACACGTTTTATGTTTAGTAAGCAGCCCTAAACTATTGCATTATGTAATGTTGTTTATTAATAAATAAATTAGAAATTTCCTCTTCAACTAGAACTAAGGATACAAGTTTTACTTTCATCTGGGCAATATACATTTATATATAACATACACCAAGGTATCTAGTTTATACACTGTAATTTGATTTTGTCATGCATTCAGATGCTAGTAGCATTGAGCATCCATATTTCATGATTGAACGTAACCCCACCTAATCTTATTACATTACACCTACCCCTTTGTTTACCTATAAACGTCAGTTATCATATCGATCCAGTATCGGATTCATCAACAACTTTTCATCAACATTTAGTTAGATTCCTTAACACCTCAGTAGAATCTTCGGTGTATACAACATGTTACAGAAAGGTGTGGTTAAATTAAAGCAACGTAAAGTGTATGACACAAGTATACAACTCTTCCCAACGGAGTTGACTTTAATCAAACGGACGGTCGTAAAAATTACAATACAAATCTTTCTGTAACATGTTTAAAAGGATGTTTCGCTGAGTGGGATAAGGTCAGATAGAAGAAGATAGTGTCGAATACAAGTATTTCATCCCTCGTAGTACTAAATTTAATTGCATTGCTAGGACATCAATAAAGTATTCTCTTTTTTATCGAACGAGTTACATGTCGATATTCGACTTACAACTTCGGACATCAATCACTAAATCATAACCAGCTGAGCTTTTGTTTCACTCTAGCATTGTTATTCTTGCTCACGCACTTCACTTAATTTATAGGGAGAGGTGTTCGATAGTAATAAATGAGTAATTAAAATTAGCGTGAATTTTAAGATGTCTATATCAGCGGTTACGAAACTTTCATGAGTGCTTGAATTTGAAACGTATTATAGTGGAATTCTTTAACATTAAGTGCGCCTAAATTCTCTAAATCAAGCACATTTAATGGTCGGCATTATATTTAGACTGCACTGTATTTAACATCAGGTCCAGGGTAGTTCTTATGCCGTCCCAGGATAAAAAAATAACCCTTGGAGTTCCGCGGAACCCTCTTTAGAAATTGCTGGTCTAGATTATGTATATAAGCACTAACTGTCAGTTCTATCGACCCTTAAAATATGACCACACCTTTCTGTAACACGTTGTATATTGTATATACCTGTAAGGTTGCGTTGAATGCGACCCGTGATGCGATGTGTGGGAGGTGTGCGGGGCGTGCGGGGTGTGGGGCGTGTGGGGGGCGGGGGTGGCGCGCGGGGAGGGGGACGGCGCCGGAGACAGAGACGATGATGACGCTGGCGAGTCCGACTGCAGCGAACCGGTTGACTGGTGCTGCGGACCTCTTCTGTGGACGAACAAACAACCAAATCTATGTATTATGTACTTTGATTTAGGGGCATTACATACACAGTATAGTGGGATTACACTAGATGTCGCTACTTGCATGTAAATGTGTAGTTTTGAAGCAAACGAAATGACTATCGCAACATTTCATTTAGTTAATCAGTAAACTTGGGTGCATTTATCTTTATTTAAAAAGCTTGATCGTTTTTATACATATAAGTATACTTATTGATTATTATGATAAATAATAAATGTGACAGGAACACTATAAGTCTGTCTTCGAGACTATCCCGCCCACACACCCCGCCACTGTAACTCCTGTGCACCAGGATCGACAGTGGCACGCATTTTTGTTGACACCGAGCAGTGAAGCTCGGCGAGTCTCTGGGAATTATAAATTGTCTTTGTCCCGCCACGAAATTAATCAAATAGAAAGTTAATGAGGAGTTGGAAATAATAATTGTCCACTATAAGTCTGTCTGTTAAATTTTCGCCAGTTAATCGGTTTTAACGATCAGCTTGGAGATAGCTTGGTCCCTTCGCAAGGATATAGGCTGCTTTTTATATCCGATATAATTCACATGGATGCAGCCGAGTAAAATGAAGTAATAAATGAAAAAAATAAAATACCTTTGTGGTAGGGAAGACGCACTGGATCCATAACTGGAGGTCCTTTTAGCTGTCTCTCTGTATGAGGGCTGCCGTAAACGCAGTTCTCTGGTGGGGGTGCCTGACGACCCTGGAAATAAAGAGAAAAAAAACATTAGAAAAGATCATAGCTATATTGTAGGTAAGTGAGACAGCCACGCCTTAGTCATTAGCTAGTTTTGTTGATTTTTTTATTAGCTTGAATGACAAGACGAGCAGGTTGCTTGCCTGATTTATGATTTATGTGACTATATCGCACGTAAACTATTCATGACTTATTCATTTATGTCGTTACTTATTTTAAAATAATAGTTTAAAAAAAACTAAAAAACACGCTTTTATAAAAAATCCAACTATAAAATTAAAAATAAATAATAGTTTAAAATATTTTATTGTAAAAAAGCGTGGGGTGCTTTTTTTTAAAAAATGATAATCCTTCTACTCATATCTTTTCTAACTATTGACACCATGCACCCCACGATTTTTTTTTTATATTTTCTTTTAATTTTTTTGTTGGATTTTCTATAAAATCGTGTTTTTTTAGTTTTTAAAACTATTATTTCTTTTAAATTATTTTAATGAAATTGAAATTAATTAGTTAAATTAAAATTAAATAAATTAAATTTTTGAATTATAATCGGTCCTTGATAAGTTTGCCAAATTTCGAGATGATCCGACGTTTTGAAGAGGGTCAAAATCATGTTCAAAGTTTCCGTTACATACGTGCGTATGAAGCTAATAAAAGCGGGTTAAAAAATATATCCTTAAGTCGGTATATTTCCATGAACTATAAGATTTAAGGTAGGTACGTGATTTACCGTGAATGTCATGAGGACCTTGCCACATGTCGCCACCGCTAGATCTTACAAAAACATGGCCACTGTTTTGAAAGGACACGAATTTAATTAAATTACTATACTGTTTTTACGAAATATCCTATATAAAAATTTGCAACAGATTTTTCGAAATATATTTTATAATGTTGTTTATAATACTTTAACATATTTACGAAATGTGTTTTATAATCTTGTTTATAATACTTTAAAATATTTATTGGAGTGGTAATTTTTTTTTTATTTGTATTTGTATCGCCAACGCAATCTGCATTAATTGAGTACTTACAATATTATCTTAGAATAGTAGTCTAAGTTAAATGTCGTTGCAATGTGAGGCGAACACGGCATGCATTAATTCAGGTATCAATCAGATAATTTGGCTATTTCCATTGTGTCACGGTATTGTGGCCAATGACGTTAGTGTCTAAAAACATGCTAATGGTTTCGACAGACTTAGCTACCTGTAAATCGCAGATGGCATAAAAAATATACCCATATTTTTTTTATAACATAGGCGGCAAATGAACAAGTGTGTCACCTGATGGTAAGCGATCTCCACCGCCCATGTACGTACACAATACAAAAAAATATGGGCGCGTTGCCGACCTTAAACTGATGCCGGATTGGGAAGGGGAGGGGGATTTGGGCCTCGGGATATCTCACTCACCGTACGAAACGCAGCAGCAAGCTGCTACCTTACGTCGGTTTTCTGTGAGACAGTGGTAACGACCCGGACGAGCCGGCCCATTCATGCTGTAGACAAAAGTGTCTACAGCGTAGCTCTACAACCCATGTGTGTAGTTTGCCCTCTAACAGGTAAGACCCTACTATAATGCATAGTCTGGCTAAAGGTCATCATCAAAACTAAAATCACGTATGTCGACTATCCTTTCTAGTTATTTAGCTTTATTACAAAATGATCATTCAAACCGGATATTTACGATGTAAAAGCAAATGTTTATTTCTAGAATAAAATTGAATTGTACTTTATTTAGCAAAATTAATCATAATTTTTTGGTCGTTCTAGCCGGATACATTATCATTGTCGCAGTGAACAAGTAGCTGTCCATGAAACGAGAGGCCGCGTTTTCCATTTAGTCCAAAGGCAAGTCTGGTTGTGGTGAGACCGAAAGTATCTCCAAGATTTTGAAAGGTATGATTCAAGATGATTGTATCTTAGTGTGGAGTCAGGACTATATTATATATCTGTTTGGTGTTATTAAATAACGGACTTCAATAACGAATAGATGTTATGTTTTTTTGGGATGCTATGCAATATCTCCTCCAAACTTAATGTAATTTTAACGATATTTTTTAGCATAAGTGAAGAAACGAGCAGCTCGCTCGCCTGATGGTAAGCGCAACGCCTGTCCATAAACAGAAGCAACACCATGCATAATTTTGAATTACAAAGCACTACATGGCGTTGGACTGCGCTCGGCACCCTGAGACATAAGATGTTAAGTCTCATAATGCCCAGTAATTTCACTGGTTTTAATGTCCTTCAAACCGAAACACAACAGTGCTTACACACTGCTGTTTGTTGGCAGAAATAGATAAAGTTATTGTAGTAACCCATACGGACTCTCGTATACGAGGGACCTTGATTATTATTTATGATGATTCTTTTTGTACTCGATTGTTCCCTTAAAGATTTTTTAAGATCAGATGTAGGAGGCCAATGAAAAAAGTTGACACTTCCAACGAACAACACAGCATACGCATTAAGTCGGTTTCAATTAAACTTATGATTCTTATTCTCGTAATTCTTCAAATATGATATTACCTGTATAAGTGCCGTTCCTCTGGGTATTGACAGCAGTGGGAGCTCTGCCCTCGAGGGCATTGAGCCTACGCAGTGCGTCAGCGAGGGTGGAGCGCAGGCACAGCAGCTCCTCGGCCTGGCGCGCGCATCGAACCTCCAGCTCGGCCACACGCGCCGCCAGACCGGCACCCTCGCCTTCTAACATTTCATCTGGAAATAACAGATATTCAGTTATTAAAATTGTTTCTGTACTAAAGATCTCTCTTCGAGTTCTCTTTTGTCGTGAGTATATGATTCTCGTAGTTCCTGATACTCACGACACATCTCCTACGGTATTAAAAAAAGAATACTTATAGAAAAAACTCCATTATGGCCTTAATGATAAATTCATTAATGATAACAAATCTTCCGCATTACGCCATTTCAAATTAAATTACACTCAAATCTATTTACGATGTCAATGATGTAAGAGCATTATTTATCAATTTGTATTCGGTAATGAAAAAAACATTACCGCGCTGGATTAAATGGGAGCCAGTGGTCTCACTACAGTGGATGATCAAGATGGGTCCAAGTGAAAGCGTCATTGTATGAAAGCGGACCCTGGCACGTCATGATAACGCCAGGCAGAGAGAAAGAATTAAAAAACATTCCTCCGTGCCAGCCTCCGTGGCGCAGCGGGCGAGTAGCCGGTTGCGAAGCGTGAGGCCGTGGGTTCGTTTCCCGCACCTTGACAAATGTTTGTCTGATCCACAAATATTTGTCTCGGGTCTGGGTGTTGTGGGACCGCAAGTCCCTCGTAGTTCTTGATACCCACGATACAGGTTTAACCTAGTGTGGGGTCAGGACTATGTGTGTGACTGTTGGGTGTATTTATTATTATTATTATTTATTATTATATTCATCATCATCAGCCACAAAACGTCCACTGCTGAACATAGGCCTCCCCTAATGCTTTCCAGGCCGACCTCACTGTCACTCAACGGGCTATGGAGAGGGCTATGCTTGGTGTCTCTCTACGTGATCGAATCAGAAATGAGGAGATCCGTAGACGAACGAAGGTAACCGACATAGCCCAGCGGATTAGCATGTTGAGTGGCAGTGGGCAGGCCACATAGCTCGCAGAACTGATAGCCGATGGGGCAGAAAAAACATTACCTACATTGAAATAAATGTCTCCCGAGTCCGAAATTCAGATTAATCAGAAATTAAGTACTGTTTACGAGACCACGTCATCCAATTTAAAAAAAAACCGTATGATGCCGCTTAATGGCAGTTTGTGCCAGATTTAGGCTCGCCTATGACGAGAAGCTCTTTCCATCTAAATAAGGTTTAAAAAAACAATCTATGAAACCTTGAATTTTTCCTCTGGCCATTTAGACCACATATGTAATTCAGAATGACTGCTTCGGTGGCGCAGTTGTAATGCGTACGCGTTACGACTGAGCCTGACGCTGAGGTCTCGGGTTCGATTCCCGGGTCGGGTGAAAAAAAAGTGATATTGGGTTTTTCTATTACGAAATGCTCAGTATCAGCCCGGCGCTTGGAATTTGTGTCCAGTATAGCGATAGGCTCGCCATCTATCACATCATGGGACGGAGATACGCTCGTCGAATGGTCGGTGTACTGGTTACACCTCTGCCTACCCCTTTCGGGGATTACAGGCGAGAGTGCGTACGTATGTAAGTACCGTTACTGATTGATGCAAAGATTTGCTTACGTCATGTATATTATTGAGATGTCCTTGGTTCGAAGTTTGTTACACTGGTTTATATACAATTGCACTTTGTGCAACTGTTAACCCTCTGATGACTAACAGCTTTTTATGAAACAACATACATACATACGCACTCACGCCTGTAATCCCCGAAGGGGTAGGCAGAGGTGTAAATTCCAGACTCCGGGCTGATACGAGTACTGAGCATTTCGTAATAGAAAAACCCAATATCACTTTCACCCGACCCGGGAATCGAACCCGAGACCTCAGCACACCAGTCGTACGGCGTAAGCATTACAAATGCGCCACCGAGGCAGTCATTCTGAATTACATATGTGATCTAAATGACCAGAGCAAAATTAAAGGTTCGATAGATTGCTTTCTAAACCTTATTTGGATGGAAAGACTCGATTCTCGTACGACATAGGCGAGCACCTCAATCCAGAACAAACCGTCATTAAGCGGCATCATACGGTTTTTTTACTGTATGACGCGGCCTCGTAAACAACAGTTTTCTGTTATGTTCCCATCCGTGTCATACAATAAATTATCTCTTACTAAATGAGGCTTCATCTTTGTTCTTGTAGGCACACACTCATACACCCGAGAGTTACACAAGTCCAGGCTCCACACTAGGATAACCTGCCTCTCGGTTACCAGAATCTAGGTTAATCGCAGTTGGTTACCTCTAGGAGGACTTAGATGTGCCTCATGTCAGTTTCTATTTGAATAAAGAACTGGTGATTACAGTTAGTAAGTAGCCAACAGGACTACTGAAATGGAAAAGCCAGATCAAAACAAGCATCATTCACACCCTCAAAGTAGAATTTGCAGTTTCCTATAATGGCGATGAACTAAAATATACTCTTACTACAACTCTAATAAAACTAAGCTTTCATAGATCAAGTTGGAGATATTCTCGAGAAATGCCAGGTCAGGAGTACCCTAAACCGACGTGCATGTATGAAAAATGAATTAATTAATGAGAGTGAATGAGGCCAAAGAGGTATGCAAGGTTCGTAGCTTTGGGAAACAGGCGTGAGTATGTGCGTGAGTATGCGTGGCTATCTATGTATGTACTACTCTAATCTTACTTTAAATGAAAAAAAATACCATGAAGGTCCGTCGGTCGATCGGTCCGTCCGTCGCCAGTACAACGGTTAATGAGTTTATCATTGCCTGTCTTTCGCGACGGCCGGTCAACATGTCGCAACATCATTGTGTCAACTTAACTTTCAGGTCAGCCGGTTATATACAACGAAATTGGCCCGCGAACTGTGCACGCTGCACTGTTCTATTGTGTCAAAAACAATGGCCGCTGAAGTTGACACATGCTTTAATTCCGTTGTGGAGAAATATACATGTACTATGAGGCACACTATATTCAGTCTATATTGAATCGTTAGTGGCTTTTTAAGCTGCCCGAAGACCTTCGACTTGGTTTAACGTCAGCTACCAGTTGATAACCGCCGGGACCGGCTTTTTACGTGCCATTCGAAGCACGGAGATGCTCAATTGAATATGTGCCACCAAACCTATCCATAGATTAATCGTGCCAAATGTTGCTTAACTCTCTAATCGTTTACCGATTAGTAAGTGCAACTGGCTATGAGCGCCTAATAACTATATTCAGCACTCTTTACGACTTAGGTATAAGATAGGGCACTTTTCTATAGTTGGTAATAAAATTTGCAACATTTAGAAGGGATTGGTTGGAGCATAAGTAATAAATGTTAAAATTATAAATAGTTTTTAGTTTTTTTTTACCATAACCGATGGGTTTAGAAAGTTAAGAAAAGAAAAAATTGTAATTACACATATACATGTTAAGCACAAAAGTCAAACAAAAATAACCACGTCACTTTTGCACGTCGTGGCTGTGACAGGCAGGTAACTCAACTTATTGCTGTATTGGACACGAACGGACCCAGCTGGCTACTATAAATAATACAACTAAAACTATTATCAAAGCAAAGTGAGTTGAACTCAAAACCTTATAACTGTTGACAACGTAACGTAAGATACTTAACTGCTTGTGCAAACACCTATCCATTCATCAGCTGTTCCCAAATGCTTTCACTTCATACAATGCTTACTCCTAAGAAGTTGCTCTTATTCGTTACAAAGTAATTTACTAATTATATTACCTACTCGTTGTGATATACTCAAGGTCATGTCAAAAGCCTGTTAGGTCTAATTTATTAATTATTCATTAATTTCACTATTATAATTTGCATTAAATCATAATTACCTAGCCAGTTACATGTAAGTGAATCCATACGTTGTTCGAAATTACACCCCTGAACTCCAAGGATTAGCATGTAACAGTGTTATAGTATAAGTCAAGTTGAAAGTGTATCTAGAGCGGGAGTCGAAGGTCGGTGCGTTCGTTCGCAGTCTGTATTTATGTACTGTATTACAGTTACATATGTTACGTAGTGACAGGTGTGCAGTCATTAGTTGTTTTTAGATCACGTGGTTACACAGATAGTGGTATAGTTCAACTCATTCTTTCACGTCTAGCTACGTACCTGATGTGTTTGTATAAGATACTTTACTAGGTGGTAGGTTCTTCGTATGCGAGAGGCCGTTTGGGTTGGTACCACTGCCAAGAAGCAGTGTGTAAGCACTGTTGTGTTTCAATTTGAAGGACATTGATGCCAGTAAAATTACTGGGCATTTTGAAACCTAGCTACTTATGTCTTGGGGTGACGAGCGCAATCCAATGCCATGCAATAATTTGTAATTCATAATTCTGTGACTGCCCATGAATATTTACAACACGACCCAGAACTTTGAATTGAAAAGCACTGAGGTGCACTGCACTGCGCTCGATATACTGAAACACAAGATGTTAATTCTCATAATGCCTAGTAATTATACTGGCTACAGTGTCCTCCAAACAGTGTTTGCACACTGCTGCTTTTCAGTACTAATAGACAACATTAGATTATTATTGTGTATTTATTTTTGTCTTCAGTAACTGGTCAGGCTTGAATGGGCGGCTATTGATTACATGTTCGTCCTAATTTAAAAAAATGAAGATTACCGAAGTGTATAACCTTTTTTTATAGTATAGGCCGGCAAACGAGCAAGTGGGTCACCTGATGGTAAGTGATCTCCACCGCCCATGTACGCCCACAATACTAAAATAATCATGGGCGCGTAGCCGACCTTAAAGAAAAGGGATAAGTTAGGGATTGGGAAGGGGAGGGGAATTTGGGCCTTCGGATATCTCACTCACCGTACGAAACGCAGCAGCAAGCTGCTACTTAAGGCCGGTTTTCTGTGAGACAGTGGTAACGACCCGGGCGAGCCGGCCCATTCATGCTGTAGACAAAAGTGTCTACAGCGTAGCTCTAAAACTCATGTATGTAGTTTGCCCCATAACAGGTAAGACCCTATTATAATGCATAGTCTGGCTAAAGGTCATCATCAAAACTAAAATCACGTATGTCGACTATCCTTTCTAGTTATTTCGCTATATCACAAAGTTCTGTCTACAGCGTGGCTCTACCACTTATAAAACATAATGTTGTACTTATATAAGTTATTAAAGTATTTAACCATTACCCGAAATATTTTTTATATTAACTTCAAACTGCTGCCCAAGCAAAGTTTCATTTCATTAACACTCTAAATGAATTTATTGCGGAGTTTGTTCAAGTGATCATACTCATTAAGTCGATTTATATCTTAATTTATTTTAAAGTAGATTTAAAGCTTTATCATCTATAAATAGCCGTCTTGATATGGTATGAAATTTATATAAGGCTTCGATCGTAAATACGTCTGAATATGGTCCGGTTAAAATACTGATGAATTATTTATCAAATGTCCAAAGCGAATCGAACCTTTCATACTTTATTGACGTAATAAGTAGAATGCAGTTTAAAATAACTTCCAATTGCATAGGTAGAGTACGACAATCATTAGTTGATGGTGCCAAGTTTTGGAACTAATTAAAAATGAATTGAATAAACTGTCAAAATCGAGCAATGAGCGTTAATAATAATAATAAATATATTCGGTGCCTCATACTTGGCTAATGAGGGTGCTGGATTTGTACAAGATTGATACAAATCTATGCACCTTTCTTAGGGCATCTATGGGGCAGTGGACCACAGTCTTGAGGTATCCAGGTGGTGCCGGTCCCCCTGATTGCGATGAGCCAATTAAGATTGAGCGGGGTATATTCCAGGGTGATAGTTTGAGTCCCTTGTGGTTTTGCCTGGCCTCTCAGCACTTTGTTGTTAGATTCGGGGTTAGGATACCGTCTTCGTAGAGGGAGCGAACCCATATCTCACTTGCTCTATATGGATGACCTCAACTTATTTGCACCGAAAAAACCAGATTTGATTGAGTTGCTGAAAATAACAAAAAATTCAGCGATTCGATCAATATGGAGTTTGGTGTAGATAAATATGCGGTCATTCGTGTGGGTCGAGGTGAGGTTATGGTCTCTGATGACATCCATCTTTCAGAGACTATACGGCTTCGATCCCTCTCCGAGACGGAAACCTATAAATATTTGGGTATGTCCGAAGCGTTAGGTATAATGGGTGCAGACGTAAAACAATCGATGAAAGAACGTTTCTTTAGCCGTCTGACAAAAGTACTTAACAGTTTTTTGTTGGGTGGTAACAAAATTCGTGCTTTTAACGGTTGGGTTATGCCTGTGCTCCTTCGGCATACTCAAATGGACTCAGACCGAGTTAGATGCCCTGGATCGAAGGGTCCGAACCCTGCTGACGGCGCATCGAATGCACCATCCACGATCGTCAGTGATGAGATTGTATATCCCGCGGAAGTGTGGGGGTAGAGGCTTACTTAATACTAAAGACCTGCATAACCGCGAGATATGCAATCTCATGGATTATTTCCTCCACAGCGAAGTGGATGTGCATAGAGATGTGGCTACAGTAGATAAAGGATTTACTCCGCTCTCCCTGGCAAAAGAAAACTGGCGGGTTCCTATGGTAATGAGTACTGGTGAACGCAGGGAGGTATGGAAGAGCAAAGAACTACACGGGCGATTCTATCGAGTTCTAAATGGGCCCGATGTGGATCAACTTGCTTCCGTATCTTGGAGACGTTTCGGTGATCTTTTTGGAGAAACTGAGGGTTTTGTCTTTGCAATTATAGACGAGGTTATCAAGACGAACAACTACAGAAAATACATCCTAAAGGATGGTACGGTCGACATCTGTCGGGCATGCCACCGTCCCGGAGAGTCAATCAGGCATGTTATTTCGGGTTGTTCGTATCTTGCTAATGGCGAGTATTTGCATAGACATAACCTAGTAGCCAAGATCATACACCAACAACTTGCTCTTCAATATTGCCTTGTGTCCACTGAGGTGCCATATTACCAATATGTACCCCAACCGGTTCTCAAAAATAGACATGCAACGCTGTATTGGGATCGATCTATCATCACAGACAGGACTATTGTTGCCAATAAGCCAGATATTGTGGTAGTAGATCGATTAGCGCGCCGGGCAATACTTATTCATGTCACCATTCCACATGATGAAAACCTCGTTAAAGCGGAAAAAGTTTATCTTTATATCCAAATATTTAGACCTGGCACACGAGGTTACTGATATGTGGGATGTGGACTCAACAATGATTGTCCCGATAGTCGTTTCTGCTAATGGGTTGATACCAAAGAGCCTCGATCAACACCTCCAGAGGCTCTCAATTGGTCGTTGGGTCAAGAGCCAGATTCAGAAAGTGGTGTTATTGGACACGGCACGCATTGTGAGGAGGTTCCTCACTCTGGGGTCCTAACTACCGATGGCTTGGGTCCTAGGCCTCGCCATTGGAGGGTGATACCTTTTGTATTTTTAAATGTTTTTTAAGTAATTTAATATTTAAAAATGTAAAGAAAACTTTTAAAATAAAGAGTACTGTATAAATATTATAATAGCGCCACTTATGGAATGAAATCGTTTATTAATCATGTTAAGGCAATTAACTGTATTTACTAAAGCACTGTAATAATTATTAGTCTTCTTTCTACCTGGCGCTATTCCGGCTTTTGTCAGGGTTCGCCTTAGCGTAGGTACCATAGATTTGACGGTATTTGGTATTATATGGGGTGACCCGCCGTTGACACCGCTGTCAAATCAATTCGAGTTGCTGAAACGTTGATTAGTGAAAATAATCATAGTATTTGGTCTCTCTTTAGTACCGCTTGAAATATGATTTTTCATATTAATTTGAAAGTTATGTTAACATGTCTGTTAAATCAAAGTTGTTGACCGCGCTTTTAGCTACTCAATTTCGGCTTGACATGAGATTGGACATTTGATTGGTTAATTTTACTTTGATCAGCCTTTCAGAAACCAGGCGTAACAAACATCTTAATTTACAACTCACAAACATCCAAACTTTCACATTTATAATAGTAGTAGGATTATCTACTTCTACTTACGCCAAGCAGCATACACGTCGTTCATCGTGTCACCAGGGGAGTCGCTCGCCCTGGAGCTGCGCGACTCCCGGTCTTGGCTGTCCATCGTTGCCATAGTTTATTTAGTACATTATAGTCTCACTTCATATTTTTATTCAGAATCTATGAATCTTTAATGTCTGCGTGTGTTTTGCTGAATTTAATATTCAAATTATTCTCAATTATGACCCGAAATATTAGAACGGTGATAAAAAATTTAAGATGGTAAACCCGGAAGAACCCGGTCTGCCAAGCTGGTGTTATTTGGCAATATGGGATTAATTCTACAGTTGAATCCGTCAACCATGAGATGCTAGAACTCATTTTACATAAGACACAATGATATTAGTAGTATCAATAAAACAACTATCAAGAATCAACAATAGTAGTTTGAAGTTTCGCAGCAATTGTTAATATTAAAATATTCAAAATAATATTATACTCTTCCAATGCTGGGAACAGGGCTCCTGTACTAATAAGAAAGGCCTTAGTCTACCAGACTTAGGAGACTAATAACCAGCACATACACCCTAGAACGTCTTTTACTATCTTTTACTATCATTGCAAACATTTTTCTCGTAAATAATACACGACAATCAATTTAACAATACTACTCTGATATTGCCCCTTTTGAAAGCTTCATATAAAACCTCTGAGAACACTCAAAGAGACTCGTTGTCTTAAACACTGTCCCACGACACAAAGCAATATAAAAGTTTCAATAACGGACACGGTCTACTGGGAATCCAGTACATTATTTACTCGTCGCGGGAGCTCTCAAAAAGGTAAGTAATAGCAATGTTATTTCAAATGTATTGATCTTGAGCGCTGTAAATATTAAACGTTGTTCAGTGGATAGGAGTTCGTAGTTTAGTAAAGGTGAATTGGAAGATGCTGGTGTGAGAATTCAGGATATGGAGCAAATAGATCGTATAGTTAAAATATAAGATATTTCCTATTAAAAGTGATTCATTGTGTTTGGTGGCTACTATCCAACGACAGAAATATAGTAAAAGATAGATCGCACACCGAGCGTGTACCGTTAGTTCCGTACCCCTACCTTTTAATATTTTCGCTTTGTTTTTTATTATTTTTAGAATATCCGCCATAAAACCTTAGCCCTTTCCATAAACCTTAGGTTCCCTTTAAAGGTAGAGACTGACATAGGTTAGTAAATGGGGTTCCATTGACACCCTTTGGGTGCGGAACTCTAAAAATTGACGTAGAACAAACACAAGCCGCAGTTATTTGACCAAAGCATGCATGTGGTCACTGTTAACGACCCATACTCGACCAGGCCAACCTTTTGTCATGTGTTAAAACAATTAAGGTGAAGCATGGGTACACACTGGATATTCACTAAACAATACGTGTGTACGTTCTGTTTCCAGTATTATGTGTGGAATTCGGTGAATAACGGTGCATTTACTGGTTCGAATCCACTTGCGTTTTCATATTCAAATTATATTGCGTTTGCTGTTTCGGTTGGTATGTCATTGGAGTCAGTTATTCGCTTCCCGGATTCTTGTATTTAGAATATCATTATTTATATTTTGGATACACAGTCAAGCTGAGCCAAGTAGAGCCACGCTGTAGAAATTGTTGTCTACAGCATGCATGGGCTGGCTCGATTGGATTGTTACCACTGCTTCACAGAAAACCGATGTGAAGTTTTTCAGTTCAGTTTGCTGTTGTGTTTCGTACGATTAGCGAGATACCCGGAGGCCTCAATACCTTTCCAAAATATGTTAAGCAGACCGACATAATTCTGGAGACCACGATGCGTCAGCTATCGTAAATAGATTATAAACACTAACTGAGCACCTAATGATAAAAATCTTCTGTTCAAACATAATGTTGATTGACAAGATCTGGAGAACCTTCAACAAGCCGGTCGCTATAGTTTCTATACTCAATCCCACTATGAAGATAAGCTTAAAAACACCAACCTTGCAAGAATGAGAGAACATGCTTACCGACAGACTATTCCATAGCTTAATAGTACGACAAAGACTGAAGTAATTGAGCAAGTATAAAATAAATCGAACAAAAAATGTAAACATCGACACAACGTTACTTAATTGAGCATAACAATGTAGCAAATAATGAAGAGACTAGATTGCGGAAATTTATCAAAGAAGAAATAAAAGTGTATTGCCAATAAAAAATTATGCGAAAAATATTCAAAATGTGATCTTGAAATCAAGGTGATTGTTATAAATGATGATGGTACTTTAGTTGCTAATGTCTTCGCTGTAGTTTTTTCTCCGGAAGATATCATATTTCGACAATACGTTGTTGTATAGCTTTTATAATCTAAAATATAATTTCCATCAATACTCGAGCTACTTTATTTTGTGTGAATGATTCTAAATTGAGAGACTCGTCATTTTTTACATAATACGATCGCTAGTTGAGCTGTTTTGGTGACAGTTGAGTATCAGCATGAGAATACCAATTAATCATAGGCCAGGTAGGGCAGCAGTGGAGAGGTAACTTTACTGACGTTCTGACGCGGATTATCTTATTACAAATGAAGCAACGAATAAGATTCTAAATGAATATTCAAGACAAAAACAGATAATATAATATTGGCTCTACAAAATATCTACTACCATAACTACATAAAGATCGATGCAAGAATTGTGACCCTTATAATATATATTTAAACAGTTTTGACCAGTTACCGAATTGAGTTTAATTGATTAGCGTTGTAGAAACATGTTCGGAAGAAGGTCATCATGGCAAGATGCACCTGCCGGTACCGTTCGTCGACATCATTGGGCAGTTATCGTACCGGATCGCGATGAATCAAAGGTAGTAAATGCATAATTTATATTAATTAATAGGGTCAAAAAGCGATAGAATATAGGTGACACATATGTCACTATTTCAATACCATTAAGCAAGCAAAATTTGAATCTATTTAAAAGGATTTAGGTATTCATTTAATTACAACTTTAAAGCGGGTCACTACGAATACAAGCATTTAAAAATTGCACCGAATATGTGAGCATTAAATGAACTATATTTAAGTCTTAAGCTCCAGGGAGCTTTATATCGAGATGCAAGAACAAATCAAACTTTAAAAATATATTAATGTGTATCAGTCTTTGTAAAATAAAATTTATTAAAGCTGCGGCTGTAAGAAAACTAGAAACTCATAAAGTTTAAATCATTTAAGACGAGACAGACTTTAATGTATACTACTAGACGGGTTGTTTAGAAGTAAAATTGCCTCACAGAATGTGGGGGTCTGACAGCTCACAAACAGGGAGCGCGGTAGGGGTTCTAGTTGAGAGTAAGCGAGATGGTAGTATTGAGTTACGGTCAATTGACCGCAACTTAGTGGTACAATTTCTATGTAACGCGCAGCTTGTCTAGTAGTATACATTAAAGTCTTTGAGACGCGATTTAGATGGTGTTAAAAACGTCCTACTACCTAAGTGTACGGAAACACATTTTTAGGATTCCGTATATAGACATGTTTCGATCACCCAACATGCCACACATTTAAAAACGAAGAAGCAACAATAAATACAACACGAAAAACCTCAACGGAAATGGAAATAATTGTACGAAAACAACCGAATCGTTTATCCTGATTGTCTCCACATATTTTGTGTCCAATTAAGCCAATTATGGGTAATTTTCTCATTTAAGTCAGCCAGTGCCATTTAAATCTGTGTTTTAACCGACCATTACCGTGTGCCATTACCAAAATACATATGGTGTTGTAAATCTTATGTGGCCAATTAAATATCACGACGTGCAAGTTAAGTTCACAATTTTGGATAGTTTGATTCCAACATTCATTTTTAAGACTTGAAATTTATTTCAAGTAAAGACTATATAACTAAATCTTTTTTTACCCAGATTTTTTAAAAATATAAATTGGCTGATCAATCCACACACATTATACGATTAATATAAAAGGCAAACTAAACCTAGTTTGTTATATATATATATATATATATATATATATATATATATATATATATATATTTATACGAACGATGTAAAAAAAATTTAGGCTTTCACCCCAATATCATCGAATGCATGCGATGCATCGAATAACTTTCATGCCAGAAAAACATAGTGTACTGAGAATGGCCGATAAGATGGTTAGGAAAAAAGGTATCTAGCTTCACAATATCATAAATAATATTAATAAAAATCTTGGAGAGTTGGAACATTATACATATAATAAGTCTTTGAAACTTGTCGCACATGATACAATGCCGTGCCAAAAAACTGGATTTCCACAAGCAGCGTCAGTTCGTAAGTTCAATGCTCTAATAACATCTTACGACAGAGATTAGTAAATCACGAAGCAAGGAAATTGCCGTTTATCTACATTCGCATCACTGTGAGAGGGTATAAAATACTAGGTGAGAACAATCCCACGTAAGAAAGTATCGTGGGAATTTTTGTGGGAATGTAAAAACAAAGCGTTTAAACAGTGGCGCTTGTATTTAATTACCTTAGTTTTTGGGTCAAAGTCATGTGATGGTACTGTTTGTTCTGGCATTTGTCGTGATTCTGGTAAATGGTATTGGAAACACAGGAGCAGTCGATGTATATCCAGTATATCGGTCTTTTGGGTTCAAACCTCTTACAAAACAGGATTTGGTATTAACATTTGAATTTAAAATAACTATCCGTCCCAGCTTTAATAAATTTCTAAATGATGGTGAATTGGGCATAAGTAATTTAAAAGTATCACTGAATGATGGTGCATCAGTCATTCAGAAGTAACACTGATATATGACTTGGTTTACACTACTGAGAAAGAGAGATAAGCTGTAACTATAGAGAATGATATACAAATGTCATCCACCCAATAATTTGAACCCATCATCATGTCCCGTACAATTACACCTTGGGTACGAGCGCTCAAGTTTCCTAATGACAAACTAATATACAGCAGTAAAAGATAAGTGTGTAATAATCAATAGATACGGAACAGCTGAGTGTACAAACGCAATACGAGTAACTGAAGGTCATTTTACTGAATTGTACTGAATAGAAAATGAACCAGAATGTATGTTACCAAGGATGTTGAATTTTAACAAGTTTCAGCAAAGAATAACTTGAAAATGTCTCATGAATAAGATAACATATTACAATATGATCTGAAAACAACAACCAATGTACGATTCCTTTTTGGTGCAATATGATAATGAGCAAGGGTGCGAAACAGCACTAATGTCCAGGTTTATATTTTTCTGGATGAATGGAGTCAAGTCATCTTGAATCTACGAAGATTAGACCGTTAGACGAAGAGAATTTGTCCCATGATAGAGGCAAGAATATAACAGAAAACTTGAATTTATAAGGCCGCGACATGCAATTTGAAAACGTAAATCGTAAATGCGGCCTGGTAGATATAAGTTTTCTCTCGCCTATAGATGTCGTTCGTGAAAATACTTCCAAATAAAAGGGCCTTTAGGCTTACTATTTCCATAATATGTATACGTCCAGTAGTGGAATAGCTACATAAAGTTGTATCATGAGAAAATACGCCAAGATAAGCCTATTTTATTTTATACAACAAACTCAAATTGCATGCCGTAGTAGAACACCAAAGATAAACGAGACAGAAGAAACTTTGTCTTCCACTATGCAAGTTTTCTTTACAGCCCATCTTAAATCTACCGCAGCTGATACTTTTGGAAGCAATAAATGTAGTGCAGTTATAAGAAAGAAAATGTTTGTTATTCGACATGAATATTAATCTCATGTAAGTGAACTGTGATAAGAAACAGTGATAGCTCAGCGGGGAGTGGTATGGACTGTCGAGACGAAAGTCGCAGGTTCGAAACCGGCCCCAAGACCTTTGACTTTTTTAGGTTATGTGTGTATTCATTGTTAATGAACACTTGCTTTAACGGTGAAGGAAAAATCGTGAGGAAACCTGCATACCTGAGAAGTTCTTTATAAGAATTTCGAAGGTATGTGAATGTCTGCCAACCCGCACTAGGCCAGCGTGGTGGACTAAGGCCTAACCCCTCTGAGTGCCCAGCAGTGGGACGTATATAATACAGGGCTAGTATTATTATTAAGTGAACTGTATTGATCTGATGAATGAAATAAATTCTATACACATTTTTTTTCATTTTGGAGTACACTCAATAAAATGTGCGTATTCTTGAATCAATGACTATGAAGAATTAAATTATGTTTTCTTATTTGTTATATTGACTTGCAGACATCAGAAGCTCAGGCATGTATCCTTGAAGGGATAGGCAGAGCAGCAAATAGTACACCTACGGTTCGACAAACTTATTTCCGTTTCATGATGCGACCCTATCGCTATATCGAGGACAAATTCTAACCCCGTCCGATGTGACATTTTTGGTATCAATAATCTGAAACGCGAATTTTAAATGTCTAATCCGAGATTTTAGCTCAGAACTTCATCGGTTGCTCGGCCTAAATACGCTGTTATTAGAACAATGGGGTGATACCAAGTTATATACGGAATATATTTTTAAAAATGTCACATCGCTAAAGCAACGACAATGTTTGTAAGAAACATGAAGTATTCACGAAGTGAACTATTTTGTTATGCGAAATGTTTTATTAATAGTGTAAAAATCCTTTGCGATGAACAGTGAATATGAACAATACGAAGCTTATGCCATACGCCTCGGCAATCTTTATTTTTCATAGGAATTATTAAAGGATAATCCAATATAGTTCAAACATTACATTTTATACCTACTTATTTTCTATTGAATGACGAAGCGCGCAGACCCGATCATTGTTTGCATATTCATACTAAATCCTAAAAAAAGATTGTTCAAGTGCAAACTTAAATCGTAGTACTGTGGAACTTCTTAACAACGCCGCGCTGTGTGCTTGGTCCAAATTTTTGGAAACAATTGAATAATAACTCTGCCACTGTTTATTTGATATCGAGCAGAGTCAAAAAATTACTTATATATTTTTGGAGAATGCCTGATATTTTTAATCCATAAAAAGAGGTTCTTATTTATATTCTAATTAACGATCCATTTAACAACTATTTCTCATTATAAACTAATCAAATAAAATCGTCATAATCCCAACACTCGTTAGTGATTATGCCATCGATCTAATCTCCTAACTCAATAATGCTCCCCATCATCATAATGTTCGAAGCAGGAAGTATAGTTCCGCACCATTATCCGCAATCTGGCGCCGTCGTGTCTAGACTGTTAGTTGTCTGTTGCCAGTTCGGCACACTGGTGGAACATTGTGTAACTATCTGGCAACGACGAGGCTTGTCGTTAAAGATTCTGATGGAATGACATAAGGATGACCTAATAAGGATATAAATGTTTACTAAGAAAAGATGACTAAGTCAAAATTACTACATAATTTTGATTTCATAAATGCCGGTCAATTACATATTGTGTGTAGAATTTACTAGTTTTAGTATTCAGAACATATTAAAAGACTGATGAGGCGGAAAAATCTGATCATAAGCGGACCTATTGCCCGAGGGATTTTCTACCAGTCTTTGGGTGTTGCAAAAAATAAACAAGGCCGGTGTATAAACAAAGAATTAAATATTGGAGTTACAAATTTAATAATATAGTTTGACGAACAGAAAAAATAGTTTAGCACACATCCAAATAATACATACACGCTGCAATAACAAATTCCTGAATACAAACTAGAATGGCTATTGTCACTAATAAATAATAATAAAAAATCAATTATCAAATGTACGAAAACAGAATCATCAAAATCGGATCACTTGGTGAAAAGATATATGCGTGGCTATTCATACAAAAAACAAATAAATATCGAATTGAGACACTGCTCCGCTTTTCATCGTCGTGTTAAAAAAGCCAGAATCCTAAAGAACTAAAATACTAGAAGTATTCTGTTCACACCTCAGCTGCATTTATCACGTATCTGGTACGTACAAAGGACATGACTTCCATTAAAACCTCTATGGCCACGGCTCATCAACCTGGGCGTGCGCTGCATGCGAATGTTCTGCGGGATTTTCCAAAGTGCACGTTATTGACTGAGGTACAATGTCATTATAGAGACGTTTTAAGGGTCAGGTCTTCCTTCACCTTGATGTGCTGAGGTCGTTCTAGCTATAAAGGTGTTTTGATAAACCTAAATTATTGTGAACAATACAACAGCTGGCGCCTGTAGGCCCAAAGGGGAAAGTAAAGGTGCAACTAGTGCCCCCAAGGATGGTCTAGTTTATTTCATTCTTTGGCGTGATAGGGGGACAAGTCTATCGCCGCATCGGCCATAAATTCCAATCCTACATTACAGGTCCAGTACTTTCACATCTAGAAATTTGGCTCATCAAAATAGGACTCACCGATTTAAAAGTCTAAGTCCACAGCCACAAGCCCAATAAGGTTATCATTTTAATTTTTAAATTAATTGTATGCACTCGTAAACGAAGATACACAAGTTTCTATCACGAAGCTGAATATTAAAACATCGTAATTTTACGGTCACATGCCTCAGACGACGTTTGTTATTCTGATAGCATATATTTTGCAAAGTATCTTATGAAATCTAGCTATATCTATAGCAAGATATACTAAGATACATTGCAAAACACGACGTTAATCCTTTTGTGAAGGACCAGACTAATGTGCTAATAAGCATAGCATAACGCAGTCATGACGAAGCTGTAAGACATCCTACACTCAAAGAAAGAACCAATTCATATACAAATCCACCGTGCGAGCAAATAACATTGAATAGGCACCCAACCAGAATGGTAAACGAGCCAGTTATGGATACAAGTTATGTAGCACTTTACGGTCTATTGTTGGATAACATAGGGATTCGTGAGGATTGTATAACAAATCCTACTAAGTGAATCGTATCTTATGTAGTTTACGATGATGATATTATATTCTAGCAAGCTAGCATGAAAAACGAAATGCCTGAATGTCTAGTTTATTTATACACTAGCGTTTTTTAAGTTTATTCGTTACATACAAAAATACAAATCTTTCCTCTTTATAATATTATATTAGTGTAGATATAGGAATGACTTAATAATTGTACATCACGAATCCATATCGATTTCTGATCTGAGGGAAATGGGATGACTCAAAACCAATCATAAATAAATAATCGACCAAAAAGAAAAACATGACTGTAAGAAATCAAAGACAATATTGAAATCCTACTTCCCTTTACTATTATAAATGGAAAGCTTGGATATTTGTAAGTTTTTCGTTTGGATGTTTCTTAGTCAATTACGTCTTAACAGGTAAGTGGTTTTGGGTGAAATTTGGCAGATAGGTAGACCATGACTTGAAATAGGACATAGGTTACTTTATATCCTAGAAGAGCAAGCAAGAACTAGTTTAATATAAAATTGAATATATTTCACATTGCTAATTAAATTAAGAACATTCTGGAAGTAAACTACGGTCGGTAATCACAATATAGAAATATATTATCAAATATCCTCTAAAGTACCTTTATCGTCATACCAAACGTGTTTTGGGAGATCCGGATGACGTCATCGCAGCTACGATTAAAGCTGTCATATCATTGTCCAGTACAAACCCCAATTATCTAAAGTTATAAAAACACTATTATGTCAGACTCAGAATCCAACAAAATAAAATTTCCACCAAATATTTGACAACCGGACCGCCTCTTTCTGTCCTAATAACAATTATTTCAAACAAAGATTCAAATCAAGCAGCATTGGTCGCCTTATTGGTCTTGTTGCAGCCTACTTGGTTTGAGAAACCGTAACATCCCGGATTCAAATCCCAGATCGGGCAATCACAATATGAGTGAGTTTTAGATGCGACAAAAAACACACATGAGTAGGATTGAAATTTGTGCCTGATATGGTAATAGGTTCGCCTCGATAAGACATCATAGGGCGGAAATAATCTCGGCGAAAGATGGGTATAGCACTAGTCGCCTACCTCTTTATAGATGCAGGCGTGAGCTTATGTATGATCAAGAAACAAGTACAAAAGGAGCAGGGAACATCGAGGTCGATCAATACGGTTAATATATTATTTATTGAAAACTGTGAACCGGCGAAATGTGGGTGTACTGGTTCTACCTCTGCCTACCCCTTCGGGGATTACAGGCGTGAGTGCGTATGTAATATTTCTGCTGCTTCAACAAAAGACCCACAGATATTCAGCTTCAAATACTTCATTCTAAAATATTTTAGCAGACAATATAAATGTTAACCCAGATATTCTTCGGAGCACGACAAGCTTAAATATACGCCTATCTAATATGCAAGCCATTCTCGCAGAGGCGAGCTATTGTTAGGATTTTGCAAAACAATCTAGTTGTTACTAAAGTTAATTTAAAATAGGTAAAAATATGGTCAAAGCTTAACAAGTTTTCGATAAAGTCGGGCATAGAACCCTTCTCTCGAAAGTTCTGAGACGACGCAATTCTTCGAAATGTAGGTGTACTAGTTATACCTCTGCCTACCTCTTCGGGGATACAAGCGTAAGTGCGTATGTATCTCATAAAAATACAAGTGGATCAAGCAATAACATTCACAGTCAAGATCACGAGTAAGTCGCAGTGGAATCATTATGTGGAGTAAATAAGGAAAACATATTTCATATGTCAGACTGTAGATATTAGCGGACATGTGTGATATTATTCACTAGAGATGCTACAGGGCATACCGAAAAGTAAAATTGTGTGATCCGAAGCAGTACTTACTTTAAGACTTGAATACTTTTTTACGAAAATCTAATTAAATCGCAACAAACATACATACATACGCACTCACGCCTGTAATCCCCGAAGGGGTAGGCAGAGGTGTAACCAGTAACCTACATTTCGCCGAGCGTATCTCCGTCCCACGACGTGATAGGGGGCGAGCCTATCGCCATACCGGGCACAAATTCCAGACGCCCCTACCTAGTGTTCTTAATAAATATTCAGTTTTATGTCTCTCCTGAAAACTAAGCCAATTTAACTTGCGCCGTATTGTTAGCTCACAGCTTCCAGCAATAAGGATAGAGCAAAGACACTCTGGGGTTTTGGTTAGTAGTATATCGCAGAATACAGAACATTCTCTATTCCGTGGTCAATACCGGTTAATCCCAATACACCCTGAGCCGACTCTCGAATAAACAAGGCACTTGAGGATTGTGCGGGCAGTAGTCGGTCTTTTTTTAATCTAGTTAAGAGCCTAGCTTTGGATACAATCCAAATATCGCAAAACCTTTTCTGTATGTAATCCTATCTAAAAACAAATACATCTTTTGCGGGGTTTGATTATTATTTCCTAACTAAATACGTGATGAGCCAATAATACATATAATAAATCTTTAGATCTATGCACCCAGCATCGTAACACTTCTTCATAAACATTATGAAATATGGGGCGAAAGAATAAATACCGCTCAATAGGCGAATTGTAATGATAAATTCCATTTCTGATTCGTATAAACTACAATTCCTGTAGTAACATCTCTAGTCTCTAGTGCATTAAATAAATCAGGCTTCTTGTCTAGTGATGATGTCATGCATATCACAATATTTGATGTTAATATTAACGAACCGTGCTCCACGAGTAAACGTACTCGTGCGAGCATAATGCGTTACAACCGTAGTTTAATATAGATTTTCCCCCATAATCAAACATTTTTAAACATAATTTTTACCTAGTAAATTTTGTCACTTTTTATCTAAATACACAAATATTGACAGCCTCCGTGGCGCAGCGGGCGAGTAGCCGGTTGCGAAGAGTGAGGCCGTGGGTTCGATTCCCGCACCTAGACAAATGTTTGTCTGATACACAAATATTTGTCTCGGGTCTGGGTGTTGTGGGATCGCAAGTCCCTCGTAGTTCCTGATACCCACGATACAGGTTTACCTAGTGTGGGGTCAGGACTATGTGTGTAACTGTTGGGTGTATTTATTTATTTTTAAATACTCCTTTTGAAGTGGGCAGCCACGACAAGACATCGAGACACGGCGACAGCGACACGTCTGCTTGTATACCTCAAAATAGGCTTTTAAAGACGTCATTTAAGAATAACAATAATAACGCCTGGTTTCTGAAAGGCTGATCAATGTTAAATTAACTCATCAAATGTCAAATCCCATGTCAAGTCGAAATTGAGTTGCTAGAAGCTTGATCAACACCTTTGATTTCACACACATGTTAGCTAACTGTTTAGGCGATTTAAATATACAAAATGTGTTTTGTTCAGTGCCAGTGTTTTAATTGTGGTTAATTTTATTTTTTTGTGCTGGTATTAACTTTATAGTGATTTGACATTTTTGAGACTTCCGCACAAAACGATTTGTAAAAAAAAAAAAAATTATTACATGTTTGATCATTAGAAAATGGCGTACGTTTTATTTCATGTAATCGAGATAATAAAGTAAAAGGATATTAAAGCCTAATTATGGCCCAAACATAAAGGGCGTAACATAATTTTGGTCCTACTAAGCCGAATAAGAAGCCGTATGCAGACAATTATCAAAAATACAAGTGATCAGCGGACACCGGCATGGCGGCACGTGGTAGCTGGTAAGACGAGCCAACCAAATTGTTCCCTATCCTAAATTCCCCGGCTTAACTTTGTGTTTAATGCGTTTTCCAGCGGTGAAATTCTTCTGATGCGGCGTGTTTACCCACTACCTACCCGAGTCATCTTATCGACGCCGCCTCCACAGTCCTCCACAAACTGTAAGTCTTACAATTTCTCGAAATGGCTACGCAAGGTGAGGACGGTGATAGTAAAATTAATAACAAAGAGCTAATTAGGAAAAGGGGAGTAATTAAAGGACGGCTATCTAATTTTCGAAAATATATTAGTTCATTAGAGGAGTTAGTATTGTCCACGCAACAGCGCACCGAATTAAAATTGCGTATTGAGGGAGTAAAGGCATTACTTGGGGATTATTGTACGATTCAAAATGAAATTGAAAACTCTGTTCCTGACAGTAAACTGCAGGAACAACTAGACGCGCGAGAAAGTTTTGAATCTGAGTATTATTCAATATTGGCTAGGTCAGAGTGCATAGTAGATGACAAAGATGAGAATAGAAACGCTGATGAAGCTTGTGATGAATCCTCGTCTCGGCCTGTCAAGTTGCCTACAATAGTGTTACCTGAATTTGACGGTTCATATGAGCGCTGGTTGTTGTTTCGTGACTCATTTTTATCTTTAGTTCATTCATCTAAAGTTATTTCCAAAATACAAAAATTTCATTACTTAAAATCATCATTGAAGGGGGAAGCGGAGTTGGTAATTGATTCTGTTGAATTTTCTGCTGACAATTACATAGTGGCATGGGAATTACTCCTTAACCATTATAATAGTAGTGAATTACTCATTCATAATCATATTAAGTCATTATTTTCAATGCCAAATGTATCAAGGGAGTCACCTGACCAAATTAGAAAACTCACAGGCACAACTTTAAAGAATCTACGATCACTTAAAATCCTTGGAGAACCAACAGATCATTGGGACACATTAATAATATTTATGATTACTTCCAAATTGGATCCAGTTACTGAACGGGAATGGAAACAATACAAAAATCTGTTTCCTGTGGGGGAATCAGGGTCAAGAAAGACTGTTACACTGGTTGATTTGTTGCAGTTTCTCAAGGATAAGGCTAATATGTTGAACACATTATCAACCACACCCAACACAGTAACCAAAACAAACAACTCACTTTCAAATAACAAGAAATATTCACAAACACAAAAAATTAATTGCAATCTTGTCACAGAACGGGTAGAAAGTAAAAATAACACAAAAAATATTTCAGAAAGTAAACAAACACACAAAAGGTTATCTTGTGTTTTATGTAATGGGCTTCATCCTTTATATTCATGTCAAAGGTTCCTAGATCTAAACATTGGTGACAGACAAAATCTTATAAAGGACAAAAGGTTGTGTCAGAATTGTTTCCGTCTTGGACACTTGGCAATAAATTGTAGGTATGGCCCTTGTAGGAAGTGTGAGAAAAAACATAATTCTTTGATCTGTGACACTATTACCCAAAGTACACACACAGTCTCTCTCTACACTGCAAGTGAATCACCAGCTGATGGCAAATCTCAAAGTAACATATCCACAAATTGTTACACATCTCAAGTACCTTACAATAAATCAATGCACACACAACCAGTTTTATTATCAACTGCTCTAGTTGATGTACCTGATAATCTAGGCATAGTACATAGAGCACGCGCATTACTGGACAGTGGAAGTGAACGATCCTTTGTTACAAAATCACTTTGTAATAAACTAAAAACGCAAGTAATACAGTCCACTCAACATATTCATGGTGTTAGTAATATGATCACACAATGCACGCAATCCTGCAAAATGGAACTTAGATCTATTAATGGCACTTTTAGTTCACCCATACAATGTCTAGTATTAGACGAAATTACAGCCATACTACCTAATACAACGGTTCCAGACAAACTTTTTGACATTCCACATCATGTTGCATTGGCTGATCCTTTATTTTATGAAAGTCAACCTATTGATATTTTGATAGGGGCAGATTTGTTTTGGAATTTGCTTAGCGTTGGGAAAATGCGTTTACCTAATGGTCCTTTCCTCCAAAACACAAAACTAGGCTGGGTAGTATCAGGTACTGTAACTAATTGTAAGCCAAATAGGGACGGAGTTAGGTGTAATTTCACACAAACTGCAACAATGCAGTCAATAGATAATCAATTGCGCAAATTCTGGGAACTTGAGGAGTTGTCAGTTCCTACTAAAGCAGATTGTCCAAGATTAGATGATGAGAGCTTATGCGAAGCTCATTTTATTAAAACAACAACCCGTGAATCTAACGGTAGGTTTTGTGTAAACATACCATTTAAAATTTCTCCTGATAAATTAGGTGATACTTATGCACAAGCAGAGAAACGTTTTTATGCATTAGAAAAACGATTGCAGCGAAACCATAATTACAAGAAAAGGTACTCTGAATTTATACACGAATATATTAAGTTAGGTCACATGAGTCCTGTGGAGTCATATGGCAACCCTCATTATTTCATGCCACATCATGGTGTATTTCGAGAGCATGCAACCACAACCAAATTACGTGTTGTTTTCGACGCCAGTGCTGTGTCAAGCACCGGAATATCGTTAAATGATCTACAGTTGGTTGGGCCACCGATACAAGGTGATCTTATATCAATCTTGTTGCGGTTCAGAGAGCACAAGTATGCAGCATGTGCAGATATAGAAAAGTTTTACAGACAAGTCCTAGTAGATAGTTCACAACGCGATTTGCAACTAATCCTCTGGCGCGATAATCCAACAGAGAAGTTAGGTATTTTCAAACTCAATACAGTCACTTATGGAACCGCAGCTGCTCCATTTCTTAGTTGTAGATGTCTTAAGCAATTAGCTAAAGAATGTCCAAATCCGATGATTGCACAATCTATATTAGAAAATTTTTATGTTGATGATTTTTGCTGTTCTGCTCCAAATAAAAAAGCTATTGCAGAAATTTGTGAAGGCACTTCACAAATTTTAAGTTCTGCTTGCTTTCCACTTAGGAAATGGGTTTATAATTTTAATAACAATTCGTCTACCAATTCCAATTCAAAAGAAATTAATTTAACAATGGGAGAGAATGTTCACAATAAAACGTTGGGATTGGGGTGGTACCCCAAACAAGATGAGTTATATTATCACACAGAATTAAAACATGATAATAGCTTAGTTTCAAAGCGAACAATTTTGTCTAGTGCTTCACAAATTTATGACCCCTTGGGTTTATTAAGTCCGGTAATAACTACAGCAAAAATTTTACTTCAAAGGTGTTGGTTACTCAAGTTGGATTGGGATATTCAAGTGCCAGAGGACATCAACAAGATTTGGAGTAGGTTTGCAAATAACCTCAATTCACTTCACAATCTCCGAATTCCCAGAAATGTCATAGACTATGATTCACTAGATACTTTAACTATCGAACTCCACATTTTCACTGACGCTTCACAAGCTGCGTACGGCGCCTGTGCATACATACGTGTTACGGATAGGTCTGATTTAGTAAGTGTTAATTTACTTTGTTCAAAGGGAAAGGTTGCATCTGTTAAACCGGTTTTAACTATTCCGAGGCTGGAGCTTTGTGGTGCCCTCCTAGGTGCGAGATTATATTCAAAAATAGTGAATTCACTGCATACTAAATTCCATAAAGTTATATTTTGGTCAGACTCAACTATTGTATTAGGCTGGTTGCACATGTCGCCGTCTCAACTTAAAACCTATGTTCAAAACCGAACAACTGAAATTAATAAGATAACTAAAAATCATGAATGGCGGCATGTAAGTGGAAAAGACAACCCAGCTGATCTAGTGTCACGTGGTTGTAATTTAGACATTCTCATTGATTCCACTTTGTGGTGGGGAGGACCTCGATTCCTACAAAATCTCGAATATGAAAGCTCAGCAAGATCCAATTTATTATGCAAGGATCTCCCCGAATTGAAGTCGAATGAAATTCATAATTTTTTAATGCAACAAGATATAAAGTTAAATCTATTTCCATTTTGTAGGTTCTCACAGTTCAACCGCATGCATCGTGCCGCCGCATATGTACTTCGCTTTATACACAACGCGAGAAATTGTCTAAATAAGCGAAAGGGCGCATTGACTGTGGATGAACTGGAGGAATCCATTATAATATTAGCAAAATTATCGCAGGAAGAATCATTTACAGAAATTTACACTTCTTTCTATAAGAAAAATACCACTAGAATTACACAAGCTCATTTATCAAAATTAAATTTATTTTTTGACCATGAGAATAAGGTTATAAGAGTTGGGGGTCGTATAGAATATTCAAATGAATTTGATTTTGATAAAAAGCACCCAATACTAATCTCGCATAAACATTATTTTACAGTATTGTTGTTTCGCTCAATGCATAAGCAGCTAATGCATGCGGCACCACAACTGCTATTGTATTCTATTCGAGAAAAATGGTGGCCTGTAGGGGGGAGAAATTTAGCGAGAAACACATGTCATACATGCATAACATGCACACGAATGAGAGGTAAAATTTTACAACCAATTATGGGAAATTTACCACAAAAAAGGTTGGAACCTGGGTACCCATTTTTGCACTGTGGTGTAGACTATGCCGGCCCAGTACTCATATTGAACCGCAAAGGTCGTGGCGCAAAAACAACAAAGGCCTATATATGTCTATTCATATGTTTTACAACACGAGCCATTCATTTGGAGCTTGTTAGTGATCTTTCCTCAAATGCTTATCTGCTGGCACTTAAAAGGTTTATTTCACGCAGGGGAAAACCAGTGGAAATATTTTCTGATAACGGAAGGAATTTTGTGGGTTTAATGAACGAATTTAAAACATTTCTTAATAATTGTAGTAAGGATATAAAGGAATATGCTATTTCACAAGATATACAATTTAAAATGATCCCGCCTTATGCTAGTCATTTCGGAGGGTTGTGGGAAGCCGGAGTGAAAAGTTGCAAGCATCACTTGCGAAGGGTGGTGGGTAATGCACGCCTGACGTTCGAGGAGTTCACTACTGTTTTGACGCAGGTCGAAGCTATGTTAAATTCACGCCCTTTAACTCCTCTTTCCTCAGATCCACAGGATTTCCTTCCACTTTCTCCAGCACATTTTTTGGTTGGCCGTCCTATGACAGCACCTGTCTGCGCCGACGTGAGCTCTACGCCGATATCACGACTAACACGGTATCAGCGAGTGGAACAACTTCGCCAACACTTTTGGACAAGGTGGTCCAAAGAATATGTGTCGGAACTTCAAGTCCGTGTCAAATGGAAGGAAAACCAAGCCGACCTCAAAAAGGACACGCTCGTATTAATCAAAGACGACAACCAGACTCCGTTGAAGTGGAGTATGGGGCGCATTGTTCAGGTTTTTCCAGGGAAGGATGGCGTTTCTCGAGTTGCCAGCGTCCGGACAGCAGATGGCGTCACTCGCAGAGCATTCTCAAAGCTCTGCCCACTACCTCTACACTGAGCACTACTGGCTACGAGTTAATTTCACTGTTGGAAGAAGCGTCTTCAACAGCATAGCTCCTTCCAAGGCCCGGGAGGATGTTTAGGCGATTTAAATATACAAAATGTGTTTTGTTCAGTGCCAGTGTTTTAATTGTGGTTAATTTTATTTTTTTGTGCTGGTATTAACTTTATAGTGATTTGACATTTTTGAGACTTCCGCACAAAACGATTTGTAAAAAAAAAAAAATTATTACATGTTTGATCATTAGAAAATGGCGTACGTTTTATTTCATGTAATCGAGATAATAAAGTAAAAGGATATTAAAGCCTAATTATGGCCCAAACATAAAGGGCGTAACACTAACATAACTTTCAAATTAATATGAAAAATCGTATGTCAAACGCTACTAAAGAGAGATCAAATATTATAATTTTGTTCACTAAATAACGTTTCAGCAACACGAATTGATTTGACAGCGATGTCAACTCAACGTTCTGTTATATGAATGTCGATTTGATAAGCCTTTCAGAAACCGGCGTTAATCGTGCAATAAAATGCTATCAAAAAGCGTTTTCAAACATGGAAACAGATAAGATCAGAAAATGATCAGCGTCCGTAGCTCAGCTGCGCATAACGAGACAAATCGTGTGAGCCACAAATATTTGTTCGTGGTTTGGGTGTTACGGAACCACCGCATCATTATTCCTAATACCCACGACACAATATGTATCTTGTACGGGGTTAGGACTGTAAGTGCGACAGTCGGTATATTTATTATTTATTCTGATTAATACAATAGCCCATTATGTTCCTCAGATCAGAGTTTAGTACTTTAATGATGTTAGGCGGCTTACGTAAATGCCACAGACCTATCATTAATCATGCTGAATTAAATGAACAGCTATTAAGATCGATTGAAATCAATTCACACGGGAGCTTTAATACAAGATTAAAAGTAGTTCCTTCGTTAGTTAAATAATTAAATTACATTATGTAACAATGATAGCCTAGGGAATGGAACGAACTGATGACACGAAAGTCACAACTTCTTTTAGTCACGAAGTTACAAATACATTCTGTTTAATCGCTCGTAACAACGGTAAAGGAAAAAATACGAAATAATCCACGAATTTGGTAGAACTATGTAAGAATTTTGAAGATATGTTATGAAGTCTATTAACCCGCAATAAGCCAGTGAGGTGGAAAAGGCTTTTGTCCGTTCGTTTCTAGATAATGCCTGTGCCCAGCAGTGAGACAGTATACACAGGGCTGATTAAATAAAAATAATTGTAGCAGAAACATACATAAAAATATTTATACAGGAAAAAAAATTGGTAAAGAAAACGTAAACAGACCTTTCAAAGGTGGCCATTTTTTGCGTATGATAAACTTGATAACTTGTAAATAGGCATGTAATCGAATATTGCAAAGTGGACACTTGCAAAGAACAAGATAATTTCATAAGAGACAGCTTTGGAAGTATTACATTGGTGCTATATCGTAATATTTACATCTGGCTGTTTGTTGACATGCTGGCGGAATTTCGCAAATGAGGTGCGAAATATCAATATGGAATAGTTGGGTTTATAGCGAGTTATGTTTCTTCACATGACCGATCTAGAAGTGAATAGTTGTCTAGCATAGAGAAAATAACTAGTTAGTTTTACACAACTTACAATACCAATACAAACATAAAAAACAATATAGCTAAGTGTTAAAATAGGAATTCATCTCGCTTAAAGCGATCCCTTCCAGGAATTAAAAAAATGAATGATCCGGTCATCCTTGTAGCTGATGCTCAGCGTCAACAAACTTTCATCAGGTTTTCATGGAATAACTAAAAACCCTGATAATTACCTACTTTATTAATTTTATGTATCAATTTAATCGAGAAAAGCAGAGGACTTGCAATCAGACCAGTATAAAAACTAAAAAAGAAGTATATTTACGTAGGTGACATTCCTGGATCTGGTTGCATATTGGAGTATAAATATAGAACGGTTGACTACTAAAGAAAAGACAACTCATACAAGTTTTACTATTACACTGTTAATTTTACCATTTTTTCAATATGTATGTTGCCACTTATGTTTTATAATGTCATTCTAAAAGTCGATACTTGCCAAACTGTTATGACACAATTTGATCAAATACCAATGATATACAGACATACTTTCTAATTTATGATACGAGACTGAATATGGAGTTTTGGTATTTTATTGGTGCCAATGCCTGAGGCCGTTTATCAAACTCACTCTTATTTCAAGTAAAATGGAAGTGCATTACAAATTGACAGTCCACCCGTGATTATTTAACCAATAACATAGCGCATTTATGACGTGACAGGCTGGAATTTAGTTTCCAATAAAAATTGCGAAGAATATCCGGAATCCAAAATCCCCCTTCCCAATTCCAAATTGAAATAAAATTAATTATATAGCAAATTAAAGGTAATTTTGGAAAAGTAATAGTCGATATCCTTGGATACAATGAATGGTTTATGTATTGACATGATCCAATTTTGTAATGATGGATATAGTGTTTTTGGTCTCAACACTCAGACCCGAAATATTTTTGGATCACACAGTCTTGTCCCAGTATAGAGATCTAACCCGCGGTGTCGTTTACAGCATTTGAATATTCAAAATGAATTTAAATGTCAGAAGTCTTTATAAATTTAACTACTGAATCTGGTCAACAATAACTTTTAAGGTAAAAAATTAAGTAAGCAAATGGATATTTATTTATTTATTTCATAGGATCATCAACGTAACGTACATTATTTGAATGTAATGTTAAGGTTGTCATAATTCCAATGCTAAATGTCGTTACAAATTATAGATGACCACAGCATTCATACTTAGCTTAACTTACAACAGCATACAATTAGAAAATAACATATAATAGAATTAATTAGAAATATACTATTACACACAACTAAGACAACAGTGAAACAAAGAAAAACAAGTAACTAATTCTTATTCTTGAAATCAAGATTAAAATAAAAATAAAAATTAAAATCAAATTGAAATAAAAATAAAAATTAAAATATATTGACTATTCCTACAATAGTTTATGAAGTTACACAGTTAGAAATACAATAGGACATTCAATCAACCGGTAATTGACTAGTGATTTATTACCAATAGGTTTAATACGAAGATTCGTAGCTTAGTTGGTAACACGCAAGGTATAAGGTATAAACATGAGTTTGAAGAAATTGAAATTTAGTGCTAAAAGCTAATCAGCGAGAGTTTTTCGTAAGATATAGGCAAGAGACGGAATACTGTAATTTTCGAGGCCGCATCCATGATTCTCGTTTTTTAATGGCAAAGCGGCCTAATATATGACAATTTATGCTATAGTCGAGCGATAACATATTCGTGTAAATGGGGAATTTTGTGGTGTTGATTTCAAGGAGGCGGTCGATTGATAAAATATTTTTACAATGTGTAAAAACATGATACGCTAACTTAATGTTGGTGTTGGTGTGGTTGGTGGTTTTATATTTCACACACTTAATAATGCCTCAATGGTGTACAAGATTATTTAAAACGCGATCCGCTTAAAAACATATCTCCCTAGAGTTGTAAACCATACCTTGAAAAACACCACAATAAAGCTAAAAACCACTATCCCTTTATCTTTTCCTTTTCATTTTCAAGTACCCTCCCAAACACTTCGTATCACAATCTCCTAATTACATGAACAACATTATCGTACCAATAAAGTTGAGCTCATAGCTATTAGACAATTTTATGACTGCAATAAACAGTACTCTCTCGGAGCTTGCTGCCCGCCTACTAATTGGATTAGCGTGATGTTGCAATGGCTTCGTAGAATATGTTGTTCGTAGATGAGATAGTATACTGGATGACTTGATTATCGATCGGTCTATTATGTCCTAACGTTGCATAAGGTTTCTAAAGGGTCTTAAGTTAACTTTATATTAGAGAAGTTAGATTGTTTTGGGTTCAGTCTTCAAAGTTTTGGAGGATCGATGCTATTTGAGATTTCTTTTTAATCACCTAAATGACGTGGAGACCACTCTCCGGATGGTCTAGTCTGGCCCCGCCAGGCCTGGTCATAAATAGTAGGAGCACCACCCAGAACCTTCAATTTCTAAGAAGATACTGCATGACACTGCACTACACTCGTCACCTCGAGACATACCATGGTAAATCTCACAATGCTAAGTAATTGCACTGGCTGCAATGCCTTTAAAACCAGAATACAAGAGTGCTTACACACAGCTGCTTGACAGGAGGAATAGATAAAGCATCGAAACAAAACTAATTTATATAGATTTTATCCCTGTTTAATTTTATTTTATTCCCTACGTTTCGAAAGCTTTTCAGCCTTCGTGATGGTTGTACCTACACAAACGGACTTTCGCATACATCGAAATAAGATGACTAAACGATAACTATCATATGAATCTTCCAAAAAAAAGGCTCCACTTACACATGCAAAGGTAAAATCACACGTAACTCTCATACACGCAACAAACATTTATGAACGTTCAAAATCAACTTTATTTCACTAAAGTTAATGTCTAAATATTAAATTTCTAGATCGAGATACGACGTTCTGCACCGCGCAAATAATTAGACGTATCGAAAGTCAACTAGAGATTATTATGCACAGCCTTTTATAGCCCCGCCCCCTTGCACAGAGTTCTGGTGGGGTCATTTATTTGATTGAGTTACGTTTCTTGTCATCTTACCGTACCGCTGGAGTGATGTAGAAGAAAAAGATCTACAACAACTACATGCAGACAGTTGGCAAGGTATAGTTCGTTAGTTACAGTGTTCAGAAGCAATGAGTTTATAGATTCATTGATCACTATAGCCCCATTGATCCCAGTCCCTCATCAAATTATTTTTATATCAGTAACCAGTACAGACATTGAACAAAATATTTTTCTCAATTTAACGACTGCTGCTTTAGCAACATCTTTGACTTGACTGTAATTTAGTTCCCAAGCATGGTCTCCATGCTAAATTTTATCTCACGGTATTATCTAATAAAATTGATATTTACGAGTTGTTATTTGCATCTTTTACGAGCATCTTAAAATCATTAGGTGTTCTGAGAATTTTCAAACGTAAGCATTCAGTTTCCTCCTTGCAATAGATTGAGGATATCTATGCGACTTCTCCTGACGTTAGTTTTGAATATATAAGTAGTTGTTTAATTAAGTATCGATCGCGTATACAGAACTTTAATTAAGACAGTATGAAACCATTTAAAAAAGTAATTGGCAACTATTTTTTGCATTCATTTACGTATTTTATCTTTTCATAATTTTTCCAGACACGTTCCAATATTTTGGCCTTCCGTAACCACATACTATATTACCAATATTTGTAACCTTTCCAAATGTCCCGAAACGCAGTACATATTACGACCACGCGGGTCGAAAGTGAGTTGGCAGATACTATAAACTTTTAAAACATAACAAAACACAGGCAGACCTGATTTAAACACTACTCAACCTTAAAACACAATAGTTATCATTAAAACACACTGTCCAGTAGTTATAACACCACACTTCACTAAAATGGAAGCTACGACTGCCGAAGGTTTCGTACTAACTGAATTATCAATTGGGGTATCACAGCTGATTAAACAAAAGACAATATGGTTGGATGGAAAGCCGCTGTCGATTCCAACCTTAACACTGAGTGAGAAAGCATATACTAAGAAAATATACAGGACCCCGGCTATGCCGGGACAGGTGACCGCGCATGCGTTGAACCTGTTCTTTACTTTCAATCAAAATCGATTCTTGTGGTGTTCAAAAGAGAGTGTTAATTCCTTAGTATGGAACAGCGCCTGCGTACTTGAAACATATAAGGTAATATTTTGTTTGTAATTTACAAACAGTAACCAAGGAAATACTCGTGTGTGATGTAACCGGTTCTTGACTATTTTTAATGAATTAAAATGTACTTTGAATGGAACACCTTTCTCGCAGTCATTTGTTACGTTAGGTTTTAATAGTATTGGCAGAAGTCGTTTGACTGGTTTCACACTTATTTATATTGACGTAGATAAATACACCATTAATTTCTAAGTACCTTTTCTTCAGTAGTTTTCTATGCCCCTTGCTTTTAATGTCATTGATGATTGATCCTTCTCAAATCATTTGACGTAACTAACACGTCAACATATACAGACATTGAGACAAAACACTGACGAGGTTAATCACTGTTTAAATATTTTTTACTGGTAAAGCTGTCGCCTGAGTTGTATAACGGATAGACTGCCATGACCATCTGATATTATTCTCAAAATATATATAGGTATATAATCCTCCAGTTAAAATACGCGTGCTAACGCAATCAGAGCCCAGGGTCGGGGCGCAACCTGTTTGGCGCAACGACGTCGCACTAGTGTTTGTAGTTGTTGTCTACTGTTTGTTCGTAGTGACATGTCAAAACGCCACGTCAAGGACGTCATCATATTTCGATGTCTTGGCCACTAGTAGGTGAGTTTCATCAATGGCTCAGACCGCGCTATCACGAGTCGTTTAAATGTACGATTAGAAAACCTTTGGATCGAATTAGATCAACAGTAATAATTTTAAATGCAATACCAGATTAGGTAATATAATATTAATTGCTAAAGCATACACTTCATACGTAAATTCTAATATCAAATTACCTAATATTTAATGTACAAAACAAATATTAGCCAGCGACGATAAATATGCACATAGACGTGATGGAAGTAGAGAGGGGAGAGGACCCGGTAGTTATGGGAAATCCCATAACGAACACGTAATGTTTCTATGGTTATTTAATATCATAATATGTAGGTAATAGAGACTTAGAAATATAATTCTTGTGAATGTGATATCGTATACAGCAATAAAGATACTTGGTACATCATACTAATATTATAAATGTGAATGTAAGTTTGTTTGTTACGCTTTCACGCGAAAACTAGTCAACCGATCATCATGAAACTTTGTACACAAATCCTTGGAGGTATAAGAAGTAACATAGGATACTTTTTATGAAATAAAATGTCTATTTGATTGTTACGCTTTCACGCCTAAATCACTGAACCGATTTTGATAATTTTTGATGTAAAGATAGATGGGAACCTGGAGGTTATAGGCTACGTTTTATTTCGGAAAAGTCTATTCACGCGGGTGGAGCCGTGGGCAACAGCAAGTTGTATATAAATTATAAAACATCCCGACAAGCACATCATAAGCAGCTATAACCAAAATAAAAAAAGACCTTTAGAAGCCAAAGAAGTATCTTGGTGGTTCTCTCAGACCAGTGCAGTAGAAATCTAGTCATATATAATACATTCGCATGTAATTTACAGAAAATCCATTGAATTTACGTTATGTACCTATATTAAAATATTTATCCAAAAACATCAACTTTAAGTCTGATGTTTAATCAGACTGTCAAATAACGACAGAGATTCATTGATTTTAGGGTGTCTAATGCACCATGTCGGAACACAAATAAATATAATTTCTAATTCCATTTAACTCATACTCACAGCTTGGTACCTAGTTACATCAGCTTGTAACTTGGTCATGATTGCTTGGTAAATATTTAAAAAATCAACCCATAATGTGTCCCCAATATAACTACTTTAATTTAATTCAATTACAGTTATTGAACATTCATTATTGGCAAAGGTTCCAGACTCCATGTTGACATTTGACACCGCTCTAATTCTTTTCAATTGAATAACTGCACCTAAATGTTGTCTCACATCCTTAACACATTGAACTCAGGAGATATTGGATCAGATAGGTCACAATTCTGTGGGAACACTTCGTTATAAGAGCATACTTTGGTGGTGGTTTTAGGGTCTGAGTATTGTGGGACCGCAAGTCCGTCGTAGTTCTTGATATCCACGATACAAGTTAACCTAGTGTGGGGTCAGGACTATGTGCCACTGTTGGGTATATTTGTTATTATACTTCTTTCTAAGAGCATATCTCTTTAGGATATCATACACAAAGAGTATCGATCGAACTCCATCCAGAGTCTACGCATTTTATCTATCTGTCCAGTTTAGATAGAAGGTACACACATAATAATAACAACATACTGTTAAAACGCCATTCTATCTGTTCGAGTAAAACTTCATGTGATCGCCAAGGTCATGTGTGATGTAATGTTGACATCATTATAATTCAATACATTGGTGATGAGGATGCGACCTTCGGCAATGCCCGATTGGATAGCCATCTGTAGTATTGGGTTTAAAACATTTTATTGTTTTGTCTTATCAAGACATACAGTGTTAGATATAGAGAGGGTCGATTGGATTGTACACCCAATAGTCACACACAGTTTTGACAGAACCAAAGTTTTGTGATGTGGTTATCAGAAATAACGAGGAACTTACGTTCCCATAAAATTGAAACCCGATAGAAATATTTGTGAATCACAATAGTTGTCTCGGTACAGGAATTGAGCCTGTAGCCTCTCATTTCACACACTGCGTTACAGAAGTTGTCAAAAATGATATATAATAAAGAATCCTGCATCTTCCTTACGAGACTGATAGATAAGAAGAGCGATAGAAATACTGCTGTAGCAGAGTACTGAAACTACTCAATTTTGAAATTAGCGTGATTGATTACATGACGCCCTTAACCCAACAGCAAAATATGGAATAAAATACTGAGAGGGACTGTCATGATTTAGAACATAGTTATTGATAAAGAAATACAATCTGTTGTATTACTCCAATGAAGAAACATATTTTATTTCTAATTTTGTAAGCTTGATACTGATCTGAAGGTAAAGAATCGAACATGTGATAACATCAGTCAATATACCATACAATTTGTACCTCAACTGATTGGCTGGTGTTAACAAATTGCTTGAATTAACTGAGAACTTAATTACAATGAGATATTTTCCTATCTTAGCAACATTAACCTCATTAAAAACATTCGACACTTATCTCGTAGTTATCTAAGGCGAAAATGAACTACGTTATTGTCTATATTTAGTTTAAGACACGAGTATATTGCCGAGTATTAATAATAATTGTAACTTTGTTTGTATTTACCACTAGCGATGAACCCACCATAGCCTTTTATGAAAATAAAGTCATACTTGACCAATCTGGATAGCACTTGTATCTAAGATTTATTGTCATGAGTTACGTTTTAGGACCAGCTAGAAGATATACAATTACTTAGGCGACTGTGATCGGTACCAGTAAAATTATCAGATTAATCGTGGTCAATTGCATTCAACCAAAATCATGATCAATCGGTTATCTATTCAATTCAAATTGGTACCATGAAAGGGTCATCATATTGAGTGGTGTGCGCACGCGCGACGTAGGCGGCCATATTGCAAACATGGCGACGGTGCCAGGGTCGGCAGTAATAATTACAATCACGGTATCTAATGACAAATACGTAAGCGCCAGTGAATTCATTATCATTGAAACATAGTTTCTTCCATTTTATTTCTAATACTTTTTTGTAAAGTATTGGTTGGCTAATGAGAAACATTTGGTGTATAGAGCGTACGAGAGAAACGCAATAGAACAATTGCGACTTCAAATCAGTTTTATAAAAGACAATGTAATCACCCTGGTCATATTGTCAGCTTTAGACAAAATTGGTTTTAGCGTGGCTCTACCACTTCCAGAATTTCCTTATACTTTTTGTGGCTTTTACGGATCTGGGTATTTATCTTTCTAGCTAGTCTTAATATAATTTTTTCAATTACTTTGATAAGAACAACATTACCATCTTGTCAGAATTTCATTATTTTCCTCCTTCGAAAGATATCAAACCTATGAAAAAACGGGTCAACAAAAGCATCTACATGAACTTCTTTTAAGAGCACGTGAGGTTTTAAAGTAATCAGCCACACTTGCTCACTGCTTGTGCTGGGTAAAGGCCTCACCCTATTTGTAATGGGAGGGGGTTGGACAATGATCCTAACACACTGGTCCAATACGGGTTGATGGGGTCACCATTGCATCATCCCTTGATAGGCACTCGGCAGCCATGTTGACTTAGGCTCCGAAATACATTAGTTAGACCATGAGTTCCCAAAGTGGTCCAGGGGTCCACGGTAGACTCGAAGGGGGTCCATAGTTAGATCTAATCTTCACATTTTTTGTCGAGTTTTGGGAATATGATAGAAATGTAGCTGGAGGGGGCCCTTGGGACCAGCTAAATTTTGAAGTGGTCTATGAGAAAAAAGTTTGGGAACCTCTTAGTTAGACCCTATATGTATTATACACTAACTGGAAAACAATTGTATTAAAACGATGCAAAGAATTGCAGTCATATTCATAAAGTTCAACCTACCGGTAAAGGATATCATATTTCTTCGTTAGATTACATCATCGACCAGGTATTTTTGCCCGCAAAAGGAATATAAAGATTAATATCGTTCATGTGTGCGGAAGTTGAATCTGACTAGTTTGACAACATGAAGTTTGTGGCCAAACAAATATTTGTGACTGATAAAGCAAATATATATGGTAGTTTGACTATTTCTTAGTCAGGCAAGTGAAGAACATGATGGTAGGTTATATCCACCACCTATGACGCTTATTGCATGAACACACGCAATACCAGAAGAATTTTGAGTGATTTGCCAACCTTCAGGAAAAGAATTGGGATCGGGGTAAAAGGAGGGATATCGGCCTCGGGATATCTCACTCATCGTATGAAACGCAGCAACAACCTCAGTGGCAATATCATTATTCCTGACTATCTACTATAGATACGTACTAGGTGGTATGCCACTCGTATGCGAGAGGCCGTCTGGGTAGCTACCACCGCTTTGTCTATTTCTGCAGTCAAGTAGCGGTGTGTAAACACTTGTGTTTCGGTTTGAAGGACATTGAAACCAGTGAAATTACCAGATTTTCTGAGACTTAACACTTTATGTCTCAGGATGACGAGCGCAGTTCATTACCATGCAGTACTTTATAATTCGAAGTTCTGATGGTGTCGCTTCTGTTATTGGGCAAGCGTGACGCTTACCATCAGGCGAGCGACTTGCCATTCTCGTCATATAAATGTAATAAAAAAGAGTGTTTCTGAGAAAAGTGAGACGTACAAGATCTGGTATGAATTCCCTACCTTGATGTTCCTCGGGCACTAAGACCTGTTATCTTAGACCTTTTAAAACATCATCCAATGTTGGTGTGAAACTGACTTAATAAAATTAAATATGTATGAAGTTACAAACGTATTAAGGCTGCTATAACCCCACCCGTATTTGCTGGTGGAAACCTGATAATTTTTGTACCTGACTGGATAGCGACCACCTTATACATGGTGAAAATCCAGCCATAGTGACTTGTTCAAGCGCTTTGCGTTCCGGGGTTAGCCAATGAATATCCAGTAACCCCGGCCGACATGATGTCTCTTCAGGGTCGACATTATATTTCGACTGTACTGTACATACCAGGTCCAGTGTAGCGCTTGCCAGGATAAAAAAAAACTATAACTATATATATTACATTAAGTGAATTTTCACACAGCACATGGAAAATGTGGGTGACCTTATTCGTGTGTCCTTGCCCTCGTGATATAAATAGCGTAGACACGCCTAAATACCATGTTTTATAACATTAACTTGACGGCCAATTTAGGGTTGCCAGCGGTTAAGCTTCTTTCGAGTTTTTAGTCTGCAGTGCACAATTTATAAACTTTGAAGCTAAAAAAACTGTTGGCAGTTTCTGGGTACAACGTTGCCGATCGTAGGACATTACTTTTAGCGTACTTCCATCCAGCTAATATTTTAGATGTAAAAGTTTTGACGTTTGTTAATCAATCGCTGATTGATGGTAGGTACTCATAGTCCTTTTCAAAGATCATTTATTTGATCGACATCCGATCCCCTCGGGAGAACTCTTCTGACAATTTCATTCATATTGGCAAAATAAATACCTTTCGATCTAGTTTTATATTCATCCTCTCCATGTGGCCGAACCATTTAAGCATTAGTCATCATTTTATTTACTGAATTAATTTTTGAGTATTGTTTCAACTATGACAATATCAAAGAACCGTCTACATTATGTTTTCATGATCCCTTCTACATTTACATTATATAAGAGTTGAGACTGAGTATCACTATGTAGCATGTACGTATGTAATTCGATTAGGCGTGCCCGCGCCTGTCCGCTGTCGCACCTGACATCCGGCCCGCTGTTTCCTGTGTTTTGTCTGGAACCCTCGCGTCACGCAACGATGATCTCACTAGTTGAGGTTATATTATTGATTTAAGGTATCTAATGGAGGACTAAGGACTAAGGACTAAACACTTAAGCCCTATTTAAATGGAAAGTTTATCATAAAACTCGTTTATAAAGTTTAAAGTTTATAATATTATACATTTAAAGTAATATTTAATATATTTAAAGCTTTTAAAGTTTGTCGGGATAAACTTTTTTCGTGTAAATGAGACTTCTTCCCGAAGTAATCCGGATCGAGGCATTAAAAGATTTAAGTGATCAGGGGGGTCCTCGTGGCGTTGGAAATTCTTCTTGCCCTTAAATTGAATAGGATTGGTCGTGTCGCCATATTCAACAAAAGTGTTCTCCTTCCTTTCCTTAGCGTAATATTGGATCCGCATCTTTGTGCAATCAACTTATGGAAGAGTGCTTACTACTTGGGTACAAGGGAAAGATTTCCCGCCTTCCCCAATCCCGATTATCGTCCCTTTCGATCATCATTCCGATCTTACTAGCGGTAAAGCCAACTTATTGAAATTTTTCTTAACAGCATGATGGGTCGTCTCTACTAGATTATTATCAGTATCTAACAGAAAACCGACGTTACCAAGCTCGCTGTTCCAATTCGTATGGTGATTGAGATTTCAGGAGGCTCAAATCCCAATCCTCATTACTTTTCTTTAAGGTCAGCAAGATTCCAGGATTCTTCTTGTATAGTGGGTCATGGGTGTTTATAGGCGGTGTAGACCACATTTCATAAAGGGCTGAATATTACTGTTTTAGGGTTATTAAAAAAAGGATAGCAGTCAGTCCCACATCACTTACAATAACACGATTTCAATTTAGTATTAACTAAGTACTTGTATCAAAGTTGGATGTTTGTACCTATTTGTTGTAGATATTAGCATGTGACTCTGTTCCAGTACAATAGACTCGAGTGCCCATCTATTTACAAACCAACTCAAGGTGATTTTGCAGTACTCTATTGTCATTAGCCCCACCCAGAATATCTAAAAATAAATCACCATGAGATGACGTCATACGAGTAGTATATTCTAGTCTTCACGATAAGTAATCAAAATGACAGTCGATTCGATGCTGACCTTTTATAAAGGAAAGGGAAATTAGTCCGTCAACTTCACTGATGACGGCATAAAATGTATCTGTGAAATTATATTGTAAGAGTATTCCCCGACTTTATTGGTCTTTAGAATGTCCAGGAAAATAAATACATGGTACATTGAAATTATATAGTCCCAATCCTTTAATTATGCCTTTCCTTTAACGTCGGCAAGTGGCAACGCATATAGTATTTTTGATGTGCATGGTGGGAGATCATGTATCATCAGGCGACCTACATGGGCGTTTGCCACCCTCTGCTATAACTAACCTGCCACTAAATGCTATAAAAAGCTGTGATAACCTGCACTGATGCTTTATAAAAAAATATTTTGCGTATATAATTGCTAACGATACAGTATTGAAATACTTTATTCACTAGCAGATACGGCACTATTCAATCCTCAACCTTGATTTGCCTGTTCAAATAATTACTCCACGAATTGTCGCTATTTCTAACGACATAAGAGCCACATATAGCAAGGTTAAGGTTCTTCACAATAGATAAGACAAGAGCCCTGAATAGAACTAACAATTACAAATATCATAATAATCGCGAAGGTCTATCCACCGCGCCGGCATCAATCCATATATCATTCTGTTAAGTTAAAGAAGCATGGGAACTTAAGTTCTTTCATGCTGCACGTGAAACTGATAAAAAACTAATTCTTTAGAACGGGTTATAGGAACTTAAAGTATTTAGTAATACATTAAAAGAGACTATCCTGCCCACACACTCGCTATTGTAACTCCTGTAACTTGTAAGCTAGAATCGACAATGGCACGCATATTTCGACACCGAGCAATGAAGCTCAGCGAGTCTTTGGGAATGCGAGACTGTCTTTATCCCGCAAATCTACGCTTCCACTATTCTTCTGGTATTGTGATCTATGGGGCGGTGGAGATCATTTATCATCAGATTGCCAACATCTGTAACGCTTTACAAAAACGTCAGTATTAATTATACTATTGATGGGAATCTATTGCCTCTAAATAAACAACCATCCATGATGATCAGTATTAGTAGAGCAAATCACCTTTAGATGTGAATGTAAAAAAAGAAACACGATAACGCCATGACTCCGAAAATAACAGCTGCAGACTGCATTGGCCGATGACTGGGGTAGTTTTTACAAGAATGTACTTTTTTATACAACAGTATGAGGAGACGAACGTCCCTCACCTGATGGTAAGCGTCACACCAAACATTAGCAACAGCAGAGAGCATTAAATTACAAAGTAGTGCATGCCGGTACACTGCGCTCATTATCACGAAACATAAGATGTTAGGCCTCATAATATACAATAATTATCGATTTTTTGACGCTGGAATACAGCGGTACACCTGTGCTAATTACAATTGCTTTACACCGATAGCGTCTATGCAAACTCGAGCAGCTTGCAATCTGCAAATATAGTAGAGTGGCAAGTGGTACTCACTAGCATGGTCATCATCCAGCAGATTGTGGTAGCGGTGCTGCTTCTCGGACGCGTCGAGCCTCATCATCACGCCGTTATCACAACCTCATCGCGAGCATCTGAGGACAAGGTAATAGTAATTTAAGTATAAAATCCAGTTATATATCAGCGTAGTATTTTTTGCAGGACAGCAATAACTTGAGATAGATTTAATAAAGGATGTGATTTTGCTGTTGCTGCACTGGGCTCATGCTTATTATTCATATGAACCTGTCTAAAGCTAGTGTCTCCGCACGGAGTCACATCAGCAAGTCTCACGTGGTTATCATACGATCAGCGATGTTCGAGAGATCAGGTTCACGCGAGCGCAAGCTGTTCCCACGGACCACACGGCTGTTACTCACTAATATGCTTATTATGCATCGTGGAAAATTATACATATTGTGTACTTATTTGTGCATAATGCAGTTTTTTGCTGCATGCTAAACGTAGTTTGTTTCAAATCGTAAGCAATGAATGGTTCAAGGTAAAGGTTTATTCATTTTATTCCAGTACAAACAATTCGTGAATACAGGCGCGGCAGTCTTGATGTCCGTGACGGAGAAGATAAAAAGTACAATCCTGCGGCTAGTCCAAAAAGCGGTGGCTTTTTTTATCCTGGCTCTGCAATGTGACTACGCTACACGTGATGGTTAGTGTAGCGCAATCCAAGAATAATGTTGACCAACGATAGACACTGTATCTATCGTAGATCGGCAGAATTATGCCGGCCTGCTTAATTGCTTCTTCAGAGTCCGTTTAAAGGATCCGATGTTATAGGAAGGACGAAACACGTGCGCCGGCAAGCTATTCCACAGCCTTATGGTCCGACAGAAGAATGATTTTGCGAACCTTTTGCTCCGAGCCGAGATGGAAGAGACCACGAAGCTATGGTTTCGCAAGCCAGCACGCGTGGTTCTGTTAAGGAAAGGTGAGGAAGGAATAAGGTCAAACAATTCTTCACGTATTAGGAAGAAACGAGAGCCAATGGTCTCACTACGATGATCACCAGTCCGCGCCAAACGTCTAAAAAGCAACCGTCTTTTGAAGATAGAGCCGTGACCACAAACGTGGCTGATATTTTAGTCATCAAAAAATAAGAATTGCATATTCATTACGCGTCAACATATAATTTGACAAAAGAAATTACCGACCAAATTAAGAGCCCATTACTAATGACAAAACACATAAGGCAACGGAAACACCTCACGTACGATACCGTGATGATATTTTTAATATAATTTTACTTTCTATGCATTTCACTATCGTCATTGCTAATTAACATGCTAACGATGGAACGCCAGTCATCAACTATGTTGTGGTTTTACTATTTAGTTGCTGTAATTATGCAGAATATTTTTTTCATATCAAGGCCAACTAACGAGAAAGTGAATTGATAAGTGATCTCCACCACCCATGAACATCCATGATATCAGAATCATGGGTATGTGCCGACATGGGATAGTTCGTGATACCCATCACACAAGATAATCGTATCTTACTGAGTAATTTGTACATCCAATATTGTTAAGAGTGGTTGAGCCACGCTGTAGACACTTTTGTCTACAGCATGTATGGGCCGGCTCGTCCACCAGTGTCTCACAGAAAACCGGCGTAAAGTAGCAGCTTGCTGCTGCGTTTCGTACGGTGACTGAGATATCCGGAGGCCCAAACCCCCTCCCCTTACCAATCCCTTATTATCCCTTTCCTTTAAAGTCGGCAACGCACCCATGATTCTTTTGGTGTTGTGGGCATACATGGGCGGTGGAGATCACTTACCATCAGGTGATGTGTGTAGCTGTTGGATGTTATTTATAAAATTTAGACTCTTCCCATATTTCGGCCTCCCTGCCCTCACATCCGCCATGCTCTGTAATCCAGGATTGACAATGACACGCATATTTCGACACCGAGCAATGAAGCTCGACAAATCTATGGAAATGCCAAACCGTCTTTATCCCGCAACGAAATTAATCAAATAGAAAGAAAGACACTGTAGGATTTAGAAATAGATAATACTTTTTCATTTCCTTCCGTAGCAAAATGGGAGACAAAATAATGAATTAAGGAAGTATAAACCTCAAGCATATGGACCACTAGAGAAACCAGATGTAAAGCACTACTCAGTTCTCACTTTCCAAACATAGTATATTTACTGCACGAAGCAAGAGATCTGATAAACGTACGGTTTTGTAACGGCCTACTAATAACTAATAAGATACGAAGCTATATAAATCTTGCAAAAAACGTTTCGTAATGCATTGAGGCCAACGACCGACCGCCATAATAATATAATTGGGCAATACGATACTGTCTCAATGTTTGAACAGTAACTAGATCGAATGGATTTTTTATTTGTATATTGACATTGTTTATTAATTATTTGTTTTTTTTTGATTCCGTAGTTTTACTTCGGCCCAGGCTATGAACTCTGGCTGTAGCCATTTTGTCTGCTGCATCAATGGACGAATCGCAACCGATCTGGTACCAGTCTCACAGAAAACTGACGTGAACTGGCAGTTCATTGTTTCAATTCCTATGGTCAGTGGGATTTATAAAGCACAAAAATCCCTCCATTTCTAATAAAAAAATTTAAAGCATAAATCTAGCAAATGAGCAAAAGGTTGACCTTATGGTAGGTGATCTACACCGCACATAATACCAGAAGATTCATGGGTGCGTTGCCGAATTTAAAGAACCTGGAATCGACAATGCATCCACGATTGATGATGTGTTTTTTGGGTGGCCCATGACGTGACCCATTTGTTCATTGATGGTCTTCTGCTATAAAGAGGCTATTTGTAACAAAGAAAGTTGAGTTCAGATTAAAACAATAAAGTATTTTATTATTATTTATTTATCAGTCAGGCAGATGTCCTGCAACTGATAGTGCCTGTATCCTGCATTTCACAACATTACTTGCAATTGTTTTTATCTTTAGATTTAAGGTGATTGTCAAGTCGATTCTTACTGGTTTTATTTTACTCTTTCCTTATGTCAGCAGATTGTGATTTTTGTGTTTCTACGTTTTGTGTTTAGTTGTTTGTACTAAGATGACGCGACGGTGGGGTCTAACTGAAAATCAGTGCTGTGTCTCAACAGCGTACACTGAGCTGGACCCCTTCTACCGCATATATTGTAGCAAATTTATGTTTTATAAATGTGTGTTTTTATCATCTTTTTGTTGTGCTATGTGTATGTGTGTGTAGAAAAATAAATGGTTTAAATGGTTTATCACTGTTTTCTTCCAATTCGACTGTATCATCTCACATATTTCTACATTATGGAGTTCATATTTGTAAAGTAACGGTAGAAAGCGAATTGGTTAGTAATTATGGGCAATTACATAGGTATTTTAATTAAGGACTATCAATATAATTATTGTACAAAAATATGGGAATACCGTAACAGTTTTAAATCGCCTTTATTTAACTGTAGGAACGATTTTCATTATTTTAAACCCTCGATAAAAAAGAAGTATTTCAATACCTAAGTTTGACTGCTCATTGTTATTGGCTTTGTTTATTTTAAAGCGAACTTAACCAAGGATCCATCTAGCTAACCTTGACCTGATACTGCAACCTAGCCATGCAGTTTCCAACTCTTCTATAATTAATAGCATATATATTGTGGTTGGGCTCATTGAATTCGTTGATGAGTAGTTGGCTTACAAATGGTTTGATGACAGAGTGAGAATGTGACCAAAGGAACTCAGCTTTATTCAAATTGATTTCCGGAACTTTTAACTATTAGGTTATCTATCGTAAAATTTTATTTAGGCTCTATGATAGTTCCTCGTCTTAAATTAACTTAGCAATTTTCTCTCTGTTTGACGTTATCACGGTTTAATACCACGGTCTGCCTTCCCATCATGATTTGACGGTAAATTTGATATTTTCTAGGGCAACTCGCCGTCTGACCCCACAAACCCGCAACGGGAACCAAGTTTCGTCATGGCCCGTCCATTAATCAGCAGAGTGTAACAAGTGAGGTAGGCTGAGGCTGAGTGTAGGCCCAAAGGCAGAGCCTAAAATGTTGGTGGCCCAGTATTCAATACTCTTCTTCTTCCACCTGTCCTTATCCCACTCGCAGTGGGGTCAGCGCAAAATGCTTTTTAACACGTGTTACAGAAAGATTAGGCTTGTAGTTTTTACAACCGGCCGCCTGCCTGACGTCAACCCCTCTGGGGAATATTATTGCCCAGTATTCAGTACCTAAAAATACAGTAGAAAAAGTTAAAAACAAGCAGTCAAGCAAACCTTCAAGCCAGACTTAGCACGAATATAAATCAACGTGAAACGGCTCAATTACAACACTGCTCATAATATTTTCGTGTAATAAAACTTACTCGTAGTATAACGTACATTCATATTATGTAACTAGGAAATGAGATAACAAATCGAAAAATATACAATGCGAATAACAATTATCTAATTGCATATACAAATTCTTCAAAAACGTTGCATATAAGGAAGTGAGCATTAAAACAAGAATTCTTACTTAATGTGATTATTTCGGTCTAGCCAGGGTCCGTCTTCCCATAATGATTTGACGGTAGGTTTAGTATTATATGGGGCGATCCGCCGTCTGAACCCCACAACCCGCAACAGGTACCAAGTTTAGCTATTGCCTCGTTCGTAAATCACCCTTTTATCGAAGTCGGTTAAAAAAGGTCTTATCATAGCGTTACGTCATACACATCATACTTACGCAAATATAGTTTGTGAATACATGCGGTAATGTTGATCAGTGATGAAGTCACACATTCAGAACAAAGTATATCATGCAATCGCCTCATTGGTTTAGTGGCAGTCTACTTAGACTGAGAAATCGCGAGGTCCTGAGTTCAAATACCTAGGTCTGACAATCATAATTTGAGTTCAAATACCTAGGTCTGACAATCATAATTTGTGTTTGTATTTTCAATACAAAAACATCACACATGACTTGCCAGAGAAGGAATTCATGGTATCGCGAAAGGTTCCTATCACATCACGGGACGGAAATAGGATCGGCGAAACATGTATGCCACTAGATGCAACTGTCTACCCTTTTGGGAATACGACCATGAGCGTATATAAGATAATATGAGTGAGTACCACTGAGTGGTAGAGCCACGCTGTAGACAATTTTGTCTACAGCATGAATGGGCCGGCTCGTCCGGGTCGTTACCACTGTCTCACAGAAAACCGGCGTAAAGTAGCAGCTTGCTGCTGCGTTTCGTACGGTGAGTGAGATATCCGGAGGCCCAAATACCCCTCCCCTTCCCAATCCCTTTCCTTTAAGGTCGGCAACGCGCCCATGATTATTTTAGTATTGTGGGCGTACATGGGCGGTGGAGATCACTTACCATCAGGTGACCCTATTGCTCGCTTGCCGACATATACTATAAAAAAAAATTGCGACACAAGCAGTATTTTTCCTTACAAATAATTCACACACTAAATTAACCAAATTAGCATCGTTTAGCAATATTGCGATATCAGACCAGTTGTTTTACTGCCGAACAATTTGCAATCCAAGCGAAAACCTAGTTTTTCACAATACGAATCAGTCATAATTACATTATAGCAGGTGGCGTTGTGGACCGGTTATAAACCAAGTCTCAGACAGACTGTGGCGCAGTGGGCGAGTATTCAGCTATGAAGCGAGAGTCTGCGATTCCCAAAGACAAAAAGTCGTGGGTTCAGGTCCCACACCGAGACAAATGTTTGTGTAACCCACAAATATTTGTTTCGGGTCTAGGTGTGATCTCCCCGGATGGGTTGACGTTAATTGTATAAAAAAACTAGGAGAACGAAGGTACACAAGACGCATGCCTACGATCTTGAAAAAATCATCAGCGATCAAATCTATATGGGCATTGAAGTACTAATTATCTAAGTCTGTACTTTTTGACAGCCTCCGTGGTGCAGTGGGCGAGTAGCCCGCTGCGTCGCGAGAGACCGTGGGTTCGATTCCCACACCGAGGCAAATGTTTGTGTGACCCACAAATATTTGATTCGGGTCTGGGTGTTGTGGGATCGCAAGTCCCTCGTAGTTCCTGATATCCACGATACAGGTTAACCTAGTGTGGGGTCAGGACTATGTGTGTGACTGTTGGGTGTATTTATTTCATCGAAATAAGACAACTAGAACGATAACTCTCATATGAATCTACCAAAAAATACGCCTCCATTTACTTACACATGCAAAGGTAAAATCACACGTAACACTCATACACGCAACAATAATTAATGAAAGTTCAAAATCAACTTTATTTCATAAAAGTTAATGTCTAAATAATAAATTTCTAGATCGAGATACGACGTTCTACACCGCACAAAAAATTAGACGAATCTAGTGTCAACTAGAGATTATTATGCACAGACTTTTATAGCCCCGCCCTCTTGCACAGAGTTTTGGTGGGGTAATTTTTTTGCTTGAGTTACATTTCTTGTTATCTTATTGCGATGATTTGTTTAGACTAACTTACATAAATGATAAGTAAGGTGAGAATGTTTTCAATAAATATGGAACGTCAAAACGTCATGCGAACAACAAATAAGACGCAATTTCAATTCACAACAAATCTTATTTTTACCGTATGAGAAACAACGTGTAAATTATTTCATCTCACGATCTATTAATAACAAATTCAAATAGGAAGATATATCGTAACATCGTGCCCGAGTTGAACAAAAAAAGAACATGAGAATTTGATAATGATAAATGGTGGACAATGAAAATATACTGATAAATGATGGTCTGCGCAATTTCACGGCAAGTGATATTACCCATTTATGACTAAAATCACACAAAAGTTGAGCTGATTATGACTAAAATACAATTGTATCTACTCGAAGCATAAGTTCACCAGTCGGCCGTGATCTTGCAAAACGGCAGCAGGCGTAAAAACAAAACCCATTTATCTACAAACTTATTTTGAACTTGCACAGTTTTCTACTTCAAAAAGCAAATATTGAACTTGCACAGTTTTCTACTTCAAAAAGCAAATATCATTATACTTAAATGATCCCTTCAGAGTATTTAGTACCGTCTAAAATAACCGTTACAAGATGGTAGGTCCCTCGAATGCGAGAGGCCGTCTGTGTTGGTAACACCGATTTGTCTATTTCTGCCACCAAGCAGCAGTTTGTAAGCACTGTTGTCTTTCAGTTTCAAGGACATTAAAACCAGTAAAACTACTGGGCATAATAAGACTTAACATTTTATGTATCGGGATGACGAGCGCATTGTCTCACGTGTGTTATGTAATATAGAGTTCTGTGTGAAATTGCTTCTGTTTATGGGCAGGCGAGCAAATGGCTCGTCTCGTCATTTAAGCAATGGAGTCACGTACACAAGATTATCTTTTCCTCCGTCGTCGTCCCAAACATGTTTTGGCAGATCCCAACGACTCCATCACAGTCGCTATCGAAGCAGCACTTTCCCTGCCCAATCCGAATCGCAATAATAATACGCGACCCCGACATAGGACACGCCTACGAGTCCGAAGAACTCCCACAACTGATCGTCGGCACAATGATGTGCAGAGACGGCCCGGAACTATACTCCTCAGCGATTGCTCAAGCTGAGGTCTGAGCCTTCTAAAAGGCGCCTCTGTGCTTAATCGCTACTAAGTACATTATACATATTTCTGGCTAGAGCGCTATAAGCGCCGAGTTTATTGTCAGGTGAAGCTGTAAAAGCAATATAGGCTAACAGCACAAATCCATTCGAAAAAAAACAAGATTATCTGAAATCAGGTAATAACGCAGTCATGACGACAAAGAAATGGCCCCAAATAATCAGCGGTACCTTGATACCCGCTGATTTAGTTTGCGTTGCTATCAATGTTCTTATCAATAGATTATACGACCTTTATCAATGGCGGATTTCATAACATTTATTATAACGACTGTCTTCAATGTCTTGGACATTGTATCTGGAGATTTTTTGTGCAATTGTTTATGAATTTCAGACATAGGCTTTTTTATTGCCCAGATAGACAGACGAGCAGGCGGCCCACCTGATAATAAGTGGTTACCGCCGCCCATGGACCTCAGCAATGCCCTAGCACAGCCAGGCCGCTGCTTACCGTTAAGCTAAGATTGTTTGATTGAATATAGAAAAATCTAACATCTTCTTATTTTAAATTATTTATGTAAGTCCCCGTGGTTTCAATCGATACAGCCCAGAGGCCTAAAATAAAGGCTTTGAGGTACGCGACGGAGACAGGAGACCGAGACGCGCGACGACAGCGACACATCATTATTACGAATTTTTATTCTTTGTTGACAACTGACGTGGTAGAAGATAGGCAACTTAGTTGCAATACTCGCATCCTATTACGTTACAGGACGAATATTAACCCGCAAACCCTAGGGACTATTTGTTCCTTTGCCTACCCCTTCAGGAATACAGGCGTGAGATTTAGTTACGTTAGAACCAGTTAAGGAATGTTACGTGAGGGAAACTCCATTAGTTATATTAAGACTTTCCTAATATCTTTAATGCCTTAATTATATTTGCCTAATAATTCAAATTACACCGGCATTGTAGAACCATTATTAAAAGGCAATTCAGTGAACGAATGACTAGCGTTTATGACAGGCTATAAAAACAGGTGGCCTGGCGTGGTCTGGTGAAGGCGCACGCACACCGGGCGAATTTCACAGCGCTGTGTGTAAACATCACGCACTGTTGCGTCACAACCGCCAGGTACGTGTGCGATGCATGGGTGACGACTCACGCTGTAGGGTTGTCTCTACCAACCACCTGTTTATATACCCTATAATTATGTTATACCCTATAATTATGTTAAAGGGTATATAAACAGGTGGTCCGAGGAATTCGCACGCACACGTACACCATGCAACGTTGCTGTGGATAAAAATCACACATTGGTGCGTCACGCACTGCTGCTACATGTGCAATGACACTGAAGGGCTGCCTCGACGATGATATAGTTTTAATACATACATACATACGCACTCACGCCTGAAATCCCCGAAGGGGTAGGCAGAGGCGTAACTAGTACACCCACATTTCGCCGAGCGTATCTCCGTCCCACGATGTGATAGGGGGCGAGCCTATCGCCATACTAGGCACAAATTCCAGATTTCGGGCCGATACTGAGCATTTCGTAATAGAAAAACCCAATACCACTTTACTCGACACGGGGATCGAACCCGAGACCTCAGCGTTGGCCTCAATCGTAACGCGTACGCATTACAACTGCGCCACCGAGGCAGTCCATAGTTTAATAGAGTATAATAAGCCTCCGTGGCGCAGTGGGCGAGTAACCGGCTGTGAAGCGAGAAGCCGCGGGTTCGATTCCCACACCCTGATAAAATATTTGTGTGATCCACAAATATATGTTTCGTGTATGGGTGTTTTCTCCCCAGAAGGGTTGACGTCAGGAGGGCGGCCGGTCGTGGTAACTGCAGGCCGGATCTTTCTGTAACATGTGTTGGGAGGCATGTTACGCCGACCCCGCTGCGAGTGGGATAAGAGCAGGTGGAAAGTAAGAAAGAATATATCAAAATTATTAGTTTCGTCGTAGCGTATCGAGGCATAAATATGACCCCCCAAAATAAGTCCTCCGCTCGCATCCAACTTCTTCTCTCCATCTTTCACCAGGATATGATGAGATCCAATTACATATAATTGCACGTAATGAGAAGTACATTCATGGTCAAATGAAAATAAAAATATAATTCTCAGATTAGATACGGATTTGATGTGCTATCAGTAATGACGTTTGACGTCAGAACTTTATAATCTTACATTGTAATGTATCTGATATACATAAATGGAACCTTCATCTTTCTTACTGAAGGACTAAGAATTTTCTATCCATGACCATGCCTTAACATTTATTCATAAAATGAAACATAATTCATAAAGTTCATGAAATGAAAATAAATCCGCAAATGGATTTTTAAAAAACGAGCTTGTTATAGTAACTGGCACAAATCTTGAGCAGTAACTTCACTTTAGCAGTTCATTTTTAGTTCTGATTGGCGGAATTAAAAAGCGCAGTTTGCCGACGCTTGTCTCGATTGGTTCGTCAGTTAACCCTCTTAATCTATTGGACTATTACCAGCCCCCACTGCTGTCCATCGGTGCTCACCATTCGCGTCGGTAATTATAGTACACAAACAAAACAAAAATTATAAAAACAAGGAAGCGTTATAATTAGAGATAAGATCGTACGATTAGCAACGTGTGAGGCTCCGCAAGGACGAATGACGAGTGGCTATCGATACCGTTATCATTATGATATGTTCAGACGAGTCGAATCGCGTTCAACAAGATATTTAAATCAACAAATAGGTACTGTAGGGTTATAGTTTTTATCCTAGCTCGGCAAAGTGACGTACTGTAGGGTTATAGTTTTTATCCTAGCTCGGCAAAGTGACGTACTGTAGGGTTATAGTTTTTATCCTAGCTCGGCAAAGTGACTACGCTACACCTGATGGTAAGTGCAGCGCAATCCAAGAAGACTGTCGACCAACGACAGACGATGTGTCTATCGTTAGGTCGTCATAACCGGCCTGCTTAATTGCTTCTTTACACTCCGTTTAAAGGACCCCATATTATAGGAAGGGGGCACAGGAGAAGGGAGGGATACGTGTGCCGACAAACTATTTCACAGCTTGATGGTCCAGCAGAAGAAAGATTTTACGAACGTTTTAGTTCTATCTGAGATGGAGGGGACCACGAAGCTGTGGTTCCGTAAGCCAGCACACGTGATTGCAGTATTGATCAATTCGATAGAAAGTTTGATCAGACGGTTCAAATGCATGCTCTTTTAGCAGTTGATCCAACTAATTCAAACTGTTGGAACCCGTATTAGACAGTAGATATATTTTCCGACTGCCTCGGTGGCGCGGTTGTAATGCGTGCGCGTTACGATTGACGTTATCGCTGAAGTCTCGGGTTCGATCCCCGGGTCGGGTAAAGTAGTATTGGGTTTTTCTATTACGAAATGCTCAGTATCAGCCCGGAGTCTAGAATTTGTGCCCGGTATGGCAATAGGCTCGCCCCCTATCACATCGTGGGACGGATACGCTCGGCGAAACGTGGGTGTACTGGTTACACCACTGCCTACCCCTTCGGGGATTACAGGCGTGAGTGCGTACATATATTTTCCGGCTTCAGGTAGAATCAGCGGCTTTGATTATTAACATTAAATGTACACTAAAAACTATACAAGTATCCTAATTCGTATAAAGGCTATTTTTAAATGGCCACAAGAACATAAAAGTTATTTTTATAGCACTCTTGAAACTATAGGAAAAAAAAAAACAATAGAAAAACAAGGTAACAATTTTTGCTTAACCTTTTTAGAAAAAATACGCTTAATTTTGATACGATCTGTACACCCCATCTAACAACTCTATTATAAATTAGTCCAACCACACTTAACTATAAAAACACAATGTCCGTTCATAAGCCCAACTACCTGGGTTCCAGGTAACTACCATTTTTTGGAAGCTTGTGTGTATTTAATTGTGAATTATTGCTCATTCTAACTATGAAGGACACTATCATGAGGAAAACTGCATATCTGAGAAATCTCCAGAAGTCTACTAATCCAAGTCCAAAATACACTCAACAATCACAAACATAGCCCTGACCCCGCAGTAAGATACGAGCCTTGTGTCATGGGTATCAGGCACTACGAGAGACTTTCGGTCTCACCACACCCGAAACAAATATTTGTGAATCACACAAATATTTGTCTCGGTGCGGAGATCGAACCCGTGGCCTCCCAGCCAGCTACTCGCCTGCTGCACGATACGCTATAGTAGCTGTGTCATTGTGTTGGATTAAAACCTAATCATTCATTAGTAAAGGAGGCCCGTGTCCAGTGGGACAGGATAACATACATACATACACACTCACGCCTATGTCCCATAGGGGTAGGCAGAGACTATTGAGTACCAGAAGCTACGATCCTGACACACCTCTTTCGCCTCTTCCACATTCATACATCTTCTCATACATTTTCGTCGGTTGAGGGTACTCGTGACGTGCCCTATAACAGGATAACAGTACTGATATTATTGATAAACTTTGTTAGCTCGTACAGCCCTATTGGGCGTAGGACGTGCGCCGGCGCATTGTGCCGGCAAACGCAAAAAACTAACAATACTGGCGCCAACGTTCCTAAATGTTCACCTTAATTATATGCCCACGTGATCGATATCTATTATACTAATGAGACACCGCAAAAACTCACCCAAGATATGATGGCAAAAAAATGTTTACTATTCGCGGATGGTAAGAAAGTACATACCTATAGTATCTATTAACCTTCTACAAAAAGAAGGGTGTGTACCCTATTGTCTGTCTGTCCGTTTATGTTGTCTGTGACAAACAAATAGACCGATTTGTATGCAGTTTTTATTTAAACTACTAGGGGCTTTGCCCATGTTTTTCCACAAAACCTAAAATAAAAAAAAAGCAAAGTCCGACGAATATGAGACATATCTTACTTTCTTCCCCACATTATTCTGCATCGATTGGTATCGGTCTCGACCCCATACCCCCAGCGGTTTCGGAGGAGATAGCGTGACAAGCTTTTGGCAGCGGCGGCGGCGGCGCCAGTTACTTTTTTTTAGAATAGAGAGAAACTAAACTACTTAAACATCTACTATCCATTAGATAGCAAAATTTACACAATAGCGGTGCGCGGCGGGTCCAACCCACCAAATCTAAGGATAATTGCACTAAGTTAGGAACACTATCTGTAGTTCCATTTTCTGCCATTTCACAGATAACTTAGTACATCTATACTTCTGTATATCTCATATATTCGTGTCGGCAATGCAACCGTTTGCATGCAGACTGTATTGGTATTTAAACGGTTACTTAATTGTCAGTTATGGGTGTAAGAGTTAGGAGTAACCGCGGCAGTAACTGTTCTACAACACGTTGTTACACGGGACACGCAATCTCTATTTAACAATACAGTCTCGTCCTATACATACGAGTACATACGCACTTACAATCCATCCCCGAAGGGGTAGGCAGAGGTTTAATTAGTGCCCACCCGCGTGTTACGCTAATATGACGGGTGTCGCGACTAACTGTCATTTTGCCGTGGCCTATAACAAAAAATGCCTATACCGGTCCGCAACATTTGATAAACGTCCACATTTGCGAATTTGTCACGCGTGATTATCACAGTGAAGCCTTTCGGTGCGGCGAAATGTCACAAGTAGAGACACAATTCAGGATATTTATTGAATCCATAAAATAATATATACATTATTTACACTCCGTCAAAACTCTACCGCCAGTTCGGCACTTTTATGTATCAATATTTTTTTGTCAAAAATACGTTCAAAAAGTCAAATCAGTTGTAAATTAGGTAGTAATAACAAGCCATCAACATGTTATTAGAAACAATAACGTTAATCTGAACCAAGGACCCATACATAGTATATACAGAGCATAGACAATGGTGCGAAACAACGTATCGAGTCAGATCTCCGTTCACAACCTGTGAATGGATGGTTTATCAGTGGTACGGTTTCACTATGTGAAACTATTTAAGTGGCCATTAAACTGGAGGATCCATAGAGGAAAATACGCGTAGCGATTAGAGAACAACCCAAGTGACTGCCTGATAGTGGCAATGGCTTCTAACCGATTCCATTTCAAAATTAGAACGTTACAAAATTAGTATTTTTTCAAACTCAGAAGATTAAAAATTAATATATTTTGTCTAAAAACTACGGTAACAAACAAGCCTACCTTACTACTAATGGCCGTTCCCAATATTCTATCTATCGACAGATCTGCTTACTGACAGTAAAATTTTGACACATTTTATATGAAAGAGCTGCAAAACAATATTGATGGTAAGCAAATCCTGAAAGTATACCACCATATAATAAGACATGATAACAACAATAATAGGAATATGAGTATCACTTTGCAAGTGCCTTGAGCTTGATATCCTAGTACTGAAAGAACAGGATTCATCTTTTTCAATTAATATTGGATACACGCTACTTGTCTTACTTCTCGTTTGACTACACCAATTATAAAGGTACTGTAATATAGCCGACTATAAAATATAAATACATTCAAAACAAACAAATAAGTAGTACATGTCGATACTCCATCTTATTACTCGAACATCCGTTTCCGCCCGCGATTTCCGGGGCCCCGCAACAAATCGCTAACTCATTGTATGCAGATGTGACAAATGGCGAAAGTAGATCCCCTCGGCCCGTCGCGGGAACCGAACCGGCACGCCTTTCGTTTCGTGTGGTAACCGCCGACCTCACACGCATACCGAATCAAAGGCTCGGTCATGTAACTTGATGTAATTTCGGTAACCACTTGCGACATTTCAACGTGAAAGTATTTTTGAATTGTTAATGTGTTGCCGGAATTTTTACCGCCGTTGTAATACAACCTAATTTATCTTACATGTAATAATTATTGGACAAAAAACATTGGAGTTATTATTACGGGTGAAAAAATAACATTGACGCATTTTAAAATCACTATTTTCTGTTATATTTATTTGTAAGTGGGCTACCAACATCTACCATTTAACAGGTCCAAAGCCAACCTGACTTGCACGTGGTACTCTACCGATTAACGGACGAGGCGATGGCGAAATTTCTTTCCCGTTGCGGGTTGTGGGCGTCAGACGGCGGGTCGCCCAACATAGTACCAAGACCACCATCAATCATGATGAGAAGACGGACCCTATCATCAAGTAGTATGCCGACCAAGTAAAAAGATAGACTATTGTAAGTATCGTATTCAGTTAATAATGCTATAGACTAGACATCGATTTTTCAACCTCAAAGTAAACGGTTATATTTTATCAGATAAAAATAATGTTATATGTATTTTTTTCATCTTTTTTATTTATATCAATCAAATTAACCACCCATGCTATCGATGCGTCTTTGCCAGCGCAGCGGCAGTTTATCAAATGCCCTTCTTCAAGTAATTGGCTGGATGGGAGGCAACAAACTTTTCAAAGGCATTGTATACTGCCTCTCGGGTAACTATTTTTCACCCGTTAAGAACTTGTCCAAATTATGGAAAAGTAGAAGTCTGTAGGCGCAAGGTCCGGAGAGTAAGGCGATAACGGAGAGTTTCCGACCCCAACTCTTGTAACTTGATGATTATCGTGCAGTATGAGGTCGCGCGTTGTTTGGTGTATTTAAATTTTTATTTTATTTTACGCAGCCAATCTCATTGAACGAAAAACTGTTATCACAATGCCAATATAAACGGAGAAGAGTATGTCACATTGATATAAGTGACTTGGCGAAAAAAATATATTAAGACATTGAAATAAAACTAGTTTATACGGATTTTATCGCGGTTTAATAAAAAAATAAACCGCGATAAAATCCGTAAACCTAAGAAATCACTATGTATTCGGACATTGCAAAATCGAATTATTCGACTTTGTGCACCTAGGAATTAGTAAACAAGGACCCTGAGGTAATTAAAAGGAAAATAATTTCCTTACCACTTACTATAATCACTTCGGTTTATCTAGTAATCGTCACTCATTAGGCAATAAGTAAATGACGTGACGGCTACAAAAACCCAGGAAGTCAAAGATTTAGGTGATAATGAGAATTAATGACAGTTTATATCCTAATTACATCATGGGCATTAATCAATCAGAAAGATAAATTGCGTGTCAGAGCTTGTTACTAAAATCATTCAATCGTACGAGTATATTAGATTTCGTCTGACATATTATATATGAAATTGAACTTAAAAGTAATCTTCATTCAACTCTTAAATAAAGTTTCCAAGCATAATCACAGATTACTTAATAGCATGGTACATACTAATAATCCGTAGAACTTTCCGGAATAGATCATGTTTATGTACAGGTCATTTATCAATAAAAAACACAATTACAATTATCATCAGTATGTACACGCTTATGGCCGTTCCCTATATTCTGTCTGTCTCTAGTTTTGCTATACCGGCGATAGAAAATTTTATCTATTTTCCGTTTTACCGTCCCAATAAACTTACTAATGATAGGTAATCCTATTCTTCATTGCTGTCTACCGATGAGAGGACTGATAGATGACTACAGATATACAACACTATGAAAATGACAGTTCAAGCGTCCCAATATTTTTTATGTGCTATCTGTCGATAAAGTTATTTAGTTTTTTCTTTATCGGTAGATTTTGACCGATAAACAGATATCCTCGGCTGTAAAAAAACGAAATAAATAACGCATTTTGAAGAAATAGCCATGAGTATACAAGGCTTACATGGCACTTGCACTGCAATACAAAAAACTAAATAAATTATGTAAAAATCTAAAAGAAAATATAAAAAAAATCTAAAATTCCCATAAATAAAAATAATGCACCGTTTTGATAATTAAATTAAGTGCAAGAGACATATAAATATTTGTTAATGCGAACAAAATAATTCCCCACTTCAGTAAAATCCCCCAAATTCGCTTGGGATTTTTGTTCAAAGGACTTGTATTCAGAGCCGTAATGTATTGACAGTAAAACGTTTCGTTATTACATTGTGTTTTGCAACATAATAAGTATTTCTCGTTATTATTATTTCATTTACAGTGGTAAAAAATAAGAATTATAGATAAATGTTAAATTAAAACTTATATTTCTAATCTAAATCATATCTTCATATTTTCTAACATAAATTAAACAATAGTTCCTCTTTCTCAGCTTGTATGAACATAACGCACAAGAGGGCCCAGATAGACTGCCTATCTATTGCTATCATAGTATCCGACGTGCATAACTAAAAAATAGGGACGATTCCAAGCAGATAGAACAATACGGATGTTTGACGATAGCTATCTATCGTGAAATTGAAGATTAATATTGGGAACGGCCATAACTCGCCAACCACTAGCGAGAGCGATCGTCTAGAGCGGAAAACACCATATATATTAATAATCATTCAGCCATTACGCATGTATAACATCCATACCTACTAATAACAGGCATTACCCTATAAAATTGCCGTTCTGTACAAAAAAAGTTATATGTATTTTTTTCATCTTTTTTATTTATATCAATCAAATTAACCACCCATGCTATCGATGCGTCTTTGCCAGCGCAGTGGCAGTTTATCAAATGCCCTTCTTCAAGTTATTGGCTGGATGGGAGGCAACAAACTCTTCAAAGGCATTGTATACTGCCTCTCGGGTAACTATTTTTCACCCGTTAAGAAGTTGTCCAAATTATGGAAAAGTAGAAATCTGTAGGCGCAAGGTCCGGAGAGTTTCCAACCCCAACTCTCGTAACTTGATGATTATCGTGCAGTATGAGGTCGCGCGTTGTTTGGTGTATTTAAATTTTTATTTTATTTTACGCAGCCAATCTCATTGAACAAAAAACTGATTACAATCTGGCAACATAATAATGTAGGTTACAACTGATTATTTTCGCACCGTGTTTCTTCGAAACATCAATCACTAGACCGACCTTGCGTCCATTACTGGTGAATGGAGATATTGCGTGAAATCCTGATGACAAGTTGTCAAACCGGTAGTTGGTGGTGTTTCCATGTTTCATTTTATTAGTCTAAATTTTTTGAGTTGTTTCCAATTTGTTTTTATTAGTAAACTTTTTGGAGATTTTGTTTGTATTTTTGCAAGGACTAACAGCATACAGCAACACCTTTGATGGCTTTTACAGCTAAGAATTTTCTAATATTTAAATATACCTCCCAATCTCTAATGTGCATTATTCATCATAGTACTGCCTCGGTGACGCAATTGTAATGCGTACGCGTTACGATTACGCTAACGCTGAGGTCTCGGGTTCGATCCCCGGGTCGGGTAAAGTGGTATTGGGTTTTTTTATTACGAAATGCTCAGTATCAGCCCGGAGTCTGGAATTTGTGCCCGGTATGGCGATAGGCTCGCCCCCTATCACATCGTGGGACGGAGATACGCTCGGCGAAATGTGAGTGTTCTAGTTACACCTCTGCCTACCCCTTCGGGGATTACAGGCGTGAGTGCGTATCATCATAGTAATATAATACCAACCCTGAATTACACACGTTCCAATGCTGGGCAGCTGGTTGGACCTTAGTCCACCACGCTGGTTTAATAATCATACTTCACATACCTTCAAAATTATTATGGAGAACTTCTCCGGAATGCAGGTTCCTTCATGAAGTTTCCTTCACCGTTAAAGCTAGCGATGATTAACGAAGAATACATACGTAACTTAGAAATGTCAGAGCTGCATGGTCTTGGGGCTGGTTTCGAACCTGCTACATATAGACGATAGCGTCTCGGCAGTCTTTTCCATCGCACTGAGCTTTTGCTGCTTTATTCATTAATGTAAAGTAATATGTCCAAGGGAGCCTTAATAGACATGCAAAATTTCAAGTGTTATGTTTAATTGTTTTTGAGTTACGAGTATAGGGGGGTCGAAAGTAGCTCGAAATGATTCGTGTAAATATACACAGGCACGGTGTCTCGCCTTTAACATGGCTGACACACAACCGTGTGTCTAGATCGGTCTAGATTTAAACCAGCTATTTCAAACGTGATGTGTGCCAACCTTAGGTGCCAACCTTACCTTATAATGTTGGCAGACAGGAAAATAAGCTGAGATTACAGTTCTTCATATTAAACTATCAGTCTAGCTTGTCGTCAAGCACCAACAACCTTCAAGGTGAGTCACAACTGAACGTTGGAAATGTCACACTTAAATGCTATGCTCTTGTGATTTGATAGTTCTGTTACCTATTTAGTTTGCTTTTAAGACCAAATCAAGCGAGTATGACCCAGTAGGTTTATTTATTTCATACGCACTCACGCCTATAATCCCCGAAGGGGTAAGCAGAGGTGTAACTAGTACACCTACATTTCGCCGAGCATATCTCCGTCCCACGATGTGATAGGGGGCGAGCCTATCGTCATACCGGGCACAAATTCCAGACTCCGGGCTCATACTGAGCATTTCGGAATGGAAAAAACCCAATACCACTTTACCCGACCGGGGGATCGAATCCGAGACCTCAGCGTTAGCTTAATCGTAACGCGTACGCATTACAACTGCGCCACCGAGGCAGTCAGGTTTATTTATATACACATTGAAAAATTACCTATATTTTTTTCGCTTGAATGACGATATGATTTGATCGATCGCCTGATGGTAAGCGCCACGCCTTCCTACAAACAGAAGCAACATAACTGAATGTTGACTTACAAGTAAGTACTGCGTCTGCATGGCAATGCACTCTTCACCCTGAAATATAATATGTGATGTCTCATAATACCTAGTAATTATACCGACTTCAATATCCTTCAAACTAGAGCATTACAGTACCTAGTGCTTGACGGCTGGAGTAGATAGAGCGATGGTACAACTCAGAGGTCCTTTTGCATGCGAGTGATAGGGATTTTATTGGTCTTTTTTATTTTATTTATTACGCCATGGATAACGCGTTAACACAAGCCATAAGTAAAAAGTTAGAAGCATTCGAGATGTGCGTGTACAGACGCATGCTCAAAATATCCTGGGTAGACCATATTACGAACACTACAGTGCTGGAGCGAATGGGAAAGTCGAAGGAGATACTTAAGTCAATTCAAACAAGGAAATTGGAATATTTTGGCCACATTATGAGAAATAACTAGTACGAACTCCTCCAACTAATCATTCAAGGGAAAATAAAGGGCAGGAGGAGGCTCGGTCATAGGAGGATATCGTGGCTTAAAAATCTTCGCCAATGGTTCAACATGAGCACAAGATCATTGTTCCGAGCAGCAGCATCCAAAATTAAGATAGCCTGTATGATCGCCAACCTCCGATAGGAGATGGCACTTGAAGAAGAACGCCATGGATGACTTTAAAACAATCATAACTCTAAAACATATTTATTCTTTTTCTTTTGTACTGACCATATGGTCAATTAACGATTTTATTATTTCATTCATTTATAAAGCAACACTATCAACATTCATATTTCATTTATATCCACCTTACGAGTGGTAGAGCCACGCTGTAGAAACTTTTGTCAACAGCATGTATGGGCCGGCTCGTCCGGGTCGTTAGCACTGTCTCACAGAAAACCGGCGTAAAGTAGCAGTGTGCTGCTGCGTTTCGTACGGTGAGTGAGATATCCGGAGGCCCAAATCCCCCTCCCCTTCCCAATCCTTTAATTATCCCTTTCCTTTAAGGTTGGCAACGCGCCCATGACTTTTGGTATTGTGGGCGTACATAGGTGGTGGAGATCACTTACCATCAGGTGACCCACTTGCTCGTTTGCCGGACTTTGCAATAAAAAAAAAACCTAAAAACTAGTTTAGTCGGGTTGTTGACAATATTACCGACGCCTCTCTTTTACAGGATGATCTAATAAGGTTAGATAAATATTGTAGCCTCAATAAGTTAGACCTAAACGTATCCAAGTGTCTAGTGTTGAGTTTCACCCGTAAAAAGCAGCCGTTCTACTATGATTACCGCATCATGAGTGAACCAATATCAAGAACTTATTGCACGCGCGATCTCGGTGTCATCGTAGACAACCAGTTAACATTTGGCTATCACATCGAGCAAGTAATCGGAAGGGCAACCCGTGCTCTTGGTTTTGTTTTTCGTTGCGCAAATTCATTTAAACAGATGAAGACTTTAAAAATTCTGTATTGCGCCTATGTTAGGAGTCATCTCGAGTACGCAAGTCAAGTTTGGAACCCCTTCTACAATATTCACTCGACTAGAATTGAGAGGATTCAAAAGAAATTTACGAGGTATCTAGGCTTTAAATTCAAAATTCCTAAGGTTGAGTATGAGCAGCGGTGCGTTCGGTTCCATCTATTACCATTATCAATTCGTAGAAACATTGCCGATATTTCTTTCTTAATGAAGATCGCTCAGTCTTTAGTCGATTGTCCACTGCTTCTGGCTAAAGTAAGTTTATATGTTCCTTTTAGACATACGCGGCGAAAAAATCTACTGTCCATTCCACTTGCACGAACAAATTACAGAACCAATAGCTTCATGCTACGATCTGCTAAGGCTTTCAATGAACTACCTGATGATATAGGCATAGATCTATTTTGCAGCAACATCGCATTTGCAAGAAATGCTTTAACTAAGAGTTTTGTTGGCGTTCATGGCGATTAGCTATTTCGTATATAATTGTTTTTTGTTTTTAATATATATATCTTAAATACTCTGCGTTAAATTACAACGACTTTATTTTTGTTTTAGATTTTATATAAGTAACCTTAGTTTAAGTAAACTTTGTCAACATATTTTTAAGACGATTTAATTATGTAACTTTTAAAACCTATCTGCGGTGGCTCGTAATTGGCTTATCTATTGTATTCACTTCGTTATATATATGTTTTTCTATTATTGATAGCTGTGAGCCACCCGAATACAATAAAATAAAAATAAATAAAATAAAATTTAACCAAAGACTTTAATGTATACTACTAGACGGGCTGTTTAAAAGTAAAATTGTGTCATATATCGCGGGAGTTTGACAGCTCACAAACAAGAAGCGCGATAGGGGTTCTAGTTGAGAGTAAGCGAGATGGTAATATTGAGTTACGGTCAATTGACCACAACTTAGTGGTACAATTTTTATGTACCGCGCAGCTTGTCTAGTAGTATACATTTAAGTCTTTGCGTTTAACCCATTATTACAGGCTGCACAATGAACTTTTTAATACGAGTATATTGGTAAGCGTTCACTTGTGCTAAATAAGGCGAATTCTTTCATATCATCTGCCGTGGACCGGTCGCGGTGGCACACCCGCCCTACCGGACCTCTTGGAAGGTCGTTGCATACAAAATGTATAAAAAGACATCTGAATCGCCTTACATTGTAGCACAGTACGTAGGCAGTGAATACTGGTCTCGAACCCTGAGTGCAAATATAAAAATCTAATTATAGAATGACGTTCTTATCATTACTTTGTTTGTATTATTTCCTATTTCTTTAAGTTCTTTCATGCCTTGTTCGCCTCACATTGTAACGACTAAAACTTAGGATGATATTGTACTCAATAGGGTAGTTGACTAGTTTTTTTTTATTATTTAAATCGATAAGTTACGTTACTCAAAATCTATTGCAGAAAGAATTTTATAAATCGGACCATAAATAAGTTAGAATCCATTCAAATCCTGTAGAAGGGGCAATTGTCAAATGACAGACGACGCAAACTTTGACGTCACTGTGTAAAATGTTCATTATGGTGCACGCATGCAAGCGAGATAGTGAGATATCCCTACTACGCACCCACTTTTCCTCATATCAACATTTAAAGTCATAACTGCGGGCACATTTCTGAACCAATTTTGATTGTGTTTTAATAAAAGGGTTTCTTTTGCGTGTCATTTTCTGTTGCTTATAAAATAATGTATAAAATTCAATATTATACATTACATTATACACTACCCTTTTAATGTATACGTTGCGTTGTTGATTCAAATACCTACATTTATTTTCTATTGAATGTCGCCAACGGATCAATTGACTTGCCAGTTACTAGCAAAAATAGGGTTACGCACTAATCAAACTGCCTTTAGGAAAAAACCGTTATTGTCAGTACCCTTTGCGTCAACCAATTATAGGCAAAATTCTTTTCTTTTGCGGAGTGCCTCTTAACAGTTAACACAGCGAAATTCTATTGGAAAATACTGTATGTAAATTCATCTACTTCTGTTTACATACATACATACGCACTCACGCCTGTAATCCCCGAAGAGGTAGGCAGAGGTGTAACTAGTACACCCACATTTCGCCGAGCGTATCTCCGTCCCATGGTGAGATATGGGACGAACCTCCCAGAATTTGTGGCCAGTATGGCGATCCATACTGGCCACAAATTCCGAGTTGATACTGAGCTTTTTGGTAATAGATAAACCCAATATCACTTTTACCCGACCCGTGGATCGAACCCGAGACCTCAGCGTCAGCCTCAGCCGTAACGCATACGCATTACGGCAGTCACTGCGCCACCGAGGCAGTCTACTTCTGTTTATTAGCTCATATGCAACTTTCTGCATTGAGGTGTGTTGGCACTTCCTTTCGAAACAATAATGAATGGTCTCTGTAAATGTTTTTAACATAGAACATTTCAATTAATCAAAATATTTTGCAAACTAATTTTATTGTTAGATCGACAAACTGATTACAGCTGATTAATGTTTTAACACACTTTGACGATGATACGTGAGTGGTGATAAAACTCATCCATTACAATTCCTAATTATTGTTATTTATACAACATGCTATAGTAAGGTCCGTCTGTGTAGGTACCACCACTTTGTTTATTTCGGCCACCAAGCAACGGTATACAGCGGCTTGGTTGTGCTCTGGCATTGCTGAGGTTCATGGGCGGTAGTACATAACCACTTACCATCAGGTGGGCCGCCTGCTCAACTGTCTATCTAGGCAATAAAAGCAGTAGTATGTAAGCACTGTGTGTTCCGATTAAATATTAAAGTCAGTGAAATTACTGGGCAATATCAGACTTAAAGTTTATGACTCGGAGTGACGAGCACAGTCCAATCAAAACCAGTGACATGCAGTACTTAAAAATTCGAAGAGTTCCGATGTGGGTATCCTGCAATGGGTTACAATAGGCCCTTAGGTTGGTAGATTTCGAGTAATAAATTAGTTGTTACTCTAAAGTTACGTAAATTATGAAGTCGAATAAAAAGCATACCCCTTTTTGAAGTCGGTCAAAAAGACGATATTTACGTTCACACACACGTATAAGGTACTCATTATCCACTTAATTCATAAGAATCTTCACGACTGTTTATCAGCCCCTGACCTTCAAGATAAGAGCCGAACAATAAATACACATAAGTGTCAAATCCATATAAGAATTGGCACCTTCCGCCATTACCTTGTTTCGGTCGGAATCTGCCAAATTTGGTTAAATCCCACGCGTCCTTACTACGCATCATACTAATATTATGAATGTGAATGTAAGTTTGTTTGTTAAGTTTTCACGCGAAAACTACTTAACCGATCATCATGAAATTTTGTACACATATTCTTGGAGGTATAAGAAGTAAGTAACATACGATACTTTTTATGCAAAAAAAATATCTATTTGTTTGTTACGCTTTCACGACTTAATCACTGAACCGATTTTGATGAATATTGATGTAGAGATAGATGGGACCCTGGAGACGGTTATAGGCTACGTTTTATTTCGGAAAACTCTTTTCACGCGGGCGGTGCCGCGAGCAAATGCTAGTAGGCTATATTTTGTTTGACCGTTTTGGCAAACCTGTTTTACGGGTCGTATTTGTTATCTTATACAACGTGTTAGAGAAAGATGTAGTTATATAATACCCAACAGTCACACACATAGTCCGGACCCCACACTAGGTTAGCCTGTATTGTGGGTATCAAGAACTACGAGGGGCTTGCGGTCCCACAACACCCAGACCCGAAACAAATATTTGTGTATAAATAATAATTGTCTCAGTGCGGGAATCAAACCCACGGCCTCACGCTTCGCAGCTGCCTACTCGCTCACTTCACATGACATTGAGTATTAATGTACTGGGCATTATCAAAATCTAGGCATCTTAAAATTTTACGCTAATTTTAAGCACTCGTTTTAACGATCGATAAGATCGAGCACATCACATTTAAAACAAAAAGAAAATGCTTTATTTTTGTCTAGAACGATAACTCTCATATGAATCTGTCAAAAAATACGGCTCCACTTACTTAAACATGCAAAGGTAAAATCACAACTAACACTCATACACGCAACAAATATGTCTAAAAAATATTAAATTTTAAGTTGAGATACGACGTTCTGCACCGCGCATAAAATTTGACGTATTAAGTGTCAACTAGAGATCATGAATATTTTTTTATGAATTGATGAATGAACGAGCTGTACATACTTTTATAGCGCCGCCCCCTTGCACAGAGTTTTGGTGGGGTCATTTTTTTGCTTGAGTTACGTTTCTTGTCATCTTATTTCGATGATTTTCGTCCCAGTTGCAATAGAATTTGGTATTGTGAGGGGTGAAATACTTATGTCGTACAACATACGTTGCTTAAATTTGACTACACCTCTCTGTAAGACGTTGTATAAGAGCCATACTGAAGCCAGTTTTGTTACAGTAGTGATGTACCTAGTTGACCGGGATGGACCCATAGAGTCGCGTTTCGGGGTCAGCCAGTTTATATCAGAACGGCATAATTCTGCCGCCATTTTATATGTAGATTATCAGAAACCTCCACCGACACTCTTAAAGCAAAATATGGTATCCTAAACGTCCTTCCACGCATAAGTAACATTTTGTAAGACCGTTTTGGCAAACCAGTCGAGCAGGCAGTACATAAAAATGTCGTCTGATAGGAAGTTAAACGGGTTGTGGATTCACATAGCTATGTATTTCTGGTGGTTATACGCTACGAGATTCCTGAATAAACTTTCTTCTGGATAAACTTGTTGGGTTTTATAAGATTGTGAAAGTGTTTAAATTGTAACTGATGTTAATTATAGTGCAGTCCACAGCACAGTATAAAAATTATACAATATATCAGCGAAGACGTTTACACGGGGAGTGGTGCCGTTCTGTGCGGGTGACACGGACAGTACGGACGCTTTGTGTACGACGACTTCGTATTAATTGAATTTAATAGCGATTATCTGCTTTATTTGCGGTGCAAAAACAGCCATATATATCGAAAGCAACGAGACATCAAAAACGGCTTAATTAATACAAAGTTGTTTTTTGTTTTTAATGTAGACACGACACGAGGTCCGAGTTCTTCTTTTGTTTAACTATGGCTTTGCATTATGCATTTCGCCAACGACAAGCATATAATATGTTTTTAAGTCTTCACAAGAACGATGAAACACTGATTTCAAAGTATACTCGTCGGAGTTTTGGTATCAATTCCTTGCAGTACGATGCTTCATTTACGATTTTCTCTGCGCGGATCGAACGACCAAAGCCGATCAATACCCCTGACAAAAAATATTCACGTTTTTGATGATGAGTCCCTTCCAACGCGTATAGATGTCGACTTTTCGTCAACAACGAATTGACAGCCTGCATGATTTTTAGACTAAGATCCATAAATCTGAAGACTATGATATGCAATTGGTATGCTTTGACTAAAGGTTTCCGACAAAATTTTTGATAACACGCTTTTAATCTAGCCTAGGATTCCACCAATACAACTTTAACCCCATCGCCTGTCTGTGGTACCATAGCTCCTTGATAAGTACGACATATTTCATGCTGTTTTTTTATTTGTAAGATGGTTTAACCAAAATGGTTGTACCTGTTTGAAGATAATCTGTTCAGCCATATTTCTATATATAAATAACAAATCTATGTTGATTACGAGAGTTTCCGTTATGAAATTGTTGTATGGGATTTTTTTAAGACAGCATTCTTTGAATAGGTATTTGGGGAGTATACTGTCAGGGCCTTGGCGAGTGATAGCTCAGTGAGTGTCGACCTCTACCTCCGCGGCCGTGAGGCAACAACCATCCGAGGTTGCTGACCGGTCACCGTTGTGATCGTGATGTCATGGAATCCAAGCCGGGTTTATGTGGTTTTGTTACAAGAGAAACAAAAAAATATCACGATGTTGCCAGTAAATATTCTCTGAGCTTTGTCAAGCCTGTTTTTTATTATGGCATAGGTCGGCAAACAAGCAAGTGGGTCACCTGATGATAAGTGATCTCCCCCGCCCATGTACGCCCACAATACCAAAAGAATCATGGGTGCGTTGCCGACCTTAAAGGGAAGGGATAATTAAGAAATTGGGAAGGGGAGGGGTTTTGGGCTTCCGGATATCTAATTCACCGTACGAAACGCAGTACGTACTTTACGTCGGTTTTCTGTGAGACAGTAGTAATGACCCGGACGAGCCGGCCCATACATGCTGTAGACAGAAGTGTCTACAGCGTGGCTCTACCACTCATATATTACACAAAGGTTACGCGCACTACTAAGGCGTGAATATAATAGAAATGTGTATTACACTCATTTCTCGCAGTATTCAAAAACATTTTTAAACTAACATCTCTTTTATTTATCACTCGTTAAAATTATTTAAATTCAGTTAATTTCATGTACACGATATACAACTATAGGGACACGAACAAGTTGTTAAATATAATTTAGATTATTGATAATAATTGATAAATCGATTCAATTGAACTAGGAAGTGACGCAAATGACGAACGGTATCAGTTGTAAAACCAATATTATCAACGTATTAAGAAAGTCTTTATCAAAAATAAACTTTGCAATTGTGATTGTATTATAGTTTAAAGATATTATTCTGTAACACAGTTGAATGCGTACGCGGTACGACTGCTGTGAGGTCTCGGATTCGATCCCCAGTTCGGGTAAAGTGATATTGGGTTTAGCATCATCAACCCGGAGTCTGAAATTGTTTCTGATATGGCGATAGGCTCGCCCCCCATGATGGGGCGACAATAAGCTCGGCGAAATCGTGCGTGTTTATCGAAGTATTTAACCGACGAAAAAACGGAAGAGATTCTCAATTCGACGCGTTTTTTGTCGTATATTTATCTACATATAACTTTTCACAGAGTGATCAGAGATTTTAATATTTTTTTCCTAGTTCCTTTCGAATTTAAAGTTAAAATCAAGGATGTAAGATTAAAACTTCTTTACAACTAGCCTTTGCCCAGCAGTGGGATAGCGAGGGTGATTACCTTGAACATTGAACGACAAGCATCCTGCAACCATGATGAGATACCGGTCAGTTTACAAAATGTACATTACGCAAGCTCACCTGCCGTTTCGACATTTGTATCTGGAGTACAGCTCTGAATGCATGCAGATAGCGGCCTTTCCATATTGCAGTTTCAAGTATAGTGCATGAATAGAATTTCTTTGCAATTATGTTATCGTTTTTTTTTATTTGCTTGAATGACGAGACGAGCAGGTCGCTCGCCTGATGGTAAGCGCCACCCCTACTCATAAACAGAAGCTACGTCACACAGAACTTTAAATAACAAAGCACTGCATAACACTAGACTGCGCTCGTCACCCTGAGACATAAGGTGTTAAGACTCATAGTGCCCAGTAATTTCACTGGCTTCAATGTCCTTCAAACTGGAACACAACAGAGGTTACTTGCTGCTTGGCGGCAGAAATAAACTAAAGTACTTTTTTTTGACATAGCACAGGTCGGCCTAAAAGCAAGCACCTGGTTTCCTCCGCCCATGAATACTCACGATACCAGAATAATGAATACGTTGCCGACCTTGAATGAAAGAAACGAGAATTGAGAAGGGAAGAGGGATTTGGGCCTCCGGTAATCTCAGTCACTGTACGTAACACAACAGCAATACCACTTTATTTCCACTTCACGCCGCGGCCGGTTTTTTATGAGACTATAGTACCCCGAAGGAGCCAGCCTATTCGTACTGTAGACAAAACGGTCTACAGCATGGCTCTCAGTGATAGACGACAAATAGTCACTCGTCTGATGGTAAGCGCCCCGTCTGCCAATAAACAGAAGCAACGCCACACAGAACTTTGAATTACACTGACTGCATGGCATTGAATCGCGCTCGTCACCCCGAGATATAAGTTGTTAAGTCTTATACCGCCCAGTAATTTCACTGCCTTCAATGTCCTTCAAACCGGAACACAACAATGCTGACATACTGTTGTTTAATGGCAGAAATAGACAAAGCGGTGGTACTAACCCAGACGGCCTCTCGCATTCGAGAGACCTACCACCTTGTAAACTTTACTCAGAGTTGGTGAAACAGACGCTAAGTCTATGACATAAAAAAAGCACAAAAAATAGCGCCGAATTGAGAACCTCCTCCTTTTTTGAAGTCGGTTAATTAAAAGATAGATACATTCTTTAAACTGTTATCTAAGCTGTGTTATCAGTTATTACAATATTAAGTGTATTAATAAAACATAGATATGATGTAAGCTTCAGATTATTTTCCGCGAAATTATTAAATACAAAACGTGGCGGCAGATATAAAATACACCAGAAATAAACACACGTTAAAAACTTGTTATAAAAGTTCATTACAACGGGAACCAGGACTGAAGCATTAATTCTAATTATACTTCGTTTTTAAGAAAATGTTAAATTAAAGCGTCGGCGGCGCAGTCGTAATGCGTTCGCGTTACGATTGAGTCCAACGCTGAGGTCTCGGGTTCGATCCCCGGGTCGGGTAAAGTGGTATTGGGTTGTTCTATTACGAAATGCTCAGTATCAGCCCGGAGTCTGGAATTTGTGCCCGGTATGGCGATAGGCTCGCCCCCTATCACATAAGGGATGGAGATACGCTCGGCGAAATGTGGGTGTACTGGTTACACCTCTGCCTACCCCTTCGGGGATTACAGGCGTGAGTGCGTATGTATGTATGTTAAAATAAAGCTATGAATGCCGCCACGCTGATTTCGGCCGTTGATACCTCATCAAGTAGATTTTTGTATGGACTTACAGAGCCAAATAAATCGTCAAAGCCATTGACTTAAACTTAGTATCATTCCCAGACCCATTTATTATTTTATTTATACGCACTCATGCCTGTAATCCCCGAAGAGGTAGGCAGAGGTTACAACCAGTACACTCACATTTCGCCGAGCGTATCTCCGTCCCATGATGTGTGAAGCCCAGACTCCGGGTTGATAAGGAGAATTTCGTAAAAGAAAAACCCAATATAATTTTTACCCGACCCGGGAGTCGAAACCGATACCTCAGCGCAGAGTCGTAACTCGTACGCATTACAACTGCGCCACCGAGGCAGGCATTATTAAGCCTAAGCCTAAGCCCAGCAGAGGGACATAAACCAATTTAAACAAAAAGTGTATTAAAACGTTTTGTACAGATCACACTGCATTGACCTTTTTAATTTCACCTTGATCTTTAACTTTCGCTCTTAGTTCATTCACGAATTAAGGGACCTTCGAAACAATATATTGTATCATTACATAATTACTTAATCATCATAACATTAAATTTATTTACCGTTAAGTCATTATAGACATCAATAATGCATTAAGTTTAAGGATATTTATAATTTTCAAAATGGTAGCGGTGGTACCAACCCAGCCGGCCTCTCGCAAACGAGGGACCTTGTAAATGTCTATTTAATACAAGATAATACACCCAACAGTCACACACACAAAGTCCTGACCCCACACTATGTCAAACTTGTATCGTGGGCATCAGAAAAACCGATGGACTTGCGGTCCCGAAATAAACACTTGTAGACCACATAAACACTTGTCTCGGAGCGGGAATCGAGCCCACGGCCTCCCGCTTTGCAGCCGGCTAATCGCTCACTACCATACCTGTTTCGGAAATGTGCACAAATATCTACCAACTATAATTCCTTTGTATAAAACTAGGGGCTTTGCCCATGTTTTTCCACAAAACATAAAATAAAATGAAAAACTTAAAGTCCGACGAATATGAGACATATCTTACTTTTTTCCCCACATTATTCTGCATCGATTGGTATCGGTCTCGACCCCATACCCCCAGCGGTTTCGGAGGAGATAGCGTGACAAGCTTTTGGCAGCAGCAGCGGCGGCGGCGGCGCCAGTTACTGTTTTTTTACGATAGAGAGACAATTGAGATAAATGAAAAATGTGTAGATATTTGTTTACATTTTTGGAACAAGAATAGCTTTACAACGAGCAAGTGGATCACCTGATGGTAAGGGCTCTCCAACACCCATGTACGCCCACAATACCAGAATAATCATGGACGCGTTGTCAAGCTTAAGGGAAAGGAATTTTAAATGATTGAGAAGGGGAGGGGGATCTGAACCTCCGGATATCTCATTCACCGTACGAAACGCAACAGCAAGCTCCTACTTTATGTCGGTTTTCTATGAGACAGTGGTAACGACCCGGTCGAGCCGGCCCATTCATGATGTAGACAGACCTGTCTACAGCGTGGCGCTGCCACTCATAATTGACTGATTGGACTATACATTAAATGTTATACGCAAAACTTTGATAAGTGTTCTAGGCTTAGAAAAAACGTGTTGCGGTTAACCGATATCATTATCAGTCATTGCCTTATGGCCGTTCCCTATATTCTGTCTGTCTCTAGTTTTGCTATACCGGCGATAGAAAATTTTATCTATTTTCCGTTTTACCGTCCCAATAAACTTACTAATGATAGGTAATCCTATTCTTTATTGCTGTCTACTGATGAGAGGACTGATAGCTGACTACAGATATACAACACTATGAAAATGACAGTTCAAGCGTCCCAATATTTTTTATGTGCTATCTGTCGATAAAGTTATTTAGTTTTTTCTTTATCGGTAGATTTTGACCGATAAACAGATATCCTCGGCTGTAAAAAACGAAATAAATAACGCATTTTGAAGAAATAGCCATGAGTATACAAGGCTTACATGGCACTTGCACTGCAATACAAAAAACTAAATAAATTATGTAAAAATCTAAAAGAAAATATAAAAAAAAACTAAAATTCCCATAAATAAAAATAATGCACCGTTTTGATAATTAAATTAAGTGCAAGAGACATATAAATATTCGTTAATGTGAACAAAATAATTCCCCACTTCAGTAAAATCCCCCAAATTCGCTTGGGATTTCTGTTCAAAGGACTTGTATTCAGAGCCGTAATGTATTGACAGTAAAACGTTTCGTTATTACATTGTGTTTTGCAACATAATAAGTATTTCTCGTTATTATTATTTCATTAACAGTGGTAAAAAATAAGAATTATAGATAAATGTTAAATTAAAACTTATATTTCTAATCTAAATCATATCTTCATATTTTCTAACATAAATTAAACAATAGTTCCTCTTTCTCAGCTTGTATGAACATAACGCACAAGAGGGCCCAAATAGACTGCCTATCTATTGCTATCATAGTATCCGACGTGCATATCTAAAAAATAGGGACGATTCCAAGCAGTAGATAGAACAATACGGATGTTTGACGATAGCTATCTATCGTGAAATTGAAGATTAATATTGGGAACGGCCATTAGAAACGGTTATCGCGGCACGGTATGCAGTTACCCAAATACAACTAAACCTGTGTTTATGTTTCCTACAATAGGGTAGTTTCCTATATTGAATTTTATACATTATTTTATAAGCAACAGAGAATGATACGCAAAAGAAACTCTTTTATTAAAACACAATCAAAATTGGTTCAGAAATGTGCCCGCAGTTATGACTTTAAATGTTGGTATGAGGAAAAGTGGGTGCGTAGTAGGGATATCTCACTATCTCGCTTGCACGCGTGCACTATAATGAAAATTTTACACAGTGACGTCAAAGGTTGCATCGTCTGTCATTTGACAATTACCCCCTCTACAGGATTTCAATGGCTTCTATCTTATTTATTTTTGGTCCGATTTATAAAATTCTTTCTGCAATAGATTTTGAGTAACGTAACTTATTGATTTAAATAATAAAGAAAATCTAGTCAACTACCCTATTGTTATTAACGCCGTGAAACTAAGCTGAGTAATAATAATATGGAAAAAGGCAAATATTTTAGGTTACTTTTTGTTTTTTTTATTTATCCATATTGACCCCGCTAAGATTCATTACATTGTTTCACTTTAATAAAAATATTATTAACAGTACAAAAAATAATTGATTTAAATTAATTGCCTAGTATATTGTTGTGTTATGTATACATAAGTTGACTTGTTTTCTGCTGTCGTTTATTTTTGTGCTGATTTGTAATATACGCGGGTGATTATTTGAAAATATGCAATTTCGACGTCCGGACGATTATTCATTGCAAAATAATGTTATTATACATTAATATTGATTTTATATATTAATTAAGAGCTTTTACGTTTATTACTACTGTTTATTAATGTATTTATAACATATTAATATACAAAATTCGTGTCCAAAGTTTCAAAACATCATCACCGTGGATGTCCCATGACCCAAAACTGACGCTAAAATCTAAGATTAAAAAAAAACTGTTATGTTTTTCATTCATTTTTAATATTATCTCAAAACTACAATATTTTTCTTACCTAAGTATATTAATAGCCATGTTATTTGCCGGAATGTTTATCAATAGATTATTTTTAAATTATGTCCCAAGAAAAAGTCGACATCACCGTGTCACGACGTGTCGCGACCTGTACAATTTTATAGAAGGATTAATTTATAATGATTTCCCGGCCCTGCACCCCGCCAGTCCCGATTGACACGTCAGTGAGACAGGACGTCACCTATTCACATTACTTTTTGTAAAATTTTAATTATTAGTTTGTGATTTGTGTGTCTGTCACGAAATCGTGTCACCAACGTGGATCTCATTGATCGGTAAGTACTCACATGACCAAACTATCAGTTTTTTTTATTAAAACCTATAAGTTTGGGCTGTATATTAACGAAAGAAAGTTCGAGAACACCTAACGACTTCGACGTTAGTTGGAAAAAACACTGTGTTTGTCACTACCATGTTAATAATTACCATGCCTTACCGTGGATTTTTTACCCACGGTAATGATGTATATTACACGTTAATGACATTTCAGTAGCCCGTTATCTGGATGTGGAGGCTGAATTTATGTTCACGTTTATTGTTTTTATTTTTTGATTTAGTACAAATTTAAAAAGGTTTAAATATACATTTTTAATTTATATTTTGTTACAGTTACAACATGGCAAGGCGTAAAAAAATAAACAGGGACGAATTACTAGCAAGAAAACGATTAGCTGAGCAAGCAAGAAGAAATAAAATTAAGTTGAATCCAGAGGCTCATGCGGAATATAAGGAAAAGGAAAGGCAAAGATATCAAAAAAGAAAAGAAGATAAAAAGCTGATACAAATAAATGATATGACACATAGACAAAGGAGAAATCAAAGAAAGAAATGGAAAATAAACTCTAAGAATTTCAGAGATAGGCAACGACACAAATTAGAGTTAGAGCAAAGACTTGCCGATGAAACACCTCCAGACACAGATACGGACGATATTCAAGTAGCTGATATTGTAGTAAAAGAACCTGAAGCACTCATAACATCTGATTCTCCAAGTGTAACACCGAAAAGACCACTCACTAGAATTGTTAGTGCAGAGATATCGAATGAATTAGTTATTCCTGAGAAATCTAGACAACGTGATTCTCCTGAGAACAGCGTATCATCTACAATCAAACGTCAGCTCCGTTATAATGCTTCCAAGAAACTTTTATGGTATAAAAAGCAGTTAAGTGACCTACGAAAAGAAAACGAAAAGTTGCGTAAACGTATCTTTCGTAGCAAAAATATGAAGATAAAGCAGCACTCTGCCCAAAGCCCAAAGACTAAAGTAGAAAGTTTATTATCAGACCCAAGAAAGAAGGAAGCTATTAAGAAAAGCCTTGTATTTGCTGAAACAATAAAGAATAATTTGACTATGAATTATGAAAATCTAAAAACTCACAAGCAGAAAAAAGAATTCAAGGAGAATATTGAGCCAGCTTGCAAGACTCTGAAGAAATATAAAATACTCAATGATTTAAAACCTAAAATGGTGAGAAAAATTGCTGTAAAACAAAAACTGCCTACAATAAGAAATAAAATACAAGAAGACATCAAATTATTTTTTTTAAGTGATGATAATAGCAGAATGGCGGCAGGAAAGAAAGAGTGCATTACGCGAAAGATGGAGAAGAAACAGAAAAGATTTTTAGTAGACTCTCTTATTAATTTACATAAGAAATTTTTAGAGACGCATCAGTATACCGTCAGCTACTCCCTTTTTTGTAAAAATAAACCTTTTTGGGTTATCGCACCAGTTGAAAAAGACAAGGAAACCTGCATGTGCAAATTACATGAAAACGTCACATTACTGACACAGGCACTTTGGAAGAATAAAATAATCCAAGAAAAATCATCGAGTGAAGTCTTGTCTATCACTGTTTGCAGCAGCCATAATTTGGCTTGTCTAGAAAGGAAGTGCCCAGTTTGCATTAATAAAGTGCCAACAGTTATAGAATTCGATAATTCCAAAGAGATGCGGTACTGGATATGGGAGTCTGGAAAAAAGGAAATAAATACGAAAAGGGGGACAAAAGTAATACAGATTACTGAAAAAAAACAACATAAGAGCTCACCTAAAACTGTACTTGAGCTTTTAATGAATCATTTGCAAAAATTTTATGTCCATTGCGCAAATATTACGAACCAATATAAATGTACCACTATACTGAAAAACAAACTGGAGTCCAATGAAGTAGTTATTCATATGGATTTCAGTGAAAATTATTCCACTAAGTACAACACTGAAATCCAATCGCTTCACTTTGGTGGCAGTCGTAGTCAGATTAGTCTACACACAAGTGTTGTATATGTTCCTGGTTCAGAGCCACAAAGTTTTTGCACGTATAGTGATTGTCTGCGCCACGATGCACTTGCCGTCTGGGGCCACATAGTCCCCATCTTAAAATTTATAGAAATGATAGCACCGGATATAGATTCACTTCATATTATTACAGATTCCACTTGCAGTCAATATCGGAATAAAACAATTAATTACATTATAACAAAGTTACACTGGCATCTTAAGAATTTAAAATGTGTTACTTGGAACTATACAGAAGCTGGCCACGGTAAAGGAGCCCCAGATGGCGTCGGTGCAACTTTGAAGAGAACAGCCGACCAAATTGTTCGTTATGGAAAAGACATTCCAGACATAAACACTTTTGCAGCAGAACTGAAGAAAGCCGTAAAAAATGTGCTTCTAGAATATGTATCTGAATACGACATTTATGAAAAAGAATATTTCATGCCTTTGACCCAAACACTTAAACCTTTCAAAGGTATGATGCAAGTTCACCAGGTCGTATGGACTAAAAATAATGAAAACACTATTGTTCTTAGAAGGCAAAGCTGTATTTCGGAGCTATGCAAAAACAAGACCACAATATTTATCCATGGTAAACATATGGGATTTTATGATTTACCTGTGTTGAATAGCTTTCCTGAAAAACAGGCACTTGAAAATAGACCTGAAGTCTCAACGTCGTATTTGACATCTGATGTTGTTCCGCTTCAGCGATGTCAGAATTTTATAGCTACAGGAAATATAGATTTACCGTTTGAGCTACAGGATATAAATACCAATCACAGCAGTTATAACATTCTAGGATCCGTCATGAATGCTGAATCACCATCAAGTACGCAGGATATCATACCGCAGGGTATCACAAACCCATTAGAAGGGTCGGATATCTGCTGTTCACGCTTAACACCTGATTTGAACTTCATTCATGATTTTGTGGAACCAGTTGTTGAAGATGCTAGATCACTGGAAGATACTTTACAAGATGTCTTGCGTGCTTCATCTCAAACTTCAAAATCTTGTTCATTCTTTGATGTTGAGTTCGTACATGAAGATACGCACCTCGTCAGAAAAGATCCAAAGTCACCCTCAATACTGACTATAGCTACAGAAGATTCTCAAGATCTTGCGCCACGTGCTCAAGAAGAGACTTTCAAAATTGGATCTTGGGTCATAATCTTATATCGGGTCAAGAAAACAACAAAATATTTTGTTGGTCAGATCATTAATACCAATGAAGATGGTACATTTGATGTGAAGTTTTTGAGAAGACTAAAGGGCACAATTAATGTTTTTACTTGGCCGGAAAATGAAGACGAAGATTGCGTGTCAAAAGATTGCATTGCAAAGATGCTCAACGAGCCAAATATTAATCGGAGAGGTCAACTTTTGTTCAATGACATCCAAGGTTTTGTCCTTGAATAAAAATAATATAGTTCTTGCGTATCACATTCTCATTATCATGACAAATTGTAATAATTGATCTCAATGAAACCAAATAGTAATAGAAGTTGATTAGAATTAAGAAGATACAAAATATTAAATTGTTAATGACAATTTAAGTTTTGCGAATCATATTGAGCTGCAATACTCTTTTAAACTCAATATCACACACAAAAAAGTTATTGAGATTGATTCCTTTCATAATTATAAGCTTAAATTATATTAAGTCTAAGAAATAAAAGTTTTGATAATTAAAATGTTTTTTTATTGTTAACTTTTGCAATTACTCATTGCCGTGTCGCGATTGGTCAACACCGTGTTGCAATTTATCATCACCGTGTCTTCTAAAATTTTGGGGGGCTGTAAGTCCTTTATTTATATTGTTAGGGGGAGGCCTTTACTATAATATTCATGTAGATGTATTAGACCTTCGATCTAGTCATAAAAATTTATATTATAAACACATTTATCTTTTTCCGCAAAATCTTGTCAAATTGCATATTTTTGAATAATTACCCACGCGGTATTTCATTGCATAGATGATTAATAAACGATTTCATTATTTTAATATGAAGCCAGCAACATTTTATAACTAAAAATACACGTTTGAAGCAATAAATACAAAACACGTTTGACTAAAACACTCCGACATTATCTAAGTCACGAGAAGTTAATTTTCATAAGTTTAATGTAAAAGAATGGGCATGGGGCGCGGCCGGCGACCTCCAACCGGTACGGGCCTCTACACATATTAAATGTAAAGGAATATAAACTATACGCCAATTGTATAAATAGGCGAATGTATTACGAACTAAGCAGTGATAGCTCAGCGGGGAGTGGTATGGACTGTCGAGACGAAAGTCGCAGGTTCGAAATTAGCCCCAAGTGCATACACCTCTGACCTTTCTAAGTTATGTGTGTATTAATTGTTAATTATCACATGCTTTAACGGTAAGGAAACATCGTGAGGCAACCTGCATACCTGAGTTCATAAGAATTTCGAAGGTATGTGAAGTCTGCCAACCCGCATTAGGCCAGCGTGGTGGACTAAGGCCTAACCCCTCTCATTCAGTAGAGGAGGCCCGTGCCCAGCAGTGGGACGTATATAATACAAGACTGGTATTATTATGACGAACTAAGCCTGCTAGGACTTTAATTGGCAAAGCTGAGTAAATACGAATAAATCTCGATTTTTATTACGGCTGAGAGCATTTTTGCTGCAATGAAGTAATCATTCAAATTGCTAGTACCAAACTAAAATACAGTTTAGAGAATAAAGGCCTAACCTTTATCATGAAAAGGAAAGTGCTTTGCCCAACGGTGGGATATTTTCTTTTTCTTTCGCCTGCCCTCATCCCAACTGCAGTAGGGTCAGCGCAACATGCTTCTTGAATTTTAACACAAATGTTACTGAAAGATTTGGATTGTAGTTTTTACGACCGGCCGCCTGCCTGACGTCAACCTGTCTGAGGTTACCAGGTTGTTACAACTTACAAATATCTCACAGAAAAACGACGCGACGTGAAGTTAGCAACTTGTATTAATTCAGTTTGCCAGAGTTCCAAATCTCCTTTTCCCAATTCTTTGATTATTCCCTTTCTTTTAAGGTCAGCAACACATTCTGATTCTTCTGGTGTTGTGGATGTTCATGGGCAGTGGATATCACATATTAGGTGACTCACTTGCTCGTTTGCCGGCTTCTGTGTTAAAAAACGGTACCTACCTAGCTCTTCATTTTGTACAGTTCTATACATATATACGCACTCACGCCTGGAATCCCCGAAGGGGTTACAGAAGTATAACCAGTACACCCACATTTCACCGAGCGTATCTCCGTCCGATGATGCGATAGGGAGCGAGCCTATCGGGCACAATTCCAGACTCCGGGCTGATACTGAGCATTTCGTAATAGAAAAACCCAATATCACTTTCACCGGGTCGAACCCGAGACCTCAGCGTCCGCCTTAGGCGTTACAACTGCGCCACCGAGACAGTCAAAGATGACAAATTCATTGGTGAGTATATAAGGAACTTGCATCACGCATGACTAGCGGACTTCACCCTTGCGGCGACACCTACCAATGACTCACTCGGTAAGGGGTATCCAGTTACCAATGTACCTAACACCAGTTAGTAGACCGATACAGGGGCCTATTCTCAATGAACGCACTAACACCATTCGCGCATGTTTTACGTTTTACGTTAACTGCGTGAAATTATGGGCCTTATATTCCATTTATTTATTTTGATTAGAACGATTACAAAACCAATTACTACAAACATTATAATTATATACTGTGTCCTTTGCAAAATGTTAAACAACAACACTTTATGGTTTCAATCATCGGCGAAAATGTCTAAAGAGTGGATTGGCTTCCAAGAGCGCGTTAAGCGCAGCAAGTGGTAGGTGGTGGTTTTTGAGTGGTACATCTACGCTGTAGACAGTTCTGTCTACTATTTTAAATACGTTGTTAGGTTAACCCTTAAGTGTCTACAGTCTCCGTGGTGCAGTGGGCGAGTAGCAGACTGTGAAGCGAGAGGCCGCCGGTTCGATTTCCTCACAGAGACAAAAATGTTTGAGTGTTTCACAATTACATATTTTTTCGAGTCTGGGTGTTGTGAGTCCGAAAGTCTCTCGTAATTTCGGATAACCACGACCTTATTATTCTAAGACCACGACACAAGCCTCGTATCTTACTGTGGGTTCAGGACTATGTGTGTGACTGTTGGGTGTATTTATTATTATTAAACGGTTCCATTTTAGTTGATCAACTACTAAATCACATGCGATTTGAACATTTTGACAGAGTTACCATCATTTGCTCAACAAAACATAACAAGTAATCTATAGGTAGGTAGTATTTCTAATAAATGACTTTATAGTTTATACCTACCTATTATCTATTTGTACAGATTGTAAAAACTTAAATGATAACGGTTGATGTGGGCAATATGTTTCAAACGTAATGAGTTTCGTATTATGTATTATGGACATAGACCTTTACATTTGGCAGACAATCGATGGGCGGATATCGGTTGACGTAAACGAAAGGAAATGGCTCAGTTATAACCACATATAATAATGTATTAGAATAAACTTAATAAAAAATATTAAGACATCAGTCCGTACAAAGTACACGTTCAGTACAAAACAATATGAAGATAAACAACTTTAAAGAAGTATAAAGTAGCCTCGGTGTATTACTATCTATAAAACAATGATCGCAGCACCGTTATTCCACCATGAAACAACTAAACACCATAGCAAAACGCAACTCACCGAAGCAATGGTATCAGCAAAACTCGACACGATTCAGTTCCGATGGAAATACAAGTTTTCAAACGAGATTTTTACCAAAATCACGTCAAAACCAACATAAACACACTGTACACTGTTTCAGCAGCACAAAATCACTATCAAACACAAACACGTCGCCTTATTTTGCAGTTTTCGGTCAAAAATATCTTTACGTCTACGTAAAGAATTTTGAGTTATCACGACACAGCGACACAAGCACGTCCATCCAACGCGACGATTGTGATGCTACTAGCGCCGCGGTTGACGCGCGTGTGGCGAAATGTGAAACTATTTTTTAAAATTCCGTTGACGCGTACCTACTCTTCACGACGCGACAAGTTGGCGCCGGCGACGAATTTTTGGCGCATAAATACCTGGAACTTAGGGTCTTCAACTCTATTCTTATTAATAATAACTTCCAACTTGTGCTGAAGTCTCACAGGTAACGTGTAAAGATAAGGATGAATGGGTCTCTGTTATACTCAACGTAGCCCGTTGGATCGAACATCGAATGTGTGTGGCCTTCGGACATTCACCCCAGGCAACCCTAGGAAAGGATAGGAATGGTATTGTGCATATTTTCATTTTATTATGATCGACAGACAACTTTTGTAGAAAACTATTTATCCTGTAATTCCTTAAAAATAATAATCTACACTTTCGTAACAAAAATAGCGGAATTTTAATATGTAATGTAATTAGCAGATTCTTCAAACGTCTAATCACAAGTATTCACAAGGTCACAGGAAGTTCTAATCGGACTTATGGATTTAGTTATTTAGTCGAATTTTTTAAAAGATTAATATAAAATATTAGTCATTTATCTGTCATTAAGTAGGTACCTATTTAATCTATGGTATTTTTTATAGAGTTCATAGCGTGACGAGTAGGTCGCTCGCACGCATCGCCTGGTAGTGTCAAGTCTGCCCATAAACAGAAGTAACATCAATCAGAACTTGGAAATATGAAGTACTGCGTGGCACTCGAGTGCGCTGAGTTTCATAATGCCCAGTAATTCCACTGGCTTCAATGTCCTTTAAACTCTTTTCCTATAATTTGGGGTCCTTTAAACGGAGTGTGAAGAAGCAATTAGGCAGGCCGGCATAATCTTGCCCACCTACGATAGACACATCGTCTGTCGTTGGTCGACAGTATTCTTGGATTGCGCTGCACTTAACATCAGGTGTAGCGTAGTCACTTTGCCAAGCCAGTATAAAAAAAAAAAAAAAAAACTGGAACACAACACACACACACACTATTGTTTAACGGGAGAAATAGACAAAGCGGTGATACTACGTCGACGTGACGTCTCTCGGATATGAGGGACCTACCACCTAGTAAATGGCATAAAAACTCAGTTCCATAAAGTACCTTTACATTAAACACCGACAGATGGTACTTGAGCATCAAATTTTAAAACCTTCATAACGTTTTAGTGGTTTTAAAAACAACACCACTTATAGAATTAATTTTAAGTTATTTATAAAAACATAAATAAGTTGTAATCGTAATATTAAACAGTATGTCAAAGACTTTAATGTACACTAAGTTGCGGTCAATTGACCGTAACTCAATATTACCAACTCGCTTACTCTCAACCAGAACCCCTATCGCGCTCCCTGTCTGTGAGCTGTCAAACTCCCGCGTTATGTGAAGCAATTATACTTCTAAACAGCCCGTCTAGTAGTATACAAAGTCTTTGCAGTATGTAGGTATATCAAATTGGGGGAAAGTAGGTGATAATATGTGTACCGGAAAATGACGTTTCATAGGTACATGAAACGTCATTTTTCCGCTGACAAGAGAATCAAGTGATGCAACATCTAGTAGGTTTATCTGACTATGGTAAGTGGAAAATTACGGGTTTTTTTTAAACAAGTACCCTGGTGTGCTGTTTCCTAATATGGAGTTAAAATGATAACCGCCAGATAACGTATTAAACAGACATTACATTTACTAGGTGGTAGCAAAGACTTTAATGTATAACTATATATAATTTTATGTGTCGTTAGGTGGAAGGTCCCTTGTATGCGAAAGGCCGTCTGGATTGGTACCATCGCTTTGCAGCCAGCTATCCCGGTACAGTAGTGCGTAAGCACTGTTGTGTTCGATTTGAAGGGCATTGATGCCAGTGAAAGTACTTGGCATTATGGGACTTAACAACTTATGTCTCGAGGTGACGAACGCAGTCCAATGCCATGCAGTGCTTTGTAATTCAAAGCTTTGTGTGGTGATGCTTCTGATTATGGCACGCGTGACGCTACCATCAGGCGAGTAATATGCTCGTATCGTCATTATATCAAATAAAAAAAGGAAATATAAAACGTGATATAATTTTGCTATGTGTAACGTTTACTTGAAAGCTGTGAAACAAGTAATATAATTTACAAATATAGCCCCTTGGTTTAAATCACAAAGTTACTTATCTAAGCCTTAGTTATCTAGATATAAGACCTAAAATCCGCTGCTTTAGATAAATTATACATTCGGATCAAACCCTTGGACCGTTTCACGGTAAATGCCATGATTAGAAATGCAGATTGGGTAGACAAGTATGCGGGCCAGCGGACCGAGATTCGAGATGGTTCTATACCAATTGAAAGCTGTTTAACTATCTGCAGTATATATTACCATTTTGTGACAGTTGCCTATGGGCCTACTTCAGAATGTTTAAACACCAATGAATGTTGACAATTCTTGTTTCTGCCTGGCGATATCCCTACTTAATGCTAGTGTTCGCCTTTTCAATATGATATGACGATATTTGACACCCTCCGGCCTCCGAGGCGCAGTGGGCGACTAGGCGGCTTTACAGCCAGACGCCACGGGTGCGATTCCTGCACTGAGACAAATGTTTTGATCCACCAATGTTTGTTTCAGATCTGGGTGTTGTAAGACCGAAAGTCTCTCGTAGTTGTTGATACCCACGACACAGGATAATCGTATCTTATTGTAAGGTCAGGGCTATGTGTGTGACTGTTGGCTGTTATTTATTTATTAATATAGCTATTTACCTATTACATTCGCCGTTAAGGAGGTCCAAAACATATAATTGACGTCACAAATAGACGGCCAAAATAACACAATGGTGCATATTGAACCAGAACAATATGCCACGCGCCATATGCCGACGACCCTGCCGCCGTCTTACACAACTAGGAAGGTTATGAGGATTGCCATCCTCAAGGACTAATAGTTTAATCAGTATTTCTTGATTGGGAGAGCCACGCTGTAGACACAATATTGTGGTCGTTACCACTGTCTCACAGAAAACCGACGTAAAGTAGCAGCTTGCTGCTGCGTTTTGTTCGGTGACTGAGATATCCGGAGGCCAAAATCCCCCTCCCCTTCCCCATCCCTTAATTATCCCTTTCCTTTAAGGTCGGCGTAGGCTCTTTTCTTGAAGGTTCTTAAGTTGTAGGTTACTTCTGCCTAGCCATTAGGGAATACAGTGATAGATTATTATAAATCTAATTCAAATCCAAGGCAAGTAAGTATTATGTAACAAAGAAACTTGATTGCAAAGCTTTAAACCAGTTGTATAAATGATTGAAAAATCCATAGCAGCAGTAGTTGGCATTGTGTACCCAAAGTGGGTTATTTTATGCACCCACTGACCCGAAGTGGTATGCTAGGCACTCACTGACTCATGGTTTCATAATGTCACTAATGCCTAGTCACGGTCGATTAGTTAGCACGATCTTGAATATAAGATTCATTGTGACAGTTGATAGCCTAGCAGGGAGTAGAACCGACTACCGATAGTTTAAGGGTTCAATTCCAACCCCCAGGTACATCTTTCACATTTCAAAGTGTATTAATTTAATTATCTCTGGCTTTAACGGCGAAGGAAAACATCGTGAGGAAATACGCATACCTAATAGTTCTCCATAAGAATTTCAAGAGTATGTGAAGTCTACCAGTCTACCGTGGTTGAGGAAAGCCTAACCCCTCTTATTATTAGTGGAGTTCCGTGTCCAGAAGTGAGATTTTTTTACATGTAAAATTACAGTTCTCCAATTTTCTTATGATGAAAAATACTAACGAAATACATACTCAAATACGAAACGAATAGTACTAGCGAAATATCTGTCTGGGTGTTTACAGCTAGGTCGAAGTTTATGTTTCACCGTCAAAATTCTTATAATATTGCTTTTCATGTTATATTTCATACAAAAGAAAGCAACGAAAGTTCAACACATCAGAACCAATATTTGAACCAACAACAATTACTGTTAAACAAGCTGTTAGAAATAATTTCATAACAGTCGTAGAAAGTGTAATTACCGATTAATACAATAGCTATTATAGGCTTTGTGCTGCCAGTGATTACGGCCATGATTGGGCCATAATAGACCATTTAAACCAACTAGATTCTGATCTATTATCTTGTGATGAGTTGGAAATTAAACAAACAATTGACTTGTATTATTCCTTTCGTTTTTGAGACAGGTTTCACCAGCTGGCATTCCGTATGCCTTTAATGGATTGCAGGTGTTTATTGATGAGAACATCTACTCGAATACTTCTTCAATGGCTTGGCAGGTGGAGAAGAATACCTGATATTTATACCGATATAGCCATAGAGATATAGAACGTTTCTTACGTTAGGTCGGTATTATAGCAGTGGTTAATGTAGTCTTTTTCTATCCTGGTCCAGCAAATGAGCACACTACACCAAATGGTAAGTACAGTACAGGTGTCGAGAGAGGATGCAAGTTGCGACCCTTGACAGTCAGCAGAATTAGATCCCGGTATGTGACTTGCTGGAACGTCCACTAGCAGCGGTTTAGGATCTTTTTTCAAATTTATTTATAACAGTCCTAGATTCACAAAAATATAAGGTTCTAGAAGTCTTAAACGTTGCATCTCCAATCGCCAGAAATATGCCACCCAATACTTTACACTTCGCTTTGAGCGGGTCAAGATGAAAAAATTTGCAATAAATTATTTGAACTTTGATCCGAACATTGCTCTTGGTTGCGTCATGAGTCATGGCTTAGTATTCCTCAACCGATTGCTCTGTGCGTGGGGTGCTAGGGTCTTTGGTTCAAGTTAGAGAGCTACATCCCGTTAGCTGGTTTCCTATTCTTTCAGTTTTGGGACTTTTATTGCATCTCACAATTGTATAAGGAAGGATTTAAGTGTGGAAGCAATTTAATGGTAAAAGTAAATCAAGATGAATATGGTATGGTGCTGATAGTAGGTGTAAACTACGGAATGAATAAATACGCAAGTCCACACATCGAAAATAATTATATTGCTTGCGATGAATAAGATTGCGTGCTGCCTCTTGCAAAGATCTCGAGTTGACAACCTAGTTTTTACAATACTAGGGGCGTTGCCCATGATTTTCCACAAAACATAAAATAAAAAAAACTTAAAGTCCGACGAATATGAGACATATGTTACTTTCTTCCCCACATTATTCTGCATCGATTGGTATCAGTCTCGACCCCATACCCCCAGCGGTTTCGGAGGAGATAGCGTGACAAGCTTTTGGCAGCGGCGGCGGCGGCGCCAGTTACTTTTTTTTAGAATAGAGTGATTCTAGAAAACGACATTTCACATAGCCCAATAAGGTTTGAATGCACATAAAACCAAGTCAAATATAAATTACAATAGATGGCGCTACCTATTAACAGAGCAAACACTAAAAATGCAATCATCATCATCATCATCAGCCTGAATTTGTCCACTGCTGGACATAGGCCTTTCCAAGTTGGCGCCACCCTTGACGGTCCTCCGCCTTCCTCATCCAGCCGCTTCCCGCCACGTGTATCAGGTCAGTAAAAATGCAATACAATTAAAGTATAAAATTAAATGTGTCGCCAACAGTAGGTAGCGAATATCAGGAGCTTACGAGTCATTCCGGCACTAATTAGAATTTATAAAAGTAAATCTACAAGTGATAAAGCCATTGTAGATAATATTGAATGACAGGCTCGACCGGGTTATTACTACACTCACATTACAAGGTTTACAATTTAGATTTACAAGGTGATAGGTCCCTCGTATGCGAGAGACCGGCTACCACCGCTTTGTCTATTTCTGCTGCCAATTGCCCTTTAAGTTCGGCAACGCACCCATAATAGGGTAGTTGACTAGATTTTTTTAATTATTTAAATCAATAAGTTACGTTACTCAAAATCTATTGCAGAAAGAGTTTTATAAATCGGACCAAAAATAAATAAATTAGAAGCCATTCAAATCCTGTAAAAGGGGTAATTGTCAAATGACAGACGACGCAACCTTTGACGTCACTGTGTAAAATGTTCATTATGGTACACGCGTGCAAGCGAGATAGTGATATCCCTACTACGCACCCACTTTTCCTCATACCAACATTTAAAGTCATAACTGCGGGCACATTTCTGAACCAATTTCGAAATTAAACCGCGATAAAATCCGTATAAACTAGTTTTATTTCAATGTGTAATATTCGCGTAAATCTAAGAAATCACAATTTCGATTGTGTTTTAATAAAAGGGTTTCTTTTGGTATCATTTTCTGTTGCTTATAAAATAATGTACAAAATTCAATATAGGAAACTACCCTATTGTTATGGTTTTGTGAGTTTTCATTAGCGATGGAGATCACCACCACCATTTACTATGAGGTGACCAACATGCTCGTTTATCGGCCACTGTTTACTGTAATAAACAATTGCCAGTATGTCAGTTGCATCAATATGCCGTATTCAAATCGACGGAAGAACTCATTGCTTCACGACCGAAAAGCGGAAATATGATGAAACCACGTCCGCTATTGTGACGATTGCACAATGTTTTATGGTCATTTGTACAGGTCAATAAGTTCGCTTTCTTGCACAAAGTTACACTTAAAACACAATGTGTTACAGAAAGGCGTGGTCGTTACATACAACTGACAGTGAGTATTTATGTACCGGATTTTATCAATAGGTATATACGCACTTACGTATGTAATCCCCGAAGGGGTAGGCAGAGGTGTAATCAGTACACCCACATTTCGCCGAATGTATCTCCGTCCCATGATGTGATAGGGCGCGAGCCTATCGCCATACCGGGCACAATTCCAGCCTCCGGGTTGATGCTGAGCAATTAGTAATAGAAAAACCCAATATCACTTTTACCCGACCCGGGGATCGAACCCTGGACCTCAACGTCAGCCTCAGTCGTAACGCGTACGCATTACAATTGCGCCACCAAGGCAGTGTGGCGAGGCAGTTGATATCAAAAAAGTAACATCTTAATATTTCGCTTAATTTAATCACTCATTTATTACGATCGGTAAGATCGATTACATCACTATAGAATATTTGCATTACCTACCTTAGACGTCATTCGTTTGTCTGTTTATCATTTAGTGTTGCGAATAGTGCCATTTGGAATATCGACATGTTACTCATTCTATAAAAAAGAAAATGCTTTATTTATGTCCTAGCAATCCAATCGGTTTTAGTACTACTGGATGAAATACTTGTAGTGTACAACTGTACGTTGTTTTAATTTGACCACACCTTTCTGTAACACGTTGTAGAGAGTTATTTTTACCTTGGCATGTTATGTATAGCATTTTGTATGTTCCCGATAGTAAGTATAGTGCAAATATAATGTCGACCGTCGAAAGAAGTTGCTTTGTTGTTGCAAGTCGTGGTCATAAATATTACTATGAGGTATGACAGTGCGCGCGATTTTGTACGTGATTCGTATGTTTTTGGCACCAAAGTAAATCAGGTCAATTACTAATGCAAAAACCTATACTTATCCTATATCTTACGTAAGGGTTGAGCTTGAATACGGGTGTGAAAGCTCACTAATAATATTATTTTAATTGAGGCCTCAATAATAATCAAATGTATTGTGGCGGCCTAAGCATACGAAACGTTTTTAATGTTGCCTATAAAAGTTTTCTTTTCTAAGAAGCACAATAATGAACAACATTAAAAGTGTAACGTTTATAGCATATCATTATGAGTAATTGTCCAAAATTAATAACCAAGTGAGAGGTGCTTGGGGGCATATAGAATCCGAGCGTGTGAGCGACCACCGTGGCGTGAAAGTGTTACCATTCGGGCCTCACAAATTCACTATAATAACAACACAATGTAAACATTCTATTAAGCGTATTTCACATACTGTCTGGATTTCGGCATAACACAAGCTCACACCTGTATCCCTGAAGGTGTAGGCAGAAGTAACTAGTGCTGCGCGGTTCGCCAGGTGTGCCCGACATGCATTGTAACGCCTATTTTTTACCCCATAAAAGAAGGATATTTAAGTTTGAACTCTTTGTCTGTTTGTGGAGAAAAGAAAGAAAGAAATGGTCCTTAGCTATATTTGAAGAAATCCTGTAAGTACAGTAATTTGGAAGTTATGGATATATATCTTATTGACTTGACTTTGAGGGTTTTTCTGTTTAAGACACAAAATTATTTTTTCACACAAACGCTCCTGAGCGTGAGCACAACTCACCAAAATTTTATCACAATCACATATGCCATAGAAAACAAACAAACACTCATTTTTATATATAAGAGAAGAAAAGGAACAAGAAGAAAGAAGAAGATAGAGAGCGCATGAATAACAGCGATATAAGTGACAGTGAAACATTTATACGTAAGCCTAAAGAAATTATGCTTATAAATTGCTATAAATTACACAATTTAATTTTCCCATCAGTAATTTATTTTAATGTTCTTGAGTACGCCATAAAACAAAGTAAATTAATTGAGATGAAAGTGAAGCTATGTGTAAAGTACTGCCCGAGGCTGACGCACTGGGAGAGCCCCGAGGCCAGTCTGAGAGATAATTTGATTATGCACAAAAACAACGAGTATTCTTGATGCTTCATGTTGGTGTTAGAAAAACCGCAAAACATTGCATTTTTTGCTGCTAATAACTCAATAGTAACGAATCCATACTCATGATTATCAATTGCGTCACTATGCATTTTTTTATCAGAAGATATTTAGTTGGAATCCTTTCTTCAAGAAAATTTCTTGGGTATGGATTTCTCACACTATTTACGCCAAAGTAAAACCAATAAAGTAAGTGAGTAAAGATGGTAGAGTAAAACAACAAAAAAGAGCATCTATGTAGTAAGACCACTGGCTCTCATGTCTCCCTCTAATACGTCAAGCCAGCGTTATTTGGGCCGTCCGCGGGATCGTACTCCTGGTTCGTTCTGACGTAGGCACTTGCGACCGACGTACTCCTGTGGTTTCCTCAAAACGAATACATACAAATTTCAATACGAATCTAATATTATAAAACTGTAATGTTTATAAGTTTTGGGAATGACTGAGTTCGCTTGCAGGGAGCAATCTCTGGAACTACTGATCCGACTCGAAACATTCGAATTGGGAAATTAGGAAATTCAGAAACAACAAGGATACGGAATCCCTGACTACTATTGCCTATTGCCTATTGCCTATTTTATATTGTACTAAAAGTATTTTTTAGTGCGATAAAGGACTTTCATGTGGGCGGAGCCACAGGCTAGAGCTAGTTTTACATAAAAACGATGAGACGCCATTCAACGCTGCAAAGCTAAGCTCGCGTTTCGTTGACGCTAGTGTGTAACAAGTCTTTATTCGATGTTTGCGTGCTAGAAAATTGTTCTATAATATTTGGCTGTTTACACGAATCCTGGCGAGCAATTACAGAAGGTGAAATTGAAAGTAACTTGCGTCTATAATACTGTTATATGTAAAGTTCAATGCGAAATTCATAGGTAAATAAGTAATGAGTGAGAGGTGGTAGAGATTACTTACCATCAGGTGACCCACCTGCTCGTTTGCCGGCCTATGCTATTAAAAAAAACCTTCTGTGATATTTGTTAAGAAGCGTGTTGCGCCGACCTCATTGCGAGTGATATAAGGACAGGTGGAAGAAAGCGATTTGGTGAGAGATTCCCCCTATCACATCATGGGACGGAAAGAAGCTTGGCGAACCGTGGGTTCATCACTAGTTGCACATCTATCTACCGCTTCGGGGATATAGACGAGAGCTTCTGTGTGTTATCCAACAAATTTGAACAAAAGCGCTTATTTTGTTAAAAATGCATTCCGATTTGAAAACAATTTCCGCACAATGGAATTCTCAATACAAAGAGCCATAGCAAAGTATAGTATAAAATAGTAGTAAAACCAGGATCCGACAGGTCTCGTGAGTCCATTCAGCTATTTGTGGAATGTGGGGTGAATAACCGCCCGTGCCCTCCGTCCACTGGCCAACCTAGGACTTTCCACTATTCCTATAAATTCATGCATAAGCTCACACACCTGTACATATATTCAATGGGGTAGACAGAGGTCGGACACAAATTCCAATCCCGGTCAAGTGATGGGTGATTTTTAATAACTATTGTGACAGCCTCCCTGGCACAGTGGATGAGTAGTCGGCTGTGAAGCGAGCGGTCGCGGGTTTGATACCGCACTGAGACAAAAATGTTTGTGTGATCCACAAATACTTATTTCGCGTTTGGGTATTTTCTTGCCAGAAGTACCTACTATGGGAGATAAAATACTTGTACCCTACACTATACATTGCTTAAATTTGCCCGCCGCCTCTTTCTATAACACGTTTATTTTTATTTATTTATTAACTCTTTATTGTACACCATTTGCACGGATATATACAAAGGAAAGTAATATAAAAAGTGTGTTACAATAGGCGGTCTTATCGCTAATAGCGATCTCTGCCAGACAACCTTAGGATGGAATAGTGGCAAAAGAAAGTAATAAGTGTGCATAAACACGTTGTATATGCTATAAAAATAATTGAAATTTTCAATAAGTGATATAATATATATGTGAGAGCCGTTATTTTTACATATTTTTGCTTTATTGGGCCATTATTTTTAAATCAATTACAATGAATTATGCCCGTAGGCAATTCTTGTGAAAGTTGTTGGAATTTATGTGTAATAAGAGTGCGTATATTGAAATATTTCAATTTAAACTTTATCCATATGTGAACATATACCTACCTATATAATATAGAAATACTATTAATTAAATTACTTTTCGAGAAACATTTCTTTAGAGCTAGGAATTTCCGCAAACGTTACGCGATTGGATTGTATACGTAACGAGTAGATCCGCGGTAGCCATAGTGTTCGGGACGTGCTATAGATGAACAAGATCGTGCGCGACCGTCCTGCGGGGTACAAGACGTTGGGGGGGACGAGGTTCTCTAGATGTTAGCGGGGGCGGTTTGTGCAGCGGGGAAGGGAAACAAAAGTGGAAGTTGTTTAGTAGGAAAGCGGACCCTGGCTGACCTACCTACTTTCATGAGTGGTAGAGCCACGCTGTAGACACTTGTCTACAGCATGTATGGGCCGGCTCGTCCGGGTCATTACCACTGTCTCACAGAAAACCGGCGTAAAGTAGATATCCCATATGAGGCCCAAACCCCCTCCCCTTCCCAATCCCTTTCCTTTATTAAGGTCGGCAACGCACCCATGATTCTTTTGGTATTGTGGGCGTACATGGGCGGTGGAGATCACTTACCATCAGGTGACCCACTTGCTCGTTTGCCGGTCTATACCATAAAAAACCCTTATCTCACTTGGGGTCGGCGCAACATGCTTTTTAAACATGTTGCAGAAAGATTTGGCTTGCAGTTTTGACGTCAAATCCTCTGGGGAGACTCTCCGAGATTTTTATACATAATTAAAGGTACCTAACATATATCCTACTCAAATAGATTTGTTGACATTCAGGGCTTTTATCTCAGTTTTATTCAAGTGAACGTGTTCTACAACTTTTCCCCAGACAAAGAAAACAATTATTAGTAAAGGCTTTACTAGCGAGTGGCGGATAAGAAAGGGCAATTTCACTGGTAATGTCCTGTAACTATTATGGCGGGAAAAACTAGTCGCAACCACATCTCACGGCACAAGTTTTTCATATTAATAACCGCTTCATGATATCATTTATGGTATTATTTATGAGCTTATATTGTTGTATATGGACGCTTTTATGAAAAAAAATTATATAGTGCGAGGCAATTTCGTGGATAACAGATTCTGTCATATGTATGTGGTGTGGTTTACCCAAAATTAGGCAGAGTTACTAGGTATATATTTGTGGCAGAGGATTTCTTTATCTCGGCTATCTTTGGTCATTGACAGCCTCCGTGGCGCAGTGGACAAGTAGCCGACTGCGAAGCGTGAGGCCGTGGGTTCGAATCCTGCATCGAGACAAATGTTTGTGTGGCCAACAAATATTTGTTTCTGGTCTGGGTGTTGTGGGACTGAAGTCCCTCATACTTTCATCAGAAAGTATGAGGATCGTGGGTATCAACCCACGATAACGGTTAACCGAGTGTGGGGTCAGGACTGTGTGTGTGACTGTTGGGTGTGTTATTATTATTATCATTGATCTAATGGCAGTGTATTTAGGCTATGAACCAAGTGAAGTCCTGGATTCAAATATCAGGACGGAGTATTATTATTTGTATCGACTTATCGCTTTAAAACACAAATGAGTTGCCAGGAATTTGATATTTGTAGCCAGCATGGCATTGAGATAGGCTCGCCCCCTGACCACACTATGAGACGGTAAGCTCGGTAAACCATGAGTACAGCACTTATTACACTTCTGCCTACACTTTTGAAGATACAGAAGCGAGCCTATATTATGTGGTCTCATATACAAGACCGTCTTATGCTTTTATGGCCCCTGGGCACTCAGTTTGTGTTACTTTAGAAAGTGTTTTTCGTACGGTGACTGAGATATCCGGAGGCCCAAATCCCCCTCCCCTTCCCAATCCCTTACTTATCCCTTTCCTTTAAGGTCGGCAAAGCGCCCATGACTCTTTTGATATTGTGGGCGTACATGGGTGGTGGAGATCACTTACCATCAGGTGACCCACTTGCTCGTTTGCCGGCCTGTGCAATAATAAAAAAAAAACTCGCAGCACTGAGCTCCCAATGACGGAGCGCTCTATTAAAATGCATCTGTCGCCCCACCAGGCGTAAAACTGTTTTATCTACTCTACCATGACATTTCAATCTACCCGGCGGTAAATTCTTGGGTATCTTCATTAACAACCGATAAATGGGGAGTAACCCAATAATATAATTCACCATCAAGCACTAAATTCATGCAAGGGGTCTAAACTGAATAATATAAGTGCGTAAGTGGAGGAAGTGCTTTATTGGCTACACTTTCACAGTGCAGGGGTCACGGAATCGAATCTCGACCATCGCGACGCGACTGGGTGGGGTGAACGCGCCCGAACAATGCCCACGCGACGGGATTGCATTGTTGATTCAATTATATTTCGTTTCAAGACGTACCATTAGTTTGAGTCATGGATATCGTTAAACAAATTGTGTACTTACTGTAAGTATTATTAAGTTATGCGCTTCAGTGATCTCTACCGCTCATGGACAGTCATAATTCTAGAAGAACCATTTGTATTGCTAACCTTAAAGAAGAAGAGTTTGGGAAGGAATCGGGCCTTCAAATAAGTCACTCATCGTACGAAACGCAACAGCAAGTTGCTACTTTTGGTTCTCTGTGAGACAATGGTAGCAACTCAGTCGAGCCGGTCCATTAATGTTGTAGACAAAACTGTCTATAGCGTGGCTCTACCATTTATTTTTCAATACATACAACCAATGTCCGGCTATCCAAGCCTCCATCCAACCAAACCGAGACCAGGAGACCACGACGCGTGTCACGAGGCAGATGATAGCGACACACTCGCTTTGTCCCAAATTGTATGGAGTCTGTCGCGCGTCGCGTTCTACGTCTCAGTCGCAAACTTCAAAACGCGATTAAAATGATACAATTGCATACAAAGCGGACGTGTCACTATGATTTAATTCACTATTAATCTAACTGAGAATGCTGTCTCACACATATTATTGGTTAGTAGGCTAATTTTGATAATAGCATCAATGAACAATATTTTGTAATTATACCAACAAACTGTTGGTGTGTCATTCATTATTTTAAATAAATAAATTAAATAAATATGATCGCGCGTCTCCCAGTCTCGATCGCGTTCTTCAAAACTGGCATTTGAGTTTTTTTTTTGTGACGCGTTTATTGATATAATTCATATTATTTTTGATAATTTCTAGGATCGATTAATCTGCCAAACCATCCCTGGTACAATCTTGTGAACTGTAGGCCCATAGGTCGGTGGGTCATATGCGGCTAGAAGGACCACTGCATGTTTAAACTAAAATTAAACATAAGATTTTTAATTTTACTTTTACATTTATTGTTACTTTCCAATACAAATTATACCGGCTGTGTAGATACGAAATTTTTACACGATCCCGAGTACAAGTGAGTGTTGCCAACATGTTAAAATTGTTTAAAACAAATTGTGTTGCTAATCACAATTTAAATCTAACGTAAAACTGTGCTGTGCCCATAATTTTCTAAATAATTTATGGTCACAGCATAGAAATTTTTCGGTAGTGACCTCAAGCAATAAACCAAAGGTTTTGTTTATTACGAACAGCTGTTCCAAAATCGAAATATGTGAATTCACCTGTCCCCGTCTAGCTCGTAAAATATAACATGGTAAAGTAAAAGTGGAAAGTTCAAGACATCTAGTTACTATCATGATAACAATGAATGTTTTTTTTATCTCGAATCAGATATTTATTCGACTTTCATTTCTATTTGATATCTCGTGTTGCATTTGTGTTGCTTTAACACGGGCTATGTATTTAGGGTTGTGAGGCCTAATATTAGGTAGTAATTTTTAATTTGGAAATGTTTCTAAGGTTTTTTTGTGGAAATAAAGTGAGAGCCAAATTAAGTATTAAGATTGTTTTCTTTCTGTCTGGCGTTATCCCGGCTTGATGCCAGGGTCCGCCTTCCGATCATGATTTGACATTGATTGGTATTATGTGGGGCGTGTACCACGTGCAGCTGAGGTTGGCTTTGGGCTTATGGCGTTGGTGGCTTACTTACACTCCCTAAGTTAACTAGATTATGCATAAGGCAATCCAAATAAGAATAGGAATAATTTTCCTTGCAAATCGTACTTTTCGAGTGACAATTGACTGGTAAAAGATCAACGACGAACCTACGTTTAATGCCCGGCAAAAAAGAGCGGGTGTTTATTTAGTCGTATGTTTTAAGAAAATCCGTTCAGCTACCTATTTAAAAGTTTACAATTGACATTGCTTTTATAAATGACACTGGTTTTAAAAAAAAAACTAAACTAACATTTAGAAATTTAAATAAAGCTAATAAATAATAGTTTATTGTATTAACTAGGTTATAATATAGGTACTGTAAACAAATATCACATCTACTTAAAACAATATATACTCTACTAATTTATTCCTTAGTATATAACTTTCTGTTTCATTTTGAGAACAAGTTCGTATTTCTCCATGACTGTCATGGTGATCTTATCATTATACGAAGTCATTGTTTCGTATCACAGGTTATCATGGTATAAAGCTTTGTATCATTTAATTCCAATCCTGACAAATTCTATGTAGGTATATCTATACCAATTGGAAAATCTAGTTATTTTGTTAAAATTATTTCTTTGAGTGATGAAACGATCAGGTCGCCCCCGCCTGATGTTAGGCGCAACGCCTGCCCATAAACAGACGCAATACCACACAGAACTTTGAATTACATAGCACTGCTTGGCATTGGACTGCGCTCGTCACCCAGAGACATTAGATGCTAATTCTCATAATGCCCAGTAATTTCACTGGCTTCAATACCCTTCAAACCAAAACACAACAGTGCTTACACACTGCCGTTTGCTGTTAGGTGTAAATTATTTCTAGTATTTTTATTGAATTTTCGCTACGCAAGTCACAGCCCTAGGAATACCATAGAAAAGACAGGTACTTTCACATCAACTATAAAGAGATGACCAACGGTTCAACCCTACCTTTTATGGGCAAATCTCATTTTATAGGGAAATTAATTTTAAAGATATCTGACAATGCATTTTCGTACATTCTATTAATTGAAAATGGTTTCTGCGATATAGGTACTGCTGGTACTGTGAAGGAACGGAACGGAATATTGGCAGGTAGACTTCGACGTATTAGAAGCGGTCCGCCGACGATTCAGCGATTCAAATGTAAAAAACATTTCAGTACTACGATTAAATTTATATTTTAACCGACTTCAAAAAAGGAGGGCGTTGTCTATTCGCCGAGTTTATTTTTATTTTTGCTTGGTACTTCGATTTATCCTCGAATTGTGGACCGATTTTGTTGAATAGAATTAATTTGATAGAGTTTAGCTGCGATGTGGTCCCATATCAATTTGGTGAAGATCTTTTAACGGAGTAAAAAAATAAACTCAACGGATACCAGCTATACAGATATAGCTGTACCTACCACCAAAAAAAAACCTAATCATAGATAGCTTTCTTGACTGTTCATCAGTGTTTCTTTTGAAGTCCGTTTTTAAGTTTTTTTAAAACTTATTTTTATGTGCTTCGACAATATCTGTCTATTTCATTAAGAATGGTGAAGTGATGATTATGTCGGTGATGATCTGATTACTTATGACATTAAAGTGCATCCACATTTCCATGAAATTTCGCCGTACCGAGAATCGTGGCTGTCACGCGTACTTGTACGCTAATGTGGACCAGTGCTGTAACATGCACGGTGTGTGTCATCTGTACAAATAAATATAATTGAAGTGTCTGTTTGTAATATTAAAATAACCGCTTTTTACCACATGCATATGAATGCATATACGGTACATATACGTACTAAAATATAATTTTTTACACTTTTTGTCTGTCTGTATCTGTTTGTTCCGGCTAATCTCTGGAACTACTGGACCGATTTTGACGGGACTTTCACTGGCAGATAGCTCCTGTAATAAGGGGTAACTTAGGCTATTTATGTACTTTTTATCCCGGAAAATGACATTCACACGGGCGGAGCCGCGAGCAAAAGCTAGTTGTGAATAAAAAATTACAAAGCCTTGATATGTCAAGGCGAAACGGTTGAAAACCTTGATATGTTACGGGGTCGGAGGCTCACTTGCATGACGAGCCTAAATCGAGTTTAACTCACTAAAACTGTTTCAGAAATCGTATGAAAATTTGGCATTAATAAATAAAGTGTAGTGGTAAAACTAGATTTAAGATCGTCGTGCAAGTTGGCCTTAGAGCTGATCACCCTCTGACATGAGGTCGTAACATTTGTGATAGATTATAATAAATATATATAAACTAAACGTCATTGTATGAATTTGATTACCACACTTTAGTTTGTCACGTGTGTTGATCACAGTCATGCCTCTTGGTGCGGCAAAATGTCACAAAAGACGTAATTTTAGTTTTTGTATGTTCATCATCATCATCATCAGCCTGAATTCATCCACTGCTGGACACAGGCCTTTCCAAGTTGGCGCCACCCTTGACGGTCCTCCGCCTTCCTCATCCAGCCGCTTCCCGCTACATCTATTAGGTCCTCGGTCCAGCGGGCTCGAGGTCGGTCCACACTGCGCTGGATAGACTAATACCTTTCGACCCAACGGCCATCGTTGCGTCGACAAATATGGCCAGCCTACTGCCATTTACAACTTACTTATTTGGCGGGCTATGTCGGTTACTTTAGTTCTCTGACGGATCTCCGTATTCTGGATTTTATCCGTCAGAGAGATACCACGCATAACCCGCTCCATAGCTCGTTGGGAGACCTTAAAGTGGTGGATTAAACCCTTTGTTAGAGTCAACGTCTCGGCGCCGTACGTCATAACATTGTATATTTGTAGTAATTTTTCTGTATAGTAAGTGACCAGGCCTCGGATGGACGAATGTTGGAAGCATATTCGTACTAATACGTAAAAAACTAATATTGGCGCATCGCATAACTTCGATTGTAGGAAATAATATCTTTATGGGATTATTTTAAAGATTATGTTAAAGTATTAAAATAAAATCTAAACATACAAATATATTTTATTCAATTAAACAAAGATGACATTATTTCACTTTAACATTAAAAGTGAAGCAACACGCTTGCGACTCGTCCTCTTCGTTCCACAATTTCACCTTTAATGGGAATTTGCCCTGAAATTATACAGATGTTTATATTTTTCTTATCACTAGGGGCTTTGCCCATGTTTTTCCACAAAACATAAAATAAAAAAAAATTAAAGTCCGACGAATATGAGACATATCTTACTTTCTTCCCCACATTATTCTGCATCGATTAGTATCGGTCTCGGCCCCCATACCCTCAGCGGTTTCAGAGGAGATAGCGTGACAAGCTTTTGGCAGCGGCAGCGGCGGCACCAGTTACTTTTTTTTAGAATAGAGAGATAAAATTTAATCGTTTGGCACCAACTGAGAGATTGAATTTACAAATAAAAAACTAACTCGAACTAAAACGAATCGCGGATGAAGTCACTTTCTTATCTTACTAGCAATTATACTTGTCAACCATTAATCAAATAATATCAGGGGCATGTTAAAAAGTTTGTCTAGATTTGTGACATTTCCCCGGACTTAGACTTCGCAACCGTGTCAAATACACGTAAAAAGACAAATGTGGACAGTTGTCAAATGTCACGAGTTCACGAACGTGTCACAAAGCGATCCGATTTGACACATCGTTGAAACTAATGAATATTTTGTCTTATGTCACAACTCTCGCCCATTAAGCGTAGTAAGTAGGTAAGAGTTACCGATTATCTCAGTGTGTCCAATTGTCCCTTAATGTGTGTCCCATCTTTAACTTACTCTTTATTATTGTATGTACCAATATCTGTTAGTATATAAATCTATGACTTTTCTAAGTTACGTGTGTATTACATTACATACATTGATTGATGACATAATTCCAGAATTCGGGCTGAGCATTTCGTAATAGAAATATCGCTTTCACCCGTCCCGGGATCGAACGCGAGACCTCAGTGTAACGCGGACTCATTACAACTGCGACTTGTGTATTAATTGTTAATTATCGCTTGCTTTAACGGGGACATATGCTTACATATGCTCTCTTGTCGAGACTGAAGTCCAGATCAAACAGTCTCCTCTCCTCAGCTTGCATTGGGCAGAACAGATAGTCGCACGCGTCTTTAGGAGGCCTGAACATCACACTGTATGACTCGTCTTGGGCCACATCTCCGTACACTGCCAGTTTTAGTTTGCTTGCTGAAAATTCTAGAAAAGAAAAAGTTTTGTTTTATTAGGTGGTCGTCCTATTCTATTTTTAAATTATGGCCCATCTATGTGCGATGATTTCGCCAATGTCGAGTATTAAACTACCAATAACTAACAAAAAGATAAATAATAAGACATCTTAAGACACTATTCAAAAAGTAATTCCGATAAGTAATATTATCATGGGGTCCTAAATAATTTGCACATCTCATTTTATTTTGTCAACTTTTAAATAAACGGGTATACTTTAGTAAGTAGTCACGCGTCAGTAACACCGTGTCGGCTAGTACTGCCATAGATGTTTTTTTGTCTATGATACTGCGTAGTGCGTACTATGTAAATATATGGGACACCATCCGATGGAAGTATCACTAAAAATTTGGTATATAATCTAAGCTAAAAATGCTTCCGCACGACTGACATTTCGCTGCACTGAAAGGAGTGTTTGTCACACGTACTTACGTTAATGTGGACGGGTGTAGTAATATGCACTGTGCCATTTTATTACTTAACCATAAATAACATGTCACAGCGAAATTTTACGGGATTTACACCCTTAATATCAGAAGAATCATGGACGCGTTGCTGACCTTAAACGAAAGGGATGATAAGGAAGCAGAGGAGGGGATTTTGGCCTACGGATCACAGCCCGTACAAAACGCAACAGAAAGTTGTTACTTTATGTAGGTTTTCTGTGAGACTCTGGTAACAACCCGGTCGAGCCGACCCATTCATGCTGTAAACAAAACTATTAATAGAGACTATCACTTGGACACTTTATATTCCACACTTACTTGGCGTCATGTTGATTGTCATTCCGTAGCTTTTATCGGCCTTCATTTGACAGAAGGATGGACCTTGAGAGCAGGGGTCTACAATCACGCTGTGCACCACACATAGTGATGAATCAACTGGAAATAATACAGTTTAATAAGTCACCGATCTACTGTTTCACTTGCTTTTAGCACATGTTATAGAAAGATTTAGCGTGTAATTTTTACGACCGGCTGCTTGCCTGACGTGAATCCATCTGGGAAGTAAACACTCAGACCCTTGGTGCGGTAATCGAACCCGCTGTGTCTCGCTTCACACCTAGCTAGTAGCTCACTACGTCACGGAGCCTCCTCCAAAAAAACCCCGATCTACTGTTTTTTTCTCTGAAATCTTCTCCATCGAAAAGTAATCTGATAGAGATTGCTAACAGCTTTAAGACGCCTATTATTACCATCATCATCTCAGCCTGTTACCGTCAACTGTTGGACGTAAGCCTCCCCGAGTGAGCACCAACCAGTTCAGTCTTGGGCAGCATTGGTATTTATCTGCTACCCACCATTGTTATATGTCGTAATAATTCTTTTTGTTGTAGTTATAGTATTTTTACATTGTAGACAGCCTCCGTGGCGCAGCGGGCGAGTAGCCGGTTGCGAAGCGCGAGGCCGTGGGTTCGATTCCCGCACTTAGAAAAATGTTTGTCTGATTCACAAATATTTGTCTTGGGTCTGGGTGTTGTGGGACCGCAAGTCCCTCGTAGTTCCTGATACCCACGATACAGGTTTACCTAGTGTGGGGTCAGGACTATGTGTGTGACTGTTGGGTGTATTTATTTATTTATTTATTTATTTATTTATTGTGTAGTAAAGTAGATATGAAGTGTTGGTGGTTTTAAATGGTATAGTAATGATCACAAACAATTATTCAATTGTGATTTAAAATATTTTTGGTCTATGAGGTATGAACTATATTCTGTAGATGGGGTAGTATTCAAAGATAAGCAGGTTTTTATATCATTAACTTTACAAGATGAAATGTTACGTACTGTTTATGATGGACATCAAGGAATTGATCTTTGTAAGCGGCGTGCTCTTGAGGTTTTATTTTGACCTGGTATATCTAACAATATAGAGCAGGGCTAGATATCTATCTATCTTATTAACAGCCCTGTGATTGTGAGGAAACGAAACAACAAATCTCCACAAGAATTTCGAAGGTAAGTGAAGTCTATAACCCGCATGCCATCGTCCGCTATAAACCTCAATACTTTAACAAGAATTGGGAAGGTATATAAATTCTACCAACCCACGTTAGGCCAGCGTGGTGGTAGACCTAACCCGTCATTAGTAGGGGAGGTCAGCGTCCAGCTTCTACTTAAAAAGAAAACCCGTCTATGTCCCAGTCCAAAATTGCCCTAATTGGTTTACTTAGGTTCAGAAACTGTGAAATACCATGTCATATAATCTCAATTAGTGCATGAGTTATCAATTTTAAACCTATTACACGAGTTATCTGGGGTTGGAATTTGTGCCCGTTAGGGCGATAGGCTCGCCAGTTATCACATCCTGGGATGGAAATAAGCTCGGCAAACATTGAGGGTATCTGCTGCACATTTGCCTACACCTATGGGAATGCCGGCGTAAACTTGGGTATAGATTTTAAGTATAATATGCCAAAGACTTAAGAAGTAAAATTGTGTCACATAACGTGGGAGTTTGACAGCTCACAAAAAGGAAGCGCGATAGGGGTTTTAGTTGAGAGTAAGCGAGATGGTATTATTGAGTTACGGTCAATTGACCGCAACTTAGTGGTACAATTACTATGTACCGCGCAGCTTGTCTAGTAGTATACATTAAAGTGTTTGGTATATCGTATCAATAAATGGTAGTGGTTACCTGATAATTTTTGTACCCGACTGAATAGCATACATATGAAAAACCATTCATAGTGGCTGTTTAATGGCCGTTCCCTATATTCTGTCTGTCTCTAGTTTTGCTATACCGGCGATAGAAAATTTTATCTATTTTCCGTTTTACCGTCCCAATAAACTTACTAATGATAGGTAATCCTATTCTTCATTGCTGTCTACTGATGAGAGCACTGATAGCTGACTACAGATATACAACACTATGAAAATGACAGTTCAAGCGTCCCAATATTTTTTATGTGCTATCTGTCGATAAAGTTATTTAGTTTTTTCTTTATCGGTAGATTTTGACCGATAAACAGATATCTCGGCTGTAAAAAAACGAAATAAATAACGCATTTTGAAGAAATAGCCATGAGTATACAAGGCTTACATGGCACTTGCACTGCAATACAAAAAACTAAATAAATTATGTAAAAATCTAAAAGAAAATATAAAAATATTCTAAAATACTCATAAATAAAAATAATGCACCGTTTTGATAATTAAATTAAGTGCAAGAGACATTTATATATTTGTTAATGCGAACAAAATAATTCCCCACTTCAGTAAAATCCCCCAAATTCGCTTGGGATTTTTGTTCAAAGGACTTGTATTCAGAGCCGTAATGTATTGACAGTAAAACGTTTCGTTATTACATTGTGTTTTGCAACATAATAAGTATTTCTCGTTATTATTATTTCATTTACAGTGGTAAAAAATAAGAATTATAGATAAATGTTAAATGAAAACTTATATTTCTAATCTAAATCATATCTTCATATTTTCTAACATAAATTAAACAATAGTTCCTCTTTCTCAGCTTGTATGAACATAAAGCACAAGAGGGCCCAGATAGACTGCCTATCTATTGCTATCATAGTATCCGACGTGCATATCTAAAAAATAGGGACGATTCCAAGTAGTAGATAGAACAATACGGATGTTTGACGATAGCTATCTATCGTGAAATTGAAGATTAATATTGGGAACGGCCATTAGGCGAGTCTCGATCCGGGGTCAGCCAGTGTACATCCAGTAACTTCATGCTGGAATAATTCTACCCACCGCCGAGGGTGCAATGCATTGACCGTCGAAATCATATTTGCTCTGAACTATACTTATCAGGTCCAGGGTAGTCTCGATGCCGTACCAGCATTAAACAAAATACTAGGTATAATAAAAAAATATTATGTACTTGCCATCTTTACAAATCTTCTTCCGCACATATTCTGATTGTGCGATGGAGACGCTACAAGCAATAAACAATATCACACGGGTCCACATCGTGATGCCTTCACACTCACTAAGTTAAACTGCACGATGTGGTGTTAGAGATGTTCCACATACCGAATAATTGCAATCGATTATGAAAGACGAATAATAATCGTAATATCGGCAACATAGATAGCGTTATACCATGTCTTTGTCGAACAAATATTTCACAAATAATAACGTAACACAAAAATGTGTAGCGGTACGGGAATCGAATTCACAACATTTTATTCTTCATCCTATGTTCATCGACATCGATCACTATTCTGTTGGCGCCAACTAAACTACCCGAGTCATAAGACAGTCACCCGAGACATAAGGTGTAAAGTCTCATAATGCCCAGTAATTTCAATGGCTTCAATGTCCTTCAAACCGGAACAAAAAAGTGCTTACACACTGTTGCTTGGCGGCAGAAATAGACAAAGCGGTGGTACCAACCCAGCCGGCCTCCGGCATACGAGGGACCTATCACCTTGTAATTAATTAAAATTTAACCAAACGAAGTAACTTAATTTAGTTTGGTTTAGTTGGAGATACCAGAATTACTGTGAATCTAAACGATTGCAAAAAAGTAAACATAGATATTGACGCGTTGGTAGCATCCCTATTCCCTAGTGCTAATTATCGTTTTAAATAATTGTTATAATGAGTTTATTGATCTGATGTGCAGGGTCATTAAGTTACTTGATAGCCTGCTGTGGATGTTGATAATTACTGTAATAGCTGTTGTTTTCATACCGCTATCGAGAACTTACGATTTGAGAACAAAAACTTATTATAAAGCCAGTTTTGTCTGGCGCGTATAATATCTTTGTTTCCATTTTTTATATAAGTAGGTACTCCGATCTCTCCGCCAATTGTGGATTTTATTGGATACAATTTCATTCGATAGAGTTTAGCTGCGATTTGTTCCCATAAAATTTGATTAAGATCTGATGACGGAGTACGGAGTAAAAAAATTAAACTCCTCAACGGAGAACAGTACACTCGTCGCGATTGTGTTATTGTATTGTATTTACATGCTATTGCTGTAACTATCACTAGAGATTTGAAAAATTAAATAAGTTATAACAAAATTTTAGAATCTGACTTAAAAATAAAAACACTGAAGAGTAAAAAATAACAATTTCTATAGGTATCTTTAGAGTCGGTCCCTATGTCACTGCCGGTCAAATAAATATATTATGTGTACAGGATGAATAGGCCGGCTCAGCCAGTTTACCAGCTCAGTGCTAGATTTCGTAAAGTGAGAAAGATTACCGGAGGCCCAAATCACCAGTCTCCTTTCTAATCCCTATTTCTTTCGTTTAAGGTCGACAATGCACCCATGGTTCTTCTGGTATTGAAGGTGTTCATGGCCGGTGGAGAGTTCTTACCATGAGATTACTTTTTTTTATTTTTTTATAATATAGACCGGCAAACGAGCAACTGGGTCACCTGATGGTAAGTGATCTCCACCGCCCATGTAGGCCCACAATACTAAAATAATCATGGGCGCGTTGCCGACCTTAAAGGAAAGGGATAAGTAAGGGATTGGGAAGGGGAGGGGAATTTGGGCCTCTGGATATCTCACTCTCCGTACGAAACGCAGCAGCAAGCTGCTACTTTACGCCGGTTTTCTGTGAGACAGTGGTAATGACCCGGACGAGCCGGCCCATACATGCTGTAGACAAAAGTGTCTACAGCGTGGCTCTACCACTCACAAAGAAGTTACGTGAGAAAAGTATTATGTTATTAATACCAAACAGTAATCACTTTAACTCATAGTTTATTGGTTAATTTTATAAAATGTTACTGCTTTACAGACCATCACCCCGTGTCAGGATTCTCTAGAGACCGTTCTCTACTTATAACTAAGACAACTAGGACCGAATAGTAATCCAACAGAGCTACCGCGTAATGAACTCTTGGACTATTAAATGAGCACTGATCTTACTGAACTGAGGCTGACCGACTGCGGGTAAAAGACCCGCTGTTATGGCGACAACCTCTTTTATACCATTTAACTACCCTTCCAACTATATCGCACCATTATTATTTCAGTGTACCCAACGTTGCTTTCTCAGACACCCTCATTACACCAATAAAAAGAGAATACCCTAACACTTTTTACACGGAGGTAAGGTTTTCGTATGCGAGATGACGTCTGGGTAGGTACCACTGCTTCGTATAATTGTGTCGTCAATGTGTAAACACTATAGTGTTCCGTTTTGAATCATTAAAGCCAGTGAAATTACTGGGCATTATGAGACCTAACACCTTATGACTTATGATGGACCCCAGTAAGCTTTTTAGTTTTGCACATAGGCTTGATATTGTGAGATTTCAAGATCTGGAGGCCACATAAGACCGGGAGTCCGGGGTGGACTACCCCTCCGGCCCCGTCCGTAGTGAACCTAATCGGTCTATTCATTTATGCGATACGATGTCTCACACACCCACAGATAGACTTAGCGGTGAAACTTACAACACTTTATAGTCGGGGGTTTAAAAATAATAAGTCTAACCAATTTTGAGTCGGTGCTATAAATCATTGACGCAACAAAACTATTATAGCACCAAATCAAAAATGGTTACACTTATAAATACTCTTCATTTTTTTGAATTTAATTTGGTTTGATTTTAAAATAAAATATAATTTAATTTGTCAGTGGCAATCTAGCAAAATTTTGCACTATGTGTGTTGGGTGTTATTTAATTATTATTTATATTTTTTTAATCACATTAACTTCAGTAGTCCGCTTAAACTATTAATAAATAAATACACCCAACAGTCACATACATAGTCCTTACCGCACACTAGGTACTCGCCTACTGCGTCATGGAAGCTGTCTAAGGCTGCATTTAGTAATGGGATTATCAAAATCGATGTTATAAATGCTGGATGTTGAAGTTTTTCATCACCGAGTTCACTTCTTTAGGTATAAAATATATTAACTTTGAGCTATACATAAAGAATAATTGAGATCATAGCAGTCTGTGAAAAGTTATGCGGGTTATACTAACATACAAAAAAATACGTCTAAAATTGAGAACATTCTCCACTTTTTTTCGGCGCTAAAAAAACATAGTTTATCCGATTCACAGGTCAACACGGATTTGGTCTTTGATAAGAGACTATGAAATTCCGATAGATTTATCGACAAGTTGGGCAAAAAATGTGCTGAAAATCATTTTTTAGTATTTTTAGTATGATATATGAGTATTATAATATTTGAAACATCATACTAATATTATAAATGTGAATGTAAGTTTGTTTGTACACATATTCTTGGAGGTATAAGAAGTAACATAGGATACTTTTTATGAAAAAAAATATCTATTTGTTTGTTACGGCGGAGCCGCGAGAAAATGCTAGTATGATATATTTAAGAAAAAGGATTTATACATCTCCGTAGGGGTAGGCAGAGATGTAACTAGTACACCCACATTTTGCCGAGCGTATCTCCGTCCCTTATGTGATAGGGGGCGAGCCTATCGCCATACCGGTCACAAATTCCAGACTCCGGGCTGATACTGAGTACTTCGTAATAGAAAAACCCAATACCACTTTACCCGACCCGGGGATCGAACCCGAGACCTCAGCGTTGGCCTCAATCATAACGCGTACGCATTACAACTGCGCCACCGAGGCAGTCAGGCAGGTAGGATTTATACCATAAAAGCATACTGTGGAATATGAATAATATATTTATCCTTTGTTAAGCCATAGAAACATCATGCTTTTCCATGTGTCTATTGTTAAGAGTAAGGAATAGAAAAATTATAAAATTAATTTAAGGACAAACACAATTTTCTTTTTATAGATTTGCGTTATGTATATTATTAATGCTTAATTGAACGAGCTTTTCTTATATGTACAGTTGTCTTGAAGCAGCACATTTGGGATTTCTCGTCCGTGTTCCAGAGTTTCCATTTAAACGTGTACATACCCTGCAAATATAGTTATTAATATTTAGTCAAATAATGCGGTTATTTCGTTGTCAGTCGACTAAACCATAACTAAAACTAAATTAAGTATATTTTTAGCTTCAATAATTGAACTGTTTTTTTAGCATACGCTTGCAAACGAGCAAGGGGGTCACCTTTTTTTATGGCATAAGCCGACAAACGAGCAAGGGGTCACCTGATGGTCAGTGATCTCCACCGCCCATGTACGCCCACAATACCAAAAGAATCATGGGCACGTTGCCGACCTTAAAGGAAAGGCATAATTAAGGGATCGGGAAGGGGAGGGGGATCTGGGCCTCCGGATATCTCACTCACCGTGCGAAACGCAGCAGCAAGCTGCTACTTTACGTCAGTTTTCTGTGGTAATGCCCCGGACGAGCCGTCCCATTCATGATGTAGACAAAACTTTCTACAGCGTAGCTCAACCACTCAAATAAGGGTTTCAATGTCTTTCAAACCAAGATACACTGCTTACTGCAAACTGCCGGCAGAATTAGACAAAGCGGTGCTTCGGGCTTCCTACATATAACGGAGCTACTATTTAGTAAAGTGAATGCCTCACCTAAAAGCACTTAAGATTTCATTTGACGGCATCCGTGGCGCACTAGGAGAGTAGCAGGCTTTGAACTTTCCCCTGATACCTATACCTTGAAATAATCTTATCTATCTGTGGTCTGTATGTATCTGTGTGTATCTATCTATAGGTCGGAGCTGCGGGTGTATAACTAACCTGTGGCAACTTCTTGCCGATGGCCAGTTTGTAGTTAAGTGTCTGGGACTTGCCAGCTTCCGTGGGGCAACTGGTAAGGGTGCACGCGTCTATGCCTTTCATTTCATCGAACTCTACATCCGACACTCCATTGTCCCAATAAAGACCAGTCGACAACTTTGGTGATGAAAAGTCTGAAAATATGTTTTTAATTAAAGTGTTACAGTAAGGTGTGGTCACATTTATGCTTTACATATACCCGATAATAATAATAAATTATTTATTTGGAATAGTAAAACATACAAATTATATAAATGTTGGATAATATCTACATTAGTTTAGAACTGTGTTGCAGACATTAACGCACATCTCCTAATAAAATATCCCCGATAAGTTTGGTGTCATTCACTCATTTTTTGATAATTTGTGGGTTACATTTTAGCATAACTGGAGCCAATTACTATAATAACTTACTCGGAAGGAAATCGAAGGAAATGCTTGCGTCTTGTCCCTTGGTGAATTCACACTTCTTGTTCCTCTTGCAGGGATCGATGCGTATTTCAGACACCTTGCAAACATCCCCTAAATCTGTACAAACACAAGTTAATAGCGAAGAAAATAGCATAATTATTGTTATAGCATAAAAGAAAAAAACTACCATAGTAACAAACGCTTTAAGGAAACGACAGGAGTAAATTGGTCGCAAACAAAGACTTTAATGTATACTACCAGACGGGCTGTTTAGAAGTAAAATTGCATCACATATCGCGGGAGTTTGACAGCTCACAAACAGGAAGCGCGAGAGGGGTTCTAGTTGAGAGTAAGCGAGATGGTAATATTGAGTTACGGTCCGCTACTTAGTTGTACAATTTCTATGTACCGCGCAGCTTGTCTAGTAGTATACATTAAAGTTTTTGGTCGCAAATGCCTGTGCCTGATAGTACCAGGATTACGAACCCGCGGAGATCCCAAAAAGCGCTGGCTTGATGAATAAGAGGGAGTCATGAGAGCCAATGGTCTACGGAGAATGCTCAAGATCGGACGAAGTGGAGGCGTTTTAGTCAGGAAGTGGATCCTGGCACTAAGCCGTCCCGGCTTTTTTATTCCCGCCAAGTAGAAAATAAAGATAAAACTAAAAAACCTAACTAGTTCTGGTATGTCGGATCCGTACCACCCCCTGAAATGCCGGCGCATTCGTGCTGTAGACAAAACTGTGTACTGTATTAAAAAACACGTCCTACTGCTGAACACGGGCCTCCTCTACTGAATGAGAGGGGTTAGGCCTTAGTCCACCGATTGGCAGACTTGACATACCTTGGAAATTCTTATAGAGAACTTTCATGTATGCAGATTTCTTCACAGGTTTATTTCGAACAGTGCGGTTAATTTAAGTTATAATATTAAATTAAAATTATTTATTTCAGACTATTATTATTGTCCATATGATTATTAATTACGCAATTTGATTGCCATTTAGTATGTAGCATTAATCGCCACGTTAATGGGCAATCAATTTTGCCCGCAATTTAAGTATATTTTTCCTTATTATGCGACAGGATCATCTTATTGAGACCGACAGAACGAAAGGCGTACAGGTCCCACTAACTGCTTTTGTTAACCCTAATCATACGTTAATATTCTGTTCTTTATAAATAATTATGAAATCTTTCTTACCCTCTGCACAGTTCTGGAAATTAGCTACCTGCACCTCGGCGCAAGCGCACCCGAAAAACGCAACGATAAGGAGCCAAGAGAGAGACGCCATGTCGACCGATCTGCACCGAGCGCTGTGACTGATTGGCAGCAAAATACTTGTTGATCATAACAAGTCGAGTTAAGGAGACGTATATAGATAGATAGATAACACTTTATTGTACACTAAGCAGAATATTACAGTAAAGAAAAACAAAGCAAAAATTATTAAAATAAAATAAATAAATAAATTATAAATTTAACAATAGGCGGTCTTATCGCTAATAGCGATCTCTACCAGACAACCTTTAATTAATTGACTGTCTCGGTGGCGCAGTTGTAATGCGTACGCGGTATTATTGCTGTGCTGAGGTCTCGGGTTCGATCTCCGGGTCGGGTAAAGTGATATTGAATACCTAAACTATCATGGACGCGTTACCTTCAAGGAAAGGGATAATAAGCGATTGGGAAGGGAATTAGGACCTCCGGATATTTCATTACACGCAACAGCAAGCTGCTATTTAATGACGGTTTTCTGTAAGAAAGTGGTAACCAGGTCGAGCTGACTCACTCCTACTGTAGACAAAAGTGTCTACAGCGTGGCTCTACCATTTTATAACCTAGGTACCTATTGATTTTAATACATTTCCTTTACATAGCTATCATGTTGTTTGGCACTTAACACTCGTTATCAATCGAGTTGACATTACGACCCGCCCATTATTTATCGTTTAATGAAAATCAAACATACTTCTACAAACATGAACGTATTCTTGCTTGAGGCATAAGTTCTCTGAACGGGTGATAACGATGCCATTGTTTCGGTCAGTCGACGAATGAATTCGGTGTCATCCATTTTCGGCTGTGTAGGCACGAAAAAATCTGACGGAACTCGTAGAGTGCATCCGTAGGTCATCACTGCAGGACTTATGTTATTGTCACGTAGGGCTGTGCGTAGGCCGAGTAATACGGTCGGCAACTCTTCGCTCCAGCGTGCGTTTGCGCTTCTTGCCATGAGCGCGGACTTAAGTGAGCGATGCCATCGCTCGATTTGGCCATTTGCCTGTGGGTGAAATGCCGTTGTTCGTATACGTTCAACCCCAAACTTCTTCATAAGCGCGTTGAATAGCGCGGACTCGAACTGACGACCTTGGTCGGTCGTGATTCGTAGCGGGCAGCCAAATCGGGATATCCATCCTTCATGCAATGCTTGAGCCACGGTTTCAGCAGTTATGTCGCGAGTAGGTATGGCTTCCGGCCACTTCGTGCAACGATCGATCATGGTGACGCAGTACTTATATTCGTTTGATGCAGGTAGCGGTCCAACTATGTCCATGTGAACGTGTTCGAATCTGGCTGACTGCGGGAATTCGCCTAACGGACTGTTGACGTGTCTGTGAACTTTCGCGCGTTGACATCCGATGCAAGCTTTTGTCCACACTCCAATGTCCTTGTTCATGGAAGGCCAGAAAAATTTTGAGGTCACGATCTTCCTTGTCGTTCTGACACCTGGGTGGCTTAATTCGTGTTGCGCTTTGTAAGCAGCAAAACGATAAGCGATCGGTAGGTACGGTCGCGGGCTTGCCGACGATGTCTCACATGTCAGAGGTCGTTGAACTCCCGGTAACGTGATTGTTGCGAACTTCAAGTTTGGTTTCGATTTTAATTGGTCCAACACGTTGTCAGCGTCTTGATCTTCGGCCAATTGATTGTAGTCAATGAGAGAAAAATTTTCTATGGCTTCTATTCGAGACATGGCATCAGCTGCGTGATTTCGATCACCGTGAATATATTTAATATTCGAACAGAATTGACTAATGAAATGTAACTGACGCTCTCTTCTAGGTGTGTCACTGCTGCTCGGAGATTTCGTAAGTGCATGCGACAGAGGCTTGTGATCGGTCCATATTGTGACGTCGTTACCTTCTATAAGCCGGCGGAGGTGTTTAACAGCTGTGTAGATCGCTAATAATTCGCGATCGTATACACTGTACCGACGTTGTGTTTCACTCATTGTTTTCGAGAAAAATGCAAGTGGCTTCCACACGTCGTCAACCTTCTGTTGGAGAACAGCGCCTATGCTCTTGTCGGAGGCGTCGGTCATTAGACACAGTGGAGCGTTTGGTATCGGATGCGTTAGCGTAGTGGCCTCGAGAATGCTTTGGCGGCATTTCTCAAAGGCGGCGTTGGCTTCGGGTGTCCAAACAATTGCGGTCTTGTCATTTTTCTTGCGATTCTGTAGGTATTTATTCAATTCGTGTTGATGTTCCGCTTGATGGGGTAGGCAGTCACGATAAAAATTAATCATCCCAAGAAATCTTCTCAAGTCTTGAACGGTTTGTGGCTTGGGGTAACTGGATATTGCTTTAGTTCGTTCTTCAGTAGGTTTGATTCCGGCGTGACTGACTTCGTAACCCAAAAATTGAATTGTTTCTTTGCCGAATTCACATTTGTCGATGTTAAGTGACACTCCGTAGGTATTGAGGCGTTCCAGGACCAACTCGAGATGTCTTCTGTGTTCTTCAGGATTCTTCGAGTGCACGAGTAAATCATCGACGAAACAAAAAACAATGTCGTCTAGACCGCGTAGGACTTCATGCATGAACCGCTGGAAGGTTTGACCAGAGTTGCGTAAGCCAAACGTCATGCAATTAAATTCGAAGAGACCAAACGGAGTTATGATGGCTGTCTTCGGTGCATCTTCTTTCTTGATCGGGATCCAGAAGTAAGCCATTTTGAGATCAAGTTTTGAAAATATTGTTTTTCCGTGTAGTTGGTAGGTGAAATCTTGAATACGCGGTATCGGATATCTGTCGGGTACTGTAACAGCGTTGAGACGTCTGTAATCGCCACATACTCGTAGCGAGCCGTCTTTCTTCTTAACCACGTGTAATGGACTGGCCCACGGACTTTTTGATGGTTGACAGATGCCCATGCTAATCATGTTTTCGAATTCTTGCTTCGCAGCTTTGTACTTGTCTGGCGGTAACGGACGAGGTCTAGAGAAAATGGGTGGACCCGTTGTTTCAATATGATGGGTCACATCATGTTTTGCAGGTGACTTCAGTGACATCGGTCGAAGTACGTCTGGGAATTTCGCCAAGATGTCATGGTAGGCGTGATCCCTGTTGAGTGTGTAGACAGCTGGATCGGAGTTCTTGATCTTGATCGCATTAATTGTCAGTTCTGTTACGCTGTCGATAAGTTTACGGCGATGCAAATCGATTATCAGCTTATGATGTCGTAAAAAGTCAGCACCCAGTATTGAGGTTTTCACGTCAGCGATTACGAATGTCCACTTGAAACTGCGACGTAGACCTAAGTTGAGTTCTAATGTTCGCTCTCCATAGGTACGTATCGGCGTGTTGTTTGCGGCGAATAGCTGGTATGACGTGTTTGAATTCGACTTGTCGCTTCTCTTAACTGCAAGCACTGATATATCTGCTCCAGTGTCTACGAGGAATCGTTCCCGCGTACGGACGTCGACGACGCACAGGCGGTGACTAGTGAGAGGGACATCGATACCCGCCACGATCGATGTCGATTCTAGTTTAACTTCTTAGAGCAGGGTGATTCGCATCTTTTCGCTTTATCACCGAATCTGTAGTGGTAGCGGCATACCCAGTCTTTATCACCCGGTTTGATTTTCTTGGCACCGTGGTCGGCCGGCGAACGAGCGCGTGAGCGGGAACGACGACGAGAGTGAAAGGGACGGCGATAATGTGTCCGTTCGGAGTGTCGCTCGGCGCGCAATTCAGCGATTTCGATGGATAGTTTTTCAAGTTGTTTGGCCATCAATTCCATTTGTAAATTCTGCATGCCGGAGTTGTTTGGTGAGGTAACGCAAGCTACTGTTGGGCCAAGGTCTTGCTGTTCCATTATTTTGTCCGCTATTTCCGCTAGCTTGTCGAGAGATCGTTCGGTTGTTACGGCTAGTATGCTGCGGACTTGCTGTGGAATCTGTCGCAGCCATATGTGCGTGAGAGCTTCGTCTGTCAACATGTTGCGGCTTAAATCGCGCATTCGACGGAGGAGTTGGCTGGGTTTTTGCTCGCCAAGTTCTAAACCGCCAAGAAGCTTCTCCAGTTGACTATTTGCAGATTCTTGATATATCGCTATTAATCTGTCCTTCAGCTTAGTATATTTGTTGCCTGACGTGGAGTCGAGGATTATGTCGCCGATCTGGTCGATATCCTTCGAGTCCAATGCCGGGATGGCAAGCTCGAATTTCTGTTCCTCGCCTATTTTCTGAGGAGCGACGACGGCTTCAAATTGGGCGAACCATAGGCGTGGATTTTGACGCCAAAATGGTGGAATTCGCGCTTGAAGCGATACGGCGGCGACGTGCCGAACTTCTTGGTCTTCCTGCTGCATGATTTGCGGACAAATTCTTCGGAGGACAGGAATTCGTTCTCGACGAACAGCGGATTTTCTGGAAACCGGGCAGGGATTCAGTCTTCAGAAGGCTTCTTTTTTTTCTTTTTTCTTCAGTCGGTGGTCACCAATTGTAGGGAAGGACTATTTCCTACTTGTAATTAAACTCTTCAAGACTGGAATCACGTATATATTATTGCCAAAAAAGCACTAATTATATTTACAATTTACACATCTAAAATATTACAAAGTGAGCAATTTACATATTATCCCACCGACCAATCAGAGTGGATCTTGAGGTTTCCTGCGCATTCCGTGAGGGGGCGCGAGTTCCCCTCGCGCCCCCGCGCGTGACCGTTGCTACGCGACGCGCGCGGTCCGTCGGCGGCTCAGGTATAAATATACCGAGCCGGTGCAGCTCGTCCATTTTGGCGCGATCCGACCTGCAGTACACATCTCCCCAGCAAGAGTGTTGTCGCCGTGTGCGTGCTTCAGCGACGTGGAACCGTCGACTGCTTCGGGCTCCGCTGCATGTACTGCACGCAACTTGTGATGTCGTTTTCACGGCGCACTCGTTGATTCTTGTTTCTAAGCTTCACGACTTCTTGTTTCTTAACGGCAGACGTCAAAAGTGTGGGGGTGTGTGTGTACTAATAAATGTGTTATGTATTGCATGTGTATGTGTTATTTACTAACTGCTTTTCTAAATGTTGGTTATGGTATGGTGTTGGTCGGTAATGGGTATGGTATGTGGTATGTGGTATAATTATGGTAATGGTAATGGTGTAACTGTTCGTAAGTATAATATGTAAGTATGTAGTGAATGTAAGTGTAAGTGTGGTCGTGACGCCACAGACGTTTCCATATTACAAATACTGTTAATAATGTAAAATAAAAAGACAACAAATAAACAATTTAGTGTAATTGCCTAGTGTATTTGACGATGCTATGTATGTTATGTATACATTAGTTGATATGATTTCTATACATAAGTTTCTTTATTTTGTACTGACTTGTCATAAGCGCTATTTTAATTGCCTACATGATTAATAAACTATTTCATTTCAAACTATTTCATTTCATTTCATTTCATACACGCTGAGTGATTTTATATTTTAATTTGAAAATCTTACCTTATTACTGCTTGAACAGATGTGATGCACGAACTTTTACACTATGAAAATTGTGAAATCATTATGAAAATTCAATTCAGTGAAGTTCACTTGTAATTGTACTTTTTTTATGGCTCAGGCCGGCAAACGAGCAAATGGGTCACCTGATGGTAAGTGATCTCCACCGCCCATGTACGCCCATGATACCAAAAGAATTAGGGGCGCATTGCTGACCTTAAAGGAAAGGGGTAATTAAGGGATTGGGAAGGGGAGAGGGATTTGGTCCTCCGGATATCTCACTCACTGTACGAAACGCAGCAGCAAGCTGCTACTTTCCGTCGATTTTCTGTGAGACAGTGGTAATGACTCGGGCGAGCCGGCCCATTCATGCTGTAGACAAAAGTGTCTACAGCATGGCTCTACCACTCTACAAATATGTAATAATAATATATCTATGTAATAATACATTTAAAAACAAGTATCCTTCCAAAAAACTTTTGTCACTCTGAAATAATATTGCTTCACAAAAAGGGCGACAAAATAAATATTAATAACTATTGTCCCATCAGCCTTGTTGTATGTATCACTCCTTTACAAAGTATTCATAAAAAATATCCAAAACCGCATTTGTGGCCAACTCACTCTATCAGACTTCCTGATAGAATTAGAAACACCATACTGCGTTCTAAAACTCAAATCAGAGACGTTGGAAAGTAGGCCGCAAGCCTCAAATTGAACTGGGCTGGACATGTTTGCCGTATGCCAGACCTTTATTGGGCAAAAACGACAACAAAGCGGTTTCCGCAGAACAACAAAAGAGGTCCCGGCAGGACTAGAAGGAGATGGCGAGAGGAACTCGATCCTTTTTGGAAGGACTGGCACAAAAAGGGACTCAACAGAGGGGAATGGAAAGAGGGACGAGAGGCCTTTGCCCAGCAGTGGGACAAAAACGGCTACGAGACTATCCCGCCGACACACCCGCCACTGTAACTCCTGTGCACCAGGATCGACAGTGGCACGCATTTTTGTTGACACCGAGCAGTGAAGCTCGGCGAGTCTCTGGAAATGCTAAATTGTCTTTGTCCCGCAACGAAATTAATCAAATAGGAAGTTAAGGAGTTGGAAATATACAAAAACGGCTAGTATAAGATAAGGTGTTCACGCATAACTCCGCCAAATGTGGACCGATTTGGATGATTCATTTTGCATTCGATGTTTTTTTGCAGCCCCGTTAAAATTTTAAGAAATAATTCCACACCTCAGGGGGTAAAATTGGAGATGAAAGAATAAAAAACATTTATGCAACGATTTAGATGATTCTTTCACTAAAATAGATAAAAAAACTTTTATTCAAAAATAATACCAGTTTATACGAATTTTATCGCGGTTAGATTTTATTTTAGTCCCGACGTTTCGAAAGCTTTTCAGCCTTCGTGGTCACGGAGACTGAGGTGTAAGTCGTCTCGAAAAGTTAATTGCTGCGTAGGTCGGACTAGTGTCAACAAACAGAAAAGCTAAAAACTATTACAAATCTTGAGTCGGTGCTTACAATATCAATGACCGATAAACAGCGATAGCACCGACTCAAAATAGCTTATTTTATCGGGTATATTTTTGTTGATTCGTGGTAAATGTGTCGCAATAAGAGCCGTGTTTAAACTTTAACTCTATCAAAGGATTGATTTCTTGGAGTTGTTTATGAATAGCATGTAGAGTGGTGGTACATATTTTATTAACGCAGAACTTTGTAAACAAATAATTAGGTAACGACTAACTCGCGCATTTTTCAACTGACATTAAAATTTCCAATAGAAATGGATCAAGGATATTTTTTGGATATTTTTTATCTTTACCTTTCTAATTTACCTTTCTGAATTGCTTACGATTCCGGATAAGATGAAGTGACATGCACAGAAACACAAAAAATATTACAGTAAAAAAGTTTTATTAAAAATATTTACACAATTATGCCTCTTAAAGTTTAAAATACATCGACACCATCATAATGGATGTAAAATCGTTGCCTTGATTACACTTATATACATACATTTATATACAAACTTAAGTTTATGAGTACCTAATGAGTATTCTTCGTGATTTATAATTGGATCTTTTCTGGGAATGTACGTGTCTACCATCGAATTAAGATCGAACAACAAACTTAACTCAAGCAAATAAAAGACCCCACCAAAACTGTGCAAGGGCTATAAAAGTCTGTGCAGCTCGTTCATTCTTCAATTCATAAAACATTTATTCATGATCTCTAGTTGATACTTAATACTTAAAAAAAATGCAGTGCAGAACGTCGTATTATTGCGATTTAGAAATTTAATATTTACTTTATAAAATAAAGTTATTTTTGAACGTTTATTAATTTTTGTTGCGTGTATGAGTGTTACGTGTAATTTTACCTTTGATGGGTAAGTAATCGGCAGCCGTATTTTTGGCAATTCATATGAGAGTTATGGTTCTAGTTATCTTATTTCGGTGGTGTCTACTATAAATGACGGATAAATATAATTAACTACGGATAATTACGGATAAATATTAAGCACAATATTTTGAACATTGCGCCAACTTCCATTATAACATCTATGCGCACCGCGTGACGTCAATCTACGTAGTATTAATTGGCACGCTTGGTTTCTATTCTTGTTTTCATATCACCGTATTCTGTCATCTTATTATCCGTGATCTGTGGTTAATACTTATGTTATCCCTAATGTATCTTTTCTTTTGATTTTTGTTATGGTTTATTGTCTTTAAGTATAGAAGAATAATATGTGAAACCCAAAGACTTTAATGTATACTACTAGACAAGCTGCGCGGTACATAGAAATTGTACCACTATGTTGCGGTCAATTGACCGTAACCCAATATTACCATCTCGCTTACTCTCAACTAGAACCCCTATCACGCTCCCTGTTTGTGAGCTGTCAAACTCCCGCGATATGTGACGCAATTTTACTTCTAAGCAGCCTGTCTAGTAGTATACATCAAAGTATTTGGTGAAACCAATAGACGTTTGACAACTGCGCACTCATCTCGTGAATTTATAGTTGTCGCATTGTAATTAGATATTTTTACACATGCCGTCCATTTTCTTTGGCATACCCATTGTAGACTTGACAATGCTTACAATATTTTTGTATAGTAACAAGATGTTTTTTTATTAAAATAGGGTCAATGGCCCGTCATAAATCTATGAAAATAGGAGAAATACCTCGTCGTTTGGCAGTAATAGTGATGTAACTCCACAAGTGGTTTTATTATTAGCTTTTGCTTTTTTAACAGCAGCAACAGCACTTTAAATTAAAAAGCACTGCATGGTACTGCACTGCGCTCATCATCCCGAGACATACGTTATTAAGTCTCATAATAATTTCAAAGATACCCAAAAACTGTTTTCTTGACAAACTTGAATGATTAATAAATGAATGATGATTGTATTGAAAGAAGGGATATATCCCAACAATTATAATCTACGCTTAATATACAATAAATTGCCTAAATTAAAAAAAATAACGATACAAATCAGTCATTGTAAATTACCCGTAAAATATACATTCAGAGTATTTATAATGTGTACCCATACTTATTTTGATAAACTGATTTTTTTTACGATATATGAGCCGAGATTCGTTGTTCTAAGTACCTACATATATAATAACATTCAAAACACTTTCGCAAAAACATAATGCCCATTTTCACCGATGTGGCGTAGTGGCCTAGGAGCTTGCTGTGAAGCGAGAGGCCGCGCGTTCGGTTCCCGCACCGAGACAAATGTATGATCCTCAAATATTTGTTTCGGGTCTGAATGTTATGGGATTGCAAATTCTTCGTAGATTCTGATACTCACTAATCACTATACAGATTTAACTTAGTCTGGGATCATATTTACGTCCGGTTTCTGAAAGGTTGATCAATGTAAAAATTAACTAATCAACTGTCAAATCTCATGTCAAGTCGAAATTGAGTTGCTAGAAGCGTGGTCAACACCTTTGACACACATGTTGGCTAACATAACTTTCAAATTAATATGAAAAATCGTATGTTAAACGCTATTAGAGAGACATCAGAGATTATTTTCGTAAATGTAATGTAGCATAAAAAATAATTGACATGTAAAAGTGATATTTATGACCCAATATAATGAATTTGAATTTTGAATTTTGATTTCAATAATCAGCCGTAAAAGTGGAACTATTTCTTCATTGGGTACAAAAGGACCTACCTGATGATCACCACTTCAATTCGTCGTAGTTTCGATATCCAGGGAAGCATAAGACAATAAGTCTAGTATTAACTTTGATACCCCTTGATTGCCAACCTCAATAATAGGCAGATAACTTGGAGCATTGCTTTTTTTAAATCTTAAAGATAAGTGTATCGAAATCAAAATAAAATCTTGAGTACGCGTAGTCTGATTTAATCTGTTTTCAATTTATCTGAAGGATGTCGTCACCCGAACACACGAAAAATGCCTCAACCAGCAATAAAGTATTGCAAACTCTCTTCAAGAATTTAAGTGTGTTTTATCACCAAATTGCTCATGTGACCTCATAGCAGTCCAGAAAATGTGGCAAGCTTGGATTTCATACAGACTGAAGTACTGATGTCATCTATTCAAGTCTGTGTTAGTGGCATTTGATCTAAAATCCTTTCAATATGCATGTGCCCAGCACATTTTTTTGCTGTTCTATTCAATGTAATTCAAAGCATTGTGACTGCATAAACTTTATCAATCTTTGCTTAAATTCACATTTGTAGTCTAATTTCTGATCTAAACAATAGCCAAAGTGGTGGTAGTATTGTGTGGGTCATCCCTGGACATATGATGTAACTCCTGGTGGATGCCAGCCTCCTTCAATATCCTCATCCTAGGTCCTAGAGGTACGCCCAGAGCTCTAAGTTTATCTTCACCGACGTATGGTAGCTCTGCCGCTCCCACTTTCTCTTTTTCTAATAGTGCTGCGTATTTCTGGAAATCAAAATTAATTTGTGTGGTCATACACAAGAAAAGAACAAAAATCCAATCAAACAAACTCATCCTTTTTGAATCGATTAATAAATAGGTTTATCATCATATTTATCATGACATCCACATTGAATTCTGATGTCAAGCAAGGATCCCTTAGGTTTAATCAAGTCCTGATTTTTTAGGGTCCTGATTAAACCCAAGGGACCCTTGCGGACTCAAGACCTTGACCTCACAAAAACTGGATACTTCTGCATCCATCTGTATGGTATAAATATTGCAGGCAAATAGAAAGTAAGTAGTGTTTAACCAAAAAGGGCCGACAGGTTTGAAGATTATACAACGCGTTACAGAAAGGTGTGGTCAAATTTAAGCAACGTATAGTGTACGATATAAGTATTCCACACCCGCAGTACCAAAACCGATTGCATTGATACACATAAAAATGCTAATACGTAAATAAAGCATTTTTTTTTTATCTAATATGCAACATGTCGATTCGATTTGCAACTTTGGACAACACTACATGATTACCAGCTGAGCTTTGTCTCACTCCAGCTTGTTATTCCCGCTTATGATTAAAATTAACGTAACATTTTAAGATGTCTCAATTTTTATAGGATGCGTTACACAAACACTCCGACCCTTAAATATAACCACACCTTTCTGTAAGACGTACATATAAGTGACATTCAATTAGGTACAAACCCATAAAAAAACTCGTCGACACCAAGTACTAAAATGGTAAAGATACCTCATATCCAAGTTTCTTAAGGAAGAGCCTCATGAGTGGTGGTTCGTCTCCGAAAAATTTGGTGAGTCGCTTCACACGGTCTGGGTTACTGAACGAGTAGGGATCGAGATGACGATGATGACCAGAACGGATGTACTGTTGGGATCTGTAATAAAAGTGAGCCACTTTAGTATAGCTTTTATCCTCAGCTTGGCCTTCCAAGTGTCGATTTATGGCCGCTCCTAATATTCTGTCAATCGGCATGAAATTTTAAATTTTTGAAATTTTGCTTACTGGCAGTAACATTTTGACACATTTTGTATGGAAGATCTGTCAAAATACTATTGATATTAAGCAAATCTATCTATATATAGAATAGAGGGAACGGCTATTAGTGTTTTTTTTTACCAGAGATCAGCAACTAAGACCGTTACCAACCTGATAGTAAGGGATATCCACCGCCCAATAACACCTACAATATCAGTAGAATCACGGATACGTTGCCGACGTCAAGAAGAAGAAACGAGAAAATTAATCGGCCTTTGGAAATCACCTACATCCCAAACAGTAGTATAATTTGTAACTATTACGCATGGACTACTTGTCTTACGTCTACCCTCACAGTACATGACTGATTGAATGATACTCGTGAACGGGTGCTGCTTGTGTGGACTGGTCTGCTCGGACTGTTATCTTTTGTTTGTTTACACTATTTTAAGGTCTTAATTTATTCGTCATGCTTATGAAAGTCATGCAGGTTAATCCAATGAGTGGATATCATTTCTGTAATTGCTTGAATGAGCTGCTCTAATTCCAATTAAATATTGTAAAACCTATGCTCTAATAATTGTAAACTAGTTTTGAAAAGAGCAACGCAGGAGTTTCTTGCTCGTTCTTCTCGAGCGAAACAGCATTCCGAACTAGCGGTAGAATTTTGACGGAATCTAAATAATGTATAACATTTTATATATTCAATAAATATTTTGAATTTTGATTCTGTAAGTATGTCGTTCTTATTACTATTTAGTAAGTATCTAGCAGCACTTACTTGTACATGTGCCTGAGCGCTGCGATCTCGTTGCGTATGGCGTCCATCTCCTGCATGACGAGATGCTGCGTCCTCATCTCGCTGGACAGATGCGCTACAGAACGAGCCAACGTCACCACGTGAGACTCCAGACGCTGGAACCGCTTGTTTATACCCTGCGAATTAATGTTTAAATATATACCTACATATACGCACTGACGCCTGTAATCCTCGAAAGAGTATGCAGTAGTGTAATCAGTACACCCACATTTCACCGAGCGTATCTCCCTCCCATGATCAGATAGGGGGCGAACCTATCGCCATACCGGGCACAAATTCCAGAATCCGGGCTGATACTGAGCATTTCGTAATAGAAAAACCCAAGACCACTTTTACGGTTTATGGTTTCAGTGGTTGCTATCCAGTCGGATACAAAATTAATCAGGTACCTTTCCATCAGCTTATGTTTAGAAATGTTTGATTCTTAAAGTATATTATACCTTCAAATCATGTTTCTTCCTGTGCTCATTGGAACTCCGCCTCTTATCTCGAACTGGTCTACTGCTCACAGAACTGGATGGCAATGATGACATGCTACCATAGCGGCGTTTTGAAGATAACCTGCAAATTACAATATAATGTTGGAGCTCAATTAGATCCCAATTCTGGTGTTAGGGCCTAGACACTAGCGGATCCAAGGGGGGGCAAGAGGCTCACTATCTAATATCACTACAGATTATCAGGTTGCACTGCATTGATAGTTTGAGAATAACATGATTGTCACTTTATCATTTATTGCTACTAGTTCCGGAAGGAGAGGACCTAGTAGGAAATTTTATGGTTCCTTTTTTATAGCAGCGTCCGGCAGATGAGCAAGTGAGTCATTTGAAGGTAATTGAGCTCCACCGCCCCTGAACATCCACGATACCTGAGGAATCATGGCACTTACAATTAGGTGACCCAGTTGCTCATTTGCCGGCCTTTACTTTAACTAACCTACGACTAAATGCCTATACAGTATGTAACAAAAACCCTGTTGGCCCTTTTAAATAGACAAAGATCCGTAAAGATAGACATATGTATAGCTTAATAAAAAAAATAACAGAAACGAGATGTTATCCTTACACAGTTAATATAATGAACGATGTCGGGTGACAAAATTGATGTACAGAAAAACTTAAATAAGTTTATGTTACATCTCTTGTACAAATTCATGTTAACTGTTTTTACTATTAAATAAATAAAAAAAAAGTTAGCTTAGAATGTACATATTTAAAAAATGTTATTTACATCTAAATTTCTGTGTGTGTTGTGTATTGCTGAAGCCAGGGTCGCGGCACGTTTGATGTACGTGGACACCGCAACATGCTATCTCGCTCTGGTTCCAAGTCATTCCTCTTGCAGAGGTAATCAATCGAAATACGGTTTACAAACAATAAATTAATTGATGTTTTAAAAATAAATATGATTATTTTTATAGTCCAATTATTTTCGTAAGTATGAGAGGTTCTTCATTACGTTTTAATATCGACTCCGATATCAGAGTTAAAACTTCCAACAGAGTTTTTGTTACATATTGTATAATATCTCTTAGCACTGAAATTACCTTGAACCGGTCATTTCATATACGACCTGACTTACCTAGACTCCCAAGTAGGATGCTTCGCAAGGCTGGTAGGTTTCCTGACTCCAAGCAGTTGCAACACTTCAGCGTACATGTTCTCAAGGCCTCGCAGCTGTCTCCTGATAGCTCGAGCATCGCCTGTAGATGCGTCGCTGTCTGTCCTACCGTCCAATAACGATGATAGGTCCAGACTTCGAGTCGTGGTTGATGTCATGTCGGTTGTATCTAGACCGAATACTGGAAACAGTAAGGATTTTGGAATGTTAGAAAATAAAATAGTGGACTGAAGTATTTGGTTAGTTAACTTTAAAATGATAGGTTAGGTTAGAAAAAATACCTAGTTCTTTAATTTTATATCTGTTGCAAGGGAACTATACTTAACCGTATTTAAATAGCATGCTACCAGCTGCTTCTTTAAGTCGGTTTTCTAAAAACCCCGCCATAGTGGCTTGATCAAGCGAGGCGAATCCCCAGGACAGTCAGTTTATACCCAGTAACTTCAGGCCGGCATAATTCGAGAGTTAGGTTATGTTTCTTAACGGTCCATATTATATTTGGACGTGACATTGTACTTAACACAGGTCCAGTATATAATCACTTTCCCTTGGCGGGATATAAATCTAATCTTAAACATGATCAGAACTTACAATGTTTCTTGTAATGATGATCTCGTTTTGAAGAGTGCTTCTTATGTGAGTGCCATCGTGGAGACTCACGACCACGTCGCCTCTCCTCCGCGTACTCCGAACGACCAGGCAGGCTATAAACAATGACTTGTTCATAACATTCGCAACTAATAGAATGCAAATAGTAATTTATTTAAATGTACTCTTATATATTATACAAAACTCCGTCGGCCCGCACTAAGTTAGCTAAGGCGGTAAGAGCCATAAATAAAATCAACGACGTTGGGCAGAGAATAGATATCTTTGATTTGATAGAAATTCTCACTAATTTATCGCCTGCATAATGTGTATTAACAATAACAATGTATATCGCATTGAGTGTAAATCCTGTTAAGATTATATTGATACTGTAATAAATAAATAAATACATATAAAATCATTGTTTATTTGAAATTCATGTTTCGAGATCATATGATGTTATTAGAATAAACACTTCCGACTTAAAAAAGGGACTAAACGAATACTGAAATGGTACTCAACAAGAAGTGTCTAATCATCCTCTTAAACCATGATATCACCTTACCTATTTCTCTTATGCATATCAGAGGACGGCGACAGCGGTGGTAGAGGTGGCGTGACGGAACTATCCGAGCTGGCTGAGGAGTCGAGCCTCATGCCGGCCAGCTTCGGCTCCAGGATCTGACGGAGCTCGCATTCAACCAGATCTGCCCATTCGTTCTCACCACCTGGAACGAGATGATTACTGTTTGAAGACCCAAAGTGTATTTTTGTAGAAGAAGAATTCATAAAAAAAAGTGTTTGCTGGTGTGAGATATCTAATATTTGTGTCTGCTTAGATAGTAACCAGCGCAGTTAATGGCTTAAAAACCTTTAAGGTATATAATTCCAGGGTAACTATACTTTAAATTAGTACAATTTAATTAATTGCGCCTATTCTTACACTTTCTATTGACGAAAATAAAGCAAATACCAAATAACCATAGAACAAATTGAATTTCTTATTATTTTCTGATATAAAATATTTACATATCTATTTCAAGACTATCGAGACCAATACCACAATATAGACTTCGATGCTTCATACTTAGTCCACCAGACCAACATGGATTCTAGCGCCAACAAGAAAAACCTCAACTCACTCTGTCCAGTTGGCTGCTGACTGGTGCCAGGCTGCGGCTGCTCCCTGGACACTACAGCATCAGAGTCAGCGGAGGTATCATGCAGGCTGGCCTCAGGTCTTCGGCCGCTGGAGTACGCGACGCTGCCTCTACCTGAGTCCACATTAGATGATTGACCACCGTTCTTATCGTAATCTGGAAAGCATTAGGTAAGTCGCCCGGTGAGTAGCGTTAGGATTTGTCAGCTTTGGTTATGTGAGTGAATGTAGCATTAGTACACAAAGTATGATCCTAATATATTCTTTCTCCTTTCTATATTACTTCATCTTTGTTTAAGAAAATCTATTAATATATTTTGAAGATAACTAAATATCAGGTGAATAAAATATTTCCATTAGAAGCAGCGATAGCTCAGCGGAGATTGATACGGACTGTCGAGATGGAAGTTGCTGGTTCGAAACCAGCGTCAAGAGCATGCGTCTTTGACTTAGCTGAGTTATGTGTGTACTCATTGCTAACTGCTGGTTTTGACGGCGAAGGAAATATTCTAAGGAAAACTGCCTACCTGAGAATTCTTCATAAGAATTTCGAAGGTTTGTGAATTCTGCTAACCCGCATTAAGCCAGCATGGTGGAGGAGGCCCATGCTCAGCAGTAGGATAGTATAATTCAGGGCTGATTTTATTATTATAACATATTTTTAAACCAACGTTCCTTCCTCACAGTTAGATGACTACTACCAAGGGTTATGGGGATTCTTAAGTTTAAGGAAGGCTGGTGACAACGGATATAATAGAATTCATAGAAATTAAAACCAGTCGAGTTATAACAATAACCAAGAAATATAACCGATAATATCTATATAAAACCATTTTACAACCAACCAACCAAACCACCAACCATCACACGAACTTTTAGGGTATTAGGTACAATGAAAGGTCTAATTGCCCTAGGAGCGAATGGCCGGGAGAACGAAATGAACTGCCTTACAATTTAAAATTAAAATAAACTAAATTAAATCGTCACAAATAAATATGTTCAAAGCTTAATGGCTTTATGGATGCCATGAAAGCAAAATATATTTTCAAATGCTAATTGGCCATCAGTTCTCGATATTATGCAATAAATCATTGTTCATGACAGAATTATCTTGATCACTCTCGTGGAGAGGGCGTGCAATAAAGAATTTGAAGCATTCAAATCACGTTAAGTGTATTTACAATCTATTGATTTATCATTGCTTTATTTAGTACAAGAACCATTTAGAAACTCCGAATCGTATTGATTTATAATGTTATATACAATTTGGGTTAGTATAATGTTGATTAGTTTGTTTTTAGACATTGATTATGTTAGTCTGTTACTGGATGTATGATTTTAATAAGATTTTCCATAATAAGCATTTATTTCTATTATTTCATATAGGTACTTTTCATTTTGAGATATTAAATATAAACTTCCGTACTTACTTTTTAGAAAATTTATAATTTTGTTATTTGAATTAATGAATAAATTATCAGTCTTTCCTTACCTGAACTAGCACCAGATCCAGCCCCCTTCTTCCCATGGGCTTTGAGATCTTCTATCCTATTCGGAGTTTGTCTTGACGACGAAGGTTGTGGATTATACGTTTCAACTTTGGCACTGGAATTGTACACAATATCAGCAGATTTCTGACTCGCATTTTCATCATTCAAAACCTGTCCAGAAGTAGATGCTTCTTCCCTTTTCTGGTTAAGTGAATCAGGAGTCCTTCTACTATGGCTTTCTGGCGTTCTTCTATAAACACTTTCTTGAATACGTTGGGATTCTATCGACCTTCCACTGGTTCTAATCCTGTCTTCAAAACTGGATCTTCCTTGAGCTATTAACCTAGCTCGGAAACCTCCATCATCAGATTCTCTTTCATCATGCCTCTGTGGGCTTTCAGTTGCTTCTAGAAGATTCCCGTGGGAGTTTCTTCGAGACCTGTCGTGAATCTGGGGTGTAGTGACTTCAGGTCTTTGCTGTGGTTCGTCTAAAAGGTGGGGGTGAGATGCTGCACGTCTCCCTTCTACAAAACCTCTTTGTCTTATGATTTCTCTCTCCAATTGTTGTGGACTTCGCAGATCGGGCCTTGAATTTGAGTCGGCTCTTGAGTTGTCAAACTGTGATAAAGATTTTTTTATATTTTTAATATAGCCATGCGAAATGTTTGGATTCAGTTATATCATTCATATACCAGTGATCATATTCAGATATTGAATAAAATAATTTGGAAAAGCATTTATGATAAAAATATGCATATCATCGAAAATCATTAAATAACAAATGTTGCTAATCTACTACAAAACTTAATTCTTCATGATTCCTGAAATATCTCTTTCAATTATATGCGATTATACAACTTAAATTACCAATAATATTATTAAAATCATCATTAACAGCATGAGAATAACCAATCAATGACATATTAAATTATTTAGCGTGACAATAACAATAATTTAAAAATATGTGGACATTAATGAAGACTGCATGTTAATTAGTTAAAGGATTCGCCATGCGGTCGTGTCAATAAAATGTTAATTCACCAATAAACTTCTATCGAAGTTTGAATATTTATGGACATTTGGCGCCAGCAATTTAACGGTGTTATAAATGTTGATTGTGGTGAGTGGCTCTCAATGTTTGTCATGTGGCTCTTCATTAAAGACCTAATAAAGGGGAACATCCGGATAAATTGAAAATATCAACTATCCATGTCATATTCTATTCTAAAAACGTATCTTATACAATAAAAATACAAATATTGTGATCAAAATAAAAGATTTCGTCTAAGTAAAGAAAGATAAGCTCATCTTACCTTTGAAGCAATGATTTTATTTAAATATCACATAATATATTGTTATAATAAGAAATAATAAATACACCCCTTAATCACACATATAGTCCTGACCCCACACTAGGTTAACCTGTATCGTGGGTATCAAGACCTACGAAGTACTTGCTATCAAACAAATATTTGTCACGGTGCGGGAATCGGACCCACGGCCTCTCGCTTCGCAGTTGGGTACTTGCTTGTTGCGCCACGGTGGCGCAAAGATGTAATGTTAATATGAAATCGAAATCACGGATGCGCGGTCGATTAGGCCTAAGTCCACCACGTTGGCTTAATGCGGGTTGGTGTAGATGTAGTCGATTGATATTTAAGAGAATTTAAAAATTATCGACTAAGAATGTCATCCCTTCATGCAAAATATTTTAAATGTCATAAAAATAGATAGATAGATAGATAGATAACACATTATTGTACACCACAAAAATAGAACATTAACAAGAAATACAATAACTTAATCAATAGCGAAGTACAATGGGCAGTCTTATCGCTGTGAGCGATCTCTTCCAGACAACCTTTGGATATATTGTATGTCATCTACCAAAACGTCTCCAATTGATAAAAAGTTTGATAACCGCTGTTTATTAGATGTAGAAAATGCACTGTAGCAGCACTAAATCTGATTGTTTAGTGAGACGTCGCAGGTTCGATTTTACGAGGCAAATATTTACATATCGCAACCAAGTTTGTTTTGCAAATTAATATATGCACAGTCATCAACGATACGTCGTTGCACTTCGTGTTACTTTTAAATTTAATTTTTGTAATTATTTGGTGCTACTACATTGTTATTCTACTAGCTGATGGCTTGCGGTTCCGCCCCCGTATATATTTTTATCCGAGATAATAAGTAGCCTAAATCATAATCCTTCTCATGTTCTATCTGTGTGCCAAATTTTAGCTGATTTCGTTCAGTTGTTAGAACGTGATTGATTAACAAACATCCAAATGCACAAAGTCGCAAACATCCATACTTTTACATTTATAATATTGGCAGGAAGTAGAATAGAAGTAGTAGTAGTCTTTGATGAACTCAGTGATAAGCTGGCTGAGAAACGAAAGGCTACTGATTGGATTGTCGCATCGGGATAATTTTACTAGGTGGTTGGTCTTGATCAGTAAATAATAATTTCAATATTTGTTACCACATTTGTAGCAAACAATTTGTATAGTTTCAATCTGACAAATTACACATTAGTTACCTGAGAGAGGAATTTGCGCTCGATATGACAATAAGGCGCATCTATCATATCATAGGATGAAAATAAGCTAGTGTGTACATAGTAGTTACATCTATACCTACTTCTTCGGAGAATCAAACTATTCAAGTTACATTCTTCTTTTAGGATCAATAACAGTTTGAAGTGCAAAGCTAATCAAATACCATCACCTGCATAAATAGCCTTCTTGAACTCTTAGATCAATCCAAAGCACTATATCATTTCCGCCAGGACATACTAATTTACACATTTAATATCCAAGAAACCTAGTAATGAACAAGTTATGCACAAGATTCATGCAAATTGATAGATGGAGGAAATTGATAAATGCTTGACCGGGCTTCCGCCAATTAATGCAGAACCAGTGATGAGTTAATTACGAGATGTGATGTTCAGAATATATGCAGGTGCTGATTAGGAAATGTTGCGAGACTAGTTTTATTTCTTTCTATCAGAATGTATGCATTGGTAGTTTATATTTCGTGACAAATTTTTGTGGGTTGCAAAATTGATCCGAACACTTGGGCATACTTGCACGACCATCCTAAATAGAGTTTAACCCATTAAACCTGTTTAAGAAACGTCAAATCGTATGAAAATTTTACATAAGTACTTAAATAAGTTTAGTAGTAAATGTAGATTTAGGATTGTCGTCAGAAGTCCGTCTTAGAATGACAAAGAGTTGAGTCAAATAAGGGTCGTAGTTCTGTTATACGATATCGCTTCGGCGTATCAAAAGGATGAACATTTTAGTACAGTAGCGACACTACTCAGAATTTTGAATAAAATACCTCATCACACAGCAAAGCGCTCTTCGTCCCCAGTCATAAGATGCTTAGTTCTATAATGCCAAGTAATTTCACAATTTCAATGTCCTTCAAAATAGAATACAACAGTGCTGACACACTGCAGAAGCTGCTTTCCAATAGGAATAGACAATGAGAAGATTTTTAAATAATTCTAACTGTGCTACTTTAGTAACCTGATTAAAAGACGAGAATAGACCAGTCATTCACTTGAAACCGAATGTTCAAATCTTGCAACCTTCTAAACACAACTGTATTTTCTCCCACAACCCAAGTATCTTTCAGTACAAATGGAATTGGCGGCTAACAAGCACTCGTTACTATAATTACCGGGTCGACGTGAGAAATGCAACTTAATTGTTGGGAACGCGTGGCTTTGTCTCGGAGTGTTGCGACACCGGGAATGGATTGAGAAATTAAGTTTTATAGTATCTTACTAACATTTAATGGGGATATTATTTACTAGGTAGGCCTCTCTATAAGAGAGTTCGTCCGGCTAGTCTTTCTACGTAATGTTAATGTAATTGACGTGTCAAGTGCACGTAGTGGCTTTGCTTATTAACCGTTTTGTTTTATTTTGATTTTGGTAGGTACAATCGCTTGGTCTATTCTTGCCGTCAAGCGGCAAACCTAAAGTAGGTATGTCTCGGGATAATGAGCACAGTACAAAGTTTTGAATTGAGTTTGAGTTCTAATATTTACGAGCAGGTGTGGCGCTTACCATCTATCTGCTCCTCTGGTTAAAAAACTATCGTCGTAAGAACAACATAAATACGGCAAGCATTTCTGTCGTGGAAATATTTAATTGATTATTTACATTAAATTGAGCATCAATCACATCAACTAACCGAAAGTTAGAGGCAATAGTTGTTTAATGTAAACACATTGGAATTAACATAAAAATATTTTTTATCTAAATAGGCTCTTACAATACGATTAGACCATAAACATACAATAACGGAGGCAGTGGCATATTTTAGCATTTAAAATTATATGAATAAATACATATTATACAAGATACTAATAGGTTTTTTGATACCGTAACAAATTGTCAGTGCGTAAGGTCACGCACATTAATAATGCCAGTCGATTAATGTTTTGGTTTGAAATATAGAACTAAAATATTTGGGTAAGTTAAAAGTCTCTGGAAGATGTAATTGGTAAGAAAGATTCACAGGCTTATCGAACCCCATAAGACCTTACGACTGTGGTTGCTATCCACCCAGAAATCAAACTCATTAACAGCATAATTATGTCATTGATTAGGCATTAAACATTCTGTAACGCACTCCTTAATCTCGAGCAAAAAGAAATTACCTGACTCTGAGGCCCAGTCTTCAGCGAAGTGAAATTGCTCATTGATCTAAAATCATCCCTCTGGTATACGGCGCTTCTTCTACCCGGAGGTCCGTACTGCTGGTATAGGGCATCAGCTCCAAGGGCTTGGGGTTGAGGCCGATGAGGAGGGGACGCTAGCATCTCCTGTGATCGAGCTTGATGGTTCAACAGTAACTGCTGCTGGACTATCTGCTGTTGCATTAGTTGTCTGAAAATAAGATTTGATCATTATTGAACAAGTGGTGAAATAATGATCAGGTATTCAGATTAAATCGCATTTACGGACCTTTAAAGTCATAAAATGTGCAGCCTGAATGTTAAATATTTCCAGTTTCTTAGTTGACTACTCGCCTTTTAATCAACCATAAGGTGTGAATATTGCCAGTCATTAAATTTTTATTCGTCGTAATGACCTTTTTATTAAAAGGGAAGTTATCAATCATGAAATCGTCTCCATTTATGGTGTTAATCAAATAAAATGTTTCAAAGTGGGCAAGTTTTTTTTATTTGTCTGAATGACGAATCGAGCAAGTTGCTCGCCTGATGGTAAGCGCCACGCCTGCCCATAAATTATAAAGCACTGCATGACATTTGACTTCGCTCGTCATCCCGAGACATTAGATTTTAAGTCTCATCATGCCCAGTAATTTCAACGTCATTTATAATATCCTTCAAACCGAAACACAGCAGCATTTATATACTGCTGGTTGACCTCTCGTATACGAGGGACCTACCACCTAGTAAATACATTTACGGTTCTATATTTCGTCTTACCTATGAGGTGATGGACTAGGGTACGCCAAATTATTCGCCATACCATGACCATATTGCATTTCCGGTCGATTTTGCAACACTGGTCTCCCATATATCCCCTGTTCCACCTTCCTAGCTCCTGTATCCCTCGGCGTCACCTGCTCAGGTTCGGGCCTCTTCCTTTCCTCACTATTGTTCAAACTTGGCTCTTCATTTCTCTCATCACTGTTTTCTTTGCTCTTAAACCTACTTGATATCATATCTTTGAGCGTGTGATACGTTTTACTAACAGATTTATTGTTTTTAGGTGCGTCGCGTGTGTTGTCTTTCCCAGTTTCAACAGTCACTGTAATCTGTTTAGAGTCAGCATTGGCTCCGTACGTTTTGGCAGGTATAGGAGGTTTCGGCGAGTCATAAGTGGGATTTCTTTGATTCTGGTGCATGTTGTAAGCATAGTTCTCGTGGTACTGTCTGAAGTCGCCGGAGGTTCCCGCTTGGTTCTGTAGAAAATAATTCTGTTAACGACCCTATTGTTGTGTCATGGGAAACTAAAAACAATGGCGTATTGGTATTCGTCGAGGTTTTGTGGCGTGTAGCTGTTTATAAATCAGGTGAAAGGTGCATTGTTATTGTAATTAAAAATGTTTGTTGAGTCAATTTTAGATATTTCTGTCTGATCTTAATAAACCTTTTTGCTATATTAAATGAGATAAAGAAAGGTTTTGAAGTTTGTTTGTGAATGCGGGTTCACATGGTTCGATTTTATTTGATCAACTGACTTGAATCAGCAAAGGCTGTATGGTTTTTGTTGATCAATTCGATTGAAAGTCTATTCAGACAGTTTAAATTTCATACGAATTAGCAGTTTATCGTCTTACATCGAACCTTTTGAACTCGCTATTTGTATCAAACTGATTGTGATGACACTTGGTTGTTTTCTTTGTAGACTAAAATAGGTTACGGGCCTATTTAGAAGGGTTGATGTCAGATAGGCGGCCGGTCGTAAAAACTACAAGCGAAATCTTTCTATAACATGTGTTAAAAAGTATGTTGCGGCGACCCCACTGCGAGTGGGACAATCACAGGTGAAAGAAGGAAATAGGTTATAGGCCATTCTTCATCCTGGAGGGTATATTTCTCTAACGATAGTCGATAAACTGATAGGAAAATGTATTATTTATATACAATCCATGACTGCCTCGGTGGCGCAGTTGTAATGCGTACGCGTTACGATTGAGGCTAACCCTGAGGTCTCGGGTTCGATCCCCGGGTCGAGTAAAGTGGTATTGAGTTTTTCTTTTACGAAATGCTCAGTATCAGTCCGGAGTCTGGAATTTGTGCCCGGTATTGCGATAGAGTCGCCCCCTATCACATCGTGGGACGGAGATACACTCGGCGAAATGTGGGTGTATTGGTTACACCTCTGGCTACCCCTTCTGGGATTACAGGCGTGAGTGCGTACGCATTACCTACGTTCATAAATAGATTATCTAGCTGAAATAATATTGTGATTCTTAGCGAGTAGAATTCCACTACGGAACCCGTCGATGTGTCCGTTACAAATTATACACATTATAGAACCATTACCGCAATGACATACGGATTTCCTCTTATTTTGTACTTTTACTGTGTGGGCGTACATTTTTTATTTAATTGGTTTTTGAAAGTATTCATTTAATGAGATGTTATGCTGAATATTTATTTAATAATATTCAATTTGTTAACTGTGTAACTACTTACTTTTGTTGTACTTTTTTTACTGATCAGCATTCCGCAGGGTTAAAGGCTATTTGATGGAAGATGTTCAGACCTCGCTGGTCTAGTGTGGTGGATCGCCATAGGGATTCATCTACTAGTCATTTCCCGCATTTCTGCTTACGGGTTTAGATCCCATAGTACTTACCTCAGAGGACGCAATAAGTACACAAGAATTGTACACCCTACATTTTTACTCTTGTAATTGTAATTGTACCACTAAGTTGCGGTAAATTGACCGTAACTCAATATTGCCATATCGCTTACGAGAACCCGTATCGCGCTCCTGAAGGCCAATTCTCGTAATTTTAAACGTTCAAAATATTATTCCGATCTAGTCTCAGCGTCAAGAAAGTTGCAAATGGCATTCTCTTAAACCAATAATCAACGTCAACGTGGTTTAAGAGAATGCCATTTGCAACTTTCTTGACGCTGAGATTAGATCGGAATGATATTTTGAACGTTTAAAATTACGAGAATTGGCCTTCTGGTTTGTGAGCACATAACGCGGGATTATGAAACCCCGCGTTATGTGACGCAACTTTACTTCTAAACAGCCCGTCTATAGTATACTTAATGTATGTAGTCTTTGTTATTTATATTTATATCTGGGGAAATGACAACATAATACAAAATTATCTACTCGGCAACTTATATAAAGAAGCCTATGTCAAAATGGTGGGTACTGCCTTAATTGACCGCCTAATACGTTATTCTGGGCCTTAGATCTTGGGCTATTATACAACAGGTTAGTAATTTATGAAACTATTTGACAAAAAAAGAATTATCAAAATCGGTTCACCCAGTCGAAAGTTCTGGGGAACAAACATAAAAAACAGTCGAATTGAGAACCTCCTCATTTTTTGAAGTGGGTTAAAATTCAAAGTTATCAAATATGACAGCCTCCGTGGCGCAGCGGGCGAGTAGCCGGCTGCGAAGCGAGAGGCCGTGGGTTCGATTCCCGCACCGAGACAAATGTTTGTGTGATCCACTAATATTTGTCTCGGGTCTGGGTGTTGTGGGTTGGCAAGTCCGTTGTAGTTCCTGATACCCACGATACAGGTTAACCTAGTGTGGGGTCAGGATTATGTGTGTGACTGTTGGGTGTATTTATTTATTTATTTGTATTTACAACCGTGATAATTGTTACATATATTTTTAAGACCACCAAAAAGTCTAAATTATTATTCAATCAATTGCTATATATTACGTGAAACGGTATGGCTGTTAAATAATTCTTAATTTATATGCGCAAGCTATGTAACGTTTATAGGAAGTAAGTAATAAAATTTGAAAGCAAATCATAGTAATTACTTGTCGAAAAGTTAATTGAGATGTACCGGATTTAAATTACGAAACAATATCTTGTTAACGCCGATTAACTAAAAACGCCGTGAATCAATAAATAAGGTGAGTCTACACAACATTTATCATTAAATAAGAATAAGACTTCACTACATACATTCATACGCACTCACGCTTGTAATCCCCGAAGGGGTAGGCAGAGGCGTAACCATTACACCCACAATCGCCGAGCGTATGTACGTCCCACGATGTGATAGGGGGCGAGCCTATCGCCATACCGGGCACAAATTCCAGACTCCGGGCTGATACTGAGCATTTCGTAATAGAAAAACCCAATACCACTTTACCCGAGCCGGGGTTCGAACCCGAGACCTCGGCGTTGGCCTCAATCGTAACGCGTACGCATTACAACTGCGCTACCGAGGCAGTCACTTCACTACATTAATCAATAAATAAGGAAGAGTCTACACAATACAATATTTCTGAAACATAAGTCCTATTACTATTTAATAAATACCAAACAATGTAAAATGGTGCCTGTAGAGGCCTATTTCCTTTAACGGCATTATTTTTTACAATAGGGCTGGATAAAAATAAAGTATTTTTCAGCAAATATTATTTATTAAAAAAAAATGAATAAAAATGTAATATGAAAATACATTTTGAATGCACATAGTTACCGCTTCACGATTTATTGATTAAATGTATTATGTAAAGAGGTTCGTGTCATATTTACGATAGAAGATAACATAAAAAACAATAATAAAACAACAATTCAAAATTCTACATAAACTAATAAACACTCCCTTTCTTAACCCTTAAGTTTACAACATAACAAACAATTTAAAAACATAATATACAAACATTTTCCAGGGCAAACTCGACCATTTTACGGTGGCACAACACAACACAACACACAATCACATCACACAACAGTTTAACCGTGGAGCGCTGCGTGTCGCTGTCACCGGATGCGCGGGATCCGCTCGCGCGGTCTGCCCGACCGCTTGCGGGTTGACTGCGCCGAATGTACAAATACGCACTATAACTCGGTCGGCCTTAAGTTAGTCACGAGCGATATTGTGTTGTTTCAGAGACTAAAGCCCAGTGTTCACAATGGGTGAGACAATCAAAAAATTGCCACATACGAGAGCATGGAGGACTGGCTTGTCGGGGTTCACGCGGTCTCGTAGGTATATTCGTGTTAATTACTTGCCAGAAACGGGTCTCGCTGAATGTTCCAGGCGAGCCCGGTCTCTGGCAAAATATGCCTAATATAGTTTTCTACAGTCTCGTGGCACTTATTCATAACCTACTCGCGACTCACGTGCGAGATTTCACAAAATCCTTTTGACTCATGTTCAAAAGCCAACAGCAAGGCGAAACTCCACGCATATAGACGAGTCCGCGCGAGGCGAGACGAGACTCCTCCAGACGCTCGTGTACAACAACTGCCGGTATGTCTCGCCTAATGAGTGGAAAGCGTATAAACCGTAAGGGGATGTATACAAGGCCGGTGAAGAGTACGTAGGCGTGCATCGAGTCGACCGAATAGTGGATTTACACGAAGACAATGAAATCTGTGTTGAGGAGATATGAAATTTGATCTGATTTTTTGTGATCGCATGTCGATTTCCATAGGAGTGTGTATCGTCGAATTATTTTATTGCATTTTAAAGTACATAGTTACAGTTTTATAGAAAGCGATTTTAAAATCTGTATGTTAAAATCTGAGTACCTACTGATATATTTAATAATAAGTAGTCGATTTAATTATTTACTGTGTGTCCACGATGGCACATGTAAGTAATCAGTGCAGATTATATAACACCAATTTTGAAGCAGACTGTTGGTAAATCTGATTCTATGTAATAAAAATATTCCGCATTTTACATGATTCGATTTTGTTAAAAGCATCTGTCCTTCGCAAGTTACATCCATATCATTATTTCGCTCCCGTGGGTCATAGCGTGATATTGTATTACTATAAGCCATCGTCTTAAAAAACGAATAAATGACGTGAATATGACCTTAATCAGTGAAGTCGTTCAATAGTTATGCGATAGTATTTTCGCTAATTAAATATACATCATAACATAAACGAGTTATATTTCTATAAACGCGCGTAACTTATATAGTATCTTAGAAAAGTACGCAGTAATAAAATTATGTAACTCGTACTCAGTATATTTGATATGTTCATTAAATTATGGTAAGCTTTCACTCCATGGTTCGTGTACCATCACTAAGTAATCACTATGGTTCACAACACCTTTGAATTTAATGAGTGAAACTGATTTGAAACGCGGTTTGCTTTTAACACGCGAGTTAGCTTTAAAAAGTGTTTCACTGCATAACTATAGGCATTTTTGGCCTATAAGATGAGCTGGTCTCCTATTGTCACCGCGAAGGCATACAACTGTATAGTTTTAATATTAATTTTAAGTTAGTTGATTATTATTGCGCACTGCATTATGTATGTTGCATGTCTTATTTATTGATAATAAACTTTTTCTTTCTTTCTTTCTATGACGTTTTTGACTCGAAAAGCATAATATATTTATAATTAAACTAGGACAGCGTTAGTACCCGATATGACGACAGGTATCTAAAACGTAACTATGGGAGGACTAGTTGCATCTCTAGCAGGATGTTGCTAGGCATGATGGTTTATAATGTATGTAATCTACTGTATTTATATTTTATCTATACTCTATGTCTAAGATACTAGCATCGCTTAAGCGAATGGATCGACTTAAATACTTTTGTTTGTTTAAAATCTGGTTTATTCGAGTTGGTTCTTAACTATGTTAAAAGAAAATCTGTTCAGCCATTAAAAGAATATAGATGTTTTTGTAATTGACGTTTGGGGATTTTAACGTTTAGTTTATTTAGCATTTCATTTTAGTCACAAAAGTGATAGAAATCTTCAGAATTTAGTTTATTATTAGGTTTTGGTCGCGGCTACGCCCGCGTGAACGACTTTTACCGAGATAAAAAGTAACCTAAGTATGTCCCGGCATGGTCTACCTGTGTGCCAAATTTCAAAACTATTCAGCCGTTAAGGCGTGATTGATTAACAAACATCCAAATTAAGAAACTCACAAACATCCAAACTTTCACATTTATTATAATAGTAGGGTAGTAGGAAGTAGGATTACAGAATTTATATATAAAGGTAAGGTACTTATATAAACTTAAAGTTTGTAAAATAAAAAAAATGTGTAATTATAGTTTTCATGGTATAGGTCGGCAATTGCGAGGTTGAATTTCTATTCGTATGCACATTTTTATCTAAATTTTTCCATATTCGTCCCTAACATTCGTCCTAGCAAGCCCGCAACGTAAGTACAGCGGTTCACAACCGTTGGTTTCTCAGTACATGACGCCGCCACAGTCGACGCGCATGGTGAATTTTTATGGGCCATTTCAACCACACAACACTACACTATTTCATAATGTTACCTTACTTATGCTCTTGACTGGTGTTTATAAAACACTTGAGTTAGACTGGTTAGAGTGTTTGGGAGAATGGTTTTTCAGAATCGTTGGTTGAAGACATCTGTTTTTGTTTTTTGTCGTCGTGGCTGGGCAAAATTAATCGCTTCATGTAACATGTGTACAAATATGTACTTTGGTACAATAAATTATTATTCTTACCTTGGTTATATATTTTAAAAAAAATCGAACAAACCTATATACAACGTGTTACAGAAACCTTTTTTTTTTAATAGTATAGGCCGGCAAACGAGCAAGTGGATCACCTGATGGTAAGCGATCTCCACCGCCCATGTAACGCCCACAATACAAAAGAATTATGGGTGCGTTGCCAACCTTAAAGGAAAGGGATAATAAGGGATTGGGAAGGGGAGGGGGATTTGGGCCTCCGGATATCTCACTCACCGTACGAAACGCAGTAGCAAGCTGCTACTTTACGCCGGTTTAAAAGTTTGCTACTTTAGCTGTGGTCAAATTTAAGCAACGTATTGTGTACGATGCAAGTATTTTATCCCCCGTAGTAATCCAATTGCATTGCATAATTAATAAACCATTTTCTTTTTTATCGAATGAGTAACATGTCGATAGTCGATTAGTAACTTTGGACAACAGAAGATGCTGACAGATGACAGCTGATACGAATAAACTCTAGGTTTGGGTAATACAAATACTTAAAGTGACATGATAGATGTTATCGATCGTAATAAACGAGTGATTAAAATTTGCGTGAAGTTTCAACATGTCTGGATTTTTATAAGATCCGGTACGATACGATACGGTACGGTGTATGTAAAGAACCTTAAATATGACTACACCTTTCTGTAACACGTTGCAGAAACGTTCAAGTGGGTCGCCTGATGGTAAGTGATACCAATTGCTTATGAACACCCACAACACTAGAAAAATTATGAACGAATTATCGACTTCAAGGAAAATAAAATTGAGAATTGAGAAGGAGAGTGGGATTTGGGCCAGCGGAAATCTTACTCGTTGTACTAAATGCAACAGCATGCTGTCACTTCACGTCGGTTTTCTGTGAGACTGTGGTACTACCCCAGTCTAACCAGTCATTTCATGCTGTAGACAAAACTGTTTACAGCGTGGCTCTGCTACTTTAAAATGATTATATTGCATGGCCTACAATAGGTATGTTGACCTACAAATAGCTGGATATACACTGGTTGGTTCTGAAGCGTGACTCACGGAATTAGTCACTTTGACGGGCTTTTGACTTCGTGAACTATGATCAGGTTGAAACAGGTGGTAAATACTTTCAAGTTATTGTTTATAAATACGATTGGATTTACTTTTTTATGGTATAGGATGGCAAACGAACAAGTAGGTCACCTGATGGTAAGTTATCGCCACCGCCCATGTACGTCCATGTACACCCACAATACCAAAAGAATCATGGTTGCGTTGCCGACCTTCAAGTAAAGGGAGGGGGTTTGGATCTCCGGATATCTCATTCACCGTACGAAACGCAGCAGCAAGCTGCTACTTTACGCCGGTTTTCTATGAGACAGTGGTAATGAACCGGACGAGCCGGCCCATTCATGCTGTAGACAGTGTCTACAGCGTGGCTCTACCACTCATAAACTTTTTCATTTAGTTATGAAGTTTGAAAGTGTCCTGTGCCTTGTATCGTACTGTGATAGAAAGAAAGAAAGAAAGCATTTATTGGCAGGCGTTAGGTGGTAAATGTACAATCGATGCAGAATAAATATTGTTATAAGTAGTAAGTTGCTACCTAGATACCCACTGTAGACGGTATATGCCCCACCACAACCGCCCCAAAAGGATACAGATCAGCATATGCCAAATAATAATTGCTTGGCACTCGGTTTGGTGGTTTAGTTGATACAGGCCTTAGAGTTCTTCTTACCTACTCATACGCACTCACGCCTGTAATCCCGAAGGGGTAGGCATAGGTGTAACCAGTACACCCACATTTCGCTGAGCGTATCGCCGTCCCATTATGTGATAGGCCGAGCCTATTGTCATATCGGGCACAAATTCTAGACTCCGGGCTGATGCTGAGCATTTCGTACACATTACAACTGCGCCACCGAGGCAGTTGTTCTTCTTAGTTCTTACCTACTCAATCTATAATTATTGCGTATCTAACTAACTTGGTATTAAGACTGTCAAAAATTATAAATTTAAAAAATCGCGATGCCTCATTACACACATTGTTTTATAAATAATTAAGTAAAGTTTATAATTTTATATCTTATCTGTAAGTCAATTTGTAATTCTTCGCGTAATAAATTCTTCGTCCACAAGTTTCTTAATTTCGTTAGCTCTTGTGAAATTATAAATATGAGACTTTGAAAGTTTATTTATGAATACGCTTCAACTGCTGAACGCATTTGGATAAAATTAGGCACATGGATAGATTATGACTTAGATTAGAATATAACCTACTTTTTATCCAGGAAAAGTCTTAACACCGGCGGAGCCGCGAGTAAAATCTTCTCCTTTCGTCCGGCTTTCTCCCATTTCTAATTGTGGTCGGCTCTCCTAGTAATCATTCTCCAGAGATATCTTCTCTAGCTCGCTGGCCAGGTTAGCTATTTCGAGATGTTTCATGATAACTAAAGTAAAAGCTAGTTTCCAATATATGAAGTTACAGTTTATGTTCTGACATCTTTTAGTCGAGTACGGGGCTCAAATATTTTTTTATAGTGACCGGAATACGACGAAGTGATTCATCTGATGATAAGTGACATCCACCGCCCATAAACCCCCACAATACCAGAAGAATCATGGATTCTTTGTCGATCTTTAATGAAAGTATTAGGAAAAGGAGGAAGGATTTGGACCTCCGGAAATTTCACTCACCTTACAAAACGCAACAGCAAGCTGCCACTGTACGATGGTTGTGTGTAAAAGTGAAACTAACTCGATGGCCTATTCATGCTGTAGACGACGTCCCAAACATGTTATGGCAGATCCCAACGACTCCATCACAGTCGCTATCGAAGCAGCACTTTCCTTGCCCAACCCGAATCGCAACAGTAATGCGCGACCCCGACATAGGACACGCCTGCGAGTCCGAAGAGCTCCTACAACTGGCCCTCGGCATAATGATGTGCAGAGACGGCCCTAAACTATACTCCCCAGCGATTGTTCAAGCTGAGGTCTAAGCCTTCTAAAAGGCGCCTCTGTGCTTAATTGCTACTAAATACACTGTACATATTTCTGGCTAGAGCGCCATAAGCGCCGGCTTTATTTTCAGGTGAAGCTGTAAAAGCAATATAGGCTAACAGCACAAATCCATTCGAAAAAAAAGGTATCTACTCAAACAAGTACTCAGTCTTTTTTACGTTCCCCATAGTTCCTACAACCTTAACAGCCCTATTAAGTCTCCGAAAGACTCTATTTATAAGTCACGTATTCAGTGATTCATATGTAGTGACGTCACTCGAGGACTCGGCTCGAAATAAGATTTTATAACCATATAAAATTTGTGGACACAGATCGTGATACGCCTCGTTAATTTGTTATGTATGGGAGATGTTTTACTTGTATAAAATGTAAGAAGAACTAAATAAGACTGTGGTATTTTTGGCCGATGAGAAAAGGCGGAAGTTTTTATTTATTTTTTAGGATTTTTTGTTAAAACGAAAATAATTTTACTGGTGTTAGTTTGTAAATAATATGAAATGAATACAGTGCAAACGATTTCATAATAGTTAAGTCAAAATGCTTTATTTATTACTAGATTTTGCTCGCGGCTCCGCCCGCGTGAATAGACTTTTCCGAAAGTAGAAGTATCCTATGTTACTTCTTATACCTCCAAGAATATGTGTACAAAGTTTCATGATGATCGGTTAAGTAGATTTCGCGTGAAATTGTAACAAACAAACTTACATTCACATTTATTATATTAGTATGATAAATACTTATCTTTAGTTTTAAATAACTAAAATCATACTTAGCGCTTGTTTTACAATGTCCAAATAAACGTTACTTATCAAATTAACTTTAAGACCGCAAAATACAAAATCATCAACTTAAAATTTATACATGGAGGAACGTATGTCAAATTGCTATTAAGTACTGTGTAATGTGTTATCGGGCTGTTATAATTTAATCACATGTGAAACAGGCCCTTAATTGGCTCTGAACTAAAACTTGACTAAATTAAAAATTACTTAGTTTGGTTTTATTTAATTCTGATGAATCGGATCTAACCTAACAATATCTTGAAACGCTAGTTAAATATTTGAGACCCTCTTAAACTTTAGAACTATATGTCGCGTAACAAAATAAAGTAGCCGTTAGATAAACATTTGATCGGCAAGTTGAGCAAATAAACGACATCCTAACTAATATCATAAATGCGAAAGTTTGTTTGTTACGCTTTCACGGCTAAATCGCTGAACCTATTTTGGTGAATTTTGGTACAGAGATATAGGCTGTTCATGCGGAGTCGCCAGCAAAAGTTAGTATGATTATAATTCTTAAAGAACATTATGTACTGCACATATCCTAGAAACTTATAACTACACACGTCAAGAATTTATGATATGGAATAACAAACCATGACGCCACTGATTCCCTATTCAGTATTCGACCTTGGCAGACCTTTATAAGGAGCAAGTGCATCGGCATTCAAAAGCAATAGGGTGGATAATCGCGTGACCTCCTTCGTACAGGATGCGAGCCATCGACCTTACTGGTATGTTATTGATATGAAAACTTCTCAGATATAGAAGACAGGTGGCTATACAAAGTTTTGCTGTGAGAATTTTATATGAGGGCTTGATGGATGTACTTACAATACATATGATTTTTAACCAACGAATAAAACGGATGAGGTTCTTAATTCGACGCGTATATTTAAACCCACATAACTTTTCTGTCATTCGATTGATGATCCCTTTTAAATTTGAAGAGAATTTTCCATCCCTAAGGAGGTAAAAAAAGAAAAAAAAGAACCTTGCCCAGCAGTGGAAAATATAGGTAAATTAAAAAATAGGATGTAAAACGGGGATGAACGATTACAAGTTCGACATTTATGTACTGATTTTGATGATATTTCACTAAAGGTTGTAAAATAAAAACTTTTTTACAATAATAAAATTTGAGCTACTCAAAAGACTGAAAGGCAGAAAATAAAATCATAATCCCACCAATAATGAGTCTGCGATATTACATTTTTACATATACTATATTTGAAATCACTTTCAGATATCAAAGGTGCGATTCGCCCGAAGGTGTAGCAACTAGCATGCTTATTACCCGAGCATCAGGGGCAAGGAACTCCCACTGTCACGGCTGATAAACATCGAGTAGAATGTTTCCTTTATAATTGTAATTCATTGTGTTACCTTGAACTATTATATTATGAGTATTATGAAAATGTTTTATGTAAGAAGCGTTACGAAACAAAATTATTACTACTTTAAAGATGTTTGAAGACGGGTTTTCAGTACCATAGATATTTCTTTCTGCCTGGTGTTAGCCTGGCTTAGTATCTGCAAGCTTCCATTTCGCCGTATCTTGAGCATCCTCCGTAATGAGGCCATTGGATCTTAAGTTCCCTCCTCCAATATCTACGTCTAAATAAACATAATTATAATTTTTGTCAGTCGCGATAATACGTCATCATAATAATTTAACCTACACAACTTTTGATGAACATGTTAGGAAAAAACTTGGTCTCAAGAGACCCAGCTTTAAATTTTATGTGTATTACTTACTTCAATGGTCTTGCAGTAATCATTTATTCCACTGTTGTTAGTTCACTATCCACATTGACACATTATTTCCTAACCTTTTATTTCAGCTCATTTTCATTTCATTATTTCTCATTGCATACGTCATCTTTTACATAATCCATAATATTCTGTATTTATTTTATCACTAATATTATGTTTTTAAATGTTGCACATTATCCAAAAATAATGCGAGTTTGGCTTTACCTTGTAAAATTACTGTATTGTATGTTTATAACAACATTTTTTGACTAAAATTGGAAAATCAAAAAATGAAAAAATAAATTTGGACAGTCACCTTCATTGCCCTTTACTTTTACTTACTTTACTAAAACGCTTTAAAATCTAATGACAATGCATAATAAACAATGAACTTGCATCAACGAGAGCTTTCTATTTTTATCGTATCTGCCAACTGGTTAGCTTTCAATAGTTTCTAAGCATTACACGACAAAAGTTGATGGAATGTTTGGCTCGGTTATTTTGAGCGATGTACTTGTTTATTACTAGTATAAAATGGAGACAATTTGTCGAAACTGGAGCGTAAAGTTACACTTTATTATTATGAAAGTGTGTTGTCTTCGAACTGATTATTGGATAGTTCTAAGGTATATAGTCTTTCGTAAAGCTAGGAAAGTCATGCAAATGACAGGTTGCTATATTTTTAGACGAGAAAGTAGGTGTTTACGTCTTTCATTATTTATCTCTCTAATAGTTTTTGCTATTCGACTGACTAGATCGTCTAGTTTACCTCAGACCACCTCAGGGTATACATCAATAAGTACATTTCATTTTATGACTCTCTTTCTCGTATCAAATATGTATTCTTGTGAGTTTACTATACTCGATTAAATTTTGTCTTTTTCTATTCGATACAAAGAATTTAGCCCTCCGGATCTCACTCACTGTACGAAACTCAGCAGCAAGTCGCTACTTTACGTCGATTCCATCCATGCTATAGATAAAACTATCGTATGGCTCTACCTCTTTAAAATCACTACATCAAGCACATCTCATTCACCATCGCAATATAAGTTCGTTATAGCTCGCAAATTAGCAAAGATACATAATATTAGATATCTGCTTTCGAGGATCTTAACCAATTAAGTCTTTCAACATAACTTTAATTGCCGTTAAAGTTTAATCAAGTCAAATAATCTGAGTGGCAAAATCTGATGATTATTCCAAAGTATTTGCATGTTATTATGTTTTTTTTTAAGAAAAGGCAAGACGTTTGACCATAATCACCCCTGATGGAAAGTGACGATACGGTCTACGTTGTTACAAGCCTGGCTAAAATACTTATTCACTCTAACTAGTGTGTCTAATGTAGAGTCTAATTATCATTTTTATTGTTAGTAAGTGCCTGTGAGTTACAAAACCATAGAAATAATTAAAAAGTGGATAGATATTTGTTTACATTTCTGGAACAGGCAAGGCGATTAGACTTTAGTAGTTTGGAGAAGTAACTTTAAATTAAAGAATCGTATTGTCAGTTTAGGTTATAGTTATATTGTTTGGTTTAGGTTACACCATGGATAGGCTGGTTCGACTGGGTTGGTACATGGTACTATAGTATCACAATAAACGTGGAACATCGTGATATGTCGATCTTAAAGAAATGATCGAGATTTGGGGAAAATGGTACGTACGAGTATAAACATTCTCACATGTCTGAGACAGTAGTCCAGTAGCAGACTAAGCTATGGTCAGCACCGCGTCCCCGGTTTTAGGGGACCCCTGAATCTCGAAATCTTATACAATGTCAAGTCTATGCTATTTATTTATTTATTGCACCAACAAAGTGAACACCAATATAATCTAGTATATTCTTTGTATAGTTTTGCTGATCCTGCAGTCAAACTGTTTGTACAGTTTTGTGGGACATTGTAGTAGCTCATAAGTTTTTCTTATCTTGTATTTTAATAATTAAATAAATAAATAAAAATAAATAGTCAACACAATACCTTCCAATTTTGCACACGGTAGATGCCACCTTACTTATAGGTACAAACAACAAGGTTTACAGACAAGCAGCCAATGAAAATGTGATACTCCAATCACCGGCAAACGCTAAAATCACCAGAATGCCCTATATGTCTAACCACCTCCTAAATTTCCAAGAGGTTATTCTTTTTCCAGCTGCCCTGGTCCAGAGTGAAGAAGGAACCATGAAGAACCTGACAAAAGTCACGTGGGCACACGCCGTCAACAACAAAACTTACTTGACGGCGGCTTTGGCAAGTAAGTAGAATTCTTAATAAGTAAGGCTACACGACTGCACTTATCGAGAACTTCGAATTGATGAATCCAAAGTTTTGTACCATTGCGAGTCTTGAAAAACTTAAAAGGAAAGTTGAAAAGGAGTAATCCTTCGATGGTAGGCAGCGGCTTTGCTGTGCCTTGGCTTTGCAGAAGTCTATGGGCGGCGGTGCCTACTTACCATCAGGTGGCCCGTTTGCTCGTCTGCCTATACAGGCAGTATGTGACGGGGCGTAATGCAAAAATGAAGCTCATCAATTTTTTACGACCGACTTCAAAAAAAGTATTGTTCTTTGCTATTACCTATACTTTTGTGTCTTGTATTTATGTGTAAGGTAAATGATCTAACCTTGGACCCCCAATGACTTGCCGCCCCGACCCTCAGACCTCAGTCCGCCACTGCAATAGTCGCACTGGTCTAGAAGGTCTGTTCAACCTGTAGCCAAAACTAGCAGTGCGGTTCTAACACTTAATATGTTGAAACCTAGAGAAGGAATTCGGTTGTTCACACCTATTAGCGAATGATTATCTGTTCACGACACTATCAGTATCAGGTGTTAGTACATAACTAGCACGCTATATATGGACCCTTACAAAATCCTATAAGGAAAAGACAGATCTGAAAGTAGATTTAAATGTTTGTCGGCAACCATATCTAATTGTAATCACACGTATAGTATAAGCTCATGCCTGTATCACCACAGAGGTAGGCAGACGTAAAAGTAGAGCATATATGGTCGACCAAGCATATTTCCACCCCATAACATGATAGAAGGTAGCACATCGCCATATCGGACATAAATTCTATTTCCAGCTTACTTACGTGATTTTTAAAGCGAAATTGTCACCGTTTTTTTACGCTACACCTGGGCATCGAATCCATAATATCATCCATTTCCACACCCTAAGTCCATTACCACCAGACCAAAGAAGTTCATGAAGGTGAAATATATATGCTAGCTACTTACGGAAGTCTGCCACAAGTTTATAAGTAAAACTTACAATTGTAATTAAGGCCGAAACACATTTATACATAATGAGACTAAAATGACAATTCGCATGTGCAGAGCCACGTGGAAGAACCACGCTGTAGATGGTTTATATGTGTAGTTTTGTCTACAGCATCGTCTGGGTCGTTACCACTGTCTCACAGAAAACCGACGTAAAGTAGCAGCTAGCTGCTGCGTTTCGTGCGGTGAGTGAGATATCCAGAGGCCTAAATTCCGTTCCCCTTTCCAATTCCTAAATTATCAAAATAAATACCCGCCGAATTGAGAACCTCCTCCTTTTTGGAAGTCGATTAAAAATAGACTATTTTCAACCGATTTAATGTAGTACTGGGTAAACTTTTTACTTAACTCACCGTATTGATTAAGATTTTAGTATTTGAAAACCAAATTCTCTATTCAGGGACAAATTCGTAATTCGTATGCGTCGCCCTCGGACACATTAAATGGCTCCGTCCATAGCGTTGACACCTACAGTTACCTGATGTCCCACTTAAGGGCTTGTACGTGGGAAGGGTGAAGATTAACTTAACCCGTGACAGCGTCGGAAGTCGTGACGGAAGCGTGTTTCCTCTGGGAATTTGTTTGTTTAATTTTATCGTTGAAGGGAAATTTTAGTTCCTTGTGGAAGTTTGTCCGTGATTTGTAAGTAATAAAAGCATTATTAAATTATTATATATTTTTTTATAGTATAGGCCGGCAAACGAGCAAGTGGGTCACCTGATGGTAAGTGATCTCCACCGCCCATGTACGCCTACAACACTAAAATAATCATGGGCGCGTTGCCGACCTTAAAGGAAAGGGATACGTAAAGGATTGGGAAGGGGAGGGGAATTTGAGCCTCCGGATATCTCACTCACCGTACGAAACGCAGCAGCAAGTTGCTACTTTAAGCCGGTTTTCTGTGAGACAGTGGTAATGATCCGGACGAGCCGGCCCATACATGCTGTAGACAAAAGTGTACACAGCGTGGCTCTACCACTCCTAAGGCTAATATTAGGCTAAAATGTCCCACTGCAGACCAAAACCTCCCTGTCCGTTTTCGATTTGGGCCCTGTCTTGGTCTAAACCCATTTGTGTACAATCTTATCTTCGAGGATCTAATATTCAAGCGATATAGACAACATGCGATGGTAACTGTATCGTTTTTAACCCACTTCAAAAAAGGAGGTAAGTATCAGTTTTTTTGTGTGCACATTGATATCTTCGCCAATTGTGGACTGATTTTGTTGGAAAAAAAGTTCATTCGATAGAGTTTAACTGTGATGCGGTCCATGAATTTGATCAAGATCTGACGCAGTACGGAGTAAAAAATTAAACTCCTCAACGGATAACAGCATAGTCATCCCGATTGTGCTATTAATTTACATACCATAGCTGTACATACCTACTTACAGTAAAATACCTAAGTATCAACAAAACTAAAAAACCGATTTCAAAAATTACAATTTCTATAGGCTTCTTTGGAGTTGGTGCCGGTGCAGCTGCCGGTCAAATGAAATTGCACTAACTCCTAAGAGGCGTAAAGAAATTGTTGTTTTTGACTTTTCAGTGTTACTTTTTAAACCTATTTTTATAGATAAGTGGATTTTGGTCAGTAGTCGGACATACCCGCACGCAGAAATCTGTAATCGGAACTCCCCGTAAAAAAATTGTTTTTTCAATTCCAAAGTTTTGTGCTTAGACTTAGTCAAAATTTATTCCCTATATATACATATAAGTCCCTAAAACAGATGAGAATAAAATAGTGCAATTGAGAAGAACAATTATGAGCAAACTCACCAGATTGATATATCTTACGTCTAAGTACTTTCATTCGAGTTGGTTATTATTCTTTACAAATCCTCTTGCTGTTTGTAATTCGCGGCTCTGTACCACTTATTTGAATATATCAGCAATTATAATGGCGTCCACGTGCCATAAGTATTCTGTGTCAATTAGCAATTCATTTGCGATGTGTTTATTATTGAGATGTTTATAAATGTCATAGCTATTAGCGAGTTCATTTTGTAAGTTGTTTGATTAGTAGAAAACTTTTAACAATAATAAAATCGACTCAAAGAACTAAAATGCTAATAATAAAAATAACCAAATTTGAGTTGATGTTATTCCAATTTAATTAAATGATAGGTAGATAGAATTGACTTATAATTGGTAATTTTTATAATTGAGTTTTTAGTTTTTGATTTAGTTTTATTTGCTTTAAAAATGTTTTATTTTACTATTGTTATTTGTGAAAGAATCATCAAAATGGGTGCGTAAATGACAAAGTTTATGTATTTCATCCCCGATTTCACCCCCTAAGGGATGAAATTTCTTCTTGACGTTAAATTGAAAACTTTGAGCTGTACATTGTGTAATAAATTGGCCAAATCCAAATCGGTTCACGTTTGGGGGAGTTAGGCGTTGTTATACATGCTCTTCTTACATCTACCCTTATCCCACTAGCAGTGGGGTCGGTGCAACATGCTCTTTAAAACATGTTACAGAAAGATTAGGCTTGTAGTTTTTAAGACCGGCCGCCTACCTGACGTTAACCCCTTTGGGGATAATACATACAAAAAATTTATATGTGTACGTGTTGAACTGAGAACCTCCTGTTTTTATTCGTCGATTAAAAAGTTGAGGTGGTTTTAAAGACCCATTTATGCGGAGAGTTTCTCGCAAGACAGAGGCGATAATATAATAGGAAACGTCATTTATGTGGTCGCATCGTACAGTTTCAAAATAGAATCGTATGATGCGTCTTCGAAACTAAAGATGTTCTGTTATGATCTTGCCTATAATCTATATCGTATGCGAAACTGTCTCCATCTTACACTTTAATACAGCATTACTAATAAATTAAGTATACTTATGGAACAGTTCTTTTACTATCTACGACACTATTAACCGACGAAAAAAGAAGTCCTCAATTCCTCATTTTTTATGTTCATATTGTTGGTGGTTTAATTATAATCAACCTAATAAGTTGTAGCTTCAATACCTATTTAGCTTAATAAAAATCATGAAAATCTAACCTCAGCATGCGTCCAAGCTGACAAAGCTTTGGGAGGCGTATCTGGAGCTACAGCACCGAGTCTCCCTCGCTTCCTCGCCTCCTGCAGGATCGGGACCTTGGAGTTCTTGTCTCCGGACGACAGGATAACCTCGCGTTCTATCTGTGGGAAATATTGTTGGATTTTTTTATACAATTAATGGCGAGCAGGGCGTCCCTTGATGGGAATGGTTCTGATTGTTCTCAGTAGCTAGATCGCCCAGGACTTTGCGTGAAAAAGTATAATACATGCCGGCCCATTTATGCTGTAGACACTTTTGTCTATCTGAGTGAGATATCCGGAGGCCCAAATCCCCTCCCCTTCCCATTCCTTTAATTATCCCCTTCCTTTAAGGACGGCAACGCGCCCATTATTCTTTTGGTATTGCGGGCGTACATGGGCGGTGGAGATCATTTACCATCAGGTGACCCACTTGCTCGTTTGCCGACCTGTGCTTTAAAAAAAAAAATGGCGGGCAGGGCATCCCTTGATGGGAATTGTTATGATTGTTCTCAGTAGTAATGTCGCCCAGGACTTTGAGTGAAAAAGTATAAAACTGGTTGTTATTAATAAATAAATAATCTATACCATAATCTATCTATATATATTAAAGCAAAATACCACCCACTCACTGATTAATCACGAAAAATGTATCTATCTACCTCAAAAACTACTAATGCTAGAATCATGAATTTTGTTCATTGGGTTCCACGCGGGCAGTACCGCGGGCCACAGCGAAAGGCGAAAGTGTGTATGGTTTGCCCTTGTTTTAAGCAGCCATGTATTGACATAACTTTCGAGGGCTGGAGAGTGACATTGGCTATTTTATTTCGGAAGTATTATTCCGCAAAGTCTAGAAAAAAAATTGCTTTAGATATGTTTTTTTATTTTTGGAAACTTACAATTAATGTGTTTTTAGGCCATTAGAACTATACCCAAAGTTATTTTTAACTGCTACATTGTATATTATCAAAATTTATGAAAGCTCACTCGTTATTTTCTCCATATGTTTCTATGGGGTAACATGTTATTATACAGTATGTAACAAAAACCCTGTCGGCCCTTTTTAGGTCGTGAAGATAGACATATACACGGCTCCATTAAAATAGTTAAATTAAAAAAAATATAAACAGAAGTGAAATATTATCTTTACACAGGTAACTTAGAAAATGAACATATTTAAAATGTATTATTTACATCTGAATTTCTCTGTGTATTGACGAAGCCGCGGGCGTGGCACGTTTGATGTACGTGGACGCCGCAACATGCTATCTAACTCTGGCTCCAAGTCATTCCTCTTGCAGAGGTAATCAATCTAAATACGGTTTACAAACAATAAATCAATAAAAGTTTAAAAAATAAATATGATTATTTTTATAGTGCAATTTTCGTATGTGAGTTTTTTCATTACGTTTGAATATCGATTCTGATATCACAGTTAAAATGCCTAACAGGGTTTTTGTTACATATTATATAATACACATATGACTTACAAAAATGAATATGATTACACAACCATTACACACCGCACTAACACCTCGAGTTTCACTTATAAAACCATTTTATTATCGTTTAAAAATACAACCAAACACAATACACAGTTCGTCATGTCTGATCTATGAATGTATGACAATTAACTTTCGCTTTATCTCACGAAGAACTATAAAAACGAAAGAAACTGCGGATATGCGGCGTTGTTTATAGACAATGGGGATGCTGTTTTTTTAAATGCCGGCAAAGCAAAATGACGATTTATTGATTGAGATCGTCTATCATTTTACGAGGTGGTAGGTACCTCGTATGGCAGAGGCCGTCTATGAGGTATCACCGCTTTTTCCATTTCTGCCAAGCAGGAGTATGTAACCACTGCTGTGTTTCGGGTTGTAGGAAAATAAATATTTTTATTAGCTTGAATGACAAGACAACAGAAGCAACACCACACAGAACTTTGAATTAGAAAAGCAATGCTTGGACTGGACTGTCACCCCGGGATATAAGCTGTTAAGTCTCATAATGCCCAGTAGCTTCACTGGCCTTGCCACTTGTGGGCTTGGAAGGTTATCTCTGTCTCACAAAAAATCGACGCGAATTAGCAGCTTGCTATTGCGTTTCGTACGGCGAGTGAGATATCCGCCCACATTTCTTTCTCTATCCTTTTCATTCCAAGTCTGCAATTCTTGTGGTAGGTATTGTAGATGTATATGGGCGGTGGAGATCATTTACCATCAGGTAGCTCACTTGCTCGTTTGCTAGATTCTCCTATAAAAAACCGGACTTAAACTAAATACATTTTAGACTAAATAAAGATTAAATGTTTTAATAAACATGTCAATTCTTCTTTAGGATTGAGTCTAAGATGATTTTTTGTTGCATTAGATTGTGTAATGGGATCAATGAACTAATGTAAAGTATATTTGACTCGGTTAAATGAATCATACCTAGTTTTTCAACAGTGGCGGATTAGGCGTCGACGCGGTCGGCGATGCCTAACGCCTCGGGTCATAGGGGACCTCACAAGAAAGTTTTATGAGTTTTTAAGCTTAGTTATTAGTATTTATTTCCGTAAGTATGAGTAGTATTTATCCAGAGTGGTCTGGCTACACTGGCGATTCTGCGCACGAGCCTCGGGGAATCCCCGATTCATTAATTTGGATTTGTTTGTGTAATTTTTTATTAATAATACAGTAATTTAAATACGTGTAGGATCACCAGAAAGTTTCTCAACGCAGACCCACTCAGCATAACACATTCGTGTAGCCACGCAAACACTACATAAAATTTAAACAATACACATTTAAATAACTCCAGCTCCAATGGAACTTACTTGGCTTAGGCCCGTAAGTTCCATAAAAACCCGGCATAATTATTTTTGCCGAGAAGAGAATTTATCTAAAAATAATAATAATACACCCAACAGTCACACATATAGTCCTGACCCCACACTAGGTAAACCTGTATCGTGGGTATCAGGAACTACGAGGGACTTGTGATCTCACAACACCCAGACCCGAGACAAATATTTGTGTATCAGACAAACATTTGTCTAGGTGCGGGAATCGAACCCACGGCCTCACGCTTCGCAACCGGCTACTCGCCCGCTGCGCCACGGAGGTTGTCGATTAGCAACAATTTACAAATATGTATATAATTTAGCAATATTTATGTGTATAATTTGTCTCATTGATTATGAGGTTTTCTTTCTAACTTGGAAATGAAAAAGGCTTAGCAATGTCTAAATTAGAGTCGGTCTAAAGAAACTTATAGAAATTGATATTTTTTACTTTTCATTGTTTTTATTTTTATGGAACTCTAGGGGCGTTGCACATGTTTTTCCACAAAACATAAAATTTAAAAAAAAACTTAAAGTCCGACTAATATGAGACATATCTTACTTTCTTCCCCACATTATTCTGCATCGATTGGTATCGGTCTCGACCCCATACCCCCAGCGGTTTCGGAGGAGATAGCGTGGCAAGCTTTTGGCAGCGGCGGCGGCGCCAGTTACTTTTTTTTAGACGAGCAGGTCGCTCGCCTGATGGTAAGCGCCACGCCTGCTCATAAACAGAAGCAACACCACACAGAACTTTGAATAACAAAGCACTGCATGACACTGGACTGCGCTCGTCACCCCGACACATAAGGTGTTAAGTCTCATAATACCCAGTAATTCCACTGGCTTCAATGTCCTTCAAAACGGAACATAACAGTGCTTACACACTGTTGCTTGGCGGCAGAAATAGACAAAGCGGTGGTACCAACCCAGCCGGCCTCTCGCATACGAGGGACCTACCACCTTGTAACTTATCTCCTTATCTCAAATGTTGTTTTTATTATGACAGCTTTCTTTATGGCCATACCAAATGTTGATACATAGAACTCATAATTTATTCACCTGTTACGATATTATTAAAATTAATAATGTATTACAATAATTCCAATGTCGGTGAGAAATCACTACTAGTTGGATCGAAGTACTGATTCCTAAAGGTAAATGAAAGTATTTTCTAAAATTCCAAATTTGCTTCAAATATTTGTTATATCATATCACAAATTGAACATGTATGTATGTATGTCTGGAGCGATTTGACTGCGGTTCGAAATAGTTCTTAGCGATGTTTGGAGAAGATTCGTTTTTCTAATTGATTTTAGGGGTTTTTAATGGTTATTAGATAATAGTTAATATTACCATTATAAACACAAAGTAACTAAGTACGTATTTGATTCATGCTTGTTTATTGTTATACCACTAGAGAGTTAAGGAGACTTTATTCCTTAACTTTCTCTTTGATTAATTTCGTTGCGGGACAAAGACAATTTAGCATTTCCAGAGACTCGCCGAGCTTCACTGCTCGGTGTCAACAAAAATGCGTGCCACTGTCGATCCTGGTGTACAGGAGTTACAGTGGCGGGTGTGTGGGCGGGATAGTCTCGTGTTATACCACTAGGTAACGATTAAGTTTAATTTTGTTTGTTATACCTAATTTAACTCTTTCATACAAAATTCCATAAAATATTCCTTCGTATTGGCACTCAGTTCACATTGACTTAATCTCTATTAACAAAAAACTCAATAATATGAAAATAAATCAAAATTGCATTGACAATGATTAATAACTTTACATTATTAAATTTTAATCCGCAATGTAATTTTACTATCTCATATACTCGATAATCAGTACAGTGCAGCGGTCGAACAGCCAAAGATGGATGGACTGACGTGGATAAATTGTTTCTACGTAAACAGGTCCTCGGCTGTTGGCTGTGGGGACTAACAATGAATATTGTCTAGTATTTATATACTGCTAGTTTTTGTTTGTATCTATGCTAGTTTTAAATGTGTTTTTACCTCTTGCTCTAAATTATTAGTGTGTATTCGTTTCCATATTATCCTGGATAATACATCAGTTTTTTTTATAGCAGAGGTCGGCGGACGAGTAAGTGTGTAGATCTGGTGTGATAGGGTTTTCACCATCCATGAACACTTATAGAAAAGATTTGGTATTTGGGCCTCCGGAAATTATATACACCACACACATGACACACCTGGTCGAGCCTTCTCATTATTTTAGCTGTAAATAAAATTGTCTGGAGGGTGGCTTTACTACTTCTTAATGTTTAGATTTCTATTTGAATTTTTGAGGTTCAATAGATTAGGTTATCTATGTAGTTACTTTTTAGACAGCGTGGTAGTTGCTACCGATTTACATCACCCAATTTTGTTTTGTTCTATCAAAGTTAGCAGTAATTTTGTCGAAATACTAGTAAACAAATAACCAGCCCTAGTTTTGCCAGATCAGATAAAAAAAAAACAACTTACAGGAAACTTGGCGGAATGCGTGTGCAGTGCGGCGGGGACGGAGGGCGCGGGCGCGCCGGGCAGCGCGGCCTCCGGCGCCGGCGGCATCCTGTACGGAGGGACGCTATCGAGTGTGCCTGCAAGAAATGAGCGAGCTGAGACAATGGTAGGGGAATTTCGTAATATGTTAAGTAAGTAATTCTGAAAATGGGGTTATTGCGAAAATTTAAAAAACCTGCCAACAGAAGTAAAATTTTCATATTGGCAACATGAGTCCAGACGTCAAATTTAATAAACTCGTCGCATCAGTCGTCTTGAGTCGCTAGTGTCAACACTGCAAGCGTAGTGTTAAGTTGTGTTGGATAATTTCTGAATTACCCTAGTAATATACGTAATTTCCCCAAAATAAAAAAAAATACCTTTTATTTCATATGTGTAATATATATAACCCAACTATATACTTAAGAATCTAATATAAATTTATTATACATCATTTCATACATACGCACACACGCCTGTAATCCCCGGAGGGGTAAGCAGAGGTGTAACTAGTACACCCACATTTCGCCGAGCGTATCTCCGTCCCACGATGTGATAGGAGGCGAGCCTATCGCCATACCGGGCACAAATTCCAGACTCCGGGCTGATACGGAGCATTTCGTAATAGAAAAACCCAATACCACTTTACCCGACCCGGGGATCGAACCCGAGACCTCAGCGTTAGCCTCAATCGTAACGTGTACGCATTACAACTGCGCCACCGAGGCAGTCATTTCATGAAATATATAGAGGTTAAACATCAATAGCAGTCATTATAAAACTACTTTCAATAATTAAAAGAAATATGGAGCTCTAGTCATCTCATCTAAATTCCTACCGGAATTGCCCAGGTGAACCTTAACACAAAAAAAAACAATTAGCTATTTTATTTCTAAAATATTAAGGTATATTTTAAGTAAGCGTTAGAGACAGGGGATAGCGACAAATCCGCATTGTATGAATTTTTAAGGTCGCGCGTTGCTTTTTTCATTGCATTGTATAATGCAAAAAAACCGGGTTCATTTCCTCAGCGTGTTTTCTCAGTAGGAAAACGTTGCGGAACCAGTATCTCAACCTGTCCGTCTGTACGGATTATAGATATTAGTAGACAATAGCGCGGAAGTAGTACCAAGTGGCTTTTCCCATGGCATAAGTATAAAAAGACTAGCGTTGATTGTGGAAAGAGTTCGTAAAAACTATTGATTTAGTTCAAAATATTTGGTCAATTTTTGAAGGACTTTATGCCGTAGGTACTGATTGTATTATAATGGGTTGTTTTTATCCATAATTTAATGAGAAACATTCGTTAATTGTATTGAAAAGACACAAGATACCAAAAGCTAGGCTAGTCTATCTTTAAATTAATACGTGAAGCAAAAACTTCGGACCCCTTGTTTAGCATTATGCGTGCACGGAGGCGTGTGAGATTTCGCATAGTTAAAGCTTATATAGAGGAGGAGTGTTGAATGCTATTTATATGTAGCTGTTGACAATTTTGTCTACAGCATGAATGGGCCGGCTCGTCCGGGTCGCTATCACTGTCTCACAGAAAACCGACGTAAAGTAGCAGCTTGCTGCTGCGATTCGTACGGTGAGTGAGATATCCGGAGGCCCAAATACCCCTCCCCTTCCCAATCCCTTACTTATCCCTTTCCTTTAAGGTCGGCAACGCGCCCATGATTAGTTTTAGTATTGTGGGCGTACATGGGCGGTGGAGATCACTTACCATCAGGTGACCCACTTGCTCGTTTGTCAGCATATGCAATAAAATAAAAAGAAATATATAATATGTGTAACAAATATGTACATTTGATTAAATAAAATAAAACATGCATTGTTTACGCTTACACTGACAATGTTTGAATGTCAAATCACGCAGCTGACGTTAAATAGAAAAAAAGGAAGGTCAAGTTAAGACCACTACGCTGCCTTTAGGTAATTAATATAAAAACGCTTAAGGTTCTATCTCAAACCGCGTCGTCGGTGGCTATTCTTAAATTATCTTTGTTCTAATCATATCATATCATTGGAACAGATCTGTGCAAATACCGTTAACTCTATTGTAATTGTAAACTACGGAATGAATAAATACGCAAGTCCACACATCGAAAATAATTGTATTGCTTCCGAAGAATAAGATTAAAAAAAAAATACACCCAACAGTCACACACATAGTCCTGACCCCACACTAGGTAAACCTGTATCGTGGGTATCAGGAACTACGAGGGACTTGCGATCCCACAACACCCAGACCCGAAACATATTTTTGTGGATCACACAAGCATTTGTCTCAGTGCGGGAATCGAACCCACGGCCTCTCGCTTCGCAGCCAGCTACTCGCCCGCTGCGCCACGGAGGCTGTCTCTTCCAAGATGGTGTGCTGCCTCTTGCAAAGATCTCGAGTTGACAACCTAGTTTTTACAATATTCTAGAAAACGACACTTCACATAGCCCAAAAAGGTTTGAAGGCACATAAAACCAAGTCAAATATAAATTACAATAGATGGCGCTACCTATTAACGGAGCAAACACTAAAAATACTATTAAATTGTATTATGAAGTACAAAACTAAATGTGTCAACAGTAATCATTAAAATTTTCAAGGCATTTTGTTCTCGATTCGGAATTTCTATAAAAATATATGCTTGAAAAAAGTTGTGTTTTAAAATAAAACACATTTCAGTATCATGGTATCGGTCACTTGCCTTCCTCCCCTTCTACAATCTAGATATTTTTAAGGGTAGAGCTTTTGATTGGTAGAGCCACGCTGTAGACCGTTTTGTATACAGCATGTATGGACCGGCTTGTCTGGGTTATTACCACTATCTCACAGAAAACCGACGTAAAGTAGCGGTTAGCTGCTGTGTTTCGTACGGTAAGTCAGATCTCCGGAGGCCCCTCCCCTTCCCTTTCTAATTCGCTAATTATCCCTTTCCATTAAGGTCGGCTCGGCGTCCTCTATCCGTCTGATATTGTGAGCATTCATGGGCTCATCACCAGATCACTTACCATCAGGTAACTCATTTGCCGTTTGCCGGCCTAAATTATAAAAAAAATAAAAAATATATGAGACAAATGAAGAAAAAAATTATTTTTTACTACTGTAGGTACTGTCTAACATAATGTTGCGCTCTTGTTGCCAGATACCACAACGGCGTGGGTTAGTGTAAATTCACCATTAACTTGAAACGTGGTAACCCTGCAATACATATGCTCCTACAAAGAGTCCCGTTACATCGGTCAGCTGAGCCAAACGTGTTCACGAATTTAATGGAACCTCGCAAAAAGTAATCAAACTTGCACCGGCGGGTGTCAGTAATTTGGCACTCGCCTTCCAAATTCTTTTATGTCTCGTACAGTAAATTTTTTACGTCTATAATTTGAGACAACATCTCTAGAAGGTCATTATTTTAGACGGTATTTGTACCATTATTTGCAGTAAAATTCACTTTAACCTGTCATAAATAAAACTTAAAAACCGAGATAAAAAATATATAACGATGGTAGAATAGGTTTGACAGCCTCCGTGGCGCAGTGACCGAGTAGCCGCCTGTGAAGCGAGAGGTCGCGGGTTCGATTCCCGTACTGAGACAAAATATGAGATTCCCAAATATTTGTTTTAGGTCTAGGTGTTTTCTCCTCAGAGGAGTTGACGTCAGGCAGGCGATCGGTCGTAAAAACTTCAAGCCAAATTATTCTGTAAAATGTGTTAAAAAGCATGTAGCGCAGACCCCACTGCAAATGGGATAAAGGCAGGTGGAAGAGGAAGAGTAGAGGTATTTTGGATGCCCGTGCCTTCGGCGGTTAACTGAAATTGTGCTGCTCCAAAAAAACCTCTACTCTACTATCGTTGATGTAAAAAATATTGTTATTTGTGCTTTTCAGTATTATTTATTTGGGTCAATTAAAATTTTTATTTTGCAATTTTGATTGCTGTGTATAACTATTACATATAAATTGCAACATAATAATTTCATCGTGACGCGTGTACTTTCATTTTATACTTCGCACTCTGTCATCAGTTCTTCATACAATTTATATCAAACAAAAAAGTTTCATCCAAATCGGTTCACTTAGCGGAGAAATCGATCAGTTCTGTTTATGAGCAGCCTTGGCGTTTACCATCATGCGAGCGACTGGTTCGTCTCGCCATTAAAGCAAATAAAATAAAAAAATTGAATCAAAAACTCAAGCACGAAATTATGATTGCCCTATCTGGGATATGAACCCAAAACATCACCAATTTCTCAATCTAAGTTCGCTGCAACTAGACCAATATGGCGATACTCTAATTATTATTTTATATAATCCATTATAATACGTTGCAAGTAACATATTATTTTAACTCCATACATTCAAAAACCAATAAAAAATCTATCTTACGTTCACATTTACACTTCCCCAGTTACAAATGTATTTTTACTTGAGTTTAAACCTCAAGCCTTTGAACTAAAGTTGCGATTCCAATGTAAATAGCAAAAGAGAGCCGAACAGGCAGGTGCAATCGACCTGAACCGTTTTATGAACATCTGTTATGTTAACTTCGTAACAGAAAATACGTGAGTTATATTTTGAGGTTAAATAATCGTTTAATGATGTATCGAAGGTATTTAAAATAAACTACTTCATAGAAATTGGTAGCAGTTTTAGCGTAGTCTAACTACTAGCAACTAGAAGTGAAAGAACTAGCAAGTTGCAATAAGACTCATTGCCAGTTGCACTGACTAATCGGTAAACAATTAGCGGGTTAAGCAACATTTGGCGCGGTCAGTATATGGATGGGTAACCGCTTAGTAAGCTTCTCAGTGCTTCGGAGTGCATGTAAAAAGTCGGTCCCGGTTGTCAACTAAAAGCAGTTAAGCCGATTCGGAGGCCTTCGGGCGGTTTGAAAGCTTTGACACTAGGTTGGCCAAGGCGGTATTTGTAGCCACCTTGCCGACCAAGGCAATGACGATTTTAAGCCAGACAGCTGGTGAGACCATTTGGGTCTCAAAAGTGTGGCGGGGTTTTTGTCCAGCAGTAGGACTGCTGATAAAGTTCATAAAAAATGTCTTTATCTTCCGTTATGAGTTCATGCCTTTGTACCCGATTTCATAAAAGGAGGTTCTCAATTCTGCTTTTTGTCTGTTTTTGTTTTTACTGGTTTGTTTATTATCAAATGCTAAACTATAAAAAGCTTTATCAATTTTGCTTATATCATATAAGCGATACATTTCAACGACCCGACATTTGTTCATATAAAACGATTACAAAATTAAACCTCTATATGGCTTGATTAATTGGTCGAACTATATTTATCAAGATTAGTAACTTGTTTTATATGTGTGGGCAGATTAGTCCATACATTACGTCAATTAATATTCTTTATAATTCTTTTATTTATCATCTAGTTTCTTACTGTCGCACTCAAAGATGACATTTAACTTTAATTGTTATCTCTCTATTCTAAAAAAAAGTAACTGCCGCCGCCGCTGCCAAAAGCTTGTCACGCTATCTCCTCCGAAACCGCTGGGGTATGGGGCGAGACCGATACCAATCGATACAGAATAATGTGGGGAAGAAAGTAAGATATGTCTCATATTCGTCGGACTTTAAGTTTTTATTTTATTTTATGTTTTGTGGAAAAACATGGGCAACGCCCCCAGTATCTTAAATAATGCATAGCTCATAGCCAGTTGCATTCACTGATCGGTAAACGATTAGTGAGCTAAGCAACCCTTGGCACGGTCATCCATATAGGATGAGTGACCACTTAATGGTATTTGAACTAAGCATCTTCGTACTTCGGAGGGCATGTAAATAGTCGATCCCCGGTGTTTTTTATGATAGAGGCGGCAACGGAGCAAGACTGATGATCATCGCCGCCCATGGACACCATTAATACCACAGGAATTGTAGGTGCGTTGCCGGTCTTTGAAACAAGAGTACGCTCTTTTCTTACAGAGTTATCAACTGACAGAGTTGTCTTCATGCCAAGTCGGATACCTTCGATCTGGGCGACTTGAAAAATTTTGACACTAGGTTGCTTGTCCATTCGATCTAGAATATCTAACTCATTCATCTATTCTATTATTATTTCCACACTTAGAGCCAGCCATGCTTTATGCATCGTTACTGGATATAGAAATAATCTTAACCCAGCCTCACGTCAGCCCAGACATTCAACCTCGTATTGTATTGTCGTGTCAACCGTTTCGTTCCATTCCATTGTCTGCCGCGCCTGACACCTGATGATTGACGGCTTGAAGCCTTCGTCATGCTACACGTGAGGGTGTAATCATTAATATTGGATGGATGTCATCGTGTCATGTCGGCTGTTATTCAAATTAAACAATAGTTGCGATAGATGGTGGTGTACATTGAAGATAACAACTAAAATAAAATGACAGGATTAATTTTAGTGAAGAAAAAAATCACCTCATTGATCTAGTGACATGGTACTTAGACTTAAAAACTTGTGTGGCCCTGTTAAAATCCCAGGTCAGGCAATCACAATTTGTGTTTGAGTTTTCGATTTTAAAAGACATTTAACAGTTGTTCGGGATTAGAATTTCTGTACGATACCTATCGACTCGACGAACCGCGGGTGTACTGAATTACTGATTGCACTTCTACCTATCCTTTCGGGGACACAAATATGAGCTTATGTATGTGAACAAAAAAAATTAATGAGAGGTGTCAAGGGACACCCGGATGGAACGAAGTTCCTTTCGATTAATTAGTGAAGGAATTGTAATAAAATTTTATTTTTTTTAAGTTATAATAATATTTTTTTTATTATTAACAAATATAATGTTATATAAACTTAATCAGTAGGCTCAATTTTCGTAATAATTGGCTTGTGGTAACTGAAGTAGGAAACATATGTTTGGGATTCTAAATGTAATAATATTAATTATTAATTTTTGTATTTATTATTAATAATAAATAATAATATTATTTATTATTATATATTATATTCGTAACACTGTTCAATGCGAAATAGAAATGAAAATATCTGGCTTGCTTTCTATAAGAGAGAGAGAGACAGACAGAGAAACATGCGACGCCGCACAGCTTACAATAGCTTACTATAGCAAAAAGTGTCGTGACAACTTTTCGTAAGAATTTTTTCCGTCTAGCCCCCTTTCACAACGCGCGATAAGGAACTTCGTTCCAAAACTTCGTTCCAATTAGATATTATTTAATATCTTACCAAACTGAATCCAAGATGTATCGATTAACAACCTCATCCAACTAGTTTTCACTTGATTCACAAATTGACAACACTGGCCACTTAAACACAAAAAAAGTTTTGAAAATCGAACACTATTATGTCAAACTTTAGTCGTTAAAACTGTCTACATAATTTCAAAAATGGAATATTTCAAAAAAGTGTCGTGACAACTTTTCGTAAGAATTTTTTCCGTCTAGCCCCCTTTCACAACGCGCGATAAGGAACTTCGTTCCAAAAAGGAAATACCTCGTTATTTTAGGTTGAAAAAGTTGGGAGTATTAACAACCAAATAATGCTGCAAGAAGTACTAGATGTTTCTTAGTTATCATCAGCTTTTTTAATGTACTATGAAATTAAATTTTTGTAGGTCAATGTAGCGAGTACGCCAGTTTCATACAATAATTGGTCAGAATATGAGCTATTAAAAAAACAGTCTTAGAGCGGATCCAGAATTTCACTCGGGCACTTTTTTGTTGAACAGGAGATGGAAGTAGTTTCTGTAAGGTTAAGGTCAATTTTACGTAATTATGTTCGAGTATAAAGTTTTTCGATATTACTTCTTAAAAGAGGGAGGTAATTACCCAATCCCCCTCCCCCACACATACGATCACAACTGAGCGCAACAAACTTTAAAAAGAGGCCTTGCTGAAAGCATTTGTCACCATCAAAAAGTCGTGACGATTATATCTAAACACGTTTTATACTAAAAGCATTTTTAGCATCTTTAACTTTTAAAAAGCAATAAAAGCCATTACAACATTGTTACCAAAAGTTGTTAAGAGATACCTCGAAACCATTAAAATGGATATAAATCACTGATTCTGGGTATTAACTAGCAATGGCTTGTAAATTCGATGTTTAATCCTCGTCAAATATATATAAAAAAACTAATATTTTGATAAAAGTTTTTATACAAAACAAAATAGTAAAACGTTAAATACGTTTAGTGAAATCTAGTGTTAATAAGATCCACAATAGGGATTGAACCTCCTTCCATTGCAGTTGCAACTCTGGACTGTGTAGTCTTTGACAGCCCAAACGTGTTGAAGAAATGAATTTTTAGGCTAATGAGACATCTGCTGTCAAAATTCTTCAAATCCCTCATAGATGCTGTTGTTTGTCTGTAACACTGTAACAGCTGAGAATTCCCTATTCGGGACACCGTGTTACCGAAAAAAACCACAAGTCTCATAAGTTCCACAAGACTGTTGCAAATGTAATTTTACATGTAGATTTTTTAGATTTATTTATAAGATAGCCAAAATTGTTTTAGTTGCAAGTTAATGTACTTAAGGTCAGTGCAAATAAAGATACACTAATGATGCAAGCTTATATGGATTGTTAAATTAGCAAAATTATGATGAAATTTATCTTTATATTTGGCCGGTTGTTTATGTAATAAATTGTATCGAATATTCTCGGACAGATATCCCTCTTTTCTTAGTATCCTTTGAACTAATCCTCCTTCTTGTTTTTATTACCCTTATCAGTTTCTATTTTTTTAATAATTCCAATCACGTATTTCATTAACACAAGTTATGCAACATGGTAAGTCTTTACTTTCTCGGACAGCAAATTAAGTTATTGGTTTTGATAGTTGACTGCCTTTAGTCGCGGCGGCAGTGTTGCCAATTTAGTAGGTGTTCGGTGAATATAAATAAACGTTTCCAGACTAATCTGGTGAGATGGTTTGTTTATAATACTTGAAGTATTATTAAATATTATTAATTCTACAATAGTAAGTCATACTGCTTGTTAATTCCAAATCGGCAAGCTAGATTAATATCAGATATACATCATTAAGTCAAATTAGATAAGTTTTACTACCTATTAAATAAATTATGAGAGGTGGTACATCAAAAGCCCATTAAATATATAAAAATTAAGACATTAAGCGATAATTAAGTAAGTAACAGAATAATGACATTACATATGGGAAAGCATAAATGTAAACCTTTTCATCGTAATCAATGCACGATTATTTCACTTCCTATGCACGGTTTCTATATTTATCGCTTGTTTTATATTGTCGAAGCACACGTTATAGCGGATTCACAGGTTGATTTTAGTTAATCAAATGACTTGAATCAACAAAAGTTGTATGGATTTTGGTGAACATTTCGATAGAAAGTCTATACAGACAGCTGAAATCGTATGTGATTTATGTAGTAGTTGATCAGCTATAATCGAAACGTGTGAGCTCACTATTACTTATCAAATAAAATATAAGCCAGCAAAATATAAGAATATGAAAGCGTATGCCAAATTGGTACATTCAAAATTAGCTGTTTAAATGTATACAGAGATTCTGCAACAGGTCCTAATACTCGCCGTTTAGTAGGTCGTATCGAAGGTTTATCCAAACACGGTAATTTTATGGTATCAATAAATGCATATTCGATAGGATATAAGAGATAATATATATATATATATATATATATATATATATATATATATTATGAGATATAAGAGATCAAACATCTGCTGGTATCCAAGCCCATCTTAGCTGCCAGTACTCTACTGACATACAACAAGGTTATACACCTATCTAGATTGGACCAGCTTGGTTGATTATTGATTCGAACCCTGCCCCTCAAACGTCCTCTACATAAACTAACAAAATAAGTTTTAAGTATATAACAAAGGTCTAAGTTATGCCGATATATAGGGTAGCCTGAATTTAATGTGCAATTCCTTTCGTGGCAACAGTATTTTGTACAACAAGAATAATAAAAAACCATTGAATTCTTTAAGATAAACAATTATGATGGATAAGAAAATTTTCTCACGTTTCTTCAAGCCTATTAATTACATTTGATTCAGTATCTAATTTTATTTGCTGCCATTAAACAATTCGATACCACATTTTTCTAAGCTGCGCTTTACGCTGCATTATCTTTAATAGATTAAGATTTATCTTAATCTACCGCTTTGACTGCCCAATTTACCCTATAAATACCGAATAATTCATTTAAATTCACTCACTTACCTGTGTAAGCGGGTCATGTTTCAAGTTAAAAATATGCCGAACTATTCTATTCTGGGTATTTTTCTATTAGGACGTTCTAAAGACCTCTAATTACCATTCATGAGCCCACACGTTTTTATGGCGACATTTTCTCGTAAAATAACAGTAATATAAAGAATTTGAACCGGATTTTAGGATTAAACATCACTTGAAGTATCAAGGCAGTAATCGCTCCATAAAACCTTACAGAAATGTAGGGCACGAATTATATAGTGTTGAAGCAATGTTGAACCTACAGACACAAAATATGGCAAGGACACATACCGTACCGTCCGGCGTGTACAATGAACCAGTTGATAAAATATAACGGTTAAAATCATAATAAAGTCATCGGCATCACCGACCGCGGGTCGACTTTCGCCATCCGCGGCGCGCGACTCGGCCGATCGTACAAACGCACTGGAACCTTGAACTGTTGTGATTCATCGACACATTACGATAAGAACTAAGCTAAAACACATAAACCGCCGCGATGGAATTTGAATTTCAATTCGTGACAAAGCGCTCACCTCTTGTCGGAGCGGCGCGCGCACTGGCCGCCAAGCGGGCCGCGGCGGAACCCGTTTTGTAGAAAAAAACACCTCTTCCCGCCCCCGCCGCCGTCATAGCGACCCTTTGCATATTTCCCTGGTCACTGTTTATCATTCCAGCGCTGTCCGCGAGCACCGCGGGAATTTCTTGCAACCTCTCTGGAACTAGTTGAGTGTCGCCGGGTTGAGTGGCCGGCGGCCGCGCGCCCGTCTTTTGCCGCGTAACATTGTCATCCATTTGATTAGACACGACATCTGCGCTAGGATTTCTCGTAGCGAGCGGTATACGCCCATAAACAGGTTTGGTGGTGTTGTACTTCTCAGTGCTGTCGATGATGCGCGGTTCGGTAACCGGTTGAGAATTGGCAAATGCGTTTACTTTCAATATCTCATTGGCTTGGTGCAACAGTTTTCTCTGTATGTTTTCTATTTCGCCTCTGGATGCTCTCGAGTTTTCTGACAGCTCGGCTATGAGTTGGGTGACGTTGAACTCTGCCATTTTCGATGTGGTCGCTTCATTAATTTCCGTGACAGTGTTCTTTTTGTCGGTAGGCTTTTTCGCTTTTACTTTCATGTTATTGTCTGGTGGGGTCACTACTATGGTGGGTACTTCCTCAGATGGATTGTTGGTATCCTTTTTGCTTTTTTTAACTCTTCTTACGGTCCTGCTTGCCATTACATTGTTAATGTAATGGTGATTGCGTGTGATCTGTGCACTGTTTGCTCCGACATTTTATTTAAGGTAATAAATCTGATTGAGCCCGAGCTTTTAAACAGAAAAAAATAAGTGGACGTTTTTATTGAGGCTTCCAATTTGGATAGGAATTTTAATTAGATGTAAAAAACAGTAATGAGGCTTAAACGCCTCATTTCAGTGTCGGTGAAGCTGAGTAAGGAATTGATTGGTAAAACTTATGTGGGTACAGTATGTTGTCAGTTGGCATACTTTCGTTTATTTCATAATCCTTTGTTACATTTGTTTTCTGTGAACGAGGAATAATATGGAGTTTTAGTGTTCCCACGTGATTCTGCACTCATTGTGTTATTATTTACGGTTTCAAATTATTATGGTACGCTTCGACTGTGCGTAAATACCACTTGTGTTTCTATTATGGGAATTCACCGGTACTCTATGTAATTATTGTGAAATTCTGTTATTGGACAAGTATAATACAGGAATATAACAAACTAGGTACGCCTCTACTACTCAATTCAGAGATACAGAAATACATCAACATTTAGGAAACGATATTTCCCCTCACATGTACATATTTTTCTTACTAGCATGCTGATGCTAGTTTTGCTCAGCTTACTCTAAAGATTATCTGACTTGGTAATCGTAGGATTTTATAACACCCACTTGTCGTACATTACTTCTAAATTTTAATAGTGATTATTATACGTAATATCATCTCAGCCTGAATCTGTTGTCTACTGTTGGACGCAAGCCTCCCAAGTGACTGCATAATAATATATGTCACAATAGTGGCGCATTGCCAAATTTAATTTACATATGAGTTGTGTCATGGTAAAATAATAATTAATGATATAGTTTTCCCAAGGGCAAAGTATGCCCTGGAGTAAAAAGCGTCGCGCAAGAACAATAGTCCTCTTGGGAGGAACCTAAACAATTGACTGTTGCAACATAGTTTTGCAATACTGATTATTGTTCGCGTTTAGTTACCACTGAAGATACGGAGGTCGAATAGACCACGATAAAAAAATTAAGATAATAATTTTTGTTTGTAAATAAATACTTATACCAAACAAATACGAATTCAAATATTTTTAAGTACTTAGGTCGCTAAGGGTATATTAACACGTCATGTTATGAATATGACGAATGAAGAATGAAGATGTATGAATGTGGAAGAGGCGAAAGAGGTGTGTCAGGATCGTAGCTTGTGGTACTCAATAGTCTCTGCCTACCCCCATGGGACATAGGCGTGTGTGTATGTATGTATGTTATGAATCTACCGGTGCTTTAGAAATACCCACTAGTCTGAGAAGGAGCACCATGCAACTCAGCCGTAGGTCTTTTTTTTTTTTTTTTTTTCAAAATAAATGATTTGACATTTAGGTACTTATGTAAACCATATTATAATAATATACTTAAGCAATTAGTAATACATTCATTGCAATATCAAAATCAATTTAGAATTGATACACGTGTCCGTTCAGAGGATCGACGATAAAGATTATGGAGACACGCATTATTTTAATAAGATTAATGGTCATCATAAACGGTTTTCTTCATAACTCTGACTATAATTTTAACAATGCTTTTAATTGGACAGCCTCCGTGGCGTAGCGGGCGAGTAGCCGGCTGCGAAGCGAGAGGCCGTGGGTTCGATTCCCGCACCTTGACAAATATTTGTGTGATCCACAAAAATTTGGTTCGGGTCTGGGTGTTGTGGGACCGCAAGTCCCTCGTAGTTCCTGATACCCACGATACAGGCTTACCTAGTGTGGGATCAGGACTATGTGTGTGACTGTTGGGTGTATTTATTTATTTATTTAATTTTAAAGGCAGACTTCCGATTATGACGTAAAGCAGTAAAGCCACGTTTTAGACAGTTTGTCTACATGAATGTGCCGGCTCGACCGGTTCGTTGCCACTGCCTCACAGAAAACCGACGTAAAGTAGCGACTTGCTGCTGCGTTTTGTATGGTGAGTGAGATATCGGGAGACCTAAATTCCCTTCCTCTTCCAATCCCTTAATTATCCCTTTCCTTTATGGTCGACAACGCCTCTATGATTCTTTTGATATCGTGGTTGAACATGGGCAGTGGATATCACTTACCATCATGAGCCCCACTTGCTCGTTTACCGATCTATGCTAAAACCACTTAATTATTTTATTTTACCACTTTTCTGTTAGACCGAAAGCCACGAAAAATTCGCAGTCTCCATGAGGATCAGTAATAAGTCACTGATAATCAGGGAGTTTCATCTCCCGTTGGTCCCCATCTAAATCCATCCCTGCCTGGAACTTTCTATAAAATTTGTAGCGCGCCCGCAGACACCAAGTTTGGATGTAGACTGGGGCTGTTATGTCTGCCTAGGTGACAAATAAAACAAAGCTGCACGAGTTATCGACTTGCCAGCGAGTTCAAATTAGCTATTGTAAAGGAACAGTTGCTAGTTACAGAACAAGACTAAAAGAAAATGTGTAAAATATGTTTCTTTATTTAGTGTGCAATAAAGAATATTCTATCTATCTAAGACTTTAAAGCTTTGATTTTGGCCTGAATTTTGGTAATACAGTAAAACCTCGTTAAGTCGAACCTCGATAAGTTGAAAACCTCCAAATATAAAAAAAAATGTTTTGTTCCCTTCCCTTCAAACACTAAAACCTCAATTACTCGAAATCTCAACCCTCTATTAGTTGAAATAATCATTGAGTCCCTCCAAGCCATTTTGGTACATATTTTTCCTCCATAACTCGAAAAAAATATTTTTACCTCTGTATCTGGAACATAGCAATGTTTTATTTTACAATCATTACAACTCGATTATTTGAGACTTATTACCTCTATAGTTCTCTATAAGTCGAAAACTCTATAACTCGAATTTTTTGGCGTCTCACTTGATGTTCGACTTAAAGAGGTTCTACTGTATTTGATCAAACTAGAAAATATTAGTCTTACATGCTTATCAATTATGTTGGAACTATGTGTTTCAAAATCGATCTAACTAACCTACGGCGTTTCAAAATCCATATTAAAGGTAATTGATATACTTATGATTAATTGATAGCTTCACTGTGAGCGCGTGCAGAATAGCTGTGAAATGTGAAGCCGCAGATTCAATCCCCGTACCAAGACAACTGTGTGTGATATCCACAAATATTTGTTTGTATGTTGTGACTTTTTTATATATATATTATATTATTATTAAGCCGGCTAACGAGCAAGTGGCTCACCTGATGGTAAGTGATCTCCACCGTCCATGTACGCCCACACCAAAAGAATCATGGGTGCGTTGCCGACCTTGTGACTTGTGAGATTGAAAGTCTTTCGTAATTTCTAATAGCCATAACACAATAAAGATAGAAATATAGTTGGTTGTTAGATGTTATTTATTTATTTATAACTTCCCCTTAAGTATTTTGTTCACGATAAACTGCGCTACCAACTATACTCGCCAGCTTGTTCTTATCGGTTTTATAATTAATCTTGAAACGTTGTAACTAGATAAAACGTGCTACATAAACTACAACTGTTCAAATATTAACATCTAAATTCTAGTGAAGAAATTGGTAGTTCAAATGTAAAAATGAAACTTCAGCGACCACGGGAACGACGCAAAAAATACGAACTTTACAATGGAAACAGCCATGTGGCGAAAATAATAAGTAATCATTTCATATTTAGACATACACACACACTCACGCCTGTAATCCCCGAAGGGGTAGGCAGAGGTGTAATCAGTATTCAGTACACCCATATTTCGCCGACCGTATCCCGTCCCTTGATGTGATAGGGTCGAGCCTATCGCCATACCATATCACAATTCCAAACACCGGGTTGATACTGAGCATTTAATAACGTAAAAACCCAATATCACTTTTTACCCGACCCGGGGATCGTACAGGAGACCTCAGCGTCAGCCTCAGTCGTAACGTGTACGCATTACAACTGCGCCACCGAGGAACTCACTGATACAGTGCATTGCAAATATGTTAACGTTCAAGAGACATTGCGTCCTTCAACAATCGGCAGAATTATGCAGGCCTGAAGTTATATAGTTCGAATTATTAAAATTTGTTGTTGTGTCAAACATGACAAACACAAACAATATACGAAATGTTTAGTCTATGCATAAACACCAAGCTTGACTGTTATGTCAGAGATTAAGTAAGTCTTCGCAAATATGGGTAATAATGTGACCTCTAAAAATACAGAGGCGGATACGCGCCCTATCGTCTGCTGAATCACACCATTAGCATTAGATTGTATTCTACCTACATCATCTATTGTACATACTGTATTTACGTATAAGACAGTATCCGTAGCAGGTAAGTAGTTTGGATGTAAAAAAAAGAAGTCGCGGGGCGGGTTCTATCCCTTATTCTTTTTTCCTGCGGCCAAAAAACTTACTGTTACCTCTCTACTTCACGAGACTCACCAGTTGTTCTCCTTTGAACGACCGCTGAATCGGTTCCTTAACCAAAATCTTTACGCTGCTATACCGACTAAAAACCCCGCGGTTTACTTCGGAGCTATGGAAACGGTCTCGGGGGAGTCTGAGTGTACTCTGGATTGCTGCCGGAACCGGCTCTGCTTTATGGCGCTTCTGCGACCCGTCTCGAGGGACTCAGAAAATAATGACGTTATTCAGTGTCTTCGGCAGCAATATGTTTTCGCGCTGCCGCCATGTCATGGTCACATCGTAAAATGTACATTACCTAGGAGGTCTGCGCAGCCGCGACTCCGGTGGCCCATATTAAACGCCTCATTCGACAGGCAGGGGATACAGTGGTGGAATTCTACTGAGAACTCGAAAATAGTTTAAAATTAATTCTAAAATATCAATGGAGGTTGTTGATTTTACATTGTAGTCACTATTTTACTAGGGATTTCTTAAAATTTTACCCCTAAGGGAAAAAGGAGTTGCATAGTTTACGTGAGAAGTAATATTTTTTAACAAAGCTTCACTTGGGCGAAGCCGCAAGACGCTTTTTTCACTACTGACAAATACAGTGCATCAGACATTACCGTTAAGTCATAATTCAAGAATAAATTTGTTAGTGTCAGACTGTTTTATGGCATAGGACTATAAAATGCGACAAAATTTAGTTTAATAATTAAATATTTGATATAAGCTGTTAAATAGAGTTTTAGTGCCAATAACGAAGTCTAGACTAAAATCTTAATTTAGTAACCATAAAATGTCAAAGTCGAGCAGTTAAAAAGAAATAAAATATGGAAGGAGTTTTTGGTACCAACCAGAATTGCACAATCATTACTGAGCTTTTTTTAATGCCCAGTTAGACTGACGAGCAAGCGGCTCGCCTGAGGGGCGATGGTAAGCGGTTACTTATGGATTAAGGCGGACTAATAATTCTAGGCCACAGCCAAACCTCTGCCTACCGTCCAGCTTAACCATTTTACTGGCTGGTAGGCCCCTCTAATAAGAGATGCCGTCTCGGTTGGTATCACCGCTTTGTTTATTTCCGCCGCCAAGCACCAATGTATAAGCACTCCTATAAGGAGATTGACTTACTAGACATTATTATATTTACATCTTATATCTCCGAGTGTCCAGTGCCATGCAGTGCATTGTAATTCAAAACTCTGTGTAATGCTGCTTCTGATTATAGCGCTTACCATCAGGCGAGCAATCTGCTCGTTTCGTCATTCAGTCTAATAAAACACCTCTATTTTTTCTAAGTTACGTGTGTATTTATTGTTAATTATCGCTTGCTCAACGGCGAAGGAAACATCGTTAAGAAATATACATACTTGAGAATTTTACACAAGAATTTCGGAGGCATGTCAGGCCAGCGTAGTAGTCTAACACCCGATTTCTGAAAGGCTGATCAAATCAACATTCAACTAACAGAACTTTGATTTTGATACCGCTGTCAAATCGATTCGAGTTGCTGAAACATTGATTAGTGTAAAAATTAATAATATTTGATGTCTCTTTAGTACCGTTTGACATACGATTTTTCATATTAATTTAAAAGTTATGTTAGCTAACATGTGTGTCAAATCAAAGGTGTTGACCACGCGTATAGCAGCTCAATTTCGACTTGACATGAGATTTGACATTTGATTACTCGTAGTTAATTTAACTTTGATCAGCTTTTCAGAAACCTGGGGTAAGACTCATTCGTAGTCTAGTATTGTGCCCAACAGTGGGGCAGTATAATACAGGGCTCATTATATTATTGCTCATCAGGCTTATTATTATTTATTATATTTTCATGTAAGGTGCAGTTGGAGTTTCGAACCTGCGACTGTCGTAGCAATCCGTGCCATTCCCCACTAAGCTATTACTACTTCTAAAGATCTATTTGATTCGCTAGTAACTAACAGTAGATGTGTACAAGTGTATCAAAGTATCCATTGTTCGTCTGTAATTAAAAGTATTTTCACCCATTGTTGTGGGTCAGTCGCGTGTGATTCCGCTCCTCGGGCCAGTTTGTGCTGGTTCAATGACATTACACAATTTTTGGATCGCCTTGCGAATAGTATCCTGGTAAATTGCCTTTATAGTGTGGTTGACTGTGGTTAACCGACCAATCTGAATGGTAGAGCCACGCTGTAGACAGTTTTGCCTACAACATGAATGGACCGGCTCGACCGGGTCGTTACCACTGTTTCACAGAAATCGCACGTATAGTAGCAGCTTGCTGCTGCGTTTCGTACGTTGAATCATATCTGAAGGCTTGAGCCTATCATTCAATACCATTAAACGTACGAGCCCCTCCCCCTTCCCAATCTCATCACTCGCCAGGCGTTATTGCTGGGTGTCAAAATATGCCTGCAAATGTCGATTCCAGCTTACAGTTACAGTGGCGAGTGTGTGTGTGGGCGCTATATTCTCTACTCTATATCATAAAGAGGTACGGATTTTTTTCCACGGAGCGGATGTTCAAGCAAAAGCAAGTAGGTAGCAGATTAGATTAGAGGATAGTTTGGAAATTCCGCTCATAATTTAATTATTAATTTTATTATGCAATACTATATTAAATTTATTGGTGAATCATTGTAATAATTTAATACTAATAATGTATGCAAACTGGCAGACTAGCGATTAACATTTTATAGCTAATTTTATGTTCATCTCTCTTCATGTTGATTTATAAATAATTTAGAATGTATTATAGTGTGAAAACATAACAAATATGGAATATATGTATATTATTTAATTTAGTTTAAATATGTAAAATTTCATAATGTAAAAAATCTGTGGTGAATTAGGTGTATACTTTTTTTATTGCCTAGATAGACAGACGAGCAGGCAGTCCACTTTATGGTAAGTGGATACCGCCGCCCATGGACCTCACTAATACCAGAGCACAGCAAAGCCGCTGCCTACTGTTGAAGGAAAACTCTTTTTAAGCCTCACCTATAGAATAACTGAAGGCCAATTCTCGTAATTTTAAATGTTCAAAATATCATTCCGATCTAGTCTCAACGTCAAGAAAGTTGCAAATGGCATTCTCGGATCGGAATGATCGCAATGATATTTTGAACATTTAAAATTACGAGAATTAGTCTGCAGGTCATAACGCTCGGGAAACACCGATGCAGGGAGTTCATTCCAGAGCTTGCATGTTGGAAGCCTACATAATGGAAATTGTACCTTATCATTATAAATTGTAATGTTCTAATTTGTAGTGATATTTGTGTGCCTTATACAACGTGTTACACAAAGGTGTGGTCATATTTAAAGGATGTTACATACACCTGACAGTGAGTGTTTATGTATCGAAACTTATCGAAATCTAGGCATCCTAAAATAAGACGCTAATTTTAACTCGATTGTTATCTACGATCGATAAGATCAACCCCATCCCTAATAATTAAGTGAACTGCGTAATTAAGCGACAACAATGCTGGAGTCAGAGAAAAGCTCAGCTGTTTATCATTTAGTGTTGTCCAAAGTTGCAAGTCGAATATCGACATTTTACTCATTCGATTCGATGTTACTGGCTCGGTGGCGCAGTTGTAATATGTACGCATTACGACTGCTGTGCTGAGGTCTCGGGTACAATCCCCATGGCGATAGGCTCGCCCCCTATTACCTAATGGGACGGAAATAATCTCGGCGAAATGTGGGTATACTGTGGGTATATGTTTGTAATGTACTCATTCGTTAAAAAAGAAATTGCTTTATTTATATTCTAGCAATGCAATCGGATCGTACATTATTATAATTGTAACACGTTGTATAACAAAAAATAAATATAAATCGCTGTACCAGATAATTCTAGACTCGGAATCCGAAAAACTTTTTGAGTGTTTTTTTATTCAATAAATGACCTGGGTTCAAGCTAATGTATGTAGGTATATGTTAAATACTATTTGCAACGTTTATGACGATTTTAGAATCATTTTATTTTATGGTTTTACTAAATGCGTAACAATAATAATAATAAATAAATACACCCAACAGACACACACATAGTCCTGACCTCACACCTAAGGTTAACCTGTATTGTGGATATCAGGAACTACGAAGGACTTGCGGTCCCACAACACCCAGTCCCGAAACAACTATTTATGGATCGCACAAACATTTGTATTTTGTGTATATATAGTAACTTCAGGCCGGCATAATTCTGCCGAACTAATATCTCTTGACGGTTGACATTATAAATATTTGGAACTGCACTATACTTAACGTCAGGTCCAGTAAAGTCAATTTGCCGTGGCAGAAAAAAACACTAAGCTAACTATGGTTTGAGCTCGATATAATCATTAAAAACCATGCGGTGCCCCTGTTCCTCCCGGAATCGAACATCAAACCGATATCACTCCTTCACAGGATAACATAACTCGTGTGTGACTACGAACCTCATGGCTAGTTATAATTAATCATTAAACCTTGGATTACTTTTATTCTACCAGAAATCCGGTCTGTCCGTAAATAATATAATACTTTGTTTTATTTTATTGAGAAAGGAAATTATATTTTTTACATTCATTTAAAAGGATGTTCCATCCGGCGTATGCAAAATTATTCCTCATTGCGTGTTTATTGTAAGTTTCTTCAAGGTTTATTTTAATTAATTAAGAATTTTGTTATTGTCTTATAATAATCAGGGCAGTTTTATTATAATTTGTATAAATTGGAAGCCTCAATGTCACTTTTAAAAGCGTTTTCATTCTTTTGATCTCATTCCATTTATTAAATAAATATTGTAAGGAATTTCATTAGAAGTTTGGGAAATATCTTTTCACCTATACAATGTAGGATAAGATGTCAAGATATAACGTGTCTTTTATGTTCGTTAAAACCACACAAGGCTTGTTATTACACAATTAAATATTTATTTAAGAAAGACGAAATCACTGTTTAAGGAACGGTATTCCGATTCACATTCAATGACTTGCCACATCACGTTGACAAAAATACACCAATCACATCACTGCTTAACATTATTAAAAATCAAAATACGAATTCGTATTTTAATTTCGAATTACCATAAGCACGTAAATGTATCTCATATAATATTATGTACACTTCACTTTTATTCAATTTTAATCACGTATTCTAAATTCAAAATACAATTTTAATTTAGAATTATTGGGGAATCGATACACTTGTATCTATCACATCACGTTTTGTTCGAAATTCGAAAAAATTTTGAAATAGGATCCGCGGTCTTATTGGCTCGGTCGCGGGCCGGTAGAGCACAAGGAGGCACGCGTACAAATTACAGACTGACTGTGACTGCGTACGTTGGGCCGCGAGATTCGCTTTCTTAGCCCCAAGTGGTCCGGCGTAGACTATGAAATAATCAGACGCGGCCTTACCAATGTTTGGACATGTTGTATAACTCAATGTAGATGATTCACGGATCATTTTTGTGTACATAAATTATAAGAGTTTATAATGATAGTAATAGTAGGTAGGCAGTAGCCGCATTGTAATTATTTCCTCTAGGGCATATTTGTTTTAGTAAAGGCTGGTGAACGAACAAGTGTGTCATCTGATGGTGAGTCATCTCCACTTCCCATCAACGCCCACTATACCAGAAAAATCACGGTCGCGTCGACGACTTTAAAGGAAAAGGATAATTAAGGGAATGGGAGGGAGAACATGGACCTCTGGATATCTCTTGGCACCCTGTGGGTAAAGTACCTCAAAATGAGAGGTTTTAATGTCCTAAGCCTACTTGACCTATCCATGGTTTGGTGATTTATGAACATGGCTATATCAACCCACCGGGGAAGCGTTTGCCCTGAAGTAGAATATATAATAATAATACTAGCCCTGTATTATATACGTCCCACTGCTGGGCACGGGCCTCCTCTACTGAATGAGAGGGGTTAGAAATTCTTATGAAGAACTTCTCAAGTATGCAGGTTTCCTCACGATGTTTCCTTCACCGTTAAAGCAAGTGATAATTAACAATTAATACACACATAACTTAGAAAAGTCAGAGGTGTATGCACTTGGGGCTGGTTTCGAACCTGCGACTTTCATCTCGACAGTCCATACCACTCCCCGCTGAGCTATCACTGCAGTAGAATGTAGGGTCATCTTTTGTTGAACATAGATTGCACAGTACATTTGTATAAATAAGAGAAATGTTTACGAATTCGCAATTTATAACGGTATTCAAATTGATACCTCATCCAATTCATTCATTCTTTATTCAGGTTAAAAACACGGCCGAAGAGATTTAAACAAAGTATAAACAATGTTTTATTAAAACCGAATGTAAACAAATAGGCAAGTGGGTTACCTGATGGAGAATGACCCACGGCCTATGAACACCTGCTGGCCACAAAGTCAGGTACCGTGGGTATGGTCTCGACCTTTAAGGAAACTAAGATTGAAGAGGGTTTTTTGGGCCTCCGGTAATATTGACTGTATAAAAGGCACGCTTCACCTTGTTTTTCTATGTACCATTAGTACCCTGGGTCGAGCGGTCTCATTCTTACTGTAGACGAAATTGGCTACAGATATATATATTTCGAGTGATTTTTTGAATTGAAAACCTCAAGCACAAATTGTGATTGCTTAATCCGGGATTAGAACCTAGAACCCACCGGTTCAGAACCAAAGAACGCTGCCGCTTGATCAATGAGGCGATTCTGTGTGGGAGAATTGATAATTGTAGATATTTGTTTCACTTTATGATTGCGCTAATGGTTTACTACTTTGCTAATTAAACTGAACTTAATCGAAATTGGGGTCTATCTATTTTTGGGTTTTCTTTTGTACGCCTTTGATTGTTCAAATGTATGTATGTTTCTAGGTCGTTCAGGCTATTTAAGAGCAATTGCTTAGTACGGTAGTACATATTCGTACACGCTTAGAAAATTAAGGCATTGTTGGCTTATGCGCTGAATAAATTTTCTCAGTTGTAGAGGCTTGTACGCTTAACGTAAGGCCTGATTTTATCGAATGTTCGAAACTTTTACCTATTAAATTTGTCGTCGGTAGTTATCTTTCTCGCGCGCGAGATTTTTTATTTATTTATTTATTTATTTATTTATTTATTTATTTATTTATTTATTAATAATTTTACATACAAGCTTACAGTAGGTACACCAAAACGCTTACATGCTAAATATAACAGATACAAGATTTACAAGGCAACAATAAATAATGAACAAAGATCATTGTATAGTAGATATATCCCAAATTAAAGTGCTTAGGAACGAATATGCGTTCCTATACATAACATGGCCTTTATCAGTAAACATGTCGGCATCCAACCTGTCCTCCAAAAACGCATTTACTGAAACCATTGCCCTGGCGGTCGGGCTATTGTTGGTTTGGTTTAAACGCCAACTAGGGGGGAAAGTGAAAAGACGGTGTTTCCTCCGCCCTGTGGCACGCATATATTGATCTGGGACATACAGATTTATATGTTCTCGTGCAGATGGATTGTCTATCTTATGTCCTAAAAGAAGATAATAATGCATAATTAAACTTAATTTACGCCTCAGTTGCAGTGTATCGTAGTCTACCATACCTGACACAAATAGAGATGGATATAAAAATGGGTAATACCCATACATCCGTTTATAAATGTGACGGCAGAATTTTTTGTGTATTTTTTCCACCATAAGAGTATACAATTTATGTCGTGTTGCATATGCTAAGCACGCTGGGGTGCACCTTAGAGTATAAAATATAGTCTTTCACTAGAAGATATCTCGTGGGCTTGTATTAAGCGGAGCTGGTGTAGCCAATTTTATCTATGGATGAGGCCATAGAGGAGGCTACTGGATTGAAATTATACAATTATTTCACAATAATCGATGTTACTGGTAGCTCTGCTGTTTCCTTTAGTGCAGACAGTAAGGCTGCCAGCGTGCCTAGTCTCTCCCTCCCGCCCTTCTCCATTATCACTTTTCCTTCCTTTAAACATTGACAACCCACTCATGATTTATCAAGACATTATAGTGCCGATCCCTTACGACTTGGGAACTCGGCAACGCACCGATAATTCCTCTGGTATTGACGGCGTTCATGGGTGGTGGTGATCACTTACCATCAGGTGAATCTCTTGCACGTTTGCATCCTCTCTCATAAAAAAAAACTATCCCGCGACCAATTTGCAAGTTTGACTTCCTTATAAAATAAAGGTTTTTCCTAAATCCCTTAGTCCTGTCTAAATCAGGCTATATCTACATGTCAGTGGTGCAGTACCGTCTGTCACACGTGGCTGGCTCCACTAATGTGCGGTGGTCGGGCTCGGCTGCCCAGCGGTCGCGGGAAAAACTCCAGGCTGTTGACTCCGCCGTGGTATATGCGTTACCATGGGATAATGGAGTAAGTCCATTTCTAACTCCGATGATATTCCAGGATTGCCTTCAAAGTTATAGCGAGGTTAGAAACGGACTGCCGAGACAAATGTCGCGGGTTCAATCCCAATCCTCAGTTTCAACCATCTGGGAAATTGTTCAGCTTTATTTTTGATCAATTTTATCCTCCGGTAATCCGCTGACTTCACGTAAGTTTTCTTGGTGGTAGACTTTTCTAGGTGGTAGGTCCCTCATATGCAAGAGACCGTCTGGGTTAGTACCACGGCTTTGTCTATTTCTGCTGCCATCAGCAGTGTTCAGTGTTTCGGTTTAAAGGACATGGAAGCTAGTGAAATTACTGGGCATCAGGCGTGCGCCCTGCTCGTCTCGTTATTCAAGAAAATAAGTAAGTCGGTTTTCTGCAGGGCGATGGTGCTACGCGGTCGAACTGACCTATTCACGCTGTAGACAAAAGTCTACAGAGTGGCTCTACCACTTACTATAATTCTTAAACCGTGTAAACTCCAAACCGTTAAGATTCCATACCAAGTAACAACGGTAGTCAACCATCAATATAATATACAACTACAGTTTATTCCGCTTTTATACGGCAGGGGTGGGTAGGAAGCATAAAATTATACATGTTAACACTCCGATGGTTCCGATTGTAGATGAGTATAGAACTGAAACTATTATTGTTTAATTACCGAGTATCGTAGCTTTATGCGTTGTGTAATTGAAGATTTTCTATAGATGGAAATGAGGTTTCTTTTGTAATACGGGGTATTTGTTCAGGTTGATTATATTGCCGATGCTTTTTCTGTTTTTTTCTTGGTAGATTTATTTTCAATCTTATCAAGAACTATTCATTGGAACCTCGACAACCCTACAATAATTATTACTGTATTTTTTTTTCAAACATGATCGGCTTAAAACACGGTTTATCCTGAACCTACTCGTATACGTCTTATATTGGAGGTTTACGCTTGTATATAAAATCCGTCTTCTTACCCTCGATTTCTTACTAGTATTTTCCATTCTTTTACTTTCATTTGTATTCATATTCTATTCCATTTGTCGTGTTGGAATTTTATTTAGAACTTGGTGCTTGTACAAATCCATGTTCTTTTAAGCCACCATGCTATACCAGATTGTACCATTATTTTGCTTTTTGCTTCCATTCACTTCCATATTCTATTACCTTTGTTGTGTTGGAATTATATTAACATTGGATAAAATATATCTTCCCATTATAATATATCACTCAATAAAGGTACCTTAGGTAACTCCATCACATTTTGCAGTAACATCAAACAGCATTTCAAGAAGTCTTAATTACTTAATCAAATCACTTCCAACATGTATGTTACAAAAACTCGCACGTTCCACATACTTTGTGTGGATTATGTTTTCTTGCATATAGTTTAACGGTGACACCACTGCTCTTAATACTGGGGATAAGTGTGGCTTTACAGACTTCACTTCAGAAATTTACGGCCGATTTCAATAAACGATCTTTAGTTTTACAAGGTGGTAGGTCCCTCGTTTGCGAGAGGCCGGCTGGGTTGGTACCACCGCTTTGTCTATTTCTGCCGCCAAGCAACAGTGTGTAAGCGCTGTTGTGTTCCGGTTTGAAGGACATTGAAGCCAGTGTAATTACTGGGCATTATGAGACTTAACACCTTATACCTCGGGGTGACGAGCGCAGTCCAGTGTCATGCAGTGCTTTGTTATTCAAAGTTCAGTTTATGAGCAGGCGTGGCGCTTACCATCAGGCGAGCGACCTGCTCGTCTCATCATTCAAGCTACTAAAAAAAAAAAAAATATGATTCTCCAGATTGAACCCGATAATCGTCCAATCAAACTAAGCAATTTGCGTGACTTGCAAACTGTATTGTTATTGGCACATTTGTGGAATCAATCGGAAGACTCGATCACAGATCAGTTATTTCAATATAGTCAATAACTGATCGCCCAATAGTCACCAGTCTCAGTTATTAGCAGTATACTGTGGAGTAGACCTGCTTCTTTACTAAAGACAAAGATCAGAACAAGTAGAGACAAGCAGTTCGTCAAATATGAGGGATCGAATAAAGTCCGTGAGAAACAGAAAGAAACTGAAGGAGAGTGGGAGACCAGGTATAGATAGACTTTATGTTCGACAAGAATAAAATGACCAGTGCTCTTCTTGTGTAGTTATATTTTTTCAGCTTACTACATGCCACCTCACTAAAGAGCAAGTGGTAGGTTTAAAGATATACTTCCACATTTGCTCAAATTTTTTTAACGGCTTTTTAATATCTTCTTCTCGCCCTTTTGGGTAGGTGCCCACCCATTTAGTAAATCTCTACTTGAATCCTTTCAAAAAGCCTTCAATGCGATTGATACCATGTCGCAACTTCCACTCATCTAAAGGTCCGTTTTGAGGTCCGACTCACGACACGTCCACTTTGTATACATTTTTTATGCAGGATTTGAAGTATACTACCGGGATAGAGCACCGCGATGCATTGCAACTTTAGTCCATTTTGCGTCCTCCTCTAGATTATTGTTCCTCCCATATTATGCTATGTATGGATTTAAACTCATATCCTTTCAAAGAACCTTCGATACACGTCTACAATTCGGCGTGTCCATGGTCAGCGTACAGTAGCCGGTGCTTCCAGATCGCCACGCGCCGTCGAGCATGTCGTGGCGCAATGCCTGAAGTAACTGGCGTGCTCTTCACGTAACATCTATGTATGTTTTATGTATGCATGTACTATTTTACGGCTGGGTTTGGGTTTGAAACTATACTTTCCATGATGAAAATCGGATAATATTATGACTTGTGTAAAGTTTAAGTGATTTCTCTGTCGATCAACGCTCGTAATCGATTAAGAAGATTATTTGTGGTAACCATCGTTCATGGGACATTACTGGAATTCGATTTGTTTACTTGCCCTGTATTATACACGTCCCACTGCTGGACACGGGTCTCCTCTACTGAATGAGAGAGGATAGGTCTTAGTCCACCACGATGGGCTAATGCGGGTTGGCAGAATTCACATATCTTCGAAATTCTTATGGAGAACTTCTCAGGTATGCAGGTTGCCTTCACCGTTAAAGCAAGCGATTGTTAATATACACGTAACTTAGAAAAGTCAGAGGTGCATGCTTTTGAGGTTGGTTTCGAATCGACTTTCATCTCGACAGTCCGCTGAACTATCACTGTTTTGCATACATAATAGCATACAATCTTATCCATACAATCCATCCAAAATATTGGATTTTTCACATTGTAATATCCTTTACCAGTAAATATTCAGTTGAATTGGAAGGCTCATTTAACGATTACGGCTTGTTAATCTTCCACCCCTTTAAACTGCACAGCCTTAATAGTTCAGTTTAGTATGTTATATACAAACAAATGCATTTTAAAAGCTTAGTCTATAAGAATATCTTGCAAAGAATTCCTTATCCTGTCCGAAAATCAGCGCCTCTGACGTTGCAGCATTAAGCTGAGTGTCAGCCAATTGCCACACATTAAATTAAGAAATATTACTGTCGATTCTTGTATTTGTGTCCTTTGTTGTAAATGTGGAAATAAATGCATTTTCTTACTTATCATGGTTGGTCCTTTGTCGCTGCGTCCTAATATCAAAGAGTAAATATCAAAGGTTCTAATGCAGGCGGTACCTTACCCAGAAAATATTTCTAAGAAAAGGGTTGACAGAGTAAACTTTAACATTTCTAAAGTTTACTTACACTCCCAAGTGCTGAAAGGGTGCCCCATATTTGGAATTGGCTTTTAGGCTACAATAGTTTTAAGATGGTTTCCAGGTACCAGAGTTACAATCTTAATTCGAATTTCATTTAATAATTTTTGTATAGTAAAAACTTATATTTGGAGTTTAAGTGGGCTATCAACATCTTAGACCTAAAGCCAACCTCATCTGCACATGTGACATGGCACACTCTACTGATTAACGGACGAGGCAATGGCGAAACTTGGTTCTCGTTGTGGGTTAGGGGATCAGATGGCGGGCCACCCCATATAAAACCAAATCAATGACAGCCTCCGTGGCGCAGTGGGCGAGTAGCCGGCTGCGAAGCGAGAGGCCGTGGGTTCGATTCCCACACCGAGACAGAAGTTTGTGATCCACAAATATTTGTTTCGGGTCTGTGTGTTGTGAGACCTCAAGTCCTTCGTAGTCTCTGATACCCACGATGCAGGTTAACCTAGTGTGGGGTCAGGATTATGTGTGTGATTGTTGGGTGTATTTATTTATTTATTTAATGGTACAAGAAGGTCGACCCTCGTGTTAAGCTGAGATAACACCAGGCAGAAAGAAAGAGGCTGGCGAACGAGCAACTGGGTCACCTGACGGTAAATGACCTCTAAGGCCTATGAATACCACATTACTGGAATATAATATTTTATAGGAAAGGAATGTGACTGCCTCGGTGCCGCAGTTGTAATGCGTACGCGTAACGAATGAGGCTGATGCTGAGGTCTCGGGTTCAATCCCGGGTCGGGTAAAATTGATGGTTTTTCTATTACAAACTGCTCAGTATTAGCGTCTGTGGAGTCTGGAATTGTTCTCGATATGGCGATAGACTCGCTCCCTATTACATCATGGGACGGAGATACGCTCGGCGAAATGTGTGTGTACTTTTGAAGTCGGTTAATATTTAAGGGTGTAAAGCCATGTTTACAGTAAAACACTATCAAAAGTTTAAACCATTATCAAGACATTAGTAACTAATTATTTAAAGATTTTAAAGTATGTACACATCTCTAGGTAATTATTTAAAGATTTTCAAGGCATGTCACCATGTTACGACATACAAGCCCACTGCTTTCCAAACTGTCATAATTTGACTAACATAATGCGATTAGCGCCGAATTATACATTCGCTTGTACTTGAGCAATACTTTATGGGGATTACACACTGACTGTTCCTTTAGCGGCGTTATAATTGGTAAGGCCACAGTAAGTGCACACACTTGTGTACAGCATGAATGAGCTGATACAGCTCAGTAGGCCTAGTACGAGTTACAAATACGTTCACAGTTTTCGAATTCGTATAAAATTACTGCCGTCGAAGTGTCAAACTAGTAATTCATACGGTAATAAAGGAAAGAATCGCTCGAAAACTAATTTCATATACGACTAATATGAAATAAAATTAACCATATTATTAATTTTAATTAATCATAGTTCCTACTAATACTTGACGTATGGAGCGAAAACGAAAACTTTCATCGTTTAGGAAAACTATTAAAACTTGTACTAGGCCTACTGGACACTACTCAGAAGGAGGAGTATGACACTGGACACTGGTGTCAGAATGAGGTAGGTCCCTCGTATGCGAGAGGCCGTCTGGGTAGGTACCACCGCCGCTTTGTCTTTTTCCTCCGCCAAGCAGCAGTGTTGTAACATTGTTGTGTTTTGGTTTGACGAACATTGAAGCCATTCAAGTAACTGGGCATTATGAGACTTAACACCTTGTCACAGGGTGACAAGCGCAGTTCAGTGCCATGCAATAAGGTACTTCATAATTAGAAGTTCTGATTGGTGTTGCTTATGGGCAGGCGTGACGCTTACTATCAGGCGCGAGACCTGCTCGTCTATTCATCGAAAACTAATAAAAAAATAAAAAAAGGGGTGAGGCCACAGTGTATACACCTGTGTACAACATGAATGAGCTAATACAGGGTTATTACCACTGTATCCCAGAAAACCGACGTAAAAAGCTCGCTGTTGCGTTTCTGTGTTGAATGAGATTACCGGAGATTCATCTCCCTCCATTTTACAATCCCCATTATTTTTTTAAGGTCAGCAACGTATCTTTTGTATTGTGGCGGTTCATGGGTGGTGGAGATCACTTGCCATCAGGAGACCCACTTGTTGTATTTGCTATCAATGCTTGGCTGTGCTCTGGCATTGCTGAGGTCTATTACCATCAGGTGGGCCGCCTGCTCATCTGTCTATATAGGTAATAAATAAAAAAACTTTTGCTATAAAAAAAGGTCGCATTCGTTTTAAGAGTGGGACGTTACTCAAAGCATTTATCAAAAAGCAGCGTTTTTTATAACCAGTGTGTAGTCCTTTTAAAGATTAAATTAAAACGTTATTCCGACGGGTATCGCAACTGTAAATTGTTAAGAATGTATGTAATATGGTGAATTATTTGATTCCAGTTAGTCTCTAATTATCTATAATCTTTATGATTTAGCATTCACTTCGTGTCACGAGTGGTCAATTTTATGTCAGGATTTTTTTACTGAGTTAAATGATTACATCGTCTAATAAAATCATCTTATTTGTATACTGGCAAATGGCAAGTGGCGGCCTCAGTGGCGCAGTAACCAGCTGTGAAGCGACAGGCTGTGGGTTCGATTCCCGCACCGAGACGAAATGTTTCTCTGATCCACACTTTTGGGTGTTAGGTGTGTTGGTTAGGCGCCTTGAGCACTTTTGGGTGAACAAAAATCATGGAACTCGCGTCATTATCACCGAACGCTTTCCATGTGCTTATATGCAAAGACTTTAATGTATTACATTAAAGTCTTTGGCTATATGTATAATGTGTATGTATATATGTACATAGATATACCTCCGTGCGTTATTAGTATACATTATATATACATATATATAAAGAGTATATCTCTCTACATATATATATTAAATTGGTCATTACTCTTCTTTACGAACCAAAAATAATAATCTAATAGCTCGACGATACAATTCACATGTTACTTAGTTTTCACTTCTATCGGCAGTCCCCAAAGACTGTCCCGCATTTTTTTCAAGACTATGTGTTTTCCCCCCTTTGGGGTTAACGTCAGGCGGCCGGTCGTAAAATCTACAAGCCAAATCTTTCTGTAACATGTGTACAAAAGCATGTTGCGCCGACCCCACTGCGAGTGGGATACGTGCAGGTGGAAGAAGAAACAGGTTTAGTAGCAAATGATAAATAGGCCTCTGGCTTTCATTCCAGGATGGACAATCAAGTGTTGAGTTTTTCAAATTGGAAAACTAGTTGCTCGGAGATAATAGGGTAGTTTCCTATATTGAAAAAAGAAACCCTTTTATTAAAACACAATCAAAATTGGTTCAGAAATGTGCCCGCAGTTATGAATTTAAATGTTGGTATGAGGAAAAGTGGGTGCGTAGTAGAAATATCTCACTATCTCGCTTGCACGCGTGCATCATAATGAACATTTTACACAATGACGTCAAAGTTTGCGTCGTCTGTCATTTGACAATTACCCCTTCTACAGGATTTGAATGGCTTCTAACTTATTTATTTTTGGTCCGATTTATAAAATTCTTTCTGCAGACTGCAATAGTTTTTGAGTAACGTAACTTATTGATTTAAATAATAAAAAATATATATTCAAAGTCTATTGCGATATTGCGTCTTCCTGCAAACTCAGGGAACTGTGGCTGTACTAGTTGTGTCTCTACCTACTCCGTTAAAGATTTAGGCGTGAGCTTAATTATGTACAACCCACTCAATAATAAACAGAATGTGTTCAATACACGCCCAAATTGTTTAAGAAAATAAACTGTAAAGTCTTTAACTGTTGGTTAATATTTAATGACAATGTATTAACAGCGCCAAGGTGACGAAATTAATCCATCATTGTAATGATTAGTTAGCGACGGCCTTGCGATCGCAAATCGTGTATATTTAACAAACTTTGATTGGTGATAATTGCAGTTAGGCAACGTTTTCGATGAACTTTCCATAGACACAAGGTGGTAGGTCCCTCGTTTGCGAGAGACCGGCTGGGTTGGTACCACCGCTTTGTCTATTTCTGCCGCCAAGCAATAGTGTGTAAGCACTGTTGTGTTCCGGTGTGAAGGACATTGAAGCCAGTGTAATTACTGGGCATTATGAGACTTAACACCTTATGTCTCGGGGTGACGAGCGCAGTCCAGTGTCATTTAGTGCTTTGTTATTTAAAGTTCTGTGTGGCGTTGTTTCTGTTTATGAGCAGACGTGGCGCTTACCATCAGGCGAGTGACCTGCTCTGCTCGTCATTCAAGCTAATAAAAAAAAAATGACACGAGTACTTTACGAGTGGTAGAGCCACGCTGAAGACAATTTTGTCTACAGCATAAATGGGCAGGCTCGTCCGGTTCCTTACAATTTACTCACAGAAAACCGACGTAAAGTAGCAGCTTGCTGCTGCGTTTCGTACGGTGAGTGAGATATCCGGAAGTCCAAATATCCTTCACCTTCGTTTCCCTTTCCTTCCAAACTTTAACACTAGGTTAGTCACAATCATTAGCTAACCATTTGATTAAATGAAGAACCAAATTCAAATAGACCCAACATCGGAGTAAACCTTAACGGGATTTCGGAACTTAGGGTCGTCTACTAACTTAAATATTATGACATTTACTCCTTTGTAGAAACTGCACGGAACATTTCTGCAAAAAAGTTAATGTAAGGGCTCACCTTTAACGCCAACCGTCTTTCGGAATTACTTTCTAATGATGGAGCCACGAAACTAGGGGAATTGTAGCAATAAAAGACAGGTGTTTTAAGTGTCTCGGTGGCGCAGATGTAATGCGTACGCGGTACGATTGCTGTGTGGAGGTCTCGGGTTCGATCTCTGGGTCGGGTAAAAGTGATATTTGGATTTTCTATTACCAAATGCTCAGTATCAGCCCGGAGGAGACTCCGGGCTAATAGAAAGAATTGTGCCCGTTCGGCGATAGGCTCACCCTTATGTGGGTTTACTGGTTACACCTTTGCCTACCCCTTCGCGGATTACAGGTGTGAGGGCGTATTTTTTTAACCTTCACTTTTATGTACATTTAAGTGCGTATTTACCTGTGACATTTCACCGCACCGAGAGGCGTGACTGTGACAAACACGCATTACAGACTCAAATGTGGACGATTGTCAAATGTTACGAGACACGACCTAATGTCACGGAGCGATCCGTTTTCCATACATTTCGCCATGACATGTCATTTAAGGTTTCGTAATTTTTTTATTTTAAGTCACGGCAAAATAACAGAGTGCATTTTACGTCACCCGTGCACATTAGTGTATAAATGTACCAAGTTAACTGTCAAATGGCAGTAAATGGAACTAAAGATAACTAACTTAGTGTTAGTAGTGTTTGTTCCTAACTTAGTGTAACTTAGTGGAATTATCCCTAGATTTAGTCGGTTAGACCCGCCGCTAGTGTGTAAATTTTGCTATCTAGTTAATTACTCAGTTAGTGGAAAGGATTGTCTTCATCCACTAAACAAACAAATTAATATGTCTAGGTTTTTACGCACAATGGCCCGACATTCAACGGGCTAAGTGCGGAGAAAAGGAGCCCACAATCAAATCAAATCAAATATGTCTAGGTTTTCGAGCCATGGGTATAGGTCATGGGTCTTTGTTGTTATGTTTCTATGCGGGATGCACCGAGTCGTTCGACTTCGACCGGAATAAAAAAGATTCCAAAATTCCCGGTTGGACCGATCTCAGATTAAAAAACACGTCAATGTAATACATACGCACTCACGCCTGTAATCCCCGAAGGGGTAGGCAGAGGTGTAACCAGTACCCCCACATTTTATATGAGCCGAGCGTATCTCCGTCCCTTATGTGATATGGGCGAGCCTATCGCCATACCGGGTACAAATTCCAGACTCCAGGCTGATACTGAGCATTTCAATAGCTGAATTCTGAGCATAGAAAAACCCAATACTACTTTACCCGACCCGGGGATCGAACCCGAGACCTCAGCGTCGGCCTCAATCGTAACGCGTTTGCATTACAGCTGCGCCACCGAGGCAGTTAACGTAATGACCTAGGAATATTCCCTTTTGTCTCGGTCGTGCACCTCAAAACAAGCTTTTAATTGAAATAAAACTAGTTTATAAGTGATAGAAGTGATAGCTCAGCGGGGAGTGGTATGGACTGTCGAGACGAAAGTCGCAGGTTCAAAACCAGCCCCAAGTGCATACACCTCTGACTTTTCTAAGTTATGTGTATATTAATTGTTAATTATCACTTGCTTTAACGGTGAAGGAAAAACATCGTGAGGAAACCTGCATACCTGAGAAGTTCTTCATAAGAATTTCGAAGGTATGTGAAGTCTGCCAACCCACATTAGGCCAGTGTAGTAGACTAAGACCTAACCCCTCTCATTCAGTAGAGGAGGCCCGTGCCCAGCAGTGGGACGTATATAATACAGGGCTGGTATTATTAGTTTATAAGTATTTTATCGCGGTTTAATTTTCATTTTAGTCCCGACGTTTCGAAAGCTTTCTAGCCTTCGTGGTCACAGAAGAGACAGGTGTAGGTCGTCTCGAAAAGTAAATGTTACATTGCCTATTAAACGCAAAGACTTTAATGTATACTACTACACCGGCTGTCTAGTACACAGAAAGTGCGCATTTAGTTACGGTCAATTGACCGCAACTCATTTAGTCGACAGCGAGCGAGCGACAGGAACGGTTGTTTTCATTTGAGGCTATTCGAACGTTGAATTCGATAAAATAACAAGAATTTGTTCATTGTGACCCATAAAACGTTGCCAATAATTACGTGCATATATTTTAATGTCAGGAACCTTAATATATCTTTATTAAATGTATATTTTCATCGAAAATAGTATTTATTGTGAACGGAAACTAATACAAAACCAAACGGCTGACTCAGTGTTACCATCTCGCTTACTCATAACTAGAATTAGTTTAGAGCGACTAGCGCGACCAAAGCGTTAATGTAGAATAGTAAAACACAACACAAACGGATAGGCCAAAGTGGGAATAGGTACTTACTTATTTAAAGTGGATTTTAGTAGGTGAAAGGTAAGTGTGATATTTGTGTTTCAGATATTGGATGGAAATAGTACATTTACGAAAATGCTGAATTACATACTAGGGTATTATAAAAATTATTCTCAAAGAACGAAGGTCTTCTGAGGGCATAAAAATAAAATAAAAATTGTTTTCTTACATAAATTCAACACACATGTTAAACATAATGTATAACTATTGAAATTCACTTATAATAAAAACATCGTATAGTTACTCTCAGAGACAAACCGGAAAAAGGCAAAAATCATTTCAGTAATGTCACTTCTTCGTAAGCGTCTAATACTGCACTAGCTCCCTCTCCCGTTTGAGCTGTCAAACTCGCGCGTTTGGTGACACGATTTTACGTCCAAACAGCCCGTCTAGTTATACATTAAAGTCTTTGATTTAAACGTGTAATATTTGCGTAAACATCAAATAGTCACAAGTTAATTTAAATCTAGCAAACCTTTTTAACATGAAGGTAGCCATTGTAACATTAACTTTTCGAGACGACCTACACCTCAGTCTCTCCCGTGACCACGAAGGCTGATAAGCTTTCGAAACGTCGGGACTAAAATAAAAATTAAACCGCGATAAAATCCGTATAAACTAGTTTTATTTCAATGTGTAATATTCGCGTAAACCTAAGAAATCTCTAGCAAAGAAGTACAAGCGAGCGGATGAGTTTCGTGGCCGCATCATCTTGTAATGTAGTGATGCACCTGGTATCCGGCCTTGGTATTTGCTACCCTCAGGCACATCCCTGCGAGCAGGTGTACCACACACCGTTGCTAAAGTTTATACAACGACCATTTTAAATAAGCACATTGTGGTGTTTGTAAAGTATATTAAATGTTACACATAACATAAGCTCTCGCCTTTATCCTCGAAGGGGTAGGTAGAGGTGCAACTAGTGCTGCACCCACGTTTCGTCGAGCTTATATACGTCTTGCGAGGTCATAGAGGGTGAGCCTATCGCCATACTGAGCATAAGTTCCTGGGCGACTCATGTGTGATTTTTCGAATCGAACACATTGTGATCGCCTGACCTGGGTATTGAACCCAAGACCTCACGGTTCTAAGCCTTAGTACGCTATCACTGAGGCAGAGGTGTAAACAGTACATCCACATATCGCCAAACGTATCGCCGTCCCATGATGTGATAGGGGGAGAGCCTATCGCCATACCGGGCACAATTCCAGACTCTTGGCTAATACTAAGCATTACATAATAGAAAAATCCAACATCACTTTTACCCGACCCTAGAATCGAACCTGAGACCTCACCACAGGAGTCGTATCGCGTACGCATTACAACTGCGCCACTCAGAAAGGCAGAAATAAAAATATGGTTTTAATAAAGTTAATAAAATGCCAATATAACTTTTCATCTACTTAGAGAAGGTGTGTGAAGCCGCTGTTACAGACACACCAATTACACTGAATAATTGTGGGGAAAATACAGGGTATTAGTGAACAGTTTTACAAGAATATCTCTCGTAACTGTGGGGTGTGTTTTAAAAATGACATATTATGAATAATAGGATAAGTTATGCAAAATACATGATTATAAATTTTAATGTAAAATCATAATTATAGTTTTATATTATGTAATCGTAAATCTTCTCTTTCTGAATAAAATGGAAAAATCTATGCTTTAAATAATCACTTTCAAGGTCTCGGTTTCAATCCCCGGGTCGGGTAAAAGTCATATTGAGTTTTTCTATCAAGAAATGCTTAGTATCAGCCTGGAATCTGGAATTGTGCCCGGTATGGCGATAGGCTCGCCCCCTATCACATCATGTGACGGAAATAAGCTCGGCGAAATGAGTTTGTACTGGTTACACCTCTGCCCCTTCGGGGATTGTAGACGTGAGTGCGTATGTATATATGCAATAAATATCAGCTAACAAATATTTATTGACCTACTCTGAATGTCCAATTTCAAATCCATATTTGAACCAATTACCTTCAAGGAAGTAAGTTCGCGTGGGCGGTAATTTTTGGGTATTCGGCTTGTATAATCTATTTCAAGCAGGAAGTGATGTTAAACGATATCGTTTATAAGACATTAATCGATCTGTCGGTCTGTTTGTCCACCCACAGGTTTTACTTTGACAAGGTTAGAACGCTTACTTGGATTTTATGACTCGTGGTTTATAAAGTGCGTATACATTTGTGACATTTTGACGCACGGCGAATGCGACAGAGATACTTAGTCCGTTCGGACATCTCATTGAAACTAATGAACATTTTGGCACAACTGTAGTCTACATTAAGGCTAGGCTTCGTGTAGCTAAGTAAGCTAAATTGTAAAAATAATGTCGGGTTCAAAGATCTTTTTAGAAATCTGTGTACTCAATCGTTGTATTTTTTTTAATGCCATAGGCCGGCAATCGAGCAAGTGGGTCACCTGATGGTAAGTGATCTCCACCGCCCATGTACGCCCACAATACCAAAAGAATTATGGGCGCGTTGCCGACTTTAAAGGATTCGGATATCTTACTCACCGTACGAAACGCAGCAGCAAGCTGGTACTATACGTCGGTTTTCTGTGAGACAGTGGTAACGACCCGGACGAGCCGGCCCATTCATGCTGTAGATAAGTGTCTACAGTATGGCTCTACCAATAAAAACTATATGCGCAATAAAGCTTCATTACGGAACTTTCTGTTGAAGCAGAATTTGTATAAGTGCGCTGAACTTATGTAAATATGTTATAATAACTGTCATTTTATAATCGATTGAAATTAATCCTTAACCTCCGCATCGGTAGATTTTTTATGGCGCAAATCGCAACGGTTATTGGCGTGGGCTACAACCTTAAGTATAGCAAAGCAACATGAGACAACCACATATTTTTTGTGCCCCAATAACTCAGTTGTTACAAATGTGGACAAACCTTTGGATTACGCAATGTCTGTATATATTGTTATTTTGTGGTAACAAAGTATATCACAAAGTAACAACGAAGGTCTCTAGAACTCCTCCGTGGCGCAGCGGGAGATTAGCCGGCTGCGAAGCGAGAGGCCGTGGGTTCGATTCCCGCACTGAGACAAAAATTCATGAGAAGCATTGTCTCTTGTTGCTTCTGTTTATGGGCAAGTGTGGCGCTTTTCACGTGTTCACACTCATAGCCAGTTGCATTCACTGATCGGTAATAGATGGGTGACCGCTTATGGCCGATCCCAATATTCTGTCTAGCGACAGATTTGCTTACCGGCAGTATAATTTTGACACATTTTGTATGGAAGATCTGTCAAAACACTATTGATAGTAAGCAAATCAGTCGATAGATAGAATATAGGGAACGGCCATTAGTGGTATTTCCCCAGCGCGACGCGTCTCCATGCTTTGGAGGGCACGTAAAATGTCGATTCCGGCTATTATCAACTGACAGCAGTCATTAAGCCAAGTCGAAGGCCTTCGGGTGGCTTAAAACCTCCACAAACCATTCGATATAGAATAGAATAGAATAATTATTTCACATTGAAATAAAACTAGTTTATACGGATTTTATCGCGGTTTAATTTTTATTTTAGACCGTGTCTCTCCCGTGACCACGAAGGCTGAAAAGCTTTCGAAATGTCGGGACTAAAATAAAAATTAAACCGCGATAAAATCCGTATAAACTAGAATAGAATAAGCTTATTAAGGAACTAAAAGATACTACATAATATTTGCTTACATAACATCTGTTCTATATGGACAAAGCGACATACAAATGGCATTTGCATTTCGTTTAGATAACTATTAAACTCCAAAAACAGTGCAAATATCAAATTGTGGGCGTAGTTTATATACCTTTACAGTCTAATGTATTACTTCAATAGACCACACATTTCGACCAGGAATAGATATCCGATTTTGTTTCCGACTGTTTAATCAGACTATCGGATCGGATTCACTTCATACACATCCAGTTTTACCCCCGATAAAAACAGAGGGGCTAGCACGGAAACTTGCGAAAAGTTATTCGAGCTGTCATCGACAACAATTTCTATGAGATTTAGTACAGCGCCTCTATCGTAAGTAAAAGAAACTAATATATATGGAATATAGACCAATGATAATTAAGGAATTATCTATCGAGCCCTCGATACCTTTACATTACGATTTCGATAGTTTTCCGTGCTAGCCCCTCTGTTTTTATCGGGGGTAAAACTGGATGTGTATGAAGTGAATCCGATCCGATCCCTCTGGACTGTTTTAAATTAGATTTATCTGTCTGAGAGTGAGACATGCACTGTGTGCATGTGTGTCTTTGTGTGTGTAGATATCTGTCTGTGACATTGTAGCGAATAAACGAATGGAACTATTTGAATTAGGTTTTTTTTGTTTGTAACATGGTTTGATCGAAATGCTTGTTACCTATATTTGATGAAGATCTGATCAGCTGTTTAAAAGAGTTACAGATGTTTTTCTAATTGACGTCGGGGATCTTTATATTGACGTGTTATTCAGAACGGCTTCACAAATTCGGATGCTGTTCTACATAAATGTGTTTTTCTTTATTTCTTTCTGACTCTGACGTCCGATCCAACTATTGGATTGGAAATGTATTGAATATTCAAACAAATGTATGTATGGTACGAGTGGTTTTCAATCGTCCGATCAGATTATCGGAACCGGTTATAGGAGATAAACATATCAGACATTTATTACCAGCTTTATTCAATTATTATATCAATTAATATAGGTAACATTATTTTTGATGTCTTGAATGGAAAGAACCATTATGAAAACTGATTAATATTATTGTATTATACACTAAAATTAGACTTCCTCAAAAGGTGGTCATGTAATTGTTTTGGAACTACACGTATTGTCTTGACGTTTTTGTGGGTTGCGCCAAAACTGTAGTTTGGTAAAAGGAATAAGCAACGCTCACTTATGACGCGATCTTATGAACTGTTACATTACTTATTTACATAATTGATCCTTCATAAACACACTGCCGCAAATGACACAATGACGAAAGTCGCAGGTTCGAAACCAGCCCCAAGAGCATACATCTCTGACTTTTCTAAGTTACGTGTATATTAATTGTTAATTATCACTTGCTTTAACGGTGAAGGAAACGTCGTGAGGAAACCTACATACCTGAGAAGTTCTCCATAAGAATTTCGAAGGTATGTGAGTCTGTCAATCCGCATTAGGCCAGCGTGGTGGACTACGGCCTAACCCCTCTCATTCAGTAGAAGAGGCAGCAGTGAGACATATATAATACAGGGCCAGAATTATTAAATACTCGTACAATGCACTTTATTCAAAGAACCTTTTTAAGTAAGGGCCTATAAATTCTAGGTTTTGTGTAACACTGCTGTTACTCTATATTTTGTCCTTTATGGCTTGCTGGGGCAATATTGCAACATTGTAATGACATTTTACACGAAATATTATCTTGTTTCGACAAAATCTATTGTTATTGCGCAACTATATAATAAAATTATTGGTCTAGTCGCAGCGTGCTTAGCCTGTGATACCGGTGAGGTTATGGGTTCGGATCCCGGCAAAAACTATTTTTGTAAGAAAGCGTGTTTCAATACATACATATGCACTCACGCCTGTAATCCCCGAAGGGGTAGGCAGAGGTGTAACTAGTACACCCACAATTTACCGAGCGCATCTTCGTCCTGTTATATCTTTGGATTGTACCCTTTTCTACTTACCTTTGACATACAGATTGCTGACTTAGCATTTGATCATCCTTCCTCCGCTCTTACATCGCTCCCTCAGTCAGTCGTCTTCCATCCTTCGTCTCGTAAACCAGTCACACTTTAATACTGTGTTAAATGTTATTTTTAACTAAAAGTGTATTTAATCGAATAAATCTATTCTAGCTATTCCGAACTTTATTTTTTAAAAAGCGGATTCAAACCTCAGTTCTAACATTGGTGGCAGCGTAAAGGGATTGCAAAATCCTCGGTTCCCTCCGCCGTCCGCGAGTACATTATCCAATACAGTGCAAAGTGTGCTTCAAAAGGTTACCGCGACTCATAACTTCGGTGTGTCCACCTACATACACCAGAAAATTGTCGCACCCAGTCCACTGTGCAGTAAGTGGCGAGGAGCATCTACACAGTGTGCGTCTCCAAACCCAGCACCGACCAGGTCAACGGCGTTTCATAATTCCTGACTCCAGATCCAGTCTCAACATGAACGTGTGTATGCTGATGCTGATACTGTGAGTCTTGTGATTCTATCCAGTGCTAAAAAGTGAATCTAAATATAGTCATTTCTTTATAACTTGTACATCACGTCCCAGCGCAACATAGTTGTTATCGCAAAAACATTTCACACGACGTCGACGGATCATCTAGCCGAGCTTCGCAGCGATACTATCATATTATGCTTAGTTAGTAGAAAAGCTATACTAGTATAAGACCAGGTTTTGCTTGTTATATTTCATTTTAATTATTTTTCCTTGTGTGTGTTAAAAGTTTATTTTGAATTCTTTTTCTTTTAAAATAAAATAATAATAATAATGTCTACAAAAGAGGAACCCAAAGATATTGTTGACAAGGTTGCTCTAAATGTTATACTAAAATTTATTAAACCCTTTGATGGGAGTCGCGAAAAGCTTAATGCATTTCTACATAATTGCGATAACGCAGTTAGTTTGGCCTCCTCTCAACAAACAGACATTGTTTTTAAATATATAATTAGCCAACTTGATGGTAAGGCGGAAATAGCATGTGCAATTAAAGATTTCGATACGTGGGCTTCATTAAAACAGTTTCTTCAAAATCAATTTGGAGAGCGTAAACATTACGCTCACCTATTAACAGAACTCCAAGACTGCAAACAGAATCCTCAGGAAAATGTTAACCAATTTTCACTCCGAATAGAGACGTGTCTTTCCAAATTGTTGACAGAGATTTCTATATCCAATCATAAGAAAGGCGAAATATCTGGTAGAGTTGCTGCAATGGAGGATCTCGCACTCCATACATTCACTATAGGCCTTAATCCGCGTATAGGTAACATAGTCCGATGCCGAGACCCGAAAAATCTAAATAACGCAATTAATTATGCGATATCCGAAGAAAAAATACAACAGCATACATATAAACAAAACATGATTGCGAAACCGTACCGTAATGATTCCAAGCCCATTTCTAAGCCCGGTTATCTAAATAATCAAAACCAAAAGTTCACTCCCCCTTCTTTGCCTTTTAAAAACTTGGTCTGCAGGTATTGCAAAAAACCAGGACATAGTTTAGAAAACTGTAGACTTCGAGAGTATAACAATAAGAAGTACGATAATAAAAATAAGTTTTCTTATCCCGATGCTCAACCGAGTACATCTAACTTTAAACCACAAATTAATTATTTTGAGCAAGATGAAAGTCACGATACTGTAGATAACAGTGACAATTTAAACTAAACAATGTCCCGCACAGGTGTCGCACGGGACAGATTCATTTTGTTACAGACGACACAAATACATCACTAAAGGCCCATGGACATGGTAACCAGCCCAAAACCCGCGGTCTACTTTCTTCCCAAATGACCCATGGACATGGTAACCAGCCCAAAACACGCGGTCTATCCTCTTCTCAAGTGACCCACGGACATGGTAACCAGCCCAAAACACGCGGTCTATCTTCTTCTCAAATGACCCATGGACATGGTAACCAGCCCAAAACACGCGGTCTATCCTCTTCTCAAGTGACCCACGGACATGGTAACCAGCCCAAAACACGCGGTCTATCTTCTTCTCAAGTGACCCATGGACATGGTAGTCAGCCCAAAACACGCGGTCTATCCTCTTCTAAAATGACCCACGGACATGGTAGTCAGCCCAAAACTCTAGGTCATCCAAATAGAGTCAAGCAACAGGGTAGCCAGCCCCAAACCGTAGACTCAATAACGAAAGTTCATAAACCTGAAAAAGAAAAAGAAACAATTAGTCATCACATATATGAATTTACATCTAATATATCAAATAAATACTTACCTTATGTAAAAGTGAGATCTCCTGTGTCCTCCAAAGATCTATTCCTTCTTGTTGATACTGGTGCAGCTATTAGTATAATAAAAAAATCATCTATCGACAATATGCCCAAGATTAATAAATCAGTCAAATTTAATATAAAGGGTATCGACTCAGTGGACGAAAATCCCACACTTACCTTAGGGCAAATCCCTGTATCTATGACGACACATATTGAACCCCAGACTAATGGCAAACACTTTACCCATTTATTTAATTTAATAGATAAAATTAATCTACCTTATGACGGTATCATTGGAAATGACTTATTCAAATTAGTGAATAGTCAAATTAGTTACATTGAAAGCACATTAAATATTGGAGACATGAAATTAAAAATGCTGTTCAATGAACCAATTTACATTATTGCACCACGTAGTGAGAGTATAATAGAATGCACTGTTTCAAATCCTGACATCAAAGAGGGCTTAATAATTAACCAACATTTATCCGATAACCTGTTAGTAGCAAATTGTATTGTTCAAGTTAAGAGAAATAATCGCGTAAACATTTCTGTAGTTAATGTCTCAGAGAATCCCGTGACTGTAAACTCTGACCTTAAACTAAATTTAGAACCTTTCGAATTAAATTCTTCAACTCAAATAAACTCTATATCCGAATCTTATACTCTAGATCGCACAGAAGAAGTTTTAAATCTTCTCCGTGTTTCTCACCTCAACTCAGAAGAAACTGAAGCATTATATTCCGTATGTTCTCAATATTCAGACATCTTTCACTTACCCAATGATCAGCTGACTTCTACTGATGTAATCCAACATGAAATATAAACAACCTTAGACAACCCCATTCATGTTAAAACATATAGATTTCCTGAGTGTCACAAACAAGAAGTCCAATCCCAAGTTGACAAAATGTTGCAACAAGGTATCATAAAACCCTCTATGTCCCCTTGGTCCTCACCAATTTGGGTAGTACCAAAAAAACTTGATGCCTCTGGTCAAAGGAAGTGGCGTGTAGTAATCGACTACCGTAAGCTCAATGACATCACCATAGGAGATTCCTACCCTATTCCTAATATATCCGAGATCTTAGATCAGCTGGGAAAGTGCAAATACTTCAGCACATTAGATTTGGCTTCCGGTTTCCACCAAATTAACATGGCTCCGGGTGACTCTCCTAAAACCGCATTTTCAGTTCCTACAGGACATTATGAATTCACACGCATGCCTTTTGGACTCAAAAATGCACCCTCTACATTCCAAAGACTCATGAACTCAGCTTTATCCGGACTACAAGGTATTCAATGTTTCGTCTACCTCGACGACATTGTGATTTACTCTTTTGATATCAATTCTTATATAAACAACCTTTCAAATGTATTCCACAGGCTCCGTCAATTCAAATTAAAACTACAACCAGACAAGTGCGAGTTTCTGAGAAAAGAAGTCTCATACCTCGGACATGTTATTACAGACAAAGGTGTTAAACCTAATCCTGAAAAACTAAAGGCAGTCCATGGATTCCCTGTCCCTAAAGGTCCCAAAGATGTCAAATCGTTTCTTGGTTTTGTTTCTTACTACCGCAGATTCATTCCTGATTTTTCAAATATTGCCAAACCTTTAACAAATCTATTAAAAAAGAACGTAGAATTTCTTTGGTTGAATGAGCACCAACTATCTTTTGAAACCTTAAAAAATAAATTAACTTCAGCCCCGCTGTTGATATACCCTGATTTTTCCAAGCCCTTCCTTCTTACCAGTGATGCCTCTAACTACGCTATTAGCGCCATCTTATCTCAAGGTGATATAGGCAAAGATAAGCCTATCGCCTACGCTTCCCGAACACTCAACAAAAGTGAGTGTAATTACAGCACCACTGAAAAGGAATTATTGGCAATCCTTTTCGGCTGTAAAACTTTTCGCCCGTACCTATATGGAAGGAAATTCCAAATAATCACTGACCACCGTCCTCTTCGTTGGCTTTTTAATCACTCTGACCCTAGCAGCAAACTCCAAAGATGGAGATTAAAACTAGAGGAATATGAGTATGAAATAATATATCGAAAAGGAAAACTAAATAATGCAGCTGATGCATTATCACGATATCCACCTGAAAGACTAATTAACCCCATAGAGATAGGCTCTCCTGTCCTTTCGGACCAATATTTGAACTCACCTGATCTTAATGGCTTGCTTAATCCAGATACTGCTCCAATTATTCCTCCTGATGACTTGATCCAAATCGAAGATCTTATAGACCCCCTTTCTCCACCTGAAAACATACCAGAACTTATTAATCTTGATGATTTAGAAAATATAATAAATCGTAATGAAGACTTACTTTCTCCTCCTAGTGATCGCCCAAGTCTTCCAATACCTCAAGATGTTCCAAGTCCTAATGGTTCTAACACACAAGATGGTAACTATACAGATTTCCTTAAAACCACTTCTAGAAACTTTAACTCTAATGTAACCATAATAGAGCACAATGAAAGCCTATCCAAAACAAATAAAAAACACATTATCATCCCCACATCCATAGATATGGATGAGTCTATTCCTCACCTTCAAGAAATCATATCTAACATCCCTAACCAGAATGAATTTGCCCTACTAGAAAGAACTCTGCATTCTTTCCTCAAATATGAATCTGAAACTAAAACTTATTATTTCCTTTTTACTAAGGTTAACCATTTTGACACTTGCACATACGAAGATATTTATAAATGTCTCAAAGCTGTAAAAAATGAACTTGTAGTTACCCTTTTAAGTCAAGAAAATTCTGAAATCGCTATATCTGACTTTAATAATCCTTTTGATTCTCATCAGTACATAAAACTATACAACATGATATTATACCTCTTCCATAACTCAGAAATAACTGTACATATATACAAAAATACTATCATATATCCCTCGCTGAGCGAAGTACAGAAAATTCTAAGAGAACATCACGATATCCCTATAGCCGGTCACCTAGGTTCTTCTAGAATGTTAAAACGTATTCAAGAGAAATACTACTGGAGAAACATGCGGTCAGACATTGAAAACTATGTAAAGAAATGCTCACAATGTCAGACAAACAAAGCCCTTAGAAGAATTAATCGTGCCCCCATGCAGATTACATCCCTTTCTACTCGTCCATTTGAACGTGTAGCTTTTGATATAGTCGGACCATTACCCGAAGCTGGTAATGATAAATATAAATATATACTTACACTTCAGGATGATTTGACTAAGTTTTCTGCTGCTTATCCTGTATGCAATACCACTGCTGAAGAAACGTGTGAATGCTTGGTCCATTTTATCACGTTGTTCGGAATCCCTAAAACAATCTTAACTGACCAAGGCACTAACTTCACGGCCGAGCTCTTCAAACAAACTTGCAATCTCTTAAAAATTAAACAACTATGGTCTACCCCATATCATCCTCAGACTCAAGGTGCTCTTGAAAGAAGCCATTCCACTCTGAAAGAGTATCTTAAGTCATACGTAAACAATGAGCAGAACAATTGGCATCGCTTTGTATACACAGCCATGCTTGCATATAATTCCGCTATTCATTCTACTACTCAATACTCTCCCTATGAACTTTTATTTGGTCACAAACCATACATACCAGATTCCATTTATGAAGAAACATCAGGCGCTACTTACCCTGATTATGTCCGCGCACTCCAAAATAGACTCCAGCATTGTCGAGCAAAAGCCATAGAACATATACAAAAATCCAAAGAGAATTCCAAGAATCACTATGATAAGCATACACGATCTATAAAATATAAAATCGGTGATTTAGTTTACCTCAAAAATCACTTACGGCTTAGAAAAGCTCTCTCGCCATTTTGGAAAGGCCCCTACAAAATTGTAAAAATACATGGCAACAACACTGCATCGTTATTGATAAATAGACGCCACGTCAAACATCACTTTGACGAAATGAAAATAGCTATTAATAATGATAACTAAATTAAATTAATATACTCACCTTTTATTCCAGAATTGGTTACATTTATCCTACCTTGGCATCAGATAGTCAAGATTATATCCAGCCAGCATCAGACGACGCAGGCATATATTTCGATCCCATTGGTTCTCTAAAAATAACTGATGATACTTTAGATATTATCATCCCCATAGATGTCTCTTTTATTCAACCTCACTTAGAAAATATTAAAGATATTTTAGGAACTTCAAAATTTCTATGTAGACAAAGTAATGCATACTATGAGGGTGAATGTCATTACATGTTTCAAACATTGTCATCACGTCATTCTGACATAGTCAGAGATTTTGATTCCATTTCTCACCTTATGGCAAAAAACTATAAAAGATCTGCTTGGTTTGGTGGAATCGGCACTGTTATTAAACACCTATTCGGTAACATGGATGAAAATGATGCTAGAAAATATAGTAACGCCATTGAAACTATCGAAAGTGATCAGACTCAATTGGCATCCTTAATTAAAGACAATATGATGGTCACGACATCTACATTAGCATCTTTGAAAGATATCATTAATAAAATAAATGCAAACGAACAACAATTAAATCATGCTATTGAAACTTTAAATCAAAATATAAAAAACCTAACTCTAGTTTCCGATAAACTACTGATAAAGTCGAAAATATCGGAATTGTATAATATATTAGAAAGTAGTTTGTTAACCTTATCATTTAAGTTAGAAGATATCGTCAATGCTATAATGTTTAGCAAGTCTAACATTTTATACCCATCCATTATTACTCCTAAGCAACTCTTTACAGAACTTGTAAATAATTATAGATTTCTTCCTAGTTCTAAGCATTTACCTATACCGTTAACTTTAGAAAATATACACATTATAGAAAAAGTGTCTGATGTATCTAGCTATTATGCAAATAATAATATTATATTTGTACTACATATACCCTTAGTTAACACTAAGGAATTCGATCTGTATCATACTATACCTTATCCTATAACTCTTGCAAATGTAAATGGTACATTATATACTACCATTATACCATCCACTAAGTATTTAGGTATAACTAAGGATAAATCATCCTATTGTAAAATGGATACGTTAATTAATTGTAAGGTCATGAATTCACAATACTATATTTGTGAAACATCTAATGTTTATTCCACAGCGGCTGTACCGATATGTGAAACCGAGGTCATTTCGAAAGCTTTAACTTCTGTTCCTCTCCTTTGTGAAACTAAATTTGTTAATGGTAATTTCGAAACTTTTCATAAATTACTTAACAACCAATGGATTTACATCATAAGTCAAAAATCTAAACTTACTATAGAATGTCGTAACCAAGATACATTCGAATCATCTATATCTGGAACAGGCATATTGACCCTACCAGATCAATGCATTGCATATTGCAAGAATAATAAACTGAAACCTAAAAATAAAATTAGAATAAATGTGAAGCCCGTAATATTACATTTTGGAATAATTAATGATAGATGTTGCAGTTCTACTACATATTTAAAAGACAATGTCAAAGTTCCATTTGTAGACTTAAAACATATGGATAATCTAAATTCCCTTTTCTCAGACTATAATAAAGTAACAGAACGAGTGAAAGCTGACCTTAATCATTTAATCGAAAGACCTCACATTCTTTTGTATGGCAATTATTATTCTTCCATAACAATTGTAATAGTTATTATTATTATTATGATTATTTCTTATAAATTGTATCATTATTGTAAATTAATAAAGGCTGGTAAACCTGTCCCTAATCCAGAAGATCCCATAGAAATGACATCCGCAGATCCCGATGATGTTCCTGCTCCTCCTCGGTTGCGGCTAACCTAAATACCTGTAATACTTACCTTCCTTTCTTTATCGTCAACTTACCTTTTCACCCGTAAGTTTCCTCTTGATCGGGGGGCTGTTATATCTTTGGATTGTACCCTTTTCTACTTACCTTTGACATACAGATTGCTGACTTAGCATTTGATCATCCTTCCTCCGCTCTTACATCGCTCCCTCAGTCAGTCGTCTTCCATCCTTCGTCTCGTAAACCAGTCACACTTTAATACTGTGTTAAATGTTATTTTTAACTAAAAGTGTATTTAATCGAATAAATCTATTCTAGCTATTCCGAACTTTATTTTTTAAAAAGCGGATTCAAACCTCAGTTCTAACAGTCCCATGATGTGACATCGGGCCTATCGCCATACCGGGCACAATTCCATATAATTCCAATTTATATTCCTAACCCTATAATAAAACGAAAACAAATTAGCATAACTCATTTAGACCTCACTCTTAATATATTTCCAACAGTTCTTAGTACGTGCGTGACCGAATAAAAGATTCCTTCTGACACTATAACCTACAAGGATCTATTTAAATGTATCTTTTTTGTTGTCTGTGGTGCATTCATAAGCGCTTAGTGATAATAGTTATCACTAATTGATTGTACTATTGTTTTAGATGAAATTACAACAATTACAGTTACAAGGTGGTAGGTCCCTCGTATGCGAGAGGCCGGCTGGGTTGGTACCACCGCTTTGTCTATTTCTGCCGCCAAGCAACAATGTGTAAGCACTGTTGTATTCTGGTGTGAAGGACATTGAAGTGTAATTACTGGGCATTATGAGACTAACACCTTATGTCTCAGGTTGACGAGCGCAGTCCAGTGTCATGCAGTGCTTTGTTATTTAAAGTTCTGTGTGGCGTTGCTTGTGTTTATGAGCAGGCGTGGCGCTTACCATCAGGCGAGCAGCCTGCTCGTCTCGTCATTCAAGCTAATAAAAAAAACCTAATCTAAGACTATTGTATTACCATTCATACCCTTGATAGTCTATGGTGTATACACTACCTACTGTCACCCTTTGTTAATAAATTAATATTGAATGCACTTAATGTTGTTGTATGAAAGCAATTCAATGTTAGAATTTTAAGTTAATTCTATGTATTTAGATATACATGTAAGTGAATTGTATTTCATATGAGACAATATTAAATTAAAATAAATATGTAATGAGTTTAATATTAAAAAGGAGATACACACCGAATTCAGAACCTCCTACTTTTTAAAAGTCTGTTAAAAAGCTAAGAATCATCCCGATTTAACCCGCTTTTAGATTAAAAACACTTTCAAATTAGATCTTTCGTTTAGGAAGACAAACAAAGAGTTTCTTTAACATGACTCTTTTTAGCTGGATGTTTAAAAAAACATGTATATATTTTTAATTCCTTCTGGTGTAGGTATTTTTAGTTAACATTGCATCATAAGAAACTCGGCGCAGTTGTAATACGAACGCGTTACGACTGTTGTGCTTGAGGTCTCTGGTTCGATTCCCGGGTCGGGTAAAAGTGATATTCGGTTTTTCTATTACAAAATTCTTAGCATCAGCCAGGAGTCTGGAATTGAGCCTGGTATGGCGATAGGCTATCACATCACATGATGGGACGGAAATAAGCTCGGTGAAATGGGTGTACTGGTTACACCTTTGCCTACCCCTTCGAGGATTACAGGTGTGAGTGCGCATGTGTATTTTGCTAATGTTATTTTTATTAAACTTGTCTATCAATATACGTTTGTTATTGGAAATTCGTGGCAAAAACATACATTAGTTGGATTTTAAAACTATCCCATTACCACGAAAATATTAAACATAAAATATATCAAAATAGGCTCGGTTTCGGCTAAAAGGATCCGGTTTCGTTCACATTAATTTAAAAGAATAATGGATAAATTTTTAAATGGCGTCTATGAGGCTTTGTGAAACGGTATAAAAAAATTGGAATTCGTATTTGTTTCGTTTTAAATAACGGTGGGCCTACATACTTAGGCCTGGATTGTGAAAATTACATTCTTGTACTATTTGGATGGCCTTGCGACGTGTTTTTTATACATAAGTATTTAAATAAAGCGAACGAACGGAAATATTATAAACACAAATTGGTATTTTGCATAATTTTCTATTGATCCACATGTTTTATAATTTACAATATTGCCGATTATTTACTGGATCTTTATGTATATATTGTTTAATTCGAAACATTTTTTTTACAGTTTGGTTAATTTGCAAGTATAATAAACATAGGCCGTGTGACATCTTAAGAGTAATATGTAGCACTACCTTTAGCTCGCGGCTCCGCCCGCGTCAACAGCCTTTTCCGGGATAAAAGTAGCCTATAACCGTCTCCAGGCTCCCATCTATCTCTGTATCAAAATTCATCAAAATCGGTTCAGCGATTTAGGCGTCAAAGCGTAACAAACAAACTCACTTTCGCATTTATAATTCAACTGTAATTCACTGCATGCCACTGGACTGCGTTCGTCACCCAGAGACATAAGTTGTCAAATCTCATAATGCCCAGTAATTCCACTGGCTTCAATGTCCTTTAAACCGGAACACAACAGTGCTTATACACTGTTGTTTGGAGGCAGAGATAGATAAAGCGTTGGTACCAACACAGACGGCCTTTTGCATAAGAGGGGCTTACCACCTTGTAACATTATATCTTGTCATAATAATTCTCAGTAATGTCAATCCATAAAATTACAATGTTTTATGCGAAAATTTATCGTTACGATTGAGGCTAACACTGCGGTCTCGAGTTCGATCCCCGGGTCGGGTAAAGTGATATTGGGTTTTTCTATTAAGAAATGCTCAGTATCAGCCCGGAGTCTGGAATTTGTGCCCGGTATAGCGATAGGCTCACCTCCTATCACATCAAGGGACGGAGACACGCTCGCCGAAATGTGGGTGTACTGGTTACACCTCTGCCTATCCCTTCGGGGATTACAGGCGTGAGTGCGTATGTATTTTATGCGAAAAGAAGCAAACGAACAAGTGGGTCACCTGTAGATCGCCACTGCTCGTAAACATTCACAATACAAGTAGTTTTTTTCCAACGTTTAAACGTATTTAGTTTATGACAGCCTCCGTGGAAGCGAGAGGCCGTGGGTTCGATTTCCACACCGAGACAAATGTTTGTCTAATCTACAAATATTTGTTTCTGGTCTGGGTGTTGTGGGACCGCAAGTCCCTAGTAGTTCCTGATACCCACGATACAGGTTTACCTAGTGTGGGGTCAGGACTATGTGTGTGACTGTTGGGTGTATTTATTATTTATTATTATTCCGCTAACGCCCATACCAGGCACCACCCCTTGCAGGATAGGTGCAGGTAGGCCCTGAGTCATATGCACTTACCTGCACGCTAGCCAATTAACTCTGCCTCATTCCATCGTAACAATAGACCCGTACTCGGGTAATAAGGCGAAATGTGCGAATAAATGAGAGGAAAAATGTTTGTGAAAAGGTTTTTGACCACTGTTCGAAGGGAGTTTAAATGGATAGAATATTGTGCATGTGTAACATACAAAATTAAATTGCATTTTTTTCCTTAAATAAATACACCCAACAGTCACACACATAGTCCTGACCCCGCACTAGGTTAACCTGTATCGTGGGTATCAGGAACTACGAGGGACTTACGGTCCACAACACCCAGACCTGAGACCAATATTTGTAGATCACACAAACATTTGTCTCGGTGTAGGAATCGAAAATATATAAATACATATATTTATAAAACCAAATGATGGGACGAGCATGACGCTTGCATGATGATATTACTATAGCGGCGAGATGACGGTCGCAACCCGCCCAAAACGGTCCGAGGACCTTGTCAGCAGCAGTGGGAAAGCTGAATAAAATAACTCTTTTTTAATGTACCTAGTCAGCAGCAGTGGGAAAGCTGAATAAAATAACTCTTTTTTAAAGCACCTAGTCAGTTTTTTTAATTCTCTCATAGGATAAATGTAATGGAATACACATAGATAGATAGATAAATCTTTATTGTACACCAAAAATAAAAATTATACAATATGAACCTTACAACTAAATTATGTTACAAAAGGCGGGCTTATCGCTAAACGCGATCTCTACCACACATGTCTGTTGTATATCTGCTTAACCAAAATAAAATTATTGTCTCCATCCCAGCCTCCGTGATGCAGTGGGCGAGTAGCCGGCTTTGATTTGCGCGTGTTCGATTCCTGCACCGAGACAAATGTATGTGTAATCCACAAATATTTGTTTCGGATCTAGGTGTTGTGGGACCGCAAGTCCCTCGTAGTTCCTGACACCCACGATACAGGTTAACCTAGTGTGGCGTCACGACTATGTGTGTAACTGTTGGATGTATTTATTTATTTACCCACAAACCAAATTACCTATAAATAATAATAATGAACATGTTTTCTTTGGTCCATCCTCAAGTAAACCGTCGAATACATTCACCTGCTTAAAAAAGTTTTTTTTTTAAGTGAAGGTGCGGCCACACCTGTGCGTAAGCGAAGTGGAAACTGTGCGAGCGTCTGTAGAACTAACTGATCGTACACAATGCACATTATGATAAAAATGTAGATAAATACGCTTTAAATAACTAGTAGCCAAGACTTAAGAGTGTTAAATAAATACCTTACGCCCAGTTTCAGGGTTCAAGGACATTGAAATCAGTGAAATTACTGGGCATTATGAAACTTAACTCCTTATGTCTCAGGGTGACGAGCGCAGTTCAGTACCATGGAGTACTTCATAATTCGAAGTTTTTATGGTGTTGCTTCTATTTATGGGCAAGCGTGACGATTACCATCAGGCGAGTGACCTGCTCGTTTCGCCTGATGGTAATCAGGCGATTACATTCAGGCTTGTTTCTATCAGTTTCAAATAGAATGCGAGAATCGTGTTTATTTACTAGCTTGAATGACGAAATGAGCTGGTTATTCCCCTGATGGTAAGCGCCACGCCTGCCTATGAACAGAAGCGACACCACACGGAACATTGAATTACAAAGCCCTACATTATGCAGTGCAATTTCATTTGACCGACAGTTATACAGGCTTTAATTAGACTTTAAGGAAAATGCCTTCTGAGGCTGAGTCAATCGCTTGACGCAGATGTGGCTGATGCTTTACAAATACTTTAGTTGTACGAAGAAAAACAATGTAAAAACCCATATGCTATCGGAATAATAAATTTTGGTAAAATACGCACTCGTATCTGCCTCGTGTATCTTAAAAACTGGGCTATTGTGTGTGAATAAGCATTTTGAATAGACGCTGTACATTTTTAAACGCCTTGTTTTTGAGTCTTGAACTAATTTTCCACTACATACGCACTCACGCCTGTAATCCCCGAAGGGGTAGGCAGAGGTGTAACCAGTACACCCACATTTCGCCGAGCGTATTTCCGTCCCTTATGTGATAGCGGGCGAACCTTACGCCATACCGGGCACAAATTTCAGACTCCGGGCTAATACTGAGCATTTCGTAATAGAAAAACCCAATACCACTTTACCCGACCCTGGGATAAAATGAGATAGGAAGCATTATAATGTTGGGCGCGGATGCGTAGTATAATGCTTGAGAAAAGGCATCACAACAACCGTGGTGTTTTATATACGTGTACGTATTATACGTTTGTAGAGTTTTTTCATCATTTTTATCATAAAATTCTTCATTGTATCATTTATCGAAAATGTAAGCTCTGAGTCTGAATAAATGGCTGGTTTTAATCGAGTTGATTCTTAACTATGTTTGGAGAAAATCTTTTCAGTCATTTAAAAGGTAGAGATATTTTTCTAATTAAAGTCATGGCTAACCATGAGCTTCTCTCAGTAAAATTGCTAGCTAGTAGTTTCTCATCTATCGGCTGGAGGCTAGGCGCCACAAAGTTTGTCATACAAATATTTTATGTCCTCGCTAGTTTGGTCACTAGCGATTTTACTAAGACAAACTCATGGTTGAGGCACAGGTGTTTTTAATTCGATGACAGATGTTTGGGTGTGGATAAAATAAATGGTCTTATTTGTCTCGTAGGATCATTCCTGTCATCATTTGCTCTGCACCGCGATGTCCCAGGTTGAAAGCAGAACATTGTAAAATTCATATAAAAAATCATTTATTAGAAACCCATTTTGTCTATCTGTAACGATGATACTGTGATGTTCTTTGTTTACTTTAATTGGATCATTATTTTTTTTATTGCACGCAACTTCAGTTGGTAATCGTCATAACAATATAATATATTTATGCTCAAATGTTGTATAATTATTTACTATTAGTGCCTTTCAACAAAGGGGAAACTTTTGTTGTGTAGCTAACAAAAGGTTTATAATTACACCCAGCGCCATCTGTGATCTGCGCCGTGTACTAAAAAACCGCACCGCTATTCTAGCGGAACCTCATAACATACCTACCTTGTTTACCAAACGTCTTGACACAAATTACTCAAAACTTATTTTAGAGGTTATAAACAATATTTTCACCATCAAAGTTATCAAAAACTTACTGTTATACGACACGTAACTCGACGGAGAACCTAAAATACCGCGCCTCCTTGGATCCAGCTTGGATTTTAACAAAAATCTTTGTTTTAACTGCAACACGGATCAAAAACACACCCGGTACGGCACTTTCACTTTTTGATTAATTTCAAAATCATTTTTCGAAGCTTCGGTCACTTTTCGCGTTTAAATTGATTATTAAGTTCGGAAATATATTTGTTAACCGTTGGCGCGTAACGTCGGCGTTTATTGAAGCCGAGATATTAATCTGTTTGGTTTTCTCATCACGCATCGCCTGTCTACTACTGACGAGTATCGGTAACCATGCACGTACACAGAAAAACACCGTGTCCCACCGTGTCAAGAATCCGACTGCTCGAAAGTCGAACTTCGAGGCATACAAAGCTGCAACCTTAGGTACTTGGTACTTTTTTATTTTATTATTCATGATTTTTATTCGCAAATTTTAACGCTATATTCAACACAAATATTTTTTTCCTTGTCTTAATTAACATTGAATAAAAAAGTTAAAAAATACACTATAGAAGGTGTTCACTAGCCTCAAAGTTTGTGCGACATGACCTCAAACTCGCTCAACAATCTGTGTAGTTGGAAAACGAGTTTACCGTAGTATACGTCTGTCTCGCTCTCACACGCATAAATTATACAGTTACGTGTTTCGTCCTTGTCTTTGATATCCTTTTTTGTTTAAAAGGGTGTAGAAATTAGTAAAAAATTATACGGCTTCACATTTTGGAATGATTCGGGCTGAGGGTTCAAAGGAAAACGGGGATATCTGGCATATTCAATATTAAAACTTATAAAAAAGCACCTAATTTATTTAACGTTGATTTGTTTTGAATTTTGAAGATTGGAATTTAAATCACTTTTATGACCTTAGATATTTGGTAATGTCTTATTTTTCATAATAAAGGTGTAATATTTTTTTTTTATAATTCTATGACAGAGTAGGCACATAGTTACTAAAGACTTTTTTCTTTAGCGATACGTAACCGTAAAACCTACTTGTGTATCATCAAGTAACGTAATGTATTGTAACATATAGTATGTATAAGTAAGATCTGAAAATTAAATTCTAATAGACGACCTTACAATTAACAATCTCATTACACTAATGGCCAATACAGTCTGACTACATTTCAATCTAGGCCAATGGCACTGCCATCTAGAATTCATAATAAAACTCAATCGAATCTGTAATATTGACAGCTTCGGAGAAGTAAACGTCGTGAGAAATGTCCTTAGTTAATTTGAATTCAATTTTCATATCGCATACTGACCGTAATACGTGGAACCAATGGTTGCAGCCGTGACTTGGTTAAAACACGCCGTCTGATGGGCCAGTGACCCCTCGATCGACAGCCCTTGTTGTTCTTGCCGGCCCATTTTCTGTGGAAACGGTAAATTTATATTAAATTAACCTTCCAAAGGTTATTGGGAAATAATATATTAATTTGTTTAACGCCATCTAGTGATACAGGTAAAATACTCAGCTTATCTCCAGCTTACAAAATGTTTCGTTTATTAAACGCTAGATGACGCTAATCGTATAATGCTGATTTAAATTACAATACTAGCTTTAGCCCTCAGCTACGCTTCTTGTAATAGGTTTATCGATATCTTGCAGGACTGTGTCCGACATAATAAGTAAGTACGCCCAACACTCATCCAAAAAATATTTTACCCAACGTGACGCTAGAATCTTCTATATAATAATTATTATTCTATAATAAATATTCTATATAATATTAAACTAAACCTCTCTTAACATCATTAAATCGCATCCGAATTGGTTCAATGGTGGTGTTAGCTTGCACCACGAAATCTGTTTGCAATACGACTCTATTACATTTTTCTACAATACTATTTCAACATCGATAGTAGCTTTTGAGCATAGCATCGATAGTATTCATGTGCGGTGGAGATTACTTACCATCGAGTGAACTATGTAGTGTTCCGTGTCTGTAGTGTTTATACCTGGGTTCCTCCACCCCTGCATCCAGTCATGTCGCTCACCACACGTGTGGACACGGATAGCACTCAGTTATAGGCACCTCGCCAGTTGGGAGAGAACTGCGCTCCCCCTTTTTTATGTGGTCGCTTGCTGATTGCCTGACGAGAGTTGGCTTTTGTCAGCGTCACTGGACTTTCAGGTGAATGCTTTGGGCACTCCAACCCTTAAAATTAAGTGACCACGCTGAGGGCACCCCGCTGATGGGGTACGGACCTCGGCTCAGGACGGCCACTGGAGAGGGCAAAGACATTTGCGATTGGGGTTTAGGGGGATGTATAAACTAATATCGTATTTATACATCGGCTCGCGGGCCGGTACTAGGGTGGGGGTGCGCTCCCCCTTTTTTTTTTTTGAGATGGACGCTTGCTGATAGCCTGACAAGAGTGCGCTCCCCGTAGTGGCGAGCGTATTTATAAGGTGCCATCTGATGTCAATGTCATCCATATTCTTATCTACCGCCACTATCGATTTTGCCAACCTTGATAGTGGAGGTACCTCTCAATAGCCATACACTACAAACTACTTGCTGGTTTGTCTCTAGTTTTAATGCGGTTCTTATCAAAATGCTACTCACTTGAATATCACCGTCGTCTTTATTCCTCTGTTCCTGATTGAGGTTGATGTTTTTTGTTTGCATTTTGTTCCGCTCGAGCCGTGCAGGCCGTACCTGTAACAATGTTACAATTTCATTCTAATTGATTGCATAATAAAATAAATAAATAGATACAATTGGCCGGCTCGTCCACTGTTACACAGAAAACCGACGTAAAGTAGCAGCTTGCTGCTGCGTTGAGTGAGTACGGTGAGTGAGATATCCGGAGGCTCAAATCCCCCTCAGTCCCAGTCCCTTAATTATCCATTTCCTTTAAGGTCGGCAACGCGCCCATAATTCTTTTGGTATTATAGGCGTACATGGGCGGTGGAGATCACTTACCATCAGGTGACCCACTTGCTCGTTTGCCAGCCTATGCAATAACAAAAAAGGAGTGACCTGCAAGTCGTGCAGGTAGTAACGTACAAAATATAAATATTCATTTAGTAACAAATTCCTCATGATACTGACAATAGCTATTGTAGGATAAAGTTTGTGAATTTAGCTGTAGATTAACATTAATTAGCAAGATTATCCCTAATTCCTATACAGAATATCTTTATAATCCCCGAAGATGAGGAAAGACATAATTCCCGAATATTTCGAAAGGTCATTTAACTTTGTGCTTATTACTTTGGCAATAACGCTCCAATTTCGAAGATTCGCCCACGGTCTTTAACTACGAAACATCAAAATAGTAACGCGTCTGTACCACACACTTTACGAAACAAAACGCAATTATGTTGAGCCATCATTAAATTTAAAAAAATGCCCGAAACGGTTCGAGCGCCTTTTAAGTGTTGCCTTGACTAGTGGGGAGTGTACACTTTGTTTACTCACAGTTTGAAAATCGCTACGAAATAATTTAAACGCACGCTTTCGTAAAAATTTGTTATTAAATTTTAAGGGACACTTTTGATAATAACATTAATAGACTGGTTTGATGGGATAGTATTACTGTCTCACAGAAAACGTGTGAAAACGCTTGCTGCTTTCATACCAAAAAAATCATACCCAAAATGATTGTGTAAAAATTATAGACTCTACTAAAAATGGAGATTTCGCAAATGCCATTTTGTTAAACCATGGTGTTGAAATGTATGTAATGTTGTAAAACTATGGTTGTGTCCAATAGATAACTATGTAAATAATACCAGTATATTCGCAGAGTGTTGTATACAAAATGCGACAAAATTAATACAGCTTAAGCGCAATTGAGTTCAAACAAGTTTCAATGAAAAGAACAGCAATTTTTCCTCGTTTCGGTGGACAAAGGTTAGAACTTCAACTGATTACTCAGAATAATCATTGTTAACCAACTTGTCCAAACTTCTTAATTACTTAACAAAACAAATTTACATTCGTTTCGCAGGCCTTATATTAACAAGTTAATAGCTTTAAAATCTCTATTAGCCCTTTCATTATAAGGGACAATCTGCCCAATTTGTTATAGGCGGGGTTTTAATGTTGGCGTTCATTAGAGTCCTTTCGAAGGGTGTTAATGGCTTAATTGGATTGGCAGAGTGGGACTTCCGTGTGTGATTTATAAATGGACATAATTAACGTACAGTTTTCTGTACAATAAATTACATAGCAATTTCCTTGCCTGACGTCAATGTTGTGTAATAACTACAGTTGCTGTACAATATGATGGCCCTAAGTGCCAAGAATGCTCGCTCATCAATAAAATAATTAATAAAAAAAAAATAAAGAATCGAGGTCGAGATTGTTATGTTTCAGAACTAGTGAAAATAACGGTGCACGTAAGTAGTGGACCTAATTTTATAATCAAAATCTTTAAAGAATTACTCTTATCAAGGACTTCTGCAAAAAATTTAGGTGTTTTGCTGATAATTAAAGGTGCTACTTACAGGTTATGCCAGAGGCCGTCTGCATTGGTACCACCACTTTATCTATTTCTGCCGCCAAGCAGCAGTGTGTAAGCACTGTTGTGTTCTGGTTTGAAGGACATTGAAGCCAGTGAAATTACTGGGCATTATGAGACTTAACATCTTATGTCTTAGGGTGACGAGCGCAGTCCAATGCCATGCAATGCTTTTTAATACAAAATTCTGTGTGGTGTTGCTTCTGTTTATAGGCAGGCGTGGTGTTTACCAGCGAGCGATCTATGTGCCAATTCTCGTAATTTTAAATGTTCAAAATATCATTCCGATCTAGTCTCAGCGTCAAGAAAGTTGCAAATGGCATTCTCTTAAACCAATAATGAACGTCAAATGCACCTAGCATTAGCAGTAGCATTATACCGTTTTGGCTCCAGTCAACTTTTATTCTACATTCAATCTCATTACGATCTTTGTTCACATTTGACGTTCATTATTGGTTTAAGAGAATGCCATTTGCAACTTTCTTGACGCTGAGACTAGATCGGAATGATATTTTGAACATTTAAAATTACGAGAATTGGCCTCCTGCTCATTTTGTCACTCAAGGTAATAATAAAATATAATAAGCCTGATATTGTGGTAATAGATCGATTGACGCGCCGGGCAATGCTTGTTGATATCACTATTCCGCATGATGAGAACCTCGTAAAAGCCGAAAAAGATAAAATGTCCAAATACCTAGATCTGGCATACGAGGTTACATGTGGGATGTTGACTCGACAATCATTGTCCCGATAGTCGTTTCCGTCCATTGGTTGATACCGAAGAGTCTCGACCAACATCTTCAGAGGCTCTCAATTGGTAGTTCGGTCAAAAGTCAGATACAGAAGGCTGTATTATTGGACACGGCACGCATTGTGAGGAGGTTCCTCACACTAGAGCCCTAACCGCCGGTGGCTTGGGTCTTAGGCCTCGCCATTGGAGGGTGATATTTTTATATTTTTAAATGTTTTTTTTAAGTGATTTAATATTTAGAAATGTAAAAAACCTTAAATATAATAAAGAGTACTGTACAAAAAAAATATACTCTTCCATAATTATTGGCTATATTTAATCACACTTAACAGTGGAAGTTAAAACCGTTGTAAATTAATAAGTAATATAAAGTTTATAACTATCGTTGTTAGGGATATCCGCACGCCATTTTAATAATTTATGCCTATTGTGCGTAATTTGCCTCAGCAATCATTATATTGACTTTATTAGTTTATTCACACGAGAAATTGGGAAAACTCTAATTTTAACATTTCTAAGTTTATTAAACTTTTTCCAGCGATTATCTATTTCTGGGCTATATTGGTAGAACAGTCACAATCTTCTTCCACCAGCCAATTACCCACTCACAGTAGGGTTGGCGCCACGTGTTTCTTTAACACATGTTACAGAAATACGGAAAGTTGTGAAATACTGGATCAACAGTCATTTATTGCCTAAACACTTTTACGACCGACGAGAAGTACTAATAAGTCTACCTACATACATAAGTATATTTTCCATACCAATAAACATTATATATTACAATCAAATATCCAATCAATCAAACCGTGAAACGCACGTATTCAACTCAAGGTAAATGGTCCTTTAAGCCCACAACTTAACCTGTAGCGTGCCGCCTGTAGTTTTGTGAATGAAATGGGCCCAAATTGGCCTCCGGGCTATTATTGTCCGGTAACCCTCAAGTCGAGCATCAAATCGCTTTGTTTCGCTGTGAATTGAACGAGTCCATTCATTTGATGTCATGAACACAACCTTTCCACGGTGTAAATTGTTATATAGTACGCTGGCAGTTTTCATTCTAGTTTGGACGGTTTATGTAACATGTTGAAAAGGCAAAAAAGTTACCTATTCTTAGGGATTTTTTATATTAAGTCTTTACCTATGAAATTGCCGTTCTATACGAAAAAAGTGATTTTTTTGCATTTTTTTTTTGTTTTATTGCAAAGTACGACAAACGAGCAATTGGGTCACCTGATGGTAAGTGATCACCACCGCCCATGTACGCCCACAAAACCAAACGAGTCATGGGCGTGTTGCTGACCTTAAAGGAAAGGGATAATTAAGGGATTGGGAAGGGGAGGGGATTTGGGCCTCCGGATATCTCACTCACCGTACGAAACGCAGCAGCAAGCTGCTACTTTACGTCGGTTTTCTGTGAGACAGTGGTAACGACCCGGACGAGCCGGCCCATTCATGTTGTAGACAAAATTGTCTACAGCGTGACTCTAGCCCTCATAAATCTTTTTTATTTCTATTAATCAAAGTAGCCACCCATGCTATCGATGCGTTTTTGTCAGCATAGTGGCAATTTATCGATGCCCTTCCTGAAAAAAATATCTCGACGGCACGCAAACTCTGCCAAGGCATTTTGAAGAGTTTGTTGTGTCCCGTCCGAGCTCTGCCTCTCGGGTATTGTTTTTTTTCCCGCCAAAATGTTCTCCAACTTATCGATTTTTATGTATTTGTTTCTTTTATTATTTGCTTGAATGACGAGACGAGCAGGCCGGTCACCTGGTGTTAAGCGTCACGGCTGCCCATTAACAGAAGCAACGTCACACAGAACTATGGATTACAGAGCACTGCATGGCACTGAACTGCGCTCGTCATCCTGAGACATAAGATGTTAAGTCCCATAATGTCCAGTAATTTCACTGGCTTCAATGCTCTTCAGAGCTAAACACAACAGTGGTTACTGCTGCTTAGCGGTAGAAATAGACAAAGCGGTGGTACAACGGTACGGCGCGCAACCTAGACGGCCTCTCGCATACGAGAGACCTACCACCTCGTAACACATATAATTGTAATACATATTATTTAGAATCAAAAATAGCTTTCTGCACTCTTCCTCCATATAATCTTTCAGCCGGTACGAATCACGTATTGACTGAAATGAAATAATGAAATAATAATGAAATGAAATGAAATGAAATGAAATGAAATGAAATGAAATGAAATAGTTTTATTCATCATGTAGGCAATTAAAATAGCGCTTATGACAAGTCAGTACAAAATAAAGAAACTTATGTAAGTACAGAAATCATATCAGCTAATATATACATAACATACATAGCATCGTCAAAATACACTGGGCAACTATAAAGTTTACTATTGTTTTATATTAGTCCAGGATTGTTAAGTATTATTATTATTGTTATTTTTTCTCTGTTTTAAAGGTCGATATGGACCATAGGCATTACCGAAACGGCACGTGGTTTAAAACTACCACCGGATCCAAAACGACCCAACCTGAGAAGACCCGGCGAAACAAACTCAGTGGGCTTACTTTACCACTGGATATTACGCGGCGCGACCCAGTCCTGAGAAGATCCAGCTAGTCAAACTCAGTGGGCTTGTTTTTGGTCCGATTTATCATACCAAAATAAATTAGGGAAATAAAAAGTCCTATTTTTATTTTAAGGTGATTGATACGGACCATGTGTACCTCTAAATTGTAGTTTTAAAACTGCCACCGGATCCAAACGCGACCCTGTCTGAGAAGACCCGGCGAAACAAACTCAGTGGGCTTGTTTTTGGTCCAATTTCTATAATCTCAACAATAATGACTTGTCAATTTAAAATTGCCAATTTTTATTTTACGTGATCGGTCGTCTTTTTTATTAGGTATTTAAATTTTATTGATACATTTATTTAATATATTGTTTTAGTGTAGGTATTTAATATTGTTGTGCAATTTATGTATAACGTACTTACTTGAACATATCATATATTATTTACATTTATTAAATTATTCCCTACATTGTCTACAAGCTACAGGGCCCCAGGAGGTCACAGTATGCAAGGAGGAACCGAACGCCAAACATCTCTATCCTCTAGATATTGCTTAACATTATAATAGCCCCTAGTCATAAGCACACGTTTAATGTGTGCTTTGAACATTTTTTCGGGCATATCGATCACACTATTTGGGAGCTTGTTATAAAATTTAACGCTGTTACCCATAAATGACTTTTTAGTCTTAACTATTCTAAAAGCGGGTACTACGAGTTTATTTTTGTTTCTTGTATTAATATTATGAACGTCACTATTTTTACAAAATTTACAAAGATTTTTACGAACATACATAATATTTTGATAGATGTATTCAGACGGCACAGTCAGTATATTACTTTCCTTAAATACAGATCGTAAGGAATCGCGGCTACCCAGGTCATAAATAGCACGAACTGCTCTTTTTTGTAGTATAAATATAGTGTCTATATCAGCAGCTGATCCCCACAATAGAATGCCGTAGGACACAATACTGTGAAAGTATGCGAAATATACTAACCTAGCCGTTGAAACATCAGTCAAGCGTCTAATTTTCCGGACAGCAAAAGCTGCAGCACTAAGTTTACCAGATAATCTTTCTATTTGTGGATCCCATTGCAATTTACTGTCTAAAGTGATTCCTAAGAAAACTGATGAGGAGACTAGATCCAATGTTTCTCCGTTTAATTCTATGCGTGAATTTACTTTTGCAACATTTGGTAATGCAAATCGAATACATTTTGTCTTCCCTGCATTTAACAAAAGGTTATTTGCAGAGAACCAATTTAAGATTAAATTAAGAATATTGTTGGGTGTAACCAGATCTTCCTCCTTACGGTTTACTTTAAATATTAACGACGTGTCGTCAGCAAACAACACTATGTCTGTCATTTTTTCTACCATGTAAGGGAGATCATTTAAATAAACTAAGAATAGAAAAGGGCCCAGAATGGAACCCTGTGGAACCCCTATTTTGACTGAAGATCCTACTGAAGTGACACCGTCAATATATACCCTTTGTTCCCGACCTGATAAGTAGGATATTACAAGATCAAGTGATGTGCCACAAATTCCGTAATATTTGAGTTTAGCAATAAGGGTTTGGTGGTCGACACAGTCAAATGCCTTGGAGAGATCACAGAACACCCCTAGAGCATCCTGCGATCCCTCCCAGGCCTCCAACACAGATGTCATTAAAGCTGATCCAGCATCTTGAGTAGACCGATTTTTTGTAAACCCAAATTGATTCTTATGTAATATCCTATTTCTATCAAAATGCGCCAGCATTTGGTCCAGCATGATTTTTTCAAAAACCTTACTAAGAGCTGGTAATATAGATATAGGTCTATAATTTGAGGCGCTGTTTACACTGCCCTTCTTAAAAATTGGCACAATTTTGCTTATTTTCATTAAATCGGGAAAAATACCGTCACTCACACAAGAATTAAAAATATCTGCCAATATGGGAGCAATATTTACTATAATAGCTTCTATAGCTTTAACAGATAGCCCCCATAAATCTTCAGTACCTTTTATTTTAAGTTTCTTAAATGCTTTAATTATTTCACTATGAGATACCATGACAAAGTTAAAATTAGGCATATTTCGTTTAACATTTTCAATTAATAAAGATTTTGCTAAAGTCGCTGATGACTGCAACCATTTTGTTGTCTCTATAGGTATGTTAGTGAAGAAGTTCTCTAAATAATTGGCAACAGAGAGCTTATCTGAAACTAGTTCGTCATTTACATTTAAAGCTATCGAGTTGTCACATAATCTATTTTTACCAGTTTCAGTATTAATTATTTGCCAGGTAGTTTTTATTTTATTGTTTGATTGTCTTAACTTTTCACTAATATGTGCGGCTTTAGCATGCCTACATACTGAGCGCAGTCCGCCCTGATGGTCTTGACGCAGCAGGTCTAAGGATCGTCTTTGGCGGGGCTATCAATGGGCGGGCTGCGCTGGGCAGTAGTGGACAACTCTGCTAGGTGCAAATCTGGAAGAACTGGCCACGATCCCCCAAAGACGCGTCTGAGCTGCAGCCGAAACCTCAACGGTGGAGACCATCTCCCAGGGGATGTAGACATCTAGCCAAGCCGACGCTATACAGGCAGCAACACCTCAACTGGGATTAAGGGTGAAATGGTTCCATCAACGTGATCATCCACCTGTGCAACTCGCAGGCGTCCCCACCATAACTACAAATACAATGTCAAATCTCACATACATTCTTGCGCGATATATGGTTAAAAAGGGGTACAAACTAAAAAGAGTTCTCTTCAGGTATTAATTATTAAAAAATATAGATATAACAGTAACTGACAGGTAGCTAATATTATTAAAATGAAGCCATACATAATGTAAAGAGATATCCGTTACCCAGTTATTAGCGTACAAAGCTTCCTTCCGTGAGACACCAATGGTATGGGTAAAAGCGTGGGAAAAAACCTTTGTACTGATACTGTTTTTATCTGTACTGTTAGCGTATTCTCTTTTTATTGGTGTATTGAGGGTGTCTGAGAAAGCAACGTTGGGTAAACTGAAATAATAACGGTGCGATATAGTTGCGGAAGGGACTACCCTTCAGTTATGGCGACAACCTCTTTTATACCATTTAACTATAAATGGTATAAAAGAGGTTGTCGCCATAACTGGAGGTCTTTTGCCCGCAGTCAGTCAGACAGTTTCCAGTTCAGTAAGATCAGTGTTCAGTCGATAGTCCAAGTGTTCATTACGCGGTAGCTCTGCTGGTTTACTATTCGGTCCTAGTTGTTTTAGTTATAATTAGAGAACGGTCTCTAGAGAATCCTGACATGGGATTGTGGACCGTAAAGCAGTAACATTGTAAAATAAACCAATAACTCATAGTTGAAGTGATTATTGTCGTTTGCTATTAATAAAATAATACTCGTCTCACGTAACTTCTAACAGTACACGGAACTTAGTATCGTTTTAAAATTTCTCCAATATGATAAACGATACGTGATAGCGCGAGCCGAATGTTCCAGACACCGTTGCGGCGCGGTCGAGACATGGTTGAGGCGCGGCGGTCGAGACATCCTTGAGGCACGGTCGAGACTCGGTCGAGACTCGGTCGAGGCGCGGTTGAGACATGGTTGAGGCGCGGCGGTCGAGACATCCTTGAGGCACGGTCGAGACTCGGTCGAGGCGCGGTCGAGACATGGTTGAGGCGCGGTTTAGACGTTTCTCAACCGCGGTTGAGACGCGGTCTACTCGTATACTTACGTGGTACGTCACCAAAAGCGTGTCATCATGTTAGTGAGATGGCACTAACATGAAAGCACTATGGTTAAACGCTTATTGGTCAATTTATCAATTATATCTTCTTATATATAAAATTCTCGTGCCACAATGTTGGTTCCCATACTACTCCGAAACGGCTGTACCGATTTGTATGAAATTTTGTGTGCATATCGGGTAGGTTTGAGAATCGGCCAACATATATTTTTCATCCACTTAAATGTTAAGTGTGGTGCACACCAAAATTTTATTTTTTATTTTTTAGACAAAATATCTATACATATATATGCACTCACGCCTGTAATCCCCGAAGGGGTAGGCAGAGGTGTAACCATTACACCCACATTTCACCGAGCGTATATCCGTCCCACGATGTGATAGGGGGCGAGCCTATCGCCATACCGGGCACAAATTCCAGACTCCGGGATGATACTGAGCATTCCGTAATACTACTTTATCCGACCCGGGGATCGAACCCGAGACCTCAGCGTTGGCCCCAATCGTAACGCGTACACATTACAACTGCGCCACCGAGGCAGTCAAAATTAGACAAAATTTTTTTTTTTTTATGATACAGCATTAAAAAATACATACAACCCTAAATTTTCAACCGTCTACGATCAACCCCTATTTTTTAATAGCGACATTAGTATTTTTGTCCAGCGCATTTCTCACCGGGGCGCCCACTAGGCTACTTTATTCCTGGAAATAGGCATTCACGCGGGCGGAGCCGCCGGCAACAGCTAGTCATATATATAATCATGCGCAATAATCATTATAATTTCATTATTTTACTTTATAATGTTCCTCATTGGCCTAAGTTGAGCTGCTCTAACTCTATTCAAAATTAATTGTATTATCGTAGTGCAAATATTGTAAATGAATTTTAAAAAAGAGCAACGGTAGAGTTTCTTGTCCGTGCTTCTTTTACGAAACAGCATTCCGAACTGGCGGTAGAGTTTAAATTTGACTGAATCTAAATGATGTATAACATTTTATGGATTCAATAAATATTTTCATTTCATTTCATATTGAACCGATGAAAAAACGGAGGAGTTTCTCAATTCGACGCCGTTTTTTTTCCTATACATTTTCAATTACGAGTTCCAAAGCGTAACAGGGTACCAATGTGCCAATAATATTTACATACATGTACAGACATACACCGGACATTCAGACATAACATTTCCGCCGAAAATTGTCACCAAGTGCCAGCCCGTGTCACTTCACTAGATATGAATACGCCCAAAGCTTTAAAGCTCTATTTATATTTACAGACATCGTACGTAGCAGATGGCGGGATTTTCACCATGTGCTCGGTGGTAGCTATCCAGTCGGGTACAAAAACGCAGCGGGTATGAGCAATATTTGATACTGTATGCTATGATATACCTAATTCACTAGCGGATCCAGGAGGGAGGGGGCTAAGGGGTTCAAGCCCTCCAAAGCATTTGGGTCCACTGACAAATCTCAAATTAATCTTGATGTCCTAATTTATTAGTACTAGCTACAATACAATTTTATTGCTTATCCTCACTTGTTCCATTATAGGTAGGTATAGTATATTCTCATAGGCACTGCGCGCTTGTAATCCCCGAAGGGGTAGGCAGAGTTGTAACCAGTACATCCACATTTCGCCGAGCGTATTTCCGTCCCTTATGTGATAGAGGGCGAGCCTATCGCCATACCGGGCACAAATTCCAGACTCCGGGCTGATACTGAGCATTTCGAACCCGAGACCTAAGCGTTGACCTCAATCGTAACGCGTACCTATTACAACTGCGCCACCGAGGCAGTTATCGGTATAGTCTCAATTTTTAAAATTCTAATTTTGGGGTAAAGCCCCCCCCCCCCAACCAAAATCCTGGATCCGCCAGTGGTACTTAAGCTAGCCAAATACAAATTTCGCCGACAATGTTTGTCTGAGCCGGTGCGAGTGTGTACGTGTCTTTAGATATAAATGACACTTTATTTGTGAAAATTTCGATATTATGAATACGCATCGCGTCTGTATACAGTTTGTCTCGGTTCGCGGTGTGACGCGTCGATACACTGCACCTTTATATGAAACTGGTTCTCATAAGGTTCTCCAATCAATATTTGTTTTACAATTTTAGATTGTTATCCACCATCTTTTATTATAAGAATATACCTTGTTATTATGTATAACGTTTTAAATCCATTTTGCACATACTTATTGTGTAATATATGACTCATAATTATTACAATAATTAGGTATAAAATGCTAAAATTAAATGTTGTGTGAACAGTAATATATTTTTGGGATGATTATGATTTTGTTTGTTCACCTGAATGACGAGATGAGCAAGTAAGTCCTCTGCTGGTAAAGGCCACCTGCCCATCAACAGAAGCAACATCCCCAACAACTTTGAGTTTTAAAGTATTTTATAGCAAATGCAATGCGCTCGTCACCCCAAGACATAAGAAGTCTTTTATTACTTAGTAATTTCACTAACTGTCTCGGTGGCGCAGTTGTAATGCGTACGCAGTACGACTGCTGTGCTGAGGTCTTGGGTTTGATCCCCGGGTCGGGTCAAAATGTTATTGGGGTTTTTTTATCACGAAATGCTCAGTATGAGCCCGGAGTATGGAATGGTGCCAGGTATGGTGATAGACTTGCCCTATCACATTATGGGACAGACATAAGATCGGCGAAATGTGGGTGTACTGGTTACAAACTGCGATCGCCCTTATTACGGAATAAACTAATACTTACCTTATGATCCCCACTTACAAATCAATGTATAAAACAGATTTTGCCCATCTAAAAATAAAATACACCCAACAGTCACACACATAGTCCTGCCCCCACACTAGGTAAACCTGTATCGTGGGTATCAAGAACTACGAGGGACTTGTGGTCCCACAACACCCAGACCCAAGACAAATATTTGTGAATCAGACAAACATTTGTCTAAGTGCGGGAATCGAACCCACGGCCTCGCGCTTCGCAACCGGCTACTCGCCCGCTGCGCCACGGAGGCTGTTGGAAAATTACCAAATGTTTAGGAAAATACATTTTAGTTGACATTTATTTTTAAAGTAAACATATCACACTGCCCCTTGTATGCGAGAGGCCGTCTGGGTTGGTACCACCGCTTTGTTTATTTCTGCCACCAAGCAGCAGTGTATAAGCACTGTTGTTCCGGTTTGAAGCACATTGAAGCCATTGAAATTATGGACATTATGAGACTTAACATCTTATGTCTCGTGGTGACGAGCGCTGTCCAATGCCATGCAGTGCTTTGTAATTCAAAGTTCTTTGTGGTGTTGCTTTTGATTATTCTGGGCAGGCGTGACGCTTACCAGCGAGCGACCCGCTCGTTTCGTTACTCAAGCTAATAAAAAATACAGCGAATTTTCAGCTTACCATTGTGAGTATGTGTTGTTTGAACATCTTTCTGTTCGAAGATATTCTAAGCTACGACACGACTCGTGACTAACTTCATTCTGGTTAAGGTATATCACACGTATAGTACGTGATCTATTTAGATCTATGTCTGTGGGTTGTACTTATAGCCTGGGTCTAGATTATACAGTTACTGGCGCGCCCTGATGGCCTATAAATTCTAGGAAGTCCTCATTCGTCCAGCCCGAATCGGCCGTGCTGTCACGCCAAGTCACGTATTGTGACATAAGCGTCACGTTACACATTTATTTGCATACCTCGTGACCTTAGCTTCAGAATTGTTGGAAATGACAGCCTCCGTGGCGCAGCGGGCGAGTAGTCGGCTGCGAAGCGAGAGGCCGTGGGTTCGATTCCCACACCGAGACAAATGTTTGTGTGAACCACAAATATTGGTCTCGGGCCTGGGTGTTGTGGGACCGCAAGTCCCTCGTAGTCCCTGATACCCACGACACAGGTTTACCTAGTGTGGGGTAAGGACTATGTGTGTGACTGTTGGGTGTATTATTATTATAATACTTTAACTTTTTCGTACAGTACGGCAATTTCATACGTAAAGGCCTATTATATATTTGAGACATTCAGTGGTCATTTCATTGCAACTGAATTATAGGATAACATACAAGTAACCTTACATGATATATGCATTATCTTCAAACGCCACAGCATGCATTGAACATTCAAATTATTCTTTTAGAAACTAGATAAGTTTTTGATGCCGAAGGTCTTTAGCGCATATGTTATTATTATAAACCTTACTGTACTAACTGCACAAGCTCGTAAAAATGACAGAAATAAAATGGTTATTTAAAATTCCGAGCTAAGCGACCGTTGAGCGGTGCTTCCAAATCATTTACTATGTTAATTAGGGCTTTCCACGGCTAAATTAACCTCTGCCGGAAAGAATGGCGCTTGCCCCTGGCTTGGAATTTTAAATTTTTGTGTGTTTTAATTGCGGAGGCTAGCGAATTTGAACATTCCTTTTGTAGATTAGATATTTTTCACGTCTTATCAGACTAATGTTGTACTTAGTATCCCGCCGACACACCCGCCACTGTAACTCCTGTGCACCAGGATCAATTACTGTGGCACGCATATTTGTTGACACCGAGCAGTGAAGCTCGGCGAGTCTCTGGAAATGCTAAATTGTCTTTGTCCCGCAACGAAATTAATCAAATAGGAAGTTAAGGAGGAGTTGGAAATATTAATTGTCTACTTCGCTCCATAGCAAAGCGATAGACAAAATAATGAACAAAGGAGGCGTTAACCTCAGGTACAAGGACATTTACAACTGGAGAAGCCAGATGTAAAGCACCACGGATGTCATTTCATTAAGTGGGTCCTGTCACGTGACCTGTTAAACTTGATTCCAATAATAGGTATATAGTAATGTTGTACTGTAAAGGACATTATTTTGGGCCTCCATATTTCACTGTTGGCTCAAAACGCTCTAGAAAATCTGCCAATTCACGTCGATGGATTTTTGTAAGTTAACGTTACCAGCTCAGTCTAGCTGGGTTGTTCTTTGCCGGCCTAGGCTATAAAAAAAGGTTTTCGATTCATAACCAGCCATTAGATCGCTGTGGCCGCGCCACGGAGATTGTCTCTAGTATTTCCAAGTAGTTATGCCAGAGTGGTGAACTAATGCCTAAGTCCTCTTATTAATAGAGTAGGCTCGTGTCCATCATCATCAGTACATTACATAGGGTTGATATTCCAAGACTTATTATTTAAACTACTTCAATAAATAGTACCGGATACTAGTAAATAAACCACACAAACCCTTTACAAGAGAAATAATAAATGTACGGGATGTGGTTGCGGCCGATGGGAAATGTAAAATAATGATCAATATTGTATTCAATTTCGCCTACAGCAGTATTGTGGTTATACAAGGTTAGTAAAAAGATACCCGCCCCGTGTACTACAGGACCCGGCTTGACAGTTTGACCTGCCTTATTCTATAGAAAATGAAAGAAAAGCATTTAAAAAAAGAAATACAAAAAAAACCTTGAACTAAAATGTTACTTTGCGCCAAATGGGGCTAGATTCATCGAAATAAGATGACAAGAAACGTAACTCAAGCAAAAAAATTACCCCACCTGAACTCTATGCAAGGGGGCGGGACTATACAAGTCTGTGCATAATAATCTCTAGTTAACAATAATAGATACGTCTAATTTATTGCACGGTGCAGAACGTCGTATCTAGAAATGTAATATTTAGACAAAGACTTAAATGTATACTACAAGACAGGCTGGTTAGTAGTCAAATTGCTTCACATAACGCGAGAGTTTGACAGCTCACAAATAGGGAACGCGATAGGGGTTCTAGTTGAGAGTAAGCGAGATGGTAATATTGAGTTACGGTCAATTGACCGCAACTTAGTGGTACAATTTCTATGTACCGCGCAGCTTGTCTACTAGTATACATTAAAGTCTTTGGGTCTTATTCATAATAAAACGCTTATCGAATGTAGTAAAAACGTATTTTAAGCCTATCGAACGTTCAATAAAATTCTTTATTCATATTCGTTAGATAAAGCTCCGATAACTAAAATAGGTTTATCATACACAAAGTTGCCAGTTTACAGAAAATTATTGATTGATTGAATGATTTTAATTTGGTTTGTATTTAGACATTAACTTTTATGAAATAAAGTTGATTTTGAACGTTGATTAATTTTTTGTTGCGTGTATGAGTGTTACGTGTGTTTTTACCTTTGCATGTGTAAGTAAGTGGAGCCGTATTTTTTGGCAGGTTCATACGAGAGTTATCGTTCTAGTTATTTTATTTCGACGGCTAGATCAGCATTTTGCTAAGCTGTTAGTCTAGCGCTGATCTATATAAAAAAAAAACTTCAACTGCACCTCGGTGGCATATCTACAAATCCTAGGAACCATACGGTGTCTACCTGCTTACTTAGTAACATGCTATTGTGATATACATGTATTACACTGGCTTTTGCTCCGCCCGCATGAACAGACTTTACCTGGATAAAAAATAAACTATAACCATCCTTATCCCACTCGCAGTGGGGTTGGCACAACATGATTTTAATACATATTACAGAAAGATTTAGGCTTGTAGTTTTTTTCGACCATCCGCCTGTCTGACGTCAAAATATCCCGAGAGAAAATATCCACACAAACAAATATTTGCGGATCACACAAACATTTTAACGAGCTAACGCTGAGGTCTCGGGTTCTAACCTCGGGTAAAGTGGTTTTGGGTTTTTCTATTACGAAATGCTCAGTATCAGCCCGGAGTCTGGAATTTGTGCCCGGTATGGCGATAGGCTCGCCCCCTATCACATTATGGGACGGAGATACGCTCGGCGAAATGTGGGTGTACTGGTTACGCCTCTGCCTATCCCTTCGGAGATTACAGGCGTGAGTGCGTATGTATGTATGTTTATATTTACCATGTGTTTACATTCCCTCAACAAAAATAGACGGATAATAAAACTCAGTTGGATCAGTCTCCATAAATATGGATCATGGACGTAAACAAACGGTAAATACTGAATAATTACCATAATAGTATGATAATGAAGCCACGTTAATATTTTCACACCTCCACGCACCTACTATTCACTCTAATCACTTTGTTTACTTTAGAAATCCGTTTGGGAAATATCTTTTGTTTCTAGTTTTATTTACATCTTTAATACTTATTTACATCTTTTGACTGCCTCGGTGACGCAGTTGTAATGCGTACGCGTTACGATTAAGCTAACGCTGAGGTCTCGGGTTCGATCCCCGGCCCGGAGTCTGGAATTTGTCCCCGGTATGGCGATAGGCTCGCCCCCTATCACATCATGGATCGGAGATACGCTCGGCGAAATGTGGGTGTACTAGTAACACCTCTGCCTACCCCTTTTCGGGGAATACGCGGTGTGAGTGCATATGTAATACTTAGTTAGTAAGTTGGTCGTATTCAGAAAGAGTCTGACTGTGTATTTTTCTATTAGCTTAAATGACGAGACAAGCAGATCGCTCGCCTAATGGTAAGCGCCACGCCTGCCCATATACAGAAGCAACGCCACACAGAACCTTGAATCACAAAGCACTGCATGACACTCGACCGCGTACGCCACCCCGATACATAAGTTGCTAAGCCTCATAATCCCCAGTAATTTCACTGGTTTCAATATCCTATAAACCGGAACATAACAGTGCTTACACACCGTTGCTTGGCGGTAGAAATAGACAATGCGGTGGTACCAACCCAGACAGCCGGCATACGAGAGATCTGCCACCTTGTGAAGTGTGTTAGTACCATCGGTTGCCTATTTTTGCCAAGTAGCAGTGTGTTGCGGTATAAAGGACGATGAAGCCAGGGACGTTGCTGGGTATTATGAGACTTAATTATTTACTTCCTTACTTTAAGCTACTTAAAAAAACTGTATTTGACGCCGATTTATGTAAAGTTCATTTAAAATCTTTTGATTTTATCCTACTCGCAGTGGGGTAGGCGCAAAAGGCTTTTTAATACTTGTTACAGAAAGATTCGGCTTGTAGTTTTTTATAACCGGCCGCCTGCCTGACGTCAACCCCTTTGGGGAGAACATTTCATTTACTACCTATATTACAATAAATTATATTATACTTTCAAAGCTGAAATCAAGTCCCTTACCCGACACGAGGACTCTTCCCAAATTGGATTTGTAAATTATTTTTCCAGTCGAATCAGGCGGATTCTACGCAAATATGAGTCCCAACCCTTAGAAACAAATAAACAAAATTATAAACTTTTAATATGATAAAGTGTCAAAGTAGATTTTGTCAGTTCCTTTCGATACATTAATGCCGCATGCCCTTTGATATAAGAGTTATAATGGCGTGGCAGACCACAACCAAGTTGGAAACTTCGAGCTCATTAGGGCTGTCACAAAATTATAGTATAAACATAAAATGCAAACCCAACAGTTACACACATAGTCCTGACCCCACACTAGGTAAACCAGTATCGTGGAACTACGAGGAACTTGCGGTCCCACAACACCCAGACCCGAAACATTTTTTGTGGATTTCACAAACATTTGTCTTAATGCGGGAATCGAACACACGTTGGATATGCTTGGTTGGTTAGATTCTTGGATAGGATCGATTTAGCTTAGTAAATAAATATAGTAAGTACATATTATTTTCGAGAAGCTTTTCAAGACAACCTAGGACCTAGCAAGGGCAATGATAATAATAGTTATGTACGGTATTACACTGATGACTGATGTTACAAATAAATACATAATATATTCCAATTATAATATTACCTGAATGTAATAAACCACGAATAAAAATTTTCACCTATTTTTAAACATGACGAAAAACAAAATCTTACTTCTGAGTTTAAGATTCTTACGCCTGGTTTCTAAAAGGCTGATCAAATCAACATTCAACTACATAGCAGAAATTTGAGTTGACAAAGCTGTCAAATCAATTCTAGTTGCTGAAACGTTATTTAGTGAAAAAAAAATATTATTTGATGTCTCTTTAGTACCGTTTGACATACGATTATTCATATTAATTTGAAAGTTTATGTGTCAAATCAAAAGTGTTGACCACACTTCTAACAACTTAATTTCGACTTGACTTGAGATTGGACATTTGATTAGTTAATTTAACATTGATCAGCCTTTCAGAAACCAGGCGTTAGTCCTTTTTGTCAGACCAGTGCAGCGGGAACCAAAGCACTACTAGATTTAAAGCGGCTTAGTTAAAATAAAAATAAAAGTTATAAACACTATTTGATTTAAAATGTATTGTTCTAACAATTATTCCAGTACTATCCTATAAAAACAGGACATAATATCTTATAACGTCCTAGTAATCTCCTACATCACCAGCCCTAAACCGAAAACACCTAATAGGGGCTCAAGCTAAATTCTGTACAGATAAATTTAAACAGAGGTCCGGCGGTTTGCGTGCTCAAGGTCGTGGAGGGGGCTGGGATGGAGGGGGAAGAGAATATACCGAGTTCAACGCATCCTTGGCTAGACGAAGCGCGTAAATTAAATCAATTCGTGTATTACGTTAATTTTGGTTAACCGAGACTGAAGGTCTTTCACCCGGTAATTATGTATGAATCATAAAGCCTTTGTTACTCAAAAATGTAATCTTAACAAACACTTGGTATTGTGTATATTGTTTTGGTATTGTGGGTGTCCATGGGCGGTGGAGATCACTTACTATCAGGTGACCCACTTGCTCGTTTGCCTGCCTAAAAAAAGCCATAAAAAGAAGTTTTCTGGTGATATTTTTGGATGAGGAGGCAAAAGATTCGGTGGGTCACCTGATGGTAAGTTATCACCGCCATCCACGAACACCTACATTTACATTTAAAGTGGTAGAGCCATGCCGTAGACATCCGTTTTGTCTACAGAATGAATGTGTGAACATATTGTGGGGGCAGGATTGTGGGATGTGTTTATATATTTATTAATAGGAAATTATTATTTATTAATAGGAATTAAGGAAGCGTTGATATGTTGTTAGATTCAGAGGAACTTATAGCCTTTTTTACCGTTCCTTGGTGCCTCGATTTACCTCAAACGAAAACTGATTCGGCAAGGATGCCGTACGGGGAAGAAACTACATACTTTTTTGTGTTTTGTCGACTTGTATGGGGTTGCTTATATGTATATCCAATTTCCGGACGACCGATATACGGAAGTCACAGGCTTGATTGCAAATTGAGGAAATTTTGAGGAATCCTCTATACCTGAGTATCCTGTACATACTTACAGGGTGGTAGGTACCTCGTATGCGAAAGGCCGTCTGGGTTGGTACCACCGCTTTGTCTATTTCTGCAGCCAAGCAGCAGTGTGTAAGCACTGTTGTGTTCCGGTTGAAAGGACATTGAAGCCAGTGAAATTACTGGGCATTATGAGACTTGACAACTTAAGTCTCGGGGTGACGAGCGCAGTCCAGTGTCATGCAGTGCTTTATAATTCAAAGTTCTGTGTGGTGTTGCTTCTGTTTATGGGCAGGTGTCCTTACCATCAGGCGAGCGACGTGGTCGCTGGGCGAAGGTCTAAACTCTCGCATGAAGAAACCCATTCTAAGCAGTAGGAACGACAGTAAATAGCAATACAAAGCTGATATTAATATTGGTGAGGCATGTAAATCAATTACACCGACCACCAAAACAATGATTACACTTGACCACACAGTAATCCCGTTCCATTAAACAACCGTTGCAATCTATTACTGCATGTAATTACATATTAACAATGTGTACTAGGCTAGCTCGCTTCAGGTTAAACCGCTGCCTGCGTCAGATCTTGAGGATGTTTTGGCTGGACACAATTACAAATGCTGAGCTGTGGAGACTGTGCCGATAGGTTCCTATAGAACTACAGATACGACGCCGCAAGTGGAACTTGATCGGACACACTTTACGCAGACACCGTGACCACATTCCCAGACAAACTCTGGTTTGGAACCCATAGGGAAGGCGTAAGCGTGGACGAACGAAAATCACCTGGCGGCGTTCAGTTGTATCGGAGGCGCAGGGAATTGGTCTAACCTGGAGTGAAGTGAAGCATGCAGCCAGCGACAGAACGCGATGGAGAACCACTGTGTCTGCCTTCTGCCCCGATTGGGGGACATAGGAATACAATGATGACTATAGTGGTTGAAATGTTTAACTCCTCTCATAAAACTATTCCTCATACTAGATGGTAGGTCATTCGTATCCTAGAGGCTGGCTGGGTGGGTGCCACCACTTTGTCTATTTCTGCCGCCAAATAGTATGTAAGCACTGTTGTGTTTCGGTTGGAAGGAGATCGAAGCCAGTTAAATTACTGGGCATTATGAGACTAACCAAGGCTGATCAAATCTACATTCAACTAACAGAACTTTGAGTTGACATCGCTGTCAAATCAATTCGAGTTGCTGAAACGTTATTTAGTGAGAAAAATTATAATATTTGATCTCTCTTTAGTACCGTTTGACATACGATTTTTCATATTAATTTGAAAGTTATGTTAGTTAACATGTGTATCAAATCAAAGGTGTTGATCACGCTTCTAGCAACTCAATTTCGACTTGACATGAGATTTGACATTTGATTAGTTAATTTAACATTGATCAGCCTTTCGGAAACCGGGCGTTAGCATCTAACTAAAATAAATAAAATAAAAATAAAACCTTATGACGAGGGCAGTCCAGTGCCATGCAGTACTCTGTAAGCCAGAGTTATCTGTGACGTTGCTTCTGTTTAAGGGCAGGCGTCAAGCTTAACAGCAGGCGAGCGACCAGCTCATCTCGTCATTCAAGTAAATAAAAAAATAACAAAACAAAAGGCCTGTGCCGAGCAGTAAAGTGGTAGAACCACGCTTTAGACACTTCGACCGGATTGTTACCACTATCTCATATAAAACCGATGTAAAATACTAGCTATCTTTATGTTTCACATTGTGAGTGAAATATCCAGAGATTTTAATTCCCTCTTCCCTTTCTAAATCCCTTAAGTATCTTTTTTCTTTAAATTCAGTATACTTCATTAAACAAAATACAATATGTAACAAAAACCCTATTGGGCGTTTTAACTATGATATCAGAATCGATATTCAAACGCAATGATAAAACTCGCATACGAAAATTGGACTATAAAAATGATTATATTTATTTTTTAAACTTGAATTTTACCGTTTTTAAACTGTATTTCGATTGATTACCTCTGCAAGAGCGAGATAGTATGTTGCGGCGTTCACATAAACCAAACGTGCCGCGCCCCCGGCATCGTCAATACACACAGAAATTCAGATGCAAATAACATTTTTTAAATATGTTCATTTTTTAAGTAACCAGTGTAGGGATAATATCTCGCTTCTGTCTATTAATTTTTTAACTTAACTATTTTTATTAAGCTGTCTATATGACTATCTTCACGACCCAAAAAGGGCCAACAGGGTTTTTTTAATATACTGTATATATATAATTCAGACAACTAAACCACTAGGTCATAAAGTTACTCATATAATAATACGCGTAGAGACTGAACTGAAGGGTGGATGACGTCCCTACTAATTGGCGGAATAAATTGATAAAGTTCCCCAGGAGACGTTTAATGCAGGCGTCGCAGGGTTGAGACTGCTGTGAGTTATGGCAGCCATAACAAAAGGGAATTCATTCAGACAGCCTCCGTGGCGTAGTGGGCGAGTAGCCAGATGTGACAATGTTTCACAAATGTTTGTGTGATCCACGATTGTTTGTTTCGGGTCTGGGTGTTGTGGGACCGTAAGTTCATTGCACTAGCCATAGCACAGTGAATTATGTCACATAAGTAGTTAAAAATGTGTGCTCTGAGGTGGAACAAGTGGAATAGTTAAACAGTTAATGATATAAATTATTAACCCGCATGTGTGTAATGTATATATTGTACATAAATATTCCAAACGAAAAGCTTTTATATGTTACTTCATTTCTCTATCTTGTTCTATTTTAAAGAGGGAAAAGAACATAGTGATTTCTTAGGTTTACGCGAATATTACACATTGAAATAAAACTAGTTTATACGGATTTTATCGCGGTTTAATTTTTATTTTTATTCCCGACGTTTCGAAAGCTTTTCAGTCTTCGTGGTCACGGGAGAGAGAGAGAAGATGGTTGAAAGCTTGCACAATCCTGGGATCCAATTATACATTTAATTAAATTGGAACCTAAACGACCAACTCCCAGACCTCAAGACACCGTGAGCTCTTTCTGCGTAGATCGGACTAGTGTCAACTAACTTTTTTAAATAATTAAAAAAAAGTATAATTTTAAAATGAAGGTAGCCAATGTAACATTAACTTTTCGAGACGACCTACACTTCAGTCTCGCCCGTGACCACGAAGGCTGAAAAGCTTTCGAAATGTCGGGAATAAAAATAAAAATTTAACCGCGAAAAAACCGTATAAACTAGTTTTATTTCAAAGGGAAAAGAACATTTTTAAATACCTAGTAACTAGGGTTCCGCGGTATATATTGAAGACCAAGACTACAATAAATGCTTGAGTGGTAGAGTCAATAGGGTTTATAACATTGAAGACCAAGACTTTACAATTATTTCTTGAGTGGTAGAGTCACGCTGAAGACAGTTTTGTCTACAGCTGAATAGGTCAGTTCGACTGGTTTGCTACTACTGTTTCACATAAAATTTAATTAGCAGCTTACTGCTGCGTTGAGTACGGTGAGTGAAATATCCGGAGGCCAAAATGCATTCCCAATCCGAATACTGTAATCATCCTTTTCTTTAAGGTCGACAACGCGTCCATGTTTCTTCAGGTATTGTGGATGTTTATGGGCTATTGAGATCACATACCATCAGGTGACCCACTGGCTCGTTTCCTGTCTAGATACTATAAAACACTATTTCAGCAAAAACACCTAGTCTAGGACAGAAAGAGAACAAGTAGAGTTACTTTAACAACACACCAAAGGCAGAAGTATTTAATTAGTGCTTCCGAGACTCGCCGAGCTTATTTCCTTCTCACTATATAGACGAGGCAAGGAGCGGTCTTTATCGTTATTCCATTGAATTAAAAATACTCTACATTTTTTTTTTATTACTTTGGAATGACGTGACGGGTAGGTCGCTCGCCTGATGGTAAGCGCCACGCCTGCTCATAAACAGAAGCAACACCACACAGAATTTTAAATAACAAACCACTGCATGACATTGGACTACGCTCATTACCCCGAGACATAAGATGTTAAGTCTCATAATGCAGTAATTTCACTGGCTTCGATGTCCTTCAAACAGTGCTTACACACTGTTGCTTGGCGGCAGAAATAGACAAAGCGGTGGTACCAACCCAGCCGGCCTCTCGCAAACGAGGGGCCTACCACCTTGTAAAGTACCATGTACAACAATTTTCATTGTCCGATTGAGAATCAAAACTAGTCGCAGTTACGTACGTAAGGATTGTGGGTCATTACCATGAATCGAGACGCAGTTTACACCAGTTTACAAACTACTACATTTTAGACCAATGCGATGGCTAATAATCGACAGTATAGAAAATAGACTTACGCCCGGTTTCTGAAAGGCTGATCAATGTAAAATTAACTAATCAAATGTCAACTCTCATGTCACGTCGAAATTGAGTTGCTAGATGCGTGGTCAACGCCTTTGATTCAACAAATAAACACACAAGTTAATAACATAACTTTCAAATTAATTTGAACAATCGTATGTCAATTTTTTTTCATTAAATAACATTTCAGCAACTCAAATTTATTTGACGGCGGTGTCAAAGTTCTGTTAGTTGAATGTTGATTTGATCAGCCTTTCAGAAACCGTGTGTTAATTGACATAATACAAGAATTTCTTTGTTTACATGTATCAATTGTCACACTTCATTTTTTGGAGTACTGTTAATCAAGAATAATTAATGTGAAAAGATATACCAGTTTAACTGCAGGTGCTCCTGAAGAATCCAACCGTTTCAGCATACGTCACCGAACCACCATCACAGTATGAAAACACTCCTCTAATAAACACTTGCACCAATTTAACTAGAAGCTTAGACTGTACATCAAGATTTAGGAAGCTCAGAACATATCGCTTGGTGACAGCCAAGTTATTAACTTAAATTCTTTTCTTCAAGAAATAATACGACCCAGCTCTTAAATCTGGAATTTTCAGCTCATTGTTATTACACCAAATACAACCTTGATACAGTCTTGGCTTCTATGCTAATACTCCAAAAACACCATATCAGCTCACCAAAAGTCCGTACGCACATAAATCACATACAGTTGACAGTGTACACACTCCGGCATGCGCGCGCGCACCATCTGTTTTCACCTCACGCCGCGGCGCGTACTTCGTGGAAGGCTCGAAGCGTGCGCCTGTACCGCGCGCGCCTTCGGTACTGTAAGCTTGCTTCGCGGAATGACTTTTTGGTACGGTCTACGGCTTTTGTGTAGCGTGATTAGAGAATGAATTTAGTTTATTTAATCCATTGGTCAGTATCGTACACAGGTTCAAGGTCTGTCGAGACGAATGAACTAAATGTTTGTACTCCAATGTTGCGTCACTCCTGAAGGCAGTTCTCTGAAAGTCGTATTAAGCGTCAGACGCTAGCGTCAGTGACCGTGTTCTTCTGTCAACATCTTACAAAATTTCAGCTAGTGCATAATATTACCACGCGACATTGGCGAAATAGCTACACTCTATGCTCGTCGCCATTAACCAAGAAAGAAGAAGAAGAACGTGCAGACGCAGCGTGACAAACGTTCTTGATGTGTCCATAAAGTTATTCGATAAATAAATTTCGTATTTTTCGATCAAAGCTAAGGCTTAAAAAAATTAAGAGGGGCATATTAGTAAACTTGCCTAGATTTGCGTAGCTGAAGTAATTTTTGGAGGCTTTCGGGAATACCTACCAATAATAACAATAATAAAGAACCTGTGTGAAAGTGATGAAAGTGTGAAAAGTGATCCAATGAGTTTCACTTGATTTTGGCCACTAAACTAACAGGCTCAACTACCTCACCACAAAACTAATTAGCTTAGACCCTTCTAGAATCTTAACTCCTCACTAGGATTTCTTCGGTCAGACTCCCGTACGACCCCCTCAAAAAATGTCAAGTTAGGATATAGCCTATTGTATTATAGTTCCCACTGACCTCTAACATTTTATAAAGAAGGTATTTTAGACTAACGTGACCTCCAGCCAGTATGTTTACGACGTTGATGCTTTACCAGTATTTTTTCTACTGATTAACATTCAGTACGTAGCACGTGTATATCCTGAGCACAATGGACCGAAACGCGTCTGACTCTGGACAAATTAGAAAAGAAAAAAGAATTGTTTAATTAAACACTTGTTATTAAGGGTTTGATTGCCTAATGCGTAATGACGATTGTAAGTGCCTAAAGTCTTTAGTTACTTCGGTTATGATGTAGTTAAACGACGCAAACTGAGTCACTAAGGGGCACAGCATGCTTCTAGTGTGGGTACATGACCCACGTCCATGGTTTATTCATAGTGATTTGTCAAAAGATCGGTACTTTTTAAAGAGGTGCCATCAGCCATGAGGCTCGCCATGGTTCGGCTCGCGCTATCACGTGTCAGGCGGGCACATCGGATTAGTACATCCGTCATTCCTATTATGGTTGTTTTATTATCGAAATTGCCCGATATGGCGATAGGCTCGCCTTTTAATACATCATGGGATGGAAATAAGGCTCGGTGAAAGGTGGGTACACTAGTTGTACCTCGGCCTACCACCTCAATACAAAGACGTGAGCTTATCTTATGTGTTTATCATCAAATGATCATCACCCTCAACCACTCTGGTCTCAAGAGCCGACAACGCACCTAATATTCCTCTGGTATTATAAGTGTGCAAGGTCAGCGGTGACCACTTATCATCAGGTGACCACCTGTTGCATTTATGACTTATCCAATTACCTACATGATGTAACATGGCTTTGCTAAAATTCACATAATTTAAATAATACTTACTCTAGATATTGCTATTACAATATCTAGAGCAACTATTTAGTGATTGCCCAGATTGTTTTCATGATACGCTATATTTCTGAAGCTACAATACAGTTCAAACAACGATACAGTCTCCGAAACGTCAATAATAATGTTCTAAGTAAATCCCGTACTCTATTTAGGATTAAATGAGATTATTTTATTGCTCGAAACTAATAGAGTTGACCTGAGAAGATAATGTCTAGTGTTGTTAAGATGAGTTTCTCAGAAATATATATTGTGAAGTTTATTACATTTGGATATGTACGAGTATCATAGTGAGCCAAAACAGGCAATTCTAGATATTAGACTGAAGAGCCAATCTAAGAGACTGCCTCGGTGGCGCAGGTGTAATGCGTACGCGTTAACATTAAGCTAACGCTGAGGTCTCGGGTTCGATCCCCGGGTCGGGTAAAGTGGTATTGGGTTTTTCTATTACGAAATGATTAGTATCAGTCTAGGGACGGAGATACGCTCGGCGAAATGTGGGTGTACTGGTTACACCTCTGCCTACCCCTTCGGGGATTACAGGCGTGAGTGCGTATGTATGTATGAGCTGAAGAGGTAATATTGGAGTTGCATTAGATCCTAAAGAATTAACTTGATTTTTTTTATTAGCTTGAGTGACGAAACGAGCAGGTCGCTCGCCTGATGGTAAACGTCACGCCTGCCCATAAACAGAAGCAACACCACATAGAATTTTGAATTACAAAGTACTGCATGGCATTGAACTGCGCTCGTCACCCCTAGATATAAGGTGTTAAGTAAGACCGCAAATAAATGGGGCTAGGATCTAGTAGGTAGAAGAATAAGATTTGAGTGTCTATACTAATATAATATAATATTATAAAGAGGAAAGATTTGATTGTTTGTTTGTTTGTTTGCATTGAATAGGCTCCGAAACTAATGAACTGTTTTGAAAAATTCTTTCACTGTTGGGAAGCTACACTATCCCCGGATGACATAGGCTACTTTTATCCCGGAAAAGGCCGTTCACGCAGAAGGAGCCGCGAGGAAAAGCTAGTATATTATAAAAGGTAGATCCAAGGTTGTCACTTGTTTTGTACACATCATAAATGGACCGGGGTTATTGGTTACGCTTTTTTGGTTATTGAAATTATTGGAAATCCAATTAACCTATGTTTTATAAACTTAAAAACCTGCGTCCAAAAATTAACATAAAATAAATTTCACTTCTCGCAAATTCTAAGCTTCTCGACTATTTTACTCTTATCTTCTCAACATCATTTTACTTTGATATAAGGTAATGGCAGAGCATCACTATTACCACTAAGCTGTTATATAGAAAGCCATTTTCCTGAATAATAGATTAAGCCAAAATAATTTCATGTCCAAAAGCTTTGTGATGTCACAGGAAATTGATGTTTGAGGTTGGTTGGGTGAAACTATAGTACTGAATACAAAGAGTAATTGGAAGCAGAAATAGATAGTTTTTTTGTACAATTTCGAAGGAAATCTACCATGTAGCATTATGCCAGCGCGGTGGACCTGAAACCTTACCCCTCTCATTAGTAGAGCCTCGTGAACAACAATGGGGCAGTATAACGCACAAGGCCGATTTCTATGGTTATCATGTGTACAGTACTCTTTATTTTAAAAGGTTATATTACATTTGTGAAAAATAAACCATCAACCTCCAATGACCCGGCGCCTAGGACCCAGGTCATCGGTGGTTAGCACCCCAGAGTGAGGAGCCTTCTGACAATTCGTGCCGTGTTTAATAACACCGCTTTCTGAATCTTGCTCTTCACCTAACGATAAATTGAGAGCCTTTGGAGGTGATGGTCAATCTATCTACTACTAGACTATCGGGACAAAGATTGTTGAATCCACGTCCCACATGTCAATAGTCAATATTCAATGCGTTTATTGCTCGCCATAATGTTAAAAAGATGTTACATGATAAAAAATACAGCACATCATGTACCCTGTCGGGCACGGCAAAACGTTAGGATATAGGAGAGAGAAAGAAGCCATTTTTTATATCGTAATATCGCAGCGTTGCTATATTTTCTTTATGTATTTTTATACTTGTTTTTCTTTTAGGTATTCGTTTATGGTATAATAGGCTTTTGTTAATAGTACTTGTTTTAGGTGTTTAACAAATAATACTTCACTAGTTTCTTTTTTTATGTGGTCGGGAAGTTTATTATATATTTTGATGGACTTAACTAGAGTGAGAACGGTAGAGTGCATAGTTAGTGTAGAGGTAGGTAATTTCAATCTATTTTTATGTCTCAATGAATACCTAGTCTACCTTGTCTATGTCAGTAACCTAATGTGCCAGGTCTAAATATTTGGAAATTTTCACAGGTTTTGACAGGTTTTCATCATGCGAAACAGTGACCTCAACAAGTATTGCCCGCCGCGCTAATCGATCAGCAACAATAATATCAGGCTTATTGGCAACAATAGTCCTGTCTGTGATAATAGATCGATACAGCATTGCATGTCCATTGTCGAGAACCAGCTGGGGGACATATTGCTAATAAAGGTACTTTAGTTAACATTATTTTTATGGTTTCTAAACGTTTAGTTGATGTATGATATTTTTTCTTTAAGTAATTAGTTCCAAAACGGTATTAGTATTACTTTATTCACTGTACTACTGGACAAAGAGCCCCATCATCGTAATATAAACTGATAGTTGTAATGGTAACATATGAATTACTTCATTAACCAACTATAACATAACCGAAAGCTGAAATACCAGTATATTGCTAGTATATTGTGCTGGGAATACTATTCTTCCGGAGTTTATCTCTAGGGTTGTTTAAATGTTTGCATGTAATAACTTTATTACCATATTAATTATTTTGTAAGTACCTGATATTAATTATTTTGAAGTAAAACAATACTCCTAGCTATTGCAATCTATTATCATTAATGTGTAGAATATTTAAGTTTACATTTTTGGATACGATTACAACAAAGTAGATATAATTTAATTGAAAAAACAACAAAGCTACTCTTTTTTATAATTAAACAGGAGCGTTCAAACAACCATGTGCTGGTAAGTAACTCAATCTTTTACGTGCCTGTTACGCAATTTTAACACTCTACCCTTTTACCTTATGGTTTAAATCTCCTTGTAAAATTTATAGGAAACGTTGCATATGTTAGCGGATAGACGATTCGCTCCTAACATCCTGATACCCTTTTTTTCACCATTTTTGGCAGCGTCTGTGTACATACAGCCCACTGTGCGCTTTGGATAAAATTGCTATCGTTTTGTAGGACGGTAAATGAAATTGATTTCTGAACTGAGAGTGCTTTAGCTACTTCACTTTTAGGAAGTATTTATTTTTATTTTTAAGTAAAGTTTAGTGCAGTATTTAGGGAGTTAAAAGGATCCGAATTTTAACATTTCTTTTATTTTTTTATTAGCTTGAATGACGAGACGAGCTGGTCGCTCGCCTGATGGTAAGCGCCACGCCTGCTCATAAACAGAAGCAACGCCACACAGAACTTTAAATAACAAAGCACTGCATGACACTGGACTGCGCTCGTCACCCCGAGACATAAGTTGTCAAGTCTCATAATGCCCAGTAATTTCACTGGCTTCAATGTCCTTCACACCGGAACACAACAGTGCTTACACACTGTTGCTTGGCGGCAGAAATAGACAAAGCGGTGGTACCAACCCAGCCGGCCTCTCGCATACGAGGGGCCTACCACCTTGTAAATATATTTTTATGTAGAAGGCATACGATCGTGTGGGTCACCTGGCTGTAAGTGTTGGTGTGCCAGAGTCGTGGGTGTGTTGTGGACCTTAAAGGATAGGAATCTTTATGGCTGCCATTTATTGTAGTAAATACATACATAGACTCATGCCTGTTTCCTAGTAGGGTAGGCAGAGACAACGGATTTCTGTAGTGAACATGTATTTTCACTTAATTTTGGTGTAAAGTACGGCTTTTTCCGGGATATAAAGTCCACGTCCTAATTCAGGTCCACCTGTGTGCCAAATTTCATCCAAAACCCTTAAGCCATTAAGGGTTCACTAATAAACATCCAATTTCACAAATTCACAAACATCCAAACCTTTACATAGTAGCAGGATAGAAAAAATCTGTTGAAACTTGGTATCGGGTGCATCAAAACGATGTGAAAGTCTCAGATAATCAATTCTTAAAAATACTAACTTCTTTAAACTACTAAATGAATAAACTGGAAAGCCGTTAAGGATTTTAAATACTTTTTAGATGGTCACAACAACGTCAATTTCGAGTCTACGGCCTATTTGTTACATATTCTAATGCGATTGTTACGGTCTTTATTTAGTACCATGACATATTGATTTGAAATATCCTGCTCTTTGTTAGTTTCGTGTCAAATTCCACTAAATGTTACATAATGCTTGTTTTTGTTACTTTTATTTATAACAGCTTCGTTTTGCTTTAGCTGTATAGAATGATAAAATATTTTGTTAGACCAGTCTAAAATGTTCAGAACAAAGGCCAAGATAGTCATGAGCTAACAGAAATGTCACTGATCTCAGAAAACTGAAATTCAACAGGAAAGCCGCGACTTCATTACTTCATACTGGCCACTACCGGACTCGTACAACTTGTAGATGATCGGATACAATGTAGTTTTATTTCTCAATCTGATCAGAATTGCAATAATAATTCGCGACCCCGACATAGGACACTCCTGCGAGTCCGAAGAACTCCCACAACTGGCCCTCGGCACAATGATGTGCAGAGGCGGCCCTAAACTATACTCCCCAGCGATTGCTCAAGCTGAGGTTTGAGCCTTCTAAAGGCGCCTCTGTGCTTAATCGATACTAAATCCATTATACATATTTCTGGCTAGAGCGCCATAAGCGCCGGCTTTATTGTCAGGTGAAGCTGTAAAATCAATATAGGCTAACAGCACAAATCCATTCGAAAAAAGAAGTATAGACTCTAGGTATTTAAACTTGTCCGTTTTCACCGCCAGTTCGTTCGCTAGATGAATATTATCCCATTTCAGAGTCTGAGTCGTTTGCTTCCCGCTGCTAAAAAAACCTCTTCCCATAATTAAAGTCGGTTGAAGCCTCACCAAATGAGGCTCAAGAGTGTTTCTCATCACTAAATAGCTTTAGTAACATTACATTAGATACAAAAAATGTGACACGCTTGGTTTTCATACAGACTGTAGTACCCACTTGAAGATTCTGTGGGAAAGCGAGTGCAAGGTTACTGTTATTTATTTGTTTACATATCTAATCACAAAATAAAAACCAGACTACGAACAGATTACACGCTCGAGTACACGATGGTTATGTTCTGCATGGTTCTGGATATTTTTTAGGATTCCGTACTTCAAAATAGAAAACTGAACCGTTCCGGTTCATCTTGTTATTTTCATTTTTGTCATAACCTTTTTTTAACAACATAATGTTTCGAGCTTATGCTCCAGAGTATTCAGTAATTTAACTTGATACTTTAAAATCGTTTCGAAAATTATATACATACACTAGCTGTCCCGCGCGGTTTCTCCCGCAACTACAGCAGCTCCACCTACCAGGTCCAATTGTGAATCTAAACCATCCAGGGCGCCACCCAAACGCATACAAAAAAAAAAACATTCAAATCGGTCCAACCGTTTAGGAGGAGCACATACACACGTACAGTACAATTATATACAACGTGTTACAGAAAGGTGTGGTCATATTTTAGGATCATTACATACACCTTACAGTTAGTACTTATGTACCGGACCTTTTCAATACCAGGACATCCAAAAATTTCACATTTATTTTGATCACTCGTTTATTAAGATCGATAAGATTGGTTACATCACTATTAATTATTATGAACGAAACTCACTTTTTAATAAACTTAAATAAGTTGTACGTAATTCTACGAACATACGTACGTAACTTGTAATTTAAACACAAAATCACACCTGAAAGAGACTGTGTGCTGAAGACGATATTGGTACCATTCTCTACAAGCATGTTAAAGACTTCATTCTCGTGTCTTCCATCTATGAATTTGGCTTAATACATTCGACGAACATCTTAAAAGCTGTTATCAGTTACACCAACATAAAGTACCAATACATAATACTTATTTTTAGTTAAATACAACATATTTTTTGAACTCGTAATCATACTCCATAAAATCAGAAATTACCGAACTGACGGCGTCAAATAAATATTGACATTTGACAACTCTTTAATGTTTTTTTAATTATAAAATAATTAAATGAAAGGAGGTCTATAGTATCATTGTTTATCATTTAGTGTTGTCCAAAGTTAAAAGTCGATATCGACATGTTACTCATTCGATAAAAAAGAAAATTCTATAAATATTGTACTAGCAATGCAATCGGATTTGGTACTATGGGAGATTAAATACTTATACGCTATACTATACATTGCTTAAATTTGCCCGCCCCTTTCTATAACACGTTGTATATAAAGATACACATACGCACTCACACCTATAATCCTCGAAGGGGTAAACAGAGGTGTAACCAGTACACCCATATTTCCCCGAGCTTATTTCCGTCGGGAATAATTTCAGACCCCGACCCACTATACCCGACCCGGAGATCGAACCCCTGATCTCTGCACTGCAGTCGTACCGCGTACTTATTACAACTGCGCCACCGAGGCAGTTTTGTTTTATTTTCGTAGAAAAAATATCACAATCCTTTACGAACGTGCTCACCAAACTTTATTGCAATCAGATTAATGACATACGGTACAAACATTTATTTTTATACGGTTAATTTAGTAGATATTTTAAATGGCAAGTGAAGAAGGTTGTAAAGATAATTCGTGGACTGGTTGCTAAGTGCGGTGACCGCAGTCCGCGGCACTAGGCAGATGTTTCACACTCCACCGACCATCGTGATTTATGGACCACCTTGCCGAGAAATCTGAGTATCAAGGAGGTTTTTTTTGTACGCCATTTGACAACTCTATCTTCATACACAATGTACGAGAAGTTATTCTGTTTGGTGTTCTTTTTCCACTTACGATCCTTGAACACCTCGTTGGCCTCTTTCACTCTCATAAATTTTTTATATATGCACCTCGGTTTAGGGTACTCCTGACCTGGCCTTTTCGAGAATATCTCCAACTTGATCTGTGAAAGTTCGCCGAGGCCTTCCTTTCCCAACTGTACCATTTACACTCCCCATTAGGGATGCTAGCTGTTAACACATGGCTTTCTTCACAACTACCTAAAAACATTTATAGAAACGGTATCAAGGTAATCCTATAGGGACATTTACTCCAGGATAAAATGGACTTAATGCTCTCAAATAAAATTTAGTTACAGACAATGTTCTTTCCTTAAGCTTGTAGGTTAAAGTTGAAGGCCTTTTAATTCGGACCTTTGACTTTAAGAAACAATTTTTCGTCTCATTGGTTTAGTCGCAGTATATTTAGGCTGAGAACGGAGGGGCTAGCACGGAAAACAATCGAAATCGTAATGTAAATAATACCTTTAGTATCGAGTTCTCGATAGATAATTCCTTAAATATCATTGGTCTATATTCCATATAAATTAGTTTCTTTTACGTACGATAAAGGCGCTGTACTAAAATCTCATAGAAATTGTTGTCGATGACAGCTCGAATAACTTTTCGCAAGTTTCCGTGCTAGCCCCTCAGATAGGCCCTAGGTTTAAGTCATAGGTCCAGCATTCATAATTTGTGTTGAGTTTTTTGAATACAAACATCACAAATGAGTAGATTGATCGTTGATCGTTTGCCAGCCTATACTATAAAAACAAACGTTGAACGGCCTTTTCCAGGATAAATAATATATGTCCTAATCCAGATCGTGGTCTATTAGTGTCAAATTTCACCTAAAACCGTCCGCTGTTATAACGTGATTGACTAACAAACATCCAAATTCACAAACATCTAAATTTTCACGTTCATAATAGTAGTAAGATTCAATTTAGTTTCTACAAGTGTCCATTGCACTATAGTAGTACTATCAACTCAACAATCTAGACCTTGTCAAATAAGATTCACGTAAAACCGGCGTAAGTGCCTCGGAATTCAATCCAATAACCAAAACCTTCGGGATAACAGGTAATTCCTTTAGGATTCCGCAAAAAATCCAATTTTAGCTCCCGTCTCCACCGACCTTCTCAAACGGTCTCAGAAAGGTTTTCATTGTCATTTCTTACGATATACCAACTCGAAATGTTGATTTTCGTTTCGCTTAATCCATTAAGGGTGAAATTTAAAGGAAATTTACACGTACTCCCGAATGAGTTAGTTTTACTCAGCGCTTTCTTCAATGTATTTTCGAACATCACCTATAAAGCTGTGATTTAATGTGATAAATAAATTACAGTTTTATTAAATTTATACGATTCGGCAATTTTAAGCAATTACATTACACTATGGCTAGAGATAATTTTAGTAATAAAAACCGCCTATTGACATTATTATAGTTTTATAGTTCTTTAGTATTGTTCCGATATATATTATATACATACGCACTCACGCCTGTAATCCCCGAAGGGGTAGGCCGAGGTGTAACCGATACAGCCACATTTCGTCGAGCGTATCCCCGTCCCATGGTGTGATAGGGGAACGAATGGGCGAACCTATCGCCATACCGGCACAAATTCCAGACTCCGGGTTGATACTGAGCTTTTTCGTAATAGAGAAACCCAATATCACTTTTACCCGACCCGGGGACCGAACCTCAGCGTCAGCCTCAATCGTAACGCATACGCAGTACAACTGCGCCACTGAGGCAGTCAGTCCGAAATATATTGTTAATTTAAATTTGTTTGTTTAAATATTCAAAAGTATAGTTTGTGTTAAGTTGGTGTTAAACAAAGAGTTATATATCTATCTATCTATTGACTATAAGGATATGGAAAGACCGCAATATATCCCGTAAAACTAAAGTGAGGTTGATGCGTACGTTGGTCTTTTCAATCTTCTTCTATGGCGCCGAATCCTGGACGATAAGGCAAAAAGAGAGAGCAAAAATTATCGCATTCGAAATGTGGTGTTGGAGGCGTATGTTACGAATACCTTGGACCGCACGCCGAACCAACGTGTCCATTCTCAAGGAGTACGGAATAACCACAAGGCTATCCACTATATGCTTTCAACGGATAATAATCTAATCTAGTTACATATATTGATAGTATAACACAGGCCATAGACAATGAGAAACAAGTACATGTTATATATACAGATTTCAGTAAAGCGTTTGACAAAGTACCACATGATGTATTGATATCGAAACTAATTAGGTATGGTATAATGGGTCTCTTATTGAAATGGTTAAAAACATACATTGAAGGAAGGCTTTTTTATGTAGTAGTAAACGGATTTGAGTCAGTAAAATACCCTATATCATCTGGAGTACCTCAAGGTTCCCACTTAGGTCCTATTCTGTTCAACATCTTTATAAACGATTTGCCCGAATGTATCCATAACTCTATTCCATTTATGTACGCTGACGACTTAAAAATTTTGAGGATAGTTAACTCAGTGTCAGACACTGTAACACTCCAAAATGATTTAAACAACCTTGTTAATTGGTGTGAAACAAACAGAATGCAGCTTAATCCTAAAAAATGCTTCCACATAAGCTTCAGTCGCAAGATTAGTGGTTTAATAACACATAATTATATTATAAATACAATAGTCTTAAAAGAAGTTGAAACAATAAAAGACCTTGGTATTCTAATAGATAAAAAATTAACATTTATACCACATATTGACAGTATTGTAAATAAAGCATCGAAAACACTAGGATTTGTGCTTCGCAACATAAAACCCTTTAAATGTGTAAAAACTAAAATTATTTTATACAATAGCATAGTGAGGAGTATACTAGAATACGGATCAGTAATTTGGCGACCGCATTATGCAACACATTCACTGCGTATAGAGAGAATTCAGAGAAGATTTCTGACGCATTTACTGTTCGCCACAGGAGAAGTTAAATTAATACGATCGTATGAAGCCCGATTAACTAAATTCAAAATGGTCGGATTGGATCGTCGTAGAAATATACTGGATTTACTTTTCTTGTTTAAAATATTCCGTAATGCTATTGATTGCCCACAGTTGCTAGAGAAATTCAAATTGAATATACCATATAATTACCCACGGAAAAATATTAAGAATATACTATCATTGCCAAAAAATAGAACAGTCATGCGTCGTAACTCACCGGTTCCACGTCTCTGTACCTTATACAACACTTATAGTAATTTTCTGGATATATTCTCTGATAGCCAATATAAGTTTCGAAAGGTTCTTTTAAAGCTTCGTCACTAGTTACATTAGCCTGATTTGTTGTTTATATATTATATGCCTAAGTGTATATGTACATATTTTCATTCATGTTTCCATATAATTATAATTAATTTTTAATTTTTTTGTTTGTTAGATCTTTACACTTTTAAGCAAGTTGTGTTTATCTTAAATAAGTTGTACAATTAGATAAAATAATATATGTATTATATAAAACTAGCATAATATATAATAAGCATGTAATATTGTAACAACTACTGATAAACCAATAAATAAAAAAAATAAAAAAAATAAAAAAAAAAAACGGATACTCAATTATTTCGGACATGTTGCTCGTAGGAACACTGACAATCTAGAAAAGCTGATGGTAGTCGGCGAGGTCAACGGAAAAAGACCTCGTGGTCGTTCACCTACCCGCTGGTCAGACATAATAAAGACTGGCCTGCCGATATCTCAAGCAATTAAGACCGCCGAAGACAGGACCACATGGAAGAGTATAGTGCATGGGGTGATCACTATTTCAGGCTAGACACGACCTTCAGCAATGAAGAGACCGACTAAGAAGAAGATAGACCATAATATTATAAATACCAGATAGATTGTGAGTGAAATAACCTTTAGTCCAACGTAAAATCGAGAGGCCCCAATAGAACAATAGGTTATGATGGTTACATGTTTTAACACGTGTTTCGACCAATTGTAATGCCATGCGCGTGTCCGAGGTAAATCAGCCGAACATATAGCTATTTAATATGCCCCACGAATGCTGGGTGGATTAAGTGGGGTTTACAATATCTGTATTTGGGGTTTTTAGGGTAATTTATTAAAAAAACTGCGTCGGTGGCGCAGTTGAGTACGCCGTACGACTGCTGTGCTGAGGTCTCGGGTTCGTTCGGGTCGGGTAAAGTGATATTGGTATTTTCTATCAGGAAATGCTTAGTATCAGTCCGGAGTCTGGATAGTGCTCGGTATGGCGATAGGCTCGCCCCCTATCACATCATGGGACGGAAAAATGCTCTGAAAAATACGTGTACTGGTTACACCTCTGCCTATCGCTTAGCTGTCTAGTTAATGACCCGAAACAAATATTTGTAGATTACACATCTGTCTCGGTACGGGAATCCAACGCACATCCTCACGTTTCGCAGACAGCTACTCGCCCACTACGTCACGGAGGCTGTCATATTAAATCTTTTATCCAAACATCCCAAAAAGCTGCGGTCACAGTTCGACCTCAAACTCTGAAGTACTTATACATATTCCATGTACAATATCGGATATAGAAAACATAAGAGTATTATATTAAAATATTCCCCGATATATCTCGAAATTCCGGCGGGAAAGTTACCAAATAATATCGAGTTCAGGGGTCGGTTTAATCGAGCATGTTATCAATATTTGAGGTAAGCATTTATATTCGATAAAAACTTATTTATTATAGAACACGCTAGTTTTAACCCTCCCTTGTAGAGCTACGCTGTAGACAGTTTTGTCTACAGCATGAATGGGTCGGCTCGTCCGGGTCGTTACCACTGTCTCACAGAAAACAGACGTAATGTACCAGCTTGCTGCGGTGAGTGAGATATCCGGTGGTCCAATATCAATCCGGAGTCTGGACTTGTACCTTGTTTGTAGATAGACTAGCTCCCTGTCACGTCATGGGACAGAAGTATGCTCGGTGAATTGTGGGACTACTGGTTAAACTTCTGCCTACCCCTTCGGGGATTATATGCGTAGGTACGTATGTATGAAATATATATATGACTTAATGATATATAATTAAAGCTAATTGAAGTCTCCGAGTGTAGCAGATCATCGCATTACCCTATGAATTAACGGTCACTTAGTTAATGGATTAATGACGGTACATCTATCAGTGACGCAGGCTAATACTACGGAACGTCGCAAAATTATCCTTATGGCATGCTAATTAGGTTGTTAATTACATATAATCTGCAGTGGTCCCACAGAAGCCTTCAGCGGGGTCAGCGTTTTAATTCTAGTTGGTCAACTGCTATCTATTCTATTTGAACCATCTGAACAGACTTTCAATCCAATTGAGCAACAAAAATCATTAAGTTTTGTTGATTCAAGTTAGTTGTTCAACTAAAATCGAATCGTGTGAATTGTTATATGGTTGCAGTAGTGGTGATTGTTCGAAGTATGTTCACATGGATTTACTAGGTAGTAACTGGGCTCGTATGCGAGAGGCCATCCGGATACTTACCAAGCGGCAGTGTGCTTAAGAAAATAACCACTGTTGTGTGTCAGTATGAATGACATTGAAACCATTGAAATTACTGAGCTATATGAGACTTAAGCCCGATTTCTGAAAGGCTGATGAATGTTAAATTAACTAATCAAATGTCAAATATCATGTCAAGTCGAAATTGAGTTGCTAGAAGCGTGATCAACACCGTTGATTTGACACACATATTAGCTAACATAACTTTCAAATAAATATGAAAAAATCGTATGTCACTAAAGAGAGATCAAATATATTTTTTTTTTTCACTAAAATACGTTTCATCAACTCGAATTGATTTGACAGCAATGTCAAATCAAAGTTGTGTTAGTTGAATTTGATTTTTAGTTTTTTAGTTTGATTTGATCAGCCTTTCAGAAACCGGGAGTTAGAAACTTAAGTCTCGAGGTGACGAATGCATTCCAGTACCATTCAGTGCTTTGTAATTTAAAGTTCTGTGCAGTTTTGCTTCTGTTTATAGGCAGGCGTGCTCCTCTCCTTATTCAAGCTGATAAAAAATCACCCCACCATCACATCTTCAGCATTTACCTAGCTGATTCAGGCAATTTTTTAAACACTTGTAACGCTAGATGTCGCCAGTGAGCCGCCAAGCCACGCATAGCCGCTACGTCACACCCTCCCTATACGGATATCCTGTATCCGCCCTGCCACAGCCAAGCTAGCCCGGAGGGGGTGAAGTAGCCGCCAGCAAGCCTATATAATGTCGTGTTCGGCATCGGCACGCCAGTTCTTGTTTTGTATATTTAATTGTAAAAGGAAACTCTGCCCAAGTAAATATAGAAAAGTTCATAAGTAAATTTTATTCCGGCATATATACACATTACTTTACACACTACTATATTTATACGGTATATTAAAGAGTACTTCTTCAAATAAAAGTATTTTTTCAGGTGAGCGGATTGCTCGTCTCGTCACTTGGCTGTATAAAAAAAACATGTAAAATTCAGTAGAATTCAGCGTTTATATTATAGGGCACAAAAAGTACGTAGTTCAATTATTTAAATGAGTTAATAACTTACCCTTATTAATTAAACCCTATCATCACACCTCCAATATTAAATCTTCAAAGTACAATCTCCTTGTAACAACGCACCATATTTTAACTGAATGCCCCATTACCCCGGGGTATCCCCATATACACAACGCCTAACAATAGTACAATAAAAGCGAGTGGCCAAAGAACTCATAGCAATAAATTTGTTTTGTATCAACGATCTGGGACTGTTTGGTGTTATACCAATGTTATTATATCGATGACGCATACAGACATACGCAAAAATATTTTTATCGTCCACAAATTGATGTAGGTGGCAGTCCGTCACTTTGGACATAAGTGGGAAATGTTCTTAGAAATTAATACTGACTGCCTCGGTGGCGCAGTTGTAATGCGTACGCGTTACGATTGAGGCCAACGCTGAGGTCTCGGGTTGCGATCGGCGGGTCGGGTAAAGTGGTATTCGGTTTTTCTATTACGAAATGCTCAGTTTCAGCCCAGAGTCTGGAATTTGTGCCCGGTATGGCGATAGGCTCGCGCCCTATCACATCGTGGAACGGACTACTAAGAATTTCATGATAGAAAAGCCAATATCACTTTTACCCGACCCGGGGATCGAACACGAGACCTCAGCACAGCAGTCCTACTGCGTACAACTTAAATGGTTTTCGCTGCTATTATAGCAAGGGATAAAGAATATTAATATTTACATTTCGAAGTGGTAGAGCCAGGTTGTAGACAGAGTTCTGTCTACAACTGTCAGACAGAGTTCAGAGTATCAGAGTTTTGTCAACAGCATGAATAGGTCGGCTTGACCAAGTTGTTACCACTGTCTCATAGAAAATTAACGTGAAGTAACAGCTTCGTACGGTGAGTGAGATATTCGGAGGCTCAAATGCCCATTCCATTCCTACTCCCTTAACTATCTCTTTTTCCTTAAGATCGACAACGTGATTATAATTCTTCAGTTATTACTTACTATTAAGTAACCCACTTGGTAATTTTCTGGCGGCTGCTATATAAAAAATAACATCAAAACGTCAGAGATGCCCTCTGAGCCTGAATCGAAGCCGCGAATTTTCTGTTTCATTCATCTCCCAGCTATAAGGCTGCTGCATCTGCTATTGCATCAGTATGTAAAACATGTTCTCTTTATTCTACGAATAAATATTGCTACTTTATTATCCTTTTATTTATGTATGAAGCCATTCCATAAACATTTCATTCTAATCTATGGGACAATGGGGTAAACAATAAATCGCAGAACATTCGGAGTAATTGCACAATGTGACTGACTGCGAGTGTTGCCAGATATTTTGGCTTTCAGAATGTAGACTGTATCGATATACAATCATCAATTCGTTTCATATATAAAGTCGAATGCACCAAGCTTTAAAATCATTCAAACATTGGTAAGGAATTGTGAAATAAAGTTCTCAAAATCTACATGATTTAGTTAAAATTCTTATTAGTTTCTAGTTCAATATTATTCTAGATTTTATAAGGTTGTAACTGTTTGCCAACTACTTAGAGAACTAACCTAGTCATCAAAAAAAAAAAAAACTATCAACGTGATTTTCTCTTTAACCAGTTTTTTTACAAGACCCTAGCAACATTACACAACAACCCAGCTTTTATGGTGATTGATTAACAGCTGATAATTGGATTGTAGCCAGATGGCTGTTGGATCAGTTTGCTCTCCATTTGTATTGATTTTGGTTTTTAATTCAAGTTTCTTTAGAGAAAATAGATAGTAATTGCTAAACCTTTTTCGAGCAAATTTATAATGAGGCAAACGATATCTTTTGGAACCGAAGCGAAATATGCCCGTGATATACCCTGGTGAAGTATAAACGAAACAAACAAATTGTCCAAACTAATCTGAAAAGGAGGAGTCTTAATAATATAAAAGGTACATACGGTGAAGAAGTGTGTGAAGAGGTGTCACTAGTACACGCATATTTCGTCGAGCTTATTTCCGTCCCATGAAGTGATAGGGGCGAGCCTATCGCCATATCCGATACAATTACAGACCGGGTAGTGTTTTTTGTATGGCATAGGTCAGCAAACGAGAAAGTGGGTCACTTGATGGTAAGTAATCTCCACCACCCATGTACGCCCACGATACTAAAATAATCATGGGCGCGTTGCCGACTTTAAAGGATAGGGATAATTAAGGGATTGGGAAGGGGAGGGGGATTTGGGCCTCTGGATATCTCACTCACCGCATGAAACACAGCAGCAAGTTGCTACTTTACGCCAGTCTTCTGTGAGACAGTGATAACGACCCGGGCGAGCCAGCCCATTAATGATGTAGACAAAACTGTCTACAGCGTGGCTCTACCACTCAAATCTTGATAAATCTGTGTTTCTTACATTCACCAAATCACCAACACTCTGGAAAGAAGGATTGTCGTCTATTGATTTCTTCATCTACACTACTTTGTCTTCAGTGAAACGTGTAATTCGATTCCCGAGTCGAAAGGGAAGGTTCTTTGATAAAGATTCCAGATTCGAAAACATTATAATCCCAAAAGTGGCCGCTCGGTTTTGTTTTCGTAAAAAAACTGGCTAGCAGAAAATACAATATCATGAAAAAACTAAAAAAAACAAAAGAACTTATCAAATATTGACGAGATTGCGATGCGGTGATATTTATTAGAATACGCAAAGATACAGCAACATGGAGTTCTTATGATTGTGTAAATATTTATTCACATAAATATGAAAGTGCAGCATCTTATTTTGAGGATAAACAAGCGGCGTGCCAAGTCCTGTTCCAAGAGGGAAATATACGAGCACTGCTTATTACTTGGCATCGTACAGTTTTCATTATTTCGAGAATGTTCATAGGAATGGCATTAAGATAACTATACTAAAGCTACATATGTGCAGCTACAAGGATATTTCGTTGATTAAGTTTTAACACGGCGAAAAATAAAAAAATACACTTTACAAACGTTAAAAACAAAGTTACAAAGTTATTCAAATAACTTTTAACAAAACTTAAAAACAGACTTCCAAAATTAACATTGAAAAGTCAAAAATTACAATATCTATAGGTCTCTTTGGAGTCGGTGCCGGTGCAGCTGTCGGTCAAATGAAATTGCATAATTTCATTCGATAGACTTCTATCGAATAGATAAATATCCACCAAAATCGGTCCACAATTGAATGTACATATTATCTCTCTTTTCCTAAAAAAAAGTAACTTGTGCCGCCGCCGCCGCCGCTGCCAAAAGCTTGTCACGCTATCTCCTCGGAAACCGCTGGGGGTATGGAGTCGAGACTGATACCAATCGATGCAGAATAATGTAGGGAACAAAGTAAGATATGTCTCATATTCGTCGGACTTTAAGATTTTTTTATTTTATGTTTTGTGGAAAAACATGGGCAATACACCTAGTAACAAAAAAAAAAAAAAACAAGAAACTAGCCGAATTGAGAACCATCTCCTTTTTTAAATCGGTTCATAATGTCTTTAGTCATGTTATAAGATATTTTATAAGACGGCGAGCTAAGACAGACTAAAATTACTTACATAAACTAATGATGAATGGTATCCCTAGAGATTCGTCTTGTTTAAGGATTATGTATTACGCTATTGTTTATAATAAAATGTATTTCATTATTGAAATAATATATCAACAGCGATAGCAGTGGGGAGTGATATGGACTGTAGAGACGAAAGTCGCAGGTTTGAAACTAATCCCAAGAGCATACACTCAGACTTTTCTAAATTACGTGTGTATTCATTGTAAATCATCGCTTGCTTTAACGTTGAAGGTAAACATCATGAGGAAACCTGCATACCTGAGAAGTTCTCAATAGGAATTTCTATGGTATGTGAAGTCTGCCAACCCGAATTAGGCCAGCGTGGTAGATGAAAGCCTAAACCCTCTCATTCAGTAGAGGAGACCAGTGCCCAGCAGTATTTTCATTATTAATAAGCCTTATAATCATGACACATTGACTGCATAATATTTTAAACTTTGAACCTTATTATGAACGCTACTTAAGCATAATTACACTTTTTTGTCTCTGTCAACGTGATTTATAAAGTGGCTAGAAAGAGACGAAATCAATGTTTAACTAGTCTTGTTTATATCCCTGTGTCAGGTAAAGTGATATTAAGTATTTATATTACGAAATTCTCAGTCCTGACTCTGCAATTGTGCCCGATATGGCGATAGGCTCGCCCCCAATCACATCATGGGATGAAACTAAACTCGGCGAAATGTGGGTGTACTGATTACACTGCCTACACCTTCGGGGACTACAGGCGTGAGTGCGTATATGTATAGTTCTCAACAATTCAAATTACGTAGTTCAATCAAAACCACTTTCAAGCACATCCCATCACATCTACAAAGGATTATAACTTGATCTAACGTATGAAATTAAATTTAAGTCCGAACACAACTACGTGCATAGATTCAGTTAGTGGATTTAAACTTAATCTCAAGATGGATAGCTTAAGTCGCATATACCATCATAGTCTAGCCACGATATACAGACAGTTTTATTTATAGCGATAGGCTGACGTGAAATAGCAGCCTGATGTTACATTTCGTGCTGGTAGTGAGATATCCAGAGGCTCAATTTCTCTTCCCCATCATCAGCCACAAGACGTCCACTGCTGAACATAGGCCTCCCCTAATACCTTCCAGGCCGACCTGTTGGAAGCGGCCTGCATCCATCGGCTTCCTGCAACCCTTGTCAGGTCCTCCGTCCATCTTGTAGGTGGACGTCCTCTGTTACGCTTGCCCGTACGTGGCCTCCATTCGAGAACTTTTCTGCCCCATCGGCTATCAGTTCTGCGAGCTATGTGGCCTGCCTACTGCCACTTCAACATGCTAATCCGCTGGGCTATGTCGGTTACCTTCGTTCGTCTACGGATCTCCTCATTTCTGTTTCGATCACGTAGAAAGATACCAAGCATAGCCCTCTCCTCTCTCCTTCCCCATCCCAGTCCCTTAAACACCCCTTTCTTTTAAAGTCAGCAACGCATCCATGATTCTTCTGGAATTGTGGATGTTCTTGGGCGGGGAGTACATTTACCATCAGATGATCCACTTTATTGTTTGCCGGTTAATGATATAAAAATAAGACATTTGGATGAGTATACTTCTCTTATTAATACTAAAAGTGGTAGAGCAACTCTGTAGACAGTTTTGTCTACAGAATGAAAGGGCCTGCACGAACAAGATAGATAGATAGATAGATAGATACAGACACACAACAACAAAAACTGAAAACAGCTTAATAATAAATGTGCCACAAGTGGCGGCCACAATCACTAATACTGATCTATTCCAGGCAACCATTGGATGGAGAGGAATAATATGAAAGCAATACACGGGGTGTACAATAAAGGGGCAATATTAATAAAATACCAATACAATATTACTTAAACATAAATAGATACTAGTGGTGGTACTGCAAGGTGGTACTGTTGAAATAAAACTAGTTTATACGGATTTTATCGCGGTTTAATTTTTATTATAGTTATTTAAGAAATCACTAAGGTGGTACTGTCTCAGAAAACCTGCGTGAACTGGCTTGCTGTTTATTTTTCTACGGTGAGTGAAATACTAATTGCAAAAAGGACACATGTCTTCTTAAGCTATTTTTTCAAGACCCAAAAAACTGTTAAAAAACGCATAGCAATTGATTTACATGGAAATTTTGATTAATGTTTGTAATAACAATGCGTAAATTACTGAGAATAAACTCAACTTTATACTGAAGTAGCTTTTCCTGGCGGCTCCGCCCGCGTGAACAGACATCCGGGATAAAAAGTAGGCTATAAACGGAATAAAAGAAGCTTATAATCGTCCCCACAGTCCCATCTATCTCGGTACCAAAATTCATCAAAATCGGTTCAGCGATTAAGCCACAAAAGAGTAACAAACAAGCAAACTTTCGTATTTATAATATTAACCAGGATTACATTCAAAAAAGAAATATGTTTTTGACATAATGTTCAACATGTGCCCTTTTAGCAATAAGTAAATTGACAGCTCCGTGGCGCAGCGGGCGAGTAGTCGGCTGCGAAGCGAGAGGCTGTGGGTTCGATTCCCACACCGAGACAAATGTATGTGTGAACCACAAATATTGGTCTCGGGTCTGGGTGTTGTGGGACCGCAAGTCCCTCGTAGTTCCTGATACCCACGACACAGGTTTACCTAGTGTGGGGTCAGGACTATGTGTGTGACTGTTGGGTGTATTATTATTATTATTATTATTAATTTAAATACAATAAATGATAAGATACATATAGATCTGAAGCAGTCCTTGAATAGTAGAAGGTCTCATGTAGAGATATTAAATAGCTATAAAAATACATACAAAGTACATTTTCATAGACGTTTGTCTGTTCAATAATAAGGAGACTAGACGTCGCGTCGGTTTCTTTACATGTATCTTTGTCCAGTACGGGGATTGGTAAACTATTGATATTTCCATACACATCTCATCGATTTACTGAGGTGTTATTTTGCTAATCTAATAAATTGGTATTTTTTTAGCAATAACCAACAACATTTTCGGTAAATTATGGTTCGTTTTAATAATATATGAGTCTTATGAATGCCATGCTGTAGATAATTTTGTCTATACCATGAATGGGCCGGCTCGACCGGGTCGTTACCACTGTCTCTGAAAACCCTCAAAAAAGTAGCGGCTTGCTGCTGCGTTTTGTACGGTGACTGATACCCGGAGGCCCAAATCGCCATCCCCTTTCCAATCCCTTTCCTTTAAGGTCGGCAACGCGCCCGTGATTATTTTGGTATTGTGGGCGTACACGGGCGGTGGAGATCACTTACAATCAGGTGACCTACTTGCTCGTAGACAAAACCACACCACCACGTCGTGAATCCATTCATTCTGTAGACAAAACTGCCTACAGCGTGGCGCTACACTCAAAAGTTATGGAGGATTTCGAAATATAAATTTTTACACTTTCCTCCATAGAAAAAACGGGAAACAAATAAACTGGACGAAGTATTAATGTCAAGTGTAAGGACATTTAAAACTGGAGAAGCCAGCTGTAAAGCACCATGGGTATTATTTAATGGGTCCTATCATGCTGTCAAACTTGATTCCAGTAGTAGATATGGCAAAAACGTCGGCTTGCATGGAAATTCCTCCTAGTCTCCACAAGATCCATATAGTATACAACTCCAGATGTTATTTGCATACTGTCTAACATAATGTTGCGCTCATCATGCCAGGGACTACACTCCCAAAGGGCTTGTTCGTACTCCCAGTCAGGTATAGAGCATGGTGCAACTAGTACAAACTCGGTTCTCAGTTTATTTTCGTCCCATGATGTGATGTGGTGAGCCTATCGCCATATTGGGTACAAATTCTGATACCAAGCAATTTATATGTCATGTTTCCAATCGAGAAACTTAAACATAAATTGTGATGTCCAAATCATCAATCAAGCATAAATTGTGATGTGTTAGTTAGGGTTTGAATCTAGTTCCTCGCCGGTTTTCAGCGTCAGTAGAATACACACATAATAAATATTCCCCTTCTACTTGGTCTCCCTTTTGTCTCTGGAAACAATAGCGATGATGCGACGACGCCGCTCTTCAGGCCGGACAAGTTGAATTGCACGTGTTTTACGCTGCTACTAGACCAACGAAGTGATTACAGTAACAAAATAACATAAGAGGATTACAAAAGCCAACGGTTTTAACTCTGGAGGCCAATTCTCGTAATTTTAAATGTTCAAAATATCATTCCGATCTAGTCTCAGCGGCAAGAAAGTTCCAAATGGCATCCTCTTAAACCAATAATCAACGTCAAATGTGAGCATAGATCGTAATGAGATTGAATGTAGAATAAAGCCAAAACGGTATATTGCTACTGCTAATGCTAGGTGCATTTGACGTTGATTATTGGTTTCAGAGAATGCCATTTGCAACTTTCTTGCCGCTGAGACTAGATCGGAATGATATTTTGAACATTTAAAATTACGAGAATTGGCCTCCAGTTCACTCAAAAGAATCTCATGAAAGTCATACCTTGCGTTTTTCTATTATATTGCAAGGATTTTGGCTTAATTTTCATGTGAGTGGCTCGTGTTATAGTGGGCGAGTAGACGGTTAGCAAGTGGATCGATTCTCGCACCGAGACAAATGTTGGTGTGGTCCACAAATATTTAGTCCAAGTCTGGGTGTGTTTTCTCCCCAGAGTAGTGGACGTCAGGTAGGTTGTAAAAAGTACTAGCCAAATCTTAATAATATAAATAAATATAAATGTTCAAAATTATGTTTCACCGACCCCACTACGAAAGGGATAAGAAGAAGATTCATGTGAATCTATAAATCGGAGCATTAGGAAATTTTATTTATAGGTAGCAATACCTTTTTCTTTATCAATCCAGCTTTTCCGGAGGCCCAAACCCCCTCCCCTTCCCAATCCCTCCCTTAATTATCCCTTTCTTTTAAGGTCAGCAACGCACCCATTATTCTTTTAGTGGGCGTACATGGGCGGTGGAGATCACTTACCAACAGGTGACCCAATTGCTCGTTTGCCGACCTATGCTATAAAAAAAAAGCTCGGAGAAAACTATAAACGGATTTTCCGAGTTAGAAAAAGGCTAAAATGGCGACTAAAATAAATTAACTTACACGTTATGTTGATGATCCCCAATTTTGTATTTACTATGAGTTTTCGTTCTAGTTTATTTTAGCCAAACAATGATTTTAAAACTCTACCAGATTTAAATATTTATGGATCAAACAAAAGTTTTGATCTACTTTACACGTTAACACAGGATCAATTACAAACAAAAACTTATAATTAAGCATTACGTACCTATATAACGTGAAAAGGGATGAATTAGGACCGAGTAATGAAATGGTGCTCGCAAGAAAAGTCGTTTACCGTCGGCAGAGTTCTTTAGCGTCATTACAGACCCGGCGTACACCGACACCCACGCATAGTTAAAATAAAGTAGCAGGTTATATTTGCACAAATACAGTAATGATTTCCTCATATGACACATTTTTATGAGTGGCAGGGCCACGCTGTAGACACTGTCTACAGCATGTATGGGCCGGTTCGTCCGGGTTATTACCACTGTTTCACAGAAAACCGGCGTAAAGTAGCAGCTTGCTGCTGCGTTTCCTATGATGAGTGAGATATCCGGAGGCCCAAACCCCCTCCCCTTTCCAATCCCTCAATTATCCCTTTCCTTGAAGGTCGGCAACGCACCCATGATCACTTACTGTCAGGTGACCCACTTGCTCGTTTGCCGGCCTATGCCATAAAAAAAATGCTCATCCTGCGATTTGAACTGCGGCACTTCCCATTTCCTAGCGTAGGTTACCTCAAGACCAATGATTCGATTGATCAGATGCGTTATAATAAAAAATACGGATCACGCCATAACTGAGTTGAGTTACTCCCTTGAAGTACACTGTGGTTGATCCAATGCTTAGAAACAGAAAAAACAGTCCTACCTTCGCCCTTAATCCTAACTAACGAGATCTGTTGATTAAAAATAACTTTACAGCTGGTGTTACAAGTTTAACATACCAGCAGTTTTATATGAACAATACATTATGGTTAAGATTTGTTCAGAAGTCGGCGTAAAGGGGTTTTTTTAGTGGTAGAGCCACGCTGTAGACAGTTTTGTCTACAGCACGAATGGGCCGGCTCGACCGGATCGTTATTATTGTCTCACAGAAAACCGACGTAAAATAGCGGCTTGCTGCTGCGTTTCGTACTGTTATATATGTAATATGTATGGTGTAAAGCTTACATGGACATATCTAATAACTAAATTGCTGACTAGATAAGTTCAGATGACATCGTCCCCCGGGTACATCCTCAGTCCCGTACCGGTCACCGCAGATAACACACTTACCGAGTGTTCTAAGGGTTTTCTATTAATACCGCCACTTCCTGGGGTTTTTCCATATATTTTAAATAAAGATATTTCGTTTGAAATAAATGTTTTTTTTAAAAACATTAAAACCCGGGGCGGTCTAACATTGGTGACAGCGGTGGGATACTGTGTCCCTCGGTTTCGTGACCTTCGATAACTTCAGCTCTCAACCAGTTCCTGAAGCTGAACGGTCGGGCTCAACTCGGTCCTTAAAATCAGTTCCTGAACAGAAATATCAACGGCTACAACGTCGACTAATCCACTGGATCCGGCTGCTTCGTGACCTGTTAAGGACCTCATCCAAGAAAGTTCTACTATGTTCCTGACTTTGTTCCTGTTCCCGTAAGTGACATCCTTCAATTATTATAGTGTTCAAAGTGTTTAAGAAAATTGGTGCTTTGCCTAAAGTGAATAAATTCAGTGCTAAATACACGGCCAGATCTCCATTTCGATTTTATAGACATTTTAATTTATCATATTAAAATTAACCAACATTTATATTAACTTCGTCAATGACGTCGTAACTATCCATGTTAATTTTATTATTGCATCTCAATCTACTCATATTTCATTCTTATTAAAACAAGCGCTTATCAGCCTAGTGCACTGAAATCAAAACATCGTGGCCGCCTATTACACCGTAGCGCTACCTGTTCAAATATTAAATGTAATATTGTTTCGTTTTAGTTCTACGAAAGTTGCATTCTATTTTATATTTTTATTGTTTTGTATGGTGTTTAATAATTTTCAGCCTCTCTAATATTCCAATTACTTATCTGTCTAAAACACGATTGTTTGTGTTCTAACAGTACAATAAATATATCTACAATGACTAGTACAGTTACAGAACAGAAAGACTCAATTTCCGTCGAAGATCCTAATAAAATTAGCATTAGCGTTTTAATTAAGTTCATTAAACCATTTGATGGCTCACGAGAAAAATTAAATTCGTTTATAAATAATTGCGAAAATGCACTTAAATTAGCTTCTGTAAATCAAAAGAGCATTTTATTTAACTATATACAGTGCCAATTAGAAGGTAAAGCTGAAGTAGCATGTAGTATAAAGGAGTTTGACAATTGGGATCAACTTAGTTCTTTCCTCAAAACCCAGTTCGGCGAAGCTAAACATCATGCACATTTATTAAATGATTTACGTGATGCTTATCAAAATACTAATGAATCAGTAACACAGTTCGCTTTACGTATAGAAACGTGCTTATCGCAGATCATAACTGAAATTATGCTATCTAATAAAAAGAAGGGTGACCTTAGTGGCAAATTAGCTTCTATGGAAGACCTAGCCCTCCATTCTTTCATTATGGGCCTCCATACTAAAATCAGTGACATGGTTCGATCTCAGAACCCTAGAACATTAAAAGATGCTGTAAGCTATGCTGTTGCTGAAGAAAAAATCCATAAAATTCAAAATAGACGCCGATTACAACATACAGAATATAGAAATGTGTCTTACCGTCCTGGACAAAACAATTCGACGTTTCGTCCAACAATTCATAATGTCAATAACTCAGGAAATTTCAATGTACTGTTCTGCAGATACTGCAAAAATAAAGGCCATGTTATTGAAAATTGTAGAAAACGAGAATACAATAACCGCAATAACAATAACGGTCCGCTGACTTCTTATTCAAGCCAAGCTCAGAGACCTCAATTCCAAAGAGCTTCAAACACCTCACGTATTCATCACGTAGATGATGAACAACGAGCATCAATCGATGACTCTTCATATTCTGAGGCGGCTTTAAACCAATAGACGTCCCGTTTGCGTGTCGAGCGAGACGAAACCCTTATAAAAACGACACGACAAGAACAATCCCTAAATCCATTCCAAATCAAATGACTAGGTTAAGGTCTACTACTAATTCCACGGCAAAGAATAACACTATGTCGTATTATAATTCTATTCCTATCATAACTACTAATGCAATGACGAGACATAGTCCAAGGTCATACGCCCAAGTAGTTTCGAATTCAATGGCGAAGCCCATTATTAATTCAATATTAAATCACCATTGTGATTATAACACTGTATCCAAGTCTACCTATAGACCTCCTTCGAATCCTAAACAAGGCATCCAAATTCGTAATCCTTACTTAAAGCCTTCTCAGGAATATACTATTTCTCTTTCCAAGTCATTACTACATTCAAGTCAAGAATCGGTATCAAGCCATAAATCAAGGACATTTTATAATTCATCATATAAATCAAACCCAATAACGGGTTCTAATGGTTATCCCTCTACTCCTAACAAATCTTATAATGCAACTCCTGAAAATATTCGGCATTTTAGCGTTCAACCTCGAAATCCTAAGATTACAACATTTCAACACGAAAGTGACTCTCAGCCTATAATAAATCGATTCTCAGTAACCGAAAATTCTAAACCTTTTCAAGGTCAACACCCTAAGACAGGTGAAAACACTATAACTTCTGAGAATAAGACATGTACAAACCTTCAATACTTACCGCATATGTCCACATCCTCAGCAGCTGGCTCACTTTCAGCATCTGAAACAGATAAAATAAATATTAGCGAAGATGTAATTCTGGAAATAAATTGTGATCCCACTAAAGTATTCTTACCTCACGTTGTTGTACAAACGTCTGCTTCAAAAAAACATTTACCATTACTTGTCGACTCTGGGTCTTCTATCTGCCTAATAAAACAGTCCGTTATTTATAACTTTAACGACCTGAAACTGAATAAGAATAGCTTGAAATTAAAGGGTATTGGCACAGATAAGAAAATTATTTCCACTCTTGGTAGTTTCCCTCTTCAATTTATATTCGGGAGAGAAATAGTCTCATTTGATTTTCATGTTGTTGATGATCAAATTAACCTTAAATATGAAGGTATCATTGGCAATAACTTCCTAAAACACTACATGTGCAATATCGATTATAACCAAAACCTTCTACGCTTTGGTAGTAACTCGATCAGGTTAAATTTCTCAGACCCCATTTATAACATTCCACCTCGTTCAGAAATCGTTGTAGAATGCTCAGTTACAAATCCATATATTAAGGAAGGGATAATTTTAGATCAACATATTTCTAAATCTTTACTAGTTGCTAATTGTATTGTCAAAGTCAAACAAAATCAACGAGTGAACATTACAGTTGTAAACGTTTCCGAGAAGCCAGTTCCATTTCAATCTAATATGCTATTCACTATGCATCCAATTGATAGCCAATGTATCCCAATAATACGAAATAATAAATCATGTTCAGATAGGACTGAAGAAGTTTTATCCCTACTAAGAGTGTCTCATTTAAATCAGGAAGAAGCAGACAGTTTATACGAATTATGTTCAATATATTCAGATATATTTCATCTTTCCACTGATCAACTAACACATACTCATGCACTTCAACATGAAATCAAAACAACTTCCAATCAACCCATTAATACCAAATCATATAGATTTCCAGAAATTCATAAAGACGAAGTTCGTTCTCAGATGAACAAAATGCTAGAGCAAAATATCATTAAGCCGTCACAATCTCCATGGTCTTCTCCTATCTGGATTGTTCCAAAAAAGTTAGATGCTTCGGGCCAGAAAAAATGGCGTATCGTTATTGATTACAGAAAATTGAATGACATAACCATTGGTGAAACATATCCGATCCCTAATATCACGGAAATTTTAGACCAATTGGGCAAGTCTAAGTATTTCTCAACTTTAGATCTCGCTTCTGGTTTTCATCAAATTGCCATTTCCCAAGAAGATGCATGTAAAACCGCCTTCAGTGTACCACAAGGTCATTTTGAATTTTGTAGAATGCCTTTCGGCTTAAAAAATGCTCCATCGACATTTCAACGTCTGATGAATAATGTTCTAACCGGCCTTCAAGGAGAAAGGTGCTTTGTTTACCTCGACGATATCGTTATATACTCCGAAAACCTTGACTCCCATATGAAAAACTTACTCGCTGTATTCCAAAGACTCCGAAATTTCAACTTGAAGTTACAGCCAGATAAGTGTGAATTCCTCCGCAAAGAGGTAGGCTATTTAGGCCATATCATTAATGAAAATGGCGTCAGTCCAGATCCTAATAAAGTCAAGGCTGTAAAAAGTTTCCCAGTTCCAAAATGTCCTAAAGACATCAAATCTTTTCTTGGTCTTGTATCATATTATCGTCGATTTATCCCAGACTTTTCTAGAATTTCCAAACCTCTGACAACACTCCTGAAAAAGGATATCTCTTTCCGTTGGTGTAATGAACAGCAACTAGCGTTTGAACAACTTAAACAGAAACTTGTAACTGCTCCAGTTCTCATATATCCCGATTTCACAAAACCATTTATTCTTACTTGTGACGCTTCGAACTATGCCATCTCAGCTATATTATCACAGGGAGATATAGGCAAAGATCGTCCCATAGCATATGCTTCACGTACTCTTAACAAAAGCGAAACTAATTACTCGACAACTGAAAAAGAGTGTCTTGCAATCATTTTCGGCACCAATACATTCCGCCCATACTTATTCGGACGCAGATTCACCATAATGACAGACCATAAGCCTCTAAACTGGCTTTTTAACTGCAAAGACCCTGGCTCTAAGTTAGTCAGGTGGCGGTTAAAACTTGAAGAATATGACTACGAAATCAAGTACAAGAAAGGTAAAATGAATTGCAATGCTGATGCTCTGTCTCGGTATCCTACTTATGAAATTCTTCCTGTTTATCCTAATCAGGGAATTACACAAAGTCCTGATCACCTCTCCGACCTTGATGATTTGTTTCCTGATCTTATTCAGGACTCTGACTTGATCCCTAATTTGGAAGACTTTATTACTGACACTATGCGGGACTCTGAATCACCAACTTCTATCACAGTTCCCGCACCAGATCAAATCACTCAAAATGAGCATCTGCCTTCTACTAGTAAACAACATCTGCCATCTCCCGGTTCTTCAGCTGCCTCTGGAGTTCCTGATACATCTCGTGAAACGTCGTACTCCGAACTCCTGAAAGCAAACATACCATTAGATACAGCAATAATCGAGCATAACGATAATCTTTTAAAAACATCTAACAAAATAATTATCATCCCAACTTCTATTGATCTAGATGACTCGATCCCTTACGTGCAGGAAACACTTAGTAATTCACAACTACGTGATTCAATTCTGCAATCAGAAAAAACCTTACATTCATTCGAGTCCATTACAGTTGAAAATAAAACATACTATTTCCTTTATATCAAAGTTCATCATTTCGATAACTGCTCATACGGTGACATTTTTGAAACCCTAAAGGCCTTGAGAAACGACTTAAGGGCAAAGTACAGTGATCTGAAGCAAATAAGTATATCTGACTTTCGAAATCCCTTTGACAAACATTCCTACATAAAAATTTACAATATCATTGCATATTTATTTCATAATACAGGCATAGAAGTTCACATATATCGTAATAAAATCTTTTATCCAACACAAACAGAAATCCCAAAGATTCTGAAAGAAAATCATGACATACCAATTGCTGGTCATTTAGGATCTAATCGAATGTATGATAAGATTCGTGAGCAATATTATTGGAAAAATATGCGCAGTGATATTGAAAACTATATAAAAAACTGTGAATCGTGTCAAACTAACAAAGCATTACGTAAAGTAAATCGGTCTCCTATGCAAATTACCTCAACGTCAACAACACCTTTTGAAAGGATATCTCTGGACATTGTAGGTCCGCTCCCTGAATCAGGAACAGCAAAATTAAAGTATATTCTCACTCTGCAAGACGATCTCACAAAATATTCTACCGCATATCCTATCAGAAATATCACCGCTGAAGAAACCAGCGAATGTCTCATTCATTTCATATCCCTCTTCGGTATACCAAAAACTGTCCTCACTGATCAAGGGTCTAACTTCACTGCTGAACTGTTTAAAACCACGTGCTCTTTCCTCAAGATTAAACAGCTATGGTCTTCGCCGTATCATCCACAAACTCAGGGCGCGCTTGAACGCAGTCATTCAACTTTAAAAGAATACCTTAAATCATATGTTTCAGAGGAACAAGATAATTGGCCACGTTTTGTATATACAGCAATGTTTGCATACAATACCTCAGTTCACTCGACTACAAATTATACGCCATATGAGCTGGTATTCGGACATAAGCCTATCATCCCTAATTCAATTTATGATACTGTTCTGGACGCGACATATCCTGAATATGTAAAATTATTACAACATCGCCTTAAATTCACTCGAAATCAAGCTCTAGAAAATATTCTGAAATCAAAAGAGAACTCAAAAAATTATTATGACACTCATACTCGCCCCATTAAATATAATGTTGGTGACTATGTATATTTAAAAAATCATTTACGACTTCGTAAAGCCTTATCACCTATATGGAAGGGTCCATTTAAAGTCGTAAAAATAAACGGAAGAAACTCACTTACCTTACTTATAAATCGTCGCCATGTCGTGCACCACTACGACGAAGTCAAAATCGCGCGTAGAGCTGGAACATAATTCTTTATTATTAAATAAATAATCAAATATATTTTATATTCTTATATAGTATTAGGTAAGTTTAGATAAGTAATTGGAAACAAACCGAACTTAATGTAGAGCAGCTGAGTTATTAATTCAATTATTCCTGTTCCATTCCAGTATCCTGTCACTGGCACAGGATAATAAATACATTCAACCAGCAACAAATAGTCCTGGATTATATTTTGATCCTGTCGGAATCTTGAAAACCAACGATGGAAAGTTAAATGTAATAATCCCAGTAGATATTTCATTCATAAAACCTCATATAGATAACTTGAACGGTGTGATAGGCACCTCGAAATTCTTGTGTCAACAAAGTAACATTTACCATGAATTAGAGTGCTTCAATATGTTTCAAGCATTATCAACAAGGTATTACGATATTGTTAGAAATTTTGAATCTATTTCTCATTTAATGTCAAAAAATACCAAGAGATCGGCATGGTTCGGTGCAGTAGGTACTATTTTCAAACACTTGTTTGGATCATTAGACGAAGACGACGCTATCATGTATAATAACGCTATTCAAACACTCTCTGACGACCAGTCTAAAGTTGCTCATTTAATGAAAAATAATTTGATGATTACAACTTCAACTTTGTCCTCGTTTAAGGACACTATAAATAAAGTAAATATTAATGAACAACATTTGAATAGCGCTATTGATGAATTATCTTCTAATTTCAAAAACTTATCAATGTTATCAAATGAACTCTTATATAAATCACAAATGTCACAGATATTAAACATTTTAGAAAATAGCCTTTTAACTTTGTCATTTAAGTTAGAGGATATTACTAATGCGATAATGTTTAGTAAATCGAATATGTTATCCCCGTCAATTATCACCCCTAAGGAACTCTTTTCAGATATTGTTAATAATTACAGGTTTTTACCAAGTTCCAGGGAATTCCCAGTGCCTCTAACTTTAGATAATATTCATGTTTTAATTAATTGTTCTGATATTATAAGTTTCTATTCGGGAAATCAAATTGTTTTTATTTTAAATATACCGCTCGTCAACCCGACCGAGTATCAACTGTACCATGTAATGCCCTTTCCCATAGGGCTTAAGGTTAATAACGTCTCGGCATATACCATGATTATACCATCTACTAAATATTTAGCCATAACGAAAGACAAAACTCATTATTGTAAAATTAATAATTTAAGTTCATGTAAGACAATTTATGCTAAGTTTTATATATGTAACGTTGTTATGTATTCAAGCTCTTCTATGCCTCTCTGTGAGACCGAGATTATATCCAAGGCGCTTTCGTTAATTCCTTCTATGTGTGAAACCAAATTTATTTCAGGTAACATACATATTTTAGAGCCTCTCTCTAGCAGCAGATGGCTTTATGTAATGTCAAATAAAACTAAAATAACTATAGATTGTAAAACAGATTTCGTGGAAACATATATATATGATACAGGAATATTAAGCCTCCAAAAAAATTGTGTGGCTTATTACAAAGATATTAAATTATTACCGAAATATCCATCTACCTTAACATTAAAATTACCTATGATTAAAACTAATTTTGATATTATAAATGACTCATGTTGTAACCAAGCAAAATTCTTAGAAATAAAGACTAAATTACCAAAAATTAGTTCTGTGAATATTGAAAACTTGGATTCTGTTTTAAAATACCACTCCAAAGTCACAGAGGACATAGAAAAACAGTTATTAGAATTAGAAAAACCGCATATTGTGTTATACGGTTCATACTATTCATATACAACTATTCTAATCGTTTTTGTAATGTTATGTACTATATTATACCTTATTATAAAAAAATGTAAACCCAAGACGTGGAGGTTACCTAAACAACCCTTACAAAATATTTCCACAAATGAGGTCGAAGAACCCGCGGAAATAATATCACTTTCAACTTCTCAACCTTCAGAACCCAGACTCAGACCTTCTCTCTAATAAACTTCACCCTTAAGGTGATAGTTTATTCTTACCCTCGGGGGGTTGTTATATATGTAATATGTATGGTGTAAAGCTTACATGGACATATCTAATAACTAAATTGCTGACTAGATAAGTTCAGATGACATCGTCCCCCGGGTACATCCTCAGTCCCGTACCGGTCACCGCAGATAACACACTTACCGAGTGTTCTAAGGGTTTTCTATTAATACCGCCACTTCCTGGGGTTTTTCCATATATTTTAAATAAAGATATTTCGTTTGAAATAAATGTTTTTTTTAAAAACATTAAAACCCGGGGCGGTCTAACAGTACGGTGAGTGAGATATCCGCAGGTCCAAATACCCCACCCCTTCTTATCTCTTTCCTTTAATGTCGGCAACTCGCCCATGGTCATTATATTATTATGGGCGTGGAGATCACTTACCATCAGACTCACTTGCTCGTTTGCTGGCTTATGCTATAAAAATGACGACGCAATAATGAGCCACGCATTGGGGCAAGATGGTGGTATGTATAATCTCTATTGGACCTCTATTGGAATATTGTCCAACTATGGTACAAAGATGTTGATTAAGGTAAGTTTAAAAGTTTTTAAAAGCTTTTGCTCGAAGTCTGGCCGCGTGAAAGTTCTGATAACCTCTTTAAGGGCGGATTTTCGTGGGTATGATTATTTTGTTAGTAGTATTATTATTCTTGGATTCCTATATATCATAAAGAACTTACTTGTAAAACAAGTTTGGCCCTTTTTAACGTGGTTTCCGCTTTATAGGTATAGATTCAGTACTAAAAGCGACGAGACCCAACCGGATATTACATCAAAACACGGTACGTGCTAACTAGATTCACAGTCTGAACATTATACAGTCTGTGAACGCGTTTGATGTTGACGTAAAAGTTGGAATATTATTGTTGCAATCACAGACTTAAATAGTAATAATCGTATCGGTATCGCTAACGTATCTATTTCATCGAAATGTTTTTCTATTCGCCTTATTAATAGGACATTATGTGTTTTTGCACACGCGTTATATGTTACGTAGTAATACGTTAGGCGAACATACGACAAAAGATTTTTCGTGCCCTAAAATATGGTAAAAACTCTTGTAGACTGTATTTTTATCACTAAATTGCTCATGTAACGTTATAGCATCGAGTAGATTCGTTTACTTTAACACTGATTGAAGTATTTCGATTTCAGATTAAAACCTATGTCTGTGATTGCAACATTAATGTTGCGAATCGAATTGGACATGTACCAATGCTCGTCTCATGTGTGTATGTACGTACTGCATGATTTTCAGACTGTGGTCTGTGTTGGATCCAATAAATTGGGATGCGGCTCGGTGGAAATTATTTTACGCGTTGCCTTTTATGGTACGGCCAGGAAGTCTAATAATAACTCTAATAATAATTTAGCTTAAGAAAAGAAGCAATTTTTCCAAAAAAAATGTATTTTATCCTGGTACACCAAAATTACATTGGACGGAATGTTAGATAAAGTGTTTGGCTATTTCGATGTTTTTAAGAAATAATCAGGTAGTCAAATGCCAATGACTTTTTCACGTGGATTTGAGACCATATAGACACCATTCTCTAAATCACGAAATCATCATACCAACATTTCACCGCGTACTTCAAGGACCGACTCTGGATAACTAGCTAAATACTGAAGGGTAGATAGGTACGACGAACGCTAGCATATGTATGAATTATTGAAATTAAACAAAACTAAACGTGCTGACTTAACATGACATAACTTATTAGACACAACAGACTTATAATTTCAGTTTGAAAACTTAAAATTTATTTTTACAATTTATCATCAATGAGACATTCAATTTTCAAATCTAACTGGGGCTTTGACCTGTCTACCGCTTCTTGTTCTCATTATTCCCTCATCATTACTTTCTTTATTTCTTTCCATTCTCATTTCCTTCCTTGGACTAATATTTTTACCATTTATTGAACTTTCTATTTGCTTGTCATAGCTTAATTTATTATCTAGAGGCTTTGGATGAGAAGATAATAAGTGTTGACGATTTCTTCTGTATGTAGACCCATCTGGAGTTTCAACAATAAATGATCTAGGTTGTTCACATTCCTTCACAATTTCTCCAGGCCGCCAACTAGACTCTGGTGACTTTTTAAACATAATTTTATCTCCTTTCTTCACTTGAGGTAATTTTTTAGACTTTTTATCATAATAAAATTTCTGTTTCTTATTATTTTGTTGTTTTATTTTTTTATATACTTCATGACCTATTATTTTTGGTTGAAGATGTTTTACAACAGTAGGTATAAGTGTTCTGAGACGACGAGACATTAATAATTCAGCAGGAGATGGTAAGTTATTTCTAGGTGTAGTTCTGTACTGCAATAAAGCAAGATATGGATCATCCCCTGACTCTGCACATTTGGTAAGTATGCTTTTTACAATTTTTACTCCTGACTCTACTAATCCATTAGAACGCGACAGGTATGGACTTGATGTTGTGTGTGTTACACTCCAAGAATCTAAAAACTCCTTGAATTCTTGTGAATTATATGGTGGACCATTATCTGAAATAATATTCAAAGGTATTCCATGCCGACTAAATATAGGTTTCAACGCATTTATTAAAGCTTTTGCTCCTGTTGAACTGACATTAGCAATTTCTATGTAATTTGAATAATAATCTTCAACAACAAGTATGGTTTGATTCTTGAATTTTAAGTAATCTATGCCAACATTTTCCCACGGAAAAGAAGTGATTTTGTGTGACAATAGAGGTTCTGGTGGATTGGCACTCCTATGTGACAGACAGATTTCACAATTTTTTACACATTCCTGAATATCATGTGACATCAATGGCCAATACACGATCCCTCTTGCAAATTTTTTTGACTTTTCTATACCTTGATGACCACTATGTATCATTTTCAAAATTTCTGATCTCAATTTTCTAGGTATAATAAGACTATTATTTTTTAATAATAGACTTCCAACCGAATGGATTTCATGACGGCAATTCCAATAAGGTAACACTAACTTATTAACTTCTGACTTTTTATCAGGCCACCCATCCCGATAGCATTTCTTAAGTAGCTGCAGAGATTCATCATCATTGCCAATGATGAATAAGCCATTGAAGACGTTCTGTTGAAATAGGTAAGTTTTTTACTAACATGTTGACATGAATCTTGATATCTTCATCCAATTCCTCTTCACTCGACTCCGGTAATGCTGCACGCGATAATGAATCAGCGATGTACATTTTAGTACCAGGTATGTATTCAACCCTTAAGTCATAGGACTGTATTCTCAGCATTAACCTCTGTAGACGTGTTGGAACTTCAGCCAATGGTTTTTTAAATAAAGTAATTAATGGACGATGATCTGTTTCAACTGTGACTATTTTTCCATAAATATATTGATGAAAGCGAATACATCCAAAGACAATTGCATACAGCTCTTTTTCGATCTGAGCCATGTGTTGCTGACTAGATGTTAATGTTTTAGACGCATAACAAATCGGATGTTTTTCTTGAAGCAAGACTGCACCTACTGCTGACTGACTTGAATCGACTGATAAGACTACTGACTTTTTGACATTATAGTGTGATAAGACTGGTGCTTGACAAATAATATTTTTCAGATGTTTAAATGTAGCTTCATGACTTTCATTCCATGACCATTCGCTTGACTTTTTTAGTAATAGACGTAGAGGTTCAGTTTCCTCTGCTAAATTTTTAATAAATCCTCCCAGATAATTTAAAATTCCTAGAAATCTTTGTAGATCTTTAAGACAGACAGGAGATGGCATATCCTTAATAGCTCGGACTTTATCTGGGTCTGGTGACACTCCAGTTTGTGAAAATATATGACCTAAGTACTTGACTTGTGTATGACCAAATTTACATTTACTTTTATTAAATTTCAGATTGACTTTTACAGCTTTCTCAAACACTCTTTGTAAATTTTCATCATGTTCTTGACGATCTTTACCATAAACTAAGATGTCATCGGCATACACCATAACTCCCGGAAGTACACCGAATGTCTCAGTCATGATTCTGTGAAATATTTCAGGTGCACAATTTATACCAAAAGGTAACCTATTGAATTTATAACGACCAAATGGGGTGTTAAAAGTACACAATTTCGAGCTTGACGAATCTAGACGGATAACCCAAAATCCACTACTGGCATCTAATGTTGAAAAATATGATGCTCCATGTAGTTTAGACCTTACCATGTCAATAGTAGGTATTGGATAATGTGATCTACATATTGCTTCATTAAGGTTTCTTGGGTCAAGACAGACTCTAAGTTGACCATTCTTTTTTTCAACTAATAAAAGTGAACTCACCCATGACGTTGGTTCAGTAACCTTGGTGATGACTTCCAGATTTTCCATATTGTCCAATTCCTTCTTCAGCCTATCATGTAATGAGAATGGAATTTTTCGAGGTGGATCAATTTTAGGACAAATATCATTATTGACAGTGATATGACACTCACCAGGTAGACAGCCCAATCCATTAAATACAGACTGAAATTTATACAAAAGATTTTGTAAAGCATTACTTTTATCAATATTAAAGACTCTTTTAATAAGACCTAGCTCTGAACAAGTATCCTTACCAATGACAGTTGGAGACGAGACATTTGCAATAATAAAATTAACTATTTTTGACTGAGGATGACTATTTATGTAATAAGTACATTCAAGCTTTTGTTGACCTAATATTGGTATGCTATTTCCACAGTATGAAGTTACTTTAGCATGACAAGGTGAAATTTTTTGTTTGACACTCAATGACTTAAACAAATTATATGACATGACATTAGCATCACTTCCTGTATCTAGAATACATTGTACATTAATGTTATTAATTTTAAAGTTAACATTCCAATCTGACTTTGGAGATAAATCTGAATCTAAATGCCCGACAAACAAATAATTTGAATCATCACCTTTAATGTTCAACTTGTACAAATTTTACTTTTTTCGACTTACACATTGCTTCATAATGACCAATATTTTTACACTGCCGACACCGTGCATGACTGGCTGGACACTTAAATCGATGAATTTGACCACACCGAGTGCATTTATTCTTATCTTGAGACTGTGAACTTGTTCTTGACTGTGACCTTGTTCTTGACTGTGCTCTTGCTGTTGACTGTGACTTGGCTGATAAGTGTGACCTGGCTGAAGACTGACTGAATGACTGACGTTGATAAAAGACATTATTTGTAGACTCTTTAAACTCTGCTGCTTGAGACCTAGCCGACACAATACTTTTAGACAGGTTTCTTGCCCTTTCAAGTGTTAATTCTTCTTCAAGTAATAATTTTTCCTGGACATGATGATACTTTTCATGCATGTTTGTTATGTAAATATCCTTTACCATTCTGTCTTCTAAATTTCCAAATTCACACGACTTGCTTTTATTTATTAAATTTGTCATAAACTCTTCCAGACTCTCATCGACTTGTTGCTTCGTAGTAAAAAATTTGTAACATTCATAGGTTATGTTTCGTTTTGGTACGAAATGTTGCTCAAATTTATTGACTAATTGACTAAACGTGACCTTCTCTATGTCTAAATTGAAGGTGTTAAAAATTTCTAGACATTCAGTTCCTATGAAATGCAACAATACTGCCACTTTTCGTTCGTCCGACTCATTATAAATCGCAGATGCCTTCAAGAAAATATAGGTTTCAACGCATTTATTAAAGCTTTTGCTCCTGTTGAACTGACATTAGCAATTTCTATGTAATTTGAATAATAATCTTCAACAACAAGTATGGTTTGATTCTTGAATTTTAAGTAATCTATGCCAACCTTTTCACACGGAAAAGAAGTAATTTTGTGTGACAATAGAGGTTCTGGTGGATTGGCACTCCTATGTGACAGACAGATTTCCCTCTAAACTCATAGGTTTAATATTTCCTCCGAGGTTCAACTTTTTTGACGACGCCATTAGCTCTTCCCGCTCACCACGTTGCGTGACTTGCTTGGTTTCCGACGTTTCCGACATATTTTGTGACTGGCGAATATTTTAAGCACTTCTGACACCATGTGTTATTATTGTGGTTGAAACCATTTAGTGACAATAATTAAATTACGACATTCTTGTGTACAGACTTTAATTATATTGAAATACTAAATAAGACATTATGAGGTAAGTACAATCCGAGACGCGGAACCAACAGACCAATCAATAGTGACAAACCATAGACACAAGCATAGATAACATTTGACATTAATTTATACAGACTATATTCATAACAATCGGGACTAAAAATAAAAATTAAACCGCGATAAAATCCGTATAAACTAGTTTTATTTCAAAGCACAAAACTATTAGAAAACAAAACTTGAAAGATGCGATAAGACCGCCCATTGTATCACTCTTACTTTACGATCCTTGTTTTTTTAAAGCATAATACGGAAAACGGGCAAGTGGGTCACCTGATGGTGAGTGATCTCCACTGCCTATGTACGCCCACAATACCAGAAGAATCATGGGCGTATTGCCGACCTTGAAGGAAAGGGATAATTAGGGTTTCGGAAGGGGACGGGGATTTGGGCCTCTCTCACCATAAGAAACGCAGCAGCAAGCTGCTACTACCTATATGTCAGTTTTCTGTGAGACAGTGGTAGCTACGCGGTCGAGCCGGCCCATTCATGCTGTTAGCAAAACTATTATTTTCTACCCACTTTATTTGATTCCATTTAAGCCAGTGCAATTACTGGGCATTCTTTCTTTTTGCCTGGCGTTATCCCAGCTTAATGCAAGGGTCCGCCTTCCCATTATGATTTGGCGATAGATTTGGTATTATGCGAGGCGACCCGCCATCTGATCCCCACAACCCGCAACGGGAACCAAGTTTCGCCATAGCCTCGTCCGTTCAGCAGATTATACCACGTGCAGGTGAGGTTGCCGTTGAGCCTCAGTTGTTATGTGGTAACTTAACTTATGTCTTAGAATGCAATGCCATGCAGTGCTTTATAATTCATAGTTCTGAGTGGTATTATTGTTTATAGGCAGGCGTGGCATTTTCCATGAGGCGAACGACCCGCTCGTTTTGTCACTGAATAGGGTTGTTTCCTATATTGAATTTTATACATTATTTTATAAGCAATAGAAAATGATACGCAAAAGAAACGATTTTATTAAAACACAATCAAAATTGGTTCAGAAATGTGCCCGCAGTTATGATTTAAAATGTTGGTATGAGGAAAAGTGGGTGCGTAGTAGGGATATCTCACTATCTCGCTTGCACGCGTGCACTATAATGAACATTTTACACAGTGACGTCAAAGGTTGCATCGTCTGTCATTTGACAATTACCCCTTCTACAGGATTTGAATGGCTTCTATCTTATTTATTTTTGGTCCGATTTATAAAATTCTTTATGCAATAGATTTTGAGTAACATAACTTATTGATTTAAATAATAAAAAAAATCTAGTCAACTACCCTATTGTATAAAAGAAACCAAACATAATGATGCGATATCTACTGACTTTAACCTTTATACTTTTTTGTGCGTAGGACAAAATTCACTTTTTAGAAACCTATTATTTCACAATGTACATTGTTCCAATTATAAGACAGATATATTGGATATATTGCCGAACAAAGGATATTTCTATATTAATATAATGTAATAGATATTAGATAGAAGCAGTGATGGCTCAGCGGGGAGTGGTATGGACTGTTGAGACGAAAGTTGCAGGTTCGAAACCAACCCCAAGTGCATACACCTCTGACTTCTCTAAGTTATGTGTGTATTAATTTTTAATTATTACTTGCTTTAACGGTGAAGGAAACATCGTGAGATACTACATACTTGAGAAGTTCTTCATAAACATTTCGAAGGAATGTGAAGTCTGCCAACCCGCATTAGGCCAGCGTGGTGGACTAAGACCTAACCCCTCTCATTCAGTAGAGGAGGCCCGTGCCCAGCAGTGGGACGTATATAATACAGGGCTAGTATTAATAGATATTACAACGGTAATTTGACAGGATATAAAAAACAACAAAAATTACCGTTACTGCACCGTTACAATGTCTGCTTGCTCACAAACGGCTGTAAGTAGTTTAAAAAATTGAATAAGTTAAACAATATAAGTAAAAAAACACGCTTTTACATACATACATACGCACTCACGCCTGTAATCCCCGAAGGGGTAGGCAGAGCTGTTACTAGTACACCCACATTTCGCGGAGCGTTTCTCCGTCCCATGATAGGATAGGGGGCCCCGTTGGGATAGTGTTCCGCTTTGAAGGGCATTGAAGCCAGTGAAATTACTGGGCATTATGAGACTTAACAACTTATATTTCGTGGTGACGAGCGCAGTCCAGTGCCATGCAGTGCTTTGTAATTCAAAGTTCTGCATGTCGTTGCTTCTGTTTATGGTCAGACGTGGCGCTTACTATCAAGCGAGCGACTTGCTCGTATCGTCATTCAGGATAATAATAAAAGTAACATTTTACCTTTATTTCAACCCGGGAGGAAGTTTCTATGACGTATTAATACACCAAACTTTAATATTGTCCACAACATACATCGAGAACTTGAGGATCCACGTCACGTCAGTACCCTTTGTGCTTGTCACATGTTCCAAACAATTATTTTGAACTAATTAATTGCATAAACTACGATGAAAGTTAGTTAAGCATTGTGGTATACATCTCCATATTTTAATAGGATTAACTAATACTAGGTTTCGTAAATGTAATGAAATCATGTAGGCATTTAAAATAGCGCTTATGACAAGTCAGTACAAAATAAAGAAACTTATGTATAGAAATCATATCAACTAATGTATACATAGCATCATCCAAATACACTGGGCATCAGAAACAAACTCAGTGGGCTTACTTTACCACTGGATTTTACGCGGCTCGACCCAGTCCTGAGAAGATCCAGCTAGTCAGTGAGCTTGTTTTTGGTCCGGGTTTTCAATCCAAATTATTTCGCGAAATACAATGTCCTATTTTTATTTTAAGGGAGATTGATACGGATCATGTGAATCTCCAAATTGTTGTTTTAAAACTACCACCGAATCCAAAGGCGACCCTGCCTGAGAAGACCTGGCGAAACAAACTCAGTGGGCTTGTTTTTGGTCCAATTATTCTACGAATCGTTATTCAAACGTAAAGAAATATCTCAATTAAGAAAATTCTACCATAAAAATAACGATTGGTGATCAATGGTGGTTTATGAAAAGTGGTAGTTACTCGGTACGGCACCTTTTTACTATTACAGCGAGTCGCCGCATTACTAATATGCACGTAAAACACATACAATTATAGTTTTTAGTAGTATTTTATTTAAAATACCACTTTCATGGAGCTGCTGGCCTACCATCTGCCCCATTTTTATGTTGATTTTTCTCATTAAAGATATTGCCTTATGTTTGAATATCGATTCTCATACCACAGCTAAAAGGACCAACAGGGTTTTTATTACATGTTGTATATTTGTAGCAGTCTGGTATAACGACCACTGATTAATGCCAGATTCGTATCCTGATTTAACGTTGGACTTTATTGACTGGTATTATGTGGAGCGACCAGCCGTCTGATCACCGCAACAGGAACCAAGTTTCGCCCTCACCTTGTCCGTTAATTAACAGAGTGTACCACGTGCAGCTGAGGTTGGTTTTGGGCCTAAGATGATGGTGAAAAACCGCCACAGTGGTTCGTTAAGATGAGTCACGTTCCAGGGCACGTTCAGCCAGTGTATATCCATTAACGTTCGGCATACTTCTGACTGCCTCGGTGGCACAGTTGTAATGCGTATGCGTAACGACTGAGGCTGGCGCTGAGGTCTCGGGTTCGATCCCCGGGTCGGGTAAAAGTGATATTGGGTTTTTCTATTACGAAATGCTCAGTATCAGCCCGGAGTCTGGAATTGTGCCAATGCCTATCACATCATGGGACGGAGATACGCTCGGCGAAATGTGGGTGTACTGGTTACACCTCTGCCTACCCCTTCGGGGATTACAGGCGTGAGTGCGTATGTATATATACTTCTGGGGTCCGTCAAGGGACTCTCTCAACTATCGACATTTTATTTGGACTGTTCTTACCATCAGGGTCACTGTAATCATTTTTCCTTGGCAGAATAAAAACAATAAAAACACCAAACTGTTCAAACCAAATTATCCAATCGATTCTGGTGATACTTTTACTTCACTTTCGTAAGTGGTAACATTATTGTTTTATGTACATTAATAATTTCACTGCAATAATTTGTCATAAAACATTAGCATTCCACTTTCTCGTAACACAGGGCTGTGCGAATATGACGTTAATTAAATAAATTGTCAATTCTGACGGCCCACTTTTCACTGGCTGGTGTGGGAATTATGCCAGCGGCAAAAACGTAGAAGGCGACAGCTTTTTTGTTGCTTGTGCTAGGAAGGTCTTTTTCTGGTATTGATTTTTAGATGACTGCTTAGCTAGTTTTAATGATTTCGAAAAAGGAGGTTCATAATTCATCGCGTGTTTTTTAACCCCCGAAGACAAAGAGGGGTGCTGTAAGTGTGACCACTTTGTCTGTTTACAGATTTTTATGGTTATAATAAGATAATTCCTTATAATCTATAGTACTCTATAGGAATCTTCTTCTTCCACATGCCCTTATCTCACTCGCACTAGGGACAACGCAACATACTTTTTAACACATGTTACAAGATTTGGCTTCTAATTTTTACGCCTGGCCGTCTGCCTGACGTCAACTCCTCTGGAGAGTAAATAACTCTATAGGAATAAATTAATAATATTATAAATAATCCGCTGGGCTACCGACATAGCCCAGCGGATTAGCATGTTGAAGTGGCAGTGGGCAGGCCACATAGCTCGTAGAACTGATAGTCGATGGGGCAGAAAAGTTCTCGAATGGAGGCCACATACGGGCAAGCGCAACAGAGGACGTCCACGTACAAGATGGACCGACGACCTGACAAGGGTTGCAGGAAGCCGATGGATGCAGGCCGCTTCCAACAGGTCGGCCTGGAAGGCATTAGGGGAGGCCTATGTTCAGCAGTGGACGTCTTGTGGCTGATGATGATGATGATTATAAATATATTAGTCCTACTTAGCACTTACTAAGCCTTAGTCCACCACGCTGACTAATGCGGGTTGGCTTCACACACCTTGGAGATTCTTATGGAGTTAGCGCCTTCTCATTTTGCAATGCCTGACAAAGGCTACTAAGTTTATTTGAGCCTGAATAACCATTTTGTACCACTATTTACATTTACATTGGACGTAGTTTCACAAATAACTACTTCATATTTTGCATCTGATATATCGTTCAGTTGTTTAACATTAATAGTCAGCGTACTTTCGATGATTGATATCATAAATTCTGTATAAATAATAATAAATAAATACATAAATACACCCAACAGTCACACACATAGTCCTGACCCCACACTAGGTAAACCTGTGTCGTGGGTATCAGGAACTACGAAGGACTTGCGGTCCCACAACACCCAGACCCGAGACCAATATTTGTGGTTCACACAAACATTTGTCTCAGTGTGGGAATCGAACCCACGGCCTCTCGCTTCGCTGCCGGCTACTCGCCCGCTGCGCCACGGAGGCTGTCAAATTTAATAAGCTTGTGGTGTTTACCTTTAAGTAATTGTTACATTGGTATATGTTTATGCGTTTGTGTCATTTCTTTTAACTCTAAATGTAAACAATTGTTGGTAGACCTAATAAATAAAAATAAAAAAAGTTTAAGTATTATCTAAGAACAAAATTGTACACTTGGTATCCAAATAAAGACTATGGCTATGACTATTCACAGGCATGCAGGTTTTCTCACGTTATATTTCCTTCACCGTTAAAGCAAGCGATAATTAATAATCAATATACGTGCCTACAAAATGTGATGTGGACATGGAAATACCTATTTCCAGCAGTAGATGAATTCAGGCCGATATATGAATGGATACATGACTAACAAAAGTCAGAAATGCATGCTTTTGGGATATATTTCGAACACGCGACGTTCGTCTCAGCAGTCCGTACCACCCCGGCTAAGTTTGTTCTGTTTGCTTAGAAATAGATTATGGAATTCATTAATCAAAACATTTTTACGCTTAATCAAACATTTCAATACCCAGTAGATAATTGCTAGTAATATATAATGACGCAGGAAAGAGTCCGGTTGGAGAGCGCATGCGGGCGAATTCACTGGCTATTACTAGTTCGTATATGGATAATAGTGATGTACAATAACTTGGCCGGAAATTAGTTACTTCACCTGCCTGCGCCATTAAATGAAGAGCGTTTTTAAAACATGACTAAGGCAAGAATAGGATATTCGAGTATTTCTATTTTTATTATTTATTTTATATGCAACCGGCAATAGTATAATAACAAGTTTTGCAAAACCAGAAATAAAATTGAGTAAAAAATGAGCGCAGTTCAAAAAAAATAAATTCATGTTCCTTTTTTATAATGAAAGGTCGAAGTGATCACCATCATCCAAAATCCATAATGCCAGAGGAATCATGTGGACTTTTAAAAGAATATCGGGGAGACGAGTTTTCTTGGGCGACCAGAAATCTTATTGTTTGCACCCGGTCCCGGTCCATTGATGATGGGAACTGGCTAAAGCACAGCTCTATCATCTTTAACTGAATAAAACCACCGGTTTTGAAACGTTCCTATAAGATAAATATCAAGATTTTTTTATTTGGTATATAATTGTTAAATCAGTTTCTTCGCATAGCTGGAATGGCTGTTTCGATCTATAGCACTCACTGTTTACTGATCAGTAATCTTAGTACAATATTTATTAATTCAAAAAACCTGTTACAAAATACTCGAGTCTTGCTTAATTTTTACAATATTCAGAAAACAACATTTAACATACTCGAATTGTGTAACAATCGATTGAGTTCAAAACCTGTTGCATAAATACTCGAGTAAATATTACAATGATTTTATTCGAGTCCTTCCCATCACTAGGCCAGACAATTTCTCCCCAATAGTGCGTCGCGTCGGGCGGAAGCCGACCGGTTTGGCCGGAAGCCCTCGGTATTATCACGGCGTCTTTTTTACCGACGCGATCAGATATAGGAGCTTGTGAATAATATCGAATGAATTGATGAAGGGTTGAATTGGGGTCAGGGAGGGTTAACGTGATTTTGATGAGGGTTTAGTGACAATTAATTACTTATTCTGCACTAGCCGTATGTCCCGTATATTTTTTATCTCGCACACTGTACGAAAAGCAGCAGCAAATCGCTACTTTTTGTCTATGAGACAGGCCCATTTCTGCTGTAGACAAGAGCGTCTACAACGTGGCTCCATAACTTTAAAAAATGCAATTACGTACTTTCGACTCCACAGCAAGTTAAATGACGAGTTAGGTTCTTAATTCATTAAGTTCTATAACTTTTAACTTTGGCCAGTATTGTTCAGCTTTAAATCTCTTAAAGCGTCAACTTTCCAACAATGTTCCAGCCGTGGTCGAATAACAAAAACATAATTTATTATTCATAAAATAATAACTTGAAAAGTTTGAATGTTTCAGGAAACAAGACAAGCCTGCAGCAGAAGTTTAATCAGTCCGGGATAAGTTTTATTGAAAAAATCCTGGGACGCCGGCACCGGGATTTATATCCCGGCCTTGTCACGCCACAGACAAAACAGATTTGGATATAAAACTTTGATTTTTCCTTTTTTCCCTGTTACTTTCCATGTGTCTGGGTACTTAGTTGAAGTGACGAAATAATTTTTTTTACATATTTTATTCTTTATTTATTAAGTGAGAACAGTTTCCGATATCGAACCTGCGAAGTGTTGAATATTCTCCATTGCGAATTGTTGACCCCGAGCGTCAGCTAACTTATTATTAGCTTTTCATTACGTTATTAAGACAAATACATTTAAATATTTTTTCTATAGATAGTTATTGTATTTATCTTTCCAGACAAGAATATGCGTGAAAAAAGAGAGTTAATTTGAGATTTTTAGTGATAGGTACTCATACTATCTGTAATCACCAGCCCTACATGTCCTCCGTTTCAAAAGCATTTCTCTTATATTCAATATAGTACAGGACAGTAAAAACAATGTGGGGAGTAAATAACATGTTTTTATTTTAATACAATTGTTAACGATGTAATAAAATAAACTGACTGATTAAAATTATCACAGTCACAGATAACAATAACACAAAAAAGTTGAGGTTCTTTCCGAGTCAGTGCCAATGCCGGTGCCGGCCAATTGGAATACCTACCTACCTACCTACCCGCTCCAGAAATAACTTTTTCGTAGCCTGAATGAAGAGCAGGTCACTCGCCTGATGGTAAGCATCACGCCAGCCTTTATAAAAAAGAAAACCACACACAACATTGAATTACAAAGCACTGCCTCGCACTGGACTGCTTTCTTCATCCCGAGACATAAGATAAGTCTCATAATGTCCAGTCAATTCACTGGCTTCAAAATCCTTTCAGCCGAAACAGTGCTTACACACTGCTAGCGGTAGAAAAAGACAAAGCAGTGGTCAGGCTTCAAGACCAACCCAGACGGCTTCTCGCATACGAGGAACCTACCACCTAGTACCTCATCACATATTGGGAAGGGAATGAGCTCGGAAAGTACGTGTGTTAGTTTCACTTTTTAGAGTTATTTTTCTCTCTAGCCTTTAGATAAAAAGGCTGAGCTTTTTTTACTTTTTTTTCTATAGCATAGGCCGGCAAACGAGCATTTGGGTCACCTGATGGTAAGTGATCTCCACCGCCCATGTACGTCCTCAATACTAAAAGAATTATGGGTGCGTTGCCGACCTTAAAGGAAAGGGATAATTAAGGGATTGGGAAGGGGAGGTTTTGGGTCTCCGGATATCTCACTCACCGTAGCAAGCTGCTACTTTACGTCGGTTTTCTGTGAGACAGTGGTAACGACGGACGAGGCCCATTCGTGCTGTAGACACAAGTGTTGTCTACAGCGTGGCTCTACCACTGTAAAAAAAACTTCAATTGTCAAAAAAATTATCATAATGCCTACAAACATCAAAACAATACCTAATTAATTCGTACAGCATTGATTACCCAGTTAACAAACGCCTGATAAACAAACTTTAGCAATAACTCACTGGCGAGTAAAGTTCTCGACAGGTGACAGTACTTATTAGATCCCTTTCGGATCCCCTGGGCGAACATTCTTTTGATCATCAAAGTTATTTCACTTTTAATTACATTTGTGTTGGAATACTTAATTATGGTTTTGGGTGTCGTTTGTAATTTTAATTATATTTTTTTACAACTTACAACTACAGGAGTGGTAGAAAGACGTTGTAGACAGTTGTGTCTGCAACATGAATGGGATGGATCGACCGTGTTGTGAAGACTGTATCAAAGAAAACCGTGGTAATGGAGACAGCGACAGGTCCGCTATGAATGCAATAGTAAAGGTTTTGGTGCCTGCAACCGAAACGACACCGCGGCGCGCGACTGTTTCCATATAGTTTCATACAAAGCGAACTAAGAGCCAATTCTCGTATTTTAACTGACTGCGAATGAATTTTAAGCGAAATGAGATTAGATTCTAAATTAACTAAAAAAAGGGTATTCGGGTCCTTAGTTGCGGTATGATGTCAATTCGTTCAAATAATAATCTCATTTCATTCGCAATCAGTACCCGGAGTGTAAGTTTAACACATAAAATAGCAATACGCGACGATCACGTTAATCGAGGACACAAATACTTTTTAGTTTACGTGAAACATGCGAGTGTATGTTGTTGTCAACTTACACTAAAAAGTTTACGTTTGCTCACTTGACTGATGGTAAATGACGTCATCAAGCGGCCAGTCATGGTTTGATCTTTTTATCCATTATAGTAATACTACTGAATTGAAACGTCGTTGAATATACCAACAGTTCCATATTATCTGTGAGATTTAAATAATACGTATAACGTTTTACGCAAATGAAATAAAACTAATGCTGTTTCTTTCTATTCCTAATAAACAAAAACAATAAATATGTCATCGCAACATTGTGTTACGATCGCCGTTTGGATTTCCTTTATTTGTTGAGCGTCTTTTAGTTAAATATGAAGTGTATTGTGTTTAAAACAGGGGCCGACATGATGGCCGCAGATGTTAAATGTAAAAGTTCTCTCCTAAACTGTCTTCCGAACATATTTTTGAGTGGCATTGTAGTGTTTTGTGCAATCGGTCTACGCTCAATTATTGTGATCTACGGCTGTGAAAAGCTTTTGTTTTATTATTGAATGGTTAAACGGATTGTATAAAAGCGCAAGCTTTAACAGAATTGTATAAATACGACACAACATGATGGAGCGAAATGTATTTGCTGAAGTTATTTCGAAGAGTAAACTTCAAGAGACAGTCCATATTGCAGAACCTACCTAGTAACTCCTTGAAAAACACGAGTCTTGAGAGCGACAGTGAACAATATAAGATGAAAACCAGTGCGACACATTTCATGGAGCAGTAAGTACCTAACAATTTTAACATATTATATGGTAGGTCCCTCGAATGCGAGAGGTCGTCTGGGTTGGTACCACTGCTTTATTTATGTCTGCCGCCAAGCAAAAGTGTATAAGCAAGGTTTAATAAGGTTTGAAGGACATTAAGCCAGTGAAATTACTGGGCATTTTGAGACTTATGTCTCGGGGTGACGAGCGCTGTCCAATGCCATGCAGTGTTTTGTAATTCAAAGTTCTGTGTGGTGTTGTTTCTGTTTATATGGGCAGTAGTGTACTTTCAGATGGGCGAACTGCTCGTTTCGTCCCTCAAGATAAATAAAAAAATTATGGACTTATTACTTTGGCAACCTAGGATAGGTACCTGCGTATTCTTCTTTGTTTTAACTTTCTGTGCTTAATATTTTAGACATGGAGACATTAATAAACCAAACAAAAAATGCCCGAGGTAGAGTGCAATGTATTCAGGACTGGGAACATTTAACCAATCTTTTAAATGGTGACCCCACAGGAGAAGTTAAAGCTGTAGAAAAGTGGAAGAAGGTTAGTATATGCCACTATGATTTGTTTTCCTCACATGTCTTAAACCATTAACAAATAATTATATTTGTTTACATAAAACATTAATACTAAAGCTGTATTTATTTTTTGTTTAGTACATATTAAACTTTTTTGATCTGAATGTTTTCACATTACCTGGCCAAAAAAAAACTGAACATGACTGGTCAATAAACACAAAATGTAGGTACTGTGTGTATTACAGTCATAAACTGTTGTTTTCTTAAATAGGTGTGGAGTGACCTTAAAAACAATACGAAAAAGAAGGCAGCTAAGATTAATAGAGCTGCTTGTGGCACTGGTGGTGGGCCTGCTTTCCAGGCAAAGCTGACTGATTTAGAACAACGTGTTCTCAAAATCATTGGCCCACAAGCTGCTACTGGCTTATTGGGTGTGGTTGAAGCTGGTTTACCTCAGGTATTGATGTTAATAATATCTAAGATTATTTCTTTCTCGAATCTAATAGTCTCGGGGTGACGAGCAGAGTCAAGTGTGATGCAGTACTTCATAAATAGAAGTTCTTCGTGGTGTACTTCTACTTATTCAGACAAGCGACCTGCTTTTATATGTATATTACACTACTGTCTCGGTGGTGCAGTTGTAATGCATACGCGGTACAACTGCTATGCTGAGATTAACTATGCGAAATGTGGGTATACTGGTTACACCTCTGCCTACCCCTTCGGGTATTACAGTCGTGCGTGCGTATGTATGTATATATACATACAGATTCATTTAAATTCTTTACCGTCATTGTTTAATCCCACATCTGTATTTGATTACAATATACCTAATTTGTTTTCTAATGCAACATTTTATTTTTAGGTCCAAAGTGATCGAGACATGAATATTACATTGTCTCCAAGACCAGGCACTACGGAGGAAAGCAGCCTTGCGATTTTTACAGAGAACCTCATTTTAGGACGCAACAGCCCTGTTATAAATATATTTACAGAATATGATGTATGGGCCGAGCCAGGCCCCTCACACACTACACCACCTCCACCAGCTCCACTAGCAACACCAGCTCAAATAGCGCCACCAGAACACCAAGATAACCAGCCAGGGCCTTCACTGCACCAAACTCCACCGCACACAGTATCTGAACGTGCTTCCCCGTCAGCAACTACTCTCCACCTAGCCTCACAGGGGCACACACCACGACGTCACGGACGACGTATTTTAAGAACCACAGCACGTCGATTTTCACCAAGAAGACCAACAGGTCGACGGCAGCAATCACACTTAGACGAAACTGCACAACATTTTCTCCGTTCTGAAGAGGAATGGAGAAAAATTGAGCAAAAAAAACATGACGATACATTACATTTAGAAAAAGAAAGGTTACGTATCCGTGAGCTAGAGATAAAACTGCAACAAAACTGGCAGGATATTACCGTAAAGGCTATAGAAGCATTCAATAAAATTATCGAGACACAATTTTCTAAAAAGTAATATTTTGGTAGTTTAAAATGAATTAATGAAATTATAATTTTGACCTTGTGGCCGAGGGGTGTATGTATGTAGTTGTATTATATAATTGTCAGTAGATTCCTTTATCGCATTCGGATAAGTTTAAAATAAAATATTAAAAATTGACTGCCTCGGTGGCGCAGTTGTAATGCGTACGCGATTCGACTGAGGCTGATGCTGAGGTCTCGGGTTCAATCCCCGGGTCGGGTAAAAGTGATATTGGGTTTTTCTATTACGAAAAGCTCAGTATCAGCCCGGAGTCTGGAATTTGTGCCCGGTATGGCGATAGGCTCGCCCCCTATCACATCATGGGACGGAGATGCGCTCGGCGAAATGTGGGTGTACTGGTTACACCTCTGCCTACCCCTTCGGGGATTACAGGCGTGAGTGCGTACGTATAAAATATAAATATAAAAAAAATTATCTATAAATTTAATTTCTATTATTACCGTTACTTTGTAATGTGTTAATGGATGTGTAAATATTATTATATACAATTTTATTGATTCTTGCATACAAAAATAGTTTTTAACATCGAAACATAAGCAAAATGTGTATATTAAATAATATAAATTGTTTACATTGCAAACTTACTTGTGTTATTTATAATTTATGTAATATTTTTAATATTATGTAATCGTCTCATGGTTTAGTGGTAGTAAGCTTTAACCCAGGAGTTCGATTCTCAGGTTGAACAGATTGTGCGGTTTTTTTTGCTAGGATTAGGGTAAAAGGATGTAACCAATAACGCGATATGTTAGTACTCCATCGCGTTATAGGTCTCGTTAATCTTTGCTAACTGTGGGTGTACTCATTGTGCCTCTGTTTACGGCTTGCAAGATATGTTTTTTATTAGCTTGAATGACGAACCGAGCAGGTCACTCGCCTGATGGTAAGCGCAACGCCTGCCCATAAACAGGAGCAATACCACACAGAACTTTGTATTACAAGGCACTGCATTGCATTGGACTGCGCTCGTCACCCCGAGACATATGATGTTAAGTCTCATAATGTCCAGTAATTTCACTGGCTTTAATGTCCTTCAAACCGGAACACAACAGTGCTTATACACTGTTGCTTGGCGGCAGAAATAGATAAAGCGGTAGTATCAACCCAGACAACCTCTTGCATACGAGGGACCTACCACCAAAACATTACGTATAAAAGCTGTAAAACATTTTCAACCATAAAAGAAAGCTTCATGAGTACACAAAGCTTTTCTACACAAAAAACAAGCTGATATAATTATTAAACATATCAATGAAACAAGTTGATGTAATAATTAATTATGTAATCTTTGGACTAATTGGTCCCTATATGCTCTTCCTCTTATCAAATCAGCCGAAACTCTTCCATCTTGCTCTCTAATAACTGAGATTGTTGGTTCTTCAGGTATAGTACTTTGGTCTGTAAATAAATTTAAAAGATTATAATAATATTCGGACTAGTAATAGTTTTACTTTACAAGAGATTTACAAGTGTTACAGACACCTACCAAACTGATTTGGTTCTGGGACCTTAAAATCAAGTGCAATATTGTACAGCACAGAACAGGCCTGTATTATTTGTGCACATTTTACTGGCTTATAATGCAGTATCCTGTCTTTGCACAAGCAACGCCAACGATTTTTTAATCGCCCAAAAGTGTTTTCAATAACCACTCTGGCTGCCATATGTTTTTGGTTGTAAATAGCTTCTGGTGAATCAGGATTCGCATCCAGAAATGGAGTCATCAGCCAGGGACGGAGTGGGTATCCCGAATCACCTAAAACATAAATCATTACATATAGGTACAACACTACAGGATTAGAAATATAATAAGTAATAAAGGGCTCATATTTAATTATGTTTGTGATAATTTAATATAAAATTCTATAAATTTATTATGTACCTAAAAGCCAACATATTTCTCCACTTGCATGAAGGCTTTGTATGTAATTGTTTAGGTTACTGTTTTCCAAAACAAATGAGTCATGGTTGGCTCCGCCGAATTTCGAATTTACACTTATTATTCTATAGTCACTATCACAGACCTGTAAAAGAATAGATTAATATTAGTAATTAGTGCAGCTAGTACATCTTGATGCATATTAATACAAATAATTAAAATGAAAAATATCCTTGCATACATACCATTTGAACATTTAATGAATGGTAGTGTTTTCGACAATAATATAAATGTTCTTCGGCTCTTGGTGGTCGATGTATTCTAAAGTGACTTCCATCAATGCATCCAATTACACCTGGTAAGCCATATTTTGTATAAAACCTAAAACAATAATGCATTCATTAACTATTTATCTTAAGATTCTATGACAATAAGGAGAGTACTTTTTAAGTTTAATACCTATAAGGGTATAGATACCAACTCACTTGTGACTAACAGCTCGTCTAGCAGCTATTGTTTTGGGAAATTGTATATACTTGTTGAGCATCACAATGCTTGTAAGTGCCTGGGTTACCTCTTGGATATACACACTACACATTTTTTGAGATATACTCTTAGCAACCCCTACAGGACGCTGGTAGCTTCCTGTTGCGTAAAAGAACAATGCGACAAGAACCTGAAAAGAAAGAAAAAGTAAATACCTATTAAAAGTATGTTTAGATAGGTACCATTAAAGTATGTATATAGGTACTAGTACCAACCTTGGTTTGAAGAGTTATTTGCTGCGTTGCCCTTAAGTTTGTCAAGTCTTCTAGTTCTTGGCATAAAAACAGGAAAGCTTCCTTCGTTAAGCGATACCTATTTCTGAATTCAGTATCACTTAAATCTTCCAATGGATTAAAGGATGCCCGAGAAATGGCTCGTTGTCTGCGTAGATTATTCCGTTCGTCTTGTAATTGAGCACTCACTAACATTCTCCAAGCGAAGAAATTGCGCGCTGACATCATTTTAAATGATATAATGTTTAGTAATATTTATTTAATATAGAAATAAGAAGTTTGAACACTGTAAACAATATCTCTCACAAAGCAAATAACAAGTGAGACATATAACTTCTGCGTTTAAGTATAAAAACGTTGATAGCTGTCAAAATGTGAACATACACTCGCAAAAATGTAAAAAACCGAAGTATACGGTAACTCAAAAGTTACGTTAACTTACGTTTCAAAAACGTCACTCCAGCGTTTATCGATAATAATAATACACTCGCGTTTGCAGTTTAGTAAACTTGCCACCAGGAGGCGCTTTTCACGTTTGCATACATTTTGAAGAAAAAACGCAAACTCAATAGTGACGTTAGAATAACGTGAAAACATACACTAGGCATACAGATCTATGTTCACGATTAATGGTCAATGAGAATACCATTTGACACTTTCTTGACACTGAGACAAGAACGGAATGATATTTTGAACATTTTAAACTACGAGAATTGGCTTCTAGTTGCTATCGCTTGACCCATGTCACGCATCGCGGTCTAGGCCGCATACCTCAAAACGTGCCTTTATAATTCTAACCGACTGTGCTGTTTTATACCAAGTCGGTGATTGAGGTGACCTAGATATACTCAACAATTACAGTTAGTTATACTATATAATATATATATTAAACTATATTATATTAGTGATTTCTTAGGTTTACGCGAATATTACACATTGAAATAAAACTAGTTTATACGGATTTTATCGCGGTTTAATTTTTATTTTAGTCCCGACGTTTCGAAAGCTTTTCAGCCTTCGTGGTCACGGGAGAGACAGTCTCTCCCTAAGGCTAAAGGACTAAAATAAAAATTGAACCGCGATAAAATCCGTATAAACTAGTTTTATTTCAATATATTATATTATATGAAGAGGTGTCTTCTTGCGCATACCGTTATCCCACTAACAGTGAAATTGACGCACCATGCTCAAAACACATGCTACACATCCAGCTAGCTACTCGTCCACTGCGCCACGAAGGCTGTCATTGATCGATTACACCGTGAGGGAGAAATAACTGGGCATTATGAGACTTAACATCTTATATCTCAGGGGGACTAACGCAGCACAGTGCCATGCATTAGTTTGTGGTTCAAAGTTCTAGGTGGTGTTGCTATTGTTTAAGAGCAGGCACGGGTATCATCAGAAGGACATAAATAAATACACCCAACAGTCACACACATAGTCCTGACCCCACACTAGGTAAACCTGTATCGTGGGTATCAAGAACTACGAGGGACTTGCGGTCCCACAACTCCCAGACCCGAGACAAATATTTGTGAATCAGACAAACATTTGTCTAGGTGCGGGAATCGAACCCACGGCCTCACGTTTCGCAACCGTCTACTCGCCCGCTGCGCCACGGAGGCTGTCAACTTGTTTTATTTGATTAACTATATAAAACATACTCTGTAGCTATAATTTAGAATTAGAAATGTAGCGAAAATTGTGATGATATTAAATCTAATTTGTATTCTTCTCAGCTAGTTGTTTCGCTAACAGCCATATCTCCGAAAAGTCTATGTAAGTCATTATTTTATTTTATTTGACTTTGACCTCTTTTATATCGTGATCCGCATAATATTAGGTGCTTATATACAATAATGTGCTTTAGATCCATACTTACACAACCATAGTAAGATTTAGAACCATCATCCCTCATATTTGGACCAGAAGAGAGTTTCTGTTAATTTTTAAACCCCATATGCAAATAAAGGATTGTTATAAATAGGTTTGTAGTCTTTATCTGCCTATGGCATCGTAGCTCCCAAAGGAGAAGACAATTTTTATTCAAATTTTTTATAAGTACATACATATAGACTCACGGTTGTTTCCCATAGGGGTAGGCAGATACAACGGCTTTCACGCTACGATCGTTGCACACCTCTTTGGCCGTGTTTGGCCTCGTTCACTCACACTAGGCTTGACTAGGCTAAGAGAATACTGTTTTTTTTTATTTTAGTATAGGCCGGCAAACGAGCAAGTGGGTCACCTGATGGTAAGCGATCTCCACCGCCCATGTACTCCCACGATACAAAAGAATTATGGGCGCGTTGCCGACCTTAAAGAAAAGGGATAATAAGGGATTGGGAAGGGGAGGGGGATTTGGGCCTCCGGATATCTCACTCACCGTACGAAACGCAGCAGAAAGCTGCTACTTTACGCCGGTTTTCTGTGAGACAGTGGTAACGACCCGGACGAGCCGGCCCATTCATGCTGTAGACAAAATTGTCTACAGCGTGGCTCTACCACTCGTACTGTTGCCACTGGTGGGATTATCACGAACATTGAGGTGGTTCTATTTCTTAGTATTGCATGGAATCTATCAGGATGGGCATCTGCAAACATACCTGCGCTGCTGAACTGAATTTATATTAAATCAAGATGGTTTGAGACATGTTTGAAGAATATCTGTTTAAACATTTAGAAATTATATATCTTTTTCTAGTGATTTCTTATGTTTACGCGAATATTACACATTGAAATAAAACTGCCTCGGTGGCGCAGTTGTAATGTGTACGCGTTACGATTGAGGCCAACGCTGAGGTCTCGGGTTCGATCCCCGGGTCGGGTAGTGGTATTGGGGTTTTCTATTACGAAATACCCCAGTATCAGCCCGGAGTCTGGAATTTGTGCCCGGTATGGCGATAGGCTCGCCCCCTATCACATTATGGGACGGAGATGCGCTCGGCGAAATGTGGGTGTACTGATTACACCTCTGCCTACCCCTTCGGGGATTACAGGCGTGAGTGCGTATGTATGAAATAAAACTAGTTTAAACGGATTTTATCGCGGTTTAATTTTATTTCAGAGACTGACCCATTGACTCTCCCGTGACCACGAAGGCTGAAAAGTATTGGAAACTTCGGGATTAAAATAGAATTAAACCGCGATAAAATCCGTTTAAACTAGTTTTATTTCAATATCTTTATCTAATTGTCGGAGATTTTTTATTTGTCCAATAGATTGGTACACCAGAAGGGTTGACGTCAGGCAGGCGGCCGGTCGTAAAAACTACAAGCCAAATCTTTCTGTAACATGTATTAAAAATCATGTTGCGCCGACCCCACTGCGAGTGGGATAAGGGCATGTGAAAGAAGAAGAAGAGATTGATCTAATGTTAGAATGATTAAGTCACCTATAGGATGTTTAATCTTATCATTACTGCTTCCATAACAGTCACAAGTTGTCTAATTGGTATTTTATCCATTGGCATTTCTCGGTCAGGATTCGAACTCGCGTACCTCTTCAGGCTTCAAACAACAATACAAAGCCTTTATTAAATTACTTTAATGTCATGGACACAAACTCTGCTCTCAAAGTAAATAAAATATAAAAATAAAAGAATCTCGTAGCGTAGAAAAATAAATATCTCCCAGCTACAAAGCATTATGTAGAAAAACTTAAATATAACGAGAAAAAATCTGTGTATTTAGTTGAAAAATGACTCCCATCTTCTGAAAAGCGACGTTCGTATATTGCCACCCTTACTATTGTACTACGAGTGTTAAATTACTTCGAGAAACTGTCGAGTAACTTTCGAGTTCCCGAACGATTTTTGTGAGCACAAAATAATAATAATAAATTCATCCAAAATTCAAACACAGTCCTGGCCCCATACTAGGATAAACCTGTATCGTGTGTATCAGGAACTACGAGGGACTTGCGGTCCCACAACACCCAGACCCGAGAAAAATATTTGTAAATAAGACAAACATTTATCTAGGTGCGGGAATTGAACCGCACACATTTCGCAACCAGCTACTCGTCCACTGCACTGCGAAGGCTGTCAAACTTCTTGTTTGAACTTGTACATATGTACATATGTATGTACATACATACGCACTCACGGCTGTAATCCCCGAAGGGGTAGACAGAGGTCAGTACATCCACATTTCGGCGAGCGTATCTCCGTCCCACGATGTGATAGGGGGCGAGCTTATCGCCATATCGGGCACAATTCCAGACTCCAGGTTGATACTAAGCATTTCATGACAGAAAATCTCAATATCACTCTACCCGACCCGGGGATCGAACTCGAGACTTCAGCGTCAGCCTTAGTCCTAACGCGTACACATTACAACTGCGCCATTTATTTTGTACAAGTCGAAAATAAATGGTACGGTAGCGTATTTTCTTTTTATAAAATTGATTTTTAACATGCTAAGCACGTTTTCTACGGTACATATCACATTCTGGAAGCTATGTTATATCACGATAAAAGATTTCTAAGAAAATACTCGCTAAAGATATACTTTATGCTTCACCACCTTAGTTCTTGTGCACGAAGCAGTACAATAGTTTTAGAGATTTCATTTATGAAATAAGTTTATTCGACTTTCACGAGTGGTAGAGCCACGCTGTAGACAATTTTGTCTACAGCATGAATGGGCCGGCTCGTCCGGGTGTTACCACTGTCTCACAGAAAACCGGCGTAAAGTAGCAGCTTGCTGCTGCGTTTCGTACGGTGAGTGAGATATTCGGAGGCCCAAATCCCCCTCCCCTTCCCAATCCCTTATCCCTTTCCATTAAGGTCGGCAACGCGCCCATAATTATTTTGTATTGTGGGCGTACATGGGCGGTGGAGATCGCTTACCATCAGGTGACCCACTTGCTTGTTTGCCAGCCTATACTATAAAAATAAAATAAATAAATAAATAGACTATGAAAATTGTTATCTCCGAAAGATATATGTGAGAGGCCGTCTGGGTTGGTACCACCGCTTTGCCTATTTCGTGCTCCGGTACGAAGGACAAGGAAGCCAGTGAAATTACTGGGCATTATGAGTCTTAACATTTTATGTCTCGGGGTGGGTTTCATGTAGTGCTTTGTAATTCAAAGTTCTGTGTGGTGTGGCTTCTGTTAATGAGCAGGCGTGGCGCTTACCATCAGGCGAGGGACCTGCTCGTTTCGTCACACAAGCAAAAAAGCCTCCGTGGTGTAGTGGGTCAGTAGCCCGCTAAAAAGCGAGATGTTTGATTCCCGCATCGAGACAAATGTTTGTGTGATCTACAATTAGATAGATAGACAATAGATCTTCAGTACTACAGTGTGTCTGTGTGTTGTGTTACCCTAAATCCCTTGATACCTACGGTAAAGGTTAACCTAGTGTGAGGTCAGGACTACATGTGTGACTGTTGGATGTATAATAAATTCATAGTAAAATAATTATTTGAAAACACTATACATTTTTTTAATTATCTGTACAAAATGCGGATTAAATGTTAATTAAAACAGAAAAGCCACCTTAAGCTCTACGAAAGAGGACTGTTATGCAGTGAATATTCAACTTTAACTCTTTTGTAATAGAGTTCAATTTTACTCCGCTTAACATATAGAGCATTATGAATCAAAATGTAATTTGGTTGGTATCGTAGAACAAATCATTATAAGAGGTAATTAAAGTAGAGTTTCATTGAGTTTTGAGAATATATTTCGCTAAATGAACCAATAATAAAGTTTAAAGGCGTACTTAGAAACCGGTGAGTTTCTGGGTAAGATCACAGGTTAAGCAATTATAATTTGTGTTTGAAATTTCGATTCAAAAAATCACACATGATTTGCCCGGTAAATTGTGCAGGATATGACGTACTTTTAGGCGACGGGCCCTGTTTGTCTTTAAAAAAAACTACTTGCTTCACCACGCGTAAAGGTTATTGGGAAAAACCAAAAACTTTAATGTATACTATTAGATAAGCTGCGCGGTACATAGAAATTGTACTACTATGTTGCGGTCAATTGACCGTAACTCAATATTACCATCTCGCTTACTCTCAACTAGAACCCCTATCGCGCTCCCTGTTTGTGAGCTGTCAAACTCCCGCGATATATGACGCAATTTTACTTCTAAACAGCCCGTCTAGTACTATACATTAAAGTCTTTGAGAAAGACCAAAAATAGTTACAAAACACACAAAAGTTTGATTTCCAGATCTCTATATTAACGGGTCGCTAAAGGAGTGAGTACCGCTAGTTGCGAATGCCAGGAACTAACTGTACTAAATTAAATGGAATGAATAATTATACTTTTCAAAATAGCAATTCAGCATTTTATATGCAGTAAGAAGGCAGTAAGCAATGAATATTAAGGAAATGCCGATGTTTCGATAATTACTTAGAAATGAGGGTTGTAACAGTATGGTACTGACCATCATCGGACGGAAATAGGCCTGGCGTACCGTTGCTGTACTATTTATACCTTTGCCTACCCTTAGATACAGATAATAATAATAATACTAGCCCTGTATTATACACGTCCCACTGCTGGGCACGGGCCTCCTACTGAATGAGAGGAGTTAGGCCTTAGTCCACCACGCTGGCCTAATGCGGGTTGGCAGACTTCACATACCTTCTTATGAAGAACTTCTCGGGTATGCAGGTTTCCTAACGATGTTTACTTCCCCGTTAAAGCAAGTGATAATTAACAATTAAAACACACATAACCTAGAAAATTCAGAGGTGTATGCACTTGGTCCATACGACTCCCCGCTAAGCTATCACTGCGTTATAGATTTTAAAGATACAGATATGAGTTTATATTATATTACAATACTAGCCCTGTAATATACACAACTCATAGCTGAGCACGGACCTCCTCTACTGAATGAGAGGGGTTGGGTTGACAGACTTCACATACCTTCGAAATTCTTATAAGAACTTTGCAGGCATTTCCTCATGATGTTTCCTTCAACGTTAAAACAAGCGATTAACAAGTAGTACACACGTAACTTAGAAAAGTCAGAGTTTGGTTACGAACCAGCGACTTTGGTCTCGACAGGCCGTACTGACCTCGCCGAGGTATCGCAGCTTTTATATATATTAAATTTAAATATATTTTGTTATAGCGCGAGTACACGAGGGCCTTCACCTTTACAAACCGATAGAGCTGAGCTTATTTTGCTTTCATACAATGCATCTACGAGTATATTCTGAAATGTATATTTTTGCGTTGTGAAAAGGTGGTACAGAATTTGTTAAAGCATATTTTGAGGTGCGTAAAGTAGCAGCTTGCTGCTGCGTTTCGTACGATGAGTGAGATATTCGGAGGCCCAAATCCCCTCCCCATCCCAATCTCTGAATTATCCCTTTCCTTTAAGGTCGGCAATGCGCCCATAATTCTTTTGGCACTGTGAGCGTACATGGGCGGTGAAGATTACTTGCCATCAGATGACCCACTTGCGCGTTTGCCGGACTATACTATAAAAAAACTTATTTTACAATTGTATACAAAGCAGACGTGTCGTAATGGTCACGCGTCGCGGCCTCTTGTCTTGATCGCGTATCTCAAAACAAGCTATTAGTGATGCTACTGACGATATTCCATAGATTACTTTAATCGGTAGTTGAATCTTTCTGCGTAGATCCGACTGGTGTCAACTAACTTTTTAAATAATTAAAAAATAAATGTATAATTTTAAAATGAAGGTAGCCAATGTAACATTAACGTTTGGAGACGACCTACACCTCAGTCTCTCCCGCGACCACGAATGCTGAATAGCTTTCGAAACGTTGGGATCACTATGGTCAGTGATGCTAACTTATCATTTGACGAGCCATGTTTTCGGGCCTGCTTTGTGCTACGAGTGTAAAAACATCAACTTTACTAATTATTTCACGAAATCGCCTCATTTTAATGTTATTCCCATTACAATTACAAATCCAGTTGCAGGAAGCGAAGTTTTCATTCATTTCAGTCGGGACCGTTTTAAAATCTGGATTTTCGTCACCAGACTAAACATTTCAAGTGACGCCAACCGTGCGTTACAAAAGACGACGAATTTCTGAAAACGTCCTTTACAGATACTTGTGGTACTTGAGGGGTATTGTGGCTTCTTTATTCATTCTTCAAAATGAAAGTGTCTTGGAAACGTAAAAATATTACGTATATAGCATCGCTTTATAGTGTGGTATTTTACTTTTTAACCGACGTAAAAAACGTAGAAGTTAGTTAAGGTAATTAACTTGTCAATTCACCAGTATATAAATATTGTAATATTATAATGTATATATACGCCTCCGTGGCGTAGTGGTCGAGTAGCCGGCTGTGAACCGAGAGGCGACGGGTTCGATTTGTGTACCGCGATAAAATATTTCCACAAATATTTGTTTAGGGTCTGGGTGTTTTCTCCCCAGAGAGGTTGACCTCAGGTAGGCGTTCGGTCTTACGACCGAACATTTATTACTAACTACAAGCCAAATCTTTCTATAACATGTGTTAAAAAGCATGTTGCGCTGACCCCACTGCGAGTGGGATAAAAGCAGGTAGAAGATTATGTATAGGTTACGTACCTAAAAGTCCGATATATTTGCACTGATTTTTAGTTCAATTTATGTTGGTCCCATAACTGTGATAGCAGCAAATGGACCGCAATTCGGATTTGGAAGAGAATTTTTGCAGATTTTAACATATAATTCATCTGAATAAAGTAAATCGCTCACCTGGTGCTAAGCGCAGCGCCAACCAAAAAAAAATAGCAGTACTATCCAGAGCTTCTAGTTATAAGTTACCGCATGGCACTGGACTGTGCTCGTAACGTGTCTTTCTGTCTGGCGTTTACCAGGGTCCGTCTTCGCATTATGATTTGACGACATTTGGTATTATATGGGGCGACCCGCCGTCTGACCCCCACAACCCGCAACGAGAACCATCCCCGAGATAAGTTTCACTGACTTCAGTCTTTAAAACTGGAATTCAAAAAATGACGAAATAGTGAAATGAGTTTCCTGATTTTGTGCCTAATATGGGGATAAGCTCGCACCCTATCACATCATTGGATGGAAATCAGCTCAGTGTAGCCTGGGTGTGCTTCGGGGATATGATCATGAACTTATGCATGTATATAAATACTATTGGATTTAAAATTGGTGGCAAAATACCGTGGGTTCAATTACATTTATGCTACGCTGTTAAAAAGTTACCACGTGAACCGACAACCTCGCGCAACATAATATCAGTAATTGGTTTTTGGGAAAAAATCGAACTAAATTCAATTTTCCAAACGATCGGCATTCAGACGAAAAACAAATTTTTCACATATATGTGGATCACACAAACATTTGTCTCGGTGCGGGAATCAAACCCGCGGCTTCTGGCTTCACAGCCGGCTACTCGCCCACTGCGCCACAGAGGTTGTCAACTATTTTCATTGCCTTTCGTCTATGATCATTGCCTTTCGTCTATGATGCTGGTATAATGCAGATTCACTTTACTTAGCTTTTAAATGATTATTGGTAACTCTTATGTACCTATGCAAGTTTCCTAATGATAAATTTCTTTACCGTTCATCTATCTTAGATAACAAAGTTACCTACTCTAAATGTGCCTCGAAGTTTTAATGCTAAAGGAACTTACACTTATACCCTTTAGCTACAAAATCGGTAACCATAATCCCAGAGTTAACATTTCCTCGACAGGATTATATTTTCCATCAAGTAATAGACTGTAACATCTGTGTCCTCTAAACGGACAAACCTTTGATATACAACGTGTTACAGAAATATGCGGTCAAATTCAAGCTACGTATAGTGTACGATATTTCACCCCCCGTCGCACTGAATACAATTGTATTGCTAGGACATAAATTCATAAAGATTTTTTTTTCGGATGAGTAACATATATTCGATTTGAAACTTGGACACCACTAAAAATAAATAGCTGAATTTTTGTCTCATTCCAGCATTGTGAATGTACGCATTGCTCATATAGTGGTGGATCCAGTATTTTGGTTGTTGGGGATCCATATAGGTAGTACTAAGAAAGAAGAATAATATAAAGATTAATTTGAGATTTATCAGTGGGCCCAAATGCTTTTGGGGCGGGCTTGAGCCCCTTAGCCAACCACTGGATCCGCTAGTGACAAACAGTCATTGTCAGATGTATGTAACGACTCTTAAATATGACCATACCTTTCTGCAACACGTTGTATAATTCTATAAAGATTCTATAATAACAGAAATTCAATCTTCATTGGAAGGTTCTATCACAAACTTCAACAAATATTCAAGTTTTTAACAGCAATTTGCCTTCACTGTGCATTTATTAAACTGGAATTGTGCATTAAATAATGAATACTGAGCTTTAAATACGTCATTAACAGAAAACTGCGAGATTGAAGCACTGCGAGCTGAAAGTAGTAGCTGAGTGCAATCTCGTTCAATACTCGGACTTAAAGATACCCGCTCTTAATAAAATGGAGGAAGAAATTCTTTTACGGGATTTGCTACGGGATGAAATATTGAAAAGTATTTATTGACATTTAGAAAGTATTTGGAAATTTAGCAATTTCATATATTGATTCTTGATTTTAGCTAGGACATCCGTCCACAAAGTGTGATCTCAAGATCTGATCTCTCTCATACGCTTATCCTGTTTTGTTTGATAGACGCAAAAACAGGAAAGGAGTATATTTCTGCCGCCAAGTAGTGTATAAGCACTGTTGTGTTTCGGTTTGAAGGACATTGTAGACAGTGAAGTACTGGGCATTATGAGACGTAGCATCTGATGTCTCAGGGTGACGAGCGCAGTCCAATGCCATGCAGTGTTTTGTAGTTCAAAGTTCTGTGTGGTGTTGCTTCTGTTTATTGGCAGGCGTGGCGCTTACCATCAAGCGAGCGACCTGCTCGTTTCGTCACTCAGGCTAATAAAAAAAAAAAATTTACAGCCTTCGTGGTAAAGTCGCCAAGTAGTCGGCAGCGAAACGAGAGGTGGTTCAACTCCCGCATCGAGACAAATTTTTGTATGATCCATAAAAATCTGCTTCGGGTCTGAGTGTTGTGCGACTGCAAGTTCCTTGTAGTTCCTGATACAGGTTCTACTATACAGGTTAACCTTGTATGGGGTCAGGACTATGTGTGACTGTTGGGTGTATTACTATTTATTATATTTCTGAAGGCTCACGTCAAACTTCGTCATAAACAAAATAAATAATAAAATAAATAAATACACCCAACAGTCACACACATAGTCCTGACCCCACACTAGGTAAACCTGTATCGTGGGTATCAGGAACTACGAGGGACTTGCGGTCCCACAACACCCAGACCAGAAACAAATATTTGTGGATTAGACAAACATTTGTCTCCGTGTGGGAATCGAACCCACGGCCTCTCGCTTCGCAGCCGGCTACACACCCGCTGCGCCACGGAGGCTGTCGCCTGACGCCGAAATGAAATATGACGCCGATAATGTTTTTAGATAATTGTGTAATTAAACACAAAGATTAAAATCATCAGCTTCTTATACGTTGAAGTTTGTCGCGAGCCGTAATACACCTAAACCTAAGAAGACACCTCATTTTCAAGTTCAGAATAAGCTAATAATAATTTATTGAAGTTATTGTCATGTTTTATGAGTGGTAGAGCCACGTTGTAGACACTTGTCTACAACATGTATGGGTCGGCTCGTCCGGGTCATTACCACTGTCTCACAGAAAACCGGCGTAAAGTAGCTTGCTGCTGCTTTTCGTACGGTGAGTGAGATATCTGGAGGCCCAAATCCCCTCCCCTTCCCAATCCCTTAATTATCCCTTTCCTTTAAGGTCGGCAACGCACCCATGATTCTTTTGGTATTGTGGGCGTACATGGGCGGTGGAGATCACTTACAAACAGGTGACCCACTTGCTCGTTTGCCGGCCTATACCATAAAAATGTTCTGTAGAAATATTTAGCTTATAAAATAACTATTCCCGGAAACTTTAAATTTAAAACGGTAGTAGTGGTAGTGCATCTCAGTGGGAGGCACAAATAAATCTTACTAACGTTCTGGTACATTTCTACGTCGCGGCGCCGCAGATACTGACTACATGAATATAATACATAATATCTACACTACATAATATCTGACTGCCTCGGTGGCGCAGTTGTAATGCGTACGCGTTACGATTAAGCTAACGCTGAGGTCTCGGGTTCGATCCCCGGGTCGGGTAAAGTGGTATTGGGTTTTTCTATTACGAAATGCTCAGTATCAGCCCGGAGTCTGGAATTTGTGCTCGGTATGGCGATAGGCTCGCCCCCTATCACATTATGGGACGGAGATACGCTCGGCGAAATGTGGGTGTACTGGTTACACCTCTGCCTACCCCTTCAGGGATTACAGGCGTGAGTGCGTATGTAATATCTACACTAATATAAACGACGAATAAACTTATAATCTACTGGACCGATTTCAAAAAATCTTTTGCTGTTATAAAGCTATATTATCACTGAGTAACAAAGGCTAGCTAAAAGCTAGTACATAATAAACAGAGCTATATTTTACTAATACCTAGTTCTTATAAGACTATTAAGTGTTTACAACACACTTACAACACAAGCATTCACGCCTATAATCCCCGAAGTGGTAGGCAGAGCTGTAACCAATACACCCATATTTTGCTGAACTTATTTCCGTCCCATGTGATAGGGGGCGAACCTATCGCCATACCGGGCACAACTCCATACTCCGTGCTGATACTGAGCATTTCGAAATAGAAACCCAGGAATCGAACCCGAGACCTCAACACAGCAGTCGTATCGCGTACGTATTACAGCTCGGAGAAATGTGAGTGTTCGAGGAGTACACACGTGCGTGCGTATGTGTATATATACGATTCATATTTTTTTAAAGTACTCCCGAACCATATAATTCGGAACCCATTACAAAGGGTCATTCGCCGGTCTCAAGCGATGACAGAGCGCTACCGAAACTCCAGCGGTAACAAACACAACACAGCCCTCTCAAAATAAACACTCTTTGAATAATTATTAGCGGAAATACTGCGTCGGTGGCTCTGTAAATGGAAAAAGGTTGCCAACCTCTGGCTGGATGCCAGGAACAACATTTTTCGCACAATTTTACGAGTTATTGTTTGAAGGGGCGGTAATTCTTTGTGAAGTGTTTTTACTTCTATGAGCTTATGAATTTGTTCATTATTTGAATAGGTTAACGGCTTAATTGAAAATAGAAGAAAATGTTCTCGAACATACATTCTGTACATACTCAGGTAAACTGTATTTTTTTTTGTCAAATAGCAGTATGTAAGCACTGTTGTGTTCCACATTGAAGCCAGTGAAATTATTTGGTATTATGAGACTTACCCCCGGTTTCTGAAAGGCTGATCAAATCGACATTCAACTATCAGAACTTTGAGTTGACATCGCTGTCAAATCAATTCGAGGTGCTGAAACGTTATTCAATGAAAAAATGTATACTATTTGATGTCTCTTTAGTACCGTTTGACATACGATTTTTCATATTAATTTGAAAGTTATGTTAGCTAACATGTGTGTTAAATCAAAGGTGTTGATCACGCTTCTAGCAACTCAATTTCGACGTGACATGAGATTTGACATTTGATTAGTTAATTTAACATTGATCAGCCTTTCAGAAACATCTTATATCTCGGGTGACGAGCGGACTCCAGAGTCGTGAAGTACTTCATAATCTGAAGTACTGTGTGGTGTTGCTTCTGTTTATGAGCAGGCGTGGCGCTTACCATCAGGCCAGCGAGTTACTCGTTTCGTCACTAATGCATATAAAAAAATTCAAACTTACTCACCTGAATGAAGAGACGACCAGGTCACTCGTCATATGTTGCAACCTCCAATATTGTTCCCTCATTGTTGAGGATCGTGACTCCGTGCAAGGATTCTAGCAATGGTTTTTCTCCATTTGCTACGGTCTTTGGTTTGATAGACTGCGACGTTGACTGGTTTCTCCAGCTGTTCTGACACCTGGTCAGACCAACGTTTCGGGCTCCTTCCTCTTGGTCTTTTGCCTTCTATTTTCCCTGTTATTATTAACTTTTCCATATTGTCGGCAGATTTTCGCGCGACATGCCCAAATTATTGGAACAATATGTTGCAACACCTGCAAATAAAGAGAGACAATACCACTTAGAACTTTGAATTACAAAGTACATACGCACTCACGCCTGTAATCCCCGAAGCGGTAGGCCCTTTGCCTAAGCAGTACACCCACATTTCGCCGAGCGTATCTCCGTCCCACGATGCGATAGGGGGCGAGCCTATCGCCATACCGGGCACAAATTCCAGACTCCTGGCTGATACTGAGCATTTCGTAATAGAAAAACCGAATACCACTTTTAAATCAGGCATTTTCCCGGAACAATGGAAATTGGCAGCCGTTAGACCCATTTACAAATCCGGACCTACGAACCGACCAGAAAATTACCGACCTATAGCACTCCTCAGCATCTTATCGAAAATCATGGAAAAAGTCGTAAACACCCGTCTAGTAAATTACCTTGAAACTAAAAATCTGTTATCAAATAGGCAATTCGGTTTCAGAAGGGGAAGGTCTACAGAAGACGCAGTCACCTTTCTTGCAAATCAGGTCGCGACTGCCATTGAAAAAGGCGAATGCTGCATCGGCGCATTTCTAGATTTAGCAAAAGCATTCGACACGATCTCGATAAAACTATTGCTCAAGAAACTTGAAGCAGCCGGTATAAGAGGGACCGCACTTGATTGGTTTCGGAGCTACTTAACCCTAAGACGTCAATATGTCAAAGTCGGAGAACATTCAAGTGAGTGCCTGCCTATCACCTTCGGAGTCCCACAGGGCAGTTTGCTTGGTCCTACACTATTTGCTCTATACATGAATGACATATCGGATCTCGACATGAATAGCGCTTCGATAATATCGTATGCTGACGACACAGCTATTATATTTCACGCACATGGATGGGAACAGGTCTATCGCATGGCGGAAATAGCGCTCATGACGGTGGCGAAGACGCTAAACCAAAATCTACTTACTCTGAACATTAAAAAATCTAAATACATTACCTTCCACAAAACACTTGCTTCTAGCCCTCCACAAAGTATGTCGCTCCAATTCCACACTTGCCAGTTTCACCATAATACCACCCAGCCTAGCTGTAACTGCGAAACATTAGAGCGAACACAACAAGTCAAATACCTGGGGGTAATCATTGATGAACGCCTCTCTTTCAAACCGCACATACACTACATCTCGAAACGCATTCGCAAACTGATTTATATAATAAAAAAACTGAGAGATTGTACATCAATATCCATTCAGCGTATGATATACTTCGCAATCTGCCAATCTATCATTCAATACTGCATCTCAGTTTGGGGCGCAGCTGGGAAAACCACACTTATTGAGCTTGAAAGAGCCCAAAGAGCGGTCATCAAGGTTTTCCTAAGGAAGCCGTTCTTTTATCCCACTGATGCAGTCTACAGAGAATTTGCAGTACTCCGCGTTCGTCAGCTATACATTCTCAGTGCAGCCCTACACATACATAAAGACTTAAAAAATAGAACTGATATAGAAGCCTTATAATCCAAACGAGTTTTCAAAATGCCGCTTTTTCGTGCCACCTCTCTCCTAACTAAACGATGTCCTATATTTATGCACCCACTTATTTACAACAATTTACATAGTTACTGTAACATCATAAACGACACTTACGCTGCATTTAAAAGTAAAGTAAAAACTTGGCTGTTAGGACTCAGCTACGACGAAACTGAAAGATTGTTAACTTCGAACTTATACGTGTAACGCACACGCGTACACACACACACTCACACACCCACACACAATTTGTATTACTTTTTTACATCCAACTACTACTAACCTTAGATATTTACAGATTATTACAGAATTGAACTGTATTGCAGTACAGTTTCGTTAAGATTACTCACCTCAGGCTCTCAAGATACAGGCTTGCCTAGTTTGAGAGCCACTGACCTTGTGTTTGAAATGTACCATGTTCACTTTGCATAAATAAATCATTATTATTATTATTATTATTATTATTACCCGACCCGGGGATCGAACCCGAGATTTCAGCGTTAGCCTCAGTTGTAACGCGTACGCATTACAACTGCGCCACCGAGGCAGTCAACCTCGAGTCAGTCGAGGCATAAAGTAATGCTCATGTAAATCTACATACCATTACATTACAGCAGCAATTTTCAATTATCCTTGAATATCATCATCACCCTGTCCTTATCCCACTCGCAGTGGGGTCAGCGCAACATGCTTTTTAACACATGATACAGAAAGATTTGGCTTGTAGTTTTTATGACTGGTCGCCTGCCTGACGTCAATCCCTTTGTGGAGAAAACACCCAGACCCGAAATAAATGTTTGTGGATCACATTTTCACACACTCGGGCCGGAATCGAATCCACACCCTGTCGCTTCACAGCCGGATACTGCGCCACGGAGGCTGTCTCTATTCCCTTCGCAGAAATAATTTTGCTTACTTTTTAAGCATGAAGTCAAACTTTTCTGGGAGATCTAATCCCAGGTAAAATCAGTAAGAATAACTCATTCAAAATATCGCCCTGCCAATCGATCACAAGACTCTGTTTACTCATACATTTTGTACTGCCTCCTGACCAAACTGAGAACAATACTTTTATATTCCTAAAAGAGACTTCCGATGGTTGTGTTACGTGTCAGATGGCGCATCAGTCACGCAGCGTCCGTGCCTGTGTGCACGTTTCTACTATACACTCAATAAAGGGAGATAATTCCACGACAGCCTCTCTGTAGTTATCCTAAACATGTTTTGGCAGATCCCAACGCTATTACAGCCGCTATCGAAGTAGCACTTTCCTTGCCCAATCCGAATCGCAATAATACACGACCTCGACATTGGACACGCCTGCGAGTCCGAAGAACTCCCACAATTGGACCTCGGCACGCTGATGTGCAGAGACGGCCCTTAACTATACTCCCCAGCGATTGTTCAAGCTGAGGTCTCAGTCTTCTTAAAGGCGCCTCTGTGCTTAATCGGTACTAAATATATCATACTAATATTATAAATGTGAATGTAAGTTTGTTTGTCACGCTTTCACGCCAAAACTACTTAACTGATCATCATGAAACAATTTTGTCTACAGCATGAATGGGCCGGCTCGTCCGGGTCGTTCTCACAGAAAACCGACGTAAAGTAGCAGCTTGCTGCTGCGTTTCGTACGGTGAGTGGGATATCCGAAGGCCTAAATCTAATCCCCTCCCTTCCGAATCCTATAATTATCCCTTTCCTTTAAGGTCGGCAACGCGCCCACGATTCTTTTGGTATTGTGAGCGTACATGGGCGGTGGTGTTCACTTACCATCAGGTGACCCACTTGCTCGTTTGTCGGCCTATACAATAAAAAATATAAAATAGAATTGAACTTCGTCATCGTGTAGATGCGTCGCTACCACCGCACCCGCCATTTGATGAACCATTGATATACCATCGTGTAAAACAGCCCTACGATTACGGTTATTACATACAATTTACTTCAAATAAAATCACTTGAATGAATAAAATAAAACCAACTCCATCTGAGATGTTTCCCTTTAATTGCAAATTTAAAAGGACTTTTTGTAAGAAGAAAAATGATTTTGGCCGACTTAAACCTTCAGAGGGAATGATGTTAGAATAATTTATTCTCTCCTAGCAGTGCCGATGTCATTGCAGACAATATCATTTTGGTAGTATTTTGAGTGCATAGAGTTGCCTGCGAAATGTTTTGGTACGATGCTGTCTGGGATTATGTCTTATTAAATTTTTCATGCACGCTCGTCGGTTTATACTGTACCTGATGGAAATGCAATACTTTCCAAAATAAATGGTGGTCAACTACCACCTATACCACTAGGTTATCTATTTATACTGCCAAGCTGCAAGTATGTTAGTATCGATGTATTTCAGTTCAAAGGACAGGAAGTGTAATTACTGGGAATTATGAGATTTGACATATTATGTGTTGGAATGATGAGCGCAGTGCAGTGCCATACAGTGCTTTGTAATTCAAAGTGATGTGTTGTTATTGTTTATGGGCAGGCGTGGCGCTCACCATCAAGCAAGCGCCATGCAGGATATTAAAAAGAAACTTATATCGTCAGATGTATTAATTTTACCATCCTAATATAAACTGCTATGTATAAAACGTGGGCTATAAAAGCCACGCGGTGACCGACCCATTTCCAACGAAATTTTGTATAGCCACTCAACGGCACCTTCTTTTCGGCCAATTTGCTTTTGTATGGGACGATGTGTCGCTTTTGTGATTGCTTGTTTATTTGTGATAAAGTTTCTGCATAATATACGAAGCATAATGCATCGAGGAGATTTTATTTGAGTGGTAGAGCCATGCTGTAGAATTGTTGTCTACAGCATGAATGGGTTGTGTCTCACAGAAAAAGTAAAATAGCCGATTGCTGCTGCGTTTCGTATAATGAGAGAGATATCTGGAGATCCAAATTTCCTCCCCTTTCTAATCCCTTAAGTATCCCTTTCTTTTAACGTTGGCAACGCGACCATGATTCTGGTAATGGGAGCGGTCATGAGCGATGGGAGATCACTTGCAATCAGGTGTCCCACCCACCACATGCTTTAAAAGTAGAAAATTTGGATGTAATTGTTATAGTTCCGTATCCAAAAGATGCCATCGGGTCTCTATTACTTTTATCCTAGAAAAGGACTCATGAAGGAGTAGCAACGAATTTTTTTTCAACGAGACGAGCAGATCTGTCTCCTGCCCATAGACAGAACATAACTTTATACGCACTCACGCCTGTAATCCCCGAAGGGGTAGGCAGAGGTGTAACCAGTACACCCATATTTCGCCGATCGTATCTCCGTCCCAAGATGTGATAGGGGGCGAGCCTATCGCCATAACAGGCACAAATTCCAGACTCCGGGCTGATACTGAACATTTCGTAATAGAAAAACCCAATATCACTTTTACCCGACCCGGGGATCGAACCCTAGACCTCAGCGTCAGCTTTAGTCGTAACGCGTACGCATTACAACTGCGCGACCGAGGCAGTCAGTGTACATAACTTTGTATTACAAAACACTGCTCGGCACTGAAGTACTTTCGATGTCGATAAGATGATCTCATAATGTCCAGTAATTAAATTGGCTTCAATGTTTTTCAAATAAAAACACAACATATTACACACTCCTGCTTGGCGGGAGAAATAGACAAAGCGGTAGAACCAACCCAGACAGCTACTCGAATACGAGGGACCTACCACCTAATGATAATTAAAATACAGTATTAATTAAAACCAAGACGCAACCTAACCACAACACACAATTAACGCAGACAAAACAAGAAAAAGCTGTCTGGTTTCAAATAATAGAGAAACATATCGCCGGTGTGGGAATCCATCCAATTGTGTGTTATGTATCTAATTAACATTATAATTACATTGTTGCTGTCTACATCAGATATCTGAGTAGCCGCAGAGAGGTTTGATTCAATCTAGTTAAATAAGTTTTATGTGGCGATAGCCGGAGTGATACGGACTGTAGAGCTGAAAGTCGCCGTTTTTCAATAAAAAGTGAGTATGAAAAAGCATTCAGTTGTTGTTAAACAAACAAAATTATGTCCATTTTGAAACAATTAGAAATTAAACATCTTTAGAATCCAAGAACCAGACAAGATAAATCCAATATGTATATAAACACTTTCAGAGTAAAATAAATACTCACTGTATTAAGAAATCACAGCGAACACTAAGCTAGGGCTATAGTCTACAAATCTTTACAGATGAGGATGAGGACGCTATTGTTGGATCCCGGAGCCCGCAAGGATTCAAAGACGCTCCACAAACAGTCTCCAGTTCATATTTCACTGTCGACTTGCATTAAATTGGTATAAGTTGTGAGAGAAAGCGTATTAAGGGGGTGTGGGATTTTTTATTAGCCTTTGAAGGCAGACAAGCTGACAGCCCACCTGATGGTGGTTACCATGACCTATAGACTTCAGCAGTACCAGGGGACACAGTCCAGCCATGGAAATACTTTTTTAGCTCTCGTTTGAAGAAGGACATATCATAATGCTAAGGAAAAACTGTCGAGGGATGTTCATTCCAGAGTCGGCAAGTGCATGGGAGAAATGTCGTCTAGAAATGCACTGTACTAGAGGTGGATGGTTCCAGGTAAAGTGGATGTACTTTTCTCCGATAACGAGGGATGCGGTAATAGAAAGGAGATCATGGGATCGTTTTAAACAGTTCCTCAGAGCCCTCCCCCTAGAACGATGGTAGAGCCCGCAAAGAGATCCAACGCCCCTCCGCATACCTACGGACTTCAGACCATCTGTAAAATTAGGGGAGTCTACAACTCGAACGGATCGCCTTTTTATTTTGGTAAGCGCGGTTTTCTGCTTCTCTTTTTAGTCAGTCACTCTTGAAATACTAGTTATGGTTGACAAGATGGTGATATACGGAAGGTCATCAGTCTTTGATTTATTTTTAATTGATGATATGTGGTACCACCTATGAACACCTATAATGCAAGAAGAATCACCAACCTTGAAGGGGAGGGATAATTACAGAATTGGAAATGGGGAGTGGGATTGATTTTACTTACAGCGTGGCTCTATCATTTCGTTGGTAGCATTCCCAGTGCACTTTGTTAAGGAAGATTGTATTGTCATTTTAATCAGCTCAGTGAGTAGGGGAGATATCTATACTTATTTATTTCTGCTACCTGACCTTGCACTACTATCCGTTGATTCTTTGTTCCTGGAGATATGTCCTAGGATTAACTGCTTTCAGATTTATTATAAGCTGGTTTGAAAAAGATAGCCTACAATCGCTCTTCCCTAATATTTTTTTATTCGCCTGATGAGACGTCACTCGCTTGATGGTAATTCCTCTAGCATTATATGTGTATGGGCATGGCTGATCACTTATTAACAGCTGACTCGTCAACTCATTTGCCTTCCGCTATTAAAAATAGAGTAGGGCGCTCCTTCCGCCTATCACTTATCCCTCAAGTGTCTCCTAGCTTTAGACGTTTCACATTAGTTACCTGATTATATTCCTGTCGAACCCACTCCAGCGAGAGCGTGGCGTTTGGCACCATTCTTTAAGTTTTTCAAGCAGTTTATCAGATTCAAGGGGAAACACGAATGGAAAAGATTTACTGCATTTACCTAGGGCTTAGAAAATATATTTTTATGTTAGTAGAAAGATGTGCCAATTATAATAAATTTTAACGGTGAAATAAAACATAATATAAGGCCTCGTTTATATCCACAAAGGGGTACGTAGAAGTGCAATTAGTGCACTGGGAGTTTGCTGAGCTTTGGAGGTTTCTACGGAGATTTCTCAAATAAACTATTCAGGTTTCTTCGTGCTGTTTTCCTTTGCCGCTTTGATAATATATACGAATATTTTAAACGTACGTGTCGTGGGCTCTAAGGGTTGGTCCTCGATCAGTCCTCACGGTAGTTCGATCTAATCTACGCTAAACTATCGCCTCTTGATATGATAATAATGATATGAAGTCTGTTACTTTAAGGAAACTGAAAGTTTATTCCTAGTTACAAAGATGATAGTTATTGTACCGCCGTTAAGTGACAACTAATTGCTAATGTGTTTTGTAGGGTGAGCGAGATTTTCGGATCCTCAAATCCCTTCCTTTTCCCAATCGTTCTTTTCACTTAATTTTATAATCAACTAGATTTTCTAGCGGCTCTGCTTGCGTGATTATCGTTTTATGGGACTAAATGTAGCCTATGTTCTAATATAGATCATGGTCTATCTGTGTTACTGTGTGCAAAACTTCATTCCAATTCGTTAAGCCGTTAACGCGTGGTTGATTAACAAACTCACAAACATGTAAACATTTATATATTTTATAATATTAGTGGGTTTTATTTCTTTTATTCATTCAAGTATTGCTATTGCCTGCCTCGGTAGCGTATTGTAATGCGTATGCGTTACGACTGAGGCTGACGCTGAGGTCTCGGGTGCGATCCCCGGGTCGGGTAACAGTAATATTGGGTTTTTCTATGACGAAATGCTCAGTATCAGCCCGGAGTCTGGAATTGTGCCCGGTATGGTGATAGGCTCGCCCCCTCATGGGACGGAGATACGCTGGGCGAAATGTGGGTGTAATATTTACACCTCTTCCTACCCCTTCGGGGATTACAGGCGTGAGTGCGCATGCATATAGGTATTATTATTATTCGTATCTATATCGCTGATTGTAGTTACCTCGTGCTTGTCATCCAAAAATAAACTTTAGGGTTGCTAAGTGCACACAGCAGGGAATGTAATGCTTTCACAACGTAGTCACCCCAAAATGGACTATACCACGGGGGTCCTTTGTTGGGGGGATCATTGTTGTTGGGGTGGCCCTGTGTTACGGAGATGGGCTTATATAGCCGTAAAGGACAATGTATAGATGTCAGAGTCAACAACCCTAGTCTTCTCTTCCTTAAACGATAGGTCGCTATGAAACCAATATGAATTCAAAAAAGTGGTAAGTAGTATGCCATTATAAATGGTTAGAGCCACTCCTTAGACAGTTCTGTCTACAGAATGAATGGGCCTGATGGATCGCATTGTTACCACTGTCTCTCAGAAAACCAGCGCGGAGTGTAGTAGCAATTTGCTGTTATCAGGTCCGCTTCACTTCCACAATTCTAGTATTGTAGTTGTTCATGACGAATGGACGTCACTTACAATCAGGTGACCTACTTGCTCGTTTGCTACCGTGTTCATAAAAATAACTTTCAAATTTTTTATGGAGAAGTCACAAGTATTGAGGTGTCCTCTGTTTTTTTTTCACCGTTTTAACTGTACTACCGTGTACCGTGTACTCTAAAGGTGTGTACCCTAGGGGATATAATCGAACCCTTGACCTCTGTCAGGGTAGTCCCTTTCCCCATTAGCTCGTTTACAGTACCGATGATGAGAAGCCTTAATAATGATGTGAAATTTGTATCTTTATTTTTTTTTTTCTACCAGAGCTGCCTAACGTGCAAGTGATTCCCGAGATGGTAAGTGATCTTAGAGTGAAGTGGATTGCCTATGAAACCCGCAAAACCACAACAATCATGGGTACGTTGCCTACCTTAAAGCGAAGTGTCGCTGAGAAAGGAGAAGGAGAGGAGATTTGGGTCACCGGAAATCCCACTCACGATATGAAACGCAACAGCAAGCTGCCACATCACGTCGGTTTTCTGTGAGACAAAGATACTTCCCCAGTCGAGCCGACTCATTCATGCTGTAGACCCACTTACAAACTACTTACGGAAGCCGACTTTCTAATGACAACAATGGACAAAGTTTCTGGCTATTGCACACGGCAATATTTTTTGAGGTTCATATCTCCCTTTCCCAATCTCTATTCCTTCTCCTTAAGTCCGGCAGTCAAATTTGCCAGAAAAATCTTTCTATCAACTTAATATCAATCTACTTAATTTTATGCACCCCTCAAGAGTTCTTTCCCCCAATTTAACATAACTTTACCTAAATAATATTATAAAACCGGTACGCTCAGCACGTATACACCAAATAAATGTATACAATACCCTTATTTTAATAAAAACGGGTATCAGCAAAAAGAAGTAGCGAGATCAATCCGTTTTCAAAACATTTTCGCGAGTAAAGGATTCCCACAGTATTGTACCGTGTTGCGATGCTCTCTGTCGTCACAGCTAGCTTTTGACATCGATGTGTCGTTTTATGCCGCTATTTTTTTTTGCATAGGCCGGCAAACGAGTCAGTGGGTCACCTGATGGTAAATGATCTCCCCCGCCGCCCATGTACGCCCACAATACTAGAAGAATCATGGGCGCGTCGCCGACCTTATAGGTAAGGGATTAAGGTATTGGGAAGGGGAGGGGATTTGGGCCTCCGAATATCTCACTCACCGTACGAAACGCAGCAGCGAGCTACTACTTTACGCCAGTTTGCTGTGAGACAGTTGTAACGACCCGGACGAGCCCGCTCATTCATTCTGTAGACAAAACTGTCTACAGCGTGGCTCTACCACTCTGAGAAATCAGAATCAACTCTTTAAATCATTACAGTGATTGGAAGTGGGCCACCAACTGCTTAGGTTCAAGGCAATGGCGAAACTTGGTTCCTATTGCGGGTAATACCAGATACCTTCAAAACTATGGAACGCAAAGGTGGATCCTGGCATTAAAACGGCCAACGCCAGGCAAAAAGAATGAAAAGACAGCACGCTAAGCACGGCAATAGCTGAATTAAAATGAGTTCTGATGGTGAAAACCATATAGATAGAGTTAATGGTACGTTTTAACTGGTGGTAGGGTACAAAACTGTCAAAAAACTGATCTAGTCGCGTCTAGATTGTTGATACGGCCTTATGAATGACAATTTTCTACTAAATTCTTGCGTCGGCCGTGCCATAAACTATCTCTATCTAAATGAGTTTTAACTCATACTACAGTGCCGTCACGTGTTGACATGCATCAGAACATCAGCGAACTCATATCGAAGACTTCGTTTTGTACATGAAGGCGTGCACAACCTTCTGCCCCAATGTCAGGAGTTAGATTCTGATGACAAACAGCACGACACGACCGCCAGCGCAATGGATGCAAAACTTGACCCGTCTTATTAGAAGAAGAGCTAGGTGGTAGGTCCCCTAGGTGCATACGCAAGAGGCCGCCTGGGTAGGTAACACTGCTTTGACTATTTCTGCCGTCAAGCAGCAGTGTGTAATCACCGTTCCGGTGTTCCGGTTTGAAGGACATAGAATCCATTGAAATTACTGCGCATTATGAGACTTAACACCTTATACCTCAATGTGACGAGCGCAGGTTAGTGCCATGCAGTAAGTACTTCATAATTCCGAGTTATGATAGGTGTTGATTCTGTTTATGCGCAGGTGTGACGCTTACCATCAGGCGAGCGGCCTGCTCGTCTCGTCATCTAAACCTAATATTAATAAAAAAGACCATGCCCAGCAGAGGAACACGTCCCGCTGCATCTTATACATTTCACCAGAATTCAAACCCACTTCAATAAACTACATGACACATATATGTACTTAACTGAATCGATCTGAGTAAAGGGTTGCACATAAAATAACGATATATGTCGCCTCTGAGCACAGGGGAAAATATACCGTAAATTTCCTTGGATAATGCAAAGCCAGCGGGGAGTGTTACAGACTGTCGAGACGCAGGTACCGGGTTGAAAACCAGCCCCGAGGGCATATACATGTCATCATGTATTATTATAAAGGCCTGTCTCGCATTCAAAAGGTGTTTTTTTATTGCATAGGCCGGCGAACGAGCAAGTGGGTCACCTGATGGTAAGTGATCTCCACCGCCCATGTTCGTCCACAATACCAAAAGAATCATGGGTACGTCGCCGACCTTAAAGGAAAGGGATAATTAATGGATTGGAAAGGGATAATTAATGGATTGGAAAGGGGAGGGGGTTTGCGCCTCCGGATATTTCACTCACCGTACGAAACGCAGCAGCAAGTTGCCACTTCACGTCGGTTTTCTGTAAGACAGTGGCAACGAGCCGGACGAGCCGACCCATTCATACTGTAGACAAAGGTGCTTACAGCGTGGCTCTACCATTCACAAAATCGCATTGACCGAGTAGTTCGCCCAGTGTATCGCGTACTTATCTACGTGGCGTGTATCAAGTGCACCGGGCCGAGGTGTGACGTCGCGTCGCGTCGGCTCACTGAATCGTGACACGAGATCTAATTACCACAGCTTACTATAGCAATATAGTATGGCAAGTAGCGGATAGGGGGTTTATTAAATAGTAGCCTTTGCTCACGGCTCCGCCCGCATGATCCGCCTTTTCCGGGATAAAAGTAGCCTATGTCACCCGGGGATAGTTTCCTCAGCTTTGGCCTCAATCGTAACGCGTACGCATTACAACTGCGCCACCGAGTCAGAGGTATTATGAAATCATAATTATAATTCCGAGAACAAAAATTGCTCTAGCCAAAAAAGCCAGGCATCTATAAACAAATAAATAAAATTGAAGTGTCTGTTAATAATATTAAAATAACCGCTTTTTAGTACATGTATATACGGTACATATACCAAAATAACATTATTTACCATTTTTATCTGTCTGTCTGTTTGTTCCGGCTAATCTCTGGAACGGCTGGACCGATTTTGACGTGAGTCATTTGCAGATAGGTGATGTAATAAGGCGTAACTTAGGCTATTTAGGTACGTTTTTATCCCGGAAAATGACATTCACGCGGGCGGAGCCGCGAGCAAAAGCTAGTAACAAATAAATATCGAATACTGAAAATGAAATTTTTCTAATATACAATATTATTTTACAGAAAATGAGGGTACATTGCCCTCATATCATATTTGATTTGATCAAAGCGAGCTATTTTAACAAAATCCTTTGAATAAAATATTTTAAATAACTGTAGTCAAATAAGCAAGTACATTTGCATAGAGAACTCACAAAATGTATGTATCTTTATTTACATAAGAAATTGAATTGAGAGACATCGCGAGCAATTTACATTACAACACCCAATAAAAAGGAGGAGGCTAATTTTTTTTGTATATACAACGTGTTACAGAAAGGTGTGGTCATATTTAAGAGTTAAATACACATGATATTGAGTGTTTATGTATTAATCCTAACAAAATCTAGACATCTTAAAATTTAACGCTAATTTTAATCACTCGTTTATGAAGATCGATAAGAACGATCACATAACTTTTTTCTTTCTACCTGCTCTTATCCCACTCGCAGTGGGGTTGGCGCAATATGGCCTGGATCTGGCCTGAGTTATTACGACCAGCCGCCTGCCTGACTTACACCCCTCTGGGGAGAACACCCCCAGACCCGAAACAAACATTTGTGGATCAGAATGAAGTCAGTGCCCTGCAGTGCTTTATAGTTATGTGTGTAAGTTCCGTGTCTATTTATGGACAGACCAGCGCTTACCATCAGGCGAACGACCTGCTCGTCTCATCATTCAGGCTAGTAAAAAACATAGATGCGTTGTAGACCTTTAAGGAAAGGTATCGGGAATGGGAAGGAGGAAGACTTGGGCCTCCGAAAATCACACTCATAGTAAGGAACGCAACAGCAAGCGGATACACGTCAAATTCTGTGACAGATTAATAACAGTTTGGAGGGGAAGGCATCGGTGAACTTTCATTGATCAAGTTGGAGATATTCTCGAGAAAGGCCAGGTCAGGAGTACCCTAAACCGACATGCATGTATGAAAAATTTAATGAGAGTCAATGAGGCCAAAGAGAAGGATTGCAAGGATCGTAGCAAGTGGAAATCCGTTGTTTCTGCCTACCCCTATCGGAAACAGACGTGAGTCTATGTATGTATGTATTAATAACCTGGTCGAGTCAACCCATTAATGCTGTAGACCAGTGTCTTATCTAAAGGCCACACACCATCAGGTGACCCACTTTAGCTCGAGCCGGCCTCTGCTATAAAAAAATAACATAAAACTCTTTTTAAGAACATGATGGAGATACTCTGTTATCTTTATTAAACAATCTTAACTTAAGGAGTGAAATGTCCAAGTTGTAGATTAAAACAAAAACAAAATAGCTTAAGGTCTTGGAAAGTCATCGTGAAGAGGAGTACGTGACCGAACTCATAAGTAGCTAGGGATAATGTACAATACCTTAACACCCTCAGTGGTGTAGTAGGTGAGTAAGTATTGAAACGAGAGGCTGCAGGTTCGATATCCGCATTCAAATGTTTTGTGTGATTCACAAATATTTGGATATTTTTATTATTAGATGCCTATGACACAAGACTCGTACCTTACGCCACTAATCCCCAAAGGGGCGGGCAGATGTGTAACCAGTACACCCACATTTCGCCGAGCTTATTTCCCTCTTATCATGTGATAAGGGCGAGCAATTCCAGACTCCGGGTTGATACTGAGAATTTCGTAATAGAAAAATCCAATATCACTTTTACCCGACCCAGGGATCGAATCTGAGATTGAACCTCAACACAGCAGTCGTACCGCGTAGGTACGCACAACACCCGAGGACTACCACCGATGAGATGACCCACTTGTACGTTTTCTGGCCATCCAAAAAAAAAATGACTCATTTACTGCATAAATATGGAATATTAAGCAAATACGGACGTTATTAACTCTCGTTCTAATTACTATACAAATAATAATATCATTAGGTAAATAAACGAAATGCCCCAAAGCGTTGTCAAGGAAAATCACTACTCATTCGTTGATCCTTATTCTTAGAGTATTAGTTTTAGAGTTCCGTGACTAAAAATGCGAAAGGAGCCCATTATTGTGTCTACGCCATCTATATGTATGTCGAAAGGCAGCGAAGCGGTAGGTTGCGAGTGGTAGAGCCACGCTGTAGACACTTTTATCTACAGCATGAATGGGCCGGCTCGGCCGGGTCTTTACCACTTTCTCACAGAAAACCGACGTAAAGTAGCAGCTTGCTGCTGCGTTTCGTACGGTGAGTGAGATATCCGGAGGCCCAAATGCCCCTCACCTTCCCAATGCCTTAATTATCCCGTTCCTTTAAGGTCGGTAACGTGCCCATAATTCTTTTGTTATTGTGGGCGTACATGGGCGGTGGAGATCACTTACCATCAGGTGACCCACTTGCTCGTTTGCCGAACTATGAGATAAAAAAGGTAAGGCTTTAACTAGCTCTGTCTTTTGAAACTTATCACAAAATCTTTGTTAATAATACTAGCCATATATTATACACATCCCACTGCTGGGCACGGGCCTCCTCTATTGAATGAGAGGGGTTAGGTCTTCATCCAGCATGCTGACCTAATGTGGGCTGGCAGACTTCACATACCTTCGAAATTCATATGGAGAATATCTCAAGTATGCAGGTTTCCTTACGATGTTTCCGTCACCGTTAAAGCTAGTGATAATTAACAATTAATACACATGTAGGTAACTTAGAAAAGTCAGAGGTGTATGCTCTTGTGGCTGGTTTCGAAGCTGCGACTTTCGTCTCGCCAGTCCGTACTCGTACCACAACCCGCTGAGCTAACTTTCTGCTTTCCGGATATTTTGAATATTTGTTAATGCAAATAAATAAATAACACCCAACATAACACATATAATCCTGACCCCGCAGTAAGATAAGATTATATTGTGTCGTGGGTATCAGCAACTACGAGAGGCTTTCGGTCTCACAACACCCAGACCCAAAACAAATATATGCGGATTAGACAAATATTTGTGTCGTTGCGGGGATCGAACCCGCGGCCTCACATTTCACAGTCGACTACTCGCCCACTGCGCAACAGAGACAGTCAATATCAACATTGGTCCTGGGTTCAATACCCGGGTCGGGCAAATCATTTACGTTTGAACTTCCGATTCGAAAAATCGCACGTGAATTGCCCGAGATTGTAATTCATGAACTTCCGATTCGAAAAATCGCACGTGAATTGCCCGGGATTGTAATTCATGCCATGGGTTCGTCCTCTATCACATCATGGGACGGAAATAAGCTCGGCATAACATAGGTGCAGTACTAGTAGAACTTCTGTCCACCCCTTCGGGGATACACGTTATGTTTATATATAGCGGATATTATAGCAAAATAATAAAACAAAGTATAATTTTAATGGTGATTGTACGGAACTGTTCTTGAGCGAGTTTGACTTTCACTTGGCAGTTTTATGCTTCTTAGAGTTTCATTATCAACGAAATTGCAGAAAGTCCGATAACGGTGTTATTAACCCCCACCAAAAAAGAGGGGTGATATAAGTTTGACTGAGACTGTCTAGATGCATTTGGAGAAAATTTATTAATTAAATAAAGAGATTCCCTGCCCGAGACTGCTTCGATGACTAAATTTTTATGCGTATGCGTTACGACTGAGACTTACGTTGAGATCTCGGGTTCGATCCCTGGGTCAGGTAAAAGTGATATTGGGTTTTTCTATTACGAATTGCTCAGTATCAGCCCGGAGTCTGGAATTGTGCCCGGTATGGCGATAGGCTCGCCCCATATCACATCATGGGACGGAAATAAGCTCTGTGAAATGTGGGCGTACTGATTGTAGCTAGTTACATTTTATTGTTGAAAAAATATACAGTTCGGTACAGTTTGCCGCAAGATACGGCCGTAATACCGCACATATCTCAAATAGCAAATACTTTATAGTATGCTGTTTTGGTTTCCGAATGTGCGAGGCCTTCAACAAATGCGTTGTGTGCATGGTAGGTAAAGGTGTTACACCATTGCCTACCCCTTCGGGGATTACAGGCGTAATTGCGTATTTATTTAATGAAATTATTATTAACGAAGTGTTACTAACACTTTTTTTATTGTTTTGGTTATTGGCCTGAATGATGGCACGAGCAAGTCGCTTGCCTGATTGTAAGCACTACGCCTGTCCATAAACAGAAGCAACACCTACAGACACACTAACCTTGAATTACAAAGCACTGCATGACTGCATGATATTGGACTGCACTCGTCACCCTGAGACATTGTACTCCTTTTACAGAAAAGTAATTAATTAATCCCTATATAACAAGCCCTTTTAAATTAATATGACATACGCACTCTCGCCTGTAATCCGCGAAGGGGTAGGCAGAGGTGTAACCAGTACACCCACATTTCGCCGAGCGTATTTCCCCCCTATGATGTGATAGGGGGTGAACCTATCGCCTTTTTTTTTTTTTTTTAGCGTGCAAGGTACTTAGAAAATAATCCTGATGGTAAGCAGGTGTAAACACCTTTACCGCCCATAAAACAACCTATCGCCTTACCGAGCACATACTCCAGACTCCAGGCTGATACTGAGCTTTTCGGCAGTCACGCATTACAAATTAATATGACTGTTTAATTAACTTTTGATGACACGAGCAGATATCTATGAGTGGTAGAGCCACGCTGTAGACACTTTTGTCTACAGCATGAATGGGCCGTTCGGGTCGTTACCACTGTCTCACAGAAAACCAACGCTTGCTTGCTGCTTCGTACGGTGAGTGAGATATCCGGAGGCCCAAATCCCTCTCGCCTTCCCAATCCTTTAATTATCCCTTCCCTTTAAGGTCGGCAACGCGCCCATAATTGTTGCATTGTGGGCGTACATATTAGAGAGATCACTTACCATCAGTTGACCTACTTGCTCGTTTGCCGGCCTATGCTATAAAAAAAACTCGCCTGATGGTAAGCGTCACGCCCGCCCATAAACACAAGCACTACTAATAACCAGTTAATTATAAAGTTAGTACAACTTTGCAGAGTAATTTACATTAATGATAGGTATTCTAAATGTTTACTTAATACTCGCTTTTAGTCGCGGCTTCATTTGCATGAAACTCTTTAGCCTAATTGTAATTTCGACAGTGGCATAGTGGGCGAGTAGCACAAATCAACATCCACAAATATTTGTTTTTTTGTCCGTGGTAGTTCCTGATACCCACGATACAGTTAACCTAGTGTGGGGTCAGGACTATGGGTATGCCTGTTGGGTGGGTTGTTGAAAACATGAAGGTGTAAGGGCCGCCACATAATACAACTGAACGGAACGGAACAGCCATCGGCGGTTTATTTTTCAAGCTTTTTTACAGGAATAAAAATAATAAATACATACACCCAACAGTCACACACATAGTCCTGATCCCACACTAGGTAAATCTGTTTCGTGGGTATCAGGAACTGCGAGGGCCTTACGGTCCCACAACACCCAGACCCGAAACAAATTTTTGTGGATCACACAATCATTTGTCTCAGTGCGGGAATCGAACCCACGGCCTCTCACTTCGCAGCGCCACGGAGTATGTCACGGAGGGAATGATAACATAAACATTTCACATCATCGACGGCGCGGTTATTCCGTTCCGTCGGACATAACTCGAAGAATAACACAGCCCTAAATGACAGTCACGATGTGAACACACTTTTATCTACAACATTGGGTGTGTGTCGGCTCAACCGGATCAGTACCACTGTCCACAGAAAACCGAAGTGAAATGGCAGTTAGCTGTTTCGTACGGTGCAATTTTCGGAGGTCCAAATACCCCTTCCCCTTCGAAATTCCCATTAATTTCCGTAATGATCGGCAACGCACCTCTGATTCTTCAGTATTGTGGAAGTTCATAGGTGGATATCACTTACCATCAAGCGATCCGGTAGCTAGTTTGTTGACATTTTTGTACTGGAAATGTAACACGTAAAATATGTGATTAAAAATCGAATGTCTCGGTGTATCCCCAGCGCAAGCTGCGACCGCTCTTCTGAAACCTATTTTAGTGTGTGCGGGGTGGACGCGGCGTGTGCCCGTTTCTGTGAATTGTGAGTGTTTGTGCTAGTTAGTGTAAGGTAAGGGCATTCAGTGATATACACGTATTTTTGAGTGTGTTGAGTAACAATTTCATTGATTATTTTAACTTTAAATAAGCGAGGATTATAGGTACTTCGAATTATGAGTACTGAGTGACAAAAATAGTTTATTTTTTATTTATTAGGATTACCAACAGTTGTCACATTGATAATTGTACTAAAAAATGCATATAAATAAATTGAACTAAATACACAACCACATAAAGGGAATCTCAGCATGCAAAACAGATCCATTACAGTAGATACTAACTAACATTAACCATAAAGATGTGACTTATATTATTTAATTTAACATAATGAAAAATTACATTTCATTGATAAGGTAAGAGTAAATTGTTTTATAAGACATGGCCATTTTACGAAATGAATATCAACAAGATTGCTGCATTCATTTAAGATTGTGTGATTGGAGAGTTGGCACCAGAAACTGTTCTACGCGGTGGTGGATAAAGGGTGTGATGGGATTGCGGGGGATTCTACTTGGAACGCGTAAATTGAATAAACTTTTACTGCATGTATCTGTGTACATTATGATATAGGACAATAATCTTCGGAGAAATTGTATCGAACATTGAATAGAAGAGTGACACTTTACAAAACTAAAACTAACTCAAAAATACTTAAATTAAAAAAAAATGGCTATTAATATATATTTTTATACAAATAACATTTTCAGCTTCTTATTAAAATAAATGTAACTTATACAGATTCAATCACGGTCTAACTTTTATTTTGGTCCCGACGTTTCAAAAGCTTTTCACCCTTAGTCACGGGAGAGACTGAGGTCGTCTAGCTAATATTATTAAATTAGAATAATATTATTATTATAAAAGGTCTAGGTTTGAATTTCTGTATTTTTTTTTGTTTTATAGGAGGGAAAAAACGAAACTTTCAACAGGCATTGTATAAAATTAGGTTTTGGAATAGTGTCACTGTTCTATGCAATTAGCGGTTTTTGGTGTACATATTTACAAATCTTTACAAGTATATTTATGTAAGAGTAATACAAGAATTTGTAAGATAAACTACGTTTTGAAAACACTATACAGCAAGAAAAATATATTCTCTCTCTTTTAAAACAACAAATAATTATCAATAAACTATTATTTTTACATTTAAACGGCAAAACCGTCGTATTTAGACAGAGTAATTTCTTGTTTTCTTCTCTTAAAAATACAGAGATAGTAAAAATGTTGATAGAAAAAATAAATACGGTTGAAGAATTGTTTCCGCAAATCATTTGTATTTCTAGTTAGTATTGTTATTAATGCTAGCTGCTATGCAAGCCCAAGCAAGACACCAGCAGGCCAATTCTCCTAATTTTAAATATTCAAAATATCATTCCGATCTAGTCTCAGCGTCAAGAAAGTTGCAAATGGCATTCTCTTAAACCAATAAACAACGTCAAATGTGAACATAGATTGTAATGAGATTGAATGTATAATAATAGTTGACTGAAGCCAAAACGGTATAATGCTACTGCTAATGCTAGGTTGCATTAATTATAATATCAATAAATGTGCATGGTTTCATTAAAAAATAACGTTTTACAAAACTTAGGAACCGACTTCAAAATAAAAGCACTGAAAAGTCAAAAATAACAAATTCTTTAGGTCTCTTTGGAGTCGGTGAAATTTAACTTGACCAGTAGCGACACAGGCACTGACTCTAAAGAGACCTATAGAATTTGAAATTTTTGACTTTTCAGTGTTTTGTCATTTTTTTTGTGGTAGTTACAGCATTAGCATGTAAATTCTAATACAATAACACAATCGCGGAGAGTGTATTGTTGTCCGTTAAGGAGTTTTATTTTTTTTACCGTACTCCGTCATCAGATCTTAACCAAATTTATATGGGACCGCTAAATTCTATCGAGTGAATTTTTTTCCAATAAAATCGGTATCCCTATCACATCGTGGGACGGAGATACGCTCGGCGAAATGTGGGTGTTCTAGTTACCACTTCGGGGATTACAGGCGTGAGTGCGTATGTATGATTTTTTTCCAATAAAATCGGTCCACAATTGGCGGAGAAATCAATGTACATTGTATACATAAAAAACTCCTACTTCTTTTTGAAGTCGGTTAAAAAGGTCTAACAGGTTACTTGATGCCGGTAAACTGCATTCACTTGTGACATTTCACCACACAGAGAAGCGTGACTGTGACCAACACGCGTGACCATTGTCAAATGTTGACCTAATGTCACGGGGCGAGAAATAATTTAACCGACCATGGGTGCAAACCATACTAAAAAAATAAATAATAGTTTAAAAAAACTAAAAAAATACGCTTTTATAGAAAATCCAACTAGTGGGGTGCTTTTCAGGATATTATCAAAATATTTATAACTATTGATACCATGCACCCCACGCTTTTTTTACAATAAAATTATTTTTTCTTACACTATTTTTAATTCAAATTTATTAAAAATTATTTCTATTTTTTGTTGGACTTTCTATAAAAGCGTATTTTTTTAAACTATTATTTATTTTTCATTTTTTAGTTGAATTTTCAATAAAAGCGTATTTTTTATTTCAAACTGTTTAAAATATTGAATTGTCATCGGTCCTTAATAAGTATGCCAAATTTCGAGTTAATCCGACGTTTTGAAGGGGGTCAAAATCATGTTCAAAGATTCCGTTACATATAAACATACATACTAACATACGTATGAAGCTAATAAAAAGCTATTAAAATGTTATGCAGTCTTCAAAATGTTATAAACACGAAGCTGAAATTAACAGCTACAAAACTTAATATAAAAAGTGGCGAAAAAAATGTCATGTCCGCAATGCAAAGGCATTTTTAATTTAAAATTTGTATGCTAAAATGTCAGCTTTTATCTTGTTGTGTCGTCCTCGTGTCCCCGTCCACATGGATGAATTTATTACCAAATAGATTAAAAAAAACAACAAGTCAGACCAGTCTGGTACACCTAGGGTTCCGTGGTAATAATATTTAAAAAAGGTCTTTAAATATTCAAATTCAAATCATTTATTCTGTAAATTGGATCATAATTATCACTTTTACATGTCAATCATTTTTTAAGCTATATTACATTTACGACGGCATTTCAGGGCTAGCCATGAGAAGAAATGCCGAAACAAACTCATGGGTTATGGCCTCTTTTAATGTCCAGACATTGTTTTACAGAAATTATGCGAGTGTAATGTACAGAAATTCCTGGATTGGCCCTTTCAAGAGATAGCCAAAAGTATACCAGACATACGTAGCACTCGCACTCACATTAAAAAAATTAATGAAATAATGTATATAAAAAAAAACAGTTTAAATTTATATCCTTATGCTAGACGTTACGTGAGAACAGTATTATTTTATTAATATCAAACGACAGTAATCACTTCAACTCATAGTTTATTGGTTACATTTACAATATCACTGCTTTACAGACCACAACCCCATGACAGGATTCTCTATAGACCGTTCTCTAATTATAACTCAAACAACTAGAACCGAATAGTAAACCAGCATAGCTACCGCGTAATGAACACTTGGACTATCGACTGACCACTGCACTTAATGAACTGGAGACTGTCTGACTGACTGCGGGCAAAAGACCTCCAGTTATGGCGACAACCTCTAATATAGCATTTAACTACCCTTCCACAACTATATCGCACGATTATTATTTCAGTGTACCCAACGTTGCTTTCTCAGACCCCAGAATACGCTAACACTTACTAGGTACAAAAAGTACATATTCTTATTAAGTACTAATTATGAGGGTCATGCTAAAAGAAATATATTATTGTTATGCTGTAGGCAGTTTGGTCTACAGCATCAATGGGCCGGCTCGATCGGATCGTTATCAAATAAATACACCCAACAGTCACACACATAATCCTGACCCCACACTAGGTAAACCTGTATCGTGGGTATCAGGAACTACGAGGGACTTGCCAACCCACAAAACCCAGACCCGAGATAAATATTTGTGAATCAGACAAACATTTGTCTAGGTGCGGGAATCGAACCCACGGCCTCACGCTTCGCAACCGGCTACTCGCCCGCTGCGCCACGGAGGCTATCAAAAGTAAAGTAGCGGCTTGCTGCTGTGTTTTGTATGGTGAGTGAGATATCCAGAGGTCTAAATCCCCCTCCCCTTCCCGATCCCTTTATTATCTATATCTTTAAAGCCTGCAATACGCCCATAATTCTTCCAGGAATATAGAGTTCATAGGCGGCGGAGATCACTTACCATCAGGTGACCCACTTGCTCGTTTGCCAACCTATTCTAACAAAAATGAAAATCTAATTGTTTTTGACATTGTTATGGTATTTAAAGTAATACATAATCCTTCATAAGTTATTTTTTAATAACGTACTATCATTGTAATTGTGTCTAGGTTATAAGTCCCTCCTTCCTCCGTCGTCGTCCCAAACATGTTTTGGCAGATCCCAATGACTCTATCACAGTCGCTATCGAAGCAGCACTTTCCTTGCCCAATCCGTATCGCAATCATTATTAATAATACGCCACCCCGACATAGGTCACGCCTGCGAGTCCGAAGAACTCCCACAACTGGCCCTCGGCACAATGATGTGCAGAGGCGGCCCTAAACTATACTCCCCAGCGATTGCTCAAGCTGAGGTCTGAGCCTTCTAAAAGGCGCCACTGTGCTTAATCGCTACTAAGTACATTATGCATATTTCTGGCTAGAGCGCCATAAGCGCCGGCTTTATTGTCAGGTGAAGCTGTAAAAGCAATATAGGCTAACAACACGAAACTATTCGAAAAAGAAAGGTAGGTCCCTCGTATGCGAGAAGCCGTCTGAGTGGTACCATCGCGTTGGGTGTAGGCACTGATCTTTTTCAGTTCAAAGGACATTGAAGCTAGTGAAATTACTGGGAATAATGAAACTTATCATCTTCTGTCACGGGGTGACGAGCGCAGTCCAGCGCCATGTAGTAAGTTCTGTGTGGTGTTGCTTCTGTTTAAGAGCTGGCGTTGCGCTTACTATCAACCTGCTCATTCAGTCATACGAAAAAAAAATACTTTTCTCTAAGACTGTGGTGCCAGCCTATACATACTGTAACCAAAAATCTTTAGCATATCTCTACCAGTTACAAAAATTAGCCTAAAAATACGCTTAAACTTATTGGACGCTTACATTGGAGTTACATTATATCTAAAAGTTTCTTCTCAGCGCGTGTACTATTTCGCAAGTTTTAAAATAGATTTGAGGGGATATTACAGATTTTACGACATGTTTACGTTTAAAATATAATAGAAAACAAAAACATGACGAAAATTATTAACTAAACGTGCTGCTAACGTAAATATTGGTGATAAAGTTATTGGAGCCATGTCAAGCACGTAGAAACTAGAAATATTTTAAATGAAGTTTTTACATTTTTTTGTTTATGTGAGCTGCCACCTTCACGCGGTACTCTACTGATTAAGGGAGGCAATGATGAGGCATAGCTCCCGTTGCGAGTTGTGGGGGTCAGACGGCGGGTCGCACCATAAAATACCAAATTCACAGTCAAATCTTGACGGAAAGGCGGACCCTGGCATTAGCCCGGGATAACGCCAGGTAGAAAAAAAGACGCGTTGTAGAATAAAATAAAAAATAAATACATACATAGACTGCTAAAACATAATCCTTCCTTTTGGCTTTGTCGCAGTCGGGTATAAAAGTAAACAACACAAACAAAAATAAACAAAATCAATTTTAAGTTTTGTCAATGCTAGGGCAAAAAAAAGGATGGAACGCAATATTACACGTCAGTGCGTAAGCTAAGTTCTAGGCGAGGCACTGGGGTGTATTTGAGGACATTTGGAGAATCCCATCATGATATCCACTGCCTGTTGTAAAAGGCGACTAATAGGGGTCATCATCATGTCATAGCACTCTTTGTATTTCCAAGTTGGTACATTGTGCGATCTCAAATGGACGGCAGCACGGTTGGTTGGTCTCATTGCTGCCGTTGACGCTGACGGCGTCCTTTCGTGCGTAGGGGCTTCCAGGTCCTGACAAATTAAGATACGGGCTGCTAAGCGGTACTGCGCAAGGTCGGTTCCAGTAGAAGTCGGGGCGCTTCTCGCCTCGGGAACCCAGAGCCGTCCCTAATGCACCGAAGAAGGTCACCGCGGGATTTTGGTTGGCATTACCGGTATAGGGTGTAGACTGTTTTAGGATGTCGGCCCAGAGGACGTCCAGATGTTTCTTCCATCTCTCCCGGGTGGCTTATGGTTCGTGTCCAACATAACCGTCCTGCTTCCCCCAGATGGGGGCGGTAGCGATAAAGCGTTTGATCCGCGATAAAAAAGGCACCAGGCGTGTGTACTTATATTTATATGATTACCATTACGGTCCTATTACGAGTATCCTACTTCCTAGATTGAATGTTTGTTAGTTCGGATGTTTGTCAATTCATGACGCTTTAGCGGCTAAATAGATTTACGGACAGGATTAAAACACAGGCTTTTATCTTGGAAAATAAATTCACGTGGCCAGAGTTACGAGCAAAAGTTAGTACGCTCGGCGAAATGTGAGTACTGCTTACACCTCTGCCTACCCCTTAGGGGATTACAGGCGTGAGTGTGTATGTATGTATGTAGTATCTCATAATTTAGTTCTTTCCTAGTATATCTCCCATGGGAATTAAAACAATACTAGCCGTTCCGGTAAATGCATCGCATTAATTACTTTTAATATTACGACGCCTACTTTAGTAATTATCGTTAAAGAATGGTCGGAAATGGTGTTATCCCACGGGAAACATTGTTGTACAGTTTTTGTCCTGGTTTAAAACAACTACTTTTTGAATTGTAGAGCCACGCTTTAGACAGTCTTTTCTTCAGCATAAATGGGCCGGCTAGACCGGGTCATTACCAATGGATTTAGAAAATCGACGTAAAATAGCGGCTTGCTGTTGCATTTCGTACGGTGAGTAAGATATCTGAGGCCCAAATCCCCTCCTCTTCCCAATCCCACTATCCATTTCCTTTAAGGTCGGCAACGCACCCATCATTCTAATGGTATTGTGGGCGTACATAGGCAATGAAGATCACTTACCGTCCAGTGATCTACTTGCCTGTTGCCGGCCTTTGCTATCAAAAACAAGAACAAATAAAATGCAATTTGCATCCTACTATTGCAGATGTCATTTCAATATTGCATTAAGAACACAATTGTACTGAAAGCGTTGTTTGCTGGAGACAGGTACTTAAGTGACTCGCTTTCCTTCTCCAAGTTAATATTCCTTTGCTATTACTCGGTTACTTGCTACACCGATAATTCAAATGGTTTTTTTTTAATGGAAAACGCTGTTTATTATATTTCGCGGGATAAGAGTTTTTGTTTTTAAAAGTACGAGTAATGGAAAGTACATATACATCCGCAGAGGTGTAACCAGTACACCCACATTTCGCCAAGCCTATATCCGTCCTTTATGTCATAGGGGCGAACCTATCGCCATACCGGGTACAAAAGCCAGACACCGGGCTGATACTGAGCATTTCGTAATAGAAAAACCCAATACCACTTTACCCGACCCGGGGATCGAACCCGAGAACCTTGAAGGCCAATGCTGAGGGCCTCAATCGTAACTCGTACGCATTACAACTGCGCCACCGAGGCAGTCAATAATTAAATCATTATCAACTAAATTTTTGAGTGGTAGAGCCACGCTGTTGACAATTTTGTCTACAGCATGAATGGGCCGGCTCATCCGGGTCGTTACCACTGTCTCACAGAAAACCGACGTAAAGTAGCAGCTTGCTGCTGCGTTTCGTACGGTGTGTGAGATATCCGGAGGCCCAAATTCCCCTTCCCTTCCCAATCCCTTACTTATCCATTTCCTTTAAGGTCGGCAACGCGCCCATGATTAAATTAGTATTGTGGGCGTACATGGGCGGTAGAGATCACTTACCATCAGGTGACCCACTTGCTCGCTTGCCGGCCTATACTGTATATAAAAAAAACATTTTCTTGATTAATATTGTGTCTGATAAATACCGTATACTTCGATATTCTGAAACCTTTATTCGTAAGTACTCCAAACCTTCGATATCTAAATTATGTCCAGCAATAAACACCTAAATTCCAATACGATGACTAAAGGATTCCATTACAATACACATGCGCCCGTGAGTCCGGTTTGTGTGGTTACTAAAGGCAATATATAAATTAACTATAATTAAACGTAAATATTGTAGTATTGGCAGTTGTTTTACAGAGCTGGAGTAAGGATGGTATCCAAAATATACAAATAATGATACCACCCCCACAATCCGCAACGGGAACCAAGTGCCTCGTTCGTTAATCAGCAGGGTACGTGTAGGTGCTGTTGGCTGACATAAGACGTTGATGGCTAACTTACACTCCAAATGAACTTTCCCTTACATTGTTTATAATACATACATACGCACTCACACCTGTAATCCCCGAAGGGGTAGGCAGAGGTGTAGCCAGTACACCCACATTTCGCCGAGCGTATCTCCGTCCCACGATGTGATAGGTGGCGAGCCTATCGCCATACCGGGCACAAATTCCAGACTCCGAGCTGATACTGAGCATCTCGTAATAGAAAAACCCAATACCACTTTACCCGACCCCGGGATCGAACCCGAGACCTCAGCGTTAGCCTCAATCGTAACGCGTACGCATTACAACTGCGTCACCGAGACAGTCCTATTGTTTATAATTTAACTTCATATTGGACAAGAACAAGAGTCAGAAGACAGCCTCCGTGGCGCAGCGAACAAGTAGCCGGTTGCGAAGTGAGAGTCAGTGAATTTTATTCCCGCACGTTTGTTCGTGTGATCTACAAATATTTGTTTCGGTTATGTGTGTTGTAAGACCGCAAGTCCTTCGTATTTCCTGATACCCAAAATACAGGTTAACTTAGTGTCAGGCATCGAAATAAGATGACAAGAAACGTAACTGAAGCAAAAAAATTACCCCACCAAAACTCTGTGCAATGGGGTGGGGCTATAAAAGTCTGTGCAGCTCGTTCATTCGTCAATTCATAAAGATTGATTCATGATCTCTAGTTGACACTTATACACCTAATTTCTGCGCGGTGCAGAACGCCGTAGTTCGATTTATAAATTTAATATTTAGACATTAACTTTTATGAAATAAAGTTGATATTGAACGTTTATTCATTTATGTTGCGTTAGACCTTTGTATGTGTAAGTAAGTGAAGCCGTATTTTTGGCTGATTCATATGAGAGTTATCGTTCTAGTCATGTTATTTAGATGGGGTCAGGAGTATGTGTGTATTTATTTATTTGGACAACAAAACAGATTACAATCGAAAGTAACATATAATATCTACACACATATTACACGGTCTTATACTAGATTGTAATCCTAATTATGTTGACACATCACAATAATTAATAGTTATAAACAGCCATAAGTAACAGTTGTAGGTAAGTAACTACAAAAAAAAAACATAAAACTATGCAGGAATCAAACGCAAAAATCGCACGCTTTTAACAGATATGTAAGTTGTATTATAAAACAGGCGATGCGGGTGGTAAGTGTGATGTAAGTACGTTTATGACTGAACATTTGAAAGTACTTTGCTTCGGGGTATTTATTATAAATGCAAGGACCTATGCCTTCAAAATCTTGCCAAGTCCACACCAACACGCTACATTTGTGTTGCACTAAAATAGACTTATTTACTACTTGTGAACAATATTCCACGGGTAGTTTACCGCACAAATGACCGGGTCTCTCTGCATACGGAATTAACGATGTTTTGCAATGCATTTGAAAGACATTTTGCAGTTCAAATGAGTGCGTTATTTGTGTAGACGTGATATTGATGTTTGGCGGTCGTCGGTACCATTGCTTCGTCTATTTCTGCCGCGGGCAAAAGCTAGTATTTATATATAAATGTCTTTTTAAAAATCCCAACACGACAAAATAATTACACTACACAGTGCAGTCTATGTATTTAATGCTGATCAATAAGAGACGCAGCATGTCCCGACAATCGCCAGAATGAAGTCATATATGGTCAGAATACGACATGCCGGCACGAGATGACAAAATTTTGCACCATGGTAGCTACCATACGTGGTAGTCGTTAGCCAGTATTTAATATAATTAATAACTAATTCAAATAATACACTTTGTAATAGTCAAACTTTCGAATCCATATAGTAGTAGGAAATACACATACTTATTTAAAAAAAACAGCAGATTTTTCTGCAGCAGAGGCCGGCAAATGATCAAGTGGGTCACCTGATGGTAAGTGATCTCTACCGCACATGAACATCCACAAAAGAGTCGTGAACGCGTTGCTGACCTTAAAGGAAAGGAATGATTAAGGGGATTAAGGTCTCCGGATTTGGGTCTCACTCACCGTATGAAACCCAGCAGCAAGCTGTTACTTCAGATTTTTGTGAGACTGTGGTAATGAACCGGATCAAGCCGGCCAATAAAACGGTCTACAGCGTGACTCTACCGTTTAAAATTGTTTAAACTTATTTCATAAATTTGTTTAAACCATGGAATCTATTTGATTACATCATAAACCAGCAACACTTGTGTAACTCCCACTAAATCTAAAACCGGTGCGTTTTATTATTCGTATAAAAATTATGAACAAACAAACTCCGCACAAACTACATAGAAACTAACTGTACTAACACTAACAGCTAACAAACTACACAATTTTGTTTCCTCTAAAATTCCGTTCCAAATAATACAAATATTGTTGAAATTTTCAAAAGTTAGACGCACTAATAGGTAAGTTAATTATTGACAAGTTAGGTTTTATCAGATTTCGAATGCAAATAAGCTGAGGGGACTTTTATAGCATAGACTGGCAAACAAGCAAGTGGGTCATCTGATGGTAAGTGATCACCACGACCCATATTAATACCAGCCTTGATTTTACTCGTCCCACTTCTGGGCACAGGGGCCTCCTTTACTGAATGAGAGGTGTAAGGCCTTAATCCACTACGCTGGCCTAATGCGGGTTGGTAGACTTCATATATCTTCGAAATTCTAATGAAGAACTTCTCAGGTATGCAGGTTTCCTCACGATGTTACCTTCACCGTTAAAGCAAGCGATAACTAGCAATTAATACACACATAACTTAGAAAAGTCAAAGGTGTATGCTCTTGGGGCTGATTTCGAACGACCGCACAGCAACAGTGCTGTACAGTGCAGGTTAGCCTCGAGCAGGACGGTAGGTAATTTTCTTTTAAAGGAAAAGAGTAACCCCCGGTTTCAATGAAAAAAATTATAGTATTTGATGTCTCTTTAGTACCGTTTGACATACGACTTTTCATATTAATTTGAAAGTTATGTTAGCTAACATGTGTGTCAAATCAAAGGTGTTGAACACGCTTCTAGCAACTCAATTTCGACTTGACATGAGATTTGACATTTGATTAGTTAATTGAACATTGATCAGCCTTTCAGAAACCGGGCGTAAGAATTGGGAAGGGGATTTTGGCCTCCAGAAACCGCTTACCATCCATGTCCGTAATGCAAAAGCAAATTACGTCGGTTTTTGATATATCATATTCGCAACGTGTCTCCAAAACTTTGTCTCTTTCTTTCAAGGACACTAGAGCCAGTGAAATTTGTAGCCCTTAAGAGATTAAACAATCTATGTCTTTTAAGATCGCAGTTTACCATGAGCTTTGTAATTGAAAGTTATGTGTGGTGTTGCTTCTGTTTATAGGCTTACCATCAGGCGACCGACCTTATCGTTTCGTCATTGAAGGTCTTCTTCTTCGATCTGCCCTTATACAGCTCGCAGTAGAATCAGCGCATCATGCTTTTAACACATGTTACAGAAAGATTTGGTTTATAATTTTTACGACCGGCCGCCTGCCTGATGTCAACCACTTTAGGAAGTCTTCCTCATTAAAGCTAATAATAAAAAGTTTTGACAAATCCTCACGAATGAACAAGTGCGGCGTCGTGTATAGTTTGCGCTTCGTCCATGATTCGGCGCGCACTCTAAAAGCCTACACACACTAGCGATTATTGTTCTCCGCCGAAGTGTGAAAAAATATGTCCCGAGGACTCGTGGGCGCAGGCCTTTAGGCACTACCAACCATCAAAAGAATCCGCTTCATTTAATTTCTTGGAAGGTGGTCACATAAAACAATACACCAAAGATTTGCAAACCGCACGTCATGAAATAGTTTACGGGAATGTCTATCTTACCGTCAAAATTCTTTAAAGACGGGCGTGGTGTATATCAAAATTTCACTTCAATAGCATACACAAAACACGGTGTTTTTTTATTTATGGACGTGACGTAAATTGCTTTTTATTTAACGTTATACAAATAGATGCACGTGGGCGATCACTGATTCAGATATCCTTTATAGTAACAGAGGTTTGACCTAATTGTTGCCCTACTATATTTTTACTTTTTACCCATGACATTTTGCTATGTGGTAGGCCCCTCAGTCTCAATCCGATCACTGTTGTGTTTCCGACATTGAAGCCAGTGAAATTACCGATTATGACACTGAACAACTGAACTCGGGGTTACGAAGTCCAATGTCATGCAGTATTTAATATTTCCAGGTTCAGTGTGATATGGAAGACCGCAAAGCGCGGCAGCTTCCTTACAATATACCTATAACAAAAATCCTGTTGGGCGCTGTAACTGTGATATCAGAATCGATATCCAAACGGAATTAAATAACTCGCATACGAAAATGAGATAATAAAAATAATCATATTTATTTTAAACTTTGTTTATTTTATTGTTTGTAAACCTTATTTCGATTGATTACCTCTGCAAGAGCGACGACTCGGAGCCAGAGCGAGATAGCAAGTTGCGGCGTCTACGTGCATCAAACGCGCTGCGCAGCGTGCGCGCCCAACTTCTTCAATACGTCACAACAGTCAGCTGTCCATCACTTTTCAGATGAATATATATTTTTTAAAATATGTTTATTATTCTAAATTTAATTATTTTTATTAAGCTACCTATATGTCTATCTTCACGACCTAGAAGGGGCCAACAGGTTTTTTTAGATATTGGATGATTGTATACAAAGCGATGGTGACGCTGTCGCCTGACTCATACCCCACGTCACGGTGGCTTCTCTCAGTCGGCCATTTCTTTCTACCTTTAGATTCTTGGACGCTTTAGTGTTAACTGAACTGAAACCCCCGAATTTTAACACAAAGCCTTGACAAAAAGGCTTGAAACAACATAATTTGTACAAACGTCAAGCGGCAGATAACGGTTTGAAGTTAACCCTTTATCACAACACCTACGGGAGCCGCTTTCAGGGAAATATGCCGCTTTGTTCCGACATTTTATTTCTCAATTATTAGGGTTGGTTGGTTTTATACAACCGCTTTTTGATATTACACTTCGTTATTTTAGCGTAGTGTTATTTTTTTATGTGTTGGGATTTTAACTGTAGCCATTTTAATAAAATAGATGACTCTTTTTAACCGACTGCAAAAATAGGAAGGTTCTCAGTTCTATTGTATTTTATTAATATTCAAGCATAACTCCGCCGAATGTGACCGATTTGGATATCTCGCTGACCATACGAATTACAAGGTGCTACTACACATCGGTTTTCTGTGACAGTGGTAACAATTCGGGCTGGTTCATTTATGCTGTAGACGAAACTATCTACAATGTTTATTTATTTATTTATTTATTTATTTATTATTTACACACTACACTACCATTACAGGTTCAGTAACCTAATGCGATAATGCAGTTTTCAGATTAAAGGACATACATAAAAAAAAACTAATTACAAAATAAATAAGAATAATAAACATATCAACGGAAACATATAACACTTATACAAAAAAAAAACTATAAAACTATAACAAGATGTTATATAAACCCTTACATAATTATAACCTATGTCCTACGAATAACACAACGTATGCAAAACTATCTTTGCGAACTCACTCCAATAGCATGTAAATAAATAAATTTTGTCGTGGATGATGTTTATTGTCCGTATCGCTTGGATGAGAGGCGTCTTTGCCCCCAGGTTTGTCCTGGCTGCCGGCACAGCCAGCAGCTGCGGGCGCCGCTGCCTCCACACGTAACGATCCGGCACACACAGACTCAGGTGGCACAAAACACCTGGGTTGTGCTCTTTGCCACAACCCACAACCCACAACGTGGCTCTACCATCACTCGATTATAAGGATTTCTTTTACTTACTTTCGTTTTGACTAGTGCTATCTCTGTTTAGTGCCAATGCCCTTTATGCTTGGATGTTACCACTTCACCTGGTCATGAGTATCTTCTATAGTAACACCACTTGCATCTGTGATATTGTTCTCAGGGATAAGAGAAAAATACAAAAGTTGCTCTTAGAGTTCGTGGTTTAAAACAAAAATGTAACTTGGCTTGGACCCTGTTGTGAGAAGTGGCTAAATTTAAAAGTTGAAACCTGGGGCCGTGGGTTCGATTCCTGGACTTGGAGAAATGTTTGTCTGATCCACAAATATTTGTTTCGGGTCTGGGTGTTGTGGGACCGTAAGATATTCGTACGAGTAGTATCTGATATCCACAATACAGGTTAACCTAGTGGGGATCAGACCTATGTGTATGACTGTTGGGTGTATTTATTTTTTTCAAAGATTTTCTTTTATTTTACTTCGTTCGAACATCATTTCGATCTTTGTTCATTACTTCGATGACTAGGACTAGGTAGTAGGTCTTTGGTTTGCGAGAGGCCGTTTGGGTAGGTACTATCGCTTTGTCTAAGCAAGCATTGTTGTTGTAGTAAACTCTTTAGTAAATTGATGTATTTGGAAACTCGAACGTTTTAAATTATGAAGTTGATTTATCATTGTCATTGTAACTTTTACGCTATTATTAAATAACGTATATTTAATTGCTTAATTAATGATATTATTTCAGTTGTGTTTCGGTTTGAAGGACATTGAAGCTAGTGCATTTATTGGAAATTATGAGTCTTAACATCTTTTGTCTCGGAATGATGAGCACAGTGCAGTATTTTGTAATTCCAAGTTTTGACTGGTTTTATTATTGTTTATGAGCAGGTTTGTCGCTTACCATCAGGCGAGCGACATGCTCGTCTCGTCATTGAGTTGTCGTCCCAGTCTCCATTTTAATATTAATTAATTTCATCTATAACTTTTGTATCGATAAACATACTAAACTGTAAACTGATTAGTAACTGAAATATAATCCAAAAATCAAAAATTACAGCTTCATTAACAAAAAAAACTTTCTTCCATATATATTTCAATATTTTCAAGAAGTGGTAGCTCAGCGGGGAATGATATGGACCGTCGAAACGAAAGTCGCATGTTCGAAACCAGCCCCAAGAGCATACATTTCTAACTTATCTAATTTACGTGTGTATTAATTGTTAATTATCGCTTGCTTTAACGGTGAAGCAAACATCGTGAGGAAACCTGCATACCTGAGAAGTTCTCCATAATTTCAAAGGTGTGTGAAGTCTGCCAACCCGCATTAGGTCAGTGGACTAAGGCCTAACTCTCTCTCAATCAGTAGAGGAGGCCCATGCCCAGCAGAGCGACGTATATAATACAGTACTATAAAAAACCTGGAGTAATCATAATAAAATATATGGAAATCTGACGAATGTAATCTTGTTAAAAACGTATCGTCGACGTGTAATGAATTCATAATATTCCTGTACGTTCGTATAAATCTGTCACGAAGGGATTATCTTTTGTGATCTGACACGGGCAAATGTTTGTGAAATGATATCTTGCGTATTATGATGGCGATTTTCCGGAATTTCATCATGTTCACATATTACATTTATAGCTGACTAGCTTTTGCTCGCGGCTCCGCCCGCGCGTAGCTTATAACCATCTCCAGGGTCCCATCTATCTCTACATCGAAATTCATCAAAATCGGTTCAGTGATTTAGGCGTGAAAACGTAGCAAACAAATAGATATTTTTTGTTTTTTTCATAAAACTATCACATTTATAATATTAGTATGATGATAATAGTTTAATTAAGTTAATGAAAACAATATAATTTTATTATGGTTTAATGTAGATTTCATCAAACATTTATATACAACGTGTTATAGAAAGCGGCGGGCAAATTTAAGCAATGTATAGTATAGGGTATAAGTATTTTATCTCCCATAGTACCAAATCCGATTGCATTGCTTGGACAATAATTAAAGAATTTTGTTTTTTATCGAATGAGTAACATGTCGATATCGACTTTCAACTTTGGACAACACTAAATGATAAACAATGATAATATAGACCTCATTTCATTTACTTATTTTATAATTAAAAAAACATTAAACAGTTGTCAAATGTCAATATTTATTAGACGCAGTCAGTTCGGCAATTTCTGATTTTATGAAGTATGATTACGAGTTCAATAAATATGTTGTACTTGACTAAAAACAAGTATTATGTATTGGTACTTTGTGTTGGTGCAACTGATAACAGCTTTTAAGAGGATCGTCGACTGTATTAAGCCAAATTCATAGATGGAAGACCCGAGAATGAAGTCTTTAAAATGTTTCAAGACGATGGTGCCTATATTGTCTTCAGCACACAATCTCTTTCCGGTGTTAATTTGTGTTTAAATTACCTACAAGTAGAATTACGTACATCTTATTCAAGTTTAATAAAAAGTAAGTGTCGTACATAATAATTAATAGTGTTGTTATCAATCTTAATAAACGAGTGATTACAATTAACGTGAAATTTTTGGATGTCTTGGTTATTAAAAGATCCGAGAAATAAATACTCACTGTAAGGTGTATGTAATGACCCTAAAATATGACCACACCTTTCTGTAACACGTTGTATATTTTTCATACATACGCACTCACCCCTGTAATCCCTGAAGGGTTAGGCAGAGGTGTAACCAGTACACCCACATTTCGCCGAGCGCATCTCCGTCCCATGATATGCTGAGCATATGCTGAGCCAAGCCCATTCATTGTAAGCCGCCCATAACCTCAAATTATTGATATATTAAATTGTCATATATATCTTTCCTTCTAATGTATGGTGTTTTTTTTTGCTTGTATTGTCTTTTTGTTGTAATTCTTTAACATCTGTGTGTCTGTTTTTCTGTATCTCACTGTGTCGTAATTTATGTACCAAATAAAAGTTTTGTTGAAAGCAATTTTCTTTATAACTTTAACGTTATTCAAATAAAACTAGTTTATACGGATTTTATCGCGGTTTAATTTTTATTTTAGTCCCGACGGTTCGAAAGCTTTTCAGCCTTCGTGGTCACGGGAGAGACTGACCTTACTGCCTGACTGCACTGTACTTACTATTCAGTGCAGTCACTTTGCCGTGTCAGGATAAAACAAGTTAAAATAAATAGACTCAACAGTCACACACGTAATCCTGACCTCACACTAGGTTAACCTGTACCATGGGTGTCAGGAACTACGAAAAACTTGGTCCCACAACACCCATATCCGAAACAAACATATGTGGATCACACGAACATTTGTCTAGGTGCGGGAATCGAACCCGCGGCCTCTCGTTTCCCAGCCGGCTACACGCCCACTGCGCCACAGAGGCTATCATAAGAAAATCAACGTGATATCTGCAATTTATTAATTTAGCTTTATTCTTTTAACTGTAAAGTATCCAATTTCAATGGTGCAGTACCGTTTTCCTGCTATGGTACGGTACATAAATTTGATTAGTCGCCCAGTGGAGCTGAAGCGATGAAATTTCAGGAGAAATGTGTTAAATATTTTCCGCTATAAATATTTTTTTTTCTCGCCTATTACCTCATCTTGGGTAGAACTTTTGATCAGGTTTTTGTGAGTAAAAGGGATTTTGATATCGGGTAGTTGCTTCTAACTTACTAGACATACTCGTACATACGCACTCACGCCTGTGATCCCCGATGGGGTAGGCAGAGGTGTAACCAGTACACCCACATTTCGCCGAGCGTATCTCCGTCCCTTATGTGATAGGGGGCGAGCCTATCGCCATACCGGGCACAAATTCCAGACTCCGGGCTGATACTGAGTATTTCGTAATAGAAAAACCCAATACCACTTTACCCGACCCGGGACCGAACCCAAGACCTCAGCGTTGGCCTCAATCGTAAGACGTACGCATTACAACTTTGCCACCGAGGCAGACCTGCTAACTTACTAGACCTCGCACTATAACAAAGGTACTGCGCTGATATATTTTTGTCCGCGTCTGGATATCGACCACCGCACACTTTGGTAAGGCCCACTTATAAACTTTTGCACTGATTAATTAAACATAGTGGTTGTCTTTTTCTAGCCAATTTATAAATCACGTTGATAGAGAAAGACAACAGGATGTTTAACTAATCAATGCCTATGTAAGTTTTATAAGGCCTACAATTAATAACCGTTATAAACAGTTAAAAATGTCAATTAGAATAATATAACGTTTAACAAAAATTAGAAACCGACTTCAATGTACAGCAATAGCATGTAAATTCCAATAACACAATCGTGACGAGTGTACTGTTGTCCGTTGAGGAGTTTTTTTCTCCGTACTCCGTTATCAGATCTTAACCAAATTTATATGGGACCACATCACAGCTAAACTCTCTCGAGTAATTTTTTTTCTACAAAATCGGTCTATAATTGGCGGAGAAATCGATGTACATACATCATTTTTTTTTTACAACGAGCCGAATTGAGATCGTCCTCCTTTTTTGAATTCGGTTAAAAAACATCTTAGACTTTAAATGGCTACACGAATTTTCTTAAAACAGTGCGTTTCCAGAGGTAGTTTCTCCCACGCACTTTCAGACTCTGGAATGAACTTCCCTCTGCGGTATTTTTTCAGCATTATGACATGTCCTTCTTCGAACAAGCCTTAAAAAATTATTTTCACGGCAGGCAGCGACTTGACTATGCCCCTAGCATTGCTAACGTCTATGGGCGACGGTAACCACTTACCATCAGGTGGGCCGTTTGCTCGCCTGCTTCGTAGGCTAATAAAAAACAAGTATCTGTTAGACAGTCAGCCGTTGAGTGGCGTTTCAGTATTCGGGCGTCAGTAAAACGTCATAATTGCAATCCTCACGCCTCAGTCAACGCCACACGCGATAAAAGCGAGTCTTCAACTCATCGCTCGAAAATTGCTGAGAAGGCATGATTAGAATGACAGCAATAACTTGGTATTCATTCAACGCAAACAAATGTTAACAAAGGACCTATTTCAGCCGCCCCATATACCGAATACCATCAAAGTTATGGTATGAGAAGGCGGACCATAGCTTTACAACTTTGCTTCAGTAGGTCCCTCGTATGCGAGAGGCCAGAGGATTGGGACCACCGCTTTGTCTATTCCTACCGCCAAGCAGCAGTGTGTAAGCACTGTTGTGTTCCGGTTTAAAGGACATTGAAGCCAGTGAAATTACTGAGTGTTATGAGACTTAACATCTTATGTCTCGGAGTGACAAGCACAGTCCAGTACCAGAGTTTTGTAATTCAAAGTTCTGTGTGGTGTTGCTTTTGTTTATGGGCGGGCGTGGCGCTTACCATCAGGCGAGCAACCTACTCGTTTCGACACTCAAGCTAATAATAATAAAAAAGACTACCTATTAGTAATTGTGATGTACCAAGTAAGTGGAATCTCACGTAAGGAAAAACTGATTTTAAAAATAATATTTCTAGCGAGACTAGATCTTGGAACTTAAAAAAGGACTTGACTGTTGCTATATTTGACGCATTTCGAAACAATATTAAATTGCCATTTTAATATAAAGTTTCTCTTTAAATTACTTGGATTGAAAATATTTTTCATGCTCCACGTCCAGAGCGATTCTGTAACAACTTTTTGAAAGCTCTATAAAAAAGCTTGTTGTTTTAAATATAATATTCTTGTAGTTTCAGAGTTCTGGAGTATGAAAATACAATTAGTTGAAAACTTTATTCAATTATACCAAAAGTTATTATTTTCCTTTGATATAAAAAGTGTTATATTATTAATTAATTACCGAAGCTTTGATATTAAAAATATGAAACTGAATATAGTATGTAACAAAACTAAACAAAAAAAAAACTAAACATTTGTTTTTTATCTGTGCTATTGCAGTAGCAGTCAATAATTGATAGTCACTCGGCGAAAAGTGGGTGTACTGGTTACACTTCTGTCTACCCCTTCGAGGATTGCAGATGTGAGTGCGTATATAATGTATATTATTCTAAAATCTAAACGAAAGATGTTCCTGTACGTCTCCCGATTTTTTTTTAAGGCATAGGCCAGTAATCGAGCAAATGGGTCACCAAATGGTATGTAATCTCCACCGCCTTTGAGCATACCAGAGGTATCCTAAACGCGTTGGCGACCTTAAAGGGAAGGGTTAATTAGGGGATTGGGAAGGATTGAAATATTTAGGCCTCCGCAAGCCGCTACTTTACGTCGGTTTTCTGTGAGATAGAGCCACGAGTTTTATGAGTGGTAGAGCCTCGCTGTAGACACTTTTGTCGACAGTATGTATGGGCCGGCTTGACCGGGTTATTACCACTGTCTCACAGAAAACCGGCGTAAAGTAGCAGCTTGCTGCTGCGTTTCGTATGGTGAGTGAGATATCCGGAGGCCCAAATTCCCTCCCCTTCCCAATTCCTTAATTATCCCTTTCCAATATTGGTCCGCAACGCACCCATCATTCTTTTGGTATTGTGGGCGTACATGGGCGGTGGAGATGACTTATCATCAGGTGACCCACTTGCTCGTTTGCCGGCCTATGCCATAAAAAAGAAAAAAAAGATTGTGGTTACGACCCAGTCGAGCCGACCCATTTCTACAGTAGATTGTCTACAACGTGGTTGTACTATAAACTTATACTACTTACTAGTCGCATCGGTATAAGATAACTAGAACGATAACTCTCATATGAATCTGCCAAAAATACGGCTCCACTTACACATGCAAAGGTAAAATCACACGCAACAAAAATTAATGAACGTTCAAAATCAACTTTATTTCATCAAAGTTAATAAATAATGTCTAAGTATTAAATCAAGATACGACTTTCTGCACCGCGCAAAAAATTAGACGTATTAAGTGTCAACTAGAAATCATGAATCAATTTTTATGAATTAATGAATGAACGAGCTGCACAGACTTTTATAGCCCCGCTCCCTTGCGCAGAGTTTTGGTGGGGTAATTTTTTGCTTGGTGTAGACAGCCTCCGTGGCGCAGCGGGCGAGTAGCCGGTTGCGAAGCGTGAGGCCGTGGGTTCGATTCCCGCACCTTGACAAATGTTTGTCTGATCCACAAATATTTGTCTCGGGTCTGGGTGTTGTGGGACCGCAAGTCCCTCGTAGTTCTTGATACCCACGATACAGGTTTAACCTAGTGTGGGGTCAGGACTACGTGTGTGACTGTTGAGTGTATTTATTTATTTGGTGTATTTAGTTACGTTTCTTGTCATTTTATTTCGATGACTAGTCGTACTAGTTGAAATGACACTTTATACAAACATAAAAAGGATCAAGGGTGTGTTTTTCTCTTTTAACGTTTTTTGTTTAACTTGCAAATGGTAGCTGTTAAAATTTATGGCCGCGAAGATATCTAAACCGTTTTTTTAATGTTGTAACTCTTGCAAGTGTTTTATTCGTAATTTATTGCCGTGGAAGTTTTTGTAAATGATTGTTGACACCATTAAAGCACGTTATGTAAATATACGGTTCGTGTTGTGTCTTGGCTATGCTGAACTTTGTTTTATAGTGTAGGCCGGAAAACGAGCAAGTGGGTCACCTGATGGTTAGTGATTCCACTGCCCATGTACGCCCACAATACCAAAAGGATCATGGGCGCGTTGCCGACCATAAAGGAAATGTATAATTAAGGGATTGGAAAGGGGAGGGGGATTTGGACCTCCGGATATCTCACTCACCATACGAAACGCAGTAGCAAGCTGCTACTTTACGCCGGTTGTCTGTGAGACAGTGGTAACGACCCGGACGAGCCGGCCCATTCATGCTGTAGAAAAAACTGTCTACAGCGTGGCTCTACCACTCACAAAACTAATTAAAATGATATATAAAAAATGCGTTTCACTTATGACATTTCTCCGCACCGAAAGTTATGACTGTGGCAAGCTCACCGCACGCGTGGCAAACACAAGTGTAATGTAATTTTTTTTTTTTTAATTTTTGACGAAATCTATCTGTAGGTACGTTTTTTTTATCTTAGATTTAAAAAGGATTTTTTAATGTGTAGTCACCATCTTTAAGAGTCTCTTATTTACCACTACAGAGAAAATTCAACCAATTATTTTAAACGAAATAAAAAATATAATAAAGCAATTTATAAATACCTGTAAATATATATTTTTCTAATTCCGTTTCGCCTAGCATACCGTTAATTACAAAACATAACATAACATCAGCTCACGCCTTTATCCCCGAAGGGATAGGCTGAAATGCAAATAGTGCTCCATACACGTTTTATTGAGCTTATTTTCGTCCCATGATGTGATAGGCGGCGAGCATATCACCATGTAGGGCACGAATTCCAATCCCGGGCAATTCATGTGTGATTTTTCGAATCGAAAACTCAAACAAATTGTCTTTGCCTGACCTGGGATCGGAACCCAGGGCCTATGGTTGCTCAGAATAAGCAGGCTGTCACTAGACCAATGAGTCGATTTTTTTTTTTTATCCTGGCTCGGCCAAGTGACTACGCTACACCTGATGGTAAGTATAGCGCAATCCATGAATACTGTCGACCAACGATAGACACTGAATCTATTGCAGATCGGCAGAATTATGCCGGCCTGCTTAGTTGCTTCTTCACACTCCGTTTAAAGGCAAAAAATAAATAAAATGTCAATATTTAAATGCAAAAAATATGATCAAATCGGTTTCAGTATCCTTGAGTAGTTAACACATTTTCCCGCGTACCCACGTCAATCGTTTAGGTAGTAAGACAAGGACAGATATATAGGTTTCCACGTGTGATAGAAAGAGGGGCGATCGAAGCCTTAGCAAAGAGTAGATGCGATGCATTGATATTGCTTGTGGATATTATTATTGTGTCTCTGAGAGGGCAGAGATATTTTGGATTATAATAATTGTTAGTAAATATATTTAGGATACAATAAGAATATTTAGGAGCCTGTCCCTTAAAAGGTAATTAGATTTTTATATGTGTTTTTTTTATTAAATTAATTATAAAATGATTAATAGACTTTTTATTATATTTTGATGACAAGATCACGTAATTAGAATGGTTTTAGAATTAATACTGATTTAAGTCAATCAGTCAGATTTAAATCAATTTAAATCGTTGCCAAAACAAATCGTATATTAGTCGCCTCAATGGCAAAACGACAAGTTCGCTTGCTTGCTGGCAAAGGTCACGATTCTCTATAAACTGTAGCGACACTTGAACTTTGAATAACAAAATATTGCATGGCACTGTACTCTGCTCGTTACCCCAACAGATAAGATGTTGATAAATAAATGATTAATAATTTCGTTTGCTTTAATGAGATTCAAACTGGACTACAATAGACTGTTTACATACTGTTGCTTGGTGGCAGAATTAGATAAAGCATGTGTAGGTACCACTGCTTTATCTGGCTAGATATCCAGACGGCTTCTTGTATATGAGGAACCGACCACCAAGTAATGTTATTTCTTGACATAAGTCAGAAATTCACGTTGGCTTTAAAAATACACTACTAAAGAAACACGAAATTAAATAAAGGAAAATGACTAACTATAACAATCATCCAAAATGCATAATTTTAAATATTCATAACATTGTCACAACAAACTCAATTTAAAATGAAGGAAAAATAACCATAAAGCGAGACATTAATTAGTTAATTAAAGTGAGAACTTATCCATACTTTTGTTTATGATCTAGTAAAACAATGTACAATGATTGGGCCGTAAAATTATTTACGTTCACTTTGTTTATGCCGCGGATTGCGCTGTTCCCATTCAATTATTGCATGGTGAAAGGAAGACTTAACGTTTATGAGATAAAAATGAATTTTGTCTTCTATTGTTGTTGTTTTCTCATACGTATTATGACGCAGTGCATGAAAGTTACTATTAAAACGCGTTTGGTTCAATGGTTAGACTAACTTTCATATTCACAAATATGTGCATTGCAATCTTCGTGAAATCAATATCATGTTGATAAATGTGACTATTTATTGTAATTTATAAAATGTTAGAACACACGAACAGGAACACTAGTTAGTGTTCCTCCGAAAAATAAGTCTAGATTAGACACAGGCGTATACCTAGTTTGGGAGGAAGGGGAGTGCGCCCTATTGATTATAATCTACGACTGTGAAATAACTGTATGTCTCAAACTGAAATGTAGCTTATCAAATATTTGTGGAATAAATAATTTCTTATTATTTATTTATCTTTATCACTAGAGTTGGTCGATGTGATATTTTACTTTGCAGCATATTTAACGGGTGTAGTTTTGTGATTTTGGAGTCACAGGTTTTTCAGTGGCATAATTACTTTTGGTTACATCATTTAAAACTAAGGCTACCCGCGCGTGAGTCAGAAGATAACATAACTCGGTCATCTTTATGCCCAAACTGTATGGATTAACAGAATGCAGCGTAAATGTAATAACACTTATTTCATAAAACTACATTTTAGCTATAATATTCAGTAATTTTAGCGCCTAAATTAGGTAAGTATATTTTTAAATTCATCAAAACCTATTTTGTCATACAATTGAATTTAGCTTAAGTAAAAGTATAATTTATTTTGATATAGGCAGTAATGTCATATACACTAATTCAAAGAACGCTAATTCCATTTAAAACTGACGTCTAAACGTATTCTTAGTTTATTTTGGTACTTCTCTAAACATCTATATTTATAGACTTCATGTCAAAACCAGTAGCATGTTATAATAAACATGTGGCTTTAACGGATGCATCCATTTAATTGTCAAGGAGCATAATAGATCGTAACTTTTATGTTGTAATATCTTAATAAAACTCTTAATAAAATATCTTCAAACATGTGAAGTAAACAAAATAAATTAATAGTAAACATTAACGTTGCTTTAACAATCAAGATATTTATTTAAGCATTGTCATTTAGATAATGCTTGTTTGATATTTTAATTATAGAAGTACTTTCTAGAAAGGAGCTTAAACTGAACTTAATGTACTGCATTTAGATTAGTAATTATTGATATCAGGGTCATACAATACGCAGTATCACAGAATGTTTTTGGATTATTTTGGATCAATAAACTCTTAGAACTAATATTTACATCAACACTCAAATTAGGAAGGAATAAAATACGTTTAAAAAAATAACTAACACCTCATCATTTCATATTCTATTATTATAAAAATGGAAACAAATAAAGAAAACCTCGCGTAAACCAAATTACACATTCAAGATAATATTTTAAAATATAAACTTAATTCCCATTTAAATGTATTGCAAAACCCATTCAGATATAAAATCGTTTATCTGTTGAAATAAATTGAATTTGCATAGCGTCGCGTCTGCGTGTAAGTAATCATTGACACTATCAAAGCGGGTGCCCAGTCCGGCTCGACGCTCTCTCGAGGTGGCTGTTGTCGCGGAAAATACATGAAAATCAGAAAATTACGTACGTTTGTGTGTTTGTGAGTGGTCTATATGGATTATATACGTATTTGGTAAGTGATTTTAAATTTTTAAAGTACAGTTTTCCAAATAATATTTGAAACAAGGTCGAGGTAAAATGAGATGTTATCGCCGACCTTGGTAGAGATTTAAGATAGCAGTTTACCTTTGTGACGAAATACTATGTAGCAGAAAAAAAACGGAATTTCCATTCATTTTAATACAGGAAACGATATCTTTGGGATATTCCATATTGTGTTGTGGTTAATGGAGTCCCGTATTTATGATCAATATTGTATTTTTAACGTTATGGGACAGATTTTTCTGTGTTCTCTCGTAAGAGGATTTTTTTTTCGTATTTATTGTAGAATAGTTTATTTTTGTGCATTAATTCGTTGTTATTGTATGATTGATGGTCATTTAGTTATCAAATACGAAAACCATCCGTAGATTAAGACAAGGGCATGTTTTTAGTGTTTCTTGAAAATGTTTTATACCGGGGCCATTCTGGGACTTAAGACTATACAAGCAATGGTTGCAATCTTAATGAATCCAATATCACGTCTTTATCTTCAAGGGGTGGACAGAGCTTTATCGTGAGTTCACTAAGCTTATCACCGTCCTATGATGTGATAGGTGGCGAGCCTATTGAAATATCGGGCACAAATTGTACTCGGACAAATAAAATTTTGTGAATAGACACCCCAATCAAGCTGGCCCATTGGTGCTGTAGACAAAACTGTCTACATCGTGACTCTATCACTCAAAAAACATTCTTGTGACACTCTGGACCAACCAGTGCATATTCAGTTATTTGCTTTTTTGTTTTTGGACCCTTGTTAAACTTGTCTCACAGAAAACCGACATAAAGTGGCGGCTTGCCGTTACGTATCAAATGGATATTCATGAGCGGCAGACATCACTTAGTATTAGGTGACCCACTTGCTTGTTTGCAGTCCTCTTTTAAACATCATCGAGTATATTTAGCACTTTTTACGTTAATACAGCTAGTTCAAAGTGACAGACAGTTCTATCTATAGAATGTCAGGTTTTTTTTCCTCGATAGCGGTTAACATTTAAAGACAGGTGTATTCTCGGGTTAGCTTGTTTGTTATTCATTCAACTTTGGACCCAAATGAAACGATGATGTCTTTGTACTTTTTAACCGACTTAAAAAAGGGGGTTGTTAATTCGACGCGAATTTTTTTAGGTATGTACATTGATTTCTCTGTCAATTGTCGACCGATTTTGTTGGAAATATTTAAATCGATAGAGTTAAGCTGTGATGTGGTCCTGACAGCTCCGTGGCGCAGCGGGCGAGTAGTCGGCTGCGAAGCGAGAGGCCGTGGGTTCGATTCCCACACCGAGACAAATGTTTGTATGAACCACAAATATTGGTCTCGGGTCTGGGTGTTGTGGGACCGCAAGTCCCTCGTAGTTCCTGATACCCACGACACAGGTTTACCTAGTGTGGGGTCAGAACTATGTGTGTGACTGTTGGGTGTATTATTATTATTATTATTATATAAATTTGGTTCAGATCTGATAACTTAGTACGGAGTAAAAAAATGCAATTTCATTTGACCGGCAGCGACACAGGCACCAACTCTAAAATACATATAGAAATTGCTATTATTGACTTTTAAATTTTATTTTTTGTAGTATGAAATTTTGTTTCAACTTAATTTTTCCATTAACCATACTACAGTTTCAGTTTTAGACCATCAGCATGACCGTTTTAAAAGCATATAAGATGTAAATATAATGGATGCATTTTTTTATAGTAGAAGCCGGCAAACGAGCAAGTCGGTCACATGATACTGCTGATCTCTGCCGCTCATTAATATCCGTTTAATAGATACGCAACTGCAAGCCACCACTTCAGGGCGGTTTTCTGTGAGACAATGGTAACAAGGGGTCCAAAAACAAAAAAGTAAATGGATGAATATGTACTGGTTGGTTCAGAATATCACAGGAAAGTTTTTTGTGTGGTAGAGCCACGCTGTAGACAGTTTTGTCTACAGCATGAATGGGACGGCTCGACTGGGTCGTTACCACTGTCTCACAGAAAACCGACGTAAAGTAGCTGCGCAGCAAGCAGTGCGTTTCGTACGATGAATTAGATATTGGGAGACCCAAATTACCCTTCCCATCTTAATCTCTTAATTATCCCTTTCCTTTAAGGTGGGCAACACGCCCATGATTCTTCTGGTATTCTGAGCGCATATGGACACTGGAGAGTACTTACCATCAGATGACTTGCTCGTTTGCCAGCCTATGTTCTACAAAAAAGTATTACTAAGACGTACTGTTTGTCTGTGTATTATGGACGATATCATGGCAGGTGGCACTTTCTTGCAGCAGGCTGAGCAGATGTTCGGAATACCTCGATCGCCGAGGGATAATTAAGCAAGTTATTGATATTCATATACTATTACTCCAACGTTGAACAATTAAACCGCTTTGTCTATTTCTGTCGCTAAGCAACAGTGTGTAAGCACTCTTGTGTTCCGGTTTGAAGGGCATTGAAGCCAATGAAATTACTGGGCATTATGGGACTTAACACCGTATGTCTCGGGGTGACGAGCGCAGTCTAGTGTCATGCAGTGCTTTGTTATTTGAAGTTCTGTGTGGCGTTGCTTCTGTTTATGAGCAGCGTGGCGCTTACCACCAGGCGAGCGATCTGCTCGTCTTGACATTCAAGCTAATAAAAAAACCATTTAGCAAATTTGCCACTTCAATATTTTTTCTGTAGAACTGTAATCTAATCTAATCGACTCGATCTAAACTTTAGTACCACAGCGGTAGAGTGCATTCCTGATAATGCTGATTTACTTACACAAAAAGAGAGTCTCGCACGAGAAAGGCGATAATATAAGAGAAAACTCATGTTATTGAGACTCCATCATGCAATATAATAATATAACGTTTAATAAAACTTAATAATAATAAATAAATAAAATAAAATAAATGTTTAATTTGTGGGATATTTGAAGGCTAAAAAATTATCCCGTATTTTAGAGATCAATCAATCAGTTGGATTACTATCTCTAACATACACAGACTTTAATGTATACTACTAGACAAGCTGCGCGGTACATAGAAATTGTACAACTAAGTTGCGGTCAATTGACCGTAACTCAATAATACCATCTCGCTTACTCTCAACTAGAACCCATATCGCGCTCCCTGTCTATGAGCTGTCAAACTCCCGCGTTATGTGACTATCATATGATAATAATGTACAAAATACTTTTTTTTTTTTTTTTTATAGCAAAGGCCGGCAGTCGAGCAAGTGGGTCACCTGATGGTAAGCGATCTCCATCGCCCATGTACACCCACAATACTAAAAGAATTATGGGTGCGTTGCCGACCTAAAAGGAAAGGGATAATTAAGGGATTGGGAAGGGGAGGGGGTTTGGGCCTCCGGATATCTCACTCACCGTACGAAACGCAGCAGCAAGCTACTACTTTACGCCGGTTTTCTGTGAGACAGTGGTAACGACCCGGACGAGCCGGCCCATTCGTGCTGTAGACACAAGTGTCTACAGCGTGGCTCTACCACTCTACAACGACTACGGCACAGTTTCTTAGTGATCATCAGAACAGTGTGTGTTTCTGTAACAAGTATATTTACTGACTGCTTCGGTGGCGCAGTTGTAATGCGTAAATACGCGTTACGACTGAGGCTGACGCTGAGGTCTCGTGTTCGATCTCGGGTCGGGTAAAAGTGATATTGGGTTTTTCGACGAAACGCTCTGTATCAGGCCGGAGTCTGGAATCACATCACACATGGGACGGAGATACGCTCGGCGAAATGTGGGTGTATTTATTACATCACTGCCTACCCCTTCGGGGATTATAAGCGTAAGTTCGTGCGTGTATTTAGTTTTTTTAATTTTATTGTTATACACACGTTGGTATACGCATCACAAGGAAGAAAAATCAATAAACACTGTCAAAATACATCAAAGTATTAGAGAGATCTTCAATTTCCACTCTGACGTTCTTATTTAACTTTCTCGGGGCCCTCGAGTGATTTTTTTGCATAAAGTCCGTCATCCTGTAATAGATACATTGGGGAAAAAATTAATTTACCCAAACGGGCCGGCTTCTCTAAAGTATCTGCGAAGTTCTACTGGGGTAAATCGCTTTTCTTGCCTTTATTTTATGGTATTATGGTTATTTAGGTGTGATACATATTTAGGTGAAGTTATCTTTTTTTTTTTTTTTTTTTTTTTTTTTTTGATTGAATGACGAGACGAGCAGGTCGCTCGCCTGATGGTAAGCGCTACGCCTGCTCATAAACAGAAGCAACGCCCCACAGAACTTTAAATAAAGCACTGCATGACACTGGACTGCGCTCGTCACCCGAGACATAAGGTGTTAAGTCTCATAATGCCCAGTAATTACACTGGCTTCAATGTCCTTCACACTATCTATCCTTAAATCTTGATTTGATCAAGTTTGTTTTGTTGTTTTTAAGCGACTTCACAAAAGGAGAAGGTTTTTTTATGTATGCACATCGTATTCTCCGCCAATTGTGGACCGATTTTGTTGGAAAAAATTTACTCGATAAAGTTTAGCTATATAGAGGTGTTAGGCCGTAGTCCATGTTAGCCTAATGCGGATTGATGGACTTCACATACCTTCGAAATTCTTATGAAAAACTTCTCAGGTATGCAGGTTTCCTCACGATGTTTCCTTCGCCGGTTAATTAATACATACATAACTTAGAAAATTCAGAGGTGGGACTGGCTTCGAACCTGCGACTTTCCTCTCGACATGCTGAGCTCCCCACTGAGTTATAGCTGCCTATGTACTGTGCATTTTTTTATATTAAATATAGTACATCAGAATGTAAAGATGCACAGTTACATACATTCGCGTGTCTAAGCTCAGTAATTGATTTATCGTCTGGGAATTACATTTTGAGCTCAATAACTGTACATCACGTGACCATATGGTATTTTAAAACGGCCTGATTGAAATTCAATTTGCAAGAGTACAGTTACTAGGTCAAAAGAGCTTCTGTAGGTGCGGTGTCGACCTTAAAGAAAAGGCATAGAACATTTTAGGCCGAATTAAATCAGCACAGTTGCTACTTCACACCGTTTTTTTATAAAACAAAACTGGCTTTTATATAACAATCATACTATAATATTATTAATAATATTAATTATGTGAATGTAAGTTTGTTTGTTACGCTTACACGCGAAAACTACTTAACCGATCATCATGAAACGTTGTACACATATTCTTGGAGATATAAGAAGTAACATAGGATACTTTTTATGAAAAAAAAAATCTATTTGTTTGTTACGCTTTCACGCCTAAATCACTGAAACGATTTTGTTTATTTGTATGTAGAGATAGATGGGACCCTAGGACGGTTATAGGCTACGTTTTATTCTGGAAAAGTCTATTCACGCGGGCGGAGCCGCGAGCAAAAGCTAGTGTGAAAACTGATAAAGGAGCAAGTGTGTCATTAAAGGAAGGGATAATTAATGGGGGGAGGGGGATTTGGGCCTCCTAATATCACAGTTTATTGGTAGAGCCACGCTGTAGACAGTTTTGTCTACAGCATGATTGGGCCGGCTCGTCCGGGTTGTTACCACTGCCTCACAGAAAACTGGCGTAAAGTAGCAGCTTGCTATTGCATTTCGTAAGGCGGGTACTCATTAGTGAGGCGTTACTGTAAACATTGTATTTTTGGTGGGGACGTCTGCGAGTAGCACAGACGGGTGATCAGCTCACTGAAGTTGAACCATTTTACCCTTAATCCCAGTCTGGGTGGTACTACCCCATTCGCTTCCAATTTGGCTCGATTTTCCTTGCACCCCTCTGAGAGAAGTTCTCCACCGATAGGGGTATCTCGTATGCGAGAGGCTGTCTGGTCTAGTACCATCGTATTGTCTATTTCTACCGCCAAGTATCAGCATATAAACAATGTTGTGTTCTGGTTTGGAGGACATTGAAGCCAGTGATATTACTAGGCATTATGAGACTTAACAACTTATGTCTCGGGGTGACGGGCGTAGTCCAGTCTCATGCAGTGCTTTGTAATTCAAGGTTTTGTGTGGCGTTGCTTCTGTTTATGGGTAGACATGTGGCGCTTACCATAGGCCGAACGACCTGCACGTCGCATCATTCAAGCTTTTAAAAAAACAAAAGAAACTGGCATGGCTTTATCACCACTCTACTATTTATAAAACCCATTCGATTTCACTACTATAAATAAATAATAAATACACCCAACAGTCACACACATAGTCCTGACCCTACACTAGGTAAACCTGTATCGTGGGTATCAGGAACTACGAGAGACTTGCGGTCCCACAACACCCAGACCGGAAACAATTTTTTGTGGATCACACAATCAACTACATACGCACTCATACATACGCACTCACGCCTGTAATCCCCGAAGGGGTAGGCAGAGGTGTAACCAGTACACCCACATTTCGCCGAGCGTATCTCCGTCCCACAATGTGATAGGGGGCGAGCCTATCGCCATACCGGGCACAAATTCCAGACTCCGGGCTGATACTGAGCATTTCGTAATAGAAAAACCCAATACCACTTTACCCGACCCGGGGATCGAACCCGAGACCTCAATCGTAACGCATACGCATTACAACTGCGCCACCGAGGCAGTCAACTACTGTTATTATAATGCATTTAACAACTTACGTATGTCCGGCATTATGTATTGTTCAATGTCATCACTTCACAATATATTATTAACATAATAATATCTAGGTACACCACTGTAGGGGATAATACATTTCTATTTTGGTAAGATATCTTTAAAGTAGCTGCATAATGTCCCAGTTACACGATACGTTATAACGCGAGCCGAGCTATCGGCTAAACACATCTTAATAGTATTCGTATATTAGTTTCATCTATAAGATAATGAAACTACCTCTTCTTCTACCTGCTCTTATTCCACTCGCAGTGGGGTCGGCTCAACATGCTTTTACCACATGTTACAGAAAGATTTAGCTTATAGTTTTTACGGCCGGCCGCCTACCAGAAGGCCAGTTTTCGTAATTTTAAATGTTCAAAATATCATTCCGATCTAATCTCAGCGTCAAGAAAGTTGCAAATGGCATTCTCTTAAACCAATAATCAACGTCAAATGCACCTAGCATTAGCAGTAAAATTATACCGTTTTGGCTTCAGTCAACTTTTATTCTACATTCAATCTCATTATGATCTATGTTCACATTTGACGTTGATTATTGGTTTAAGAGAATGCCATTTGCAACTTTCTTGACGCTGAGACTAGATCGGGATGATATTTTGAACATATAAAATTACGAGAATTGGCCTTCAGATGTCAACCCCTCTGGGGAGAAAGATAGTGTAACTAACTAACCTATTTTATTTTTAATCTGATGTAAATTTCAATTACGAGTATAAAACTTCACTATAAAACTCAGTTGTTTTTAATGCATAAACTAAGGATTAATGAAAAATTATAATTAAAAAAGAACATGACGCGGCGCTTCTCCAAAAGTACTGAAGAATTTTTAAAGACATTAACGGAGAGACGAGCAGGCCACTCGCGTGATAGTAAATGTCACGCCTTCCATAAATAGAAGCAACAGAACTTTGAAATACGAAGTACTGCATGACCAGGGGGGCGAGCACGAACAACTTACGAATAAGTATTCGAATCGAGAACGATAGCATTTGTATGAAGGTTCAAATTTTTTTTGACATTTCGTTACGAATACGTTCTCGCAAGTTATTCGTGCTAGCTCCTCTGTACTACCCTTGTCATCTCAAGACATGGGCATTAGGCCCATTATTTTACTGGCTTTAATGTCCTTCAAACTGGAACATAACAGTGCTTACACACTGCTGTTTGGCGGGAGAAATAGACAAAGCTGTAGTATCAACCCAAACGGCCTTTTACATATGAAGGGCCTTCCACTTGGTTAAACAGTCAAGTCAGCACGAATAAACGGTGTGCGGCGTCTGACAGCCTCCGTGTCGCAGTGGGGGAGTAGCCGGCTTAGTGGAAGGTCGTGGGTTCGATTCCCGCACTGAGGCAAATGTTTGTGTAATCCACAAAAAATTGTTTCGGGTCTGGGTGTTGTGTTTGCAAGTCCCTCGTAGTTCCTGATACCAACGATACAGGTTTACCTAGTGGGGTCAGAACTATGTGTGTGACTGTTGGGTGTATTTTGTAGTAGGCCGAGCTTTATTCGTGGCTCGGCTCGCGCTCAAACGCTTCGTTTAACTGCACCATTACTCAAATATTTGTGAAATAGGTCTTTAATAATATATTCGTCTGCCTGGTTTGTGTTGAAACACGACTGCCGACGAAATTTCATTGTCACATTTACATGAATATAACAATTGAGCTGTCTCGGGGAATAAACTTCGCTATCCCACCCGTGTCTACAATTTCTCTTGTAAGTATCTCCATTTTTAAGGTTCCGTACTCAAAATGTAATAACGGATACCTTTTTTAACCAATTTCAAAAAAGGAGGAGGCTCTTAATTCGGCGCGTATATATTTTTTCAGTTTTTTTTTTCAATTATGTTAACATCGATATCTCAACCAATTGTGGACCGATATTGTTGGAAAAAAAATCATTGGGTAGAGTTTGTGTAGCTGTGATGTAGCCCGTATAAATTTCGTGAAGATCTGATGACGGAGTACGGAGTAAAAAAAATAACTCTTCAACGGACAACATCAGACCAATTCTCGTAATTTTAAATGTTCAAAATATCATTCCGATCTAGTCTCAGCGTCAAGAAAGTTGCAAATGGCATTCTGTTAAACCAATAATCTTACAATACTTCACATCGATTTTCTGTGAAGCAATGGTAACAAGACGGTCAAGCCGGGCCATTCAAGCTATAGACAAAATGGTCTACTACGTGGATGTACCACTTTAAAGCCCTATTTTTAATCTACGTTGTATTGCCTGTCTGTCTGTCCCACATTTTAAGAAATCTATCTTTTAAAATAGCTAGCCACATTAGCCTAGTTGAGACGGTCACTGTCGGCTGCAGAAAAAACTCCATAGAGCGAGACTCACCTTAAAATATGAAATCTGTGTTTACATTATCTGCAAATTCTATATAAAACTCTACTTTGTACGAAATTTTAAGTGTTTTTAAATGTTGCTTTTCCCAAAACTTTATTATGTTACCATTAAATACAGTTTATTAAATAACATTACCGCGGATCCACAAGTCTATTGGATTATCAAAAAGAAGATAAACATACAAAAGTACGAGAAAAGATATTATAACATCCAAATCTCGCGGAATTCTGTGAAACGTACCTTTTATCTTATAATAAAACCTTGATGAAAAATGTGAAGCTATCGACCTTTCAATTACATTTTGTAATATACCTTTACGTTATTCATAGGGTTCGAAGTCGTGTAGCGTTTCAGTGTACACATTTCGTATGGAATATATTTACCGGATTTCTTCGTTCATTTATGGAAATGAGTGTGTACGTTATTATAAGACATAATTATCAGCCTTGTTTGTTTTCATTGTGAGTTCAAAGGCCTACGCTAAAACTATGAGCCATCTGAGAGTCGAGTTTTTTTGCTCATGTGAATGACGAGACGGGCATGTCGTTCGCCGGCCCATAAACAATAGCAACACTATTCAGAACTATGAATTACAAAATTTATTTATAAACTCTTTCTTGTACATCTACACTAATATTATAAAGAGGAAAGATTTGTATTTTTACATATAAACTTAAAAACTACCGGATCGATTTCAAAAATTCTTTTGCCGGTAGAAAGTTACATTACCACTGAGTAACATAGGCTACTTTTTATCCCGGAAAAGGCCGTTCACGCGGGCGGAGCGGCGAGCAAAGGCTAGACTTAACTAAGAAAAATAAAAATACAAAAGATAGAAAAAAATATAAGTACAAATGGCGGTCTTATCGTGAACTGCGATCTCTATGGATGGAAAAGATTTAGAAGGAGAAAGAGCGAAAGAAAAGATAGAGAAGAGAAAGTTCTGCATGCCACTTTGCATGGATGGTACCTAATATTTTTGTACCTGACTGAATAGCATACACATGGTGAAAAACGCACCATAGTGCCTCATTCAGGCGAGTCACGTTTCGGGGTCAGCTAATCGAGTAACTTTAGGCTGGTATAATTTTGGTCTTCTTGGTAATTCTTTCGACGGTCGCCATTGCATTCTGGTGATCGTCGAGAGATGCAATGTCGACGACTGCCACTGTATTAGGACTGCACTGTGCATGCCATCAAGTCCAATGTAGTGTAACGAAGTAGAACAATTGAAACACAATGTACACGACCTTCTCCATTTATTTGGGCAGAGTAACACTTTATATTCCGTTTAGCAACCGACTGACTGCCGACAATAATTATTCCACCTTATTTATACCTTTTCACAAATAGTTCACATTAGTAATTATATTTATTATTGAACATGTTAGATCGTTCTAAATAACGTGTATATTATTTATAATTGAATAATTAAATAAGTCAGAGTATCTTATGGATTTAACAGACAATAATAACGTTATACAATAATAGTGTGACGTCATAACCGTTGTGTTATTATTTAGTACTGCCAGCACTTATAACAGTAGTCACTTTGTCGTTACCAGAGTAAAAAAAAACTAAAATATGAATATCATAATGCCCATTAACTCACTAACTTCAGTGTAGTACATACTGGAACAATAGTGGTTACATACTGCTGCTTGCTGGCAAAAACTAAATAGACAAATGCTAGAACATTATAGTAGAACATATATAGTGATAGAACAAGAGTGATATAATAGACATTGTATTTATCTATTTATGGTGGGGACGCCTGCAAGCTGCACAGACGGGTGATCGGCTCACATTAATGGAACCATTTCACCCTTTAGTTTTCACCCAGAGCGTTAGTAAATCTATGGGTCTCCCGTAGACTTCGCATATCTTGGAATTGTTCATGAAGAAAGAAAGAAGAAAGAAGAAAGACAATTTATTAGTCACAGATCACAAAAAATTTACAGTAAAACAATACTAACTAAACACCATCAAAAAGGTTTTGACAATTGCGCGTCGTGACTGTGACAGGTAGGTGACCACTCAGCGTGTTGCTGTGCTGTGGCGTGAACCACAACACAGCGCTGATTTTCAGTGGTCACCAGAACTTAACCAGAATTCGCAGGCTGCAAGTTTCCTCACGATGTTTTCCTTTGCCGTTAAAGCGAGCGATAATAATTAGCAATAATTACACATGGAAAGTCGAGGTGGGTCTTGGGGCTCGTTTCGAACTAGCGACTTCTGTCTCAATACTTACCATTCAGATAATGTTCAGCTAATTTTGACAATCTGGTGTACAACAAATGACCATTTACGATGATCATTCTTGGCACTAGTCTTGTTGGCATCTCATGTATCCTACGATGTATAAACCTTTTGGAAATTTGGATGTGTTCAACAAATTTTGGTGTTGACTGTACAATTATAATTACAAGGTGGTAGGTCCCTCGTTTGCGAGAGACCGGCTGGGTTGGTACCACCGCTTTGTCTATTTCTGCCGCCAAGCAACAGTGTGTAAGCACTGTTGTGTTCCGGTGTGAAGGACATTGAAGCCAGTGTAATTACTGGGCATTATGAGACTTAACACCTTATGTCTCGGGGTGACGAGCGCAGTCCAGTGTCATGCAGTGCTTTATTTAAAGTTCTGTGTGGCGTTGCTTCTGTTTATGAGCAAGCGTGGCGCTTACCATCAGGCGACCGATCTGCTCGTCTCGTCATTCAATATAATAAAAAAAAATATATATAATTTACCTAAAATCCAATAATAGTAAACTTAATACCAGCGCTCCAGGTACTAAATGTGTTATTATATTGTCATTTCATTTGCATATGTTAATAAGTTTGAGGGGAATTTAATTGTCGTACTTAGCAACACGAATTGTAAGCTCATTTGCATTTAGTAACATTGCCTCGACGTAGATTATATTAATAAATAATAAATAAATACACCCAACAGTCACACACATAGTCCTGACCCCACACTAGAGTAACCTGTATCGTGGGTATCATAAACTACGAGGGACTTGCGGTCCCACAACACCCAGACCCGAAATAAATATTTGTGGATCACACAAACATTTGTCTCGGTGTGGGAATCGAACCCACGGCCTCTCGCTTCGCAGCCGGCTACTCGTCGGCTGCGCCACGGAGGCTGTCAAATGGGTAGATAGAGTCAAGCTACGCGATAGACAGCGTAGCTGTGGTGGGACGGTAGGATCGTGGGCTTTTTTTACTCTGGCTTAGCAAATGGACCTGACCTGATGAAATGGACCTGATATACAATACAGTGCAATCCAAATATAATGACAAACGTTATGAGATTTTGCGTCTTTCAACGGTCAGCTGAATTATGCCGTCCGTTAATTGGCTAATTCCGGAACGCGACTCGCCTGAACAACTATATGGCCGTTTTTTCACCAAGAATACGATAGTCGCTATGGGTACAATATGGGATAAAATGATCAGGAAATGGTTGGGACTGCTAATGGCAGGGCTAGTGATGTTAAAAAAGGGTGCCAAATAATATGACATGTTCAAATACAAAATTCCCACTCTAAAATTACCGGAAGAAAGATGACTAAGTACTTTTAAAAATAGCTATCTAGTAATTCTTTTTTTTTATAGCATAGGCCGGCAAACGAGTAAGTATATCTCGGATATCTCACTCACCGTACGAAAGGCAGCAGCAAGCTGCTACTTTACGTCGGTTTTACCCGGACCAGCTGGCCCATTCATGCTGTACACAAAAGTGTCTATAGCGTGGCTCTACCACTCATAAAATCTATCTTATAATGTTTGTGCTGTCCTATCGTTAATTAGTGATCAAACCCTACTCAAACATTATGAGGTAAGCCTTAGAGAAAACTTCTTCAAAAGATCCCAAACATGAGTCAGAAGTAAATAAACATTGGTACTGTCGCGGATCCCAGGTATTCAACTTTATATCAAGCATGTAACAAGATTTTATACGAAGTTTATTCAAACCGCAACTTCTCGGATGTACCGTAAAATTATATTGACGCCATAACTTCAACGTAATTAAGAAAATTTCGGAGTTCCATCCCTCAAATATGACTTTACAGCCTATATTGGAAGCGAATTAGGTGTATTAAAAGTTATCAGGGCGTTTCTTTAAAGATAACAATTTTACAGGCTTATTTATTATTTGTAAAGTAGCCAAACAGTGCAGTGGTTAATGCAGTTTCTTTCTGCCTGGTGTGGGAAATGTTGACCAACAGGCGTTTCGCTACAACTTCACACCGACGTAGGCGATCTCTAATTAGTACATCATACTCACAACGTATGCCTCGGTGGCGCAGTTGTAATGCGTACGCGTTACGATTGAGGTCAGCGCTGAGGTCTCGGGTTCGATCTCAGGGGCGGGTAAAATGGTATTGGGTTTTTCTATTACCAAATGCTCAGTACAGCCCGGAATTTGTGTCCGTTATGGCGATAGGCTCGCCCCCTATCACATAAGGGACGGAAATACGTTCGGCGAAACGTGGGTGTACTGGTTACACCTCTGCCTACCCCTTCGCAGATTACAGGCGTGAGTGCGTGAGTACGTACTCACAACGTGAACTACGTTATGACGTACTAACCAATTAACGTATCAACCAATAAGGTATGGTATGTAACTACGGTTGGCTAATAATAATCTGCGCAGACGCAACATTAAGATATTTAGCCTTACTGGTCAGATTATTAAAATATAACGTTACACCTGGTTTAATGCCAGGGTCCGCCTTCCCATCATGATTTTTAGTATTATGTGGAGGACCCGCTAACTGACTCCACATACAAGCATAGCCATTACCTCGTCCGTTAGTCAGCAGAGTGTACTACGTCTGGGTTGGTACACTCTGAGGAATTAAAAAGCACTTTTCTTGACCGTTCCTTGGTGCCTATTAATCTGGAAATATCGCAAGCGTAAACTAATTCCACAAAGGTGGCATACGGGGAAGAGACTACGTAGTTTTTTTTGTATGTTTGTCGACTGGTTTGGCTTTGCTTATACGTGAGAGATGAGTGAGTTTTGAGAGTGTTAGAGCCACGCTGTAGTCACTTTTGTCTACAGCATGTATGGGCCGGCTCGTCCGGGTCATTACCACTGTCTCACAGAAAACCGGCGTAAAGTAGCAGCTTGCTGCTGCGTTTCGTTCGCTGAGTGAGATATCCGGAGGCCCAAATCCCCTCCCCTTCCCAATTCCTTAATTCTCCCTTTCCTTTAAGGTCGGCAATGCATCCATGATTATTTTGGTATTGTGGGCGTACATGGGCGGTGGAGATCACTTACCATCAGGTGACCCACTTGCTCGTTTGCCGGCCTATGCCATAAAAAAAAGTATATCCAATGTCCGGAAGACCGATACGGAAGTCACAGGCTTGATTGCAGATTGAGGAAATTTAGTGAGGAATCCTCTATACCTGAGTATTCTTTACATACCTACAAGGTGGTAGATCTGTCGTATACGAGTGGCCGCCTCGCTTAGTATCACCGCTTATCTATTTCTGCTGTCAAACAGCAGTGTGTAAGCACTGTTGTGTTCCAGTTTGAAGGACATTAAATCCAATGAAATTACTGGGCATCATAAGACTTAACATCTTATGTATCCGGATGATGATACACAAGATGTTAAGTCTCATAATGATGGCGCAGTTCAATGCCATGTAGCGCTTTGTAATTCAAAGTTCTCGGTGGTATTGCTTCTGTTTATGGGCAGGAGTGGCGCTTACTATCAGGCGAGCGAGCTGCATGTTTTGTCACTGAAGCTAATAAAAAAATAATAAAATAAACGTGCAGATGAAGTTGGTTTTGAGACTAACATGATGGTAGCCCACTTACACTGCACGCTGTACTAAATATTGGTAAAAATAACACATAAAAATGCAGTTGTTTATCAATTATTCCTTTTAATGTAGACAGGCAAACCAGCAAGCGGGTCATCTGATTGTAAGTGATCTCCATCCAACATTCACAATACCTGAGGAATTATTGATGCATCGCCGAATTTAAAAGAAAGGGATAATTAAGGGATCGCTAAGGGTTTTCAGTCACCGTACGAAACGTAATAACAATATTTCGTAGTAGAAAAACCCAATATCACTTTTAACCGACGCGAGGATCGAACCCGAGACCTCAGCACAGCAGTCGTACTTCTTACACATAGCTCTTACGCATTATAACTGCGCGCATAACAGTACAATTCCTTTACGGTCAATTCTATTTAGTTATGTACTTCTACCTTAACTAACTTATTCATGACGGGAGATAGCAATCCGTTTTACCAGGGATAGCTATCTTTACCTCGTACTGCTGACAAAGCGAGGTATAAACGCCCGTTTGGCAACCCCATGCATATTTTAAAGTGTATATTTTGGGTAGGAACACACTAATAATAATTCATAGATACTATGACTACCTCGGTGGCGCAGTTGTAATGCGTACGCGGTACGACTGCTGTGCTATGGTCTCAGGTTCGATCCTCGGGTCGAGTAAATCTGATACTGGGGGTTTTTTTTTATGGCATAGGCTGGCAAACGAGCAAGTGGATCATCTGATGGTAAGTGATCTCCACCGCCCATGTACGCCCACAATACCAAAAGAATCATGGGTGCGTTGCCGACCTTAAAGGAAAGGGATAATTAAGGAATTGGGAAGGTGAGGGGGTTTGGGCCTCCGGATATCTCACTCACCGTACGAAAGGAAGCAGCAAGCTGCTACTTTACGCCGGTTTTCTGTGAGACAGTGGTAATGACCCGGACGAGCCCGCCCATACATACTATAGATTAAAATGTCTACAGCGTGGCTCCCAACCTTATATTACGAAATGCTCAGTACCAGCCCGGAGTATAGAATTATGCCCGGTATGGCAATAGGTTCGTCCCCTTATTACATCAAGAAACGGAAATAAGCACGGTGAAATATGGGGGTACTGGTTACACTTCTGCGTACCCTTTCGGGGACTAAATCCGTGAATGCGTATATATCTATATTTTAAGGGAGGGGATTAAGACGGGATTGTATGTGTGTAACAAATGATCCGATTTGAAACCGTTCTTTTTGTCTGAAATTTTGTTTAAAATCGAGGTAGTTCTTAACTATTAATAAATAAATAAAACCAACAGTCACACACATAGTCCTGATCCCACACTAGGACCTTTATCGTCCCCCTCGGCGTGCTATTACAGCGTTGCATTGGAGGGGTTTCGGCGTGTTTCTGTTAGAGGTCCCGAAACCCTTCCATAGTGCAGATGACGACAACCATGGGGTTTTTAGCCGGTAAAAATCCGGCATACCCCGTCTATCTTCTTGTAAGGTGGCCGGGAATCCAAGAGGATTTTCCCCATATAAAAAAAAAAAAGGACCTTTATCGTGGGTATCAGGAACTACGAGGGACTTTGTCCCACAACACCCAGACTCGAAACAAACATTAGTGAATCACATATAAACATTTGTTTCGGTGCGGAATCGAATCGAATCGAATCGAACCCACAATCTCATAATGCTCAGTAATTTCACTGGGTTCAATGTCCTTCAAATCAAAACATAACCTTTCTTACACACTGCTGTTTTGCAGCAGAAACAGACAAAGCGGTGGTACCAACTCAGAGGCCTCTCGCATACGAGGGACCTACCACCTTGTAAATTTGCAGACCAAACAAACATTTTTCTCGATGGCAGGTTCAAACCTGCACCAAGTGTGCTATGAAACTATATTTTATAATAAGATAGATACTTCTAGTCATGTAGCTCACATTATTATGCTTCATAGTAAATGTAGAGTGTAAAATGGTAAAAGCTTTTTACAATTTCTCACAGCGCACTCAGAATGTGAGATATTTTATTTTCTTTGTAGTTTACAGAAATTATTTAGATTATATAGGTACCATTAGTGTTGTTATTGTATTCAGACTACGTAATTTATTTTAATAATTACGTTTCTTTAGACAAAACATAAGCAGGGTGTACGATAAAAGGAATAGAAAATGGTGGAAAAGATTAAAACTGGATTCGTTTTTTTTATACAATTACATAACTGTTATCAACTAAAAATAAGCTATTTCTTTATACATTCTGGAAAAAAATAAATTAAAGATATCTGTTTGGTCAATCAATTGGTGTGATAATTTTTATATAAGATCCGTTCTGATTCACCTCTGTTCTCGAGTTTTAGGTGAACATACATAAACAGATACATTCTCTTTTATATATATAGATGGTATGCCGGTAAGGAGGTCACCTGATGGTGAATGAACTCCACTGACTTGAACACCCACAGCAACAGAAGAAATATGGATGCGTTGAAGCTAGAAATTACTGGGCAGTAAGAGACTGTCTCAAGGTGGCAAGCATACCATGCAGTGCTCTCTAATTCAAAGTTCTATGGTCTTGCTTCTGTTTAGAGGCAGGCGTGGCGTTTACCATCAGGGGAACGACGTTTTTCCTCAGGGAAAAATCCCGATTACGGGTACCTTCCGAGACCTGGATTAAGGGGGGATGGTTGAGCCGGACTCACCAGCCTTTCGACTCAGTTGTCTGAATGATCGCTGAGCTGAATCTAAAACAATCCCTATGTTATATCGAAAAAAAACCGCACATGGGTCCCGGCGAACCTGAGTGTGCTCTGGATTGCTGCCGAAACCGCCTCTACGCTCTGATCCATCTCTTAGGGCACTTAAGAGCCTCCCACAATAAGGGCGACTTTCTACGTCATAGGCCGCACGATTATTTTGTACTCCCCTCCATCTCGGGGTCGCACCGCAGAATGTACATCAAGTACGAAGTACGAACGCCGCACATCTCCCGCTGCGCAGCTGCAACTTCAGACAGCCCCAGTTAATCGCCTATTACGACAGGCAGGGAATACCACTGTATTCTACCAATAACCTGTACCAATTCTACCACTGTAGAATTGTAAAATAGCCCCCAATCGACAGGGCCAATCAGGGGAGCGACATGCTCATCTCGTCATGTAAGCTAATAAGAAAAGGATGGCTGCTCGGGTAATGATGGGGTTTTTATTTGGACTTACGAAAATTTCAATCACCCAACGAAATGCAACAGCATGACACTTCACGTCGGTTTTCTGTGAGACAGTGATACTACCCGGTCGAGGCCGTCCATCCATGCTGTAGACAAAGCTGTCTATTAATGTGAAAATGTATTCGCGATTATATGTCATTCCATAATTGAATTTGCTGTATCATAAAAAAAAGTACATTTTTGGTCAATTGAAAGTGGCTACTTTTGTTAGTACCTGGTGAAGAATTCTCACTATAGGCAATGATAGCTAAGCGGCGAGTGGTATGGACTGTCGACGAAAGTCGCAGGCTCGAAACCAGCCCACGAGCATACACCTCTGACTTTTCAAAGTTACGTGTGTATTAATTGGTATCACTTGTTTAAGGTAAAGGAAATATCGTAAGGAAACCTGCATACCTGAGAAATTCTCCATAACAATTTATATCGCAAGTGAAGTCTGCCAAACCCGCATTAGCCCAGCGTGGTGGACTAAGGCCTAACCCCTCATTCAGCAGTAGAGGAGACCCGTGCCCAGCAGTGGGACGTATATATAATACAGGGCGGGGACGTATAAATTATTATTATTGGCAATCATGGAAAATACCTTTTTCTTATTCGAGACATCTATACATGGTCGTAGTAATTTCATAAAGGATGACCTTTTCTACATCCAAAATACATGATTTATGAATCGCGACGATAAATCTAGGCCCATTTCACATCACCGACACGTCACAGAACAATCTATCATACTTATCTGTGGAGGACCCATTTCCCATTATAGTATTTGAAACGTCACGTCCTGAGAATCGTTAAGGAAATAATATCATTCCGAAGAAAAAATAATAATTTTACTGCCCATGAAGTATTTTCAAATAACATTTAAATAAATATGCACTCACACCTGTAATCCCCGAAGGGGTAGGCAGAGGTGTAACCAGTACACCCACATTTCACCAAGCGTATCTCCGTCCCATGATGAAATAGGGGGCGAGCCTATCGCCATACCGGGCACAAATTCCAGACTTCGGCCTGATACTGAGTGTTTCGTAATAGAAAACCCTAATATCACTTTTATCCGACCCGGGGATCCCAACACGAGACCTCAGCGTAGCCTGAGTCGTAACGCGAACGCATTACAACTGCGCCACCGAGGCAGTCATTTCAAATAAGTGATAGTATGTCTTTATGAAGGAGTTACATTAAATAATCTCGTTGAATTCGAAAGGTACATTGATAACCTCCGTGGCGTAGTGGGCGAGTAGACAGCTGTGAAGCGAGAGGCACACATGATAAAAAGCATGTTGCGTCGACCCCACTGCGAGTGGGACAAGGGTAGGTGGAAGGAATTCGAAAAGTACATTCATCAAACTACCTTTCTAGACCAGTTTCGTCGTTCTGACTAAACTCTGCTAGATAGAAACATGAATTAGGAAAATATCTGCAGTTACTGAATGGCTGAAAAGATATTCTTCAAACAATACTAAGAACCATATCGCGATTAAATCAGCTTTCAAATAAGAACCGCATTTAAATCGGTGTATTCGTGTAGCCGCTATGATACCAGACAGACATACACCCAAAGACAAAGGGGCCAGACTTGTAATACCCATTGTTCTTGAGTGCTAGAGCCACGCTGTAGACACTTTGGTCTACAGCATGAATGGGCCGGCTCGCCCGGGTTGCTTGCTTGCTGCTGCATTGCTTACCGGGAGTGAGATATTCGGAGGTACAAATCCCCCTTCCCTTCCCAATCCTTTAAATATACCTTTCCTTTAAGGTCGGCAATGCGCCCATAATTCTTTTGGTATTATGAGCGTACATGGAGATCACATACCATCAGGTGACCCACATGCTCGTTTGTCGGCTTATGCTATAAAAATAAAAAAACTATCGATTACTCAACACTCCCATAACAAAATATACAGCACAATCACGTGCACTGATCATTACGTTGATAAAATCAGCAAAATTGCACGTTATCTGACAGCAGTCCGAAACTATAGTTGTTTATGAACTGGTAGCAGTGGTTAATATTGCAGATAAGCTATCGTGGGTATTGATTGATGGTTCATAAAAACTATAAGTAGAGTCATGATGTAACCAGTTTTGTTCATCGAAAGAATGGACCTATTTTACCAGGATACAGATAGTTCGGTTTTTAAAGGTTCAGTACCAAGAATCAACGGATAAAGTATGATAAACAATTTATCTATTTGTTATTAATATTATATAACAGAATTGATGTACAGAAAAACTTAAATTCGTTTATCTCTTATACAACTTAATGTTAACTGTTTTGACTATTAAATAAAAAAACTAGATTACTTTGTTCATCTACGAATTAAATGACCCAGGTGGTGACTCTTACTTTAGATTTTAAATTAATTGAGGCCGATTGACTTCCAAATCGATATCTGGGAGGCCCCTTGGTTACAGATGATAGGTTTAAATTTAACAGAGTATATGCTATTATCGCGGATACCTTTAACAACAATTTTTAGTATGATACATACTATTTCTGTTTCAAGATATACTTGCTATGTATGCGTGAGCTTGTATATATTAGTTTTTGAATTGTGTGATAGTGATGAATCTGTCATCCTATGCCTTGAGAAATACACACAGTCATATAACGCAAACAGTAACATAAATAAATAAATAACACTCAATAGTTACACACATAGCCCTGACCCCCGAGTAAGATACGAGTCTTGTGTCGTGAGTATATAAGAAACTATGAGAGACTTACGGTCTCACAACACCCAGATCCGAAACAAATATTTGTGTATCAGACAAATATTTGTCTTGGTGCGGGAATCGAACCCGCGGCCTAACGTTTCACAGTCGGCTACTTGCCCACTGCGCCACGGAGGCTGTCACAGAAGATGTGCAAAAATGTTTTAATAATAATAATAATACTAGCCCTGTATTATACACGTCCCACTGCTGGGCACGGGCCTCCTCTACTGAATGAGAGGGGTTAGGCCTTAGTCCACTACGCTGGCGTAATGCGGATTGGCAGACTTCACATACTTTCGAAAGTCTTATGGAGAACTTCTCAGGTATGTAGGTTTCCTTCACCGTGAAAGCAAGTGATAATTAACAATTAATACACACGTAACTTAGAAAAATCAGAGGTGTGCGCTCTTGGGACTGGTTTCTAACCTGCGACTTTCGTCTCGACAGTCCGTACCACTCCCCGCTATCGCTGCTTCTTGCTTTATCGCTGAGCGTGTGTTAGCCATTTTTTTTCCGATGACTGCTGATATTTCAGGCCGATTTTGTAAAAGCTCGCCAGACACCGCAAGTGTCAGAAAAGATTGATAGCTGTTCGCGTAAAAATGATAGATTGAGCAAATATATTTTATTTTTATTACTCTTGTATATTGCTTCCTCTTTGTTTACGAGTGGATATAATTTGTTTTTTTTTCTGTCACGGCAAAGTGATTATACTATACGTGATGTTAAGTACAGTGGGACAGCGTCCCTCGACGGACGGTAGAATAGGGTAGTTGACTAGATTTTTTTTATTATTTAAATCAATAAATTACGTTACCCAAAATCTATTGCAGAAAGAATTTTATAAATCGGACCAAAAATAAATAAGTTAGAAGCCATTAAAATCCTGTAGAAGGGGTAATTAACAAACAGAGGACGCAAACTTTGACGTCACAGTGTAAAATGTTCATTATGGTGTACGCGTGCAAGTGAGATAGTGAGATATCCCTACTATGCACCCACTTTCCCTCATACCAACATTTAAAGTCATAACTGAACACATTTCTGAACCAATTTTGACTGTGTTTTAATAAAAGGTTTTCTTTAGCGCATCATTTTCTGTTGCTTATAAAATAATGTATAAAATTCAATATAGGAACCTACCCTATTATGCCTGAAATTACTAGATATACTAGTGTATATATGAGTTAGTACTCATCTCGAAAACTACTCATCTCAACGAGCCAGTATGGCGGTCTTTTTACCATGTGTACGGTCGTTATCCAGTCATGTACATAAATTATACAGGATAGCACCAAAGCGAGTGGACCGATTAACGCCGATTTGTATGTAAGTTGGTTTAATCAAGAAGCTTAGCTACGTTTGAAGAACATCTATTCATTGAAAGTTAAAGATATTTTTCTTCGGTGCGATGGTTTTATTGTCAGGTCGTCGGTCCATCTTGTAGGTGGACGTCCTCTGTTGCGCAACAAGGGTTGCAGGAAGCCGATGGATGCAGGCCGCTTCCAACAGGTCATTGGCCTGCGAAGCCATTAGGGGAGGCCTATGTTCAGCAGTGGACGTCTTGTGGCTGATGATGATGATGATGGTTTTATTATCTATTTTATAAAACATATACCCGTAATACTTTTCTATATCGTTCCACCAGCACATATAAGAAAGACTTTCCCAACATTGATATATTTAACAAACCTCTTAATAGTCTAAAACGAAAATTAAAGCAAGCATTATTGTGCTTGTAAGTTATGCGCCGATCGAGTTTATCCTATTTTTATTTCTATTTTGTGATCATTTATGGCTTGCGAGTGCAGCTTCCGGCAGAGTGTTTGTATCGAAGCGCCAAAGATGTGACAAAAAAAATTGCATGCAATTTAATACAACTAACAAAGAGTATGGTACTCGATTCGAATACTTGTTTGGGAGTTGTACGTGCTAGGTACCCTGATTTAACCATTTTGTTAAACGGAAACGATATCTCGTACCTACATTATGTACCTGTTTAACCGCGTCCAGCTATGATAAGTTTCAACGTTATAAATATGTCTTTAAATAAATATCTATTCGGCATTGTAGGTCTATTGTAAAAAATACTGTTTTTGTAAATTTATATAATTTGTTATTTAATGACTGTTTGTTGCCAAAATAAATTAAAAAAAAACGGTGAGGTTATTTGAATGAATTTATGTTTAAGCCATCTGTAAAGCCAGGAAAAAAGCTTGTACACGCGTCACGTAACAAGCGATAGCGCGGCTTTCGCGTAGTTTTTCATTTCATCAATTCGGCACATATGCGACCCACTTCCAGAACGTATAACGTACTCCCACGTATTCACAAGAGTACGTGTTACCAATACTTCTCTCTGAATTCCGGTGTTATTAAGATTTGGGTTTGGAAATCGTAAGTTGGCTGTGTTCTTTACATCTGATTCTTTGTAAGACAATTCAAAAAAGGTAAAACGTCAAAGTTATATATTATAAAGATGACTGTTAATGTGATAATGTAAACTTATCTTATGATATTTGTGAACCAATTCTGTACAAGTAACCTTGAAGCAATAGAGTTATAGTTCTCCAGGGACAGTATCCTGTACGAATTTGATTTGTTAAGCCAATTTAACAGAAGGACGGCGAATTAGATCAGCTTTTATTATGTCTGACCTTATCTGGATTATTGGACATTCCAAAAGAGTCGCGAAACATCGACTAGGTTCTAGTCTAGGTCCGTTCTCAGACGTCCAGAATATTCTCGAACTGTGTAGATATATTTCACACGTGTAGTTTCGCATTTCAGTGATAGATTCCATTATTACATATTTATCTGCGTTTCTCAGATAGGCGTACCACTAATAATATCTAATA